>OY720398.1:13891108-15141108 GCA_963082905.1 Oligia fasciuncula
CGGCAATCCGACACGACCGGGGAGAGTTCAGGCGCAGGACCAACGGCTTTACGTGCTTTCCGAGGCACGGGGGTATTAAACCGCCAACTTCCAAACTTCGGACTGTTACTAAGAAATTCCTAATGGAAAACCCAATAACACTTTGTCCGACCAGGGAATCGAACCCAGGACCCCACGCAAACACAGCATGATTTAGGTATTTGTCAACTGCCTTTGTGCTTTTGCGTTCCATTCTATGTATAGACGCAATAGACAAGTCACTAAATAATCATAATAATGAGACACGGACACACCGATTAGATCCAGTAATAAGAATAAACGAGACAGAAATATAATTTCTATCTCCTTTGCGTATGCAAACTTTTTGTCTGACCCCAGTGATTGGGTAACAACTGGGGCTTAGAAAATGTCTGTGACGGTACGATTTCTTCGGAAATTATTAGGTAGGTACCCGACTACATTAGATATTACAGTCAGTTATAGCAATTAGCTTTGCATACTTATTCTTTTATATTTTATTTATTTGAGCAAAGTAAATAAAATATAAAAGAATTCTAATATTCTATTGACTCGTATTCTAAAAAATCTCAACCATTTATGCAAATGTAGGTCAGCTAATTGCTTCTAACTGATTGTACCAGCACTCTAAATGCGTACCTAACACACAATCAATCTGAATAATTTTGAAGGATATTACCAACGATGGTCGTTGGACGTTGGATATTACTAATCCATTGCTACATACTCGTATGTTCGAAAAACTGCTCAACATTGTAAATTACGCAATGGATGTTGTTGAACTGTCAAAATGAAAGCTATTGTTACTGATATTGTGTTACGCAATTACCCCGTTTTTTACATGTGACTTTCAAAGACTATCTCGTAACTTCATACGCTGACAGCTACTCATACAATAATCTAGGTAAGTACAGTCACTAGCATAAGTATGTATACACTTGGCTTTATTCAAAGGCAATTTTCTCCTTTATTTTTTAATGAAATTTTATGTTATTACACACATAGTATTTTCGAACCCATAGGTTTATGTAAAGTGTCGTATTTCAACGTTGCATTCGTCATTGCACGAAACAATCGCAATTGAAAGTTGCCAAGTGTTGACATATTAGTGCTCGTGACTGTACCTATGTAGGTACGATTCTATCATTCTAGCAACGTTGATCGATCCAACTGACAATGAAATTCAGGTTGAAAATAAACGATGTAGGTAGGTACCTATTTTTACATTCTAATAAAGCGAGAATAGCTGTTGTAAAAGAAAGTAAAACAGATGACTGCTCAATACGGCAGCAATTATAATTTAAATATTATAAATGATCATAAATACAGATTCTCTCAACTTTCAGTAGCTTTTACGGCCTGTAAACTAGTTTGTGTCAAATTCAGTGTGAAAGTAAATCATAAATTGATCAATGAAGCTCGCAATTGTCGTCATTCGATATGGGAGTACAACCGAGTACAGTCGGTCTCAGAAAGATGTAAACGAGGTCAGGAATTCGTTTTATTTTCTTCTACCCTTGGTCTATTGGTCCATGGAGCAGTGGTGGCCCGGTGGTAACGGCCACGACTTACGTGTTGTAGATCGTGGGTTCGAACCCAGGCAAGCTTTACTTTGTAGAAATAATTTTATCACCACTGCTCTCAAAACGGTGAACATCGTGAGGAAACCGGCATGTCCTAGAACCAAAAATTCGAAGACAAGTG
This sequence comes from Oligia fasciuncula, assembly GCA_963082905.1. Taxonomy (NCBI): domain Eukaryota; kingdom Metazoa; phylum Arthropoda; class Insecta; order Lepidoptera; family Noctuidae; genus Oligia; species Oligia fasciuncula. The sequence goes on from OY720398.1 coordinate 13,892,831, forward strand.
AACATCTACCAACCCGCACTGGGTCCGCGTGGTAAGTAGATCATTATTGCCCACTCCCTTTCAAAGAGAGGTTTGTGTCCCAGCAGTGGGAATTTTATAGGCTGATTATGCTTGGTCCATTAAATTACTTAAGTAGGTACAGTCAACAAAGGAGTTAAGTATACAGGAGCGTCGGTTAAAGTTGAAGTTTACTTAGAAACCGATGGATGTTCTGGACTGAAATTTAATTTAATAAATGAGCTGTTTTTTTTCTATTAATAAACTAAAATTTTATTCGAGAATATCCATCGGTTTCTTAGTAAACTTCAACAATATCCGACGCTCCTGTATACTTAACTCCTTTGTTGACTGTACATCATCTAGCATTTGTCCGCGATGTTGTCGGAAACTGTCGTACCACCGGGATAAAAAGTATCCTATCCCCTAACCCAGGATATGGTCTATCTGTGTGCCATATTTAATCGAACTCCGCTTGAAAACGTAACAGATAGACAGAGTTACTTTCGCATTTATAATATTAAAATACAGATGTACAGCAACACACATTCGTTAGATACTTAATTGCAGTTACGAATTATGTAACACCGATTATAGACATGCAAATGATTTCTTGTCGATGTATGCAAACTTTTTGAGGCTGACTGTACGCTCTGCCGATGCCCCGGCGCGGCGCAGCGCAATGGCCGAGTCTTTTGCTCGAGTGCGTTCACCCCTGCGCTTGCGATTAATTTGGCGCATCACTGTTTCCTCAACCTCATACGCTATCTATGTATACGCAACTGTAAAGTTTACACTTATAACGTTTATTTTTCGCACCAACATTATTAATTGAATAGATAAACGTTAAAGTATTTTATAAGTAACCCAATTAGGTACAATCTATAAAATAAATCACAAACTAGATCAAGTAGGTTTAAAAACATCCGATTTATTTATTTGCATTGAAACGTCTATTAAAATCCTATAGAAGAACAACAGATGCGAGCTATTCACGAACTTTATCTAAACCTAGTTTGAAAATTCTAAAATACACACGTGGTTCAGTATTTGGAATAGAGATGAACTTTTTACCGTACGTATTCTGCAGTCAATCAATGAACTCAGCCTATCGCAGTCCACTGCTGGCTTCTGACTTATTGATCGAAGATTGCTGGACATAGACCTCTCCCAGGCTACGCTGCAACACCCTGTTCTCCGCCTTCCACATCCAGTCTGTCCCTGCCAGCGCGGTCACCGATGACCGCGAAGAATAGATTTTCTATTGTGTCTGTCGTCTGGCAGTCAACGTGTTAAGGGCCGCGAATCATATTTAAATCATTATACAAACTGATACTGGTGCTGTTTCTGGTGTTGTTTTCTATCTCATTAAGAAAAGGACAGAACATAAATGTTAGTTTAGTCCTGTCAAATTAATCAGCGCCTGACGTAAATTGACGTAACTTTAGTAGGAATGTTTTTAATCACGTCTAAACTTGTATGGAGCAGTGTCAGGCGCTGATTAATTTGACAGGACTAAATTAAAATTTATCTTCTGTCCTTTTCTTATTGAAATAGAAAGAAAAAGATGCACTGAACTTAAATTTAGTTTAGTTTGTGAACAGGGGAATCCGACCTGGAAAAAACGCAAGGAAATTAGATTTTCACGGGCTACCCTGTCGCTTTCGCTCTAAGGTCGGCGGTCCGGAGCATCTCACACTACGCTTGCCGATACGCGGTCTCCAGGACTCGTCTGCTCCACCGGCCATTGGTTTACGTAACACGACTTCTAGTAATGAATTCTATACGAGTAGGAGACGGTCGTACGTCACTGTCTGAAAGTTGTCTGAAATTCTATTAACTACTGTGTCCTGAAAAAGTAATCATGTTCTTGGACGTGTCTTTGATACAGATCCAGTTTGGTTCATGAACCTTTTGTGACCTAATTTATTTTCTATTCGCAGTCCTTTTTACCCGACTACGCAACAGCAAGGATAGGGTTATGTTTTTGAAGTGTTATTCAGATAGTACCTAATACCTAAGTTGTAATCTGTGGAAAACGTAGTGGGAAGTAGATATATTTTGTTGTTAAGTTTTCCCTTACAAAATAAAAAGTAAAAATTCAATATAATATGTAGCTATGTATACAGGGTGGCGGGGACATCGACACGAAAACTGTAACCACGAATTCAACACATGATTCTAGACAGAAATAGATCCCTAGCCTAGACATTTTTCGTCCGTTATCATTAAAAAAATCTGCTGTTTCATAGAAAAGTGCAACGCGGTCAAAATGTAGGTATGGCCAATTTATTTTTTTATAACCGACGAAAACTTACATCGCAGGGGGTTCAGAATCATGTACTAAATTAATGGTAACAGGTTGCTCCTCGATGTCCCAGCCACCCTGTATTTATATCTTTCCCTCGAAGCAGTCTAACTGCTGGATGGATTTTCATACATGAGGAGTCCATCGACTCGACTATTGATGTAAAAATAAGTAACTAAGATTTATATGCGATCAGAAGTTATTACAATAGAAGCCAATATAAGGTACATATAGTGTGAAGCTGAACCAATGAACAATGCACAAAGCAAATCGTTGCAGTGCTATTCTTGCATAGAGGTCGCTATTCACTCTTGTTTTAGTGCAATACGTAAGTTCCATTGCCCGGTTTCTCGATAGAAAACCAGCACAAAAGTTAGTTGTGATCGGTTGACTGAATTATCAACAGCCAATCGGATCACTTAATTAATTTCGCCCCAGAAACCGGCTGTTAGTTACTCGCGTACCTTTTCGACCATTATTGTAGTTCTTATAATTATTAATTAAGTATTCATAAATAACATGACAGCCGGTCGATTCTGTAAAAATCTCACCGTGAAAACTTAGGTGAAGTGAGTTTGTTTTTGCTAGGAATTGACACTATTGACAGCTCACTCCACGCTCACTTCACCTAAGTTTTCACGGTGAGATTTTTACAGAATAGGTGCTATTCTGTAAAAATCTATCGCCTGCGTTCCCCGAAGGGTTAAGCAGAAGTGCACCCACATTAAGTAAACCCACATTTCGTCAGAACATATAAATTCGCCAAAATTCATAAGTAAGTCGTATTTTAACCTTCAAATGTTCCTTTCCAGAACTGCGCACATACTCGCTTGCTCAACTGAACGAAATATTCATGGAGTTAGAAGTACTCATCCGCGAGTTTTCCGAGACTTTGATCGCCGAGTTGGCTCTCCGTGATGAACTGGAATACGAGAAGGAACTCAAGAACACGTTCATATCTCTGCTGCTGGCTGTTCAGAATAAGCGGCGCCAGTATCATATTGAGAAGAAGAAGAGACCGCTGCCGCCTAGGTCACCCAATTTGGGTGGTGGCCATTCTGAGTCAAAGGTGAGGATGTCAGCGTTACTTTTTTTTTCTGATTTTAGGAATAAATTTTTTGATGCATCATCTCTCAGTGAATCGGAGATCGGTCAAAGTTAACGAACATCGAAAAACCAAAAATCTGAAGACCATTAAAGTCAGATGGATAAATAAATAAATCGTGAGATGGATAAATAAATGAATCATGAGATGGATAAATAAATGAATCGTAAGATGGATAAGTAAATTAATCGTGAGATGGATTAGTAAATTAATCGTGAGATGGATTAGTAAATTAATCGTGAGATGGATAAATAAATAAATCGTGAGATGGATAAATAACTTAATCGTGAGACGGATAAATAAATAAATCGTGAGAGGTATAAATAAATCGTGAGATAGATAAATCAATCTTTTTTTTTGGCATAAGTATGCTTCAAAAAGCTAAAGAAAAGTGCAGTGGCAAAAAATCGTGCATAATATGGGAATCAAATAGAGCCACTTTCATGTTTAGTATAATTATTTTACTTTAAAATCTGTCTGTATGATATACATATTTTTTTACTTACCTGTCTACTTGTTCTACAAATCCATTTCATGAATTACCTATTTAAGTACTCATTTTATAAAATTGTATAAATGACTAGAAATCTCTACAAAGATGGTTATAGTGACAAACAAACAGAGAAAGTCCCTTGTTTCGGATAGTTGAGCCCACGAGTTGAGCCTCTGTTCCGTCTCGTCGACTGTTCATGATCGGCTAACAATCTGGAACTAATCGATTATTTGTGACCTTCCTTGACTCAGAGAAATTATACTTTACTACGTTTAGCTTGAAATAGTATCTATTCATTCATATTTTGTTGGCATGTCATATGGTGAGGCCACACTGCAGTGGATATAGATAAGAAAGAAAGAAAGAAAATTGTTTATTGGTCACAGAAAGATGTAGTTATTAGTATTTTTTTTATATGAAAATGGCTCATAAATACCTAGGTGAGTGAAGCTTACGGAAGCAACGAGACACAGATGTAATAGAAGTTTAATTATTATGGTGGCTGTTCTGTGTACAGTTTTTAGAATTTTTTAATCCATACTAAAAAATATTTGACCCATCTCGAGGCTCTCGTTAGGCGGTTGGATCAAGGACCTGATTCAGAAGGCAGTACTCCTCGATACTAATCGCATCGTGAGGAGGTTCAAATCAAATCGTTTATTGCAATCCATAATGTAATGTAATACAGGTGGTCATAAAAAAAATAATAGACACAATTATGGACCCTGTCGGGCACAGCAAATTAATTAGTTCCTGTCTCTGGAGACCTAACCACCCGGTAGCTTGGATTCTGCTGCCGACACCGGCAAACCACGACTTTTTGTCTTTTTAAATGTATTTTTTTATAACTTTTTTCAGAAATATTTAAAAATATATTTTATACATTACATAATTATGGAAAAAAATTACCCATCTATTATTATAATCTTCCAATTTTTTTTTTTTTGTTTAAACCTATTCGATTTATTTAGCATACTTATTTGTACTTAATGTTTTATGTTCCAGTACTTGACTACAGTGATACCGTTTCACCTAGACAACGGACCCCCAGACAACCAGTCGCTCCAAGTGCTCATTAAGAGTAAGTTTAATTTAAGTATCAAGTAATAAATCAGTTGTTGGGCTAATAATTAAATTCGATATTAGTATTTCCCCTAATATAATTTCGTTTCTATTCGTCACTCATTTATCTATCCATAATTAATCAAACTGTTTTCTCCTATTCCAGTTCTAAAGGCGATCAACGAGGACAGCCCGACCGTACCGACGCTATTAACAGACTACATCCTCAAGGTGCTGTGTCCAACATAAACACAACGCCACTCTAGCCAATTGAATCTAAAACAATTGAACACATTCAACATTTCAACATTCGCACTATACACGTATAACAGGTTCTAGGCCATATCATTGTCTACACAGATACTTTTGTCATGGAATAGATAGGTGCAGAAGGTAAGCTCCACACGACGACCGAAAATAGGCGCACGCACATATAGACGCGTAAGTACGGTGATCTGGTAGGACATGAACGATCGACGTAAAATCATTTGTTTGTGTTTGTTTTATAATGTAACTCTTATCTCTGTAAGGTAAGGTCTAAATTAGAATGATGGCCGAGAGTTGTGTTAAACTCACGGCAGTACTTCTAATTTATACTTTATAACAATGCCCTAAGAGTTGCATTGGAATGACTTACGAATAGTTTACGTCATTCAAATTTAATAGTGAATGCACTGCTTCAATCTATCTCATACACATGTCCACTCGCTGTACAGAAACGTTGGTCTATGTGCGGGTGTGTTTTCGTTCCTTGTCAGAAGCCGACCATCTTTACTTCTCTATTTTGTGCTTTTGTTCACTTAGAATAAATTTATTACATAGGTGTTTTCGGTGGCACTCAAGATAGAACGACTAAAGGTGCAGCCACACTATCGTTAATCGCTACTATTAAAATCACGTGACTGTAAAATGAAAGCATTTAATTTAAATTAAATTGACACTGATGTTTATATCATAGGTATCGAGTATATATAAAAATATATATTCTATTACTGTTGCTCATTACAATTGATATTGACTAAAGCACCTTTATCGAACTGTCTATAAAACTCACATTTCAAATAGAGTAAATTATTCAATAAATAAAAATATTAATATTAAATTATTCATCTTGTATAAGTATGCATTATTTAATAGAAAACACATTTTACAAGACAATTGATATCCTATTATTTTTATTTGCAATGTTATGTTGAATTAATAATACATCCCGATGTAAACTCACTTCAGGGCCTACTCTGTTCTAAGTCCTTCAACAGAGATACATGCCCGACCGAAACTAATTCAAAACCCTACACCATATTAATTAACTTTTTGGACGGGTAAAAACACATCATCGGGAGTAGGGACACCTGTCAAATCGTTGTGTCATTCATTCTTGGATCGGGCCCAAAACTAATCTTATGTCGTAGATAATACGGAGTAGGAATTGCCCGTAACTTCTGCTATAACTTCGGATCTCGTGCATAGGGAGAGAGTAGACCTTCAAAGCCGCCATGATGTTTGACGCGTACTATAAAGGCTCCTACACACACACATGCCTGTAACTTGCACAAAAGTATGCAAGTAGCTGGCATACCAGTATGGTATTCACCAATCAGAAGTTGTTATGGCACACGGCATGCAAGCTGATTGGTGAATACCATAATGACATGCAAGCTACTTGCATACTTTTATGCCAGCTACTGGCATGTTTATCCTTAGCATTACAGCATTAATAATATATGTATCAAACAAAAATGTTGTTGTTCTGTTGAACTGTTCAAGTCATTGCCATTACAACAATTCTTTTGGTGGTTAATTCCAAGTGTAAAATATATATTCAACTATATATATATGTCTTTATTTGCATAAATGAACTGTGATATCATTAAGATAGTTTAATTAATGCTTCCATAAGATTTACCTACGTAACTATTTGTTATTTTAATTATCTCTCGAACATTTTCAAAGTATTTATTTTAGTGTATATTGTCATAATACATCAATTGTCACCAGCAGAATGTGAATTCAAATGTAAATATTTAAAAAATATATATGTAAAATTGAAAAGTGGAATTGTCCTCTCATATTAAACGTTTAGCTAATATAAATTAAGGTATGTAGGTACTCAGAAGAGGCTTGTAAATACTGTTTAAATATCAGCTTTTAGGATTCGTAGCTTAACTTTTATTTTAACTATTGACTTTAACTCGTCAGTTTTATTATAAGAACATCGAATTTTGTTTTTATTTTATTTTACAAGCTACTGTCAAAGATTTAAATCGTTAGACTACAGCGTCAAAAGATAGTTGCGTTTCTGTTACGTTTTAACACACAATGATGCAGTGTCATGGAAATTGAATTATGTGTGAGTTCACTCTTCTCAGTATGGACACTTTTTGGCATGACTTAGTACGGAGAGGGCAAATCTAGCGATTTAAATCTTTGGCTAGAGTTTAGCTTCCTAGTTATAGTGTGCCCGAAATAAACCAGCTAATTATGAATTTTAAGTAATTCTATTAATCATGAAATTTTAAGTAGTCGTATAACATCGTTAGGTTTAAGTTGTATCTCTAGTCTCAACATGTAGTAGTCATACATTTGTTATTATTTTTAAACATGACAGCAGGGAGCTTGAATGTTCATTAAAGTGTAATAATAAATAATCGCATGATATTAAGTATGTAAAATAACTAATGTTGTAATTTCAAATACATTTTATTGTATGTACTTATTGAATTTGTTTGCAAAATTATCTATGGCGAATGCTTCAGTCGCACATTTTAATTACGAATAGTGAACTCACTGACTTGTTGTGCATAATAAAATGTCGGATGAATGGACTGGACAAGGTACCCAATGGGATAAGAACTCTGATAAAAAAAATATATCTTCATACACTTTTAAAATCTAAAGTCGACTTTATTCATGGAAATAATGACAGTTCTAAAAAGAAATTCGATAAAAATAAAATGTGTCTAAGATATAATTCATATTTTTTTCGGCTAATGCGCTAATGTGGCATTACCATTATCAAAAGTAAAAATCTAATGTCATGTATGAATGTACTGTTTACTTAAATATTTAAAGCAAGATCGTAATAAATGTTGCCTATCATTGTCTGTATGCCTGTCTGGCTTGAGAGAGGATATAGTTTGTGAACACATTGTAAGTACCTGGTCGAAATAAAGGAGCTTGAATGATAACCTCGACTTTAATTACCTACCTGATCCCTAATTTGAATGTTCTGTTTCCTTTTAATGGGCATATAATTATGGGGTAAGTCTGCTAGTCCACCAAAATATGAAAATCAAGATTTCAAATTACCTCCATATTTATATCTGACTAATGAGTATGACCCGCCCCTGCTCCGCATGGTTTTTACGTCTTGACAAAACATGGATTTTTCTTTAATATACCTATCTACATAAGTCTATTTTTATTTTATTTAATCGTGTTTAGATATCGATACCCATAACGTTTGCGGAGTTTCGCTAGCGAATTTTATTTGACCCTGTATTGTGGCACTTTGAGCGGATTATGCGGTATGCCATGCATTCCTGCAATAGTTGCAAGTTTGCAACTCTTGTGCACGTGCTAAATACGATATCTGAAACGTTTGATTCATTGATCACCAGACCAAGTCATAAACCTTTGTCTCGTTACATGTTACACTAATTGCAAGATATAAAAGAGCGGCGCCTCCTAGCACAGGCATACCAACTGTATAATGATATAATGACCCAATCAACTTTGAACCTTATGCTTCAGCGATAAAGTTGAAAATCTATTAAAGAAATTTGACAGATTGTAGTAGCTTGATGCCTCTGTACATACAAAGTGTAATAATGAAATAAAACTTTTTTTTTTGAAGTCGTTATTACTAAAAGTAATCATTAATGACGATACGTAGTTTAAAAACGATTTGTCGAAAAAAATTATAAGTCGCAAGATATTAAAGATAGAAGATCCAGAAAATAGACGAATTAAGACAAGAAAATAAATCAAGTACGATTCGCGGATTTAATCTTATCGTTGGATAAAGACAAAGTAATAATAATACAAACTTAGGTAGGTAGGTAGTTTCTTTAATTTACAGGCTGGAGAGTTGGCGAGACATAAAAGATTACAAAAGGTTGTTTTGCCATACAAAATAAAAGAAACATTTACTTTCTAATTAAAATGTACCTAATGTATAGGTAATACGGGCTGGTGTCCGCAACTCCTCGTCAATGCTCCTATTTTGGGTACGGAAATGTAAATGTAATTTAAGTTTTTACGGTCAGTCTCTTGAAATTTACAAGTATTGGTGAATGAAATTGTTGAAGCTGGTGACGCGAGCGAAGGCCGACGGGAAGCCGAGCTCGCAACCGGCAGCAGCGACGAAAGAGCTTATACCGATCTGAAAATATAAAACATAACTGTAAGGTAGTGGTCACTTTAGGTAAGTAAAAAAAAGTGTGCACAGAGGAGTTGTTAAAGCGTTGTTAAAAAGTGGGCACACTGAAAAAGTCTGCGACGAAAAGTGGGAAAAAAATACGTCGATTGCAGATTATTGGGATAGTTTTGCCTACCGCATCCTTTGTGAACTCAAGACAAAGTGTTTTCCATACGATGACCACACTATCTGTCGCAGTCAATTCGAATTTCTATCCGTTCTAAGTATGCACTTACCAAAGTGGGAGTTCCGAATTGGTTTATAACGAGGGGACCGCCGGAGTCTCCGCCGCACACGCCGATGCCGCCAGCACCGTTGGTGCAGAGCGTGCTCGAAACCACAAAGTTGTTTCCGAAGATCATTTGGCACTGAAGCAGACTGATCACTTGCAAGCTAACGTGGCTTACGATCGTCGACGCACCTGCTTGCTCTGCAGGATAGAAAATGTTTGAGTATTGAAGCATGATGATTGTCACATGAGCTTCGAATCTAATTAATTTTAAAATAAGAAGAGAACTTACGGTCGCTAGTTCTGCCAAAGCCAGCAGCAACTGCCCAGTTTCCAACAAACTGATTCCACAGGTCATTATTAGAAGGAAGGGCTATTGGCTGGATGCCCACTGAAATAAAAAAAAAAATACTCAAATCTAGAACAATAGAACTGCTCATATTTCGCGGATACACTGTACATCCCAGACTATTAAACTGTATGCCTATCTTTCCGTTGATATTATCCTATAATCCCTTTGGATTATATATTTTTGGCCCATGCAAGTATTTCACATGCCAAAATTAAAGTATACTTAATCTCATTTTGATGACAATAACAAAATAATCAAATCTATAACGAAAGCCATCTGTAATCTGCCCGAATTATATAAATTTAGATTAGGTACATACTCACTGCTGAATTGAACATGATAAGGCAACATGATCATGGCAATATCGTTGTTAAGGTTGTGCGGTGTGTACTGAGGGTGCATCACGACGTTAGAAGTAGCGATGCGGGTGCCACCAGTGAACAGAAAATTGGAGTCAAGAATTACGGTGAACTGCCAAGCCTGCATGCGACCGTCGGTCCAGCAGTGAGCGGCCGTCACCAGCCGGTTGGCGGTCAGGAGTGATGAGCCGCATACTGAGTTACCGGTAATACCGACAAGATTGATCAGCAAGCCAGCCTAAGCAAAAAAACATAAAAGTTTAATACGAAGGTACATACAAATTATGTCAACGACCATTTTCCAGTACACATAGACTCCGTTGACTTTTAATCTTATCTATTTCTAAACAATACCAATTCAAAAGTGTCTGAAATCTGATTACTTCATTGGTTGGTCAGACTACAATGGTTTTAGGCAAGATAAAAAAAGAAAATGATTTAGTTTACGAATTGAACAATTTAATATAAGAGAGCATAATATAAGTGTATCTGCACACAGACCACACGTGACCGCTACCTGTGGTCAGCGGTAGCCACCTAGTGGTCAGCCCCAGACACTTCCCATATATCTATCTGGCGAAGTGTCGAGTTTCCACCACCGGCCGCCTCTCGCCAAAGTAATGACTGTTTCTGACCACTTATGGCAATCGCGAGATTCCTACTCTTTTGCCCATAAACCTACGTATTAATATGATACTATATCTAAAATTTCCCACAAATCATTACGCAAAAAAATGTGAAGTAATTAAATTTTTTTATTATTGTATTTGGGCGATAGCCGTTAAATGTTAAAATAAAAATTAATTATAGTGACTTACGAAGTAAGGATGTGCGTTGGCAGGAGCGAAAGCGCCACCAACAACCCTGTTGTCTAGAGCGGCGTCGGCCAAGACCGCCTCCTCAGCTACCCTGATCTTCTCAGCGGTAGGAATGCCGACTTCCTGATGATACCCAGACCCAACTTCCACCAGCGCTGAAGCAGAAGCCACCAACGTCAAACCAACCAAGAATAAAGCACGCATTTTATGAAAATTATTTTGAATGAAAAAATTTTGCCACTTTATATACTTTCCGCTCATTAAATCTGATCTAATCATTCGTAATCAATGATTTGTAATTGGTAAGTTTACATTAATTCAATTCTAAACAAAAGCCGATTAGTGTTATCAAGACGGGTAAAACCGTTGGACATTATGTCCATACGGATTAAAGGTAAGTCAAGACATATAATTTTCCTTTAGAGTTAGGACAATGTTGTGATTCTGTGTGTCGTAATAGTGATCATTTTGTAATTCTTGATAAAATGTATAATGACGTTGTAAGTATTTTAGCTGACGCGGCTAAGGAGTCTTATAATTACAAAAAATGTCAAAGAAAGAAAGGATATGTAACAGGCTGGAACAAGCACGTCGCTGGCGCACATGGGGAGGCTAGGCTTAGATTTATGATGTGGACTTTGGCGGGAAAACCAAAAAATGGGATTGTCTATAGTGAAATGCTAGAATCGCGCAAAAATTTCAAGGCTAAACTAAAATGGTGTCAAGATAGACAAGAACAAATAAAAATGGACTTACTCGCATCCAGTCACTCAGTCAAAAATTTTAAATCGTTCTGGAAAAATACCAACAAACTAAATGTGAGGCCTAGCCTTCCCGTGAACGTTGAAGGCGTTCATGATCATAAAATGATTGCCAACCTGTTTAGGGAATATTTTACAGTACAGTCGACGTTGAAACCATCGTCACGTGTTGCTGCTGAGACAGTGGTGGCTGATCGAAGTGTGTGTTTCTCAGCTAAAAGCGTTTCAAACACTACTGAACACATGCAAAGAGGGAAATCGCCTGGTCACGACGGTCTCAGTATAGAACACTTTAAGTATGCTGGGGTTCACTTACCAAGAGAGCTTAGTATGTTGTTTAATTTGTTTCTGTGTCACTCTTATTTACCTGAGTCATTGATGCGTACAATTGTGGTACCCATCGTAAAAAACAAGACGGGTGACGCGTCAGATAAACTTAACTATCGACCCATCCCACTTGCTACTATAACAGCCAAGGTGCTTGACAGTCTGCTGAATGGTAATCTCATGAGGCACGTCGACCTGCAGGACGCGCAATTCGGTTTTAGAGCCGGTTTGTCGACGGAAAGCGCCATACTCTGCCTGAAACATACTGTCAGGTACTACACAGAGAGAAGGACGCCGTTATATATATACGTATACGCGTGTTTTCTCGACCTATCAAAAGCTTTTGATCTCGTAGCATATGATGTGCTATGGGAGAAGCTAGAAAGTGCGGGTGTACCGGTGGGATGTACCTCTCTTCTCAAGTACTGGTACTCAAATCAGAAAAATCAGGTGAGATGGGCCGGTACTTTGTCGGACGACTATAAATTGGAATGTAGTGTGAGACAAGGGGGGTTAACCTCGCCACTATTGTTTAATTTGTATGTAAATCAGCTGATTGAGCGGCTCAGTAGCACTCATGTCGGCTGTTTTATTGACGACAAGTGTGTTAACAATATTAGCTATGCTGACGACATGGTGCTGCTGAGCCCCACAATCAGCGGATTAAGGAAGCTGGTGTCTCAGTGTGAGGCATTTGCGATGTCCCATGGGCTTAAATATAACTCGAAAAAGAGTGAACTATTGGTGTTTAGAGCAGGTACATACTGTCCCGCATATGTTCCCCCTGTCGTACTTAATGGTGCAGCCTTAAAAGTAGTGGACAGGTTTAAGTATCTGGGTCACATTGTAACAGGTGACCTTAAGGATGACGAAGACATAGAAAGGGAGCGCAGGGCTTTGGCGGTGAGAGCCAATATGCTCGCTCGCAGGTTCGCACGCTGCACCAACGAGGTGAAAATAACACTTTTTAAGGCGTTCTGCCAGTCGTTTTACTCGAGTGGCCTGTGGGTGAAACATACACAGCGAAACTACAGAGCCCTGCGCACCCAGTATAATAACGCTTTTAGGAAGCTGTTGGGGCTGCCGTGGCGCTGCAGCGCGTCTGGTATGTTTGCTGAAGCGCGTACAGATGGCTTTCAAGCCATCATGCGCAAGAAAGCAAACTCCTTGCTGCAACGTCTACGAAGCAGCAGCAACAGCATCCTAATTGCTATTGCTACCCGTTTTGACTGTCCTTTCCAAAATCAGTGGATAAGGACAGCCATAGGCATCTGTTAGGTATAGGTACTAACCATACTAACATAATTTTAGGTACTTACCTACACTTTTCTGTTACTAACACACTAATAGTTTATGATTTTTGTTTATTTTATTTTTTTGTGTCAATAATTATGTAACCTATATGGAGATAATCTGAAATAAATAAATAATAATAATAAATAGTTAAGCCGTTAATGAGGAGCTATCTCAAACTACTTACCTACCTACTATAGATTTGAAGAGATCAATATTCTTTATACCAATGTGCATGAAAATCTGTCCGTTTCTTTGGTAGACCCGCTGACTTGTAAAACATTGGACATATAGAAGAAGGGTTTTCAGTATTAAATTCTATGTAGTTCCAGCTATGACAAAAAAAGTGTTACGTTTTTTGTCGTAAATATTTTTCAGTTTGGGATTCGCCAAATAGTTATACGAAATGCGAATTGTGTCTGAAAAGCCATATATATACCTATAATTTCGTCATTTATGATAATACCCATGGAATATTTGCCATGTACCTGTAAAAAAATCCTGACTACTATTGAGCAATTTTTCAAGTCGAAGAGCCGTACCCCGCGTTTAAATATAAGGATATCGTCGCGGAAACACGTGATCGTCGCGTTCATCAGTTTGGAAAACCGGAAGGCGCCCTCTGTCGGTGCGACCACGCTTTCCGGTTCACCTTACAAAACACTTTTCCATGAGAGATTGGTGGTTGGTGGTAGAAATCTAACTTAGAAAGATATATTAATGATTCGAATGATTATAATTCTCTAAATATGTACCTGTTATTATCGTGAATCATATTTTGATCAAGATACAACCTGATACTGACCTGCAAATTGCAAAAAACGCAAGAAAATTTGAATTTCGCGGTCTATCACTATCACCTTAAGCCCGCAATCGCTTTCTATTAGAACGTGGTCTTTTAACACATCAGCCGTCTGTCATTCCTGGTCGCTACCAAATTTCTAATGGGGACCCTGATATTTGGAAGACATGGGTCGATAATTTTGACCTCGTCAGAATCCAAGAATATGTAAACAGAAACTAAAAGAGGTAGGTATGCGAACTTACAGATCGCAAATGTGTAGGTAATAACTTACAAGTAGTCTAGCCATAGTATATACAATGCGTAACATAATGAACGCAAGACCTCATACACCCCAATTAGAGTAGAGTTAAAAGCATAATATAATGATCAAAACAATTTTTTTTTAAAGCTAACTATTTTTATTAAGTAAATTGTGTTGACCCTATCATTACTTTATGCATTCAAAATTGAGTTTATTGCCTTGACATAAGATTTAATTTTCTTTGGCTCAATCGGCGATCAGTATGGCAAAATACATAATTTAAAAAAAAATACCTATCTTAAATGTTACCGAAATTGATTCAGTAATCAATTATGAACGAACTACTTTCAGGACTTGCGTTTATTCTGTTACACCTTGTATATGACTTAGGGCTGATTTTTCCAACGCCAGATATTTTTATCAGAGAAATAATTTTGAATTTTTGACACCTGACAGGACTTTTTGACTGACATGACATGACACAGGAATTTTTGACATTTGACAAATTGACGTCTGACAGGTTTTGTATGGAAGAATCCATACAAAACCTGTCAGACGTCAATTTTATTCCACTAATAAAAATTATCTGTCGATTAAAAAATCAGCCCTTAGTCCAACTAGGGACTATTAGTACCTACGTACTAGTAGTCATCACTTCAACAAGCTGGACTTCAGCATTGAACAGGACAGACAGAACAAAACGATAAAGCAGGGTCAAAATAATACAAAACAGTTGTTTTAAATTAAAATGTAATGTTTTTATATTATACGTCAGTCTCATAGTATTTACATGTATTGTTGGATGAAATTGGTGAAGCTGGTAACACGAGCGAAGGCCGATGGGTGGCCTTGCTGGCAACCGGTACCAGCGACGAAAGAGCTGATACCGATCTGCAAACAAATTAAGTTCGTTAACATAAAGTTCACATTGAGAAGAAAAAAGAAAATAATACAAGAATGTGCAGTATTGACAAAGTCGAAAAAACTGAGCAACCACGAAATAATTAGGATTCCACACAAGCCTGCCAACCTATGTAGATTCTAGACAAAGTGGATCTTATCTTCACGACAAACACACTACGTCCCGTCGACAGTCCCATTTTCCATCGATGTTTTTTGTTTTATAGGTACCTATGTGGTATACAATACACTCACCAAAGTGGGTGTTCCCTGTAGGTTCACAATGAGAGGACCGCCGGAGTCTCCGCCGCACACACCGACGCCGCCAGCACCGCTGGTGCAGATTGTGCTGTCGACCACAAAGTTGGATCCAAAAATCAACTGGCACTGAAGTAGACTGATGACTTGCAAGTTAACGTGACTCACGATCGTCGAGGCACCCACTTGCTCTGCAAAATAGAGAAAGTTTTAACAGGTTTTAACTTTATTTAACAGTAACTTAAAATTTTAACAATAAGTATCATTGTTGGTAAGCAAGGTGGTACATGAGAAACGTTGCGCCTTACTCCAGAACTTTTAAGCTCCATCAGCCATCTGATCTGCAAGCAATTGTAATTAAGCTAGTCTTTGGCTCATATCGGTCTTTGGCGGATTAGTTGTCCGGAGAATCTCCTGATTTCTGATGCAATCACTTCCCTTCCCCTTCTCTCTTATTGTGGTAACACATACCTACTGGTCTTAAAACACTGCGATTTTTTTAATAAGCAAATAGAAAATTATTAATTTTAAGATTATGATAAGGACTTACGGTCGCTAGTTCTGCCAAAGCCAGCGGCAACTGCCCAGTTTCCAACGAATTGATTCCACAGATTATTACCAGAAGGGAGGGCTAATGGCTGGATAGTATCTGAAATTCAAATTATTTGTTCAAATAACAGGAACTTTTCTTATTTCGTGGGCAGTACCAAAACCAGAAATAACATAATGTAGGCCTTACTTTCCGTAGATCCATATCTTATTTAAAATTTGTATTATTGTAGTATATTGACGGCACTCTTGGCGCAGTGGTTAAGCTATTGACTGCTGCGCTGCGTGTCGCGGGTTCGATTCCCGCACGGAACAAATATTTGTATGACCTACAAGTAGTTGTTCCGGGTCTGGCTGTTTGTGTATGTGAGTTTCAATGTTTGTAAACGCACCCACAATACAGGAGAAATTCCTAGCGTGGGGCAACGTTTAAAAAAAAAAAAAAAAAAATGTATATATTTTAAAAGTCGACCACTTCCCAACAACAACAAATCATAAACACCAGGGGCCCAAGTCTCCTATTTTTATAAATTCGTCATTCCAACACGATCCCATTGTCATTTTGCTAAAAGTTCGTAATCTGCTAAATTCATAATGGTCGATCATTGGTCGGTCAATGGCACAGAACATAATTATACGATACTCGTAACGAATTAAAAGCAATGACTGTACAATGACGTTCTAATGGTAGGTCACATGATCAAAGGAACTGTTAAAATTTTAGCAGACTAACGCCTAAGGCAGTCATTCATTTGTCATTATGTACGAGATTACCATTCTATGCCATTTCTTTCAATGGAGTGTCAGTGGTTGACCATTGGAAAGTCATAATGACGCCATTATATCAGTAGATTACCAAACATGTAAAAATCAACAATTATTTATGAAATCAGTGATAGACCATTCTGGCACTATTGTAATAGCAGACTTGAGGCCCTGTTTCTTCTTCTGTTACTGCATCATTGCTTATTAATGTTGTCAAAATATGTATAGTGATATTAGGTCCAATATCTCGTATACCTACAAAATTATAATGTCTAATTTTGGCGACAATAACAAAATAATCAAATCTATCATGAAAGTTATCTTTTATCTGATCAAAAATAGTAAGTATACCCAATTACCCATGTCTTATCTACAAAATTAGATGGATTACTTTAGATTACTCACTGCTGAACCAAATGCTTGTAGGCAGCTTGATCATGGCAATGTCGTTGTTAAGGTTGTGCGGAGTGTACTGAGGGTGCATCACGACGTTAGAGGTAGCGATGCGGGTGCCACCAGTGAACAGATGGTTGGAGCCGAGGATGACAAGGAACTGCCACGCCTGCATGTTACCGTCGGTCCAGCAGTGAGCTGCAGTGACCAGCCGGTTGCCAGACAGGAGCGAAGATCCGCATACTGAGTTGCCAGTTATACCGACCAGACTGATCAGCAAGCCAGCCTGTACAAACATTAATAATTTAATCGTTACAAATTGCGTCACCAATTTAATTACAAAGTTCTTGTTCAAACTCGAAAGATGATTATTGAAAACAAGTTAGTAGATTTGAATGTTAATTACATTCAAATCTACTAACTTTTATATATATATGGTATCTACAAACTTTTATTCCCTAAAGAATAATATTATTATGTACGTGTTTCAAATGATTAAATGATCACTTAAATTCTCTAAAGTCTTTTAGGCCCCAGCCTAAAAGACTGAACCTGACATGAACAGATGAACTTCTCGCGACCTCCACCAGTGATAGCCATCTATCTTAAATTTATTGAAGTAGCCACCAAAGACAAGCGGGGACAGCCACTCGGCACTGCCACTTAATATATATACGCAAAGTGGCTGACACTGACTACTCGTGTCTATCGCTGCGCGATCGCGAATCGTCCATCTGCGGATGTGCTAATTTCCTCAAACATTAATTAATATAACATAACATAATCAGCCTATAACGTTCCTACTGCTGGGACACAGGCCTCCTCTCTGTGAGCAGGGCCGTCTTTACCTATTGTGCAGGGTGTGCGTTGCACACGGGTGCAGCGGTCCTAAGGGGCGCCGAGCGACGCTCGCTTTGGAGCCCCTTCGGCGCGCGCGATGGCCGGCCGCGGCACTTTCAATGACCAACGTAAAAAGAGCTCCGCTTTCCATACATTTTGTGTAGCATCTGGAGCTCTTCTTATATTTGTCGAATTACACCAAAGCAAGCCGCGCCACGAGCGCGCGAGCGGCTTTTACAATATTAACTTTTTTTTCAACATGAAATAAACCTTATTACACATTATTAATAAAGATTATATTTTGAGTGTAGTAGTGAGTGTCGCATCGCTCAGCGGCACCTGTTTCAATGATTCGTTTGAAAACACGCCGACACTCACATTGCGAATAATGCGAATTCAACTGTTTGGGATAGACAATAAAGTTCAAATTGCCATGCCATGGACGAACGTCAAGCGCGCGGCATTTCTGAAAAGCGTGAGTACGCGTGGCGCGTGCCGCACTGTTCTACCGCTCGCTACACGTAATTTTGCGAAATAAGCCTTGGCGCCATGGATTAAGTTTTATATTTGAGTAAACATGTAAATATGAAATTTACTTCATATTTGCGGCTTTTCTTTTGATTGAAATTTACCTAATAAGTAAGATTTAATTTTGATATTAGCTGAATTAGTCTGCCACAAGCACAACTGTTGCGAATTTCGACGGGGTCGGAGCACTCGTCAAAAATTATTTAGCTACGCTACCAAATTTCAGTCTGAAAACTGAAAAAACAAAACATTTTTTGAAAATAAACTTGTGCTTTGTTTTTTCTTGTCACTCTTTCCTTCCTAAAAATACTATTTACCCGTGTGTACAGTGGCCCTCCCTCGCAGTGAGCTTCCCAAAGTCAAATGTTCCCAATTGATATTGAACTTTGTTTGATATCAGGTCGTAATTAGAATTAAGAAATTTCTAAATTTGGACATTGATATGATGTAACATAACATATAAATAGACATGTTAACATGGGTACGTTTTGGCTTGTTAGGGTAAACACCAGAACACCCTGTATAATTCTAAATATACAGTCAACAGCACACCATGGTATCCAAAACCGACGAATTTCTTCTTCATCTCCAAACAATAGTTTATTATCCATTGGGGAAATTTGACAATTTGTGGTAACATTTTGACCGCGCGCTTACTAGGGGACGCTTTTTTTTTTTTTTTTGCTAGGGGGCGCTTGGGTAATGTTTGCACACGGGCTACATGTGCTAGAGATGCCTCTGTCTGTGAGAGGGTTAATTACGTATTATTATGAATGGATAGAATAAGACATAAGTACCTACATAAAAGGAAGTTTGAAAGTGGCACCGTTAACTGAAAAGTTGTGTGGAAATCGGTTGTCATGGTATGGTCATGTGTTACGGAGGAATGAGGAAAATGTCGTGAAGAAAGTTTTGAGTACGAATTTCGATACCTAGCTATAAGAGTAGGGGAAGACCATAGAAACGGTGGATGAACTGTGTGAATGATGACATGGTTAGAAAAGGTGTTACTAGTTTACTAACGAGATGACGATTAGAGAAGTATGGGAGAAAAATACATGTTGCGCCGATCCCAAATAAATTGGGATAAGATAAGAACAGGAGAATGATGAATAATTAATGACATATTAATAATGGAGTTGGAGGGTTTTTGAACAACCACGTTGCCTATAATTTGGAAGATTTGCAGTGCAGGTTCTATTATTTTTATTGATCTATTTAAGTATACACTATGTTTGACGACTGATAGCCATTTTATGCAAAAGTAAAAAAACGAGGGACTCACTAAGTAAGGATGTGCGTTGGCGGGAGCGATAGCGCCACCTACAACCCTCGAGCCGAGCGAGTCTTGAGCTGCCTCGGCCAAGAACTTCTCCTCAGCTACCCTGATCTTCTCAGCGGTAGGAATACCGACTTCCTGATGGTATCCAGACCCAACTTCCACCAGCGCCGTCGCTGAAGCCACCAGCGCCAGACCAACCAACAATAGAGCACGCATTATGTGCAAATTATTTTCCTAAATATGAGGAGCGATAAAAAATACCTGCTTTTATACTTTCCGCTCATTAAATCTGATCTAATCATTCGTAATTGATGATTGGAGAACAATTAAAACGGAACCTGATTGGTTTTATCAAGACAGGCGGGGTTATCTTATCTGGATACGGATTATAGTGACGAATAACCCAGTAGACGGTGGTAATGCCAAATTAAAAAGAACATTTTCTGGAAAACTGAACATGATTAATTTTTTGAATACAATTCAAGGTAGACCATGACTTATAGACTGTTGTTGTTGTCGTTGTCATTGTTAATGTGTTGTCTATGACAAATTCTTTAATGATTCAATAGCAGCAATGTTAGATGGTTCTTTATTGTATGGAAAAATATGCCCGTTTGTATTTTAATTGTAGTGAGTTAGACGTTGATTTTTACCCAGTTATTTGTTTTTTGGAATATATCTCTTAATTTACTGTTGATCCAATTTTTATGTAAGTACCTATGAATGTGGATTTTTAATCGACTTTTCCTTAGTACTTATTGTTGATTTAATTTTAAATTGTGCATGGTGTTTTTAAAATTAGTTAAATTTAAAAAAATTAAAATATTTTTTTTAAAACCTTTTGTTTTTATACTCTCATTTAATTGTTGGTCGATAATTTTTTCAGTTAGTAATTAAAATTATCATATCTTAAATATTGTTTATTACAGATCTGACTGTACTGTAGTAATGAAAAGATGAATAATATACCATTTATGTGATTTGATTGTAATACTGGATAAAAATGATTTATACCTAAATGTTTAGAATTGTTTTATTATTGAATTATTGTTTAATAAATTTCAAATATGGAAATAATTACGTTATTTTTGTTGGTGACTGTACCTTTAAAGAATTGTATTTGGGACGAAGCACAACTTCACTATTGAAGCTATATGGAACAAACTAAGAATTTTTTGGAATATGGGACAAAACTTCAGGACGAACGAAAAATAAATCTCTTGGCCGCCTGTTATGTTTTGTGGTTGTTCGGTTTTTAAATCGCAAGCTTGCTGTGACGGTTCAGCATCTCTAGTGCACTCATTTGCCTGTTGACCTTGTTCCCCACAATGTAGAGGTACACAAATAAAGGTAAGGGAGGGTGATAAATCACAGCCACAACCGGCACAAATTTAACGAATTTAACTGTTTAACTAATTTTCTTGGTCGAACATCCTTTCTTCTAAAAACCCAATAGAAGGTATAGTTTCCTCATTGTTTAGAAAGTTTTAAATAAGTAAGTAGTTGGATTTTCTGCACAATGTTTTCTGCTCAACCCTTCGAGGGAAAAAGGCGTGATGTTACCTATGTTGGTGAGGTCCGCTAGCTTATCTCTCGACAACGTAGCCATTCCCGTCAGAATTAACTTACGAACAAACAAACCCGAAACTCCAATTTTACCGTTACCTTGGGGTTAAGTCAGTGATTATTTGGTACCTTGTTATAATTATTATTACTAAGTTATGGGAATGGTGGTGGTGGTGGGTGATGGTTTGGTTGGTGGTGATGGTTGGTTGGTTTGTTGTTGGAGTTATTTTGACGTGACAACGTCTTAAATTAGGTTGCGACTGGGAGTCACTTATGAAAAAGTGTAACGCTCGGTAACGTTACGATGAGTCACCGAACGAGAGAGAGGCCCGCCGAATGCCTTGCGTCTCTCTCCCACTCAACTATGATCGGATGATCGGTCGTTGTCACGTAAAATCTTCGCCCGTAAAACCGACTTTACAGGCAACCATTTTTTTTTGTTTTCCTCTAAAATCCAACGTTTATTCCCAGTTGCCCCCGCGGGGATTGCCACTGGAGGCAAATGGGAATAATAATTCCCAGTCGCCACCGGCGGTGACTGGGAAGTTTTGAAGAATTTAATTACTGTCTTTAAGACTGATTATCTGTGATACAAAATACCAGTTTAAATGTTTAATTTTAACAAGTTTATTCATATCGAAATCAAAATAAAAAAATATTTCATTGCACTTAGTCTTTTTTTTAAAGATTAGAGGCAGGTTTAGGATAAGTTGCCTCATCCTTTTATTCTCTACGGTGGAGAAAGCAATTTATAGCGAAACTGAAGTGGGGGCAATGACTTCCCAGTCACCGCCGGTGGCGACTGGGAATTTTTATTCCCATTTGCCTCCGGTGGCAATCCCCGCGGGGGCGACTGGGAATGAACGAAATCCAATTTAAGAAACTTTGAGCTCCACGGCAGTCCATTCAGAATCATGTATGTTCAGCGATTATTTGGAAATTATTGACCTTTAGGCAAAAAATTCTTGACGGGTAGTCAGAATTCCGAAAGTCTGAATAACCAATAGTTTTATCAATCCAAGCCAAGGGGTATCGTGTTACCCAGTAACTGGGTTGCGCAGGTTAGATTGTTGCTTCATGTACAGAAAGCGTCACTATCTCCTAACCCCTCAAGTTTTAAAATGTTACACTGCTACAACATTGAATTCCTTACGAATAATCTAAAGAATACTTCAAAAAGAGTCCATTGTGTTGACTCGGATTCGAACCATCGCATCACCGAACGTCGTCATACTCATACCGGCAGTTTGACGAACTAGCCAGCGAGCCCATACGAATTGCGATGAAATTGTTATCTACTATCGGCTGAGTCATTATATCTTTAGGTCCCTGTCTAATCGAAAGATGTTATAATTTGAGGGTATCCATTAATTTTACTTACTTACGTTGTCTTTATAAAATTAATCCATACCTTCAAGTTATAACTTTGTATACGTTCACTTAAAACGGCGAAGAGTAAACGACTACTAATTTTATCAATAATTTTTTGTATATAATAATGAACTAAAATAGTTGTTCTGTTTGTTGTAAAATAAGATCATAGTTTTGTTAAATAATAGCAATAATAAATATTAATAAATGATTAATAAAGTATTTTATTTTTCTTGATTTTTTAATTCTTTATAAATAATTACTACTTAAAACAAAATAGAAAAATAAATCAAAATAATATAATGAACAAAAAGCACATTTCGTGCCTATATAGGATTTGAACTTCCAATCTTATGCACGGTAAGCGGTCTTGAAACCTCCAGTCTATTTAGACGATGAATAAGTTGTCGTAAATGTTAACCCTATTATTGTTGCTTGTCGTCGCAAAAGTATTGTTTTATTGAAAAAAACAATAATAAAAACAGAATTAAAAAAAAAAAACTTACTTAAACTTATTTATTCACTAAAACAATACATTATTTAAAATAAAATGTTTTTGCAAAATACAAAAACCAACTTGGGCCTATCACGGATTTGAACGCACATGTCTTTTGGTGGGGTAACTAGTTAATGCAGCTGTGTGTACATACTGATATTCAGCTCCATCAGGCTGGAAGCCGACCCCCACCTGTGACCTCTGAGTTTGTTTCGGCCTTTCTTCTCAGAGTAGTCAGATAGGAAACGACGACCTCATCTTGTTTAAAAAAAATATGATTGACGTGTAAAAGTGTTTGTGCAAACCTACTTACAAAAATAAAATCATTTATCATTTAAATTTATAATTTTTAGCATAGTTCTGAAGAGGCTATAAAGGCAGATGATGATAATATTCTTAGATAGATGTGGTAAATAAAATTTTGATAGTATTGCGGGCAACGCTATATTAACACTGTATTTAATAATAGTACATTATGATACATGTGTGCTATGTTGATCATTATGCACGAGGTGATATTATCGCGCGAGCCGCAGGCGAGAGCGATAAGAAAGCCGAGTGTATATTGATTAATGCACACGCGTTTCATACGACGTTTTTCAACACACTTGCGAGGAAAAAAAACAGACTTGTATTGTTAAATATTAACTTGTATGGAAAATGGCGCGCTGGTTTTGTTTTCCCGCGCGCCGTGCTAGCCAGCACTAGCGATGCGCGCGCAACATTGACTCATTTTAAATATATTAATCTATGGCACAGACAAAACCGATACAGCCTATAGAAAAAATATAATAAACACAAACCTGAAAATTGCAAAAAACCTAAGAATTTCGCGGTCTACCACTGCGCATTCACCTTAAATTGTCTGTGGTCCCCTGCGAGTTCATTTTGCGACCAAGGACAATACAGACTATTTAAAAAAAAATGAAATATAGCCCGCGGATTTTTTCTTTCGGCATGAAGTCTCTTTGGGCGCTTTCCGAATTAGCTATAATCGCTCACATCACAGCGCTCACATCATCTCCATGGACGTAATATTACGTCCATGCATCATCTCACATGCGTTCCGATTTAGATATTAGTATTATGACTGCTGAGAGCTGGCAACAATTCGCAACACTCGTGAACGCGCTCACATGACAGTGCTTACACAATGTAAAAAAGATATTATTACAGTATTTCTTTGTATAAACACCACATTTCTTCTTCAGTTCTTCTTCTTTGGTTAGGTGGCGACTGTCAGCCAGAAGCACAATTTCAAAAATGCCACCTTAGTTTAATTTAAAGATGATGCAACTCAAAACAAAACACATACTGACACAACCTCATACACACACTGTCATTTTTGACAGCGCTCACGGTGATATTATTCTAGGGCATGGTCGGCATTATCGCAAGATGGCGAATGTCATGACGTCATCTATGACGATTCACGGGACATCGTTATCGTTATCGCGCTCACGCTAATTCGGTTATTTCCCAATTCGGAACACATCGATTATTTCCCAATTCGGAACGCAGGGTTTGATGAGATTAAAAAAGCGCGCGTCTCCGAACTCTCCGACTAGTAAATAGTTATCTGTGGTATTACAGAACATGTGGATTAAAGTAAAGAAAAAGCACGCGTTCGTAATACACTCCATTATGGACCTTAAAGCGGTTCAATAAGAGCCACTTTACGAGCAAGTGTGTTGAAAAAACTTTTTCACCGCCTGTTCTGATTTAGATACCAATAACCCAAAAGGGTCATCAGGTCGGCACAGAATGGAAGAGAAATAAGTAGGTTCTGTACAAAATAAGAAAACATCAATTGTATGTAATAGGATAATTCATAATGCTACCTGGTGTCGACACCCTTGCGCCATCCCATCTTCCTAGCACGGTAAGCTGTGCTGGGGCGTCTGCTACAGGAGCAAAAAACCTCAAACGGCGCAAATATAACAACCTTATTGGGAGCTATATGTTTGAGCCGTTTGGGGTTGAAACACTAGGGCCTTGGGGTCCGAGTGCTCATCGAGTATTTCGGGACATCGCCAAGCGGTAGGTTGACTCTTCGCGTGACCCTCTGGTCACACGAAGAGCGAGAGGCTGGCCTATTTTTAACCCAAAGAATAAGCATTGCCATCCAACGTGGTAATGCTGCCAGCCTTTTGGGCACTTATGCCATTGACAGCGATGCGGGCGAATTTTTTGATGCCCAATGAGTTTGTCTTTTTCTTTTTTTTTATATACTTGTATATACTATATAATATGTATATTTTAGTGTTAAATTGTAAAATAGTTAATTATATATAATTATGAAGTGAATGTATGAAGTAATAATGTAATAGGTAAATAAAAAAATGTCATGTATTTATGATCTCATGATCATCAGTCTCATGTTATTTTTACAAGTTTTGTTGGATGAAGTTGTTGAAGCTGGTAACACGCGCGTACGCCGCGGGCATACCAGCCTGGCAACCGGCGCCAGAGACGAATGAGACGACGCCGATCTGGAAAAAAGGTAAGGTTATTAGATAATAATTCAAAAAAGAGAAAAGAAATGCATACGGAACACAGTGGCGATGGCGCTATATTGAAATTCGTCAAAAAATGCCAAAGCTAATAGAAAAATTTCGAGATTTCACAACACCAAGATTCCTGTTTTAGTATACCTAAGACTAGCTGTTTTAGTATAAGACTAGCTGTTTTAGTATAAGACTAGCTGTTTTAGTATAAGACTAGCTGTTTTAGTATAAGACTAGCTGTTTTAGTATAAGACTAGCTGTTTTAGTATAAGACTAGCTGTTTTAGTATAAGACTAGCTGTTTTAGTATAAGACTAGCTGTTTTAGTATAAGACTAGCTGTTTTAGTATAAGACTAGCTGTTTTAGTATAAGACTAGCTGTTTTAGTATAAGGCTGATTCAGTATTTGGTTGGTGTAGGGCCCACCTCTAGTTAGAATGGTGACGGTCTGCTGCTCAAAGACGAGTTAAGGCTTGTACACACAGGCGCGACGCGACAGTGCGACGCGATTCTGCGATATATATCCATAGAACAATTTCTATGGAAACGCGCGCGACACTTCACACAGGGGCGACTTGTCGCGCCGCGACGGTGTCGCGGCGCGACGAGTAGCGCGACACCATGTAGCCGCGATATCGCCGCGACACCATACTAAATGTTCATTTTGTATGGTGTCGCGGCGATATCGCGGCTACACGGTGTAGCGCTTGTGTGAAAGGTGTTGCGGCGCGATAATATCGCAGAATCGCCAGGCGACACGTCGCGCGACAAGTCGCGCGACAAGTCGCGCCGGTGTGTAAGAGCCTTTATGGTTAATCGTCTTTGACCCGCGATACATAGTAATTTGGCCAGCCATATGCACACATATTGATTTGGGCAGACATTCACTATAGTCACCTGAGGAGGGACCTACATCCACCAATTACTAAATCAGCCTTGCTGGTGATAGTTACCAAAAGTACGACTATGTCTTTTGATATTAGGCCTTATAGCTGAGCTAAATAAAAATTGAATATAAGCAGTAGACACTCACCAAAACGGCCGTTCCAGCACGGTTGAAAACGAGGGGACCGCCAGAGTCTCCAATGCAGGGGCCGACGCTGCCGATACCGCTGGTACAGATCGTGCTGTGGATCACATTGTCAGGTCCGTAGATACCCGCGCAGTCGATCTCGTTGACTACTTGCACGCTGACGTGACTCACAACCGTAGCCGCTCCTGTTTGCTCTGCAAAAAAAAGCACAAGAAGATTTTAATTTTAGGACTCCCAACAGATAATATTCTCAAGATAAAATGGGCCTATATGTGTGCAGATACGTTTTTAGGGTTCCGTACCTCAAAAGGAAAAACGGAACCCTTATAAGATCACTTCGGTCAAGACCCTTTTACTCAGGAACACGTGGAGTTGTCAAGTTGAAATTAATATCAAATACTCAGGGTTGCAATCCCTTGACGCAGTAAAAAAATCAAACTTCTAATTCAACGCAATCAAAAGATTTTGTTCAGGTTTAGGTATGTTCAGGAACCAAAACCTTGAGGTACTTCCCCTAGTTGTTGACCTAGAATCATGAAATTTAGCAAGAAGCAGTGTCATGTAGCACAAGTAAAGGAAAAATCCGAAAACCGTAAATTTGTAGTTAAATTACAAAAAATAACAAAAATCCCGTGACAAACTATTTATATACCTACAAATTGTACGGAATCCTCGGTGTGCGAGTTCGACTCACATTTGACCGGCTTTAAAAAAAATAAAAAAATGAATCATTTAATTCAGACTAATTTGCATGTCCAAGAGGTTAGTAGTTTTTTATACAAGTTAACTTTTCTTTTTGTAGGTATGCACGTGTTTCTGTGACAATACATGTAAGTATAACTATTTTTCAGGCACTGCGTGCGCGTACGTATGAAATGACGTAACCATGAGAGGAAGTAATTTTAAATATTGTAAATGATCGTGATATGAGACATGAAAATAATTAACACTATAAGATACTATGAGTTTTTAAACTTACGGTCGCTAGTTCTGCCATATCCAGCTACAACTGCCCAGCTTCCAGCGAATGTCAAGTGCTGTTCGAAACCAGTAGGAAGGGCTACGGGCTGAATACTGCCTGAAATAAGAAGTCATTTGATGACATACACGCAAACCCAAAATAACAACTAGATCCGTTGCAGTAATCGAACGAACCCACGAAGAAAGCCAATCACTGAGTAACACTTCCAAACAATAATGACTGTTTGCTACATCATTGTGAAACATTTTTAGGTTGGTATTATGTGAAGGTACACACGTACAGTCAACAGCAAAAGTAGATGATCAAAATCAGAAATTCAATACTAATTAACGGAGTTCACGTCAGAACTGTATGGCAGAGCTGTTGCTGTTGTTGTTGTTGAGCTGTGTGCAGAGACTGTGTGGCTGTGTGGCAGAGTTCTGACGCGAACTTCGTTCATTAGTAGGTATTGAATTTCTGATTTTGATCATCTACTTTTGCTGTTGACTGTACTTATCAAATCGGAAAGGGATCGTCACCGTATCAACTCGACCCATTCATTTTGTCCATACGATGTCCAATGTCCAACACACCGTTCTGTAGCACTCCCGTCGACTCCCAATAACTCAGGCTAGACTCTGTCAAGCGCCGCCTGGCGCTGGCGTCCCGAACATTCAAATGAACGACTGACGTATTTCCGACTTAACTATGTTTAATTTTGGTGAATTATTCAAATCTATCAAATGAAAGACTACTCACTGCTAAAGGCAACATTAGTAGGCAGCCTGATCATAGCAATATCGTTGATTATCCTGTTGGACGTGTACTGAGGGTGCAGGACGACGTCTGTGGTGGCGATGCGGGTGCCACCAGTGAAGAACTGCTTAGTGCCGAGTATCACGGTTAACCTCCATGCTTGATTGCGACCGTCATACCAGCAGTGAGCTGCAGTCACCAGCCGGTTTGCAGACAGAAGAGTAGACCCGCACACTGAGTAACCAGTAGTTACACCGACGATTTCGATCATCAATCCGGCCTGTCAGATATAAAAAAGTGAGACAACAATTATTTCACTAACAGTTTTTTTTTTAAACATTATTAATCTGAACTAGGTCTACCAATAAAGAATCAAGGGATTAGCCAGGATCGCAGGAGATATTATAGTGCATAAGTGTGTGCGCAAACACAGGTGTACTCTCTGTTCGTTTACTTTCATAGTCCGATGGGACGGCAATCCGACACGACCGGGGAGAGTTTAGGCGCAAGACCAACGGCTTTACGTGCTTTCCGAGACACGTATCACACCACCAACTTCTAAACTCCGGGCTGCTACTGAAAAATTCCTAAAGGGAAAATAACACTTTGCCCGACCTGGGAATCGAACCCAGGTCCATGCACAGAGGTCGCGCTTGCGACCACGAGACCAACGGGGCAGTTACCCATAAAGTATTGTTTGTTTAAAAGATTGGAAGGATGATAAAGAAGTTTAAGAGGAGATTGTACGAAGATTTGCTATGGCATCGAGTTGCGCCACTTCGCGCAGACAAGTCATGGTGTCTCCGTCAAAGATGGAGCACCGACGACGCCTCCGATGTTTGTATCTTCGAAGTATGCACTCCTGTGCTGTATTGTGGAAATAAACGATAAACTTATATTATTTGACTATAATTTATCAAGATACTTACGAAGTAAGGGTGTGAGTTGGGGGGAGCTACGACACCGCCGACAACCCTGCTATGAGCTGCTTCGGCCAAGATCTTTTCCTCAGCTACCCTGATCTTCTCAGCGAGAGGAATGCCGACCTCCTCATGGTATCCAGCACCAATTTCCACCAGCGCCGACGCCGAAGCCACCAGGGCCAAACCAACCACCAAAATAGTACGCATTATGTCAAAATATTTCCCTAATTATGACGAACGACAATTGTTTTCCCACTTATATACTTTCTGCTGATTAGGTAAATATCTGATTAACAATTTATCCGCATTATAAAAATCATGCCGATTAGTTTAATCAAGAAGAGGAAACCGTTGGATATCTTATCTAGGCTTAGTATTAGGTATACACAATGCAAGTGCACCCAAGGAGAACCCTCGGTTGGTGTAGGACTATTGCAAGACATGGAAACAAAAATATTGGATTATGGGTTTGGGAGGCTAAAGTAGGTTCTAGGACTATGAAAAAACAAAAAACTATAGCCCCTGCCTGACCGATGTTCTTAGATACAAAATTATTTTTAGTAGGTATATGCGAAACCCGAAACACGTGTCTAGTATTTTTATGTAAAGAATCTATGTACAGTTCGCTTCACAAATAAGGTCCCCCCCTTGGTATTGACATCAAACCTATTTAAGTTTTTCGTAATGTAACGTAAGTGGCGTGTTGGTCTAATGGTTAACACTGCGGCTTGGCGATGCGGTGGTCACGAGTTCAAATCCGCGGATGAGAAGATTTCTTTTTCCTTTATTTTATTTATTTACCCTTTTTTTTAGTTTCTTTATTAGGTGATTTTCGTTAATTATTATTTAAGAAATCAAATGGAGGTTTGTAATAAAAGCTAGGCATTTTGATAAACAATATTCATTTATTTTTCTAATTACATTTCTAGGACTTCATGGAATCCACTTCCAGGTTGAGTATACAGTTTTCTATCTGTGTTAAATTGGGGTTATTTACTTAGAATATTAACTAAACACAAAATAGATACCCTGGATGAGGTTTAGAACGTTTAACATTAGATAAAGGTTCGTTTATATATATATTTATAGAAACATAACGACAATAATATTTATTTATTTAAAGTTGTGAAAACAGATTTTTTTTTATACTTACTTATCGGAAAAAAACCTTTAAAAAAAAAGAAATTTTGTCTTTGTGTCTGTGAATTACAGAGGAAGAATCAACATGCTAAACTATAATAGTATAGCAATATACATCTTTCTCTTTTATCACATTTTCTAATAACCCTTATTTAACACAACATTAGAAAAATATGTGAGGTCAGATGGTGCATCGTTAATACATTACAAGACTACATGTAAACCAGATTATCTGGATTGATAATAATTATAAAGGTTGTTTGTTTTTGATTAACTACGAGATAATGATCCCACAAATTTTGGGAATTATTAACACTTGCTCATATATGTTCCAACGCAATTTTATCCGATACGTTACACAATCAATCTGCCGAGTAAATTGCCTTAAAATAACGGAGAGGATGTCACAGTCTATCACTTCTTGAAGTTTTGAAGGGTGCCACTAAATGAGCTTTCACAATATTACGTTGTCGCTCCATTTGTATTTTCTCTGGCCTTGGCGATCACATTTCACATCACCCGTCGCTTGATACCTTTGTATCCATCTACGAACTGTTTTTCTCTGCAATGAAAATAATAATATTAGAAATACATAAAAACATCCAACTAGTAAGTAATAATGCAACATTATTGCAACAATAAATAGGTAATATGTGGAAGTATAACATAAATCTTACCGTTATGCCCATAACTCGTGCTATTTTCTTTATGCTTTGTTCCTGTTCCCAGATAACAACAATTTTAGCCTTCAAAAAAGTTGTTAATCAAACCATACCATCGGTTAATAGAATCAACTGGTCAAAAACTTAATAAATTTGATAATATTACGACGAAGATAATTACACACAAGCAAATCGGCACGAAAACGAAACCATTTAAAAAATAATTATACCCTCAATCACAGTTTACTAAATAAAGCGAAGAAGTATTCTAAATTCAACCTTAACTCGCAGTTCATACAGCAGTTAAGTTTCTGAAGTAAAATGACGGTAGTGCAACAATCGGAATCAACACATTATATTCAACCAAACAAGAAATCTATGCTAATTTCAACCTTATCTTTTAGTTAATTGAGGAGTTAATGCGTATTGCATTTTGTAAAACTAAGGTATTAAATATAAAACGAAAGTTGAAATTTAAACCTTATTATCTAGAAGATTAGACCGTTAATAACCTTGTTCGTTATAAGGAGTAATACTATTCCAATTTTCGTTGAGGTTGACAACTGAGCCAATAGCCTAGTAGTATAAGACACGGTCTCGATGATCGTCTGGCGCCTGGTGATGCGGGTTCGTATCTTAATCGCACGCAAAGTGTCTTTTTGTAAGTTATTCTTGGTATACGGTTCGGCCAGAAGGAAGCCGAAAAAATACCTTAAAGAGTTATTAAAAACTTGAATGAAACTTGCAAATAATATCTGAGGCGGACCGTTGGATGCGCTCGGGCAGAGATTGGTGCGGCGGCGGCGGGGCGGGGGAGGGAGCTACTCAAGGCTCACGTGACGCGCCAGCGCCGCCGCGCCGCCGCCGCCGCCCGCCCGCCGCCGCCGCGTCGCTCGAGCGACGAGCGACGGCGGCGGGCCCGAGCGTGCTCGGGCGATAGTCTTTAAGTCTTGGGGGGGTTCCATTTCTCTGACGCTGACTGTACAAAAGTTCAAAACTGTGTCATGAAAAATCACAAAGTTATAAGCTTGTTAAGTTACCTACCTATTTGTCCGTACAAAAACATGCTCACCCACGCCGCGCCGTCTTGCGCTCATTGATCCTCCTTTTAAGATTCTGCCATATCCTTTCATGATTCTGCCAAAGCCGCCTTTTTAGGCCCCCTGGTAATTATAGCCGGTCGATTTTCTAGGCTTTTCTAGGATAGGCTAGGATTTGCTAGGCCGCAGATGACTAAAATCGACCGTGAAAATGCTCATTCACAGGTGATCGCCCGCCGGATGAAGGTCGACATTTTGATTCAAAATGAAATAAAATCGCTGGTGACTAACCTGCGATTCTATCAACCTGTGTAAATGGGTTGGCGATTCAGCTTATTCGGCGTAAGCGACCAGCTACATGGCGAAAATAAACCTCATGTTACCCTCGCCTTATACCCTTAATGGCGTAATGGAGCCGAAATGCTCACGCGTTTCATACGTTTTTCAACACACTTGTGATGAAGAAATAAATGCAATGTCTTAAATATTTAATAATTTGTAACAAATATAAATTGTGAAAATTGTAAGCTATGTTAGACAGAACAAGTTGCTAGGTGCAGTGAGGATAGGTGGAGAAGAGTTATGAATTAGGTACTACCGAAACAAGCACAAGGATCTGTTGGCAGACCAGCTGCTTAGTAGTGGGCTAATGACGGAGAAGAGATCACAGGAAAAACAGCTGCGACCTAAGCAGGTCAGAGAGGATTGGCAAAAAATAAAGGGTTTTCCAATAGGAACCTTACCTATAGCATTAATTTAAACAAATATTTTGTCTAAATTGGTATTAGAACACTTGTTTGCAATATTTTTTCTGTTTATTTTAATCATAATTATATTAAACTCAAACAATTTCTGATAAGGAATAATAAAAAATATCGAAAGGGACTCAAGTTATGATAATTTTATTAATGAGGTTTATTACCACATTCAATAACTAGAATCAATTGTTATTTACATATGTCGCATGATCCAACTGTGGAAGCTGGTGACTCGGGCGTAACCTGATGGATGACCTCTTTGGCAAGCGTTATGTGCTGCGAAAGAGATGACACCGACCTAAAAAGATTAATAAAAGTTTGAGGTGAAGACGTCAAGACGTGGCGCGTGACATGTCCTGGAGGACACAAATATAGTTCCCGCAAGAATGTCAAATGGACCTCGAGCATCAACTATTTTTTTAAAAGCTCACCAGAAATGGTTGTCCGTCGTTGCCACGAGCAGTGAGGGGTCCACCGGAGTCCCCGCTGCAAACACCGACGCCTCCAGCACCATTGGTACAAAGAGTACTTTGCTTCACAAAGTTCGAGGAATAGATGCGTTCGCAGTGGGCATTGCCAATCACCTGCAGTGAAACGTGACTCACCACAGTCGAAGAACCTTGTTGCTCTGCAATGTTAAAAGATTTAAAAACAAAATCATAGTAGGTAGACAGTTATTAAAACTATCTAACTATTAAGGATTATAGTTCATAGTCATCGTTATCATTCACCCGAAAGACTCCACTGTTGGACATAGGTCTCTCCAAAGCGTCGCAACAACGACCGATCCTGTACTTCCAGCATTCAGCTGTTTCTGGCAAACATGGTTTGACAGTTCACAATGTTTAGACCTCAAGGTTGTCCATATTAAATTGCAACGCTAGTAAGTACTTACGGTCGCTAGTTTTGCCGAAGCCAGCAGCAACAGTCCACTGACCCACAAATGTGTTCCACAACTCTGAACCACTGGGCAGTCTGATAGGTCTGACGCCATCTGCAAATATAGATAAAATGTACAAGTTACATTTGACAATAAATGGCATCATGTTCTTGAATATGTTACTCTATACTGTATTCAGGTCAAGTTCACTTTACATTGTATAAACTAAGGAACTTATAATAAAATTAATGGATTCAAAAATTTACAAAAATGAGGCAGCTTTTTGCCAAAAACCATGTCCAGCACCTGACCAATACATTTTCAGTAGATATAAAGCGTATACATTCCTTCGTTTTATTTATGTTTTCATCGTCATTTTCAAACCAAAAAAGACGTCCATTATTATAATTATGTACCTGCATAGGTATTTATCCCTTTTGTTGACTGTACTAAGGCCTCCCTCAACATCTCGTGTGCCTCCCATATCCATCGTCTCGGGAATCCGTTATCCAGGTCGCTGGTCCACCTTACAGGAGGCCTACCAAAACCGCACCTTTCGGCACGCGGTCGCCGCTCTATAAGTTCGGGGGCCCATAGACCATCCGTTCTGTGAGCAATTGTGCCATTTCCAAGGCTCACAAAAATAAAATTTTCAAAACTTCAACTCACTATGTAACGTAGCGGATCTGGGCAAGTAAGCCATAGCTATGTCGCTTGTAAAGAACTGAACTACATATTCAGGGTGCATAAAGACTTGACGTGTCGCGATACGTTCACCGCCGCTCCACAGAAAGTTTGATCCAAGAATAACAAGAAACTCCGTGGCCTGGTTCCAGGCATCCCGCCAGCAGTGTGCAGCCGTCACTATCCGGGTGGGAGACAGAAGAGAGGAGCCGCATACTGATCTGGCGGTTGTACCCACCAAACTGATCAACAACCCAGCCTGCACAAGAAAAGTAAATAGGCAGTAGGTATTGTCTCTCCTTCCGTCATCATTTCAGCCGAAAGACGTCCACCACTGGACATAGGCCTCCCCCGAGCACCTCCACTCCGACCGGTTCTGTGCTTCTCGCAATCGACGGGTTCCTGCGGCCTTCACAAGGTCGTCGGTCCACCTTGTGGGAAGCCTTCCAACGCTACGTCTTCCGGTACCTCCCATAACCCGTCCAAAAATCCCTTTAAAAAATCGCTTTTAGCGATAAGAACGCCCATTGTGCCACCCTTTGTAAAATTTCTACATTTACTGTCATTTTTATGGTGAACATAATAATCTACCTAGGTCGAAGGTGCCTTTGTTTTTCTATACAAATAAAACGAAAAAATATAATACTTAATATACTCACAAAGTGAGGGTGAGCGTTGGCGGGAGCTAATACGCCACCGATAATCCTGCCATCCTGTGCTTTCTTCACAATTTCGCGTTCAATTGCCCAAATCTTCTCCGCGGCAGGAATTCCAACACTTTGGTGATAGTTAGTCTGTACTTCCACCGAGCCAAAAGCACAAACAATCAACGAAAGACAGAATAATACTAAAACACGCATTATAAATTATATGGAGACAACAATAAATTATTTTGTTTTTATAGGTACATTTTGTATTTCAATCTGACTTAATCCCTTTGAAATTGATGAGCTGATAATATTCCTTATGAATATTTCAATCTAATCTTAATAAAGCTTAGAGAGACAAGCAGACTATTACATGTTGTAGGTACTGAAATGGCATCTATTGCCCACTCTATGTCGATAATGTCGGCTGCGACTGTTCCCGTGAGCCGCATCCAGCGGATCGTCGTCGTCCACCTTGTTGCCTGCCTATCCACGCTAAGCCTTCCTGTACGCAGTCACCACCGTCACTACAGAAATTTTCAGCCACTGACTATCCGTATCGCGGGGCGCAGCTAGTGTCAAAATAAATTCGTACAGCTAATGCCTTTTATGTAATGATTGGGCGTTGACGCACGAATTTATTTTTATTAATAAAGATTTTATCATGTTTCGATTCGACAGGGCATTGATACTGAAATCAGTGCTAAGCGGTAAAAACTTATCAATGGTTGATTCATATAAAATAAGACGTCGTCTGGACTGGTATCATGTGATGTGGACAAAAGAAAACAAAAACATTTGTCAAATGAAGCTGAAATCATCAGCCTAGGGCCTGGCGGGCTAACTTGTGGGTTTAATGGAGACCCAACATGTAGGTAAGTCGCGGGAATCGCAAAGTGAGCGGTCGTACGGGGCAGTGCTTAGGGGATGCCTATATCCAGCAGAGAACGTCTTTCAGCTAAAAATGCGTACATGTCTTATAAACATTATGCCCATATAATTTGTATTATCTCAAAGCATATAATTTATCAATGAGTAGGTACGTACCTAATGCCTGCAGACAATTTTCAATATTTTATCTTGGGCAGTGATAAAATAAAATCTTTTGTACCCAAAATAAAATCTGTTTTAGTGCATTAGATAAAATCTTTTGTACCTAATTTATGTATCAGGTTCAGTGGCGTACCTACTAAGGTGCAAAGTGGTGCGGGGAACCTGAGCCCTCGGTGTTTGGGGGCCCAGTCAGGACTCAGTGTCCGGACCGGGAGGTCTGCCAAGACAACAAGGCACCCAGGCCTAGAGTCTCAGTCGTGAGAGGGTTTTTTTTATAACATATCTAGCAAATAAGAAAGTGCACCATAATCCTAAAAGCCATGGGCATACTAATAAATACTATGAATGATCAAAAAATTATCTAACCAATCCGAGGAACGGTGCTAAAATTTTCGAGCTCGCTTCACTCGCTCTTACACCTTCGGATCTCCTTACACGTTTATATTCTTAAACGTTTCTGCTTATGTCCACATATCATCTGCCTAGCCTTTTCCCAACTATATTGGGGTCGGCTTCCAGTCTAACCGGATGCAGCTGAATACCAGTATTTTACATGAAGCGACTGCTTATCTGCTTATGTCCACATAGTCGGTCCTATTACTGTTAGAATTCTAAAAAATAATTTTAACCTATTCGAGGCGGGTAGCTAAAATTTTTGAGTCCCCTTCGCTCGCGTATGTTCCCAGTCGCCCCCGCGGGGATTGCCACCGGAGGCAAATGGGAATAAAAATTCCCAGTCGCCACCGGGGCGGCGACTGGGAATTCATTGCCCCCACTTCAGTTTCGCTGTACATTGCTTTCTCCATCGTAGAGAATAAAAGGATGAGACAACTTATCGTAAACCTGCCTCTAATCTTTTTATCTTTTATTTTTTTTTTCTTTCTTTTTTTGTCTTTTTTTTCTTTTCTTTTTTTTTTCTTTTTTTTTTCTTTTAGTCCGCCTCTGTACATTTATGTGCTTGAAGTATTAAATAAATAAATAATAACAATCTTTAAAAAAAGACTAAGTGCATTGAAATATTTTTTATTTTGATTTCGATATCAATAAACTTGTTAAAATTAAACATTTAAACTGGTATTTTGTATCACAGATAATCAGACTCTTAGCGACAGTAATTAAATTAGGAAAGTAATACATAGTAATCATTTCTTAGTAAATACGTATTATAAACAAGGCTGTAAATATTCATAGATAACAGACTTTTTTTTATATTATGGTCAATTATAAAAATAAATAATAAAAATATTATAACAAAAATAGGAATAAAAGTCTGATTTTATCTGTGATTTAATGGTGTAGGTACTTGAATATTTTTGTTACTGTTGTTATTTTGATTACTATGTATTACTTTCCTAATTTAATTACTGTCTTTAAGAGTCTGATTATCTGTGATACAAAATACCAGTTTAAATGTTTAATTTTAACAAGTTTATTGATATCGAAATCAAAATAAAAAAATATTTCAATGCACTTAGTCTTTTTTTTAAAGATTATTACTATTTATTTATTTAATACTTCAAGCACATAAATGTATAGAGGCGGACTAAAAGAAAAAAAAAAAGATAAAAAAATAAAGAAAAGATAAAAAGATT
The DNA here is from genome assembly GCA_963082905.1 of Oligia fasciuncula. Lineage (NCBI taxonomy): Eukaryota > Metazoa > Arthropoda > Insecta > Lepidoptera > Noctuidae > Oligia > Oligia fasciuncula. The sequence goes on from OY720398.1 coordinate 13,930,984, forward strand.
AGAGGCAGGTTTACGATAAGTTGTCTCATCCTTTTATTCTCTACGATGGAGAAAGCAATGTACAGCGAAACTGAAGTGGGGGCAATGACTTCCCGGTCGCCGCCGGTGGCGACTGGGAATTTTTATTCCCATTTGCCTCCGGTGGCAATCCCCGCGGGGGCGACTGGGAACATACGTTCGCTCGCATTCAGAGTACTCTTAGAAAATTGCGCTTTGCCCGCGCTTGTGACCAAAAAGGGGGCCACATACGACAGCGGCGAGGCACTGGTGGCATATCATACAGAAGTTCCAAAGAAATAATGACTATCTATTATCTGAACAAAACAACAGAGGCGGACAACAAGAATTTGAAAAGACAACTAGAGTTTAAAAAAATATATAATCGGTAAGTCGGGGTGTGGGGTGACGAGGGATCAATTTTCTCATTGCACCAGGGCCTCTGATCTGAAGTTACGCCACTGGTCAGCTTTCAGGGAGGTTCAATGGTCTTTTGGAGAAAGAACTTGTCCAGTCAGGCAAACACTTGTCAGGAATCGAGTTCTAGAGTTCTACTAACTCAGAACTTATAGAGCGAAGCAGCGACTGCCGCCATTTTGTTCTTTGAAGTCGAACCCTTGAGTCTGTGCGGAACGGAGGACCTGCGCGACGTCTGGTCTCATGCTGATCGCGGTTAAAACTTTTACATATTATGTGACTTTTGGCGGCTGAGCTAGGCATCGCCCGTCATTCGAACTATTTTTCGGGAGTTAATATGCTCGCAGTTTCAAGGCAAGATCCGAAATGCCGTGATATGGAAAAGTACCGGAGTAGCCGACATACGAGAGCTAGCTCGTAGCTTGCATAGTTAGCAAACTGAAGAGAGCGCAGCGGGACTCCCCCCAGCTTTTAAAGGTGGCTGGGACGACTCGATGCGGAAGGCTGAGAACCGGGTGGTGTGGTGTAACTTGAAACAGACCTATCCCCAGCAGTAGACTGCTATAGGCTGAGTTGAGTGATTGATCCCTCTTTTTTACCGACCTGATTGCGGCACAATCTTTTAATCCTTTGTCACAAGTTACATAGATAGGTAAGCACGTGTAATCAATGTCTTGAGACTTTTTTGTTAATCAATTGTGATTAAGGTACTCTAACACGAGTTGATAATAAAAACGTGCCTCGTGGATAAATAAACAGCTATGCCGACTTATTAATTTTTTACATTTCTATGGGACCGACCGTGAAGGTACAGCCGCAGTACCTATGTATGGCGGATCTCACACACTACCACGCGCCTCGCTCCAGTGTGCGTGACGCACGCACTATAGGTATGATCGGCACGTATACGGTACACTACTGTGAGCTATGCTGGTCGGGCCTCGGTCAGTGGTTGGATGGACCTCTTTAGATCTGGATCGATGGGATCTACCTAATGTTTTTGATGATGTACCTACAAACGGGGTGAATAGCGATGCAGGGGTGAATCGGGACGAAAATTTATAAAAAGTAATTTAAAAAAATTAAACCGACTTCAAAAAGAAATCAACTCAAAATTATGAAATAACTTTAATTTCGGAAGTCGGTGTCTTGGGATCTGTATTTTAGTTTTTTGCCACCGACTTCCGAAATTAAAGTTATTTCATAATTTTGAGTTGATTTCTTTTTGAAGTCGGTTTAATTTTTTTAAATTACTTTTTTTTTTGTAATTTTTAGTTTTTGCACTAGAATTTGACCAAGGTTTTGAGATGTTTTCCCTTTGACACTACACCCGTAGCTCGTATCAATACGCCAGGCCGTCACACTTACACGTATTAGTCCATATCTTGAAAATTACTGAACCGATTTTGATGAAACTTGCACTGTTCCCTAAGTTGAAGTAAATGTAAGCTAATACAAAAAAAAAATGGTCACGATCCGATTAACAGTTGCTGAGAAATGCGTGGACAAACCTACATACATACATACATACATACGTCTACGAAATTTTGTATATTTGTTTGGAAGCCTTAGTAGATTGTCATATGTGAATATAATGCAATTCCAATAATATTACATACATACGTATCGAATTGATAACCTCCTTTTTTTTGAAGTCGGTAAAAATGGATTTTAACGTTGAAATAATATAGTTTGCTGCCAACAAGGGCACTTAATCGTTAATACAGTCAACACATTGGAGTCCTTTTTCGCAACAAACATAATATCGTCGACCGTAGGTTCAATTGAGGTAAGGGACATAATACGATTTTTCAGGAGAGGCCGACAAAGTTTTTTTTCGGACTAAATCGCGTGTCACTGACCCTGGCAGGGCCACCATCACGGATTTTAATTTTGATAGCACAAAAAAATTGTCGCTAATTAGTCGAAATTTGTCGCCAAATATCAGAATTTGTCGGTCACTGGTTCAAAAGTTATAAGGGTTTATAGGTGGCCGATCTGGAGAAAGTTTCCCCAGCAGGGCCACATTTATATCTCAAAAACTAGGGCACCTAGCGAAGATCTGTTTTCTCCCATATTTAGTCGCCAATTAGTCGGGATCAGTCGCCAAGTCACAGATTTAATCGGGTCTTAGTTTAGGAGATATAATGGAGTTCAATTAGTAAGGTATAGTCCAAGAGCTAGTCGAAGTTTTTTCGTGAACTATTCGATCTAGCTCTTGGACTATACCTAACACATATAAACCCTAATATCTTTTGAACCAGTGACCGACAAATTCTGATATTTGGCGACTGATTCCGACTAATTGGCGACTAAATATGGGAGAAAACAGATCTTCGCTAGGTGCCCTAGTTTTCGAGATATAAATGTGGCCCTGCTGGGGAAACTTTCTCCAGATCGGCCACCTATAAACCCTTATAACTTTTGAACCAGTGACCGACAAATTCTGATATTTGGCGACAAATTTCGACTAATTAGCGACAATTTTTTTGTGCTATCAAAATTAAAATCCGTGATGGTGGCCCTGCCAGGGTCAGTGACACCTAAATCGCCTATAACTTTTTTTGTTATTAACCTTTTTCGGATCTGATTTCACACATAATCTTGTATTTTAGTGCTCTATCTACCTGTGTAACATTTATTTAAATAAGTTAGCTATTTAAGAAAATAGACGTCCCTTACACCAACGTATTTTGTTAGTAATGTCCCTTACATTAAATTGATCTCTACGTTGGATCCAATCTATAATGAAAAAATTGTGTACCTAAAGGTCTTGTTGAAAAAATGTGTGAAGAATAATTCGTTGATTGGGAAGACCCTTACCTTATTTGAAGTGGATTGGCGGCGGTAATTACACCATTTCAAGTTGCTATATTGCATAGTTTTTCAGATACATTGTTATTATGGGGCTGATTCGAAATTCGAATCAAAAAATCAGTAGGGTAAGGGACATTTTTTTTAAGCTAGATTTTTTTCTTATACACCATTCGAAAGAGCGCAAAATTCTGAACAAAACTGTATACTCAACTCATTTTGGGTATTTTGTCCCTTACCTTAATTGAACCTACGGTCGACGATATTATAAAATCCCTTCGTCCCGTTTTTATTTTTTACCCCTGTATCTACCTATCCCTATTCACCTCGTTTGACGGTGTTCAATGAATTATACCGTTAAAAGATAGTACCGACTATCTTTTTATTTATCAAAGGGATTTATTGATATGGTAAGTAATACAAATCTGGGTCAATAAATGTGATTAAGGTAAGTACCTACCTACCTACTATGGATCAATAATCCATATTACTTTACTTTTTTTTTGAACCGTGATAAGGTTAAAAAAAACCCAAGAATGAAACAAAAACAAAGAAGTAGGATTCATATTTATTTATAAAGTCAATGTTTTTAAATAATTTCCACGCCCGTAATTTCGCTGATCCAATCAAGGTATCGCTGCACCCTGGTGAATACTGAGGGTTGGTCGTCGTTACAGCCATCAGCACTGATGAATGATGCCACCCCCACCTGGTACAGACAACCGTTCGTTAAATATAAAATTTCAGTAGTTAATTGGCTATTTTGTTCGTTAGATGACGTTGAGCAAATGTCATATTCTGAATCGCGGTGTTATTGGAACGAAGTTCTTTTACGGAGCTTGCGGTAGGAGTAAAATGGGAGAAATGGTCACGCAAGAAAAAAGCGTTATGCCCTCTCCATGCGACTTTTCTTATAGGTATCTATGTAATAGAAAGAGACAAAGAGAGATAGTTTACATGGTTTTCGGGGGGCTGAAGCCGATAGTGAGGTCAAAATGAAAATGCAAGATGACGGCTGCAATTTTTTTAGTCCTCTGTCGTTTTCATTGTTTTCGAGGCTGCTGAGGCCGATGGTGAGGTCCAAATGAAAATTCAAGATGGCGGCTGCAAAAATTTACAATGGCAATTTTGACATTTTTGCAGCCGCCATCTTGGAATATTTCCCTTTTCAGGGCTTATCTGATTTTTAACAGTTTTATGGTAGGTATATTACAATGTAATAACATTACGACTGCAGAAATAAAAAAATAAAAACCAACATTATGAATCTTAGTGGACAGTTAATTGTTAAGTTAATTGAATCCCATTGGTGAAGGAATTTTCAGTTATATTTTTTGTCTGTGCTAAAATAGGTACCTAACTATATCTACCAATCAATCCAATCCCAATCTCTTTGATTATACATACCTACGTAGTGCAGCGAAAAAAAGAGAAACACGGACTGTCTTCGCCATAATGATTCATAATGATATCCCTTTATGATTCTGCCAAAGTGGCCTTTTTTGCTTTTTAGACCCCCCTACCGTTTTATGAATCTAATCCTTAGAGTGCTGAAGAAATTACCAAGTAGAATACGAAGACTGTACAATTTGCCACCGAAGTGAAAACAAAGCAATTATTACAATGATACTTGCCAAAATATCCTTTTCGGTTGCGTTGTAAAATATCGTCAAAGGGCCACCGTTATCACCCTAAAAAAGATAAATTCATTTGTTTATCTACTTAGTGACATCACAGACGCAATGTTGTAGTCATACTTTGTTATTTTGCATTAGGTATGTAGAGGTAAGGTATGAGGAATGAGGAATAGGGTGTAGAGTTCACTTATCACAAATTATATTATAAAGGCGAAAGTTTGTGAGTTTGTGAGTGTGAGGGGGTGTGTTATGTTTGTTACTTCTTCACGCTCAAACGGCTGGACCAAATTAGAAATTTTGTATGCAGGTAGCTGACAGCCTGGACTAACATATAGGCTACTTTTTATCCCCATATTCCCACGGGATCGACATTTACGCGGGTGAAACCGCGGGGCGCAGCTAGTCCTCCATAAAAAAGGGAGGATATCCTCCGACCAGACGGGTGGCGTGTCTGGTGGGCAACTGCCCAACGATTGATGTCGGGACGTTGCCGTTGTAAGTATATAATTATGCTAGTTGCGCCGTAAACTCTGCTTGCGGGATGCAGGATTTTGGGTGACGTCAGTTTAATGCGTAGTTCTATGATGGATGTAGATAAGACTCAGGTATAAGACGATAGGAATTAGCAGGAATCCTCTGGATGCGGGAAGCACAGTACCAGTCGAAGTGGCGGTGCTTGGGGCTTTTATTCAGCAATGGACGTCTTTCGGCTATACCTACGACGATAGAAATGATAATAATTATATTTATCTATTACTCATTCATACTTTTAACTTTAATTTTAGTGTGAGTAATGTGTCAACGATCGTATTTTACTTATTATTGATAGCTATACTTGTTTAAGTTTTTTCCTTTGTTTCCTCTCGCTACTTTCTAGTTAACCTAGCTTTTTCAATGCCGTGAAACTCTGTTATTGGCATAAGTGATAATTGTCATCATTTCACTATCACTGAGCAGTGTATGCAGACTGTAAGATGCTGTTACTTTGACGCAACTGCATTGGACTGTTCATTGATAGTGGATTGAGCATTCATAACTCATGTAATTTTAATTATAAGCTGTTGAGTTTCCAAATAAATAAATTATATTTTCAATACCTACACAAACTTTTAATTGCAAATAGACTTGAACAAACCTTCTACCTACATTGACAATCGAACTCGCGACACGTAACGCAGTTTCCAATCGCTCAGCCACTGGGCCACCCGTGCCATCATATTATGTACTTACAGTACCTACAACCACTGAATCCGAATCTAAAAACTATTCACAGTCGATATGGAATTGATGTGATGTGGCACCATGTAAATGATGATGAAAATTATGATGATGATGATGTACAGTGTAACTATACCTACACTGCAACAAGGATCTTTTCAATGGCGCCGATTCTGTTGTTCACAAACTATACTAAATTTAAGTTCATGCATCTTTTGACGTGACAACGTCTTAAATTAGGTTGCGACTGGGAGTCACTTATGAAAAAGTGTAACGCTCGGTAACGTTACGATGAGTCACCGAACGAGAGAGAGGCCCGCCGAATGCCTTGCGTCTCTCTCCCACTCAACTATGATCGGATGATCGGTCGTTGTCACGTAAAATCTTCGCCCGTAAAACCGACTTTACAGGCAACCATTTTTTTCTTTCTATTTCATTATGAAAAGGACAGAAGATAAATATTAGTTTAGTCCTGTCAAATTAAGATAGGTACCTACTCCATAGACAATTTAGACGAGATTAAAAAAATGGCTATTAAAAATACGTCAATTTACGTCAGGCGCTGACTAATTTGACAGGACTAAACTAATATTTATCTTTTGTCTTTTTCTTAATGAAATAGACAGAAAAAGATGCCTGAACTTAAATTTAGTTTAGTATGTGACACAACAGAATCGGCGCCAGTGGCACTGTTTGCAAACATAATTGTTTCGTAAAACGTATTGAAAAAACAAGATGGCTGCGTTAGTTTCATTTTTTGCCACGCGCTGAGACTTGTTTTTGCCGATCTCTTTTGGTACAGTCAGCGCAGCGAATTTTAGTAACACATTAACAAATTTTTAGGATTCCGTACGTTTGAATGAAAAAACGGAACCCTTATAGGATCCGTGTGTCTGTCTGTCCGTCTGTCACAGCCAATTTGCTCCGAATCTACTGGACAGATTAAGTAAAAAGGTGCACATATAAATTTCTGTAATCCACAGACGGATGTGTAACGTAAATATGTAGGTAATTGAATTTTGAATATGGGAATCACTTGGGGCGCAAAGTTTTATCAAATTATAACTATAAATACATAGATATGAAAACAAAAACAGAAACCCAAATAACACCAACTCATGAAATGCAGAAAAGTAGTGAATCAAAATATTTTGTGTAAATTTTGAAACTCGCAGCTGATTTCTTTGGTGACTGTACATAAGCTGTTAAACATATTTATACTGTGACAGGGTGTACCTTGCAAGTGCCAGCACCTCCTTGAAAGGTACATATGGTGTTCTGAGGGAGCTGGTTGAAGTAGTATATGTTGCACACTGGGTCCGTTATCACCGTCATCAGCTTCTGACGAAGTGTGGGTGATATGAAGGCCACTCCTGTAGGGTACGAGATGAATTAGGTAGGTAAAAAGATTAAAAATATATGTATTATCACTGGCGGCCTAATGAGCGACGGTAGGGGCGGTCCACCCCAGGCTCGCGGCCCTCGGTTCCCCCAAAATCTTGTGAAGTACCTTTTAATTAAATCCCAAACGAGGTCAAAATATTTTCAGTATAAAGCAGTTTGACGTTGGAGGACGCATATATACAAAATATAATGTAGAGTGCCAAAAATTTCGAAATCAGCTCGAAATTTTTACTCCTCATACTTTTTTGCATAAATAAGTCAACACAGTAACTCATGGTTAATTGATAACAACTTCTATAGTATAAAACAATTCCTAGAGCGAAAATAGTGTTGTTGTAATATAATAATAATTTTGTTAAGGAAATTGTTATTACAAATATTTGCATGCTATGTTTAATCTTGGCAAAACATGTCTGCTCTATTTTTGTAGGTACTGTAAGACCTTTTTATACCATGTTTTAAGCAAATAAATATATTATTATTATCTCCTTTATTCATTTAAATTCTTATAAATTATATTTTTAAATATTAGTATAAAGAAATATAAAAACATTTAAAAATATAAAAAATAGTAGCCCACCGGTATCGGGAAAAGGGTCCAAGCTACCGGCGGTCAGGGCTCCAGAGAGAGGAACCTCCTAACTATTCGGGCCGTGTCCAGAAGTACCGCTTTCTGGATCAAGCCCTTGATCCAGCTGCCCAACGAGAGCCTCCTCAGGTGTTGGTCGAGGCTCTTGGCAATTAAACCATTGGCTGTCACAACTATCGGCACAATGATCGCTGAGTCCACATCCCACATGTCGACAACCTCGTGAGCCAAGTCAAGATACTTGATTTGTTTATCTTTCTCGGCTTTCACGAGGTTCCCATCATGCGGGACGGTTATGTCAACAATCATTGCGCGCCGCTCTGGTCGATCCACCACCACTATATCAGGCTTATTGGCAACAATAGTCCTGTCAGTGATGATGGATCGATCCCAATATAATGTGATATCACCATTTTCGAGAACTGGGTCGGGCACATACCTGTAGTACGGCACCTCCGATTCCACAAGGTTGTATTTCAGAGCAAGTTGCTGATGGATTATCCTGGCTACAAGGTTGTGTCTATGCAAGTACTCTTCGTTAGCTAGACGAGAACACCCGGAGATAATATGCCTGATTGATTCTCCCGGCCGGTGGCATGCCCGACAGATGTCAACCGTGCCGTCTTTCACAATAAATCTCCGGTAATTATTCGTCATCATAACTTCGTCCATAATTGCACAGACAAAATTATTATTATTATTATTATTATTATCCTTTGACTATGTGCTAACATTTTCGAGCTCGCTTATAATTGGCTCGCTCTCCTATATTCTTCACATAAGTCTTCTCTACTTTTCTACATAAGTCTACAAAGCAACTCACACAGTAAGGATTCCGAGGCGGGGTGCAAAAAATTTCGAGCCTCGCTAGATTTTTATTCATATCAAAAAAGTGTGAAGCAGACACTAATTTTTGAATTATTTTTTCAATAAATCGTATGTTTTTTTAAATAAAAAATTGGTCATCCTTTGACAGTTGTATGGAATGGCTATATAACATGGCATATTACGTAGTGTCCATTTGATTAACCATTTATTTCCTTGACTGTACAGACGCCAGCACATCAAGCTACTACAATCTGTCAAATTTCTTTAATAGATTTTTAACTTTATTGCTGAAGCATAAGATTCAAAGTTGATTGCAAAAATTTGACATTTTCGGGTAGCTTGCTGTACTGGCGTCTATACCTACAGAGTGTACAGTGCAGAGTGTTTTCCACTGAAACGATTATTAATTACTAATGTGTGAATTACAAACCTTCAGCTGCAATGCCCCACCCGGACACGGTACCTCCTAACCCCGCGAAGTTGAATGACGATATGCTGCGGTACGGGAGTTGGATGGTATTGATCATGTCTGGAAAAATCAACATTTTCCCCTTTATTTATAAACATTGCTTAACGGTGCAATTCCAAGATGGACCGCAGGCCGCAAACTGCAGCTGCAGGGTTCAAGCGACACTATTGGTTTCTATGTACCTACATCTCTATGAAAACTGCGTAGGTATACCTACCTATTACTCCTGAACCCCATTATTTTCTTTCGAAACTAAACTGTCAGAAAATTCTGTCATAGGTGATGATTATAAAGACGACTGGTGATGTCTCGAATTGTAAATAAGTTCTAAGTCACCATCATGTTGATGGTGCAGAAAACCAAACATTTTCTACAAGCGAATTCTTACAAATCTACCTGTAAGTTGTATAACATTGGCGAGTTTGACCAGCGCGATGTCATTAGTGAAGGTGTCCGGGTCGTAGTCGGGATGTACGACCAGCTCATCCACGTTCACCACTCGACGGCCATTCTCGTAGCGGTCGTACAGCGAATGAGCGCCGAGAATTGCCTGGAAACAGCAGCAGTTCTGAGACGTAGGTAAGGAATCTAGGTATTAGGAATAACAGCTAGAACCTAGAACTTATCCTTGTGCCAATTTATAGTCCTTGTGCCAATTTATTTGGCTGTCGAGCAAGTTCATCCGCATCATCTTTTTTACATACTTACAAAAAAAAACTATCTGCTGCAGTCTTCTGTCATATCAGTAAAAAGTTATCATCCTTCCTTCTAGTCATATCTTTTACATAATGTATTCACCATCATGAGCCTGTAGCAGTCCGAGGGGCTTGTGGCTAAGTAATAACAGCGGCACGGGTCGATCCATCAGGTTAAGGTACTTACGCCTGCCGCGGTTGGTCCCTAGATTTTTATATACCAAGACCCCTCCGTGCCTCGGAAAGCACAATACGCCGTAGGCCCCGGCTGTCATTTGGAAGAGTGGAGTGTCCTTATAGGTACAGGCATTTAATTGCTTAAAAGGACTCTTCTATCACTAGCTATGTAGTCCAAAGCTTATTAAAGAAATAAACTATTTTGTATTTTTTGTCATTCGTGGATCTTTGTAGTCGTTACGGGTCGTCAGAAGCCCGAAAGTTTAGCGTATTACCCAGTAACTGGAATGTAGAGGTCAGATTTAGGCAGTCGCTCCATATAAAATACTGGTATTCAGCTGCATCCGGTTTGACTGGAAGCCAACCCTAACGTAATTGAGAAAAGGCTAGGCAGATGATGATAATGAGCCTAGCTATAGCAGTCCACTGCTGGACATATGCCTTTTTTTTTTTTTTTGCGGATGGGAAATCATCAAATGACCCCTCCCGCTCTGGGTGGAGCGGAAGGGAGTGTCAGACTCTTACTGACTAAAACCCACCCGTGTTCCTTCCTTAGCCCTTTATGTTCCGGGCCAGCGGTAACCGTTTCGGACAATCCCGCTGACCCGGCAGGCTTCGGCCCTATGGGGCCCTCCTCGATGCTGACATCTCTTTGAGGCGCGCGTGGAACACGTACGCGCCGTCCGGCACGGGCCTGGTCCTGATCGGACGGTGAGCTACCCATTACTCTCCGCCCGCAGGCCCGCGCCTACGGTGGCCGGGAGTCGTCGCGCGGCTCCCGACGCCCGGAGCGTCTCCCGCGGCGGCTGGGACGGGAGGCTCTCTCCCTGAGCCGTCCCGCCACCTCCTTCGCTAGCATGACTGCTTCGCAGAAGGAGGTGACTGCCTCCCACTCCCTCTCGCCCCGGACCATGGCTTGCACCAGGGCCGGGCGCGAGAGGTCGCCGTGGACATATGCCTCAGCCACTCTCACCCTGCAGGGCCACCGGCCAGGTGGCCCTTCAGGCGTGCTACGGTAGATTCGCAATTTCCACTCAACGGTCATCGATTCATCATCTTCCTGCCCTTATCCCATGTTACTTGGGGTCGGCGCAACACGTTTTCTTCTTCCATTCTCCCCTGTCAATCGTCACGCTATCATTAACTCCCTTCTCTTTCATATCATTCCCCACACAATCCATCCATCTTTTCTTCGGCCTTCCTCTCCCTCTCCATCCATCAACATCGATTCTACGGGTAAAAAGACAGATTCAGCCTGTCTAATCTACAGGCTTTAATAATGTCGAACACTCTGGTTCTCCGTCGGATCACCTAACGTAAAATCTATTTTTACAAAATAGATCTAGCTGACACCATTGAGATAATTTTCTAATCAATTCATCAGTTTGTCACCACATTAGTTACCTGCACATGGTTGACCTCTTCTCCATCGTGGAAGAGGCAGTGAGCTGCAGTGATGACCCATTCCTGGCTTACGAGAGAGCCACCGCAGAAACCCAGCTCTCCTGTTGTGCCCACTCGAGAATATAGGGCCACCTGAATGTATAGGTAAGGGTTTTCAGAAAGAAATATGTTGCTGTAGAAATGAATCAATTTTAGAGAAATCCGTCAACGAAGGGCCGTCTGAAAGTAGATGATGTCAGAACAAGTATCAAGTTAAATTTTTCGGACGGGCAAAAACACATCGGGCGTAGGAACAAATAGGTATCGTGTTGTAATTCATTCTTACTTCTGAAACCGAACTAATTTCATATCCGTTACTGAAACAAAATTGGAAAAGCCCGTGACTTCGGCCGAAACTACGGAATTCGTGCGTATGGAGTAGGTACCTAGTACGATATCACCACTTATTTGCTTCTGTGGTATCACTTCTTTATCTCATCTCAAACTCTAGGAAATCCTTAGGGATGATCGGTTTGGAAGCTTTCTTATATTAACTTTTGACTATAAAAGTGAAGTTTTCTTTGAATAAATATAAGTTTGTTTTCGAAAACCTAGATAAAAAAAATCGGTCTGACTTCTTTTATAATCAAATCACAGGAAGGTATTAAAATAAGTTACATATTATATATGTAACTTATTTTAATACCTTCCTGTTTCACATCAGCAAGAAATAGACACATCAGTTTTCAAAAGGTGGAAGGCAGGACTTCGAAGCCAGAATTCAAAATTCTTTGAAACGCTTCACTTTCTCATGATTTACCTGAAATGGTCTCCCGTTCTGCTCAGATCTCTCTCCCCCCGCAATTCTGGCTGAATGCCTGGCACACCCCTCACCTCCACACACATTTCCACTTGCACCCAGCACTAACAGGGGCCACAAATATATTAGTTTAGCTAACATTTTACTGTTAATTTACTAAACACTAGTACGAGTTGGTCATGAAAGGATCAACGTGAGAAAATGCTGTTTTATCTCTTGGTGTAACGAATTTTGAGTGTTAGTAATGTGATAGTTGTTATCAATATCCCGATATCTTGATAACAGATAGTTGATAACAGGAAATACTTTTAACCTAGTCTCATCAGTTGGAGGAACTGTGAAAATGTAGGTAGGTACTTATAATATTTAATTTCTTCTATGAACGATTAACCCTTTAACCGCCATGTCATAATTCGCGTGGAGTGCATCTAGCGCCAGCAACCTTTAGGTACAATTATGCATAGTGTTGTAAAATATAGTTATCGATAAACAAACTAATGAAATAAATAAAACTTACTTATTTTTAATCAAAGGTTTATTTCTTTTCTTTTTTCAAACATACGTTATCTAGTCTATTATCCTGCGGACAAAAATGACAGCATGACATTTAAAAATGACATAAATGTAAAAATTTGATCTGTTTATTACGATTAATGTATAAAGTGTTAAAATATTGGGACATAATATTAACAACAAATAAAATAACTAAATCAACTTTATTTTTTCTTTAAAACAAAATAAATAGGTAAATATACATATTATTATTATCTAGCTGTCTTTTTGACTGTAGGATAAATAAACAGACTAGAAAAACAAATAAGTGATTTACCGATTCATTATCACTATCCGTTGAACTGCCACTACTACTAATATCATTAATTGATTGCTGCAATATACATATTTAATATTTCTTCGTCGTCGTATAACATTATCGACAACTTCTCGACACTAGTTTAGAAATAATAATAAAGAGAGCACGTGTTATCACGGCGATGGCGCTAGCGCAATTGACGTTTATTCAAAATATGACTATAGTTGACCTTGAGCCGCACGTAAAATTACGGCGACGGCGTTCGCGGATCGTCTGCACTAGTGACGTACTGGTATAAGTCGGTAATTTATATTTCTTTGTTGATTTCTACACTTTTTTATTACGATTTTGTACTTAAGCTTATTTGGTTTTTAATAAATAATTAAATCGTTAATAAACTATGAAATTTGAATGAATGTTTAGTTGATAGTTTGATAAAAAACAGGATGTTTGTTATTAATTTAGCATCAGGAGTTTCATATGTGGTACAACACTAGTCTACGTGAAATCACGGGTTCGGCGAAGTAGGTTGATATTTAGACGTGTCACGAATTGAGAACTATTAATTATTTCATTTAATTAGCTAAAATATGTATCTAGTACTGTTTAAAATAAAGTACTAACACGAAATATACTAAGATTTAGTAAGCAAATTCAATATCTTTTGAAAAATTTTTAAATGACAGGACTTTTACGTAATATTCCGACGTGGCGACTGAGGTATTATTCTTACAACACGTAATATTACGGCGATGGCGGTTAAAGGGTTAAAGGTCTGCATCAGCGACTCCGGATAAGTTCTAGTTAACTTATCGGGGAGATGGATTGTTCCATTTTTTTTTTTGTGGGTAGTTTATATCTAGCCTTAATTTTAATTGTGGTAATTTTAATGGCGGAAATAATAAAAACACAGAATTATTTGAAAACATCATTTATTTTATATTCTCATCAATAAAGAAAGTTCTTTAAAATAAAATAAGTATAAACATAGGTTTACGAAACATGCAGTGATCAATGTGGCAGTAGTTCGGTGACACGCACCTGGCGAACACCACCACACTCGCCAAATATACAATAACCATAACACGAATAGAACTAAAAATGTGTGTACGTAATATTATGAAATGTGAAATTTAGTTATATAATTATTATTTACTTATAAAAATTAACAATTTGTGAAATTGGCAGTAAAAATAATCATTACAAGATTAATGTTCATAATAGAAATACGTCATTTCGTAGAAGCACTTACGAGGCGATCAAGCATACTTACAACTTGGATTACTATGCCCCGCCGGTCGCCGCGCCCGCCGCGCTACAGTACCGACACTATCATCTACCCGCCCTTCACTAACAACGAGAATCTAAGGAGAAATTTGATAATTATTATTTTAAATGCGGCATTTGTAAGCGGACAGCGGCGACCGACGGTCGGAAGAAGACACTTTATAATGAAAATTAAATCTAATACAATTTATGTACGTAGCTTACGTTATAATTTTATTTATCTCGCATTGCTCACACGTAGCAAAGCTATCGATATAATTAGTAAAACGTCAATCCACTGGGAAATCGTCTATTGAATGTAAATGCGGTTACAATCCTTCGTCGTCTTAGCTAAGTTAAACATTATCAAATGCGATAGTCAAATTCCGTCGATTGGTATTACATTGGTCATTAATAGTTTAAAACTTTTTTTTATTGTAATTTGAATCATTAGTAAATCGCACGACAAACATTTCTAGTTCAAACTGAATTTACATTACACTAGCTCCATTTTTTATATTATTAAATAAAATATATATATTCTCAATCTGAATTTAAACACTAAAATCATCTATGTATAAATAGCGACGCATTTAGAATTTTATAATAATAATATGTATTTCATTTAATCATAATCGTTTCATACCATAACAATTACACTTTCGAGGGGTGGGATCGTACATACCAGGATAAAATCTACTATAATATCTTCAATCTTCGATACGAATATCGAACAATAAATACGGTTTACGAGGGCGAACGATCGAACACTCAGATACCGAACAGTCTCAAATAACGTTTCGTACGCAACAAAAAATAATATTAATAATAATAACATTGAACCGTGTCGACGGTCGATAGTGCCGCGAGTCGACAATTTCGTCATTAGCAAAGCTTACAGCTGCAAGCGTCGTGAGAAATGCGCGGCGTCCGTCGGAGCCGCGTGCCTGGCGTGCGCGCACACGCGCGGGCGAGCGCGAGCGCGCGCACTGCACGCGGCGCGAGGACGCCGCGCGAGCGTAATGAGGAAACTTGCACCCGCCTCCACACGCTCCTTAACTGTTTAGCTGTGGACATCAAGAACATTACTTACATATTCATACACTCGTGTCAAATTGCGAAACAAAAAACAATCATTAGAAAAAGAAAGCATTTAAGATTAGCAAGCAGAGGTTAAATTGCATAGAATAGGCAAGCGAACGGGCCGTAAAGGCGCCAGGGTTAGTCAAATAAATAATAGTATGGTGCAAGGTGTAAGTAACGAAGTGTGGTGAAGCGAGTTATCCAACCTCGATTGTGATGACTCATCACAAATAATGACCCACCTTTCCTATATTAATGGACGTAAGTGTTAACACTTAAAATGACGAACAGAGTTAATACGACAAAGAATGATGAGCTTAGAAATAAGCTGTCAGTGAAGACATGGAAAAGGACACCAATAAACTGTAACGACTGGAAAATTACACATGATGGAATGTAATGGAACATTCAAACCCAAGACAAGATTGTCAAACCCCCAAAACTATAATCTGGTACAGAAATACCCACATGCCGCATACTAGAAGTTTCTATGGCGAACAAAGGAAGGAGACGAGAGTAATTGACGCCTCTTCAAGCGCCAAGGAGTGAAGCCTAATTAAGAAAAATAAAACACCTTCTTTAAAATGGTTCTATGGATGATTCAGCCAACTGGCTCATGAAAGATGAAGGTATCGATGGACATGATTTAGACAATTGGCTCGTAAAGAAGGTTCTATGATTATCCTTTGAAGATTCCTCTGTTTTGTGTAAACTCTTGTTTCAGTGTGAAAAGTAGCTAAGAGCATTGAAACTTATCGAAACCCTCCTTGAACTTTAATCCCGACTTTCATTGCAGCCATGCGATTTTGACTGCTCCTGTTTTGAAAGAATCTAGACTAGAACTGACACTATAATCGCAATATATAGCAGAATCTTAAGCCTTGCTTACAGGGGGACAGTTTCACGACCTTCAGGAGGTAATAATATCCAGCGCGAGTCCCCAGCACCCGTACGTAACACGCTTTCAGTAACAATCCGGAAGAATTAAAATAAATTCTAATACATTGTTTCGTAATATGTTTGAAAAATTTGCTGCGTCGGCTCGACAGCATAAATTACTCAATGAATGTTGATAAATTGTCATAATGAAAGAGTGTTACGCAATTAGCCGCAGGAATTTCGCCCACATGTTCACGTGGACATTCTCGCCTCGACAGTCGAGAAACTATTCTCGTGTAAACCTTCACACCTGTCAAAGACCGTCAAAGTTCCAAAACGCCAAAGCCCCATATCGCCTATAGTTTGTGGTACAAACATGAGTCATGCAGTGCTGGATGGGCCTACGGAGCGTATAGCTGAGAGAGGAGGGTGACTGACTTTTTCTTGAGCGTGAAGAAGGAGCGTCGCTTGGGCTCGTTGTTGGCGGGCGCGGGCAGCGTGTGCGAGCGCTGCGCGGGCGCGGCCGCGCGCACTCGGAGCCCTTCCAGCCACCACGACATCTCTGCCTCGTCGTGCGCTTGCAGCAGGAACTCAGCGCCACTGCTCAGTCTGCAAAACACGT
Organism: Oligia fasciuncula; assembly: GCA_963082905.1. Taxonomy (NCBI): domain Eukaryota; kingdom Metazoa; phylum Arthropoda; class Insecta; order Lepidoptera; family Noctuidae; genus Oligia; species Oligia fasciuncula. The sequence continues at coordinate 13,948,093 of OY720398.1, forward strand.
TTATATTTTAATATTACATCATTCTATTCATCATCATCATCATCATTTCAGCCAAAAGACGTCCACTGCTGGACATAGGCCTCCCTCAAGCACTTCCACTTCGACCGGTTCTGTGCTTCTCACATCCAACGGGTTCCTGCGGCCTTCACAAGGTCGTCGGTCCACCTTGTGGGAGGCCTTCCAACGCTACGTCTTCCGGTACGTGGTCGCCACTCCAGAACCTTTCGGCCCCATCGGCCATCTGTTCTGCGAGCAATGTGCCCTGCCCACTGCCACCTAAGTTTGGCAATTCTTCGGGCTATGTCGGTTACCTTGGTTCTCCTGCGGATCTCCTCATTCCTGATTCCATCTCCTCATTCCATCAGGAATGAGGAGATCATCATTCTGTTAGTAACATCTATTTGTAATGAGGCGTAGGAACGTCGAAATCAAGTATGTCGCTGCGCTTTACGAGCGAAGTTGAATCTTACCTTCAAACTTTAACAGGATACGCTTTTACTGATCTATGTGATTCTAGATTTTTCCCCGAAGGGCATTTCGCCAGTTATGTTAAGGCTAATGAATGTTTTGAAACGCAAGCGTATTACCATCAAATTGTTATGTCAAACATTTTATTACTGTCACACAGGCTCACGCGTGAAGTTAAGATAATATGTAGCATTATTAAGTAGCTGCAAACACGTTTACGTAAACCTACAAAATCCAAAAGGAACTCATACCTGAGACGGAAGACATGCTTCTTCTTGGTGTAATTCGCGGCGACTTCAACGACGGCGCCGTTGAGGTCGAGCGGTGCCTCGCCGCGCCAGTGTGCCTCGGGCGACGACTTGTACGCCTTCTGGTCTTTGTAGAACGACATGCGACCGTCCTTAGCCACCACGTACACCTTGTCCCATGACCTGTAAAGATTTTAAGAAGTGTCAAACTAACTAACGTAACTTTCGACTTGTCCAAATATCGCTAGAGTTATGTTGTCATTAACTTCTATAGAAGATGAATTTTCAAAATGCTTCCTTAGTGCTCACTTTCTTTATATTATACAGCGTGTTCTTCACGTTATCCATAAACTTTGTCAAACGCTTCTATAGCTGTTACAAATTAAATCTAACAAAGGAAGTAGTACATAAAAAGGCTTGGTTACAAAGATATTTGTAATTTCATTTAATTGAGCTATGCAGTAAGAAAGGGTCGTAACTTATTTTTGACAAGTTTCAGCCCCCCAAATCTTATGAATGAAAATACGTCGTTGCCAATTCGGATAAAGAGGCATGCATATCGGGTGATTTACATCAAGGTATTTAGTTTGTATGAAAATTAACAAAAAATTAGAATTCATTAATGTGTCCATAATGAAAAATGCTTATTTCCATGGTCGAAGTTTATGTATATCGTCCGGAACACGGTGTATATAAGGAACTATTGTACAAAACTTCATGCTTCTAGACCTAGCGCTTTTTGGCTGTGTGTTGTCTGTCAGAGAGTGAATTTGAAATAGAGAATGTATTCGTACCTGTTAGAAGCTCGTTTGGCTGCGGATTCCCATTCGTGTTTGCGCACCAAGGTCCCCTCTACGCCCTCGTCCTCACTCGCGGGACTAGCGCCCTCTGTACACAACAATAACTTTCGTACACACGTTCTGACATAAATTGTCAGACTCGCATAATCAGATTAGCTGTTCTTTGAAAGAAGGGGACTCCCTAAACGCAGAAATTGGAATTTTTTTAATAGAACAGTACTGTATATTCTTTAGAAATAACTCATTTCAAAAGCCCACTAATTCCGATAATGCACGGCCTTAATCTAACATCTAATATTGCTCCTATAAATTATTTTTGTTCTAAAAGGTGATAGGGTTTGATACGCAGGCGTCATGTCCGAATCTAATAATTTTGAATGAAAGCCACGCATAAAAAGTTGCTTTATTGGCTAAACTAGGAAAGTAAAACATGCGCGTAACAATAACAGCAGCACAAACAAAGCTCATCGCGTAAACACATCATAAGGCGTAAACAGCGGGTGGACGGTCGTGGATGGACAGTTTGGAGTAACCTTCAGTAAAATATATTTATTTAGATGGTTCTTCCTAAGATGACCTTGGACGGCTTACAATTTAAAGTGGAAAATTCTGTGGTGAACAAATAATTGGATTTAAAAAATTGTAAGTGTGGAACCGCCACCACCACGTAAAGAGCAAACGTAGTGATCAATACTCCAGCTTTCTCTGTATGAGAAGAGGTCTTTAGCCTGCAGTAGGACATTATGCTGGTATGTCCATACATACCAGCATAGATTATTATTAGACAGCATAGATTTGTCGTGATTGAAGGAAACCTGAGTAGCTCATGGGAGCCACTCAGGTTTCCTTCAATCACACATATCATCCGAACTGGAGTCAGTACATAATATTTTCAACTTCGGTTCCAATTTTTCTCGAAACCCCTATAAGGGATAACCTTGTCCATCCATCACCGTCCCCTACCATGGATACCTTCATCGTCGCTATGATGAGTTCCGGCCAGCAGTTTCTTCGCCGTTTTCCATCTGAAACTCCTGAACGGCGACTTGCTTCGAGACCGCGACTTCACCTTACCGGAACTAGACGGCGTAGCTGGTGTGGAACTTGTTCCGGGTGCTATACGTGCCAGAATGGGAATAGGCAGGGTACCAAGGAAAGTGCGACGTTACAACAAAAGGTTGTGTACGGGAGTTTTGGTAGGTATAACGTTTTTTATCAAAAGGACAGGCCGCGCAATAAGGTGGTCGGGACGAGGGAGAAAAAACAAAAAAAAACAAAAATAATTCAAAGCAACATAAAACAAAATTGCGTCGCAGCAAAAACAAAAGCGTTTTCATGCGATATTGAAAACATTTTTCTCAAAACCTGACACTTAAGAGTAGTAGGTAAATAACAAAAACACAGATGTTACCATGCAGTTTAGGGTACACATACACTGTACATGTTAGAGTACCGTTTCGCCATTACTTGACAGCGGGTTAAGAGTTTCATTTACATTCATTAGTCCTGATTCAAATTTGAATTTAGTTTTGCCTCCATTTAAACTCACAGTCGTTCTTGAGAAATGATTAATTGCTATTACTAATTAATTGTCAACTTGACTAAATTGTGCAAATTTTTATTTAGGTCTTTAAGCCAAAATAAAATACGCCACACAATCGTAAAACACAACGAATGTGCCGATTGATTTCTGCTTCTGGATAGGCTGTTTCACGTTTTAGACCATGCCTATGTTAATTTTAATTTCAAATCATTAAATTTCGTTGTTCATTCATCACAAAAGTACATTCAAATTTGAACCATACTACAATCACTATAAGTTCTACGTTACCACTACAATACTCACTGGACAGGCGTGCAGGTTTGGCGGGCGTCTGTTTTGAGGTCGAGGGTCGGGGCGGGGAGTCGGTCTCGGTGACGGCTTGCGGGGTGGCGGCGGGGGCGGGGGTATCGGGACCGGGGGACTGCTCGCCCAGCTCTGCATGCGTACATTACATCTACGTGCTAGTTACGTCTACACTACGTGCTTACACATGCTTACGTTACGTTTTACTGCTACATGCTACGAACTGTGTACACGGTTTTGTATTTTTTTGAAAATCGTAAATCAGATAAAAAGTAACAAGCTACAGTAATAGTATTATATTACTTGAACCGAGAAAAGCTTTAGTTGAACATAGAAATACTTTATTAGTAATCGGAATTAACGGTAACCAAAAGAGGGATACAAACGTACCCCAAGCTAAAAAGATTTTCGTGTCAAGACTGAATGAAAAATATCATTTACATAACATTTAAGAATATTGCAATAAAATCTTTAAACACGTGTACACAGCTGTAAATAAACATACATGCTACATATACGAGTTACCTATTACGCTCCAGAAATTAAGTTTCCAAGTTATTTCATACTAGTTAAACGACAGGATAGTTGACATTCCAGTTAACATACCCTACCTAAATTCCCTGGATTTTCAATTTATTTTTTATGATGAAAATAAGCATGTTATATCCCTTTTTTAAGCAATCAATATGGTAAACCATAGCCCCGTGGTTAAGTGATTAAAAGTGATGACTAGAATTTGTGCCCATTATTAAAATAATTGAATATACTTACTTTTTATATCGTATAGTATAAATATATAAAGCTATAAACAAAGCTGATGCATAATATAGGAAGCAAAAGACAGTGAAGCCATAGTAAGTATACACAGTGTGATACCTACCTTGTTGGAGTCAGCTCCATTTTGAACAAGAATACAGAAAGCATCGAACACGACTTAGAGATAATATAATAATAATAAAATTGCTGGAAAGGAGTTTTCGGGCTAGCTTCCCCACTAGATAGTGTTCACGTGACCTACCGGGACAACATTTGCAGTGCGACAAAATTTTGTTGTTGCATTATCTCACGCTGAAATGAGATAATTCTGACTATGTTTACGATAGAATTTTGTCGCGTTGCGTATATCCTGGCTAGTCCCATTCACTGTTCAATGTTCTAATCTCATTTAATGTTTTCGTTTTTGTTTGTTTAAATGTTTCTCTAAACACACTTGTATTATAAAAACAAAATAATCTTTCAAAAGTGAATATCGATCTGTTGTAGTTTTAATATACGAGAGTGTTTAGATATCATACTTTTTGGAAGACACACTACCACCAAACTAGCAGGGATTCTATAGGAAATGACAACTCCACATTAAAATGAAACAGAGATAGTACAGACATGAGAGACAGAGTATCAAACCATCACCGTGATTAGCAGTATGACGTCACAATATAGTGTTTAATGAAATATATACGGTTATAATTCAAAAATATGTAATATATTCTAAAAATATGATGAAAGTAAGACATTAAAACATCGGGGCATAAAACGATATGAAAATCTGTAAAGACTTTCATATTTAGTTAAAACTATGTTTTCCTATTAAAATGAAAAGGTTTTAAACCCCGACCGATGATTGAAATGAATCAATGATAATAGTATTCTGTATGATGGTGAGCTGACAGAATGAAAACCATCACCTTAATAAAACGAGATTGTGTAATGTGAAGAATAAATTGAAATCGTGCAATAAAAGAAAACTGTGCTAGAACCCCAACTACGGTTTACGTAAAAATTACCTACAAAAACCTACGCGAAAGAAAATTCCTTAATACGTACAATAAAAGCTTTCAAGCTAATAACAAAATTAATGACAGTTAATTAACTAACTCCCCAAGTGTTCTAACTATTACGAGCGCAGTGTAACCCGACAGAAATGCAGAGTACACCCATTTTAAACTACCGTAGAAGCTCATGCCAACAGCCGGGTATATTTTTACATCGGTAGGTTTATAATAAGCGCTCTTATTACCTGGCTGGGAATGCGGTCGCTCTTGGGCCTTCTCAGCCGCTTTAGTGGATGTTCTCCTTACGACTACGCGAGTGCATGTGTGGACAACACATCGGTAAGTAACGGCCCTTTGTCACACGCGATATTCCATCGACTAACGAAACCAACACGCTAATTGCTTAACACACATTCAATAAAGGAAATTGCTAATCCATTGCTTTATATGTTTGAAAAAATCGTCTGATTGGCAACGTTAATGACGCAATAAATGTTGTTGAAGTGTCAAAATCAAAGACCATTGTTCGTGTGTTACGCAATTACCCCGCGGGTCCTGTCTATCGTTTCGATATCCGAACCGATAGTTAAGTTTGTTATTTGGGTCGGTTTTGTGAGTCGACTGAATAAGCGCATAAAAAGGGCATAAAGAAATTCACTCGTAAAGCGGCAAGCATTGCCGTAAGCCTTTTTAGGCTGTAGTGCGAAATGTGCTTAATTTCTTTATACTGAAAGTCAAAATTCCTACACTTTCAAATAAAAGTATACTTTATCAAAATTTCTAATTGTAAGTGTTATTGCATATGCAAGCAGCATTCACCGTTATGGTGAAAGTTAGTGGAAGTTCCAAATATCGTTCTTTACTGGATAGTATTGACATTTTGTTTCGACAGTGCTAGAAGAAGACATTACACATGCGTGCTTACATTGCAATCCGTGAAACGAAGTGATGTTAATCTTTTAGAATGGAAATGTTCTTTTCTGTGTTTTTGACTAGGTAATCATATATTTTATTTTGCTTTCATTACTTGGAAATAAAAACCTAACGTAACTTTTTGATAACTAAATTACTCCAATTGTCAAGTTAACATTAAAGTCAATTTTGGAAAATATTGTCTCATGGACAATAATATGGTATTGTAAAAGCTCGATCAGTGGCAAAATAAAGGTCCGACTAAGACAAAAATACTTAATTTTGAAAATTTTATAAAACTCAAGTAACTAGGTATAAGAAAACCCGTCATTTTCTGCGATTGTGAGTAAAGCCTTATTTACATGGTGCGATTTAATTGCGTATGGCATACCATAAGTTGAAGCCATTGTTGCTTCAATTTCATGGTATGCCACAGGCCAGAAACTGGCATTGTGTAAATGGGGCTTTATTTCTTTATTTATTGATCGTGCTTTTACAGTACCAAACACAATCATATTAGGATCATATTTATCACTTCGACAAGCCATTCTTCAATTTATCAATACCTAACCTAATATCTCATTTATTCATCTGTCCGTATAGTTATAACAAAGACACATACCCTGCGGCTGCTGGTCCTGCGGCGTGTGCGCGCGGTCCACGGCGTCCTGCGCGGCGGCCGCGGCGGCGGCGGCCTCGGCGGCCTCTCGCTCGCGCTGTTCGCGTTCTGCGGCCTCCGCGGCCTCTTGCCTTCGCTTCCTCTCTTTCACTTCGAACTGTAATGTTGGAAACAGTTAGTATATGAAGCAGTTATGCTACAGGTGCTCGGCCGTGAATATAGCACATCTAGTTTTAGAGTCGTATTAGGTGACTACCGAGATGACGTCTAATAGAGAAGTTATCATCTGCCAAGCCTTTTCCCAACTATGTTGAGGTCGGCTTCCAGTGTAACCGGATGCAGTTGAATACCAGTATTTTACATGAAGAGACTGCCTATCTGACCTCCACAACGTTACTGGGTAATACGATACCCCTTGGTAAGACTGGTTATCAGACTTTCGGGCTTCTGACTACCCGTAACGACTGTCAAAGATCCACGAATGACATCCGGGACCATCGGCTTAACGTGCTTTCTGAGGCACGGAGGGGTCTCGGTATGTAAAGATGGTCACCCATCCACAGACCAACCGCAGCAAGCGTAGTTTAACCTGATAGATCGACCTTTGCGGCTGTTATTATTTAGCCACGAGCCCCTCACGTCTAATAGAGAAGTATGGAAGAATAAGACATGTTGCGCCGACCACAAATAAATTAGGATAAGGGTGGGATAATAATGACCTGCGTGAGAGTCTTCTTCTAGAACTCGATGTGAAATATTATACGGCCGCGTATTGTATTGGTACAGTTAGTTGGTTCGTGCTCGGCTTTAGTTTGTAGCGAGGATATTGTAGCGTCGTTTTTCCGATGTATTTTACATAATATACTTACCACATTTACAAATCACAATATACAATGTCTTTTTTTATTAAGTTGTTGGAGAAACTTCACAATTTGGAGTTGGGTAGGTATCAGCTTACAGCAGAACATAAAATAATGATTTTAAGAATTCATTGTTGTTGCTATTGATACCGATCCCCACCACGTAAATGAAGTTTCACCAAATTAATTTTTAAAAAAACCTGTATGATTCGTAATTCGTATTTAAAAGTAACCAGGGACCGTATTACGAAGTATTAACGCCATCATGATTCCAGTGCAAAAAAAGGGATGGTGCTATCGGTCATGTATAGATCCGTCTCTCTCTAATACTGGAGTCATGATAGCATTGAACCGTCTTAATACGCCAACTGACAATAATCCATTTCAGGATCACCTTCCAGTCTACCCGATGCGAATCCACCAAGCTACAAAGGAAAAAACAAGCAAATAGGTTTTCATGCGTAAGATTTTTGTGATCCACGCTGCCAGCATTAAGCATAATAATAATAATAATAACATAACATTTAAAACAACAGCTAACAGATGAATCACAGACACACTTCTATTGACCACTCAAAATAATACAAAGTCTTTCAAAAACCTCTGGCGCCACTAAGCAAAGAGAGAGAAAAAAAGTTCTCGAACATTGTCCATTCGTATCACATCTCTAAGTAGCCCTTGTAAATAATAATAATTATAATAGACTGGCAACACCAATGTCAACGAGTCGTCATTTTGAACCATTTTCCGAAATCAATTTATAAAAGCAGTTTTTAGAAGTATTTTAAAATACCTACTACAGCCATAGCCCAAATACCATATAATACCATACCATAAAATAGTACTTACAATGACCATAATTTTGATAAATCTAAATCAAAAATTGCCGAACCAGAGGAGGTGACATTTGTCATGTCACCTCCGATAAAAACGAAGAAGGAAAATAGAAAATGTTGACACGATCTGCCGCCGCTAGACGTCTCGCACGCCTTCCACCTCCGGACTCTTCGCTCAGCTCCGCCTCGCCGCCGCCGGTATCCAGCCCCACTGTGAGCGCTGTGACGACACCGACCGCGGCAGTTGCGTCGAGCTCGAGCGACGAGTATTTCTCTCCGCCCACGACGCCACCACCTGCTCGTCGACGGGGAGGACGCCGGCCGCCGGACGGCTTAGGACCTCGAGGCCCACCGGCCTCTGATAGGGTCCCAGCTCCCGGCGGAAGTGTGCAGCGCATGAGATGGACACGATCCATCAATGAAAATGTCATGCGCTCATACTATGGGGCTACAGAGGGGGGAAACAATCTGACCGCGTACCGTGTTCGGATGCTCTCTCTGTTTCAGGTGCTTGAACCAGCTGTCAACGTTTCGGCACAACGATTATCGGATCAGGTGCGTGTCATTCAGCGTAACCATATGTTGGATGACACTGTACTTGATCGCCTGCGAAGTGAAATGCAGAGTAGCCATGTCATCACTCCCCAGTCGCAGACTGCTGTACTACTACCGCAGTCTGATACAAGTCATGCTGACGAGGGGAGTAATGACAGGGCTACAAACGTAAGTACCCAATGTAATGAGGAATTGAGGAGTGCTTTGGAGGATGCGATTCGGGAATATCGCTTCATGTCACCCGAACTTAGGCCACGCTTACCTCGTTTGCCCATGCATAACAAAAATAGGGCGCTGGTGGCGGTTCTGGATTCGCAGTTGTCAAACTATTTTGATGGCTGCGAAGACCTCACCGATGCTCATTCGATTCTGTACTGCGCGGCTGCAGCGGCATGTCGTGTAGCTCATGTCAAATTTGCCAATGACTCTAGAGCTACACGACCGAAACCAGCCGTACCAGCTTGGCAGTGCAGAATTGAACGCCGTATTGGTGGGGCCAGAGCGCTCATTGGCAAACTAATCTGCTTCAGGGAGGGCAATACTCGCCCTAGAGTGATGCGCTTTGTGAGACGGGCATTCTTGGGGACTGATATCAGTCCTCAAGACTATATGTCTTGTGTCACGGAGCGCATCGACTTCCTGAAGCAGAAAGTGTATGCATGGGCGAACCGTATTCGTCGATACAGGCGGCGAGTGGAGCGATACACTCAGAATCGCACATTCCAGAGTGATGAAAGGTGGGTTTATAGGGCTTGGGAGCGACCGGACCAAGGTGTTACTGACACGTGCCTACCGGATGATGACGCCATGTGCTCGTTCTGGCGAAACATCTGGTCGGTGCCTGTCAGTCACACCGAGGGTGATTGGACTGGGAAGATTGAGCGAGCGTGCGATCTAATACCAGAAATGGGGGTACTTACCATCAGCCCCCAAGATGTTGCTCGTGCAGTCCGACCGTTGCCTAACTGGAAATCTCCAGGGCCGGACGGGCTGCACAACTTTTGGATAAAATGGTTCCAAGGGTCGCACGCCTGCTTGGCATCCCAGTTCCAGTCAGCCTTAGAGTCAGGGTCACTGCCCCAGTTCCTAACGACAGGAATAACCCACCTGCTCCATAAATCAGGTAGTACCGCGGATCCCAAAAATTATAGACCGATCACTTGTTTACCGACGGTCTATAAAGTTCTTACATCCATTTTGAGAACTAAAATTAACAAACATATAGACACCAACTCCATCATGTCTGTCTCTCAAAATGGATGTAAGAACGGGTCCCGGGGTACTAAGGAGCTGCTCCTCATTGATATGGCCATTAGCCAACAGGTTCGTCGTTCCCGAAAGGATCTGTCGACATGCTGGATAGATTATAAGAAGGCCTATGACTCGGTGCCACATACATGGCTCATGAGGGTGTTGGAGTTGTACAAAGTAGATGCAACTCTGCGCACCTTCCTGATGTCGTGTATGGGGCAATGGAGGACGGTCCTTCGATATCCAGGATGTCGAAATATTCAGAGGAATAGCGAACCGATAAGGATCGAGCGAGGCATATTTCAGGGTGATAGTTTGAGTCCGCTTTGGTTCTGCTTAGCCTTGAATCCCCTAAGCACGCTGCTGGAGGATTCAGGTCTAGGCTATCGGCTGAGGAGAGGTGGTCAGGTTATATCGCACCTCCTCTACATGGATGACCTAAAACTCTTTGCCCCCAACAATTTGCAACTAATGGAGCTACTGAAAGTAACTCAAACTTTCAGTAGCGCCATCAGGATGGAATTTGGTGTGGACAAATGTGCGGTCATGCATGTAAAGCGAGGGGAGATTGTTGAATCCGTGGGAACCCAACTCTCGGATTCCACAAACCTTAGAACCCTCTCCGCATCCGAAACCTATAAGTATTTGGGTATGTCGGAAGCGTTAGGCATCAATGTTACTGACATGAAGCAATCGTTGAAGGAGCGCTTCTTTGGCCGCCTGAAAAAAGTACTTAATAGTCTTCTATCAGGCGGAAACAAGGTGCGCGCCTTCAACGGTTGGGTCATGCCGGTTTTGATGTACTCTTTTGGCATACTCAAATGGACTCAGACCGAACTCGACGCCCTGGATAGGAGGGTCCGTACGTTGCTGACTGCAAATCGAATGCATCACCCACGGTCATCGGTAATGAGGCTGTATATCCCGCGAAAGTGTGGAGGTCGAGGGTTTTTAAACGCTAAGACCCTCCACAATCGCGAGATATGCAGTCTCAGGGAATATTTTCTAGAAACCGACGTGGGGATGCATCGAGATGTAGTCGCCGTGGACAAGGGCCTCACCCCGCTCTCCTTGGCTAAAGAGAACTGGCGCAAGCCAGTAGTGCTTGACACTAATGATCGCATGGAGGTATGGCAGAGTAAGGAGCTTCACGGACGCTTTTTCCGGGCCCTACATGGACCCGATGTTGATCTATTAGCGTCCGTAGCCTGGCTGCGTTTCGGTGACCTCTTTGGGGAAACCGAAGGTTTTGTCTGTGCAATTATGGACGAAGTTATGATGACGAACAATTACCGGAGATTTATTGTGAAAGACGGCACGGTTGACATCTGTCGGGCATGCCACCGGCCGGGAGAATCAATCAGGCATATTATCTCCGGGTGTTCTCGTCTAGCTAACGAAGAGTACTTGCATAGACACAACCTTGTAGCCAGGATAATCCATCAGCAACTTGCTCTGAAATACAACCTTGTGGAATCGGAGGTGCCGTACTACAGGTATGTGCCCGACCCAGTTCTCGAAAATGGTGATATCACATTATATTGGGATCGATCCATCATCACTGACAGGACTATTGTTGCCAATAAGCCTGATATAGTGGTGGTGGATCGACCAGAGCGGCGCGCAATGATTGTTGACATAACCGTCCCGCATGATGGGAACCTCGTGAAAGCCGAGAAAGATAAACAAATCAAGTATCTTGACTTGGCTCACGAGGTTGTCGACATGTGGGATGTGGACTCAGCGATCATTGTGCCGATAGTTGTGACAGCCAATGGTTTAATTGCCAAGAGCCTCGACCAACACCTGAGGAGGCTCTCGTTGGGCAGCTGGATCAAGGGCTTGATCCAGAAAGCGGTACTTCTGGACACGGCCCGAATAGTTAGGAGGTTCCTCTCTCTGGAGCCCTGACCGCCGGTAGCTTGGACCCTTTTCCCGATACCGGTGGGCTACTATTTTTTATATTTTTAAATGTTTTTATATTTCTTTATACTAATATTTAAAAATATAATTTATAAGAATTTAAATGAATAAAGGAGATAATAATAATATTCCACAACTATCACACAACGCCGTCTAGTCTCAAGCTAAGCAGAGCTTGTGTTATGAGTACTAGACAACTGATAAACATACTTATATATTTCTAAATACATACATATATAGATAAATTACACCCAGACACAGAACAAATGATCATGCTCATCACACAAACATTTGTCCTGGGTGGGAATCGAACCCACGACCTCCGGCATAGCAGTCATAGTCACTGACCACTAGACCAACAGGCCAGCCATAAGTACATGCAATACACCAAACACCACACTTACACTATCCAAGTAGTTATAGTACCATGCACCTTCAGGGAACAAGATATTACGGGTCTGGGATAGAAGGAGGAGGGACGAACTCAAAGGTATACTCTTCACCTCTTTACCAAGGTCGTTGATAGCCTTCGAACTACTACTACTCGTCAAACCGGGCAAGGATAGCACGGCAACTTCACCCTTAATGTCAGTGTCTAAAGGTTTAACTTTTTTTGACCATTTCCTAATAAACCGTTTTAAGCTAGACTTTGAGGAACTATTACTTTTATGTCTTAGTAAAGATACGTTTGGGTATACGTTTTGATACGATAATCGTTCCCATAATATTAAGTCTACACAAGCTAAATATTCGTTGGCTTTTTCAACTTGGTCGGGGAATTCAAAGAAAACTGAGCTGTATATTTCAGGTGACATCATGGGCGACATTGCGGGAGAGCAAGGCGCGGAACTTGTCTCTGATATCGTTGACAGACTATTGTGATTATTTGACATAGACACAGACCATAGATAAGAATCATTTTTCCTTTGATTATTCGCGTAGTGTATACTTAGAACGCGAGCTTTAATTTTCTCTGGTATTTGAAATTTGTTGCTGTCCGTTATGATTTCTTCGACTATTTCACTGACAGGTCGTTCGTGCTTGTCTACGGTAACAGTAAAGGGGTGGTGGGAGCGGATGGTGGGAGGGGGTTCGTAGGTAAAGTCTGATTCGTCACATTTATCCCAAGGCTGTGCACAAGGCCACATTGCAGACTCACGCTGTTCAAGCTAGTTGTGAATGAGAAAAAAGAAATTAGAAGAGTGAACCAAACACCAAATAAAATAAGAAGGCGTGCAATTTAATCAGTAAGTATTTTATGAGGTTTAATTGTCCGCAGTAGTTCTGTCTATGAAGTGTAATAGTCAGTCGGACGCGTTGAAGTCAATTGTAACCAGTCTTATCATGCAAATAAAAAGTGCAAATTAGTTTTGTAACTAGATATTCTAACTACGTGCTATACAAATTATATATTTATTACTACGGATCTTTTTAATGTCATGCTGATGTCGAGACCCACAAAGGTTAGCCTCTCCATTTCCTTCATTAAAATAACTAACATTTAAAAACTGCAAAACGGTGATGAAAACGGTAAAAATGCCTTCAGTTGAATATAAAACACTGATTTTGTCTAATTAGCTACCAAAACCATCCCACACTGATACAGAGCGACATATTCATCAATACATACGGTAGTAAGCCTCTGCAGTGCTGAGAATCTGTCCTCCTGTGCGGCGGCCGACTTCTCGAACGCCTCGTGTTTTTTGATGAGCGACTCCACCTCGTCGATAGTGTGGCCCAGCTCTTGGGACATGAGGTACGGCTCCTGGGCTATCAGCCAGGCCTCAGCCACGGCCGCGTCGCGAGCGAATTGGTATACTTCCAGGACTGAAAGAATATTTTGATATTAGACAAATCTATAACATAATCAGCTTATAATGTTCCCACTGCTGGGACAGAGGCTTCCTCTGTTCGAGATGGAGAAGGCTGTAATTATAATCGCAAAGATTCTTGTGAACATTTAGGTTGAAATGGCATCTTCATACATAATAGCCATTTTCAATATAATATAAAAAATAGGAATCGCTGCTGATAGTAGTGATTTCATTGATATGCTGTGACATAATAATATATACTTACTTAGTTGGAGGTTCTCCCAGCGTTCTTCCCAGCGACGTAACAACGCATTGCGCTGATTGGTCAGCTGCAGGAGCTTCTCCTTGATATCAGCAGACGCGTAGTGCTGTCTCGCTAATAGTTCGCGACCGAGGGAGATGCAAGCTGAGAAGTTATCCTCGCGAGTGTCGATCTCGGCCTTTAGAGACTGGTGGTTGTTCATTAGGAGCTCTACTCCGCTTACGTCACTGTGGAAGCAATGGCCAATTAGAATGGATGAAGAAGTCTAGATAGGTACTGTTTTAAGCGTAAATCACACATAGAGCGGGCGCGGGGCGGGTCGTTCAGTGTGATGTCTTTCATATAAATACAAAGAACTAGACCCGCCGTACTCCCGTCCCGAAACGCGCCCGACCCGCGCCCGCTTTATGTGTGAATTGGGCTTTAAGGTTTTGAGGGCTCATAAATATTAGGTAAATGTAGAAAATTATTACAATAATTATGATAAAAAAAAAACTGTGGATTTGAAGAATAAATTGCAACATATAGTTGTCAAAAAATATCGAGCTTGGATCGCCAACTACGACCAACAGAAAGGGACAAAGCGAAAACGGAAGGACCTTGAAAGTTAATAAAAAGGCTCGATGTTTCAAATGTTCAGTGAAATAAAGCTGGTGTACGTACCGCGGCTTCTCCCCGGTGTTCATCTGCCGCACCACGTCGTCCATCCACACGGTGAGCGTGCGCACCTGGTTGAGGAACCGGTACAGATGGTCTGCGTCCTCCAGCTTGGCGGCGCGCGCCTGGCAGGCGGCCGCCAGCGCCGCGCCGGCCGCGCGCACCTCGGCCTCGCGGCGCGTGATCTCGGCCGCCTTCTCGCCCGCGTACATCGCGCCCAGGCGCCCGCACTCGCTGCGGATCGCTTCCACCTGACGGACGATAACGTCACATATTCAATTCTCACTTAAACGGCAATTGGGTTTCAGTGACACTAGATGAGACTCGGTGCCTGTCTAGACGAGGAGTTTTACACGCAACTACGCACGCGTGTTTCGCTGCGCGCAATAGGAGCGCATAGTTGTATGAATGAATGCATGCATGATGGTATAGCAAAAACTTTTTTTTTAGGAATTGCAACCGCCAAATGTCGGCTGCTTAATCAGACTTTCCTATAAATTAAGACCTCCATTCAGGGCATAAAACTTATCAACTAATGGTGAAAACAAAATGTTTACTGACCCCGTACACACGTATAAAACTCCGAGTACAGTCGAGTATAAAACACCGTATCTGTGCAGGCTCTTATGGCCTGTTTCACCAACTCCAAATTGGATAAGTTTCCAGAAAATTATTTGGCAGCATTGGATATGTACAAATTCTGTTTTCATTTATAAAAACTAAATAAAAGCTTGTAAAACCGCCTAAGTGATGTCTGTTTACCTGTTGATGCAGAGTGCTGAGGTCCTGCATGAAGTTGTGATGTTTCCTCTGCAGCGCGCCCACACTGATGGCGTCGCGGCCGAGCTCGTCGCTGACGCCGCGCGCCTTCTCGTTGACGCGCTGGAGAGTGTCCTTGCAGTCGTGGAAGTACTTGTGGAGCTCGCGGGATGCCGCCAACATCTGCAGAGGGACATAGCTTAGTACGATTAAGATATAACAACAGATAAAGATTATAGTGAGGTAAAATGTAGCATATTCTGAAAACAATATAAATAATGTTTTTTATAAAAGAATTGAACAAACTCGCGATAATTGTGGTCATAAAACGTAAGAGCAGGACAGTGATATTAACTTGAAGTATCATCGTCATCACACTCTTACCTTTTATGACAGCGCATGTCACGAAAATTGGCGATTAGCGAATAGTATAAAAATCGAATAAAATGGGTTTCTTTTCACAGTTCTGGAACTATTATCCTGAATCAACTGACCTGTGTCCTGGTCTCAATGAGCTCGAGCAGATCCTGCCAGGTCTCCTTGAGTCCCTCCTTCCATTGCGCGATGGTGGCGTTGTCCGAGTGTCCCATAGCGATCATCTGGTCGGCGATACGTTCTGCGGTCGCCACGCGTTCTGAGCCCACTGCTTGTGTTTCGCGGGCGAATTCCTTGAAGCGCTCCCATAGAAGCTGTAATGGACGGATGTTGTTAGTTAATATTATGTAAAAGACGAACCTTTTCGATGACACTTTGACCAATAAATGTTTCAACTTTTAATTTACTATGCTTCTAAGAATTTTCAACTGCAATAAATTTTGCATTTTCATTATGTTAAAAACTAAAAACAACAAGCTCTAAAATCAATCACAGAAGTTTAATTGTCGGTAAAAATAATTGTGATTCAAAAAAGACTATTCTAATGTTCATTCACCTATTTTTGAGTATCAGATGAACTCTTTTTAGCCCCTTTTGTCCTAGTTGCACCTTTAAATCAATAGCATAAGAACTCACAGTAACATGATCGTAATCCTGTCCCAACTCTTGCGAGCTAGCGACCAACTCCCTCTCGGTGATCCATTGCTCGAGGTCATCGACCTCGCGCGACAGTTGGAACAAACGCAGCGCCTCGTCGAGCTTGGCGCGACGCTCGCCCGCCAAGTCCTTCAGACCAGCGTACAGTTTGTCCACTTGGGATTGTTTTACGGAGATTTGTTCGCTGTAGAAATAAAAAAAGATTATTATGCTGCTTTACTAGTCCATCGAAAGGCGCTTGCTGAGTGAGAGCCATTCAAGTATAGGTATTTTTAAGGATTTAGAACTTCTTTAATCTTTTTCAAGACTGTTCATAGTGGAAGTTCTTATAGAGGCTTATGATAAGCAATGGTTTAGATATCTATAGCCAAGAATTATAATAACGCAATAAATTCCACGAATGGATATATATAAATGAACGCCCAGCGCACGTAGGAGAGTCTGCATCCCACGTAGTTGACTAACAAGTTCGACTACGGAAGAGTTATCTCTTATAGTTTGTGCATCCTAACTAATATTATAAATGCGAAAGAAAGTTTGTTTGTTTGTTACCTTTTCACGCCTAAACCACTGAACCGATCATCCCGAAATTTTGCATATACGTTTTCAGGTGTACAGAAACGGACGTAGGGTACCTTTTATCCCGAAAAAAAAGTGCTGTTCCCGAGGAAAACAACAATAACTTTATTATGATGATAAATGGCGCCACGTGTCTTTCGAACGGGATCGACACTTATGCAGGTGAAATCGCGGAGCTGCTAGTATTTTATAAAATAAGAAAAAGAAGAAATGTAAAAAGTTACCTGAGCGGATGTTCATCAGCAGTAAGATGTCGAACAGTCTCTCCCAACTGCCTGATAGTGTGCGCGTAATCATCGACCGCCTGCTCCAGTATCTCATGTTTCTTCATGAGGTTCTGCGCAGAGATCTCATCCTTTCCTCTATCTTCGACCATCATGTACAGTTCCTGTTCACTCATCCAGGCCTCGGCTTCGTTCGCGTCGAATAGGTACTGTTGTGCCTTCTCCCATTGGGACAGTTTGCTCTTGCGTTCGTCGATGGCATCTGTGGAATATAATTATTGTATTGTTCCGAGATTTGTCATTAGATTATCTCAATATATGATTTAGTCTGTCGGGATTTTAACATGAAAACAAATGTATCTAAACCAATTGTATGGAAATACTGATGCAGATTATAAAAAAAAAAACTTTCACAAAAGGAATGCTACACTATTACCGAGTGGCATAGGATTTGTTTTAATGTGAAATTCAGTTTTATTATGATGTTTTCATTACACATGCCATTTGTACTGTTTTTCGACTACCATGCGGACGAACTCGCGAGCAAAAGCTAGTAAGGAATATAATAAAAAAAATATCCAGAAATTGTGAAATGCGAACTGCTGGCTGATTAATGTTACTTAAATAAATAAAAATTTAAGTAAAACTCACCCTTCAGTTCTCGCCACCTCGCGGTAAGTTCCTCAATGAGCTGCTTGAACTCGGGCGTGTCGTCATGTCCCTCATCAATCAGCTTCTGTCCGTTAGAGATCACAGTTAGGATCCTTGGCTCATGGTTGTCGGTCTCCGTCTTTAGTGACTGGTTCTTCTTCTGTAGCATCTGTACGTTGAATAAGGAGTTTCCGTAGTCAGTGCTTGTTGCTAACGGCATCTTCTCGTGAACCCATAGTTTTTCATCCTCAACGTCGCGACGGAATTGGAAGGCTTCCTTCTTCTTCGCCAAGTGACGCTGCCTATCCAACAACGGAGCCTTCAACTGTTCGAATCGTTGTTCCACAGACTTCTTCTTCTCCTTAATCTCGTCCATCTTGTCAGGTACAGTCTTCTGCAAGTATTCAGCCTGAGTCTCCAGTTCGGTGACTTGCTTGGCTTTCACGGCCATCTGTGTCTCGATCATCTGTTGCTTCTGCATGAGAATGTTCACAGATGCCAGATCAGTGCCGGTGTCGGTGTTCTCGATTTGTTTCTCGAGTTCGTTCATCCATGAGTCGATATCGTCGCAGGTCTGGTGTAGAAGAACCTCTCGGTTGGCGTCAAATAGACGTTCGCCCTTATCCTTTGTTGTTGTTTGCAGGTTTTCGAACTGATCTTGGAGTTCGGTCATCTTCGGGGAGATGACTTCGACGAATTCTGGCTTCTGCTTCATGAGTTCCTCAGCGGCGTTCTGTACGGCGAAGAGGCGCTCCTTGTTAGCCGCGATTTCGGCTTCGAAAGCTTGATGGCGGGTCCACTTGGAGTGGATTGTTTTGGCGGAGCGGTATGTATCATCCTGCGCGGTGACGTTCTTCTCTTGTACCCATTCGCCGAGTTCGTCGCAGTCTTGCAAGAACTGGTGGAGTTGTAGTTGGTCTTGCAGTTTCTCCATTTGTTGGAGAGCCTTTTCGCGGTTGGCGTTGCGTCGTGCGTCGATGTTCTCCGCCTTGCGCTGTATCTTGTCGGCGTCGAAGTGCCTCTCCTCGACCAGTCTGTTGGCGAACTGTACGACGGAATTGATCTTGTCGTCGTTGGCTTCCATGGTGGTAAGGAAGGCTTCGTGTTCCTTGATCATGTTCTCGGCTTGTTCGAGGTTGGTGGGTGGCTCGGTCTTGCCTATCCTGTAAACGATATTCCTTGTTATTATTGACACCAAAGAATGTAGAGTGCCACATGGATGTTTTGGCGTTTGAAGGACGTGACAGGGTAAACGTTTATGAAATTGTTTTGGGAAGTGTATTAAAAACAAGATGGCGGCGATAGTTTCTATTTTGGCAACGTGTCTCAATGTTTCAGCAATTTTCACCACATAATGACTTTTTTTATGCTATACCTGTGCTCCTGATGCGAGAGCAGTACTTCAGCCTGCCTGGCATCTCTCTGCAACAGCTGCAGCTCGAGGCTCTGTGTGAGCAGCTGTTGTCTGTTCTCCCACATCTGCTGCAACTCGGCCCAGCCTTCGCGAAGAGCCTTTAGACGCTCGCGCAAGAACATATACTGCGGATCGTCTTGTGTTGACGGCTCCTGTTGGAATGGTAAACGAAATTATGTAAATGGAAAAAGTGCAGTGTAGCCGGGGTAACATGAAGATCTTACTTCCACTTAATAACGCCCTTGTCGTTTCAACAAGATTCTGATAAACTTGTAGCAATCATACTGGTGTAAAAAATTTACTCTTGTGATAACACTGGTCTCTTTGTCTGGATCGAAAATGTTAAGACTTACAATAGACTGCATTCTAAGTCAAAAATTTTCGATCTAGAAAACAGTTGGCTGTCATTTTTTCCAGACCATCGCAGTCTCCAGACTGCGGCCATATTTTGACGTACCCGAAACTGTAAAATTTTCCCAATCAACATTGAACCTTATGCTTTAGCGATAAAGTTGAAAATCTATTAAAGAAATTTAACAGATTGTAGTAGCTTGATGTGCTGGCGTCTGTACATCATTATGACTTCGCGAAAGACCATCTCTTTTCCACAGCAGAACAATAATGACTTTAACACTTCAAAATACAGCCCAAATGGTAAACTTACTGCAGTGATCTTCTCTCCATACTCCATCATCTTGGCATACTCGTCCTTGTAGTTGTCGATCTCCTCCTTGATGGTCTGGTGCTGAGACAAGAGCTTTTCCGCCTCCGACAGGTTTGAGGGCGTGTCTGTTAGAAAAAGAGTTGTTTAGTTACGAGTTTCTATAGCTTAAAAAAAAGTGTGGGCTGACCATAGAAATCTGTGGCCAAAGACTTCTGGACTCAAACCATTCGAGTAATATTCCCAGACAGGAATTTCAGAATATATTTTAGATAATTTTCGTTCTAGTTCGCGTAATATTATGTCGATTTAAGTGTAGATTTGAGTGGAGATAAATATGGAATTGCCACTGACATTAGTAGTTTAGATCGGAAATCTCTTATTAATAGAATCTTGTAAAATTTTATTTTTTGAAATCCTTGCCAGTAATTTTCACATTGTGCTGAGGTGTTCTTATACATGAGACAATGTTACTTACCCTCCGAAGCGACATCGGTCTGGGTCTTTGTGAGCCATGCCTGGAAGTGGTCCACGGAACGCAAGAAGCGGTGCAAGTCGCCCGCCTCTTCCAGCTTGGCATCGCGCTCTTTGAGCTGTGGGAAATTGTATGATTAGTATGTTATAATAACTTAGATATAAAATTCAAAGTCCTGACTGACTGATATATCAACGCACAGCCTAAACTTTAGGTCCTAGAGAAATGAAATTTGGAGGGTGTGTTCTTTGTGAAGTGTAGGTATCCACTAAGAAAGGATTTTTCGAAATTCCACCCCTAAGAAGGGTGAATGGGGGGAGGGTGAAATTTCACGCATCCACCCCTAAGAAGGGTGAATGGGGGGAGGGTGAAATTTCACGCAGACGAAGTCGCGGGCAGAAGAATGTTATAATAACTCAGATTTAATGTTTGATCAGACTGAAAAGACTAGTCAGACTGAGTCATCAAAACGATAGCTTGACTTGCTGCACAAAATGTTGTAGCCTCCTTTCTAAGAGATACTAAGTATATGGAGTGAGTACAAAGGTTATGTGATGTCACGCTTATTATCCAGTTATGTACTGGTGAAGTGCAATTTAGTTATTTTTTGTTACAAATCTATTTAGCTTTTCAAATTTACAAAACATTTAAATCGGAGTAAAGGTTTTATTGAGTGTTTAGAAAAAAAAAAAAAAAGTATTTTTTGGCATTAGCCGACTCCAAATAAAATAGGATAAGGGTAAGAGAATGTTGACTTTTGTTTTTTTTTAACTACCAAGAAGTTGTTTAAGGGCAGATTTTTAATAGTCCGATAACTTTTATCTAAAGAATAATTATGACTGACATATTTTCTATAGAAAAACTGTCAAACTGCAATATTTGTTGTTCAGATATAAGTTATCTTAGTATTAAAAAATCAGCCCTCAGTGTTAAATCGAGTTGCTCCAAATAATTGTATAAAGTACGCACCATCTGCGTGAGCTGGTCCCAGTTGTGCGTGATGCTGTGCACGCGGTCGCGGATGAGCTGCGCCTCGTCGGGGTGCTCGCCCTCGATGGCGCTGGCCTCGCTCTCCAGCGAGGAGATGCGCGCCTGGATGGCCGCCAGGTCGCGCTCCATGCCCGACAGGCGGCGCTGCAGGGTCATCACGCCTGGCAAGGGAGCACACGGTTACATTCACATTCAGCATTCACGACTAACAATAAATCGTACCCTATTAATTAACTTTCGAAAGATTTTCTAAAATCATGATATTTTTTTTATAAAAAAGTTTCTTATAGCTGTCTGCGGGAGTAAGGGCCAACCAAGAAAAAAACATAATAAAAAAATTAACACTCCCTAGTTTATCGTTCTAAACACAACCCGTCTCGGGGATCCCCTGAGACTAAAAAATAACGACTGTTTAGTTTTATTAGGGAAAAAGTTGCTAGGCAACTAAGTTGCTCGTGGGGGAGCCCACGAGCAACTTAGTTGCCCAGCAACTTTTGCAACTTTTTTTTTGTCTCTGTCGCTGTCTCCTCGCCGAGATTAAGACGATGCGGACACGGGACCGGAGCGACGGCAACACTACTTTTTTGTTCCTTGGGTTCTGTGCCAACTGACTAGCCGGTAAATTTTTTGTCGCCGTGTGCGCACTTGCAAACAATAGACGGACGACAGTTGCGTCCAAACCCGCGGACAAAAATATCTCCCAACTGTCACGTCGCTAGTATGCGCGCACTTTCATACAAGCCCGTAGACTTGATGTAAGAGACAAATTAATTGCGGAGACAAAAGTTGCTCGTGGCCAAACGAGTCACGGTGTGGAAAACTATAAGATAAGATTACGACTATTTTGTACCTATTGACATCACTTCACTTTGAAATAAAATAACGAAAATAATTATTGAAAAACATCGTAAAACTATACAATAAATCAAACAAACAACCGCGAGCTGCATTAATCTCCGTAAGAATGTTGATACATTAGTTATTTTTATTGACTTTGTAACCGCATCATCTAGGAAACCAAAGACAACGCGTCCATTATGATCGTATTACATGACGATTGTCGCACCTTACAAGTTTTATAAATCTATTATGGAATTATCGCTGCAAATGCGATGATCAGAATAGAAAATGGTAGTTATTTCATTGATAATAACTGCCCTGTATGGTGCGTAACAAAATATGTACGCAAAATACGCGCATTGACGTGAAGTTGCGGACACCAGCGCGTATTACCTATGGTGCGTAACAACATTTGGCTATTCTTGATACATTCCCAAATATTGGGTTACCAATCCGTTTCACGGCTATTCAGTGAAAAACACAATTTGCAGACTTGCACACACAAAGTAAGTGGCGGTCAATCCTTCATAAATAAAGGACGCGTTTTACCGTTTTTTTTTTTTCAAAATAAATAAAAAATATAGAACATAATTATAAGCTCACCGTTGAGGTCCATCTCCAAGTTGTCGGTCTGCTGCAGGATCCTCTTCTTGTCCTCGATCCAGGAGACAGTCTCGCGACACTCGATGTGGAATGTCTGCACTCCCTGGGCTGACTTCAGATCGTCCTTCTTTGATTCAGCCTGGGTTAAATAATATTAAGGTTAATTATTATTGTTATACAGAAGAAACAACAAGTTTTCATGGTGAGTTCATAATCTTCCAATGCTTTAAAGATTTCAAATACGGCATGGTAGAGTCTTCAACTATACTGAATTAGGTATTATTTATAATAGTTCCATTCGAGTTTGGAATATCTAATCTGGAAGACAACTTCATTCAAATTGTTCTTTTTTGGTTTGCTGGAATAAACTTATACATTCTCTCATGCTCGAGTGGAGACGATGAATTACAGCGACACAGTGACAGTACCCAGCTAGATAATCTAAAAAGTCTGGAACAGACTAGATGCGGAAGGCAGCAAACCAGCTATTGTGGGAGTGGCTATGTCCAGCATAGGACTGCTATAGGCCGAGTCGATTGACAGATAGATTCCCTGCTCGTACCTTCTCCCGGAGCTCGGCCCAGGCCCCGTTGAGCGCGGCCTGACGCTCCTGTATGCGCGCGGCCTGCGGATGCTCCACGTGGATGAGCTGGCGCGCCAGCTGGTTCACGACGGCCACGCGCGACGCGTTGGCGTTCATCTCCTTGTCGAAACCATCGTATCTGTGGACAAAAAATCATATTAATGACGTTCCATAACATATTCAAGGATAAGATAGCTACACGCCATTAAAATAAAAAAAAATATGAGGAAATTTCACTTGAGTGTGTCAATACATAAAATTAAGAAATTGCGAACCCCACAAAGTGTATTGATAACCTGATGTGGTCGCAGGAATCTTCTAAATGCCAGAAGTACAGGACCAGTTGACATAACAGTGCATGGAAGAGGCCTACGTACAAATGTTGACATCTATTACAACGATGTTGAATTGTCAAACTAACCTGTGCTTCATAATCTCCACATCATCGATGTCCTTGGGCGGCAGCATGGTATCCAACATCCGGTCCTTCTCCGCGATCCATTGGTCGGCGGCGTCGGCCTCGGCCAGCAACTTGAACAGCGACAGAGCGTCCAGCAGCCGTTGCTTGCGCAGACGCGCCAGCTCGGCCAGCTCGCCGTGCCGGGCGTCGATGGCGGCGAGGCGCTCGCGGACTTCGATGCTGTTGGCGTCTGAGGGGCTTAGTTCTTGAGCCTGAGAGGATAAAAACAAAACGATTATTCATTTTAAATGTGGATGTTGAAGTAAAACAGTCAATATTAGGTGTAGACTGTCTGTCTTAAAAGTCAAGGATCTAATTTCATTCCTTCTAAACTGATATAGGTTCTTACTATACTTATACATGAATTTCAATTTAAATAATATTCAATAATGTTCATAAAAAAATTGCGTACCTGTTGTTTGAGCTGCTGAATGACGTTGGCGTAGTTCTTCAGTTCGTCGGTGACGTCCTTGTGTTTCTTCAGCAGACTCTGTACTTGAGCCTCGTCCACGCCGGTGTCCTCGGATGATACCAACCTACACAACAAAAATAAATATGATATAAGTAATGAATTAATTAGTTTTAAGTAATCTTGCTGCGCCCTAACAGGGTCATGTACTGACTAGTTTAAGCCTAGCGTATAACTATGTATGTGTACATTGTGCAATAAATAAATATATAACATCAAGCTTGTATTTACAAAAGGTAACCAGAGATATACAACTCCGTTTCGCTAGTTGTAAGTTAGGCGCAATCGTTAAAACACAAGTTAGGCGGAATTTATGCAATTATAGCATCAAACAAGTCAGCTAACTCGAAATGCCCTTTCCACTGCACCAGCACATGCGCTTTTCGTAACCTATGAGTGTTGAAGGTCACTAGATAATGTCAGAGTTTGCAGAATCGCAGATTGCCTTACAAAGTACACTTGACAAAATGATCATACCTAAGAGTATCCAACATCCAGTTGTCGATGTCATCAGCATCAGCGAACAGCTGGTGGTAGCGTACGGCCGCGTCCAGGCGGTTCTTGCGAAGAGACACCATGTCCAGCAGGTGGTTCCATTGAGACAGGATGTCGCGGAGACGGTCCTGTACACAGAAATAAGTTTTTGATACCCACGTACGTAATATATTTGTAATTGTAAGTTGTTTTTCAGTCTTTTTTAAGTAGTGAATGTAAGGAAGAAATACAAAAACAAATGGCTCTCCTAATGAATTGAAAGGCGCAATGTGGCTTAACCCGCCAAAAGGCGTCCCAAAAGGTGAAGTTGGTAGGAATTCACCAAAAGTAGGCACCACAGGATTATTGGCATTTACGTTCTTTAAAATATGGATTAGCAACCAATATTGAGCAAAATAGTCAAAAGCATGTATTTACCTGAATCCTATCAGCTCCGAAGTGTCCCTGCGAGATGAGCTCGTCTCCCACAGCGGCCACGCTCATCAGTTGCGGCTCGTGAGCTTGTACATCGGCTTCAAGCGCCTTGTGCTTGGATATCAGCAGGTACACTGTAAACAGGAAATAAATTATTATGCTGGTTGGTACCTACTTTACTTGGGAGCGAAAATATTCACGAGCTACTTGGCTCCTACAAAATAAACCGACCCTATTTCTATTTAGATAAAGTTCATGTTGTATTTTTTTACATTATTATTTGAAACTAGCGACCCGCCCCTGTTTCGCACGGTTTTTGCGACTTCGATGTTAGAGATTTCTTTATCATTCAAAGTTTTATATTAATGTAATAAACATTTAAATTCTCTAAATGGCGAAAACTGCATCAAAATCCGTGAGGGAAGTATAGAACACAACACGATCATACAGACAGATATGAAAGCGACTTGTAATTTACAGTACGTATAAATTATACGAATTGCTGTCGAATCAAAATGAAAATCGAGTCAATTTATCATAGAAACTTTGTTTCAGGGGTAATCAAAACAGTTTGAAAGACAAACAACGTGAAACTGAGGGTGAGACTCAAAACAAATGACGTAATATCGCACGCCGCGGCGACGAGAAGTCTGTATTTGATTTCCTCCCCTTCGGTTAACCTTATTACATCGGGCCACGATGTCTCAATAACAACATACCGATATTTGCCCCGTTCCCATATTTATTTCCGTGAAATAAGATTAACCTTTTGACCGCCACACGTCAAAAAATCAAAAACGTGCCCTCGACGTCAGTCTGTCATGTAGGCGAACCGTGGCGTGCTGGGCACGTTTTGGTTTGTCCTATACATGACTGTGACGGTTGAAAGGCTAAACAACAAATACACATCTTACACGTTTGATTTCCCATCTTCCATAGGAACTTTTTTAATTCCGGTTCGGTTATATTTTCTTATGTGCTCATCTTGGTTATCTAAGGAACTATAGAGGTATGAGGAACAGGGTGTAAAGTTCACTCATACTCTATAGAAAAGGGAGGATCCTCCAACCAGACGGGTGTTGTGTCTGGCGGGCAACTGCCCGATGATTAAAGTCTGGCCGTTGTATCTATGCTAGTTGCGCGGTAAACTCTGCTTGTGAGATGCAGGATTTTGCGTGACGTCAGTATGACGCGTTGTTCGCATGTGGCGTTGTAGATACCGCTACAGAACTCTTGAGCAAAATTGCATGCTTCTTAACCCAGCGGTTTAGGCTGAGCGTTGTTTGTCAGTGATTTTAAATTTGGCCTAAAAACGACAAATTCTTCTGGAATTTCCAAAAAAAAATTAATAACATAATTACCGGTAGTAAGATCATGTCCGATATCATCAACAGAGACGATCTGCTCCTTCTCCTTGATCCAGTTCTCCTCATCAGCCATGTCCCAGTAGAACTGCCACAGTTTGCGGCTGTCCTCCAGACGCTTTCTGTTACGAGAGAAAATATGGTGTGACTAAATTTGTAGTAAACTATATCCCACCAAAAACATAATGTTGAAAAAGAAGGCCAAGTTCCTGTTCAGTGGCAAAAAACTAAAATACAGATCCAAAGACACCGACTTCCGAAATTAAAGTTATTTTTCACTTTGTAGTGTTTTTTGGAAGTCATTTGTAAAAAAGTTTTTATTATAATTGTAAGTACGTTACCTGCGTTCAACAGCAAGGTGCACAAGTTCAGCATAAGCGTTCTCGAGCTGTTGGATACGCTCCACGGTGATGGCGGGGTCGCACGGGCGGTAGCCGCCTTCTTCTTGTTCCAGGAAGCGCTGTGATTGGCCTACTACCACCTGTAGGATAAAAAGGATTATTGTAAGATTGGTTGGTTAATAATAACATGACTGTACCAGTCCAATGTGGGACAGTGCAGAAAAATAGTATAGGACAATAACTCAAACAACAGTGAACAAGTAATTATAAGTATCCATGCCGACACGCGACCCTGGCAAAATAGTTGACATAAAAAAAAAACAATTGCCAAAAAAAAAAACCATGCCGTATTCATGCTGAGAACTTTTTCTGGCCCGATAACACTTTTTTTTTAAATAATTTTTAATTTTCTGTGCATGTCCTGAATAAGAATACATTTTTCTTTCTATGTAACTAGAACTCTTTTTGCCCCTGAGTCAAATGTTTGTTTGTTGTTATGCACGCAATAATAAAATCAAAGCAAAGATATTATTTTGTTTATAGCTTGTATAGATAAACTCCTTCGTAGGACATAATTGACACAGAAATACTAAATGCATGAAGTAACCTTGACCCTCTCTCCGAGCACGTTGATGTCTGCCTCGACCAGCGCGTGCTTCTGCAGCAGATCCTCGACGCCCATCAGGTGCTTGCCGTAGTCGTCTGTCAGCAGGCGCATCTTGATCTCTTCCATGGAGTCCAGGATGTATAGCATCTCCTGTGGGTGGAAATATGTGTGTGAGTATTATGATGAGATGGTGAACCAACTTACATAAAGGACATACATGAATAGGTTTTTTTTTTGCAAACAATTCCTCCAACAGGATGTAGGAACAGTTTGTGGATATTCTCAAAAATTACCCCATTTAAAAAAAACCTCGACTCCTTTTCACAGTCCAAACATACATGGGGATCGAGAAAATGTTTTTTTTTCTTCTATTCTCCCTTGACAGTCGTCACCATCATTCACAGCACTTGCTAGATTAGGTAATAAAATTTGTTCTCTCTCTCTCAGACCGTAAAATCCAAAAGTCTATTGTATTGTCGTTGATGATAATTACTGCGTAATGCGCCGACTACTTCATAAGACGTACTGCACCGACCCCAAATAAATTGTGATCAGGGCAGAAGGCTGATAATAATGAAATCGTACCTGGAAGTTCTGCTGCAACTGCAGAGACAGCTCGAGCCTGGCGCGGCGAGCCCGCAGCAGCTCCAGCAGGTACGCCCACAGGCGCAACACGTTGTCGCGACGCGCGCACACACGCTCCATGTCGTGATATCTGAGGAGATTTATTGATTAGAATCGGGGAAGAAAAACAGGTAGGTTTTCGAGGAGCTTTTGGTTCGAGTTTTTTTTTTACAAAATAAAGACAGCAATGTAATGAAATATAAAATCATAGATACCTCTCAGTCTGCAACTCAGAGCACACAGCAACAACGGCCTGCACGCGCTCCTCATAAGCGAAGATGTCAGTTTCAATGGCTTCATGTTTCTTAGCAGCCGCCTCCACGGCCGCGAGGTCGAAACCGAAGTTGTCCTGGCTGACCAGACGCTGGTTCTCAGACAGCCATGTCTCACGCATCTGTGCTTTGCGGTTGAATCTGTAATTTAAAAAAATATTAGTTATAACATCATGTTTGTTATCCCCGACGGTGTAGACAGAATTGGTCAAAATTGTCAGTTGTTGGCGTATCTCTTTTGATACATTATTCCAAGATAGAATTCAGGATGAATTGTTCTGAAACATATTTTCTTTTTTTCTTTTTGTTCTGTAAAAGCTTTGTAGCGGAACATGGAAACCTAAAATATAAAATTCATATTTCTAGTAGCGCAGGAAATGTTATAGCTTAGCTAACTGTAACTATCACAGAAATGTCAACCAATAGTTTCCGTTGAAAAATCTGTCTTACGAACACAGCTGGGAATGATCATGAGTGGCGAAATTTTGTACGTCCCCCTGGACAATCAGTCCCATTATTACTTTGCTGACTGTCTAATATTTCTACCATGGCTTACTCACATAGTTCGTACCGCTACAAAAAAAACCGTCTTAAAACCCTTTCGTAAGCTACACACCTGGCAGCAAGTTGCTCCAATTTCTCCTGTCTGATCAGCTCCTCCCTCAGAGCTAATTCCCGTTCATGTTCGGACTTCTCAAGCCTCTCCCAAGCGCGGTTGATGTCATGGATCATCTTGCCTTCGCGCGGCGTGTACGGCTTCTGGTTGGCCGCCCGCATGCGGGACTGCAAGGTGAATAGAAGGACTTCCAAGTTGCCTTTTTCGACGAATCTGAGGAAGTAATGGACATTTTAGGTAAAGATAAGTTTTCTTATCATTTTATAAATATAATATATAATAGTATTATAACACGCCTGTTCCCCGAAGGGTTAGGCAGAGCTGTAGTACACCCACATTACGCTAGAAATATATAAGTCCCATGTAATAGGGGGCGAGCCTATTGTCATCAACCGGGCACAAATCGGTACTATGGGCTGCTACTGACAAATCATCATCAGCCTATAATGTTCCCACTACTGGGACACTGGCCTCCTCTCAATGAGAGGGAGTGGGCCGTAATCCACCACGCGGGCCCAGTGCGGGTTGGTGGATGTCACATGTCTTCGAATTTTTGGTTCTAGGACATGCCGGTTTCCTCACGATGTTTTCCTGACACAACCATTGACAAATACCTCAAGGAAAAACCCAATAACACTCCAACCCAATAGCATTGGTGAAAATTAAATGACTTTTAAAATGTGTTGAGTAAGTGGGTAAGTACAATGAATCTGTTTTTGTTATTCTAAAACTTTAAATAACAGCAGTGCAGTGTGCATAAATCTATCAAATAATAAAATCATAACAATTCGCCTGCAACTTTGTGTAATCTCCTACAGGCATTGTTTACTTTCTCGGAAATGAATGAATTGTATAAGCAACACGTAAAATTAGAGATGTTTATTTTTACTCCCACTTTGTACTTGCTAAACTGGCATTGAGCCTGCCTGGCTCAAAAGAAACTATTTTAAATAGAACTTTTTCGTTTCGTTCAGTTTTGTAGTTAAAAGTTTACTTACTTGGGTGGTTTCTCCACAGTGCGATAGTTAGCGAACTGAATAAGTTGCTGACGAACGCCTTCGAGTGAGTTCGCGAATGTTCGGTCGCCGAGCGCTTCTATAGTACGCTCGATCCATTGCAGGAGATCGCTGAAATACAAACATAATATTAGTCATTTAGAAAGAAAGAATAACTCATAAGTCCATAATTTTATATCCCAGCATATCTACATCGCCTTTTCACGATCTTTTATGGCTGACATCCAACCTACCAAGCCATTGAGAACCTAACAATAACCTGTTTGTCGTTCAATTCGCTCAGATATCGATATCGTATGCAACTACAGCTGCATACCGATTTTTTATGCGACGGGACTGATATGTGAACCAAGAGAAACGGGCTAACTGACTTTCGGGATTTATTGTAGCCTGTGTTGACAATCATACATGATCTGGTTTTTCTTTAGCCCATTCTGACCCACAGCTGTGCAAAGTGTTATCATCATTACAGCCCAGAATTACCCACTGCTGGGTTCAGGCCTCCCCTCTCTTCTGCCATACTTCCCGGTGCATGTTGTGCATAGAATAATCGGCTTATTAAGCTTGACTGTACCTTTCTCTAAGCCATAAATTGAGATAGACGTATCCGGTTCCGGTACGGTGAAGCGCTATAAGCCCCGCAGCGTCATATCCGCCCCAATCCGGCAGGTAGTGGGGATACGTTTGCGGAGCGCAGAACGATATCCATGAACCTCATTGGCGTTCGGATTTCCGAACGGTGCAGTCGCGTTTAAAAGTAAACCGTTACTTTTAAAAAGGGTGTCCTACTTTTTAGTGTTAAATAAAAATTAATTTGTGTTAAATGATGAACTCTTTAGACGAAAATATTAATAATGTTAGTATGGACAATGCCCCACGTGCTCGGTCGCAATCTAGTGGTTCGAGCAGTAGCAGCGATTCTTCTTCCACGGCGCGTAAAAGGAGACATCGTAGGCGAAAGGAGCGGCGCCGCCGTACAAAGCTAAGTAAATTAGAGGACGCTTTTAAAAAACTTACTGAAAAAGTATCCTCTTTGCAAGATCTTATTCTTAAAAATAATACTCAGCCGTGCATGTCTGACAGTGAGTCTATTCTATATATTCCGAGCCCTACTGAACTGGATAATGAATTAAACGAAGAAAAAGGGATTGATTTTAAAATACAAACTACCCTCAAGTCGCAGACATTACAGACAGATAATACGCATCTCGATTTGCTTAACAAATTACAACATTTTAACTCGCCTGACTGGGCTCAAGTACGTTATTCTGATGTACAAAAACTTTATAATTCTACCCCAGGTTTTGTAGAGCTCGAAAGTAACGATGTTTTGAAAAATTTTGAACGTAATCGATCGTTAGCGGTCGTTGAAAATTCTTTAGCTGCTATGTCACATGCTGTTATTTTGCAAAGCGAAGCATTTCAAAAAGGCTTATGCCAATTTATTTCATGGGTATCCGAATTAAAAAACTCAACGACCACTGTATCTCTACAGTGGTCGTTGAGTTTTTTAATTCGGATTACTTCAAAAATCAATGAAATTTTTGCCGACGGGGAATACCAAAAAATACAATCGGATTTATTACAAATGATATGCGGCAAACGGGCTGATATAGTGCAACAACGTCGTGATGGTATTTTAAATTCAGTAAAAGAAAGTTGTTTTAAGGAATCGTTAAGGAAAATACCTCCGTCCGCGCATCATTTATTTGACGATGCAAAGTTTACAGATTTTGTAGGAAAACAAGGGGGTGTCTTAAAAAATTTTCAAGCCGCACCCATTAAATTATCCTCGCAGGGTAGATCGTATAAACCTTCTGTCCAAAGAAGGGACACACAAGGAGGTAGGAAATATGTGGTGCCTGTGCGCAACAGTGCAAACTACCGCCCCTCCACTAATAGTGGCTCTAATCCTGCGCAAGGACGAAAGAGAAGGGCAGAAGAGTTTTTTCGTCACACCGAAGATACACGATACGGTAAGAAACGTAGTACCCTGGGACGGCGTGATAAACGAGTCGATTGACTATCATCAACGTTTTCAAGCCGGGGGAATCAAACATCGGGTAAGTGTCTGGAGGAAGTTGGGGGCACCTTTATATATACTGAAGATAATATCAGGTTATCGAATTCCCTTTTTAAGCAAACCACCACTTATTCATCCCTTGAAGATTCCCAGAAGATTTCACACAATAAATTCAAAAGAAATCTTAATCCAAATAAAGAAGCTAGTAAATCAAAAGGTGTTAGAAAAAGCTTCATTGACTCCGAGCTTTGTCTCAACAATTTTTCTTGTACCAAAAAAGGAAACGACGGCTTCGTTTCGTCCAGTCTTCAATTTAAAATTCCTAAACAACTTTGTCAAAATAGACAAATTTCGATTGGTGAACATGTACAAAGTCCCCGACTTCCTCCAACCACAGGATTGGTTAGTGAAAATAGACTTGAAAAATGCATATTTTCACCTGCCAATCGCGCCAGGACACAGACGTTTCCTCAGATTAATAGTATCGGACCAACTTTGGCAAATGACCTGCCTGCCTTTTGGTTTGGCAACGGCTCCGAAGGTTTTTGCCAGCCTGACGAATTGGATCGCGCAGATCCTAAGAGACCAAGGTGTGCGATTGCTGGTATATCTCGACGATTTTCTCCTGGCAAATCAAAATCGAGAAACTCTGCAAACTCACGCGAACTTAGCGGTAAGACTATTGCAATCCCTTGGCTTTGTAATAAACTTTCAGAAGTCTGTATTGACTCCTCAGCAGTCAATCGAGTATCTGGGGATATTATGGGACCCTTGGCGAAATGTCAAATTACTTCCACCAACAAAGGTTCGCTTGCTGCAATCGAGAACATCGAAAATGGCAAAAGCCACCAAGGTAAGTTTAAAAGAAGTCCAGAGTATACTAGGACTTTGGAATTTTGCCAGCTTCGTAGTCCCGCGAGGGCGCCTGAATTCTCGTGCAATGCTGACCTTCAGCAATTCCCTATTGCGAAAAAAGGTAAAAGGTCGAATACAGATGCCCGTCAAGGTGATTCCGAACCTGCAATGGTGGTTACAGAGTCACAGCATGGCTTCTCAACTGCACGGTTCACCTCCAACTTATTTCCTTACGACGGACTCGGCCAAGACAGGTTGGGGTGCGCAGCTCAACAACGAGACCTTATGTGGCAGTTGGTCAGTACAGGAAAGAAACTCTCACAGCAATATCTTAGAGATGTTGGCAATTTTGCGAGTAACTCAGATAAAAGGTCGCCTAATGAGCGATACAAGCTTATTAATTCAGAGCGACAATCGAACTGTAGTTTCTTACCTGCGCAACGAAGGCGGCACACAGTCACAGCTTCTCCTAAACCTAACATACGAAGTCTTAGACGAAATAGATCGTTATCGGATACATATGTCGATATATCACCTTCCCGGTCGATACAACTACGTAGCAGATCGGCTCTCAAGGAAATCTGCCCCGACAGAATGGCACTTGCTTCCCGGTGCTACCGTGAAAATTTTTCAGCATTTTGGAGTTCCCGAAATAGATCTTTTTGCGTCAAGAACTGCTCATGTAGTACCCAGGTATGTGAGTCTGGATTTAGATCAGGAGGCTGTTTTCCACAACGCCTTTGGTCGCCCTTGGCACTACAGGTTAGCATGGGTATTCCCACCACCGTGTCTAATACCCAGAGTATTAGCGCACCTGAACCAGGCAACAGGTATGTACCTGGTGATAACACCAGATTGGGAGAAGGTCTTTTGGAGAGCAGATCTGGTAGCTCGCTCCATGCGCCCTCCCTACCCGTTGAGGGATTTGGACCAAGTCTTGATAGACACAACAACCAATCGACCGCCTCCAGAAAGATCAGATAGAAATTTTAGAAGGTAGCTGGAGGAAATCGACCTTAAATACATATAAGCCGGCATGGTTACGATGGTGTAAATGGTCACGTGACAATAATGTGAGCACTATAGATCCATCCCCTGAAGATGTGGCTCGATTTCTAACTGATTTGCATCTTAAATTTAAATTTGCCTATAATACAATTGCAGTACATAAGTCGGTGGTATGTACCTTTTGTCGTCCACCTAGTGGCTTGTCATTAGGTTCTCACATTATTATAAAGCAAATATTAAAGGGTATAGCATTAAAACAGCCACCCAAAGCTAAAAGTCCTATTTGGGACATTAATGTTTTAATTAGATTCTTGGTTGACAAAACTCCCTCCAAAATGTCATTGTTCGAAATTTCTAAAAGAACTGCAATTCTCCTTTTATTGTGTTCCGGGCGCAGAGTTCATGACCTTACATTATTGAGTATAAATAAAGAAAACTTTGTAAGGAGTGATGATTCTATAGTGTTTTGGCCGATTTTTGGGTCCAAAACTGATAATATAACTTATAAGCAATCCGGTTGGCGTTTACTTAAATGCGAGTCAAACTCTAACATAGACCCAATTTATTGGATTAACAAATTGCTAGAGTACTCTAATGGTCGAAGAGGTAATATTGAGAGCTTATTTATTAGCACACGTGGTGAGCCCAAACCAGCTACCCGCACCATCATAGGGGGCTGGATTAAGTCATTGTTAAAACAAGCTGGTATAAACAGTAGTCCAGGTAGTGTGCGATCGGCAGTAGCCTCGGCTAGTTGGTCAGATAATATTCCCATTGATCATATTTTGGAGAGAGGAAATTGGCGCTCGGCGTTGACATTTCACAAATATTATAAAAAAGAAATCAAGGATTACAGGTCTACAAATGAATCAAGTCGTTCAAATCAGATCAGTAGTCTGTTTCAAACGATAAGATGATTTACTTAATCGTAATATCGATGTAATGTTATAATTAATAATTATGAGCTAATTCTGTTGATTGAACTATCAAAAGTTTAAAATGAATAAATAACTTTGTTGATCACATTGGCGTTCTAATTTAGTCCCAATCCAGCAGTCGATAACAAACACTTCTCAATTTATGGCTTAGAGAAAGGTACAGTCAAGCTTAATAGAACAATTTTACCTAAAAATAAAATTGATATTAAGCATACTTACCTTTCTCTAAGCCAATTTATATTTCTGTCTGCTGACTCTTAATTATAAATGTATGTGATTGATACCCTTATCAATCACTGTAAATTGAGCCGCAATGAGGTTCATGGATATCGTTCTGCGCTCCGCAAACGTATCCCCACTACCTGCCGGATTGGGGCGGATATGACGCTGCGGGGCTTATAGCGCTTCACCGTACCGGAACCGGATACGTCTATCTCAATTTATGGCTTAGAGAAAGGTAAGTATGCTTAATATCAATTTTATTTTTAGGTAAAATTGTTCTATAATGTTTCCACTGCTGGGACTCAGGCCTCCACTCTTCAAGAGGGAGTGGGCTATAATCCACCACGCGGGCCCAATGGGGGTGGTAGATGTCACATGCCTTCGAATTTTTGGTTCTAGGACATTCCGGTTTCCTTGCAATGTTTTCCTTCACCGTTTTGAGAGCAATGATGATAACACCAATAAATAAAGTGCACCCCCAAAAGTTATTGTTTTTGCAGCTACTACTTTCTTAACCGGTTGAATGCCGTAATTACAGAAACAATTAAAAAGCCATTGTGTCTCGCGTGGATCTACGTTCCGGCATACTAAGGGTTAAGCCACCTCAAAACAGCCGTCTTTCTGATAAAGCTCTGGTTATACAGACCTGGTAAGCGTCTCATACTCCTGCATCATCTTCTCGTTCTCCATGGCGATGCCGACCACCTTGCCGATCCTCTTGCCCTGCACAGTCTCCTGTTTCATCTTGCTGAAATAGTGGTAGTAGGTGACCACGTATGTGATGATTGACTTCTCGTCGGGGTGGTCGACAGCGATATCTGGGGAGGAAGTTATGTAATCAAGAAGAGTGTTATACAAAAGAGGAACAGTGCAGTAGTAGCCCGGGTTCTGGATTTGTGCCCGGTTGATGAACATAACTGGCGAATTGTGGATTACAGGCGTGATGTTACGTTATGTAAGATGTCTAGTGAGCTAAATCTTCAAACTAAATCGTATAGGTCTACCGGAATATCATGGCATAAAAAAATATTGTGATTTTTATATGGCTATGGTCAATCCTTATGAAAACCACAAAAAAAAAATTATGCCACGAGGATCTTGTAGCCCTATACCAACCCCACAGTCATGTGTCATAGTATAGTCCTCGTTATCGATTTCGATAACGGCGACCCTTTAAAATTATTATTATTTCCTAGCGTGTGCTAATATGACTCGCTAGACCGAATTTAGTTTTCAATACTCCATCACAACTAATGCAATAGCGTTGGCCGGCAGAGTTAAAGATATAAGTATCTCTATGCCATGCTCTCTTTACGTATTTGGCGTTTTTCGGTTAGTGTATTAAGGCGTTTTTTTTTTTTTCGAAAGTTTTTATGTGTCACCGTATACAAAAGTCAAAGCGATCTCTATCAGGCTTCAAAGTAATCGCTACTGCGCCAGGCAGCTTCGATTAAGTTTTACAAGGTCACGGTTTCACTGCAGTATAATAATCAGTTTCTAGACTTTAAAAAAGACTGTTACATCTGAGTTCGTTTCGGTCTTTCTTCTCAGAGTAGTCAGACATGAAATACCGAATAGAATAGAATATTATAATATTGCAAATATGGGTAATACATAATAGTTCTTAAGATTACATTTCGCTCAGCCACATTTGCCGAACTCATCTAGTTTTAAAACACCATTTATTTTTGACGTGTAACTGTTTTTTTTTATCTATTTCATCACTCTCCTGTCCTTATCCCAATGTATTTGGGGTCGGCGCAATGTCTTTTTCTTCCATACTTCTTGTTTTATTTTACACTTTTTTCCCATTCACATAAAACAATAGCTAATCTACATCTGCCTGCTAAAATTAAGCCTCCATTATGTAATTTTATGGTGGCTGCGTAGCTTACCTTCAGCATCCAACAGCTTAGTAAGTCCAAGCTTGTCCTCAGCAACATTGAAGGCATTATTCAAGTTATGCATAGGATTGCTTCTATGCAGCTTGTCGAACTGAATGAGGTCAGGCCTGTGCTTGTGAATGATGGCGTTGAACGCGAGTCCGTCGCGCCATGACGTCGTGAAGTTACGCACGTTCACGTTGTTGTAGCCAGCTGTCTTCATTTGACACCATAGGAGTAGAGCGTCCTTGGCGGATTTAGTCTCTTTGTTGTCGGTTTCTTCGATTGTGATGTCTTGGATCTGTTGAAAAGAATTCATATTTTATGGCAAGAACCACTCTAATGAACTAATTTGCAGTATGTGAGATGTAAATAGTACTTGGGAAAAGAGAGGAGTAGCGGTCATTTAAAAAAAACTTCTATGGGCTCTACTGCTCTAGTTGTGATAAAAAGGAAATATACTAAGAGAATTTATATAAAAATTTCATTTCTCTTACACTAACAAATCTCACCAAAAACTTATTTTCGTGTAAAAATTATGAGCACTAAATGAGGGAAGTCAATGCAGGTGCTACACTCATGAACTCAATTAGGTTAGAATTTCCTTCCTTATTGTGTCTATGTGCACAAATTATTTGAAACAGTAATTTATCCGTTACGTCTGCGGTGTTGTACTGAATAGGGATAACAGTCAAGTAATGTGCTTTGTAGCAAAATACCACATTCCACAGAACCATTGAAATGTTAATTTAAGTGAGTTGAAAAGAAACCGACAAGATTTTTTAAATAAAGAAGTCAGTGGCGACATCTGCATCGCCACATGCGAACTACGCTTCATAGTGACGTCACTCAAAATACTGCATCGCGCAAGCAGAGTTTATCGCGCAACTAACCTGTCTGGTTGGAGGATCGTTCCTTTTCTATAGAGGATGAGAGAACTTTACACCCTGTTCCTCATACCTCTATAAGTCTAAAGTCTATTTCTTGAGATTCTTTTAAGATCAACTATGATTTCATTTTATGCAATAAATCTTATCTAGACATAATGTTTTGACTATAAAGTTTATGACAGAAATAATGTCAAGTTTCAATGCACTTCGGACCATGTCAGTCTGTGGTCTTTTGACGTTCAAAAGTGCCTTTAATGTGCCTATTTGAAATAAATGATTTGACTTTGACTTTGACTTTGTGGCAGCAGCGAGATAATTAACTGAGTTTTTGTTGCTACTCAAAGAATGTCAGGCGGGATAGAGAATAATGTCACGTGACGGTAAATCGGCTTAGTGGTCATAGTTGCCTGTAGGTCATGGAATGTTGTAGAACAGGAAACCTCAAAAATATGGAAACATAAAAAAGATTTGATTTGATTACTTGTGTTCCATATTACTGTATTCATTATGTACCCAATGTGTAATTTATGTTTTGTGGCCACTACGCATTGATACAATATTATGAAACAAAGATTGTAGACAATTAAATCAATTATTGTCGATGTATACATATTTTTGGGCCTGACTGTGGTTTACTAAGTCTAAGTACCCAATAGTTGTCACATCGAATTTTAAAAAAAGGGCGGCTATGTAGAGCTTCGTCTCTCTCACACATAACATACGTGGCGCTAGATTTCAGAAACTGGATGTGTTATAATATTCACATCAAGGTACAGCTGACCCAACTTCAGAGGTAGGTAAGACTTTGACCTTGAGTTGACCGAGCGCACGTATGCAGTTTCAATGGGGAGAGAGAGAGGTTTTGTTACTACTGAGACTGACGTGCGATCGACTGTATTGTTGGTATAATTACCTGGAAGCGTAAGATGATGGTCCATATAAGACCAAGACTCAGCCTGGGGTTACCGTCGACGATGTCGTGGGAGCCCATGTTTTCTAAGTGCACGCGTTGTTCACGCAGGAACTGCAACGCCTTGTCCACGTTCTCCAAACAGTGGATACGCATCTTGCCTTTTGTTGGACGAGGCTGCAAACAGAAATAAAAGGTCAATACAAAAAATATCCCAAACACATTGCATTTTGATCTAAAACTATCATTCTAAGGGCTGATTTTTCCAATGCCAGATAATTTTATCCGAGGAATAATTTTGATTTTCTGACAGTTCTATACAAAATCTGTCACGTCAGTTTTATTCCACGAATAAAATTTATCTGACGATTGAAAAATCAGCCCTAAGTGTTAGAAGTCGTTTCTAACCGTCTGGTAGATCAAAAGCTAGACGATCTGATGCTACAGCGAAGTTCGTAGCAGCAATGGCTCTCAGGAGCGGCTAAGGTGGTGTAAAGCAGAGTAGGGCTATTCTCAGCAGTGTGAATGCAGGCTGAATAGATAGATGGATAGCGTGTCTATAGTAAATTTAAACATTTTAACTACTTCTTACCTTAAACATACATTTTTATTTTACTAAAAGAAAAAATAAAGATAATTATGAATATGAGCCTATAGGATCATATTCATACTTATCTTTATTTGCATTATATAATGTTTGCGGGTGCTACAATGGCTTAAGCTAAACGTACCCTGTAGGGCACAGCAAAAAGTAAAAAAATAATTAAGTACGTACGGACGTACGTGGTTCCTTACACGTGCATAAATCCGACGTGCTTACAGTTAGTTATCTTTAAAAAAGCAAGCCTGATAAAAATATCACACATTATTGGGATAAACAAAAATTAATGTTTGTTTGAACAATAACAGTATAAAAAATGTGTTTTCATATCCGACTAATAGATCTAGAGATAAAGCATCTCTAGATCTATTAGTCGGATATGAAAACATATTTTTGCATTTGATAGCCCAATTCTTGAGAAAGGTTATAGGCTATTTAAAATCACGCTAGGAAAAGAATAAAGTCACAAAGAACGCTAACCGAAAACGAAGTAATAGCGCGCGCAGGCGATGCGACGTGGTAGATTGGACTAGAAACAAAAATTTCACGCGGACAAAGTCGCGTGCAAAAGCTAGTTTTTAATAAGTTTCTCTTGTAACTTAGTTAGATAAATAGTTACGGGGCCAAGACCTATATGGGAGAGTGCGTGACTTCAAGCAATGTTAACTATCAGATAGGACAGCAAACGTTATAAAGTCGCGTTAAACGATGAAATCTGACAGGCGCGTGATGTTTGTCACGAGCACGACGGCTTCAATACGATACCATTAATCATTGGGCATAAATTTTCTCTGTGGTATGGAGTTTCGTTTTATTCGTGGGACAAGCATTGATTGACCGCTCGAGTTCAGCGTATATAGGACGTTGATTTCAGTGAGTGGAATATAAAAGAACACTTAGCCGCTTGATTGTCTGTTAGGGCACGCTTATTAAGTTCAATAACAATAGAAAAAGTAATTGTGTCTCATTAGTGACAGTTAAGCTCTTATGGTCGTATTACAGAAGCTGACTCAAGAAATTACTTAAAAAAAACTAGTCTCAAGCAAACTGGCTTTAAACGAGTAATGCTTGAGTTTTGAGTGAGATTCTGTAATATGGACCTGAGTTTCAAAGGACATGATCATGACCGCTTATCAATTCTCTTACAAGTCTTCCAACATGTAAGACTTGAAAAAAAATGATTTTTTTTTTAAATTCACCAACTTTTTAAAAATATTGTTGTCTCTATGTTTACATATAGAGAACAATATTTTATTAACGGAATAATAAAGAGGACGTATCTTGCACTAAAACATGTTTCCAAGTTTCGTGACCTGCAGTGTCCCTAGAGTAGGACGTCAGAATAGGTCGTAAATTACAGAACAGAGGACGATAAATAACGCAGTTTATTCTACACAGCACAAGAAGCAAGTCAAGTAGGTACAGTCAAGGGCAGAAAAATATTATGTTTCAATCAATATGCCTTGCCTTTTCCCAACCACGTTGGGGTCGTCTTCCAGTCTAACCGGATGCAGCTGAATACCAGTATTTTACATGGAGTGAGCAGTCACTCCAGCAGGTCAGATAGGCAGCTATTTGACCTCCAAAACCCAGTTACTGGGTAATACTAAACCCTTTGGTAAGACTGGTTGTCAGACTTTCGGGCTTCTAACAACCTGTAACGACTGGTAATCCAGGAATTACAGCCAGGACCAACGGCTTAATGTGCTTTCCGAGGCACGGAGGGTTCTTGGTATGTAAAGATGCTCAACCATCCACGGACCAACCGCGGCAAGCGTAGTTTAACCTGATCGATCCACTCGTGCGGGTATAGCATGTTAAGATGCTCAACATATTAAGTATGTACGTATACAATCGGAAATTATGCGGTGTTTTGAGTGCCCGCACAACACTTCATAATTTCCATATAATTTCAATTAAGTAATACTTAGAGAGGAAATCGTTGTTGAATTTAACTAAGTGTAGGTACCTTATCATCTGCCTAGCCTTTTCCCAACTATGTTAGCGACGGCTTCCAGTCTAACCGGATGGAGCTGAATACCAGTATTTTTTATGTAGGTACCTATATCCACGTATTATTTTTGTCCTTGACTGTACACGAATATTCCAAATACATTTTGGCTTGGCCGCGTCGCCAAAGCCTGGATAAAGTCCGGTTCTACAGGTCGAAGCTGGCCATTGTTTGCTTTTTATACACCAAACGTATAAGAACTTGAATTTGAAACTTGAATACAATGAGAGGAACTCAATGACTTTTGTTTACGGGTGATCGCTTTGACAAGTAATTTAGGTAAAAGCCTTGGAACAGAATAATGAACGGCACCCTAATTGCACAACACACTTTCAATCACAATCTGAATCATTTTGAAGGATGTTGCTAATCCATTGCTACATATGTTCGGAAAATTTGTCTGCTCAACAACGTAAATGACGCAATGAATGTTGTTGAACTGTCAAAATGAAAACCATTGCTACTGTTAGTGTGTTACGCAATTACCCCGCAGGATGACCTGTGCATCAGTTGATGACGTAATAAAATTTCCACGGTATGAAATGAATCTCACGGCTGTGTTTATAAACTACTAGCTTCTGCCCGCGACTTCGTCTGTGCGAAATTTCGGCCACCGACCCATCGCGTCGCATCCTATCGCTCACCCGCGTGCTACTACTCCGTTTTCGCTTAACGTTGTTTCTGACGTTTTTTTTTTCCTTTGCTCGGCTCTTAAGTGTCGTAGCGGGAAGTTAAATAGCCTATAACCTTCCTCAAGAATTGGGCTATTAAATGCAAAAAAAAAAATTCAAATCCATAGTAGTTGTTGCAGAGATTACCCCCTACATACAATCTTTATCTCTTTATAATATTAGTATAGACAACCTTCCATAGTGCCAGGTTAGGTATTTAAAATACTAAAGCAAAGTAAATACAACACATTACCAGAAGGAGTTTAACGTCCCCTGTACCAGTTTTCTACTTTCTTTATAGGTTCACACAGCCCATAAGATGAGATTAATGAGGACATGAAAATGTTGTAAATAGATGATAGGGCATGCCAGCTTATCGTAACTTTTATTGGCAATTTCTAAAAAGCGTCCATGAAGTTTATGATGAAAGAACTCGTGGAATGGAAAGCAATATTGGACTCGTATTTTGGGTATGAGTTTTACTTAGTAGGTGCAGTATGAACAGCGGGGTAGTTGCGGAATACACTATAATAAAAATAATAATAAAATTTATTCAAAGGACTAACGTAAATTACATAAATACAGTTTTTCTAAATAATAATTATATGTCAAGTTCACCCATGATTTACAAACAGTATTTACTATAAACAGTAGCAATGGCTTTCATTTTGACAGTTCAACAACATTCATTGCGTTATTTACATTGCCGTTGTTGTGAGCACACAAATTTTTCGAACATAATTATTATGAAGCAATGGATTAGCAATATCCTTCAAAATTATTCAGATTGTGGTTGATAGTGTGTTACGCAAATAGGGTGCTGTTAAAGTTACATGATTCATTAGCTAGGTCTAATTCCGCATAATGGAACTATTCATGGCACTTATCTCGGAACATAAACAATCGAATTGGTTTTTTTGCCAGGACAAACAAAACAAAATTCAGTCAGGTCAGGGAAATTACTTGTTTACCAAATTTAAAC
Source organism: Oligia fasciuncula (assembly GCA_963082905.1). Classification (NCBI taxonomy): domain Eukaryota; kingdom Metazoa; phylum Arthropoda; class Insecta; order Lepidoptera; family Noctuidae; genus Oligia; species Oligia fasciuncula. Next base: position 13,991,399 of record OY720398.1, read on the forward strand.
ACAACGTCACTTTGTCGTGTCATAGCCATTTCATACAACTGTCAGAGAATGACAGTTGGTGATTTGAACATACGAACAATTTAAGTTGGGATTCCATTTGCTAAACAATAACCCCTTTATGCCTAAACGTTGCTTACAGTAAGTAGTCATTAGCGACAGTTTAACCATACATTTTGACGTTTAAACGTCGTTACTTAACTTTAATCAGCGTTTATAAATCCACCCCCTAATTGGCCTGACTTTACATAGGTTTAGTATTTACTTTTTGCGATTATGTATTTTGAATTCAGTGCCTAACTTAACTGTAAGTGTAGTAGTTCCAGAACTCAACAGTGTGTAAAATGTGTTCAAACAAATTACTGCGCACTAGAAACTTTTTGCATTTGTAATCGGGATCATAAAAACTACAAACCATGCTTTGTTCCTTATAACATAGCAATACTGTACTTAGCCCACAGTAAGTACAATAGGGCAATAACTATTTTAATACGCTTGTACAGTACTTGAGGTATAAGATTTAGGCTCCATGTGGGAGTAATGACACCAATTAAAGCTCGTTAACGCTTTAGTGAGTGGGTAACTGGGTATGTAACTACTACCTCTGTAAATTACGCGAGGGAGGAACTTGGGTTGTATTAACATGGAACTTTAAACGAGAAAAGTTAAGAGGCTCGTGCGTAGTTTTATTGCTGTTCCTCTCAAAATTGTCATAACTACGTCAAAGAATAAATTAAAAATTTTCAGAGAAGGAAATTAAAAAACAGTCGCTTAATTCTGTAAAAATCTCACCGTGGCAACTGAAGTGAAGTGAGCTATTAATCCCTAGCATCTGCGGTGCTATTCTGTAAAAATCTCACCGTGAAAACTTAGGTGAAGTGAGCGTGGAGTGAGCTGTGAATAGCGTCAATTCCTAGCAAAAACAATCTCACTTCACCTAAATTTTCACGGTGAGATTTTTACAGAATCGACCGGCTTGTGAAATGACAGCTCACTTCACCTAAGTTTTCACGGTGAGATTTTTACAAAAAATAATTTAAAAAAATTAAACCGACTTCAAAAAGAAATAACTCAAAATTATGAAATAACTTTAATTTCGGAAGTCGGTGTCTTGGGATCTGTATTCTAGTTTAAGTTTTATGCCACCGACTTCCGAAATTAAAGTTATTTCATAATTTTGAGTTATTTCTTTTTGAAGTCGGTTTAATTTTTTTAAATTATTTTTATTTCGTAATTTTTAGTTTTTGCACTAGAATTTGACCAAGGTTTTGAGATGTTTTCCCTTTGACACTACACCCGTAGCTCGTATCAAGAAGCCAGGCCGTCACACTTACACGTATTAGTCCATATCTTGAAAATTACTGAATCGATCTTGATGAAACTTGCACTGTTCCCTAAGTTGAAGTAAATGGAAGCCAATAAAAAAAAATCGTCACGATCCGATTAATAGTTCCGGAGATATGCGTGGACAAACATACATACATACATACATACATACATACATACATACATACATACGTCTACAAAATTTTGTATATTTGTTTGGAAGCCCTAATAGATTGTCATATGTGAATATAATGCAATTCCAATAATATTACATACATACGTATCGAATTGATAACCTCCTTTTTTTTTTGAAGTCGGTAAAAATAAACCAGCTGATCTCATTTTTGCACCTACACGTGAAGATCGAAACCTACTTACCTACTTGTAGGTACTGTTTATTGGTACTTGGAACAGTTACGAGCACTATATAGTACTACACACTTAGCAACTTTTAAAACTTTTTCTCTTCTACTGTATTGATTGTGATTTTATGTTGTTACTAACATAGTACGTTTGAACTCATATTAATAGAAAAGCGATTTTCTCGTGGATTAACGATTGCAACTTTGAAATCACATAATCAGCCTATAATGTTCCTACTGCTAGGACACAGGCCTCCTCTCGGTGAGAGAGAGTGGGCCGTAATCCACCACACGGGCCCAGTGCGGGTTAGCATAATGTCACATGTCTTCGAATTTTTGGTTCTAGGACATGCCGGTTTCAGTGCAGTCGTGGCCAAGTGGTATTGGCCGCGACTTAGTAGTTGTAGGTCGTAGGTTCGAACCCAGACAGGCGCTTTACTTTGTGTAAATTATTTAACTTTGAAATAAGATATTTATCTCAAAGTTGCAATCCAGGAGGAAATCGCTTTCCTACATAATCAGCCTATACTGTTCCCACTGCTGGGTCACAGGCCGCCCATTGTGGTTTGGTGGATGGCAAATGTCTTAATTTTTTTTTTGTTCTAGGACATAGGTTTATTCACGATGTTTTGTTCACCGTTTTGAGAGCAATGGTGTTGAAATTCAATACACAAAGTAAAGTGCCTGCTTGGACGACCTACAACTCGTAAGTTGGGGCCGATACCACTACGCCAACACTGCTCTGAATTCTGCTAAGTGTATACATATTTATGCTCGTGATTGTACTTACTGCAACAGTTACCATCCGCGTCCGACTAGACGTGCTAAACATGGCTTGAAGTGACGCTAACGCAATTAGAACTGGTACGTAGATACTGATTGGAATTCAACAGGAAACTGTGGATGGTAATGTTGGTCGGGCAAAGTAACAGCGATTTTACAATTGAATATGTTTGCTAGTGCAAATCTGTTTAATGCGTCAAAGCTTACATGTAGTCCACTGAATATTTTGTTTGAAGAAGTGCACCTCTATCTAATGCTTCAAAATTCACGCAATGAGCCGCAGCATACAAAAGGGCGGTGCGGCCCGCCTGTTGTGTGCGTTGGTTCATAGAAAATTTACCAAAGTGTCGAGGGAAGATTTTTGCAAAGCGTTGTGTTCCGGCGCGGCCCGCCCTAATCTACTTTAGCCTTAAAATCACCTTCGGTAGCAACAATACAATTTTAAGTAAGATACACACCAATCTCTCTCCAGAGAGCACTTCGAGCAACTTGATGAGTTGCTTGCCATCCCGCATGTCGACGTACAGGTCGCCGATACGGCACCCGACACGCACCAAGTGAGAGTTCACCCATTTTTGAAAAGTTTTCTTCTGCACGCTTTCTCGTTCGTCTGTCAAGGAATAACATTTGTTAGTTCTACAAACATGAATAATAATAATATAGACAAGAATTTTTGTAAAAGTAAGTATAAGATATGATGTGGACCCAGAATCGTCCCTTGGGGTACTCCCTAAGAAGACTTACAAATTAAGCTAGAAACGGGACTGAAATTACATTATTTTGGGACATGACAGAGAAAAGTCGCTTGGGGTATATGAGTCGGAGTGATACTCAAAGGATAGAAACTTATTTAACGAAAATTCTCTAATAGACGGACCTGCAAACCAAAAATAATGCACATAATAAACACTCATACAAATTAGAAGAAAAACGATAAAAACAAAGTAGGGAATGTTAACACATTAACCGCCAGTGGGGACGACCGCGCCGCGGCGACCAGATAGCTGGCTTCGCGGACCGAGTCTTCAGGAGTGGAGGTTCCAGCCCGTCCGGGACAGCCGACGACATCGTAATAACTCACACGACAATACTCCAATAAGGTGTTGGGTTCGGAATATAATATGTGTAATTCGAGATATGCATCAGATTGCTATTCGCACGCTTCAGAGCGGAAAGCACAGTCCTAGATGTGCAGGGTGTTGTACTGCAGCATCAATGTTTTTTTTAATATGAATGTGCATAATCTCCGCATTTTTATCGGTGCATCGATATTGGTCCACATAGGCTAGTGGTCAATCCCTAAAAATGAAATAATCCCCTTATTCAGTTTATCAGATAAAACAGTTTTATGATTGGCATGGAAACGCCCAAATTGACCATTATTTACTATCTTACAATATTATTTTTTTTGACACGTGCAAAAGAAATTTCATCAAATAGGCATTTATTTGATGAAATTTCTTTTCCAGTTATAACGATTTTGCATAAAACACTGCTGAAGCCAATGAAACAAATATGGAATCATAAGGAAAACGAAGCAGGAAATTCAGAATTTTACTACATAATGATGATATTATTTTCAGAAACAGGTACAAAAACGTTAATTCCAAGGAAATTAAAAATGCCCCACCACCACTTATCTGTCATCCGATGAAGGAGAAAACAAAATCCGAAATTATGCAATCCAAAAGGGGCACAACACTGAGGAACACTGATAACACAACACTACAAACCTCTGAGTTCAATCACGACCTTGTCATAATACACTTCTAAACCGGGCACTTCAATATCTACTCCTTTTTTTATCAGCTCATATCCCTCGGTGGATGTCATGTCGCCAGCGACGAGCGGCGACTGAACCACCGTACCAGGCCAAAGACGAGAAGAATTAGAGCGACAAAATTCAAATACCAGTGGACAAGGATATTCGATACCGCTGCGACAGATGTCGACAACTCAGGGCAGGTTTTCAATTATTAGAACATTCGTTACACTATTGATCGTGTTGCTACTTGCTACACATTTATGTTAACAACTGAAACTGTATGACACATAATCAATTTTTAACAAATATTGCCCAGGTAACGGCGAAAACGATAAATTGTGATTGGTTCAACGAGAAGATTCGGTTGAAGAAACAGATAACACTTTTCATCAATCGATAAGCATGAGGTATCGAAGACTATCTGATAGTTCATTGAATGTTATTTGGACATGTCATTGTGTAATTTTATTTTACGCATTTTGACAAATTCTAACCAATGGTTTGATACCCCGTTGTTTTATGCGGAAAAACGGATGCTGCGGTTTGCGATGTCCGATAAGCTGCATGGTGTTATGAAATATAGGTACGTATGTAGTACCTATATTTCGTAATAATGCATGATACAGCTTGAATAATATAATATTAACAGTGTCAAGGTTCCGACCCCTGAGGTGTTATCTAAAACTATAATAATCCTACATTTTTAGATTAGTCTATTTGCATCCGTGGGTCGTCGAACTTTTGGTTACTTAAAAGTAACATTGTTTTCTTATGGCATAGTTTTCTTTAATTAAAATAATATAAACTTTATCATCACATTAGCCCTTACTATACTCATATTATTATAGCAATCAGCTCAAATCTTATCGATAAGTACTGACACATATTCCAATAAGAACGTCTTGCTTGATACTTGTAATAAATTTCTGTACTACTAGATAAAATAATTATTATTAACATCTAGAGATATTCTTGGAAAATGTCATCATCATTCAACAACTTATCGAAGAACCTCTTCAATAGAGCTATTGTTGAAAACTTAAGTGTTGGCATTTTTTCTTTTACATATTACACGTAAGAAAAGAGTGCCATTATGGGCTTGCTAAAAGCTGTGTAAACAAAAGGCTTCCCGTGTCATGCCAGCCGAAAAATTTCTACTGTTGAGTACAACACCTACGCAAAGCGATGGGGTGGATGAAAGGCCACCCTTGCTATTCATAGACGGGTACCACACAAAAAGGTTTGTTTTAGGGTAGTTTTTAACAGATAGGTAGGTAGACGGTATTTGGTGAAGGTGCTATTGGAAAATTTGATAAAGATTTCACATAGATAGGGTGCAAAGCACTAAGAATAGAGATAAGTTGTTAATCAACAAGTTTAGTGTAAGCTTTAGCCCAATGAAACAGGTGGCGGAAATCCGACATCGGCGAAGTTGTAGATACAAAATGATTGGGCCCAAAAGGAGTTTTCAGCTAAATGAGTTTGGAATGAGGATTTCTGACAAATGCAAGTAGCTGGAAGAAGCTCTGTATGCAAACCAACAAGAATGAAGAAGATTATCGTTGTGGTAGTTCCTTTAAACTTTGGAGATTATAATAAGGGCAGTGAAGACTTTAGGGCAGTACATCTTTTGAAGATTGACTTTAGAACTAAGAAGATGGTCACAATCGATATCTCACCTGCTAACGCCTTAATGCGCGATCGTTCGAATAGCCTCGACGACGAGTTGCCGCCATCGTACTCGAACTCGTCGATGATTTCCTGGCCGTGGCCTATGGACGGGTCCCAGCGGGACACCGATATGTCGGTCGTCATCGCGACCAACCTCTACCTCGCCGCCACGCTCAACTATCTGGAAAGAAGAGAAGACATTCTTTAGCGACTTAGTAACCACAGATATATGCATCATTTTGCTGAGAAGATAGGCAACATTGCGTCCGTTATAAAATCAGCCGTAATAGGACGTAGATCCGTAATTTATTTGAAGAGTCTTCAGAATATAAATTCGCGGTCTCCAGCCAAGCATCGGATGCTGAAATGGCTTTTAATCCAGCGAAACTGGTTTTTAATGAAGTTGAAACACACAAGGGCCGTATTATGAAGTATGAATGCCATTATGACACCGAAAAAGGGATGGGGCTATCGGTAATGTATAGCTGTCTCTCACTTGCACTGGAACCATGATGGCATTAAAACCGCGGCGGGTTATACGGCACCTCGTAACAATAAAGATACGGGTATTAAGTAATAACTGCCTTTGTAGGTTTATTGTGTCGAACCACCCTAAGCCAGTGACCGGTGACAATGTTAGCGATGCGAGTGGGTTGATTTCCGGTCACCAACCCGCTTACCTAGCGTTAACATTGTCTTATAACCTTTTTGGCTCTCATCCAACCATATCAAATAACGCCTTCTAAGCTATATAAGTTGTAAGCGAATAGAAAATAATGAGTCAGTAATTGAGTGAGATCAGTAGGTATTCATGTTTTAATTCCCCTGTATTAAATGGCCTTATATAGATCGTTGTAGTCTAGTAAATAAATCAGTCAATCGTTGTGAATCGATAAATCATAATATTATGTGGTTCTGTTAGTTTATAATATATATAGATGAGCAACCATAGGACACATAGTTTTGTACCACAGACACAAATGATGATCTTGAGAATGACAACGGATACCAAATATGTATAGACTAATGGACCTTGAATTGTGAGTCAGTTAGTATATTTAAATAAAAGATGTCCGTTTCAAGTTTGTTACATAATGTTTATTCAAATGCAACTTAACTAAATCCAATGCCTTCATATTCAATTCATTAATTGTTAAAATTTGGGACGGTACAAATCTTCATTTCAGTCCTTGAAACTATGCTTTTCTGCTTTCTCTGTCAAAAGCGAAAAAAATAAGTTTTGAAACAATTCATTACAAATTATTAAATTACCTTGAATTTTCCGAATATTAACCGTAAATTTGTCACTACCAATAAGAACACGATTTCACCAAAAACACCGCTAGGTATACAAATTGCATACACAATACAAAGACACAAGACTGATCTATAATTTTTATGTTATTCCAAATGACATCACGCTACCGGCCGGTGGTGATAAGATAAGATACCTAGCCGCTTTCAAGACTAATAGAGCCACACCTAAGTGGCTGAACCAAGTCGATGTGCCATTTTATTTGAATTAGATCAAATAAACAAGCAAGCAGGCGGTATATTCTGTAAAAATCTCACAATGAAAACTTAGGTGAAGTGAGTTTGTGTTCTATCTACCTGCAGTGCGATTCTGTAACAATCTCACCGTGAAAACTTAGGTGAAGTGACCGTGGAGTGAGCTGTCAATAGTGTCAATTCCTAGCAAAAACAAACTCACTTCACCTAAGTTTTCACGGTGAGATTTTTACAGAATCGACCGGCTGATGATTGGATTGACACTTGACAACTCCACGCTCACTTCACCTTAGTTTCATTTAATTCAAGTTTTGGCGGTGTTATTTTTACAGAATAGCACTGCTGGGAAATTATAAATAAGACAAGTTTAGACTAAGTACAAGATTAGATTATGGATAATATAACAAAGTATTACGTCCTCAACACAAAATGCGTTACTTAGACACACGGCAATAATTATGGCATAGTACAGCTAATGTCCTCACAAGTTACTCCTCTTAGCGCACACAAGTGTGAGGAATTTGCAACAAAACAGGTTTCGCAATTAAAGCGTTTACGTTATACAACAGGATCAATAATGTAAGGTTACGTAACGTGTGACTCATTCACACTCCAACACGGAATCCGCAACAATTCAGATGTCTTATATGTATACCTACGATTGTGAATAGCCTCCTCATACACCAACTTTGTAAATTGTAGTTCATGGATGATATTACTCAGTAAGGTTACAATTAGATGTTGACCTTGACAAATTAAAGATAATTTGTTGGCTTCTACTTTTTATTCGTCAGAATTGTTGATAGCGGCATCCGAATAACGTAGATGTAATACGGCTGCAATACACTGTTCAATGGTCAAGAAATGTAGCATGAAAGCCGTTAATAAAATTAATAACTGATACCTATAAAAAGGCGACTGATCTTGCTATTAAACGTTTACGGGTGTTATTCGTGAAGCCGGCAAATGATTTGTTCACGTTATTTGGTAATATGGATATAATTCAGTCGGGCAGTGAGGTTGACCTTCTCGCATAATGGCTCGGTTAACGAAGGTCCGTCGAGCTGACAGCCACAATAGAAATCTATGTCGTTGCCAGTATCCCACAACTCCACATAAATTATACGCTCAGGCCTCTTGTGTTATCAATCATGAGGGCATGCTTATCTTTCAAGAGAGTATTGTGAACAAGGATAATAAAATGGCGGTCTATGTCGATCATTTAATATTGAGCATTACGAGGACTTTGTAAATCAATGAATAAGTAATCGTCATTCATCAGGAATATGTTCCTAAAGTTAACTCAATTTCAACTCAGTCCCTGGCATCAGTGGCTTCAATAATATAAAATTTTATAAACTTCTGGTCTTGTGAATGGATACTGTTACGAGCTTCGGGTTCGTGACAATAAAAACTGCCGATTTAATAACCAAAAATAACAATTTATTTTACAACACTAATGACAGCTCAAACAGACTAATTATTAAAACACAACTACACTACTGATCACTCTTAATTCGCACTTGAAGATCGCTTGATGTTTTCGCTCTTGTCGCTTTATCCAAACTGTGTCGGTCGTCGCGCATCCCGGCCTTATATAGTGCCGCAGATAGTTCTAGAACCTTCCATTGTAGAAACATCTAGAATGTTCGAGTACATACCGGCCCCGACCGACTAGGTGTCGATAGTTCGAGAAAGTTCTACAAAGTTCTAGTATCGAATTTTCTAGAACGATCGTGACTCGACTAGTTCTGCTACTCGATACTAGATGGCGCTAGTGGTAACTAATGTCACCATGTACCAGGCATTAATTGTGGCGCGCAACACTGCCCCCTCCTAAGACATGCTCGTCCCGAGCATTATCAGCCCCATAATAACGCGCCAGTCGGTCCACATGGACGATCTTAGGAGTACCTCTTGCACCTTTCTGTATCCGGTAGGTTACGTCATTGATCTTTGTCACAATCCGGTACGGTCCGTCCCATTTAGCTTGAAGCTTAGGAGATTTCCCTTTGCTGCGGACTGGATTGTGCAACCACACTAGTGAACCTTCGTCGAACCCTTTATTGTTCATTTTGCGGTCATAACGGGTTTTCATCTTTTCAGACATTTGCTGGCCCGATTGTCTGACGTGCTCATAAATGTCATTCATTTTGCTCCGCAAGTCATGCGCATAATCGGTTATACTGCGTGGGGCATCAGGTGGTATTCCGGTGATCAGGTCTGCAGGCAGCCGTAATTCTCTTCCAAAGTTTGCGAAAGCTGGTGTCACCGATGTACTTTCGTGAACAGCGCTTCGGTATGACAACAAAAACGGTTGTATGTGCTTGTCCCAATCTCGTTGCCGATTTTCCACAACTTTGGCTAGGTACCTCTCCAATGTCTGATTAAATCGTTCCACCATTCCATCCGACTGTGGGTGGTAAGAAGTTGTTCTGGTTTTATGAGTACCCATAACTCGACAAGTTTCCTGGAATATTTGTGACTCAAAATTCCTTCCTTGATCACTGTGAATCTCTAAAGGTACTCCAAAACGACAGAAGACTTCATGAACTAACTTATCTGCAACTGTCGAAGCTTCTTGATTTGGAATGGCGAAGACTTCCGGCCACTTGGTGAAGTAATCCATCACAACCATGAAATACTTGTTGCCACTTTCACTTACCGGAAACGGCCCCGCAACGTCAAGGGCTATCCTCTCCCATGGTGCACCAACATTGTACAATTTCAATGCACCTCTACTACGAGTCTGAGGTCCCTTTACAGCTGCACAACTTGTACATTTGCGACACCAGTCCTCGACATCGTCCCGACAGTGGACCCAGTAAAACCGTTCTCGTATCTTCAGTAGAGTCCGTTTTACTCCCAGATGACCTCCTGAACAACCATTATGGTACAGCTGTAGAACATCCGGTACTTGAGCTTTAGGGACAACCATTTGTAAATGACAGCTGTCTCCCCGAGCATTTTCCCATTTACGGCACAGGACTCCATCCTGAATCACCAAGCTGTCCCATTGGGCCCAATAGCTTTTTGTGATCGAACTCATCGCTGAGACGTCGCTCCACCTGGGCTTAGGAGCTCTGGCCTTCATCCACTTCAGAATCGGCTTGATGTCCGAATCTTCCTGCTGTGCACGTTGTAGGCTTTCCTTCCACTCGTTGCTGAGGTCTGTCTTGAGCATCCTCACAGGTACGACTTCTTTACCCTCTTGCCTAGTACCATGCTTGCGGTCTTCAGGACAAGGTCTTCTTGAAAATGCATCTGAGCTGCCATGAGGTTTCCCGCTGCGATGTTTGACCACAAAGTCGTATTCGTGCTGCTGCTGGGCGGTGCTGTTAGCCGCACTTCTCTCTGGAGACCAGTCATCTTCCCTTTCTGCAGTTCGCTTAGGGCAACTGGATCGAAGGTGGCCCTTTTCCCCACAGCCGTAGCACCTAGGGCTGTACCTTCTATTACGATCGCGAACTGTAGCCGCTACAACCTCCCTGACGCGATGGGAACGAAGATCCTGCCGCACAGCTTCCACCTCCAGTGCATGGGCCAAGGCGTCCTTAAGCGTCCCGTGGTGCCCGAGCCTCACAGCAGCTCTCACTTCAAGGTCGCGTATGCCGTCGATGAATGCCTGCACCAGGTTCCCATCAATAAGCGCAGGTACGGACTGGTAAGCTTTACGAACCAGCTTCTCCACTTCAAGGGCCCACTGCTGCAGGTTTTCGTTACTGCGTTGCACGCGATCCTTGAGCTGCGCACGAAACACGTGTTCCAGGTGAGCGTCGCCATACCGAGCCTCCAATGCCTCAAGGAGCTGCTCGTAAGTCACTTCCTTACCTAGAGCTTCCAGAACGGTTAAGGCCTGGTCGCGCAGGCCTAGGGTGAGGGCAGTCATGGCCTGACTTTTATTCCACCCGTTCGCCTTCATGACAGCCTCAAACTGGATTTTGTAGGCCGACCAGGAAGAAGTACCGTCGAACGGTGGCACTTTGAATCCACGTAGCGAAGGTGTTGTAGCTACGGGAGCTGCGATTCCATCCCCAAATTTGAGGTAATCCAGCGTTTTCTTCACGTCAGCCATCACGGTTACCTTCACGTCAGCCATCACGTTGTCAACCCGATTATTTACTTGGTCGATTCGGGTTTCAGCTTCCGACAGGCGGTTGTCATATTGAGCAACCTTATCCTTCACCTCCTTCATGTCTTTCCCGAAGGTAGCGTGAAGGTCCTTCATAAGGAGCATCTGCTCCTCCTGGCGGCGCGCCTGCTCCTCCTGTTGGCGGACCTGTTCCTCCTTATCACGCTGGAGCTGTTCTTCCAGCCGCCGAGCCTGTTCCTCCTGTCGACGGGCCTGTTCCTCCTGTCGACGGGCCTGTTCCTCCTGTCGACGGGCCTGTTCCTCCTTATCCCGCTGGAGCTGTTCCTCCAACCGACGAGCCTGTTCCTCCTGTCGGCGAGCTTGCTCCTGCAGCATCATCATCAGAGCAGCCAAATCTGGTGCTGATGATGCTGGAGCAGCTGTGGACGGGCCGGCCTCCGAGGTCGGTAGCTGGCCTTCCGACCTCTGTGGCGTTGCTCCACCGAATCTCCTCTGGTCCGTCTCCTGCTGGCGATGACTCCGGGTACGGATACCCTCCGTGTCGTCTTTGGGTAAAACCGGCATAATCCTTGCTTCTGACACCAATTGTTACGAGCTTCGGGTTCGTGACAATAAAAACTGCCGATTTAATAACCAAAAATAACAATTTATTTTACAACACTAATGACAGCTCAAACAGACTAATTATTAAAACACAATTACACTACTGATCACTCTTAATTCGCACTTGAAGATCGCTTGATGTTTTCGCTCTTGTCGCTTTATCCAAACTGTGTCGGTCGTCGCGCATCCCGGCCTTATATAGTGCCGCAGATAGTTCTAGAACCTTCCATTGTAGAAACATCTAGAATGTTCGAGTACATACCGGCCCCGACCGACTAGGTGTCGATAGTTCGAGAAAGTTCTACAAAGTTCTAGTATCGAATTTTCTAGAACGATCGTGACTCGACTAGTTCTGCTACTCGATACTAGATGGCGCTAGTGGTAACTAATGTCACCATGTACCAGGCATTAATTGTGGCGCGCAACAATACAATGGTTCTTTACATCATCTTATAATATTCCCAACCCAAAGAGCACAGCATTTGAGACAGACGTCGCTTCGATAAAACAAAGCCAACAATTCACACAAGTTTTTATTATAAACGCAACTGTGAATAAACAATGGTACAGACATAATCTCATGTGAAATCAGTCAAGATTCTGGGACATGAACGAAAATACTAAAGTAAATACTTACGCGAAACTCTTATCACAGTCATAATCAGTCTAAATTAGGCAGACTGTACTGAACACCGAAGTAAAATTCTGAATGTGTCTTTGAATGCTACAAAAAATATCAACAGCTGAGATATCATTCACGATTAAGTTATTTGTGTAGTTATAAAAAGCTAACTTAGAATACTAGAGTTTCCAAAACTACAGTTAAGTTAAATCGTTGATTTCAAATTGTAATTACTAAGCATAATTATAACATGCCTGCCAATCAAATTAAAATCACGTCTACAAGGTTTCTGAGGAAAAGCTAAACAGTTGCTTGCACAACATAACTGCTTGGGGTTTCGCACTTTCCATCACGTAGCGGACCCGTCACGAAGTCCTATTTACATAATTAGCATTCTATTTATAACTAACACCCATTCTCGTGGCGCCATTTACCTACATACAGTTAATAAGGACGATTAGATTTTAAAGTTTTGGTATCAGACTCAAGTAAACTATGTAAAATGGGCTGGCACTTTATCAGATCCATATGTATTACAGTGTGGTGTAAGACAAGGTGGATTGTCGTCACCTATTTTGTTCAATTTATATGTAAATGCGCTGATCGTTGAGCTTAGCAGCATGCATGTCGGTTGTCACATAGATAACATCTGTGTCAATAATTTAAGTTATGCAGACGACATGGTGCTGCTGAGTCCAACGATCGGTGGACTTAGGGCGTTGGTAAATGTGTGTGAGAAGTATGCGACAAGCCATGGTCTGAAATATAATGCCACAAAAAGTGAACTCATGATATTTAAGGCAGGTACTAAATCACCAGATCATGTCCCGCCAGTTTTCTTGAACGGAACCCCTATGAAATTGGTCACTTGCTTTAAATATCTTGGGCACATAGTCACTGAAAACCTACGTGATGATGAGGACATGGACAGGGAACGTAGGGCGCTGTCGGTCAGAGCGAATATGATTGCCCACAGGTTTAAGCGATGTAATGCTCAAGTCAAATTAACACTTTTTAGAGCGCACTGTACTTCACTATACACATGCTGCCTGTGGGCTCAGTATTCGCAAAGATCCTTCAGCGCTCTACGAGTCCAATATAACAATGCGTTCAGGGCGCTGTTGGGGCTGCCGCGCTGGTGCAGTGCGTCGGGCATGTTCGCGGATGCACATGTTGATGGCTTCCATGCCGTGCTTCGCAAGCGATGCGCCACGGCGCTCTGTAGGCTGCGCGCCAGCACTAACAGCATCCTAGCAGTTATAGCGGATAGGCTGGACTCGCGCTATGTCCATCATTGGGTTAGTACCCATATTAAAAAATAACTGTTTTCTGTTTTCTTATTATTAACACTACCATTAAGTTCTATTGTACTAACACTACCTTTTAAGTTCTATTCTACTAACACTACCATTTAAGTTCTTTTGTACTAACACTATGGATTTTTAAAAAAGTCTGAAATAAAAAGTTTTTATTTTTTTTTTTTTTTTTATTTACATCAAGGAGAAACGAAAAGATCACGATAATGATATTCATAGAAAAGCGAGGGTTGGAGAGAACATCAAAGTTATGCAGCTTGATTAAAATTCATAAAAATGTTCATCCCTTTTCATGTTTTCTCATCAACCTTAACTTTGGATCTACCAAATGTTCAACTTAGTATGAGTGTGTTTTTCGTGGTTGATGTAGCACAATTGGAATTTCAATGTCATTGAAAACAAAAACTTTGAAATCGTACACCTCAACTGTTACCGGTTTCGTCAGTGTATCTTATCAATGGCAGGTTAACTGCATTTTAATAACCTTCCCGGCAGGCAACACCTTATCATAAATGACTTGCTGCTCAAGATGGCGGGTTGAGGGATCTATCAACGTCATTTTGTCAGTCGGAATACAATCATGGCCGAAAATCGGCTTCTATTGGACATAATGATTTTATGGGATTTATTAAAGCAATACTCAAAACGCTGTTCAAAAGCAAAGACTGATGTGTGGCACGCAATTGTTTTATGGGTAGTCGCATTATGTAGGGGGCCTTATTTTTCCAAGAGATACAAATTAAATTCAATGGAATGCATCTTTAGTCTGACTACCAGTCTTACCAAGGGGTTTCGTATTACCCAGTAACTGGGTAGTAGAGGTCAGAAAGGCAATCGTTCCTTGTAAAATATTGGTACCCAGCTGCATCCGGCTAGACTGGAAGTCGACCCCAATATAGTTGGGAAAAGGCTAGGCAGAGGGGGGTATGCTTCTTTATTGTCATAGAGTGATAATATCTGGCTCATATCTGAGCTGTTGATATGTCATGTTCGAAATTGTCTCTTAAGTTTGCTTTAGTCTCACCCCTGAATGCCAATGATACGCTTTCGTCTCGTTCCATAAACATTTGTATAGGATGCAATTTATCTATTGAATAATTCTGTACCATACAAGCAGCAGACGAGTGTCGCGCATGATTGACGAACGGTTATGATTGAATTCCAGCGATCACTGTGGAGGCTGGAAATCAACAACGAGAATCGCTGAATGTATATTTTGTCTGGTAACTTGTTCTGGACATAGTTTGAATAGTAGAAGAAGAACGGGTAGAAATGTACCGAAGATTTAAAGTTCCTACTTAGTTTATATTGAGGAGCTAATAAGAGAAAATAAAACGAATTCAAATCCTATCAATAGTTTTATCTATAGATACGAAATAGTGTCGGTATTATTACATAAACTTAGATTAGGCGCTAGCACAAATCAAAGAAGCAACAAAAGTCGAACAAGCAAGTGTATCGAATAGGCAAGTCGACGCGGTCGATGACCTCGGCAAGCAGACATGGCGTCGGCGTCGTCGAAACACCATAGCAAACAGCACACCATAGCATGCCATTACAGTCATGGAACAACGTAAATTGCGGCGATTCAGTCACGAAGAAAATTATTTTTATATTTGCTTACTGATTTAACTTAATAATCCTATGAACCACGAGAAAAAATACCAAAAAGGCTGTCAAGAAGTTGAAACAAACCATTCAGAACCAACACCATTAAACACAAAACATCAATCACGGGCTTCGACGAATATATTAAGCTATACAAATTATGTTAACCTTTGATATTCCATCGTTCCTCGACGATTTAGGGCTTGTCTACCCTTGAACTGGTCTACACACCTAAACTATAGCGCGAGCGCGCTTATGAACCCAGCTTTAAAGGTCGGAATCGTAGCACGTTACAGCAAATTACTTAAGAATAGAGTCAACAAAAGACTTGAGTAATATTGGTTTAGATTGGATTGCAACATAAATATTGAAATAGAAAGGGATTGGTCGTCTTACTCAATGAACTTCTTCAACGGTAAACGGAACAAATTAAGGTTCGAAGAGTTTGCATTCAGTTCCAATTAATTTTCTAATGTATTATGTAGGCCAAAACATCACACATTACTACTGAAGTGCTGACTGACTAAACAACCAGGGCACAATTTTTAGGTCCTCCACTTCCCGCAAGAACTTTTGCAAAAAAATTCATCAACTCAAGTATTCTGTCGCGTTTCTTATCTTGAGTCATAAAAAGCGTGGTGAAATGGCGAGACACTAAGACAGTAACAAATAGCCCAGGTACTGGCATCGACCCTCCCTCAATGTTTACCGCGTCTGGTAAATGACTAGACGACACGCAATCTGCACTGCGAGCGGACACGCAGTGCCGTCATACATTCATAAGTGGACGAACCGCTTTGGGCGGCGGATATCCTAATTCCTGTGTCAGTTTGGAACAGCATGCTTAAAGACTTCCATTACATTGCAAGTCGTTTAAGAGTTTTAAAGATGCCTGTTGTTCTACACTTGAACAGTTTGAATAAGAAAAGCAAAGACTGCTAGTTGCAAATTGCAATATGTAAACCATGGAAGAGGATGTTTATGATAAAATGAGAATTTCTGAATCAAAAGATAGGTATTTTAAAAGTTGGCAAGAAGACATTTGTGAACATCTTTTAGATGTCTGCAACTTTTTAAATGTATTTGGATATGTCATGATCTGACGACTCGGAGTTCAAATCAAACGGCACCGACGTTGAGTAGAGTTCACAACAGAATTTCAAGCGGTGTTAAATCAGACTTTTAATAATTGTCATTCCAAACAGTAGCCTTATTAACTCTTTAATTATAATTTACATTCGTTTATCATTTGAAGCAGCCACAATGTCGGTCTATTAAAATACTACGGTAAAATTCATAGCCGGTCAGTTTAATACCGGTTAAACTGTCTTCAGAAACTTGTAGTAACGAGAACATCCAATATATGTATTAGCCGTAACATCTTAGAAGTTACGACTTCCTCAAGTACTAGCATAACATACAAAGTAAAAAGTACTGAAATGGCACGCAATTTACAAGTAATTGCGTACTGCTCGCGTTATGCGGTTTCACGTTTACTCTCATATTATGTAAAGCGTTGTAACAGAGAGAAAACCGTTAGTGCACTAGAAACAACTGGCTCAGCGAGTGTCTCTAGGCAACAGAACGAATACAAGATCATCGAGATAAGTGTTTTGAAAAAAATCAAGCAACTTGAAGAAAAGCTAAGCATGACTCTAAAAAGATGCAATTGAGGTAAATTATTTTCACACTACTTTTAATAGTATTAATAAACAAATTAAAAGAGTGCTACACAGCTTAAAGATACTTTCTACGAATAAGGAAAAATGGCAAAATCCCAATAGTTTATTATAGGGAAAGTCTCTTGGTAGTTCATCAAGATGCAAAAATCTAAATAATTATTTATTTTACTTCTCAAGTAGAGAATGATGAAGCACCAAAAGGTACTAATCCGACTGAACAAAGTATGAGCAATCTCTCCATCAAAATACACGCACACAGATCACAACTCATTCATAATTATGTGCATTCATTTTCATTTCCCATTCTACAACCGCAGGAAGCGTTGCGATTTCTATCAATTCCATACCGTTAAAATTAACATGGCTTGTAACGTGGCTTTTATTTTGAAGACAATAAAGTCTATTTTCAAACAGCTTGAAATAACTGTTCATTTTTATGTACGGATGTATTTACGGTCGTCACAGTCACAGTAGGACGGTTGCGGATCGCGTATAACCTGCCACTTTGTGCTGCATTTCTAACCGCAGTCGACTCTTTTGTTTGTTTTTTTAATCAACCTTCAGTTTTATTCCAAAGGTGCATTAGTCTGTTTTTAATTTGCCTCTGGGTTGCGAGGGTACTGATTTTTTAAATTTGGCAATCTCAAACTACAACGATTCTACGTAGGATGATAAATACAATATTAAAATTTCTCAGTCTTAAAGCGATAAATTATCAAGGTAAACAAGATATAAAATAAAATCTGCAATAACACATTTTCCAGCTTCGGATGTGTGCTGACATCACGACACGAATGATTCTAAATTTAGAGCCATTAACTCAGCAAAAGTGGACTCGAGATGAACTCAACTATTCGCCGAAACAAAAACACGTATGCGTGTACGTACACGCAGACGATCTGAAGACACACATGACGTGTTTGTCTGTGGAATGGGTGGTGGGCCTCGTGAAAAATTATATTGTATGGACTGCATTCAGACGCCAGAACAGAACTTTCAAAAATAAGTTTTGGGCTAGCCAACTATTTCAAAATTCAGGTGTGTTTGCAATTTTCCTCAAAGGTAAAGTAGGTCTTGATCATGCGGCCTGGAACCGGTACAGCGGACGGACCAGCTAACAGGCACTTCCCATGCTGGTGGCGGTACGCGGACGAATCCATTAACCCAAATATAGAACCGCGCCCGAAGCCGAGTCGCGTGAGTTCCACTCACAACTATGCTAACTAATGAAAAAATGAATACATATACAATCTATACATATAATCTATATATACATATAATAAATTTGTAGAAAAGTGGTGTCTGTACAATGGAAATATATAAAAAAAAAGTAGCAGGGGTTGTTATTATATCGATGCCGAACCCGAAATTGTAATTAATTTTTTTTTTGTCTGTTTGTCTGTTTGTCTGTTTGTTTGTGCACGCTAATATCAGAAACGGCTTATTCGATTTAGATGCGGTTTTCACTAATATATTGTAGTAGGCTTCACTTAACATTTAGTGTTTATTTCATGTCAATCGGTTCATAAATAAAAAAGTTATGTCAATTTAAAGAATCACGGCGAACATTTGTTAAGGTATTCTATCAGAGGGCGCAGGCCCGAGGCGTGTACGTAACACGCCTCGGGCCTGCGCGTCCGATCTTCGGAACTACTGGACGGATTTGAATGATTTTTTTTTTTGTTGTATAGTTATTATGGCTGTACAACATTCAGGCTATAATGTTTCTTGGAAACTTGAACACCTGATGCAGAACCGAAACAGACCAGCTTAACTATAAGAGATACAAAAATGGTACCATAGCAAAAATTGTTCCACGTGATGAGGATTTTCTGCTGAGAGAATAAATTTGAAGATCTGGAACACCTGACGGGGAACTCCAAGAGCCCAGCTACACCATAACACATATAGGAATGACGTCTTAGTAAAAGTTATTCGGTCTGATGGGCATTTCCTGTTGACTTATAAAAATCGAAGATCAGAAACATCTGATGTGGAAATCTAAGCTATCACTAATTTCACCTCCACGCGGTGAAGGCGGTAACAGTTTAGGACTGATTTTCGATGACGATGGTATATCATTGAAAATTTGACTCTACTGGCCAAAACTCCCATTTATTTTTTTTAACGTGAAGAAATGCTCATGCATTCTGCACTACCACGGGGAGATAGTGCAGTTATGTGGGACTCTAACCCACTAAAACTCCACTGTGTCCTCCTCTGCCGCTTACGGCGGGAACATGGGCACGCGTTAGCACTCATCCGTGAACCCGCCGCGGCTGTCCGTCACCGGACCCTCCGCTGGGGAGTACTCCCCATCACCGGCGCACCAGAACACATAACACGCCGTGACCACCCCAGGGACCAAACCAGCACATGGGCCAGACGATCCCGTGTCTGGGCACCCTTGGTAGGGGAGCAGTCACTTAGATTTTAATTGATCAGGTATCTTCATAATAAAACTATAACCATGCCTAGAAAGAGGTCAAATCTTTCCCAATGTTCCAAAGGAGCTAAAAGATTGAGGATCATAAGATCCCAAGAATCTACCGAAGAGCGTCAGGAGAGACTTGATGCTGTTTGAGAACATCAGGCTGCAACTCGCTCCGTGGAAACCTCTTCGGATCGCGAAGCACGCCTGCGTTCTCAGCGTATTTACGCATCTACATCCAGATCCCTAGAGACCAGTGAAGAATATGAAGCGCGACTGACCGCTGATACGGTGAGATTATCATACATTGTTCCGAACACGCACACAACAAAATATTCATAATCAGAAAGTGAGAAAGAAAGAATTGCTGGAGTACGGCACGAAGAGACAGATTAAGAAGAGCGCAACGAACGTTTGAATTCTGATCGACTTCGACATTCTCTGAACAGAATGTCGATATCATCTGAAGAATCGGATGTGTCCCAAGATATAGCCGTAGGGCATGGCGACCTTCCTTGGGTTGATAAGGAACGGAGTGCATTTACGTATACTCCTATGATTGACTACGCCACATATTCCGCCATCGGAGGTATGGGTAAAAATTTTACTTTTTGTGAAGCTGTTAAATAGCAAAAAGAAACAAACGGTATGTGTTGCTCAGGTGGGAAAGTACATATTGAAATATTACAACATCCTCCAGAAATATTAAGATCACTGCTAATCGGTGACCATCCACAGTCAAAACATTTCTTGGACAACATATGTTCGTACAATAATGCCTTTCAAATGACATCTTTTGTTGCGAAACAGATTTCAGAAGGCCCATTTATGCCAACATTCAAAGTGCAAGGCCAAGTTTACCACCCTATTGGTTCATTATTGCCTGAAAATGACGTCTCGAATCGTCTCGCGCATCCCGTTGTTATCCAGTCCCCGGGTTCTTAGAATTCGACATCAGACGTTTCAGATCTTCGATTTTGACTACCCCGTTGTCGCTGGCATAACCAACAGGATCCGCGTACGAAGTCGCGGGCAGAAGCTAGTACTTATTATTTTTGCACTTTTTACATATTTGCTAACAGCTAAAGAGTGCAAACATTATAGGGAAGCTCCCAAACCTAAGGTAGCAGTGTCTCCTATCTTGTACACATTTCTTGGTTCAAGATTGCACACACAGTGCGCGTTCAGTACCTGGTAATTTGCCATACAAGTAAAGCCGTTTGCAACCTGTACTGCATTTTAGGTAACGTCATGTTTGCAAAGCGACGATATCCATATGTGTTGTTGGTACTGAGCTCAACGGTTTCGAACTTTTAGAATGTTTTATTTTATTTTGAATGAATGTTTATTATATTTTTAAAGCATAAGCCTCGCTAGTAACGCTACGCCGTTCACGACCTCACGGCTAATTAGGTGTCGTAATCAAAACGCTCCCTCATGTGAAAACGTTCCCCCTCCTACGCGAGCCACAACCGCATGTTCTAAATAATAAACAAAACCATCACAGACACGAAACATGACTACGCAGCAGAAACAAAAGGATATCCGGTCCACATCATCATAGTACCTGAACCAGGTTCTAATAGAGAATTTTTTTGATTGTTCATGAATCACATTGCTAATTTGAGTGATGAAATAGGAATAGTCTAAAAATAACGAACAAAACATTTCGACTGTTGAAAAACATCCATGATGTTGAAGGGAATTAAGTCCAATCAAAGTAATGTGTAAACACATCGAAGGCCAGGCAAATAGGATACTAAGTTTAGACAAACGTGTTAGTTGCAAAAATAGATCCCTCGCGACTGGGATGGCCCAAGCAGGGGTGGCTGGTGGCGCGGCAATTCGTCCAAACGTCACTGACCGGACATTGGAAAGCACGTATCTGTAGATAGATCGACTATACGAAATTGCTGCTTATTTTTAGACTTCGCGTGTTTAGAAACTTTGGGAGTTGGTCGATTCGAGGGATCGGGGCCAATGATTTCAGAGTTTGATGCTCCGGTCATCACGTTTATGTTCGAAACAATGGATAAGCGATTTGGACTACGCACAGATTTCACGCCAGTTTATCCAATTGATTTTAAAATTTCATAACCAGGCCAGCATTTACTTTATTAAGGGTCCAATCTTACAATTTACTATGACAAAGTTTTGTCACTATTATGGTTGCACCATCACCTCTGGGAAGATAGGAGTCAATGAGTATAGTGCGTAGGAGTCGCCACTGAACTTTGTAGAGTAGGATGCGGCTCATTTGTCAGTTGCCAACCAAGAATGTATTCTGTAATACCAACGTCATTTGGATTTCTGGTCTCGCTTTCAGGGGCATAATAAAATTATAATTTTAGTAAGTATTTGCTCTGTCATGGTATGGGCATGTGTTACGAAGAAATGAGGAAAATGTCGTGAGGAGAGTTTTGAGTATGGATGTCGATGGCTATAAGAGTAAGGGAAGACCAAAGAAACGATGGATGGAATGTGTGAATGATGATATGTTTAGAAAGGGGGTGACTACCGAGATGACGACTAATAGAGAAGTATGGAAGAAAAAGACATGTTGCGCCGACCCCAAATTGGGATAAGGGCAGGAGAATGATTATTTGCTCTTCCTTGTTTTTTTTGGTAGCGGGTAAAACAAGCCACGTTCCACGCGACTACCTGTACGGCTTCATTAAAAACCTCTTAAATTACCCGTCAAATAATTTGAACCCAACTTACAGTGCTTCTTCGTATCAAGTGACAAGCTATGTTGCAACACTAGTCTGACCAGCCTAATACGGCCACATGATATTGATCAAGAATGTTAATAGGTACAATCATGACACTAAAGTCTATGAAATGTGTTGTATACTGTATACAGACCTAATTCGTGACGTAAACCAATCGGCATAACTAACGCATCTGACGACTGACCGATATTGCTTACCCATTGTTCTAAATAAACCTTTTGGCGTCAGAAGTATACAGTCATGCAGAACGAATCATCTTTAAATCGATGTGAATGTTTGACGGTCGAAATTATCTTTATTTCTGACGTGGGTAAGTATTATTGGCAATGAAGCAATCCTTCTTGATAGAATGATTCGCATAGATACGTGTTAAGTTTTGCAGGTCAATTTGGCTACAGCATACAATCATAGTCGGTAATGGTATGACATAAGCGTGATGACGTCACCCCGTCGGGCGTCGTCGGCAACTGTGGCGAAGGCCGGCTCTGTTGTTTGTGCGCGACCGACCGGTTTTATAGCAACACATGCACTGCACGCTACCATCTAACCCACCACTACGAATATAAAACACGAGATACGTCTACAGCACAATAAGTCAAAGCACTGTGAGAAAAGAAGCGGTTAAACAGTGAGTTTGAAAACATACTACGTTCAAAGCTTGCTTATTTATGAACTCTATCGTAATATTCTTAAGTTCTTTATTGTTTTTCATCTTTCTTTCAACAGGCGGCGCAATATGCAGTTGCCACGCCTACATGCAAGAGGTTAGCCTCGGTGGTGCGATGACGCTATCGCCTATTTGGGTCAATATAACTCGCAGCGGCCATAAAAATTATAAACAGGCGGCAAAATCAACATCTTGGATATTATCTTGGGCTATATTCGTTAACTTTATGAGACAAATGGTCATCAGACGAGAGAAGAGCAATTGTGATGGAAATGTTGTTTTATGTCATACAACAAACATTATGCGAAGAGAAAAAGGGTAGTTCATACAACGAATATAAAAAGATGTTGTTGAAAATGCCTGAAATCATAATATATCTTGATACGTTGCCAAAACCCTTGTATTGTTTATTATTTAAATATGGTGGTACGGTACGTACAGGAATGCCAGTATCATAAATTGGAAATCTAATCAATAGCTGATTGTTGACCAATCAATATTAATTTAACAAATGGACAGTCGGAGCTCAGTCAGACAGACTTCGGGCAATCATGTAAGTATCGAGTTACGAGTAACTCTATCATCTAACTAAAATAACAAACAAGTGGACTGGATACAGATAGGCTAAGCTCATCCAATTAGTTTTTTTTGTTTTTGTGAAATTAATCTGACATGTTTCTAACATTTGTAGCGATTTCAGTTACACCTGTTTCAGTATTTCGCGCTTATGTCTGCAGTCTGTTGTCTTCCACAGAGTTCATAGTTTTTCCATGATCTGCTTTTACTCTTGTATGCTTTAGTAAAACTTTTCCAGTAACAGTATCTTTATTTCTCTTACATTTGCTTTGGATGCATTAGTTACTGTATCTCGTCTGTATTAGTTCGTGTATCGGTATCTTTCAAACTCTTTATTATAATGCATATACTGTCTGTTCTCATCTCAGCATGCCCATTCAATGTTGTGCGTCTGCGTTGGTCCAACCATTCTAACGACAATTAGGCCAAATTAATCTACTAAGATTCTTTAGCAAGCATTGCAGTCGCATCATCAGAATCAACGGAACTTGTATCCATTCTGAGAAAAGAAAATAGGTAACCATTGTACGGTAGCCGTCTGTTCGTGTTAATAATGCACTATGAATTATTCACAAGCCATGACTCTGTAATGAAATTCTTTGTACAAATGCACGTGAACACACTTTCCATAATATTCATATAACGGTAGAGAAATCTGTAGTCAATACACAACGTCGTCTATACAAACGTTCAAAGGAATTGCTTAATCTTGGCACACAGTGTCCAAAACTATGTTGTGCTTGTGGCAGAGAAATACTTGAGGATATGACAGCCAGTAATAAAAATGATTTTATCTTTTGGTTGTCGAAAGTATTAGTGCAGTGTAAGCCGTAGTACCGTTACACTTTGTGTTATTAAGATTTCTTGATGACCTCAATGTAGATGGCAATTCTTGTGTTTAATGTCTTTGAGATGTTATCCCTTCACTGCAACTTGCAGCCTCTACAATTTATAACACTTGACTAAAGTAATAAATCGCGCTTTATGGACTTCTTCCTCTTTTAGACTTTATGGACTTCTTTATGCAGTTTGTCCTTCAGCTAAGCTCTTCAAGATTGTAAAAAATTAAGCAGATACTATCAATGTGGGTCAAGCTCGTTTCGACGCCTGCAATTCCGAGAAGGGAGTTGAAAGCTGAGAGCAATGAGTAAGCCATTGTCTCAGCAATATAAAGCTTACGTTCATAACTGCCAGTTCGCTATCTATGTTAAACACTGACCTCGGTAAAATATTTAAAATGGTGATGATGAATGATGCAACGCAGAATAATTAACGTTAAAACAACACAATGCACCATAATCATAAAACATTTTAAACGCAACCGTTAACATGGAGAATTTACTTCAGTTTCAGAGCATGCCTAATGTAATATTACCTTGGCTAACCTTGACTTTGTGAATACTTTCTGAATAAACAACACCAACCTACGTCAATAATTTACGTTGCTAAAAGGTTTATGAATTTTAAGTTCCCTCCTAAAGCAATTTTTTTGTGGTTCAAATTGTGGGTAGTTTTTTTATATCATATCACAATCTGTTAGTTCTGTTACATCACAGTCCATTCATGACTATGTTATAATGTACTATGTATCTGAAGAGCAGGACTTGGTTAACAATCCGAATTGATTGCTTCAAATTGATGTTCAACAACCGGCAGATTGTTCCGGTGAATTAAGTAGTCCATTCAATTTTCATGACATTTCGATGCTTTTTATGCCTACCTAAACAGTTGCACATACAGCAGTTACATTACCTAACCTAACCAGCCGGTACATTCTGTCAAAATGTCACAGCAGTGAGAGCTAAGGCGAAACGAGTTTGAAGTGAGTTGTCATTCCACCTGATGTTAGGGATTGTCATAATTTGACAGCTCACTTTAAGCTCACTTCACTTAAGGTTTCACGTTGACATTTTACAGAACATATCGACTGGTATCCGTAACGCTGTTAGCGATTTTAAAATTAATTTTGATGAAATCAAAAACTGCAACTATGTACCTACCTAGTTACCAGAAGGTAGGTAAAAGGCATAGAAAACGTACAAAGTTGGAAGCAATGGACACTTTCCGCTCTCACTGCAAGGGACATACATGACGATGTACAGATAACGGTATTAAAGATAAAGATACTAGTAACTGCCGCAGAAATATAGGAGTAATAATGGGACAACGTTATTATTTGCAGTAATAATAAACTGAAATTAGAAACCTACCAAGTTAATGTACAGAATAGATTGGCAAGCCGTCAACTGAGTATATTTTAACTGGTTTTGCCGGTAAGATTTGAAGTACCCATATCTGATCGCCAACTGCAAAATATCATTTCTATGAGCTTTTCCTTCCGTGCTTAACGCTAGCTAGACAAACTTTTACATTTGGCTGTCTACTGTGATTTAATGAGCGTCGATTTATTGAGGTAGGCAAGCGCAAAATCGATTGGGATTGTGTGTAAATCTGCAGTTTATCAACCTCTTGGTTCTAAAATGAATGATTAGACAAGACCAGATAACCTGATTGCGTAACAAAGGGAAAATTATTGAAATAAACTTGTCAGTTTACGTAGCTCTTTGGGTAGCACATGTAACACATACGTGTACTAGCGTTATGTATACGTATGTTCAGAAAGCGGTTGTTACGTGAGTCGGCGAGTGCAAGACATGGACTGGATTCGAGGTCGACGACCCCGGTAGAGTGGGACTCAGGACTCTACTGCCGGAATATTAAACGCGATTTACAATTGCTTGAATGTCTTACTTTGAGAATACAGTGTGAGTCTTCATAATGTGCACATATCGAAATGAGGGAAACTAAGCTTAATTTTATCGACGGAAAAAATATTTAAATTATGAAGACTCACACTGTATAAAAGAATGAAGGCTTTTATTAAATCAGTTTGGTAAATCGTGCGATATTAATTAAAATGAAGCATACTTAATTAATTCTCAAGATTTAGACAAGCATAGCGAGGTATTTTAAAGATTTAGCAAAAGCCAAAGCCGATTGAAATATTGAGACAAAAATAACAAACAACAGAAATGTACGTAAAAAGTAGTATTAACACGTCAAATTCTTCGGTAGTAATAAACTTCAAAGCGAGACGAATAAAATAATAAACAAAGAAGCAAGCACAATGAGCACTGTTGACAGAAAGAGTAGAAAGCTGGTGGTAGCGTGCCCCTTTTGTTAGTAGCATTAACGCCTTTTGGTACTCAAGCGTGAAAGGGCCTCGGACTTCGAACGTTTGTAATTTCGGTTGAGATGCAATCAAATGTGGAGGGAAGGCAATTATTTTTAAGAATTTTGTTGTCGCAACCCTGAGGCACGTTTCGAAAACGTAGCTTAGTAGTCATATGCTGACGATATAACATGGCAACTTGAGACACAAATACAATAACTTTGGGAATATCGAACTCACGGATATATGTATGATCGAACTCCATTTTGGTAAGTTCAGCAATTAGCTTACGATAAATATCAAGCTTCTGGTAGTAAGTATTAAGTACCATATTTTTCCTTGAATTTAATTACTAAATAAATAGCTGTAGTACTAAAATCGAAGGGGAAATACCGGATCGTATTAAACTAACCTATTCCTTGAAATGATTCAATTATTCTAGGCTTTACAACTCTCTTATCGATCGTTTTCCACAAAAATATGAATTGCTTATGGATTGTGAATTTGTGATGTATTTCTAAAGTGTTTGCAGATTAACGGATACCTTTGTCCAGTAGTTCACGGCTCGGCTCGATTCTAAACGTACTGGCCATAACTATCTAAATATAGATTTCTATAAAAAGTGCTGTTGGATTCCTCAGAAGCCGTAGCTTTGTGTTCGGCAAACGTTCTGAAGGTTCTCTTATTTATCGTGATCATAACTCTGATCGATGATGTCTTCTGATTGATTTTTTTAACCGCATTTTAAAGTACTATACTGTCTGAAATTATTAATGACTCACAATATTTCTGTCACGTTCAAGGTTTATTATGTCATCAAAAGCTGAGACTTACTTACCGGTAAACACATATAAGTATCGCTTAGTATATTTAATTAATTAGTGGCCTTCACTTTTGCCTAGAATGCTTGGTTCAATATAGCAAAAGTAGCAGAAGTTGTGGTCATTAACTGTTGAGTAATCAGCGATACTTAGTTATAATGTCATCATTTATTTGATTCAATTACTTCTTAATTTGTAAAGCTATTAATAACACGTCCAATATAATTCGTTTAACCATTATGTCACAAAGATGGTACGCTTTTGGGGCAATTGAAAGGTCATATAACAGACTGGGGGAGAGATAACTGTATGCGCCACTTGAAGTGATAAAACAAACGAAATGAAAACTACACACCAACTTTTTATCCTTGGAAACCGGTAAAGCACTCTTGCGCAATTTAATTGCATATAAGGTCAAATAAGAATTGAACTGAAAACTGCAACTCCGATCAAAAAATCTTTTGATAACAGAATTTTGCAGATAAGTCGAGATAAACATTAACGTCAGCAGTTTATCATTACCGTACTTATGCTAATCAATATGTACCTACCTACCTACGTAAGATTTGCTTTTTATAAAGTGTGCAAAGTAAACCACATTTTGCGGCGAAGTGACCGATCAACGTGCAAATTTAGATGTCCGCCGCCCACAGGTTGGACCACCAAACATCAATAAACTATGACGAAAAATTCAGAGTAAAAAGTGAACTTAAAAATGCGCCGATGAATGGTCAGTGAATGCGAGAAGTCGACTATGACCTCACCTATTATTTTTTGTCATTAGCAGATGTAATGTAGGTGGTCAACGGCGCTTATTTCTGTATTATCATGGCAAGCATTCCTCGTGTACTGAGTCATTGCGGGGTCTCTAGAAAACTATGTTTTTGTGTCGCTTCACAACAGAAGGGCGTGGCATTAGATAATATCTCAAGTATTTTTATCATATTCTTTTTAAAGTTCTTAAAATACATCTCCAGAAATGTTCACCCAAACGTTTGAGTTAGCAAAATGACATCATAACAAACACGATAAATTAATGTTCTCATGTATGATATCATTGTGACCTCTATAGTGCTAGGTTTTATTTTGTGAGGCTTTATTCAAGGACCATGAAGAATATTTTGAAATGTGACATACAGGAACTCCGCTGAAAATTGGACACACCTTTGCAAAACACGGGGAATAACGTCAGTCACAGCGCAATGCGTTTAAATTCTTGCCAAAAGATATAAATCAGACAAGTGAACGATTAAAAAATCTTTTGGGTTTGGTATACAGTCTGTGCGGCGATACAATATATTCCTAACATTAACCAGTATCGGACAGTTGATTCAGTACGTCTGCGCGAGTGACCTCGATGACGACAGGGGGCGGGGCGCAACCGCTCTGCAAATAACGACAGATTTCTGAACGCACCCGGTGTATGCCGTCTGGAATCTCCGTTTAGTTAAAACGACGATCAACGTCTCAAATACATGCTTCAAAGAACAGGTCAAGAGGTTGAACGACTAATTAAAAGACTGTGGGAGACACTTATTGCAGCAGTCAGCCACTTGGGGTCCCTAGTCGGACTGGGAAATTAAATAGGCCAAGACATTTTAATGCAAGGATGTTAGCAATCTTGTCTAGTGGTTTAAGCCTGGAGTAAAGCACTATTTCTTTTACTGCCTTAACAGGCAACAGCATAACTGTTACTGATAGTTTTTGCCAAGTTGTGTAAGTATTTAGTAGGGCCTGTTCTAGGCCTGTTCCAGCTATATCACACTTGCTAACGCGAAAGAAATGTTCGTAATCAAACTTGTATTTTCTTGCAGAAGAAAATCTAATCGGTTATCGATATCTTTTCGGGTTACCGATAAAAACAAACACGAAGCAATGTCTATAGATTACGGTGCAAAATGTCTGCACCAAGTATCAAAACGAATCGGTGCAAAACATTTTAATCAATATCCTTAAAACACACGTAAAAGTGACATCACCACGTAAACCTCACTATTGATCTTCTAACAAGTAACACAGACACTAAACACCGGAAACCTGTAACCCTAAATGGAACGGTGGCCTCATTCCTTAAAATTCGCAAATACACATACCAATAGCTAGCGAGAACTATCTCATCTCCGTACGTTTATCCAAACGTATAAATCCACCACAACACTGAGGTTCTATCAAATTATAAAGGTACGAACACACGAGCACGGAACTTGGGGAACGGCACAGCACACAAGCGCGTCGCTACTCCCACTCGACAGAGTGAGCTGTGGGCCGGAGTATCGATCCAACTCCTGGCGCCGGCGGGCCGCATATCCCTAGTGCACGCACGCCCCTCCCCGCCAGCTTACCACCCCTGTGTAATACACCCTTTATAACGGGGAACAAATAAGACTTTTATATTGGTAAATTCGTTTGAGTAGTTAAATTCTTGATCTACAATGAACTTTGTGCAGTCAAAACATTAAACAATATCAGATCTGCTGATAGTTTTGGACGATCTTAGAATATTTTAATACTCAGTTCCAATATGTTTTGTCGTTCAGACAATTTTTTGGGCAAATCTGTGTCAAGAAGATGGGAACACTGACTCCCCCTCCCACACGCAGAGTAGCAGACCGACCTTGTGGGACGCGCCACGCAAACCCGGTTACCCCCTGAAGTTGTCGACACAGGAAATTTCTTATGAAATTAAGAGATGGAGTTCTCACCGAGGAGAATCATGGTGATTAAATTGGGTGGAATAAGAAATCCTTGTACTTGAATCGTCATGTTTTGACTCGTTCCGATTTCTGGACTGGGGGACATTGATATGCTACAGATTTTTTCTGGGCACGTCGATATGTGTCAAGATAATATTTTGGTAGAAAGACTTTTTTTCGTCCGGGAAATCGTGTGGGAGTCTTGTATTTAAACACGTATCATGAAACGATGTTTTTTATCAACATTGACCATTTGTGTAAGATATTACACTCATCAAATTTGAATCCATGTTTAGGGGTTCAACTGTATGCAAGTCACTTTATTTTATCATTTATTTAGGATCTCGTCATGCAACGATATTTTACCTATTCTGATTTTTTTTCCCATTTTAAGATTCCGTACCTCAAAAGGAAAAACGGAACCCTTCTAGGATCACTCGTGTGTCTGTCCGTCCGTCTATCACAGGCAATTTGCTCCGAATGTAATGGACCGATTAAGTTGAAATTTGGTACACATATGAATCTCTGTGACCCAAACACAGACGAGTAACGTAAATAAATGAATTTTGAATATGGAGGTCATTTTTGGGAGGCAAATAGAAAAAAAAATAGTTTCGCAATCTGTACCTTGTGACATATCTAATGAAAGGGCCTTACTGTGAGGTGTGAGGATCTCAAATATACTTTATTCATAATTTTAAAGTAAATTATATTAAAGTTATTTAAGAAAATAGACGAAAATTTGCCATTCCCTCCCCCCCTAGCTCCGAAACTACTGAGCCTAAAATTTTGAAAAAAATACTGAAAATAGGTCTACCTATAGATTTCAGGAAAAACTATAAGAAGTCTGTGGTCTTAAAACAACATAGTAAATCTCTCAATATTGTGCGAACAAACTAAAATTTTCAGTTTGAATGTATGGGAGAACATGTTTTTCAATTACAATGATAAGTTTTTTTTAGTTACAGTTTGCGTCAAATAACTTTGCCGCTCTGAAGTAGGCAACAAATCACTGCGCAGTAGTTAATCCTAAGAATAAAACAGCAGCGCGCATGCGCAGCTAGCGAAAAGCCTAGCTTCAGCGCGGCAAAGTTATTTGACGCGAACTGTACCACAGACGAAGGGTCAGATTAAAAAAAACAGGGTAGATTAAATATTCATCGTACGGAACCCGGTTTTTTGGGTGGGAAATCATCAAATGACCCCTCCCGCTCTGGGCGGAGGAAGTGTCAGACTCTTACCGACTAAAACCCACCCGTGTTCCTTCAGTTGCCTGTGCCAGGGGCCACGGTATCTATTTCGAACAACCCGCGACCCTGGCAGGCATCGGCCCTAGCGGACCCCGACAGTAGTGCTGACATCTCTTTGAGGCGCGCGTGGAACACAACGTGCAATCGACCCGGGCCTGGTCGTTACCGGACGGCGATCTGCCCATTGCTCACCGTCCGCAAGCCCGCGCCTACGGTGGCCGGGAATCGGCTATCGATTCCCGACGCCCAGGGCGTCTCCTGCGGCGGCTAGGGCGAGAGGGCGGGCGCAAAGATTGCCTCTCCCTCACGCGCTCTGCCTCCTCCTTCGCGAGCATTCCTGCTTCGCAGAAGGAGGCGATAGCCTCCCATGCACTCTCGATCCGTACCATGGCCTGGACTAGGGCCGGACGCGAGAGATCCTCTCTCTCTTTGCCCAAGCTGGGCAGATCTCCACCGTGTCCTCCGGGCGGTCCACACAATGGTGACACCCCGACGTTTCCACCCGCCTTATTCTGAACAGGAACCTCCCGAAGCAGCCGTGCCCGGTGAGGACCTGCGTAGGTGGAAGGTGAGGACGCCGTGGCGCCTCTCTAGCCACTCCTCAAAGAGGGGACTTATCGCCGCAATAGGCTATTTGACTGGTTTCTGATAAACATCTCAGATTATTTAATGGTGTCTAACGAGCCCACAAAAACCTATTACTTCAAATTGCATAATGTATTTCTTTTAGAAAATAGTAAATAAAAATGTACTGTTTAAATAAGCCGCCAAAACGCTATCTTTAACAATATGGCGTCGTGACGTCAAAATACACGTAAACAAACGTTGAAACGGTCGAGACACTAGACAAAAGTCATCTGTTCTGTCAACGATAGACAGAAATTGACTATATCATGACGTCATCATAAGTTCAGCCAATCCAGACCGTTTTCGATTACGTGGCGCCAGATTTAAAAAGATGAAGTATTTTCGGGATTTTTTTAATAAATAATACATTGTTTTGTAGTAAAATTAATGCAAATCGATTTTAAAAGCGATAATCTATACGAGTGTCAATAATTATGACCTTATTTTTTACATTGTCCAATAGCCTATTGTGGCGTGCCCAGCACTGGGTTGCGACAGTCGCACTCTCCATGTCGCCATGAGATCCCGCCGGAGCTCTGTCCGCTGCGCCGCGATTTCTCGCGAAAGCGGAGTTACGCCCCGGCGTTTTGCCCCCTCGAGTCACTCCCATATGTGGGCGAGGACTTTTGCCTCCAGATATCGTACGGAACCCTCTCCACGCGAGTTCACCTCGCACTGGACCAGTTTTTTTTTTATTAGTTTTAAACACAACTTTGTTCATTTTGAGAAGCAAGTAAGTAGGTATATCAATGGACGTTTACATTGAAAACTGCGATACAAGTATCTCACATCTGGGTACATCAACGATGTGAATGGCATTGTAATACTTATTCGTGATACAATATTACAATGTTGATGCTGATGATGTAACTGAGGACCCGCGAGACGTGCCTTAACTGAAAACTGTGGGAGGCACGTTTTGTATGAAAACATGGATGAAACTGGACCAAGTGTTGCTGTTGACGAAATAAGATCTTATATGTTCGATATTTTCGACACTCGTCAGTTAAACTTCTGTTGTGTTTCGCGGCCATTTCTGACTTGGCTTTGTCAGAATCGGACTAATGGCTTGCGAAACTTTAACGTTGCAAGAAGTTCATTTTCCGTTGGAAACACCTTAGTAAGATTGGTTGTAAAACTTTCGGGAACTACAAGTTACGACTGTCGGCGATCTACGATTGACAGCCGAGACCGATGATCACCGATGACTTTACTTGTTTTCAGAGGCATGGTGGAGTTTCGGAATTAAATGGTTGGGTCACACTTCCACGGACCGACTGCGGCAGGAGCAGCCTAACCTGGATTGATGAACCCATGCGGCTTTTACTAGCCTCTAGCTCGTGATAAAAAAATATTATGCAAAAATCAGCAAAACATCTTTCGGAAGATGGGTCTTCGGTTAGAGACAATGCAAGTTGGTTGTCGCTGAAAACCAACACTGGGGTTCTGTCTCGCATAGGATCGAAGCATCATGCTGATTGA
Source organism: Oligia fasciuncula (assembly GCA_963082905.1). Lineage (NCBI taxonomy): Eukaryota > Metazoa > Arthropoda > Insecta > Lepidoptera > Noctuidae > Oligia > Oligia fasciuncula. The sequence goes on from OY720398.1 coordinate 14,025,187, forward strand.
TGACCGTTTTACGTGGATGTGATGCATATTTTCCGCGAACTTGTTTTTTTTTTTTGTATTTGTGTTTCGTTTCTCTGTGTCATGTTTACCACAAATAAACGTAGGTACCTATTTTCTTTTCTTTTAAACACATTTCGCTTGAAGAATTTTCAAATTAACCAAACCAAGACAGGGTTTAGATTGGATTGATAAAGAGTTAAAAGACCCCTGTGTTCTGCATTTGAACCAACATGAGTAGAAAATTCCACTCAGCACATCTAAATGCGTTTTACACTAAGCATATGGCTGCAAGGACAGACATTTCACAACAGATGTATCAGACTATTAGTTGATTGTTTATCAAAGATGTTACAATCCATATTATTCCACTTTGAATGTATTACCAACGCACGCAACATAATGAGCTCAGAGATGTGAAATAAATTGTTGTTCAGATTACTTGCTGAATTTGTGGCTTTGGTATAATTGTGTCAAAACAGATGTTGGTGTATATTACAATAATACCAACAAACATACCAAAACAAAATTTTGGAATGCACTATCAGTTAGACATTGCAACCTGACAGTAAATAAAAGTTCTTTAGTATGCGGTTGACTTTGAAGATCAACATTCTGTTGAATCACACACAGCTGGAGGCATTTTGCTCCCTTCACAGGGCACCTCACTCTTCATTCCTGTGTGTTCTCATACCACTAAAAATGCTGTTTGGTCCTTTTTGCCAGATGATGAGCAATGCATCACAATGTAATGTTTACTTAATAAACATTTATGCTCTTTGCAGTCGACCTTGAAGAATCACACAATGGTTTCTCAAGTAATTTTGCTTACAAATTTACAATCCATGAGCAAACATTGACAGCTAATTGTGTTTTGTTTTATTATAGTTTGTGTTTACAGTCATAGATTTAAGAGGAAAAAAATGTGTAAGCACAAGAACTTATTGTAAAAACAATTTTGTAAAAATTATACTTGCAAATACAGTTCAAAATAATTAATTTGCATGTTAAAGTTTAACAAAATTCCTTTGAATGTTCACACAACTATGGCAAAGCCGCACTGTGTTATCATTTTATTTAATCTCTCTTTACGGTTAGTGTGCTGTGTTCCCTAATTATTTTAATACAATTGATTTGTTTTAATTATCGTTTGTAATATAGAATTATTGATCCATATTATTATTAATAGTAACCTAACACAAACGCATAATACAGGGAGTGGTACTCAATAGTAAATGTTTGAATGCTTAGTAACTCATATTAGTCACGCCCCACTTGCATTGCCATACTGATAACATAATGGCTGAGCAAGATAAATAATGACTTGTACACTTCACCTGTTTACTAACTTATAGCCTTTACAATTATATATAACACATGATTATGTAACCAGAAATATCCTATTTATCCAACTAACGGCAAATTTTTCCAACACCAGATAATTTTATCCGAGGAATAATTTTGATTTTTTTACAGTTTTTCCGTACAAAATCTGTCAGACATCCATTTTATTCCACAAATAAATATTATCTGTCGATTGAAAAATCAGCCCTAAGTAATTTAAGTTAGGTACTTATAAACAGGCTGAAAGAAAGGCAACCCCATGAAAATATAGCAGAATGACTTGATAAGGACAGATGGAAAGACATGCGACTAGACAGGCAAGGAACAGGGAGAAGTGGAAGGGGTTGGAGGAGGCCTTTGCCAAAAGGCACATAGATACTCAGAAAGTCAGAACTGATATTAAACATTTGTACTAGAACTATCCCTCTGAAATAAGGCTATAATAAATGAAATAAATAATCAAGCTGGGAACAGGAAGAGTAAATGGAAGAATTTGGAGTGAGCATTTGCCCAGAAGAGACAGAATAAGGTAGACACCTATGACAAGAATGGCTAGACTCTAGCTAGAGGCCGCAATACTAGTAGATTTGGGGCGACCTTTGCTCAGCAATGGGTCAATATTATGGGTCAATAATAGGATTTCAAGCTCTTATGCTCATCAGTGGTCTCGAATCTACAGATTTTTCAGTATTTCTGTTGATATGGGACCGGAAATACCGAAATATAAATAAAATAAAATAAACAATTTCTCACGATTTTTGAGAATAGGAGGAGGTTCTTCCAATTATTTACTGATTTTACATTTTTGAACAAGCAACCCACTTCATTTTGCCTATGATTCAAGGGTATTCCCCAAATCCCCACCGACTTTTAGAAAAGTATACCTAACTATTGGGAATACCTTGCCTTTTATCCTAGTTTTAGGGGATGCCCCAACTAGTCTATACAAGTGAAAATTCGACTTTATTTTTTCATTCACTCACTCTCTTCAAGTTGTCACTTTTGAAATAAAGCATTAAAATCTATCTATATATATAAAAGAAGAAACTGACTGACTGACTGAATGAATGAATGACTGACTGACTGACTGACTGACTGACATATCAACGCACAGCCGAAACTACTGGGTCTACGAATGTGAAATTTTGCACACGGCTTCCTTTTATAATGTAGGGGAGCACTAAGAAGGGGTTTTTGGAAATTCAACCTTTAAGGGGGTGAAAAGGGGGGATTTCGTTTGTATGAAAAATCTTATTCCTTGAGTTAATAAACTTGAAACTTGGCACAAATACTTATCTAAGTAAATTATTAAGTTTGTCATTTTTTGTTTTTCTTAACTACCCCCTAAAAGGGGATTGGGGGGTGTCAAAGTTTGTATGGAAGAATTTTAACGGGTTGTCCGAATATCTCGAAACTCAGTATTTATACTTAAGACCAAAAATAGAGAAAAGCGTGTATCATGGTTTTCCAAAAATGTACCCCTAACGGGGTGAAAAGGGGTAGTTAATTTTACAGGGGAGGATTTTACTGCGTGGCTTGATTAACTCGAAAATTGGTACAAATAATCTTTGAGTCAAGTAATGAGCACATCCCAAAGGATTTTTCGAAATTCCACCCCTGTGGGGGTGAAAAGCGGGGATACAGTTTATATGAAAAATCTTATTCATTTGGTTAATAAACTTGAAACTTGGCACGAATACTTATCTAAGTAAATTATGAAGATTGGCACTTTTTGTTTTTCTAAACTACCCCCTAGAAGGGGATTGGGGGGTGTTAAAATTTGTATGGAAGAATTTTAACGCGCGGTCCGATTAACTCGAAACTCGGTAAGTATTTATACTTAAGACCAAAAATAAAAAATACCACGTATCAGGGTTTTTCGAAAATCTACCCCTAACGGGGTGAAAAGGTGTAGTTAATTTTACAGGGGAGGATTTTACTGCGTGGCTTGATTAAGTCGAAAATTGGTATCAATAAATCTTCGAGTCAAGTAATAAACACATCCTAAACGATTTTTCGAAATTCCACCCCTGTGTGGGGGGGGGGGGGACAGCGAGGATACAGTTTATATGAAAAATCTTATTCATTTGGTTAATAAACCTGAAACTTGGCACGAAAGTAAATTATGAAGATTGACACTTTTTGTTTTTCTAAACTACCCCCTAAAAGGGGATTGGGGGGTGTCAAAATTTGTAGGTATGGATGAATTTTAACGCGCGGTCCGATTAACTCGAAACTCGGTATTTATACTTAAGACCAAAAATAAAGAATAACACGTATCAGGGTTTTTCGAAAATTTACCCCTAACGGGGTGAAAAGGTGTACTTAATTTTACAGGGGAGGATTTTACTGCGTGGCTTGATTAAGTCGAAAATTGGTATAAATAATCTTTGAGACAAGTAATGAACACATCACAAACTATTTTTCGAAATTCCACCCCCGTGGGGGTGAAAAGCGGGGATACAGTTTATATGAAAAATCTTATTCATTTGGTTAATAAACTTGAAACTTGGCACGAAAGTAAATTATGAAGATTGACACTTTTTGTTTTTCTAAACTACCCCCTAAAAGGGGATTGGGGGGGTGTTAAAATTTGTATGGAAGAATTTTAACGGGCGGTCCGATTAACTCGAAACTCGGTAAGTATTTATGCTTAAGACCAAAAATAACATGTATCAGGGTTTTTCGAAAATGTACCCCTAACGGGGTGAAAAGGTGTAGTTACTTTTAGGGTTTTTCAAAACTCGACTCCTACCAAGGTGGAAAAGGGTAATAAAGTTTAAGGGGTGGATTGCTGGGAAATATAGTAGGAAATGCTGTATCCACTAGCAGGAATAGCGCCTCCAGTGTTTCGCAGAGCACTGGCTTCAGCGAAAGAGCCAAAATGGTCTCCGACACACGACCCTTTGCACGACAACATCCTTGTGCCTGTGCCACAAAGGCTGAAAAGCCAAAACAATTTTTTAAAGTGTATCGTCCCACTCACTGGTGAACCATCACAAGAAAGACTGAAGCTGTGGCGAGACAGTCCTTCCTTACCAAAACCCAAAATTTTTAGAGGAAAGTACGAAATACACGCGGACGAAGTCGCGGGCAAAGTGCTAGTAAAATATAAAATACGTAAACATACTCAGAATTCATAGAAAAGAATGGAATGAAGAATTTTCTGGCTAGTTGCAAGAAAGCTCTAAAGGCACAACATATGGCTATTGCAGAAGCTGTAACAAGGATACTAATATTACATCAGGGAAAGATGCTCTTAAGAAACACAATTCTTCACAAGCACACTCAGTGTTAACTAAAATTTTTATGTTCTCAATAATTTACAGGTATTATGTTTTAAAAATAAATGGAATTTTCAATTGCGTTTTTTCTACCTAGCGATTTTGGGTAAGAATCTACCGATATTCGTAGGCAACTCTACCGATTTGGCCTTTTGACATAGAGACGTGTTCAGTAATAGGTCTGTAGTCTCATAAATGCTTCAATTTGCTGAACATTTTTTATTTTGTTATGGACTTTTACACCATTAGCCATTAGCCATGGAGGCCACTACAATCTAAATGCCTACTTTTGAGTGGAATCTGACAAGCATGGTGTTTATTAATTTTTAATATTGCTGATGATAAAATTAATTGAATAGTTTTGAATCAGTGTGTGATTAAATTAATAACATAACTTTGTTAGGTGGTGTTTTTAAAGGAAGTGTGTTTTAAAAAGAACATGAGCGTCCATGATTTTTTTTAACATTTTGTGTTGAGAACACCAGGGATCAATGCTCCATATTTAAACAAATGGATACAAACTGATTACAGCTATCTACTGATTCTATACACCTCATGATAAGATTTTAAGCCACTTTTAACATTTAATTCTTTGAGATAAAAAATGTTGATAATATTTTTATCTCAATTTTATTAAACTTTAAAAAGTAATGTAATGAACATTCTGCCTAGAATAAAAAGAAGGAAAATAAGTGATTGGATTGTGCAAAGTGATATTCAACTTCGATTACCTGAAAATAACTTGGTCTGAAGGTTGTCTTCTTTTCCTAGGTTTTGTAATAGGTAGTTTAACAAGAACCAAATACCCTTATTAGAAATAGAAAATACATTTTATTATTTTGGTCACATGTTATTACTTGAGGCAGCTTTATTATTTGAACAAGTCTTCCAAGGAACTTTGGCTGCTTTGGCGGGTACAAGAAGCGATTCATTCAAGGCGTTACCCAAATGAAACGAGATACCGGGACCAAACTACGACTACTTATGCCAATTGAAAGCAATTATAGAAAGAAACCAAACCCCGAATTTTCAAATGAGCATCTACTAGTTCTACTACAGTAATTAGCAATAAATTGTCTACGTAAATAGCTCGGTTAGCTCGTTATAGGAGGTAATAGGGTACCAAAAGAAAGAGCAAAGTGCACAGACCATCCTAAATTCGGGCTGGTGATGACATCGATCCACTATTTTCAAAACAGAATCTAATCAGTTTTATGAAATAACTCTTCTACATACCTTCTTTTATAGGTCCAGGAATGCTTTTTCAGCCCGGTTATACACATAAATTGTCGGCACACACAAAATATCACTTTGGATGCGGGACCGTAGCCAATCGTAACCAATTCAAACCCACAGCACATACACTCTTTAAACAGTCTTGAAACCGACCCGCTGAATAGTTATCATAACACTTGTGATTTAGATTTCATAAATAATCGCTATTCATGTAGAATTTGTTGGAATATCATCCGTGACTGCGAGTACGAACACGGCATCGAAGGCGAAGCGAAAGACCGACCGCGAAAGCATCCACCTTCGCGCCGCTCATCTCATAGAACAAGATATTATGAGATGCGACAGTGATCAACAAGTTGATTCAAAATAAATTTTAAAAAGATTTCATTTTAGTTCCTAAGATGATAGATCACGTTGCTAAAGATAGACAATAATTATTGTCACTTACTGTAATATTTAACTGCTAAGCCGCTCAGCAAATCTTCATGAAAATAATATTAGGATAGGAGGTCCTCACGGAATAATTCCGTGGAGGTCCTTGTCGTCCTTGTTGAGTGTTACCAAAATACCAACCCCAACCCATAACAAAATTTGCCCCCAAGGTTTTTTAAAAATCCCCCTAAAAAAAAAAAGTACCTACAATTCACATAAGGTAAATTTCTTTGATGCAGTGCCATTATTCAAACCAAGACTGGTTAAGCTTTGCGAAAAGTTCGGTTTGATAAAGAAGAGGGAATGGTAAGAAAGCACTTCGAGTATACGCTCTCTTTGTAGGTTGCTAGGTGACTTGTTTGTTATACTTTTGACACCTTTGTATTCGCACGCAACATACATTTTATAAAACCTTGTATCACTGTGTTTGCTTTAATAGTTCGTAACTCACAAAATAAAACGCATAGGTACATAGTTTGTAAAAAAAAAGACTAGGTACCTAAATGCCTAGGCATTGCTAAACTACTAACTAAATTGTAATATTGTTGATCAGTTCCAGAACGGCATCATCATCATCGCCAGCGGTGCTACTGTTCAAGGTCGATGTATTTTTATTATTATTATTTATTATTTATTTAATTATCCTCCTACTGGTACGCCTTACAGCAATTACACCAGGCGGAGCGAAAAATTACTTCATGTGCTGCTTTAATATATAATTCAATGGCTGCTTTCCATCCATCCTGTGCGCGGTGGACATCGAACGGGCGGCGATGGAACACGCATGCTCACACAGCGTTAACTCCACAGTTCCATTACTCCATTCCAATTGGGCACATTCTTTGCGATTTTTTTGAGACTCAACGAATTTTTCAAAATACATTAAAATTGTAAAAACGGAAAATTTTGAAATCATACATTCGCACTTCGCACGCTAAAGGCTTTTAACATACATATTTGCCGTAGGTTCAAACTTAACGCAAGACCCATATTCTCTGATCAGGTAAAATCTTATCATCATTATGCTCTGAAGCATATTCAGGGATATACGATTCCTAAGTATTTTTAAATAATGGCATAAATAGAAAAGGCACGCTCCACGGAGGCGTTGGATACGGGCAGCGTCAATAACGCCAAACGCCACAGCAAGCTTTTAGCAAGCCCCTAAAAATAACCCCAAAAAAAATCTGTCCCTAAAAATACCCCTTTTAAGACTTCCTCCCCCTAAATCTAGGGGGAAAACCTCAAAGTTGGCACCACTCTCCTCTTGAGTAGTATATTCCTTGTTGTTGTCTGAATCATGAATGTTTGGTAATATGGCAACATAATGGCAATCAATTAAGGAGAATGGGTAGATGAGACCGCCGACCGCGAAATTCAAATTTTCTTAAGTTTTTTGCAATTTGCAGGTCAGTGTCAGGTTTTATCTTGATAGAAATATGATTCGCGACAATAACAGGTACATATTTAGAGAATTATAATCATTAGAATCATTAATACATCTTTCTAAGTTAGATTTCTACCATTAACTCTTTTCCATAAGAGATTGGTGGTTGGTGGTAGAAATCTAACTTAGAAAGATATAAATTCTCTAAATATGTAGGTACCTGTTATTGTCGCAAATCACATTTTGATCTTCACCTAAGTTTTCACGGTGAGTATTTTACAAATGATTTTACAGAATCGACCGGCAGCATGGGGAAGTCAATCAGCCCAGAGGAGAAATTGGCAGTAACTTTACGACATCTTGCTACTGGGAGGAATATTAAAGATTTGAAATACTCGGTGATAATGTCACCAGCCAGCAGCTATTAACATTGCTTGTGTAGTTTTTGAGTTAGCTTCAATAATACGTTTTTTTGTCACTTAGTTTTTATTGATGATGTTATAATGGCTTCATGTCACTGATATTTACATAGCAAGTAGTGTTATACGAATTGGTGTGAGACAAGTATACATGAAAAATAAAAAAGTTTGAAAAACAAAAAAGAAACGACCGACTTCCAAAAAAGACACTACAAAGTGAAAAATAACTTTAATTCTAAACCCAACGACACCGATTTCCGATTTTCCGGGTTTTTTTTTTGAAATCATTTGTTTTTTTAAGTAAAAAAGTTTTTTTATAATAAATAATTATTTAGAACGAATAATTTTAAAAATTACTTAACTTTAGTGTTTAGGCACTATACGGTAAAGTTAGTTTGTCTTTGTCTTGTCTACTTTTCGAATTTTTCCTACTCTTTGACTGGTATGACATCATCTACAAGTTTATCAAGTGACGTCCATCATTAAGTTTTGTCTATGGTTTCAAACATTGAAAAGGTGATGATAGATTTTGAAAAAAGAAAAGAATGAGAATTAAAACCAATAATTATTATTGCATCATGTTCATTTTGGTCAATTATTACAGCAATTTACATGAAAAAAGTCATACACAATTAAGCGCATCACTAAAACCGTAGACAAAGGAAATTTTTGGGTGTGGCCAGTATTGCAAGTTTATTTTGTAGGTATTCCAAAATATTTTAAAGATTTACACTGAAACGAATTTATTAACCAAACAAATATTCATGATATATAATAATAGATGAGATAGTGGTCGAAAGCCAGCACATACAAAAAGCAGCAAAAATCAATAATTATACCATTTGGGGATACCAGACGCAGTAAATCTGACAGTTGTGAACTCGTGAGTTCGAGTTGTCAATGTCATTGCCACTGCCAGTCTGCCAGTGCCAGCAGTGATGCCAGATTGGGGGGAATCCCATCAAATATGGGGGTTTTTTATAGTTATGGAGGGACAATTGGGGGGACAATATTTTTGGGGGGATATTTGGTGGGAGAAAACTAGGTGTGGGGGGATTTGGGGGTTTTATTTATTACCATAACTAGTCTGGGCAAAGCCGCGGCTAGCAGTGATGATAAAAAAGTATATTATCAGAATGCATCAATCGAATCAACGCGATCAAACCACTAACTAATCTGTGAAAGCACACAAAAAAATGCAGTCGGTGATAGAACTTACGGACATGTTAGCGAATTGGCATTAGGAATTTTGGCGTTGCCTTTTTCTAACGCATTTGTGGAAAGAGCCTTCTCTCAAGTAGCTATTATTAAAGACAAACTTCGAAACAGATTGGCCTTTCACACTGCCGAATCAATCTTGAGAGATATACATTGCTAGAAGGATTTGTTCATTTTAAACCTAGTTCAAAGATGCTAAACAGATTTAATTCAGAAAAAATATACGGAACTGCAAACGACGCGGGTGAAGAGGCTGATTCGGTAATGGAAACTTATCTATTCCGTGATGGAAACTATTGCTAAAATAGTATAAAATTGTATCTTTCATTAATCCTAAGGAAAGAAAATTAATTTTAATTAAAAAAAAAAAAGAATCCAAAACATTTTTTTTTTAAATCAATTGTTTAAATTGATAAAAAAAAATGTTTGTCATTTGAGGGGTTTTTTTTTTCAAAACCCGAATTTTGGGGGGATTTCGGGGAAGGTTTGGGGAGAACGCGAGACGGTCATTTGGCAACACTGAGTGCCAGACGGATGGCGGGATTTGTAAAATGTAAACAGTGGTAAACAGTAAACAGGTCAGCTTGAACTGTTTTTTTTTTTGTTTTATTTTATTGACGAGAAATTTGAAAAACATAGTTTTATTTTTCAGTTTCAAACGCACTTTCATTACATATTCATACAGGGATAAGTATGTTTGCGGGACTGTGGGTAAGTTTTTAAACCAGTTTTCAATAGTTACTAGTGTTTAAAACTGTCAATTCCACAATATGAAACTATGTGATTGATTATCAACTTATTATTCAATTTATCAGGTCATAAACCTATATTGCTACTTCGGAAGCCCCACACAAAATTGCGGGATGGTTTAGATACCCTGTGCCATTAGGTACCTACTTACTACTTATAAACGTCGATCGATCGACGCGATGTTTAAATGTTAGTCACCAACAGCAAACAGTTACTCAAGAGTGGATTGGTGACATGTTCTGTGGCGGTTAACCCAAAGAGTAGAGTAACTATAGAGGAAGGTTAACCTATCCTAGGTTTACTTTACTGCCTAAGACCGAAATTAAAACACAAAAAAGTTTAATTTATTGTTTTAATACAAAATGTATAAACGTACTTAAAATTTCCATCGAAACATTAATGATAAACAATAATTATTATCATCACATCACAATTACACATTCTTTATTTTGAATGTCCTTAAAATAGGAGATTACAACTATTTTCTTTATTTCGAGGAAGTGCTAATGAATTTTTTATCATGAATGTCTATGCATGCAGGTATTCCTGAAGTTTCATAGGTATTCATGTGTGGAACAATTACAATTACTTATCACTTTCTTTTGTGACAAAAATGAGGAACCATTATCATACCCACATAACATTATTTCAGAAGCACCGCCTCAAACGACAAAAAAGTCGATAATATAACTAAAAAATAAATAGCTCCTTAGACTCCTTACTTACCAACTATGAAGCTAGAAATAGACAAGCTTTGGGAGGTACTTTGAAGCACAGTCTTCAATCAATTAAATAGAGTAGGTACTAAAATTATTTTCGCAACTAGGAGACAGATTCCCTTCTCCAATTGCAACTTTAGAAAAAGGCTCTTTCTTTCATGAACTCAAGGACCTGACCTAGTACCCAGACTGAGGTACAGGGTAATACTGTACTATTTATTGGCTACATTTTTTTGCATTGATATATTAATCTACTAAGAACAATTTGTTAACATACCAAAAATAAAATTATGTTGATGGCATCATTAAGAATTTGCAACAATCATTTTGATTTACTTATATGTCATTTTGAAAATAACTTAAAACCTGTGAGACAATTCTGTTTGCGCTTTACTTAAAGGTTAAGTTTCAGCTTTTGCTGTTATAAGTCGCTTGAGATAGCAAAAAAAAAAGACTGATTGATACACTTTTCTAGCTGTCAAAAACTTCACAACCCTTCAGAGAACATCATAATGTTCTAGAAAACTATCTTCTTACTGTAATAAACTTTTGGACCAAGTAAGTCCAGGGGCTCTAAAATAGCCAAGATTCCAAGAAGTTACATTTCCGCAATTAAAATGAACTTTTTTCTCACTAGAAAGGGCGCAGAATCGCAGATACAATGCCAACCAAAACTGACTTTATGTAAAGAGTTTTTAGCAAGCCCCATTGATTTTAACATCGCCTTATAGGCGAGACAACCTTGCCTCACTAAAATTCGCGTAAACTTACGTCTCGCCTACGAGCTTCTTGTCAGAAAGCCCTTGAATATGGCCAGTTATTGCTAGAAGAGGAGTGGTGGTCTAAATATGGGCTATCAGTGAGAAGGAGCTTGCTACCACTAAGACCAGAGCTGGAACTCTCGCTCGATGAGAACATGCTCTTGCTTCCTGTGTAGAAAGAGAGAGACGTATGTAATGGCTCTCTTCCTAGACGGCGTCTTGCTCGCACCAAAGAGATGAAAGCCACAGCGATTGCACACAGGAATATGATTCCTAGGACGCAAAATGCGAGTGCCATTTTCCCTGGAGATAAGCAGATGGTCTTGTCTCCCGGTGAGAAGCCTCTCACGAATTCATCTTCTTCCGATTCTATTCTTCTTGACCCTGTAAATGAGTAGGTTTAAATACTGGTCAGTATCAAATAGAGAATTTTTGCCTGCTTTGGGTATAATTAATGGGGGGATTTAGACAATGATAGTCTTTTCAAAATCTTACCTCTTATTGAAGCTTCGTCTTCTAACTCTATGTTAGGTGCATGCACCTCTATGCTGTTATAAACTTCCAGTCTATCAATCACTATGCCTTTAGCGTCTTTATCTAGTCGAGCCTTTCTTAGTAATCCATCTCTAGTTTGCTGTGGTTTCTGCAAAGCTTTGCAGTCCACCGGAGGGCATTGGCCTTTGCACAACTCAATACCACAAGTTAAATGTAGCTTAGCTCTATCAGGGAATTTGAAGGCAGCAAACGTGGTGATAGCATGTTGGTAGGTCATGATATTCTTGAACATGTTGTCAGGGTCAGATTTTTCCAGTTTGATATTTGTTTTCTCGTCAATGTTTTTCTGGAGGTCAACAGGCTCTAAGTCAGAAAAATCAATTTCAGCGCTTTTGTGCTTGTGATGATGGATTGATGGTTTGTTGAAGATCGTCTCATCGATAGGACAGCCGGCCTCGTCCAGTAATTTCTGCGAGGCTTCTCCCAAGCCGTCGTGGGCAACGCAGTTAGTTACTCGGAGTCCAACGCCCACTGAAATATAAAGATGGACATTGAGTAACACGTTCAGTCATCATACACTTGTTCAATTGAATTACGCAATAATTAAGAATGCCGAGGAGATGAATCATTCATTGACTTATATTCCTAACACCTATTACATAGAGCAGACTTTTGTTTCTTAGTGGGAACTTCGTCTTTCCAATGTTTTATATACCTAGCTTAAATACACAAGTCACAATTTCCAAACATAAGTTCCTTTCTCCAAAAGAGTCAACTTTTCAATTAGGTTCAGCTTAGGAGCTAAACTAAACCTAATTGAAAAGTTGACTCTTTGGCGAATCTCGAAAAAGCGGGTCCTACACCCGCTTTTTATTATCTTCTTCCCGCTTTTTCGTTCTTATTCAAGTATATCTATCCCACCTTCTTTCCCTGCCGAACTGGCGTTTTAGCTTTCGGCTAACAAGAATTAACCAAGAAAAATAAATTCTCATCCCCCTAATAACCGTTGAGTCACACTGGCATGATGTGTTGCTCATTCCGTAGGCAAGGCGTTAGAAAATTACTTCTAATAACTTCTAGCAGGCCAGCTTCACTGGCTAAAATACATGGTTAAACTTACCAGGCAATGTGCACTGTATGAGTAGTCTAGTAGGCTGTCCCACTTCGACGGTGGCGGGCTCTGCAGCAGACACCGCGGGTGCCAGTTCCATCCAGGCACGTGCTGCTGCCATAAGCCACTCGCGTTGCTCTATTTCTGCCGCGTTCACGAACCCTTGACGGTTGCGGCCAGTTCTGTTGACAGATCGTGAAAGTTACAATTCTACTAACTTGAAGTCAAAGCAATTTAATTAAGAACAAATTAAAAAAATAGTACTTGCTTCGAGCTCAAAATGCAAAAGGAAAGAGAAAAATTAAAAGACTGAACTGATGCCTTTGCCCTGCAGTGGGACACAGAGGCTCCACTTGCTCTTGCGTTTGCTAACATAATATATTATTTATCTAACTTTACCTCGTTTTTTTCGCCTCCCTGGTAGTCATTTCGCGTAATTTACTGTTGATCACCATCTCTAAAGCCGAGCTATCGATCTGAACCGCGCGAGGTTGCAGTTTACATCTGAAATTCAAAACATGAACGCTTTAGATAAGCAACTTAAACAAGTAGATCTTGATCTGCATCTACCGTTCGTTACAAATTCAGTTAGTTTAAAAACTTATGTATGAAATAAAGTACATGAAATAGAATTCTACTGGATTGATTTTCGCAGATTCCGCATTTCGTAAATATCTATTTTTTTATTAGACCATCCTTTATCTTTTTATCTTAACTCCGGTCCATATCGCACTGTGCACTGGGCTGAGGTCTTACAGATGAATGCAATGCAATTCTTTTGTACTTAGCTCATAACTGGTTTCCAAATCAAACAAGGCATTACTCAGATGCTTTTACTCCTAGCATAAGTATATTTAAACTTGGTCGGAGAGGTTCAAACGCAGGATAAATAATTCGCAGAATATATTGCAGATTTTGCTCTCATGCAACCGGGCTCTTGGTTAACGCTCTCCATTAGACATTAAATGAGGTAACATGAAACCTAGGAGACCTTATCAGGACTCGCAATTATTATCTGCCTAGCACTTGACGCATTCCACATGGAACTAGATTTTTTAATGTCCTTGCACCTTGCGTGTACAACTTCCAGTGCGTCGTTGAATCTGGTTGCGTAAGGTTTTTTTCTAATACTTATCTATTACAATCATGATCCTTGTTCGGACTTAGGTAATATTTTTCCATTGATATCGAGTTTGACGACTCCATTATGTTTGTGAATAATATTATTAGAAAATCTAGAGATTAAAACAAGGGCTTTATAACAATAACGCATGAGGTTATGTAGGTGTTTGTTTTCAATACATAATTAACTGGATTTTTATGGAAATTAACAAATTATAGTGCTAAAATCTAAGGAGTTTTGTTATTGTCCATTCTTCTCCACACGAAACTACTTTTTGAAAGGAGAATTAAGAATCAAATAAATTTCTTTTCAAAAGTGCGTTCTAAGTGCTTAATTGTAATAAATACAATTACGCACTTAGAACGCACTTTTGACAAGAAATTTATTTGAATAAGGCGCTTTTTGTAGGCTAAAACGTCATGAGAATTCAGGGCCGTTATTTCGCCAGCTGCCCTTTTCGAGATCAAGGGTTGATGATTGCACAATACGTCGGTCGTCATAGTATCCATTTTTGACTGCCTGGTTGGTCTAGTGGTTGCAAGTATTACTGCTGAGCATGAGGTCCTGGGTACGATTCCCAGGTCGGTTAAAGTGTTATTGGATTTTTTTTTCAGAAGGAATTTCTCAATCGCAGCCCGGAGTCTGGATTTGTGACCGTTTGATGGCAATAGGCTCGCCCCCTATTACATGGGACTTACCTAAACAGAGTTGGCGAAATGTGGGTGTACTATAGGTACACTACACCTCTCTCGGGGAAACAAGAAGTGATGTTATATATTTATTATGCAGTCATTCTTCCCCACCTGACTAACAGTTCCTGATCAGATGACTGCTGTAGCTGCCTGTCCATCTGCACGACCAGCTCGACGTTGTAGTACAGATCCTCTTCATCATCAGGCTCCTCAACTGTAGTGTTCATTGTTGATGTCCTGACGCCGCATGCGTTCGATGGCAGATTTAGAGTTATCTTGTTTTGAAGGTTTCCTGGAATATGTAACATTTCCATTAAAATTCCGGTATAACGTAACGTTTTGAGATCTTTTCATTAACATGCAAATGCAACAATAATTAAACAATAAAGTATTGGAGATAAAGACTGAGGTAGAGAGAAGAAACGAGCTTGAAACTTGGACGAATATCGTTTTTAAACACATCAATCAGATTGGGACATGGGACTTATAATTATAGTCATAACAGGCTAAATGTGCGTGTCCTATAGGTGCAACTAAGCCTAACCCTTCTGGGTAAACAGTCGTGATGTGATGTTACCAAACAGATTCTATTTACCTTGAACTCGACACTCCCTCGAGAAGTCCTTACTGAAGACAAGTCCTTTAAATGGCTGTGCCATCTCTAAATGCACGGTCATGGACGCCTTGTCACAGATTGTAGACACGCTGGACACCCTATTTGGCAGGATCTGCTGGCCGAGGGTTGGTGACACCAGCCACATTAGCAGTATCGCACGCCACATCTTGGCGCGCCCTGAAAAGATGGAAAAATATAGCATGAGTCAAATAGGTAGATACAACCAATTCCCTCCTCTTAGAATAAGAGAATAATAATCTTTATTGGAACAAAAACACCTGTGAAAGTAGAAATTTCTTTAAGGGGTGGACAGATCGAATAATAACTTCGAGATAAGCCAAAAACAACTTAAGGACACAGAAATACGACCTATCTACGGTTACTACTAGACACACTTCTGCCATTATTACGATGATTAAGTATAATCAAAATTAATCCGGTTCAGCTTCTATGCGTAAAGTTATTTTTATAGGGTGCTTAAACGTGTGTCGTAAAGTTATATCATACTGGTATTTTCATTACGTACTCGTAATAAAGTAAGGTTCATAGAACTTGTATCTAAAGTACAGCGTTCTAATAATAAAGTACGAAGGTGTCTGCGAGGACTAGACGGGCTAGATCTGCGGTGCCAGTAGTGTACATATCTAGCCGAGTTGATCGACAATTTGCGGTCAATACCGCGGTTGTGGCGGCGGATATGAAAGTAATTTGAGACAATCCACAATTTACGAAATTGAAGTTTTAGATTTGTTTCTATTGAATATTACGTAGGATATCTAATCTACACAACCACATAATACAATGTTCCTTATTTTTCTGTTTCGAATTTGCTCGAAGGATAAGTTCTGGCAAGGTGGCAGCGAAAACGTCGTGGATGTGGCAAAGTTTTGGGCCAACAACATCTAAAATACAGTCGTGCCAACGACACGAAGAAGAAGAATAACAAGCGTCCTTAGAATATTAGAAATGTCTCTGTTTTAATTCAAACATATTTCCTTTAACCCCTGACACTAATAACTAACCGGACAAGTCGGAAAAGGCTCGCATCTTTGAGGGCGTTGAACGAACCGAGACTAGCATAATCTTGGACAGTACCTAATATATTGAAAGGGGCGCTAAGTGTATTTGAAAAAGCGGTCCATTGTGCTTGGCCATCGAGGCGTTTAGCATACAATTTATAGTTAATTCTTCCTATTAATCTACAAAATCTTAAGAACCTACCTACATATGTACATTTAGGTATATCGTTGGAAAATGTACGGTTATATTTCCGGTCTCTGTCAGCGATCTCCGATGGTAGATGGTACACTTAGATATAAAACGTTTGTAAGACAATTAAATTGTTTATACGAGGGAATTGAATTGGGGCTCTATGATCTATGTCGAGCGATTCGTAGCGATTACGGCCGAGATAAAGAAGTCTTACTTTCGTCTTTCGTGTGGACCTAAATTAATTACGGTTTGAAGTGCTTTTCTTTCACTTTTTGCATGCAACGAACAGGAGGTATGGATTAGTAAAAATAATAGTCGTAAGTGAGAAGTGACCGTTATCAATGAATTGTTTTTTTTTTTTTGAGCCGGCTACTATTATTTCAATGGCTTAGAAACTTAATCATGAACGCAGGCTATTCAAAAACTGTTTGCTTCTCAGATTGACGATTGACGCCATCCTTAGATGGATCTGAATCAAATCTCAGTAACGTTTAAACTAATCTTTCACTATGAACCATGACTCTGAGATTATTTAAAAAGACTAGCTGCGCCCTGCGGTTTCATCCGCGTTATTGCGATTCCAAAAAAATAAAATTTGTGGGGAGGGCCAGCCTTATCGCTTAGGGGTTTATAAAGATATTCTCTGACCTACCAAATATACACAAAAAAAATCATAAAAATCGGTCAAGCCGTTTCGGAAGAGTTCGATAATAAACACTGTGACACGAGAGATTTTTATACATATATGTATAAGATGACGCTGCAGTCCATTTCAGAGTCATCCCTGTTAAGATCATCAAACCGCGTGCGTGATGATCGCCATTAGCTTTAAAATCATTGTCTCGAGTCTGTCTCAAAAGTCTCAGAGAATAATATTTAACCATGGTAATTGCAGATAGTGCTCCAGAAAATAACGTAATGATTATAGGAAATTATTACTCTATTCTAGTCCTGTTCAAATTGACATGGTTTCGCTACTGCTATATTACGCAGGATGGGATGAATAAAATTATAGAGCAAAGACGCGGTTTACAATGTACAAGGAATAAGTAGTTAGTTCTAGTTTCAATAATATAGGGTTTTTACTCTTTGGGACTGACTTCTTCTCACGCTTAAGGATTCGAGCAAGTCTAGGGATAAAAAATAAATCTGGTCAAGTATTCTATTTAATGGATAATTGTAATGTAATTCTATGATAATGGATTGATTGTTTTTGCGCAACGGTAGAGGTCGTTGTAACACAAAGTGACAGAAGCGAGTGTTTGAAGCGTGCGCTTGCGCTTCTGTTTACAGTTATCCAACTCTCAGGGTTTATCACAAACAAAAACAATTACATAAACAGCTATGTGGTGTTGCGTAATTGACAATTAGTGTGCAATTACAACTGTATAAGAATGTGGGACCGCGGTCGGTGGGATCTCGACTGCTCTTCAACGTCGCACGTGTGAAAATAAGGGTCATTATATACACGAATTAAAGAATACCCAATGTCTGCTGACGTAATTTTTGATATAGAGATGATAGAAACAAAGACGGGTAGGTATTTATTTGGTAGTATGTATGCTTGATCTGTATCATTTCAAAGATAAAACTTATAAATAGATAAGGTGATACCTAAATGATAAGTATTGATAACTTATCTTTAGTCTTGTAACTATAGGCCGTCCGCTTAACTGACACGTTGCCTGAGGTAGCTGCACGGTGCGGGAGGGGTGATAGTTGTCACAAGTTGACGAATCACGTCACCAGTTCACCACAACCCTTCCGCACCGCGCTGCTACCTCAGGCAACGTTTTAGTTATGCGGTCGGCCTGTAGTCAATTTTATTAAAAAAATAGGTGTCTCATTTTTTTTTTTGTTAGCCTATTTGTGTCCCACTGCTGGGCAAAGGCCTCCCCTTTTTCCTTCCAAACCTCCCTGTCTTGTGCGATCTCTGGCCATGTTGGCCCTGCGAATGTTATTAGATCGTCACGCCACCTTCGCCTTGGTCTACCTCGACGGCGATGTCCTGCCTCAGGCGTCCAGTGAGTGACTATCTTTGCCCATCTCTCCGGGTGCATTCGTGAGACGTGTCCGGCCCACTCCGACTTCAGCCTGGCTGTTTTTTCTCCAACATCAGCTACTTGAGTTATAGAGCGCAGCGTGGTGGTTTCTAATATAAAAACGAAATCTAAATTGACTGTAGAGCATGTCACAAACATCAAAGGCCGTAAAATCATGCTGTAGTAATGAACACAACACATGACTACAGATGGAATAGATAAAATTATCAATTGAAGTGAAAGCATTTTTTATTGAGCGTGAGATCTGGTTTGTGCACGGATAATTTTATCAGATGCGCCTTTCCAAAGTCGAATATTGTTG
This sequence comes from Oligia fasciuncula, assembly GCA_963082905.1. Lineage (NCBI taxonomy): Eukaryota > Metazoa > Arthropoda > Insecta > Lepidoptera > Noctuidae > Oligia > Oligia fasciuncula. The sequence continues at coordinate 14,044,347 of OY720398.1, forward strand.
CCAAATATGTAATGGGCGGTTTGCTGAATTTACCACACTGACTTCTTTTGTTTTTACAATGTTTTGTAATCCTATAAATAAACATGAACAATATTGATTTTCATTTTGTTGTCTTTCACAGCAGACAGCACTTTGTTCGGTTAAAATTTTTAAGAAAGAATGCAGTTTTTTACGCATCGACAGCGTAAACCTACTTACATAATATGTTACCTACGTAAATGATAATGAAAGTCATGAGATACATTCTGACGTTTTCAACATTACTTTCTGGATGGCAATTTCGAAACAGGCCAAGGTGATGAAGATGTTCCGAAGTTTTGTGTTGAAGTCAAACAACTAGATAATGAGAATAAACGCGTTTATTCAATATCACACTCAAAGGGAAAAGCAGAACTTTTTCTGCTGTATCTATTCTCTTCTAAGTACTGTTCCAACATTACCTATCTTTAGAGGAGGGGGAGGTACGAAGTCCCTCCGTTGAAAAGGGAGTATTTCAACCCAAAAAGTATACTATTTCAGGTGCCCCCTGAGCCCTGACTTAAAAATCAAAAAGAAATATAATTAGGTAAAAAAAAAGAAAGCTTTAGGCATCTCACTTGTAGGGACAAGTGGGATGCATTATAAGATGCATTGTCAACAATTATTTAATTAAGTTTGCATTGTCGTTAGTATCCTACCTCAACTTTTAGACTTAACGTAGGTAATGTCTTCTATAACTATAACGTTACCTACCAAAACAAGAAAACAGTCTAATCAAAATAACACATGGTAAAATGCAATTAAGGTATGATTCCGATCTCGGCAGCACACAGCAGTGCTGCCGCGACACTACTGGTCCCCATACATTTTCTATAGGCTTATATGAGATTACATTCCGAGCACAGCAGCAATGTGACGCAGCAATGTCGCGCAGCATGGCTGCCGTGCTCGGAATGTAATCTCATATAAACCTATAGAAAATGTATGGGGACCAGTAGTAGTGTCGCGGCAGCACTGCTGCGTGCTGCCGAGATCGGAATCATACCTTTATGGTCACGCATTTACATTCCTTGTATATCATGAAAACTTAGCCATAACGGGACACACAAATTGTAATAATCTATTTCTTAGTCGTTACGCCTATTTCATTCCCATCTTCCGACACTTTCAAAGATGGCCGCAGTAGGTGCGAACACTATTGTAATATGAATTTAACATAACGTTAAGACGAAATGTAATAACTTGTCAGGAGATAATGGCGTTCATAATTGGCTCGTATCATTATTTGTGGGAGTTCGTCGACATCGACTTCCAATTTTTTACGGCATAATGATAAATCTGTGATGAGATTGCAGACTGGTACATAATCGGTTAGAAGATTCAATTACATTGGTACCTACTATGATATCGGTTATGATTATCGATTATGTGATACCTATAATTTTGGCTTAGGTATAAGAAAACATACTTTTATTTAATAAACCAAAAGTATAAAAGCAATAGCAATCCATATAATATTTCCAATTATAGAAACAAAGCCATAAATTTTTATTACTACTCTAGAATATAATAATATCTAAGAAAATTTTCAACGGCTCTAATTTTAAGTTTAAGTACAACAACTCATTTAAGCCCATCCTGCAAAAAGCTTAGCTATATTATTTCTTTGACTTTTTAAGACGAAGTGAAGACCTTAATTAAACTTTTAAGTACCTAAGTGCTTCTAGTGAAACAACGTACAGCGAGATATTTTTACACAGTCCAATTATAACTCGTAAGAGGAAAAAGAATCTTTGCACAGTCCATAACTCATCAGAGGAAAAATTACGTGATGATAAGCAAATGACGTTCTTGCTAGAAATTGATATGCCGCGTCGAACCGTGTTTGATATCACGACCTTTCTTCGGAAGTCAACCCGATAAAATAATAATAATAATTTTACTATCAGGCTTCTAAGGCCCATAGGTAAAATACACAAAATAATGCCATTGTCGTTTTAAAACGAATTAAACAACGATCTTTATGGATGGATATTAGACAAATATCCCGTAATACTTACTTGATAACTCGAGACGTCGAGTTCATAATTATTTTATTATGGGACCGTTATTCAATATTTACCTTTCTGATACCTATAGGTAGGTAGTTAAATATCATCAGCTTGATGAACTTTTGCTAATTGAGAAGCAAATTGTTTTCTTGGAGTTAATTATTAGCTATTTTATCATGAACGATGTCGTAGTTAATCAATACGACGAACTGGTACCTACTAACAACAGTCAATAAAAATATGTATATTTGTTCATCAAAACCAAATGAAGCTGATTGCTTCTGAAGATATTAATTGCATCGAAAGTAAATGGACTTCACCTATAAACCGAATTGTTAAAACAGTTACAATTAAGGTTAGCACCGCTATAGACAAGTTTTTATTCGAATCTTTTATTTTATTACTTTCTTAAATTTTAGTGTACCTACGTAAAATGTCACGAACGGTTACATTAAACCATTAATCTCATTTAGACAGGAAAAAGCAATGTGTAACACAAAACGTACTGAATGGTGACAAAAAATAAGATAAACGTTTCACATTATGTCGACTGTGTCATTAGCAAAATGTTCGAAATGTAATGTGCCGTTACAAAAACTGTTCCTGTCTTTTGACTTCAATACAACTTTTTATTATCATTGTGAATGAACAAGTGAAAGTAAAGCTGTGGTTACCTACATATTGAGATAAATCTAAAATTTGATCTAAATAAAGCATTCTACACAGATGATCGAAATCCTATGGAGTTTATAGTTAAAACAAAAATAGTATGTCTATTTATTTGTTAAAAAATATTTATCTGTTGTCTCTCTTAACCACTCTGTGATTGACAATAATTTGTCGGTTAATGCGGTCAACGGTCGGTCGATGTGATCATGGACTACCTCAGGGTTCTATTCCAAGAATTCGAAGATATGTGACGTCTACCAACCCGCACAGGGTCCGCGTGCATGGTGGATTACCTACGGCCCACTCCCTCTCACAGAGAGGAGGCCCGTGTCCCAGCAGTGGGAACATTATAGGCTGATTATATCAGGGTTCTATTCTGGGACCATGATATAGGAAAAGCGTATCTATGCTTTATGAAAATATAATAATTAACTTTATCAATCTTCTCGAATGTAGTCTGCACCTAATAAAAGAGAATCATATGAAAAAAAACGGTTATTTGGGCAAAACGTGATTGAGAATAACAACAACAATATAACAGTTCTAAAGCATTTTATCCAGTTAACCTCATTAGTTTTCTCTTGTACATTCTCGGTAAGATTTGTTCCCATTCATTTCTCCGCACATTCGTCAAGTTAACGCACTAATGTTTAGACGTAGAAATAGTGAGAGAATATGTCTAAAAAAAAGTTCACGATATGTTTTTCCCAAAAGAAGGCACCCCCAACCTTCCAGTCCTATGAGGATGAACATGAATGAATATGATTCAAAATATAATAATTATAATACATCCATAAGCGTACCAAATCAGTTCTATATTTAATCTAAACATTCTCTTAATAACTTTTTTGAGTTAGCAAAACTCCAAATGGTTGGGACAAGAGGTTCGCATCGCGTGAGCCACGTTCAGCAATAAAGTGCTGGGCTTACGGGCCGTAATGGTGTATAGTGACAGGTTACTAAGTTCCTCGCCCACAGGCCTCATTCAATCGACCATTCCGAGCTGCTAAGGCTTGAGGACAACGACCAGATAGCATAAAATATAGTACTGTTTAGATGTTTGTTGTTGTTTATTGCTTTCTGAATAGGTGACTAAGTAAAAGTTAATATTTTGCCGGTAGTTGTAAAATTAAAATTCCGAACGTTGTTTTTCCTTTAGTTGTACTAACGATAATTTGTTTATTTGACATGTCTATGTACCAGCCTGTTAAAGAACATTATTTTTTAAAATCCCTTCGACTGTTACTTTAAAGATCGCTTATAATTTGATGAGATTATTCACTATAAATAAGAGTACCATTACATCGCTCTTTATACATAATTTTAACGTTATATCCGACAAAGCTTGGAAGTCAATTTATTCAAATTTAAACATGCCATAATACACCGATGAAAACATAAAATTAAAATAAAGTGCCTCAATTTAGAAAGCAGAGAATGAACTTATTATTTGGTAAGAACTTTTTGAAAGAGACATATAATATGATTTTGTTTCATTACATTTGTTTTAATCGTACTTATATCAAAGCATGTGTGATGTTCCCACAGCCATTGTATCTGGCAGGTTTCCTCTAGTGGAAATTAATCGATGAGTTTCACCTTATTGTTTCGACTCGAGGTATGGTTTACTTAGCTCCATAGGTTTACAGGAGACGCTAATTTTTCTTTGTTACTTTTCCGAGGAAGTAACGTTGATACAACAATTCTTAATGATGTTAACACGCTAAAGCTCTTATCTTTCTGCTTAGTTTAACTGAGATAAAATCAAGTCGGTAGGTACCTATTACGCAAGTGCAATGTTACCAGTAGTACAATGACTTATACTTATATACATAGATAGGTACCTGCAACTTTTTTCTTGATGATTCTGGTAAAATAGAGTATCTTGAATCTTGGGATTTCCATCTTTGAAATCATTCCTTTCATTAAATCTCTATTGTATAATATTTAATTAACCCGTCGGATATTATGAGTCTTAATTCACAATCTCGATGAAATATACCTATTTTACTTTTCTTTGTTTCTTTCTAATTGATCACGTAAGCGAATTATGTAGAGAGTCATCGAGCTCAAGTCGTCGGCAACATTTCAAAAAACAAGTTTATTTATTTATTTATTGCTTTCCAACTCATAACAGTAACCCAAATATTTTGGCAACATGGTATATTTCTTACAGTAAACCTATTAAGATAGCAAGTGGTACGCAAAGAGCGTCGTGGAACGCTACAGTTACTGGCGTTCCGTTATACGCCAGTAACACATAACGATACGATGACGATGTAAAAGACGCCAACTGGGAATGCGGATGAACGGAACGTGCACAAAGGCTGTATCACTGCATCTCGTAGTCATTTGTTTTTAGCTTAAGTAGAGTTAACGAGGCTAGGGACACAAAACGGAAAGCTACCAAAGGAACTTCCATTTAAAGAGTTTATAGGATTTATATACTTTCATCTCCCTCACTTCATATAAGTTTTTAATTAGGCACTGGGTTCATGAAAAATAAGCTTCAAGCGCAGTCATAGTCAGTTATAGCTAGACTTGTCTCAAAAATACAACATTCTTCTGATCTCAAGCGCGACTGCGCCAGTTTTTATGTCTTGCTAGCTACGTTGCAACCCTTGCTCGATTAACACACATACCTACTAAATTACTAATAGATTATGAGCTGCACTAACCTAGGCGAACTCATCAAAGTAAATCTTATGAAAATTATCATTCTGTCTGACGAGAACAAGCATTAAACATTTAAATCCATCCGCCTCTTCTTCGCACGGTTCTGACGACTTGACAAAACATGAAGATTTCTTATTTCGGGGATTACAGGCGTGATGTTAAGTTATACACATCACCCTTCCGGAATAAATTCTCTAAATGATGTTGAAACCCCTATCAAAATCCGTTGCGTAGTTTCGAAGAACAGCGCGGTCATACAGAAGAAATGTGACTTGCTTCAATATCTAACAAACTAGCGGCCGCCCCAGCTTCGCAGGGCTGCAAAGTTTTTTTACCAATTTTCAATTTTTTTTTCTTTCATACAAACCTTGTCCTGGCAATACCGAACACAACAAAAAAATAATTATCCAATTTGGTCCAGTCATTCAGAAGTTATGCGCGTAAGTACTACAGACATTTCGGCGACTTTGTTTTATACTATGTAAGGATATAAATAGATATAGACGACGCGACGGAGCCATATTAGTTTAACTGGCTATTTATTTATAAAGCAAAAACTATATGAAATGTTGTATTTATAGATTCTAATTTAAACCAACGTTTAAATGGCTGTTAATGGCGACTCCCGTTAATGCCTGCGCTATATGAACACTTTATAGCTAATAAATAATATTTATATAAATGTATGCAATGCCTCGACTGTTACCGTACGTATTCCCACATGAAATCAACTCGGCATAACTGCATAGCCAGCGGTACTAGCTATAAACTTACTTGCACATTAGGATACTGGCACATTGTGGCTACTACCGTACTGTCAATTCGTTTATACTCCAACAGTCATCAAATCATACTCATCATCACTTGCAGTTACGGGGTTGAAATGGTCGATGACCATCACGGTCGGTTGATTCAATACACAGAAACAGGAAAATATCCACAATTTTAAATAATGTCCCTAAAATGTCTCTAACTAATTAAGTGGAATAGGGATTTAACATTTTGGTATATTTTTTTTTACTCTTTGGTCTAGGATCATGTAAAAGGAATACACGATTCAATGAATTTTTCTCGATACAAAAAAATTGTAGTTATATCTATTTTTTACTTTTTTCGACATCACGGCGTAACGCTTAATTAAGAGTTATTCAATGGAATTTACTTTAAAACATAGAGAATTATCATATCAAAGTTTACTCAGAGTAGTTTTAAAAGTAATTGCATCACTTTCGCAGTCGCTACGATTTATTTTCGAGGTAGCGCCTATAGCCATCATTCTACCAGATAATGGCAAATTAATAACGGCTTCCATTGCTTACATAACTGTTTCCAATTTTCAGGTGCAATATGATGTAAAAAAGCAAAACTACGTTGCGAAGAAGAGTTGAACGCACTTACTTTTTTGCAGTCATTGCATGTCATTTGAGTTTGATAGATTTTGCTAACAGTTTCGATAAAAGCAATAGGTATTTATTAGGCAATTTCGAGAGGACACATCGAATGGAGGCCACGTAAAGATGTTCAATCCGTGTGATAATGATAAGCATCTAGGCCCGTCACGCACGGATAAATCTATGATCAGAAATTGGTAGATGAGATGACGAAAGTTAGCAGTGTTCTGGTACAAATGTTCTTTCGGGTACGTGTGAGAAAGTTTATAATGCTAAAAGTTTATATAATAAGTTATTCGAAGTTATCCTTATACCGTTGACGGCCATAAATCAGCCACAGCAGATGTTTAAAAAGCCATAAGTGCTACTTCTCGACTTCTGAAAGTATATAATGGAACTTTATAAGTTATTGCTAAGACCTTTAAAAAGCCATAGGTGCTACTGCTTAACTTCTATTTAGATGTTTTATCTGCAACGGTTTGTGTATTTGGTCATCTGCAGCTCTAGAAGCATCGCAAATGAATTGCAATACCAGCCAAAGTCTTGTGCCTGAAACAGCTACTGCTTGGTGGCAAATTGATATGGTGGTAGTAGGTATCTACTTACTTCTCTGGACGAGCGCCTTCTCAAAGTAATTCTAATAGTACTTAAACTCACGGCTACCTCTTATCTAGTTACTGTTTATGAATGTGAAGGTGAGCAGTAACATTGACGTAACTAGCGTCTGAGCGAGACAGATCACATGTGAATCCGGCGGAACGCTTTCACTCTCGCGCCTCCGATTCTTATCTAACTGTTGTACACTGAAGGCTGGAAAATGTCACCCACACTTGTTCAATTTTAAGTCTAGCCATTGATGTTATGTCATAAGTGTTTGGAGGAGTATACATAGATAGTCGTTTGATAACATTTCTTTCGTCGGATATTCAGGAAGGAAGGCCAGTGTTGCCTTCCGGAAAGTTAGTGCGTGTTTGTGTCTGTCTGTAATCTTTTGTCTTTTTCTGTACTGTGTCTTGTAAATGAAATGGAATCAGATGGATGAGACTTAATTGCCCCTGACTCCCTAGAGTTGGATGAAGTGGTTACCTTGCTACCTTGGGTAGTTCAACAAACTCCTACTGAAAGTTTGACGCATAAAAGTTTATGAAGAAAGTGAGTCTTTTATAAGACAAAAAGAACAATGTGGGTAATGATTTCACAAATTTAATTTATATTTAAAAGAGGAGGTACCTACTTCTATCTCTATGCTGTGTGATAAATGCACTAGCTATTGTGTTTCATGCCATCAACGTTATACAATCACTTCAGGTCACGCGAGGCGGACATATGTATTAGCTCGATCGACTTAGTTGCAGTGTCAATGGCATACTATTACCAGTGACCTTTTCAATTAAAGCAGACGAATTACAAGACCGATGGCCTAAAATCTGGAACGGTTACATAGGTAATTAGGTAATGGTACCTTATTACCTATGTAAGTAAATAACCGTTCTTGAATTTTCCAGCATGGGCTGGACAAGGGCCTTTCCTATAGAACAACGATGGTGGGCTGGTTAGGATGGTGTTGAGTGAACATCAAACATCCAAATAGCGAAAGATTTGCTGGTTTTTAACGCCAAAAATTTCAAAATACGCCTGGACATTTTACCCGATTTCTGGCATTACTTAAGGTAACGCCCCCGAAATTCAAAATTTCTTTATAGAAACAGAAAAAAAAAATGAATTCCGCGGGCTACGTTAAAGTACCTTTGGTACTGCTAAGGTAGGTAGAGTTTGATAAGTTCTCAATTTCAAATTCTCAATTCAGGAATCGGGTGTAATACGTCTAATAACTTAAATTGTGTCTCTAAATATGCAATTATTATAATGTCATCAAAGTATGCGAAGGTTCTCTCACTGAGAACCAGGGTTACGTCATTTGTTAACCATAAAATTGCATTTATTCTGACAAATGCAATTTGTCCTGGTTCACGTTCCTCTTATGATATCAGATCGATAAACCATCTGTGGTTAATCGATCTGATATCATAAGAGGAACGTTCAGTGAAAGTATAAAACATTACCTTGTTCCGGCTTTTGATGAAGCCTGCCGAATGATTAAAACAGAAACTTTTTATTTTGATATTGATAGCAGATGTTTTCTTGCACTCCATATTCTTGGGAGTAATAACGTTCGCTTGCATCCTCATTATCTTCTCTTTCCCGGACCATTATCAATACCTAATCTATAGCAACTAGTAAGTATTTGTCCTTCATAGTAACCAGTAACGTAAAGTAACTAATACTCGTTACTCATTCGATGCATTTTACGAAGTGATGTTTCAGATAAAAGACACAGTATAATAATAATTGTACTTTCCAAATGTAGACACATCGGTAAGAAGTCGGATTATGGCAGCAGTAAGCAGTGGTGTCCTAGTCGTAACGGCCGTGACTTACGAGTTGTCGATCGTTGCTTGGTTCGAACCCAGACAGACGCTTTACTTAAATTATTTCATCACTACTGCTCCCAAAACGGTGAACGAAAACATCGGCATCGTGAGGAAACCAAAAGTTCGAAGACATTTATGACTTCTACCAACTCGCACCGGGCCGTCGTGGTGAATTACGGCCCGCTCCCTCTCACTGAGAGGAGGCCTGTGTCCCAGCAGTGGGAACATTATAGGCTGATTATGCTTATGCTATGCTTAAATCACTATTTGTTTTTACTATGTAATACGAAATTAATCTTATATGGATATCACCGTATTACTCTTCCTTTCGTATTTTTTTCTGTGTCACGATTATCTTTGCCTTCTTATACTTCAGCAAATGTTTACCTTCAACTCATCCGCTATAAGTATTAAAACTGATCGCAGAATTACACAAAAAAAAAACTTTATCGAGGTCGTATGCATTGCTTGCCAGGAATTCTTCTACAAATTACTCTTTATGTTATAGCCTAGAGCAACTGGACTTCTAGGTGCTAAATTATCTATCCTAATTTTGATTTTCACATTCACCCTGCTAAGGCTGTCGGGTACACTGCAGGGCCTGACTCGGTCGACGCCAATCGTGACTAGGCACTCCATTTCCTTACTTTGTTAAAATAACTATGTGTGTATATTCCGAGGTTGCCACGAACTGTGCTCGTTTCGTACGTACAGTCACGAGCAAAAGTATGTATACACTTTGCTTTATTCAAAGGCGATTTTCTCCTTTATTTTTGAATGAAATTTTATATTAGTAGGAACATAGTATTTTCGAACCCATAGGTGTATGTAGTGTCGTATTTCAACGTTGCATTCGTTATTTCGTGAAAAAATCGCAATTTAAAGTTGTCAAGTGTTGACATATTGGTGCTCGTGACTGTACTACCCGATCCTATCTGGGCAGTAGTGTAGTGACCGTACCTTCGAGTAAACTGAGTGACAATTTGGGTCAAAGCTTTTCTATGTTACTAGCGACCCGCCCCTACTTCGCAAGGATTTTACGAATTGAGATAACATTGAGATATCTTTGAAAGTTTAATATTAATGTATGATACACTTATACCTTCCGGAATACATGCTTAAAATGATGGTAAAAACCGCATCTATAACTGTTGCGTAGTTTAGAAGAACAACACGGTCACACAGACATACACGAAAAGCGACTTTAATTTGTAATTTGTATAGATGCTTCTATGAGTCCTTCAAAAACTTTTTAGACTTTTAGGTACATAAATAATTCGTGATAGAGCGTCTTTTGATGATAGATAGGTTCCGAATTTAAGGGCTGACTCATAACGGAAATCCTTTTTTGCATATCTTTATATTCATTAAACTTCCATAACCAACAAAGTTGTTAAGTAGTCAGGTTTTGGTTCATAAAATCGTAGAATAAAAAAACTGTCATGTGCATAGGGTTGTCGAAATACTACTTGTTAAAGTTTAAAAAATAATTAATATGGCTTTGCATAAAAAATATTAGTTTGCCTGATTGACCTTCCCACGGATACCTAGATAAACTTTTCATCTATTCCGTAGACCTATTTATAATTTAAGAATGTGATGATAAATTTCTAAAATATCAATAAAGCAAAACGATTTTCTTTTGATTTCAACGAATCACAGGAAAAAGTTAAAATGTAAGTATGCCTGCCTGCCTGTCATCCAGCGAACACAAAAAAGCTTTATGTAGTAATAATCGACTAAGTGGAAAATGGCGCTCAAGTTGATCTTTAACCTAACACGTAGATACAATCGTACACATCTGCTGGACGTGAGATTAAGTGGTTCTGTTTACAAAAAATATTGGAGGCTTTCAATAGGTTAATTGACAATAGAAAACCGAGTAATGGGATAAAATAAGAAAAAAAGATCGAACATTTTTAAGAGGGTAGTCAGAACGAAGACAATAAAGTATCAAGATTTTTGTCCAGTTGACAAAGGAAATACTGCTAAAATGATTGATTATGAGCCTGCGTCGTCACACTGCAGGGCAAAGGCCTCCCTTCCCTCTTGCCACTTTTCCCGGTCTACTGCGATTGTGGGCCAATCCTTTAATAAGGAGTCCAGCTCATCCCGCCATCTCTTTCTGGGCCTGCCGCGCAGTCGTTTCCTGCCATTGGGGATCCAAAAATGCTTACCTACTATGAGGTAGTGATTTTTTTGTTAATTTAACTCTATACCCTATTCTACATTAAAAAGTGTCAAGTGTACCAACCCTAATGCCTTAGCAAGAGTGTCCCGCTAACTTACTTCACTCATCATTCTTATCACGTATCAATGCGGCACATCTACTTCAATTCATAGCTTGCATTTTAATCGGTACTCTTACTGGACCGGCATAAAGTTTAAATTGCTATATCAAGGTGCTTAGATACTGTATCGATTGATATGGCTACCGCATACCCGACCTGCGCCTGTGACCTACAGAACCTTGACTTTTGAGTTTGGTGAAAGTCGGGAAAGGTAGGAAGTGAGATCGTAGAGACTGGATCAAGTAAGTAGTTAATATAATCAAATTAGGAGTTATAGAAAGTGTTGGCTCCTTATCAGAAGTTATTTATCACTGCTTCATACAACATACACAACTAGCTTCATATTTTCTGACTGACCGACTTCTTGACAATTCCAAAGTGCCTGTAAATGGTTTAATTGAAATAAATGGTTTGAGTTTGACTGAGTATTAAATGCTAGTGCTCCAAACTCTCTTGTGCTTGATTTATTGGTAAAGAAAACACTTTTTCATTGTCCCATGAGAACCTCTGCCATGCTGCCATGCTATAAAGCAGGTTGTTGGCAGACGTAACTCCTTTTTTACTTTTATAAATAATTTATAATTTACACTTTTTTACCTATACAAGCGGTGGCGGTACGCTAAAAACTATTTTTATATGCATTCCTTAAATTTTATCCTGCAGGTTTTAAAACAGACATAATTATAAATCATCCTCATTCTCCTGCCCTTATAGATACCATTTAGTTTTGGGTCTGCGAAAAATGTCTTTTTACCCGACTGCGCGACGCAAAGGAGTGGTAATGTGTTCATCAGCCTATGTATGTATGTTTGTATGTTCCTTTGAAGCACTATACAGACCAAACGCCTGGGCCGATTTTTATGATTCACACGTCAATCGATTCCTCTTAGTCCGGCGAGTGTCACTAAAGACGATGACGTTAGTGAAAATTCAATATGGCGACTACTATGTATGTATGTATGTCTTAAATTTTTTTTTTTCTCAAAACCTATCTAGTGGGGTATCAAAATAAAGGGCTTTAAAAGGTGATTACAAAAATATAAACAACTTATATTTTAGGTTAAAAGTAATTCGAAGTGACAAATCGTAAAAAACACGTACGAAGAACTAAATCGTCAGCGAAATCTTTCACATTTGTAAACTAAAAAGCTGAAAATAAAAAAAGTTATTTAAAAAAAAATAAAAAACCCGACTGCGGAAAAAACTTAAGTTAAAAGAACTGAAAAGCTAAAAACAAGCCCATTTTAAATTAAATAAAAGTTGGAAGCAGGCGGGACCCATTTGAATTTGAAAATATAATAAAAATGGTATGGGTCCCGCCTGCTTCCAACTTTTATTTAATTTAAAATGGGCTTGTTTTTAGCTTTCCAGTTCTTTTAACTTAAGTTTTTTCCGCAGTCGGGTTTTTTATTTTTTTTTTAATAACTTTTTTTTTCTTCCATACTAAACTTCTCTATTAGTCGTTATTTCGGTAGTCACCCCCTTTCTAACCACATCATCATTCACACCGTCCATCCATCGTTAAAACAGAACAGTTACTTAGACATGTAAGTATAAGTTTTTTTTTAAATATTCTCTACGTGAGGCTTTGACAACATATTGAAGAGGTACTTATGGATTATTATTTTTTAAAGAGGTTTTTATTATACAACTGTTTAATGTTTATATCGGCTGGAATGTTAATGCTTCACACTCACTTGTGATTAATAGATAGACAGGATATTCTGATGGAGTTATCATATTCAGAGTGCTAGAAAGTACAGACAGTTCTTATCGGATATCGGTCTGAAGTTTTAATCCGACCAGTCTTAATTAATTGTAAGCTACACACAAGTGAAATGGGTTAAACATTATAAATGTGAGAAGTAGACCAGAAAAAGAGTAGTAAGTACTCGAGTGTTAATGATAGAAATGTGCTGTGTGAAGAAGGGGTTATAATATGTGATTCAGTATATCTCTGGCTTCATCTTTTGCACTTAAAAATACAAATAATAGTCATACTAATCAGCCCAAGATATAATTACCTAATTATATCTACCTCATCATCTGCCTAGCTTTTACCCAACTATATACATATACCTAGTTTTATTAAACCTTGTGCTCCATAAAACAGAAAAACATAAATTATTAACATAACTGTTATCTTATGCGCTACTGCAATAAAGTTAGCTAATAAAACACGCAATAAAATTAGTACTTGTTAATGTGCACCAATAATAACTTAATTACGAATACCTATGCAGAGAATATACTTCAGTATATTTCGAAAAGAAGAAATTAATAATGCTTGGAATATGAAGAGGAATTTCAAACAAATCAGAACTTACTTTCGGCTAATTAAATTACTAGGTACTACCTATTGCAATATTTAATGACTTAATTGAGATTGAAACTAGATACGAAGCTAGTTTATTTTAGACAGCCAACATATGAAGTCAGTTGCTTCGCCTTTAAGATCATGAATTCGAAGTCTAGGTTAAGTTTGATACTGTGACTCTTCTACCCTTTACTCTACAGCAGAAAACAAATGTCAGTACAAGACTGCTACAAGGATATTGTGTTACCTGAATGACGTTAACAGTGTCTTCTTGGCTAACATTTGTGAAATTGTGTTGAAAAAACAAGAAGGCGGCGTTACTTCTGATTTTGCCACGCGCCAAAAGAATCTCGTAGCGCTATACTCTACCCTAGAGCAGAAAACAAATGTCAATACAAGACTGCTACAAAGATATTCTGTTACCCGAATGACATTAACAGGGTCTTCTTGGCTAACATTTGTGAAATTGTGTTGAAAAAACAAGAAGGCGGCGTTAGTTCTGATTTTGCCACGCGCCAAAAGAATCTCGTAGCGCTATACTCTACCCTAGAGCAGAAAACAAATGTCAGTACAAGACTGCTACAAGGATATTGTGTTACCTGAATGACATTAACAGGGTCTTCTTGGCTAACATTTGTGAAATTGTGTTGAAAAAACAAGAAGGTGGCGTTACTTCTGATTTTGCCACGCGCCAAAAGAATCTCGTAGCGCTATACTCTACCCTAGAGCAGAAAACAAATGTCAGTACAAGACTGCTACAAGGATATTGTGTTACCTGAATGACATTAACAGGGTCTTCTTGGCTAACATTTGTGAAATTGTGTTGAAAAAACAAGAAAGCGGCGTTAGTTCTGATTTTGTCACGCGCCAAAAGAATCTCGTAGCGCTATACTCTACCCTAGAGCAGAAAACAAATGACAACTATTTCAACTCTAACACAAAACAAATAAAAAAAAAAAATTAGGTACCTACAGAAAATTAACAGCAGCGTAAAGTAAAGCTCTTGGACCTTTATGTAGGGCAGTCCGTTACGTGACCGTGACCGTGGTGCCACTCTGCCACTGGCAGTCCGATGAGTTGTTGTTTTATCACTCGGTTACCGCAGTTAACTTGAAGGTACAATATTGACCTTTACGACACGTTAAGTTAGTTCAGTAACGTGTTGTGTTATGTAATTGGTTAAAGATGACGAGCAATCCGGTTTTGTTCTTGTGCTCTCGTATCGGGACGAACTATGAGTAACGCATACCGGGTAAAAATATAAGCCACTAAGCAGAGTGGTAGTAAGGCTGATTCTCTAGCGTGCGCTGGGATTACCTACATTTAGGTTTCTCCGCGCCTGGAGGCGATTTTACTTCACCTAAGTCTGTATTTTATTTAGGATCTGATTAGGCGAGAATGTTTTCGCCTTTTATAAAGAAAAATGGAAATCCAAATACTTAGGTACCTGATTTATTTTGTCTTAAAACTTCAAAGGGTTCCTTGCATCGTAGTCTGACTGGGTGACAATTACCTAACTGAAAAGCTTTTAGGCTTTCTAGGAGGCTCTACGTTTCTCGTCTCGCAGTTAATGCGATATCGCTTTTGCGTTGCCGTAAATGAACAGGCAATTAACTTCCATAGAGGAAGTGCGTTTAAAATCCTCAATCCAAGTTATCTGTGTGTGAACTTTGAATCTTACGCACAGACCTAACTAAAGAACGAACTGAGTTAGCAACTATACGCCTCTTTAGATGTATACCTACAGTACCTTAAGTTACGGTTTCTCAGAATCCTATAATTATATGTAAGTACCGAATTGATTTCAGGCTTATAAAATTAATTACCACGTTTATAAACGGCGCCAAGATATAAAATGAACAGTTATTATTAATAGCATATCAACAAAACATTAATATCAAGTAGCGGCAGATAGCCCTTTTATAATAAAAGTAATAATAAATTTAATATGTTTTCCTATTAAATATAATTGCTTTTCCTACTTCCACTTAATACTGGCGGAGGCCGTATGGTAATTTGAATCATTAATTAAAGTCGTTCCTTCTGGATAGCATCTTAATTTGGATTAATTATTGTCATATTACCTAACATAAACGTGTTTTTAGCATCTCCTAAGTGGTAGACATTAATATTTGCAGTACGTTGGGTAGTAGCCCAGATTACACTGAGATCACTCAAGAAGATAATGGCAATGTCTCCTCAAGACCACCGTCGCGGTCTGTTATGTAAAAACAAAGCACGCAAGTTAACAGTGCAAGTGCAACCCAAATATTTACAGAACCTTTCACATAGAAGGGAAACATGAATAATATAATAGGCACACAATTTTCGAACGAAGACAGGAATTCCTAAACGAGTTTTGCATGTTGTGCAACCAGCAATTTCCTAGTTTGAACAACTTCAAACAAGAGGAATACAAGCGTTTATGTTAATCCACAAGCGTCTATGCCGTTAGCACTTCGTGTCGAAGGTACTGGAAGTACTGGAACCGTTATTCGTGAGGCTGAAGTAGAATACCTAGATAATTCTGGGAACAAAAAAAAGTAATTTGAGCAGTTTTAGCAAAGCTCACGATGCGACAGCGATAGCGATCTACAAATCATCGTGACTATGGAAATGCATTGCAGTAAGTAATTGCAAGCACGTGATTTGGCTCCGTTGGAAAACATAGGTACTCTAACGGTCCTTAATTTAAACTGGCGTCAAGGCTTCCTACTCTTCCTGCAGAGACGTGAAAATCCCGCAAGGAATGATGTCAGGGTGGAGGAATGATAAACAACCTCGGTGGGAGGCCTACGTCCAGGTAGTGGTTAACGATGGGATGTTGCTTTTAAATCGGTCCATTATGATAGTTAACGATCTCTGTAACAAAATCATTGTTTTAATAGCTTAAGGGCCTATTTCCGGATAGGCAAGATTCACCAGCACCCTAATTGCGTATAACACATTCTCCATCTTAGGAGAGAGGAGGTTTGGAGGAAATACATAATCAATAGCTTCATAGGTTTAAAAAAAATCCTCATAAACCGCTCAACAACGTAAATAACGCAATGAACGTGGCTGAAATGTCAAAATGCAAGGTATTGCGTTCGATTGCCATTGTATGAATGTTACGCATTTACCCCGAAGATTAATTAAAAATTAATTTAACTATCTCCCTATGGAATTTTGCCGGAGATGTCGAAAGAGGCCATAAATATTATCAATTTCAAAGTACACATTAAAATAATCCGTCTTAAGAGAATAAAGCGTCCCTTCCCATCCATAATTTTCCTCCTACATATTGTGAAACGAAGTAAACATGTAGCTAGTTAACAGTTCCTATGTCAACAGAACTAGCCGTCGTGAACCCTTGAGGAATTTAACTGTACTTCCTTTAGTTACCTATTGGACTAACAATCCTAATTTGAAACGGGTCCACGTTGAAGTCATTTTGTTCCACGAAATACTGTAACTAATGCCTGAAAAATTTTTGCTAGACTCGCGTTTTACCACTATTTCATTTGATGATAAGGAATTATGCGATCCACGATGGTTATATACACTTACACAAAGCCTGGATTAAGTTATTCACTCGAGATTTCGAGTCTTCCAGGTATAGCTGTCGATAAATACAGATTGTGACAAAGAGTTCCACTCCTAAATGGTAAAAATGTACACAAAATGCATTGCTTTTCGATTTCTATGTCAGAAAGAACGTATCTTTCTTATAAGCATGTGATAGTGAATGAATGTGGAGTCAGAAAAATTATATTGTCTTGGGAAAGATAGTGTTTGATACAACCATTGACAAATAACAATACCTAGTTTACATAGTAATCGGGATTTGTGTACATTCTAGAGAAGAAAAAGAATGAAGATTTAAAGACAGCGAATCTCTTGAGAAAAACAAGCAGCACAGATTAATCAAACAACAGACAACTTACATTACAATATAGCCAGTGTAACTTGCAGTCAACAGACTTGATAAAACAATATGCTGTTACAATATTAACAATACGGGCCAAGCCCCAAGTTATGCATGAACTATGATTTTTCGCCAAGTTAAATGTCAGCATGTACCAATGTCTGAAGGGCGGCAAGTGCCGTTAGTCCGGCCTCACGGAAGATCACGCTCCGAGTTAGTTTGAAACCGGCACTAGACCGGTCCCGATGTAATATTGTACCGGTAAAATAGTAAAGAAATAGTATTACTTAAAGGAAATAAGGTGTACGTAATCTTATGTAACTGATGTTTTAATTACCCGCAGGGTCGGTAGTAGCTTCTCAGTGTGTTGTAAATTGCAACTGCGGTTGTTACTAATTGATCTATCCATCTACGTGGGTAGTATCGTCATATACCAGTCCTGGTATAGACGGATGGTCAAGTCGGATGCTAACTTCTAGTTTAACATCACTTGTGCAGTTTTCAGCCCTTATGTAATTTAGTAATCTAACCTAAACCTGCTGGGATTGCGCCACCAGTGTACCACTCAATTTCTGGGAGCACATTATTTTACGTTCCTTCATAAAAAAGCGGAGTATTCCGTCCAAAGGATTTTTAGTTGACGGGTGGAAAGAAATGGTTTAAAAACCTATTAAAAACGTGACTATAGGTTAGCTACGCTAAAATCAAACTGGTGCTGCTTCCGTCACCACTCATCAGCCCGGTTGGTGAGGATTATTTGCCTGAAGACAAGTAGGCTATTATTATAATAAAATTAAAATGTCTGTTTGCCGTGGGCATTACTTTTTGCCCCACCTTGTGTAATGTGTATATGGTAAATAAAACAAATAGGTAAATATATTTAAATTTTTTGTCTATCTGTTTGATCCGGCTAATCTCTGAAACTGCTGAACCGATTTTGCTAAAAGTTGGTATGGGGGTACTTTGAACCCTGGAGAAGGACATAGGCTTTTTATCGACGTACCACGCGGGCGAAGCCGCGGGCGGAAGCTAGTTTATCAGTAAGTATAAGAAAATGTTTGCCTTAACAGAATCCCATTGCCTCTGTGCTCACTCCCTCTTATAACATTAAGTACCTACCAATGATTGCAATAAAGCTACAAAACTGTGTTCGAAGTTTACTGCCCAACATCAGAAAAGAGGAAATTGGGACAGTAACTGTACCTTCTTCATTAACAACAAGCAGAACAGTTATAGACTTAGTTAATTAGTGATTGTCCAAGGAACGGATGTGTAGTGTAGCAATTAGCGTAGGTATAACCATAAAATATATTGGAGAGTATACTTCCGAAGTTTATTTCGCATAGTTTATAGCTTCTACATAATTCTTCAAAAATGATGTCTAAATATTTTAATAGTGTCTATAAACCTAAAAAGCCTTTGAATCTTTAATTACCCTTATAACCAGTTCAAACGGAATTATTTATATTTAACGGCTTACTAAAATCTACAGTCCTAAACAAAGTCCTAAGTATTTCACAAAGTCTCTATAGTACCTATCTATCGCAGAAATCTCTCTGTTCACGCAAAATCTATTCACTTGGTTTTCAATAAAGGCCATTAAACTCTTTCTTATGTGATCGCATGCACATGATACAACAAGCGGAAGAACAAAGTCGCGGTGTAGCGAACTTGCAAACCCTATTCATAGTCAGGTGCAATCAACCTTAAACTCATTGTTCTAAGTGCTACGCCACTATACATAGACCCACTCCTGTGCCCCCAGGCTTAGCCACAAAGGCGGGATAAGGGGAGGTAGTGGTTTCTCGGAGGTCTAGCTGTATTTGTCGATTGCCGGTGGATGCACGAAGCCAGATAGTAAATAAATCGGAACGAAAGCTTAACGTTCGCGTTATAATAATGGGTTATTGAATAGATCGTGCGATAAACACTTGTTTGCGATTTTGTGCGACTTTTTTCATCAAAATGTTTTTGTATCAGATTAGTACCTAGCTAGTAGCGAGTATGAAAGCAGATTTAGTTTTTATTCCAGCCATTAACTAAATCTTAAACTCAAAGACTGAACCTAATCCTTAAATTATGCTTAAGCGACTTACTAAAGTAAAGACGGGTCATTATCTCCTACAGCCACAGCTAGAGTCCCCATGACATCGAGTGGCTTTAATTAAAACGACTAAAAGCACTTCCAACTTAGAATAACAGCACACCGTCCACGGTTCATAAAAAAGAGATTCAAATTAATCAACAACCGTGAAAGCATGCCTACAAAAAGAAGATCCTTGTTCAAGCACCTAGAGCTTGCCCGGGTTGCGACGGTGATGCACACAATAGGTAAAAACACGACTATTTAATGGCCACCTACTGTAGGGTATCGGCAAAAAGCCTAGTACCCCGGTACTAGCGGCTGTCGCATGCCATGCTGTGCCGCGACATACCGCAGCTCGTAGGCTCCGGCCGGCACCTAATGGGATCACCGTTACGCCAAGCGGGAGCGATGCATTTCGATTCGCTTCTAGGAAATGTTGATGCTTCACTGGCCGTGATTTTTTTTGTGGATTCACAGCATTCAACTGAGAAAATTATGTTGTTTGTGCCGTAAATGTAGGTAAAGTTGTATTGGACATTCATTCTCCTCCAAAATTCATTTGCCGCGCCTTTATAAATATTAATATGTGTCTGCAAACACACCCAGATTCTATCTGACGACACTATTATGGAATAATCAAAATTTACTACCTACGTAATCAAATCAATCTTTCCAATATTTCTTCCATTTCAGTCTAAATAATTATTTCCGTGCTTGGGTTTGTCATAATCGGATGGTAATAATTATGGTCGAAACAGTCGTGCCGATTACACAATTTATAAAATATCTCCCTTCCTTTGGATTAACATATTTGGTCAATTAATTCGTTATTACTTTTCTCGCGTGCTACACGGAAGTGTAGTTATCAGATTTCTTATTGATATCGATTTAAATTCAACGTATTTATTGCGTAGGTAGACTAGATCCGAGGCCGTCAAACCGATGCGATGGCGGGACGAGAGGACTGGATTTAATATTGTCTGCAGTCAATATTAAACAGCACAGTTTTGCGTTAATGATCAGCAGTCTGCAGATCATTAGCGCAAAACCGTGCTGTTAGGAAATGTAATCGATCAAATCAATGGAATGTTACCTACCTACGAGTGTGAAATGTTCGGATATGTGGAATATAACTGACGAATCGGAATGCAACTGTAAAATAAATATGCAGAGTTTAGATAGACTAAACAGACAGCTCTATGTTCTGTTGGATTAAATTGATTGTAAAATATGCTTTACTACTAAGTTTTCATACCATAGAAATATATAGATCTAAAGCTTAAACACACGAGCGGCACGCGTCAACGGCAGAGGCCACTGCAGCCGTCGTCGACGCGTCTGCGGCGGCCGTTGACAACGTGCCGCTTATCTTAGCCATATGCCTTGTTTTAGCACCACCGTACTCAAAATTTAAGAACGGTGGTGCTAGCCGTCGACAACGTGTAATACATGTGCAGCACGTTGTCGATGGCTACAGTTGTCTCTGCAGTTGACGCGTGCTGCTCGTGTGTAGAAACACTTACTGGAATTCCCTTTATCATCCGTTCTTCACTATTCAAAATGGATACAAACATGACTTATCTTCTCAGAAATACTACTTAGGTCCCTAGATAATATTGAAAGTAGGTTCGGTTCGCCACCTAGGTACCTATTAACAATTATCGATATTAAATAACATTGCGTGTGCATTACCGGTTATAAGTTTAACTAATTATTACTTTAAGGCATCACAGTCAATCACAATTAGGTACCTACTAAATCTAATTGATATAGGTAATTAATTAATTAAAACGAAAAAAGTAAGATCCAAACCTGCTGTCCTCTTTCCTTCCGACCTTGTCTCATAAGCAACACGCGACGAACGCAACATGCAGTTCTTGCAATGTAATATAAACTCTATTTGTATGTAAATAAGGGTTATGTAATACCTTAGTCCGTAGTGATGTACGTCTTGTTGCGCAACACGCGAAAGTGCGCATCCGACCGAAGCCGAATGTTGAGCGCATAACACATCTCTATTTCAATGGCATTACGTACGAATAGGTGCTTAGCTTGCTTGAGTTGATACAGTGGTTTTTACTTAAGAAAATAATATCTTGATAAGTTAGATTGAAGTCATGGGGACAGGCCTTGCCCAGCAGTGGGATGATGCAGACTAGCAGTAACAGTAAGTTAGATTGAAAGCGCGTCTGTCTAGGATGAATTTTTGCTAGGATTCAATTTCCCGGTAATTTACTTACATTTTTCTGGTTTTCAGTCGGACAATATTCCAAGGAATAATATAAGATACCTAGGTACCTAATTCAGTAACCAATTAACCATAACACGTTTGTGGAAAGAGGGTAGATATCAATCAGCCAATCAATCTGTAAAAAAACTCACCGTAAAACTTAGGTGAAATGAGCTTGAAGTGAGCTGTCAATAGTGTCAATCCCTAGCATCAGGTGGAATGACAGCTCACTTTACAAGCAAGTTGATTTTATAGATGAGATTTTTACAGAATAGACTGGCAGTAGCTCACGCTTCTGACTGAGTTGTCATAGTTGCACCGTGCAAAGTTTCGAGTATGCGTTATTAGGTTCTTCGTCGGTGCTAAAACAGGGTTTGAAATATTCATATCATAAATTCTCCACGACAGTATTCAAAAAGATCATTTACAAGATGAAATCTCATAATGGAAAAAGCACTAGCAAAGCAACAGCGGAGTTTATGAATAGATAATTACTATGATCAATTGTGGGAACAAACGGTGTTAGAATAAAAATCTTGAGAACAGCTACAGGGAGAAACATAGATGACTGTTTGTGAGAAGCTATGACTCATCTGCAATTCTGCACATAGGTAAAATCATAAAATGGTTCTGGATTATCTCAGGCAGTGGAATAATTAGATCGTGAAAGTTGGCACTGACTCCGTGCAAAATTAGTGAAATACAGCTGCATCTCGATAGATTTGATAATAAAATATTTTAGGAGAAAATAGCGCGTAAGTAGCCGTCTCGACGAAAAGAGGTGGTAACTCGTAGCATAATGGGGTTCCTTTATAAAACTCATAAGTCTGTGCTACCTACTATCCCTTAAAACTGGGGCACGAAGTACAACTAATCATTAAATTTCAAGACCCTGATTTTGAAAAATATATCCAAATATTATATGTGCAAAAATCTTGGCCGTAAATTCAACTTATAATGGTGTTTGTTTAGCCTAGCTAGATGGAGAGAGGCCTAAACACATCCTTAATCAAATACTGACTTACAACGAAAATATCCACTAACAAAATACACTGATAAAGCAATTGAGTACAAGTAAACTCTTGAGGTTCGGTCAAGCATCTGCATACAACTTCAAGTGATTGACACCGTGACATTTTACTGGTGGAGAGTGGCTACTCGCTACCAATAGTAAATTGGACAGTACCTAGTAGATATTTCAATCACATTTCGAGAGTACAGTTGCAGAATGACATTTTATTATGTAATGTCTTGACTCGAGTCGGTTTCGTCCTGCATATTGATTTTTGTCAAACTACCCTGTTTATTTTTCTCATTATCTTTATTTTAGTCCACGAGACATTTTTTTAGTTTTACTGAGAAGAAGCTTCTCTCCGTCTCTTTTGGAACACTATATCTCACCTCCTGTGCAGTGCAAAGTCAAAAGATTTCTCTAGTCTGCTATATCGAAAACTTTTAAAGTAGATTTTTATCGCCTAGGGAAAGGTTTTTCGACAAAGTGTTGTGGTCTAGTGGTTCCGTAACCCTATAGTGATAGATGATGATTACTTTAAATGCATTTAGAATGTGATCGACAGGAAAGTGCAAGCATAACCACATTGTATGCGGAACGAGAAGATATCTCACGTAACGTAAGATTTAAATTCAACAGGTAGTCTAGAAAGTAGGTATTCTTTATATATTTCTTTCTTCGGTTAAATAAATCGTTCACGTAACTGTGTTTTACTGAAATAAGTATATACAGACAACTTAAGCATTAGGTACAAAATGCTAGACGAGTGTTGTTTACTTTTTCGTCGACTACACTCGAAGGAAGTAATTTTTTTGCACATTATGTAAGTCGTTATAGCACATAAGCTTACCTAAATGCATAATCTGTCAATATTAACACGAATATTAAGAAAGTTGAATGAAAATAGTGTTAAAGTAAGCTTAGCGTTCTGTATTGGTAATAATAACTTGCATAGTTTACAGCTTGGTGATCCCTCAACCATGGTGAAGAGAATGATGGATGTATTTTATTTGTATAATAGTTATGTACCTATCTACTAGCCAGTGTGCACTTATGATAAGTCACGCAAATACGGATAATAACATACAATTACTTGATATCTATAATTAAACCCTTCTTTCTATAATTTCAGTCCAGTTCTTCTTATAAGCAAGCACGACCTTAACGAAGCAAGACGGGAAAAAGAAACAGGGGCAAACGTGTGGTTAACAAATATTTGTAATAGCACATTACTTTCTTTTTCTATGCTAATGACCATTACTGATCTCCTATTATGTATACAGTGTATGTCGAATTTGCAAAACTAATCGCTGCCGTGCAGATTGACGTCCCTGAACTCATTTCAGCTTTTGTGCATAATTCGACGCTCGCGCCGAAAAAAGGCAAACAAGTCTTCTCTTAAACATTGCATTTGCAGACGGCCTTACATGTTATTTACTACAGTTTGTCTTCACTTTCAAGACATTGTTGTATTACTTAATCGTTCTTAAACATTGTGCATTGTACTTAGGTTTCTTGACCTACTCGGGTCATTCTTTAAACTTTTGTTTGGTTTCGAAGACATGGGCCTATAATATCACTGCCTGTTTAGCCGATTTTGTAATAGAAACAATGAACATATGGTACAATGGTGGTGCATTTGTTAGGTTGATGGTACAATGGCTGAAGGTGGTCGAGTCGCCGGATCTTTTGCAAGCCATTATCGGTTCGTGCACCATCGTTTGACCTGATTACTTAACGTTAGCCTAATTCTGGCTAATAATGAAGCAGTTAATCATAGTGCTGTATCGACAATGCTTAGTCAAGAAAATTATTCGGAATTACGGATCATTAGATAGGTTTAAAGCTAGACTTGATAAACTTGAAGGAGATTGCCTAGAACGTGATAGAATGAAGGCCTTTGAATTCATAGTCTGTAATCATCACCTGCCTCTCGTAGGACGGATAATGTAGGTAAGTAAAAAAGAGTCTGTTGTTATCAGACAGAACGGTGACGGCTAACCCATTCTTCTGAGTCTACATGTTTGGGCAATGGGAAACTCAGCTTAGAGACTTTTGAATGACAACTCTTAGGTTTATTGGACAAGATTATAGGCTCTTACTTATTTTTAGCACGAATGGACGCTGTGGATGGAGCAACGAACAATGAGAAATTAAGCAAGTAGGTACTCAAGCAGATTTACGATCAATGTGAGCAGAGAGCAAATTTTACTAAAATGTAGCCTATGTGACTTCAGTGATTTTATGTAAAGTTGTGTAAGTAAAAGGCCTTGCACAAGCATAAACAACTAAGTTTATATTTTTCACATCTCTCTCCTTTTGGTGAGAGTTTAAACCACCTCTCATATTACAAGTTCCACCATAAAAGAAACCTTAGTAGAATTTACAGTATCACAGGAATAATCTATATATATAAAAGGAGAAACTGACTGACTGACTGACATATCAACGCACAGCCGAAACTACTGGGTCTAGGAATGTGGAATTTTGCACACGGCTTCCTTTTATAATGTAGGGGAGCACTAAGAAGGGGTTTTTGGAAATTCAACCTTTAAGGGGGTGAAAAGGGGGGATTTCGTTTCTATATATATAAAAGGAGAAACTGACTGACTGACTGACATATCAACGCACAGCCGAAACTACTGGGTCTAGGAATGTGGAATTTTGCACACGGCTTCCTTTTATAATGTAGGGGAGCACTAAGAAGGGGTTTTTGGAAATTCAACCTTTAAGGGGGTGAAAAGGGGGGATTTCGTTTGTATGAAAAATTTTATTCCTTGAGTTAATAAACTTGAAACTTGGCACGAATACTTATCTAAGTAAATGATTAAGTTTGGCATTTTTTGTTTTTCTTAACTACCCCCTAAAGGGGGATTGGGGGGTGTCAAAGTTTGTATGGAAGAATTTTAACGGGCTGTCCGATTAACTTGAAACTCAGTATTTATACTTAAGACTAAAAATAGATAATAACGTGTATCAGGGTTTTTCGAAAATGTACCCTTAACAGGGTAAAAAGGGGTAGTTAATTTTACAGGGGAGGATTTTACTGCGTTGCTTGATTAACTCAAAAATTGGTATAAATAATCTTTGAGTCAAGTCATGAGCACATACCAAAGGATTTTTCGAAATTCCACCCCTGTGGGGGTGAAAAGCGGGGATACAGTTTATATGAAAAATCTTATTCAATTGGTTAATAAACTTGAAACTTGGCAGGAATATTTATCTAAGTAAATTATGAAGTTTGGCAATTTTTGTTTTTCTAAACTACCCCCTAAAGAGGGATTGGGGGGTGTCAAAATTTGTATGGAACAATTTTAACGGGCTGTCCGATTAACTCGAAACTCAGTATTTATACTTAAGACTAAAAATAGAGAATAACGTGTATCAGGGTTTTTCGAAAATGTACCCCTAACGGGGTGAAAAGGGGTAGGTAATTTTACAGGGGAGGATTTTATTGCGTGGCTTGATTTACTCGAAAATTGGTAAAATAATCTTTGAGTCAAGTAATGAACACGTCACAAACTATTTTTCGAAATTCCACCCCTGTTGGGGTGAAAAGCGGGGATACAGTTTATATGAAAAATCTTATTCATTTGGTTAATAAACTTGAAACTTGGCACGAATACTTATCTAAGTAAATTATGAAGATTGGCACTTTTTGTTTTTTTAAACTACCCCCTAAAAGGGGGGGATTGGGGGTGTCAAAATTTGTATGGAAGAATTTTAACGCGCGGTCCGACTAATTCGAAACTCGGTATTTATACTTAAGACCAAAAATAAAGAATAACATGTACTTATCAGGGTTTTTCGAAAATCTACCCCTAACGGGCTACAAAGGTGTAGTTAATATTACGGGGAGGATTTTACTGCGTGGCTTGATTAAGTCGAAAACTGGTATCAATAAATCTTCGAGTCAAGGAATAAACACATCCTTAACGATTTTTCGAAATTCCACCCCTGTGTGGGGGTGGGGGGGTAAGCAAGGATACAGTTTATATGAAAACCTTATTCATTTGGTTAATGAATTTAAAACTAAAGGGAGATTGGGGGTGTAAAATTTTGCAAGTAGCCGAGTCCATTTAGGATTGCTATCGACACGCTAAGAAGAAGAATGGGTTGATTTTACTGCTTGCTTCCATTAACTCGAAAATGAGTAGGTATCGGTCTTTGAGTCAAGTTATGGAGACGTCATCCCAAACGATTTTTCAAAAATCCACCCTTGTGGGAGTGAAAAGCGGGGATCCTGTTTATTTGAAAAATCTGATTCCGTTGATCTACAAACTTAAAAATTGGCCCGAATACTTATTAATCTAAATAAATGATAAAGATCATAAACATACATACCTATTCGAAATTTTGAGAGGAAAGTACGAAATACACGCGGACGAAGTCGCGGGCAAAGTGCTAGTGGTAATATATACGTAGATAAATTAGGGCGATAATGCGGGTAGTGGCGTGGCATGGGGATAAATATAAGAGGCTTACACGAAGTGGTGGGCGGATAAGAACTATCGGCCTGGGCTGGAAATAACTTTCTTGTCCTAGAATGTTAGCACTGTACCTACTATGGTGGGCAAAGGGCTACAGCCTACAGGTAACATCCTCATTAGTGTTTCTACGAGGTTTTTTTAACATTACATAACATCTTGCTTAGTTTCCCCGAACGGTTGGGCAAAGGTGTAGGTACCTACCTATAGTACACCCACATTTTGCCAGTTATGTTTAAGTCCTATGTAATAGGGGGCGAACCTATTGTCATCAATCGGGCACAAATCCAGACTCCGGGCTGCTACTGAGAAATGCCAGATGGAAAAACCCATTATCACATTGCTTGACCCGGGAATCGAACCCAGGACGTCCTGATCAGCAGTAGCGCTTACGACCACTAGACCCCCCACTTGCCTTTTATCAGTTAGGTAAATATCTCGCCTCTAGGCCAGCTTCCAGAATATTATCCAGGCATTGCTTGCAGGTACAATATCTAAGTTCTTGAGGCGATCTCGAACGTCTTCTTATTAGATGTGTTAATTTAAGGTAAGTAAAACAATAGTGTAAGAAGGAAGCTGTAAAGATAAATGACTATTTCCCGACCTATTGTTCAGTAACTAGATCTAACGTAATTTCGCAATATGCTACCGACAAATTACACAGCCATTACTAAAAATGTATAATAATATATTCATATTGTTCAAGAATTCCTTTAAAAAATAATTGGAATACGGAAATGACGTCCGCCTCCATTCGCCGGCTAGGACCAATTGAAATTTTGGTGAAGTTTCTTGGCACGTGACTTTATGTGTCCACCTTAATTTTATGTATACAGAGGACAGAGTAAAAACGATCATTAGTATGATTCCTAAGTTTCCTTTGCCTGTATCTGGCGGTGGTGTGGTGCATAATAAACGGTGAACCATTACCCTAGCTGGCGGAACGGAACGAAAGAACTTGCAGCTTGCTACTTGGTTGCCATTACGTATCTCAGATTTACCGGTATCGGTAATGTCTATCGCTGACCGGTCAAGCCTCTTCAATCGTGTTATTATAATGCTGCTGCCCAGGAAGGCAGGAAATGCCATAAAAACTGTGGAACTAATTCTAGCGTTAAATGTATTCATGATAATTGTTGTTGTAACTTGTAACAAAGAATTTTGTAACTTCGAAGATGCGGTTTTATGTAGGTAGGTATTCTTTTGTTTAAGTAACTTTTAATTTTTCATAGAAAAATGTATTGTAAGTAATAGGCTATTTGACAATGTAAAAAATAAGGTCATAATTATTGACACTCGTATAGATTATCGCTTTTAAAATCGATTTGCATCAATTTTACTACAAAACAATGTATTATTTATAAAAAAAAATACAATTTTTTTAAAGAAATACAGTAGGCAATTTGAAGTAATAGGTTTTTGTGGGCTCGTTAGACACCATTAAATAATCTGAGATGTTTATCAGAAATCAGTCAAATAGCCTATTACAAATAACTATAGTATTCTATTTTTACTTAATACGGATAGGGCTGTTGTTGATTCTTATTTAATTTACGCTTTAAATCTCTTGTGCCGTTTAAAATAGAGCGCCTCACAGCTTCCAAAGATTTCGAATTTCACACTCAAACAGAACAGATCTTTTCAAGCCCGAATATTTGCATACAAATGCTACCAGCCCCAGGCCTCAGGTGTTATTAACACTCATTACTCTATCGTCTATCTCCATCTGTAATCGTTTCAAATGAGCCAGAGGGATTCAACGGATTTCCGTGAAATGTAGGTAGGTACCTACCTAAGTGCGATAAAAAGCTTCGAGATTTGAATCAACACCCGCTGCGTTCGCTGCGCATTCGCATAGCAGAAGCAGACCATTAGCCGTGGCCGATTGCAAGTGTTCGAGCTTCATTTAAATGCATCCGTGATGATTACCTACGTGATGGTTTCATTAAGGAATGCTGTGTATTTTTAAGTGTGGTAATATCCGTTAATAAATTAACTAAGGTACTACTTATTATTGAAAATTTGAAATGTTATTTTTAATTTACATAGGTGCATAAACTCACGCCTTCTTCCCATAGGGGGAGGCAGAAAGTATAGTACGCAACCTGCTACGATCCTTACAAACTCCTTTTGTTTGTTATTTTTAGGACATACATTTCGTACTCAAAAATAAAACGCAGCCAGAAAAAGAAAGGAAAATTACCTCTTGAACATTTTTACCGACTTCAAAAAAAAAAGGAGGTTATCAATTCGATACGTATGTATGTAATATTATTGGAATTGCATTATATTCACATATGATGATCTATTAGGGCTTCCAAACAAATATACAAAATTTCATAGACGTATGTATGTATGTATGTATGTATGTATGTATGTATGTATGTATGTTTGTCCACGCATATCTCCGGAACTATTAATCGGATCGTGACCATTTTTTTTTATTGGCTTACATTTTCTTCAACTTAGGGAACAGTGCAAGTTTCATCAAGATCGATTCAGTACTTTTCAAGATATGGACTAATACGTGTAAGTGTGACGGCCTGGCTTATTGATAAGAGCTACGGGTGTAGTGTCAAAGGGAAAACATCTCAAAACCTTGGTCAAATACTAGTGCAAAAACTAAAAATTACGAAATAAAAAGTAATTTAAAAAAATTAAACCGACTTCAAAAAAAAAGAAATTAACTCAAAATTATGAAATAACTTTAATTTCGGAAGTCGGTGGCATAAAACTTAAACTAGAATACAGATCCCAAGACACCGACTTCCGAAATTAAAGTTATTTCATAATTTTGAGTTAATTTCTTTTTGAAGTCGGTTTAATTTTTTTAAATTACTTTTACTATTACGACGAAAGTCTACCATTAATCCTCCAGCTGCTATTTGAAATTGAAAACGCCTAGAATCATAATATTTTAATAACCATAACAAGTTTATAGTTAAAACATGTTCAGGATGTTAAATTCAATTAAAAGTTGGTATTTTTTTTTAAACTAAACCACCCAAAATATCCAAACAAAGCGAAAAATATTATAAGCTCGAATATCGAAAAGCATCGGAATCCTGGCTTATAAGAAAGAATAATAACTAAAGCTTACAGCTATAAATTAAATAGACCATGACATGAGGCGTGTCGAAAAACAAGAGATTATAATCTTATAGACGACTTTATTAAAAACTTTATTTGATTAATTCATCGAAGCTTTGTTTACAGTTTAATCCATTCAAGCTGAGTAAGATGCAGTTACGTTTGAATTAACTACATAATGCTGCGAGATTAACGACCGTGATCGATGATTAGGTTCAAGCAAGGCCCGGTCATTAATTCACTGCTGTTTTAAATCATTGCGTAGCCGTTAATATTGATGCCTACTATTTAGGTAGGTACATTCACGAGCACAAATATTTTTAAAGTACACCAAACAAAAATCAATAGGTACTTAGATACTTAACTCTTTAACCGCAAATATTTGCAACATTTGACTTACCTCCAGCTCCACGTCACTTTAGGTATAAAAAAAAAATAGTTTAATTCAAGTAACAAGACTCATATAAAACAGATACATAATCTTCGCCAGGACCAATCTGCGCACCATGGAGACGCGCACCGCTTGCGCATCGTCGCTAGTATACCTAGTAGCGATTTTTTAATGATTTATTTACAAGATTTAGATACCCCGAATCTTTCTATACTACTTAATAATAAAGCTATAGAGTTTGTTTGCTTGAATGCAATACCTAATCTCTGGAATTACCAGTCGGATTAAAAAAAATCTTTTTGCATTTGATACGAGTAGCTCAATTCTTGAGCAAGGTTATAGGCTAAGCTTTTACGCTATGACCCTTAGGAACCTAGCAAAATGGTAAAAAGTCAGGAAGAACGCCAAGCGAAAATTAATTTGAAGGTGATGCGATGCGACAAAATTTTACGCGGGCGAAGTCGCGGGCAAATTCTAGAATAATATAAAAAAGATAAGCCTCAAGCTTGTAAAAAATGTTAAAGTAGTATTTAGTAGGTACTTTTGAATTCGATAAAAGTTTGCTTAAAAAAAATTGTGAATAAAGATTGCTACTTTGAAGATAAGACCTATTTCATAAAAGTAGGGGTTCCAAAATACTACGTTCGTAACTACATACAATTACCATTAATACTGTAGGCGAAGACACTTAAATGTGGCTAAATGTGGTGTGGTGGTTTAGCTTTAGTGCTCTTCACCTACTTATTCTAAATAACTTAAGCTCATTTTAAAGTTAGCGGTAAGTTATCGTATAATTTGTGAGTAGGTAATAAAGGAGGGAACATCAAAGATAATGAAGCAATTTGCAACGGAAACCATAAATAGGAAAGATTTGAGTTTATGATATTTAGTGCATAAGTGCTACGAGTACTTACACTCAAACTTAACTTATAATAAGCTTGAGATGTAATTACACTTATAGCAAAAAAAATTATAGTTAAGCCAGAAAGGCGGGTTATTGAGCTTTGGATGCATTCAAACTGCAGAACTAGGTAGATAGGTATTTTTCTTTTTTTGTATACCTAATTCATGCAGGCTGGCTGGCAAAAGAATGATTCTGCACCCTACTTGCGTAACACACTATCAATAACAATCTGAATAATTGTGAAGGATATTGCTAATTCATTGCGTCATATGTTCGAAAAATTTGTCTGCTCAACAAAGTAAATAACGCAATGAATGTTGTTGAACTGTCAAAGTGAAAGCCATTAGATAAGTACTATTGTTTTGGTTGCATTCGACCTCTCGGGCAGAATACATTAGTTTCAAAATTAAAAAGGCAGTGCTTGTTTTTTTTTAAAGTGATCACGTCCTCCTGAAATAAATAGCTTAAATTCAGTATTTCTTCTTATTTAGCGCCTACGCCGTATCAGGTAGAGAAAGGGCGCCTAGCTCTATGGTAGGTTACCTTCGTCAAAAATTACCATGGGAACTCAAGAGCTAAAACCGACGCTATGCCCAAGTTTATGGCGTTATTAAAAGGAATAGGGGCAATTGCCACCATATTGCTGCCAGCTTAAATGAAGACTTATAAAACCAAATTGCCCATCTAATGCTTTGCATAACCTCAGGCTATGTTATGTGATACGAAAGCCTTACTAAATTTCAACTAGGTATATCCGACGATCCTGCATACTTATCTCTTTTGTTGACTGTACTTACGTACTTATTTACTTTTGCGCTAGATACCAATGTTTTGATTGGAATCGATTTTACAGAATCGATAATATAATTTGTTAATTTTCAATATCTACGAACGCTAGATACTTTAAAAAAAAACTTCTTTCTTGATCAATGAAACGAATTATGTACTTGAAAACATAGACAAAAGACGATCTCGACTCGTTAATCATTTTAGTTGTTTTAACTAAAGAGCAATCACCTCAGTCATGCTTGGTTGGTTTTCGCTTAACACCTTTTGTGCAATATCGGAGTCTAGGAACTAAATCATACTCATCAGCCCGTGGCATAGGTACTGATTCTAAACGTTAAGGCGTGACATGACCTGAAGCGCGGTCTTTGTCGGACTGCATAGAAAAGAAAGAGAAGCGCGATGACACAACGCTGGTAATTTATTGCAAAATATGAAGCAATTATCTATTTACAAAAAATCTATTATTTGGACAAAAAAATTAAAACACTAGTGTTTTAGTATGTTGCTTGTAGAATAATCAACACAAATCATAATTATTGTAGTATATTACAGTATGGTTTTTATTGTAAAAGGAATGTTTTTAGAGGTGTCTTCATGATTTTTTCTATCGTATCAAATTAGTTATAATATGTTTTCAACACACTATCTACCTAGCATATTATCATGAAGAATATCGTATATTTTTCTGATTTTGTTTACTGTAGTAAATCTACTTTTATTGTTTCTAAAACTTGCGTTTTTGTGTTTAGGTCCTGTAAGCCCCTTAAAGCCCTATACAAACCAGTGATTAGCTGATTTATTATGGAAAAGCTAAGGTTCTAAGACCCAGTCGGCAATAAGGAAATAACCGAACCGTCATATTAAAATAAATTAAATATTATTGAATTTAAGTTGTTTCTTAGTCTATACTAATAAATAGATAAAGTTGAAGACTTTGTTTGAACGCGCTTATCTCTGGATGCAGTCGGATTTGAAAAATTATTTTTGCATTTGATAGCCCAATTCTTGAAGATGGCAACCCATCATGACTCAGGAGCTGAGCAAAAACAAAAAAGTCAGTAAGTAGTAACGCGGGAAGAATATACAATGCTACGGGATGGGTCGAGGGAACACGAGATTTCACGCGGACGAAGTCGCGGACAGAAGCTAGTGTAGGTATATTTAGGTAGTGGAAGCCATTTGTCGCGTCAATCAGGGAGCTAGGTTTTCCTACGGGGAAAACGTTTCCTGTCAATAAAAGTCAGATTTCTTTAGAGATTAGGTACTAGAACTGTGAGTTGCACTCACTTCTAGGTAGGATTCCTGTTGTACCCTTCGCAACATAGCTATAATATAGGTTTCACGTCAGTCGTTCAAACGGGTAATGATCGAACTCACGACCTTTCGCTCCACAGTCCGCCCGGTACCCTTAGGCTATGGCGTAAAATGATACTCAGTAGGTAATAATTTTACTGTTAGTAGGTCCATACCTACACTTCTCTGAATGATTACCTACACTTTCGAAATAGAAAAAATCATACGCGGCCTTCGCTCACTTTCATGGATATTTTTTTCTACTCACGAAAGATCAGTGTAGCGTAACAACGTAAAATTGAAAAGCTTAGGTACCTAGGTTCTTATTATATTATAGATGCACAAAAAAAAACATTACTATTCAGTTCTACGTAACTTTCGCTAAAGTTTGTTTATGATATCATTTCTTTTGAGTAAGTACAATACAAACAATCCCTTCTTATTCTGTCCGGTGATTGAAAGTCAAGTTTTTACAATACGACTATAAAGATTGAGTAATATATAAGTTAAAGCTATTCTCGTAGGGAAGATAGTTAGGCAGTAAAACCGTAAAACCAGTGCTGCCCACTTTGCTTCAGTTCTTTTTAGGGTTCCGTACACAAAGGGTAAAACCGCGACCCTATTACTAAGACTTCGCTGTCTGTCCGTCCGTCCGTCTGTCTGTCACCAGGCTGTATCTCAAGAACCGCGATAGCTAGACAGTTGAAATTTTCACAAATTATGTATTTCTGTTGCCGCTATAACAACCAATTCTAAAAACAAAATAAAATAAATATTTAACCCCGGGCTTTTTGCCTGGCTTTTTGCCGGGGTTTTTGCCTTGTGGTACGGAACCTTTCGTGCGCGAGTCTGACTCGCACTTGGCCAGTTTTTTAATACTACCTAATAACATGGCACGTCAAAATAAGTTTACTACAACTGGGACTGACACAACATCTACTTCAGTTTTATTATTCCTGCAATCTGCGGCTGTAAACCATCGAGAGATCTACAGAACATACTCATTGCTCATAATATAACGTTATTTAATAGTTCACTAATTGGAAATTACTCTGCCAGCTTTAATTAAACCTAGGAGTTACTACTTCCATAAAGATTTATTACGAAAATCGTTCTCTTCACTCAAGTTCACGTCGTCAAGTTGGCACGAGAACTCCATGGATAAATTGCCAATTAATGTAAATTAATTATGTACCATCTATTGATTAAAACCAGCGGATAATGATTTTATCCCACACATCAATTAATATTGATGGGGAGTTTCATGAATAATGTAGGTATGGCCGTGATAACATAATAGGTACCTATATTCTTACAACTTTGAGGAATGTCTGAGAACAAGCGACTACTATTTATGGATGTATAGTAAGTATTATAATTGGTAATCAGAACCAGAACATCAAGTACAACAATAAAAATATAGCATAGACAAAAACTTGATGCTTTTCTTTAGGTTCAAGGCAGAGGACATTAACCCGCTCCACATTTAAATGGGATGCTTCATTCAAATTCAGAATACTACCTAGCCCAGAAGCTGGAACTAATTGACTAGCAATTTTTATAAAACTAAAACATATACATTTTTGTAAATAAATGGAAGCTGGTAGTGTTCTATATATATAAATATAATAATGTAGGTACCTACATAATTATGTAGAGACGATAATTCTGTAGCTCCAGAGTCCACAGGGTTAAAATACTAAACATGTTCTTCGACATTTCTAAGGTGTAAAGTTAGTAATAAGTACAGCAATCCTGTTTCACTTACCACTACTTAAGTTAATACAGCAGAATCCCTTGCTTCCACATCGACGTTTGTTCCAGCACAGCACAAATTTACTTCGAAATAATAATGTATCCCTGTGATAATTTCATTAGTGACCGGCGTTTAGTTTTTAGTGTCGATCATTTTACGCGCGCGCGTTTTATTTTTAAGTGTTCGCGGGAGGCAACGGTCTGCGTTGCTACGGCTTGCGCTCCGCGCGCAACTCTATGAACTGAGTGTTTTCTTTCAAATTCGAGCTCCCCCCATCTTAGCGGCAAAGGCAACGCTTCGACCACAGCTTATAAGTTATAAGCTCGGCCACCTGTCAAGCAATCAGAACAAATTCCGCACGGGATCGAGGACTATGTTTACAATAATATACGGCCCTTTTTACAAAACCGTTTATTTAGTTCTTATCTACGTTTGACAATAATCATTTTAATAGCATAGACACAGTTAGGTACAAGTATAACTTATTAAAACACTAGGAAGTTGTCTTAACTAGATATTCATTAAATTAACTGTTTTAATAAATATAACGGTAACATAATATTTAATATTTTTACCCAATAAAGTTAACAGTAGATTGGAATTAGCACTACAATAATTTCTTTATGTTATGTAAGAAGGTATAACTATTCTAATTTAACATTTAGGTACTTACGTTACTTTAAACCGCGGAATTATTTATCTACTTACCCTACTTTTTATGAAGTGTGTTAAGTTATTTTTAATACATTACTGGTATTTTGAATGTAATATAATTAATTATAAAATAATTAAGTAAGTAACATTCTAAGAATATGATAAAATAAACAAGAAGGAGTTAGAGACAGTTTTATGAGAAAATTAAGGTTTTATGGTCAGAAAATTAGGCATGAAAAATTCCCAGCAATGTCTTAGTAACTTTGTAAATAGCAGTAAACAAACATAATTATTAACTCACATAAAATATTAAAGGTAAAAAGAAAAATATCACTGTCGTAAACACGGAATAGATAAATTTTATCTATTCCGTGGTCGTAAATCTATTTCGAGAAAATTATATTTGTGTATCCCTCGTTAAATTAATAGAAAGTGTTAATAAATACGTAGAAAACTTCAGTCAAACGTTGGCCTAAATTCGAAATTGTTTTTTTATTTCAGTCAATAAAGGTCACTAGGTATCACCAAAGAATATGAATGTTATTATAATTATATATAAATTCATAATATAATTAAGTATATCTATGTGGTTTTGTTGGTTTTAATAAAAATAAACATTGAAGTAAATTAAAACAAAAAAAAATATTGGGACCAAAAACACCCGGAAATAAGTATATGTTTTTGAGAATCCAAGATAAACTTACCTAATCATAATTTTGATATGTCCTAAAATGAGAAGTTTTATAAAAAAAAAAAAAACATTTATGTCCGGTTTCACTAACACTACGGTATACGCGGTACACCTAAATGTATTGCCTAATAAAAGTGCACCGTTGATAAGAGCACAATTTTCAATTTCTTACATTTGGATTAGGAGTCGGGTAGTGATAGTGAAAACGGGCAAATCCATTTAGGCTAAGACCTGCCCTAAAGCCGCACATGTCTCAATTTCGGATTAAGTAATTGTTTCGATTATTTAATACATACACAATATTTAATTTTATGAGTTTGGCGTCGTAAAATTCAGCCTGTAGGGCCAACCTGGATCAGTCCTTTTTATACTGTCCATGTAGTTTCGCCTTCTTCGAGATCGGCTGGCACTCCGTCTTGTTGTATCAGGTTTTCACTGACAAAAAGTAAAAACTGAACCATAGATTTTGTTCCAATTATAAATACTTGTTCTATTTAATTTTAATATATTATCTTCATTATTATTGATTTACAGCAATTTTACACCCAAGCTTGACCCATATTTTGTGACCGTGATAATCCTAAAGCTTTAATTTTGATAATTCGCAAGTAAACCAACAATACCACTTAGACTTAGGGCCTGTTTCACAATGTCCGAAATTCCGAATAGCCATTAGGTGTCCTACTCACCAAGTAAATTAAAAAATGGAACAGGTCATAAAGGCCCATACTCATTTGCAAGAAAAGGCAGATCAAGGTGACAGTAACCAGATAAAAAAAAAATTGCTTTTTAGGAGTGTACCCACTGGGGGTTACCATACACTCTTAAAAGCAATTTTCTTATGAAATTATCTCTGATAAGTATTTGTTAGGATTTAATTTGCAGGTGGCAAAACAGGCCCTGCAGCAATTCGCTAACAATCAATAAAATAATTACGTCTCCTCAATGTTAGGGTTTTCGGAGAAGAGCTGGTGATCGTTGTAGGTCCTCAGATACTTCTTGGTAACGAGGTACAGCAGGAGGCCCCACTTCATCATCATGAACGACCAGACGAGGCGGATGATGATGCTGGTCTTTATTGGCATCACATCTATAACAAAAGACATGGGTTATTTTTTTTTTGCAGGTGTGGCAAGGAAGTTCTACACACTATGAGGGCCTGTCGGGGTTTCTGCCGTCGAGTAGGTATGCTAAATGATTTTATTTTTGTAAATAAGTTTGTACAAACACTTTTACACGTCAACCATATTTTTAAAACTATAGATGAGGTCGGAGTTTACTACAAATAGTTGTTCCGGGTCTGGCTGTTTGTGTATGTGAGTTTAAATGTTTGTAAACGCACCCACAATACAGGATAAATTTCTAGTAAGGCAACGTTAAAAAAAAAAGTTTCCTATCTGACCACGCTGAGAAGAAAGGCCGAAACAAACTCAGAGGTAATCTTGAACAGACATAATCTTGGTCAGATACTCAGATCATGTGAATACCATGTAGGTAGATAGGCTAGATTGGTGTCTGAAATAGTGTTTTGACGAAAGAACCACACTGGTTGAGTGGACCTATCTATCTAGTCAGTGCACGTACAGCTCAGAACTTAAGGAGATCACAACTTGTCAGTTTCATTAATTGCAAAAAACGTAAGAAAAATTTAATTTCACGGGCTACCTTAGCGCTTTCGCCTTAAATACCTACTGAGAAATAATGAATACTACTTTGCTTTCAGATAAGCTGCAGATGAATGGACGAAAATAAGCAGTAAGAAGATGAGAACTTGGGAGCAAAGTAAATACAGTTCATCTATCGCTAAGTTCTTCGACCATGATGGAGGACTTTTTCAACTTCGCGTTGGTCAAACTTCTACCAGAATTGATGATGCCTTCAAATATAGTGAAAATCTCTAAACTTAGGCATTTAACGGCCTTATCACTTCTAATGATAAGGCCGCTCTATATCATCATCTGCCTAGCCTTTTCCCAACTATGTTGGGGTCGGCTTCCAGTCTAACCGGATGCAACTTAATACCAGTATTTTATATGAAGCGACTGCCTATCTGACTTTTACAACTTAGTTACTGGGTAATACGAGAACCCTTGATAAGACTGGTTGTCAGACTTTCGGGTTTCTGACGACCCGTAACAACTGCCAAAGATCCACGATTGACAGCCGGGCCAACGGCTTAACGTGTTTTCCGAGGCACGGGGGTCTTGATATGTAAAGATGGTCACCCATCCACGGACCAACCGCGGCAAGCGTAGCTTAACCGATCGACCCGCGCGGCTATTACTTAAGCCCCTCGCCGCTATTTCATATTGTATCTACTAAAATCCTTGTAGTTAGGGGGCTTTTAAATCAGTTGGAAGATAGTGATTATAACATTATTTTGGTATTTATAATTGCGACACAGACAATGAAATCCTGTATACATTTATTCTTGCCAAAGTAAAAAGTCAGTGCGAGGGGCGTGTTACGCGTCAATGCGCGAGTGTCAATAATGAGTGTTTAGCCAGCTAGCTGGACCGGCGACCTCGAAAAGGTGGCTGGGAAAGACTGGATGCGGAAGGTGGAGGACAGGGAGTTGTAGCGCAGCCTGGGAAAGGCCTATGTCCAGCTGTGGACTGCGACAGGCTGTGTTGATTAAATGAGTCTTTGGTATCCAAGATACAGGCTCGCTTAGTTTAGGGCTAATATAAATCCTTAATTCTGAATTCTTAATTACTTATTCAAATGCACTTGCCATTGGTAAACATGCTAAACATGTTATGCAAAAACAATGTGCAGGTTTTGCGTAGTTATTGTATAAAACAGAGTAAGCGAATGTTACGTTAATTTATCAAACAAACATTTGATAAATTTTATTGTAGTTATGAATTTACAGTAATAATAAAAATCTTATAAATATGCATTGGACAGTGATAAGGGGATGAGTAATGAAAAATCAATACGTAGTTCACCTTATCATGTGACAAAACATTTTGCAAGAATTTATAGGTACCTACACTTACTAGCGATCCGCCCCGGCTTAGCACAGTTTTTACTACTTGAAAAAACATCAGGATTTTCCTTTATTATACATAGATTCAATATTTATGTTTTTTACACATAAACCGCATCAAATTCCGTTGCATAGTTTATAAGAACAATATAGTCACACAGAGAGACACGAAAAGCAACTTTAATTTTTAATAATTATGTATAGATTATAATAGTGCTAGAATTAGTAACAGAAAATGATTGGTTGTTTAGGTCACATCTTCAAAGTAACCTTAGGTAGATGAATAGTTACTAATTACTTGGATTTGTTATGAAAATATTATTATCATGAAATGTCAAAAAGTTATCAGAACTACTTTCGTAAAACTTTTTAGTGTTATCACCACTATCAAGAACATTATTTTATTGGTTTATTGAACCAAAAAATTGAATGGAGGTTTTTTAATACATCATCATCAGCCTAGCCTTTTCCCACTATGTTGGGGTCAGTTTCCAGTCTAAGTGATTTAATACATACCAGCTTTATAATAAATTTCCAGGAATAGGTAGAAAAGTGTCAGCGCTGATCCTGAGACGAAGCCAATAATGCCGAAGTCACCGATGTACTGCAACGCTTTTCTTGAGAAGTTTACGTGTAGCGACTCTTTGAGGTAGTGGCAATGCAGCATCAACGCCAATGATGCATGTATGCCTGTAATAGAAAGATATATGGTTATTTGAATAGAGTTTGTTAAAAGATAAACACAGGACATGCATGTCTTGTTTTTTAAAAATACATTCAATTTTTTTTATTGCTTTTGAATGGTTTAGATGTCTATATTTATGTTCTATTTATATAATAATTATGAGGAAATCGGAACAGGCCTAACAAATCACAAAGGAAATTAAATCTACGGACAGGAAATAATAGAACATTAAGAATATTAGGGAAAAATATTTACAAAATCATAGTTCAATATTAAGATGATGATGACTTAATTTTGTCACTGTAGCAACACTAGGATTTCAAAACAATCCCGAGGTCAATATTTAAGGCTTTCTAAAATATCAGGAACAAGTTTCAGGCCTTTATTAATTTAAAGGCCTGAAACTTGCTCCAATATGTTGATAACCACATCCTCTGCTGTGTTATTAGTATGATATGAATGCTCTTTGCGTGTACAACAGGTCATATTTCGCCTCACTTACCAGATAAAAGCGCCCACATTCCGGCTTCAATGTTTGCATAAACAATGCAGAAACATATAAACGCAGATAAGCCTAAAAAGGCCCCTATAGCACTTAGTGCTATATGAATTTTAACACGCAGCATATTGATCACAATCTATTATCAATTGCTAACAACAAATACCAATTATTTATGTCGAAAACAAAGAGATAATTTTCGCAATTTTCGTTACATTTATTTACGAGCACAGCTGTAAACGGAACCTGTCAGGTATATAAAAAAAACCACTGACTAAGTAGTGATGTACTAGTATCGTGATATTTAGTACGACTGCCAGTGTGTAAATACGACTCGATAAGTTTAAAAAGTAGGAGATTCGTTTAATTAATTAAACCACC
The DNA here is from genome assembly GCA_963082905.1 of Oligia fasciuncula. NCBI lineage: Eukaryota > Metazoa > Arthropoda > Insecta > Lepidoptera > Noctuidae > Oligia > Oligia fasciuncula. The sequence goes on from OY720398.1 coordinate 14,086,000, forward strand.
AAGTTTTTTTTTGAGCAGTTTGAAAGGAAAACTTTTGAGAAATGGTTTTCTGACAAAATATGCTCGGTGTATATTATTATATTATCTGTGGCGCGGTCTAATAACTGATAAAGCCAGCAGAGGTAACATCGCATACATTGACCAAGAATAGCCCAAGGTCTGCATTTCATTTAAGTGACACAGAAATACAATTGTCATTTTATTTTTATTTTTCCCTGTACAATAAGACTACATCGTATACAGTATGTTCAAAGAGGTTATATAGTTACAGTTTGACCACGAAGAATGTTAAAATTCCTCGTGGTCAAATCAGTTTGACTACTAAGTTAGACCATGAGGAAGGAACGAGTGCTTTGGCTCTACTTCTACGTACGTAATACGTAGTTTGGCTCCGACCATGAAGCAAATAATTTGTTAGTCGATTTGTCTGTTCATTACAGTCGGATTTATGAACGACACTAATTGACACTACAGACAATCTGTCAAATGTCAATTCTGTCTGAATGTTGCTTCAGTTGCTTAGCGTTCCATTTCACTAAAATAAATTAATCTGTAGCTTTTTGAGGAAGCTATCTTTCTTACTCGCATTGATTAGGACTGGACCTGTCTCATTTCATTTTGAAATCTTTTGTGGTTCCATGTAATTCGAAATATAAGTTTAAAAATAAAATCCAAATCAAAATATTTTTGTGAGTTGATGATAGAAATAAACTATCTACCCATGGGATATTTTATAGGGTAGCAGTTATTTATGCGGTTCATGACTAAATTTATAAGTTCACTAGCCGATCTTTTGTAATTTTATTAATAAAAAATCTTACTGTTTTGTGAACATGAGTCGTGTAAGTCAAGCTCAGATGAAGAAATTACTGGATCTGCTTAGCGAGGATGGTGTACTGGTCGATGGCAGAGTAATGTACACCAATACGAATAAACAGAACTTTTGGAGGAGTATCGCTTATCAACTTAATGCCGTCGATGGAGGTGTTTATAAAAACACTTGGAAATGGTGTAAAGTAAGCTCCTTTTTAAAGTAATGAGCAGAATAATCTCCTTTCCAGATTAGATTGTTCATAGCTTGTTTCCTCTCCTGTTAGTTCTTAACTAGCATTATTTTGTTATTATTTAAGTAAAGAAGTTATCTTGATTGTGGATGTACCATACCACCTCTGCCTAACTCTTCAGGGCATACAGGCGTGATGATATGTTATACATATTATCACTTAACTTTTATTCTAAAAACTAGCTTCTGCCCGCGACTTCTTCCGCGTGTTTCCTCCAATCCACCCTTTCGCATCGCGTCGCCTGCATGCGATATTATTTCGTTTAAGTACGCTAAGTGTTCTTTCTGACTTTCTTTCATTTTGCTCGGATCCTTGGGGTCCAAGCGTAATGTTAAATGGCCTATAGCCTTGTCCATGAATAGGGCTATAAAAATCATAATTTTTTAGTACTTTAATTTCAATTATTATAAATTCCAGATGTGGGCCGATTGGAAGAACAAAACAAAGAAAAAAGCCAACATATTGCTGAGCAGAAAGAGCTACTCCGTTGAACAACCAACACCTAAACTGACCAATTTAGAACTTAGACTTCTGAAGTTAGTAAACTACCCTATTGATGATAAGGAGGATGCCCTGACTTTGGAAATGGTAATAACAATGTATATGTGTGTGTGTGTGTGTGCAAGCACTACTGCTGAGCATGGTCCTGGGTTCAATTCCCAGCTCGTTCAAAGTGTTATTGGGTTTTTCTGTCTCAGTAGCAGCTCATAGTCTGAATTTGTGTCTGGTTGATGGCAATAGGCTATATATGGAACTTTAACATAACTGGTGAAATGTGGGTGTACTATAGTTACACCTCTGTCCAACCCTTCAGGTAAACAAGGCATGATGTTAAAGTGTCTTTTCCACCCTGAGTGAATCTGCTGTTGACAGTGCTGTGTGCCTTAATATGCAATAATTTAATCATAGGTATTTAGGAATGGGAACAGTGTTAGCCACTATTCATTATAACTATTTTACTGATGTCATCATCTGCCTAGCCTTTTACCAACTATGTTGGGGTCGGCTTCCAGTTTAACCGGATGCAGCTGAATATCAGTATTTACTATTTTACTGATGTAATAGGTAATACGGCCTGGTTTCCGCAACTCCACGTCAAGGCGCGTATTTTGCGTACTTTACTAATGTATCAGCTGATGCTAATTCATACTAATCCCACATTTTTTCTATAACCTCTTTTATCAACCCTCCCTCCTCCTCCTTTCCTTTCTCTCCTCCTTTTTCCTCTTTTATCTTTTTTTTTAACCTTTTTTTTATCTTTTTTGATTTTTGCTGTGTTGCTTGCTGTAGGATAATACAGGGTGGTTGGATTAATTTAGATTATAAACTAGCTGTGCTCCGCGGTTTCACCCGCGTAAATGTCGAATGTAATAAAAAGGTAATTTAAAAAAATTAAACCGCCTTCAAAAATAAATTAACTCAAAATTATGAAATATATAATAGCAGAAAACTAAAATACAGATCCCGGGACACCGACTTCCGAAATTAAAGTTGTTTCATAATTTTGATTTGATTTCTTTTTGAAGTCGGTTTAATTTTTTTATTAAATTACTTTTTTCTTCTAGTTAATAACATAAATTTATTTATTTAAAACTATTTTATGTAAGCAAACATGTTTAACTCAAAAATGTAGCAAAAGAATTATAGAATGTTACAAATAGGCTCAGAAAAAAATAAAAATCTGAGTCTATTTTTTCACATATTTGGCTGTAATGCGTGAATCTTAATGGATTGAAATTAGGGTTACTTTACTGTCTTGGTTTATTGCACAAAAATTTGTTATGAAATATTAGTCTGCGCCAAAGAGTAAAGTAACCATACAAGTACTTGACTAATCACTGTCCAATGAAATTATGTAAATAGCATCTACTTTTATTAACACTTCACATTACCTACAAACTTTTTGAAAACAAAACAACGTAAGTTTAAAAAAAATACATGGCAAAAATTAAATTAAATTAGGGTCAAGTATCAAGTCGTGTCAGTTTACTCATAATTTCGCCGCTTCGCGTATGTCGCTGTGCGTGTGAGCCGTGCACGTGTAATAGTAAGACTCAATACCTAAAATTGAAGCGCGTCAATTCGTAAACGCGTCCTTAAGCCTTTTTAATTTACAGGTAGTAAGCAAAGAGGAGGTACCAGAGCCAACAGATGACTTCCATGTGGAATTCTTAAATAATGACTATGGTGATGGAGACATGCACTCTCCAGACAAAACACCTTCTGATGTAGAAGAAGTAGAGGAACACAAGACAATAGACCACTTTGATAGAATTGAGAGCAAATTCTGTGATGTTGATGATATTTTACAAGGTATGTACAGCAAACCGCAGCACGGTTTTCACTGCCAAACAAATATCTCCCTAGCGGTTCTTAAAATAAAGTCGAAAATAAATAACCTTAACCTTGCGCTTAAGGATATTGCGTATTGGCTTGTTGATATTTGGTTCCTAGTGAAAATGTGCTTTTTAAAAGATAAATACACAGAAGTGTATTAAAAATTAAGAATTAACATAGACCTGTCTATGTTAGCCCTAATCTAAATTCTTAATTTTTCATACACTTGTGTTCTTCACAAAATTTATCTAAGTATCTATTAAATAACTCTATTTACAGATGGTAAATTAGAAGAGGAGGAAGAACCAGATGGAGAATCGTCAGATTATGGGCATAAAGTTGAATCAAGAGGTAAACCATGTAACTTTGTCTCTTTCTCTCTCTCTTTAAATGTGACTCTTTCTGGGTACATTGTTCTCACAATTATTTTATACAATTACTTTTTCTGTCATTAAATCAAATTAGGTTCTATTTTATGGGTTTGGTTTCCGCACTAAGTCCTTCAAATGGACCATTGTGCGTGTTCATTGTGAAAAATAACTTTAATGTATGAAGTCGGTGTCGTTGGTTCGCTTTTGACATTTTCGGTTTTTTACACCGACTTCCGAAATTAAAGTTATTTTTCACTTTGTAGTGTTATTTTTTGGAGGTCGGTTGTTCTTTTTTGTAAAAAAGTTTTTTATTACGGGAATTGGCTTTCTGGACTTTTGTGACAACTAATGGTACCCATACCCATTAATTGTATTAACTTAAGCTTGCTTTAAAATAGCTAAACAATCGGCTTTATAACAATTACAGAAAAAGTATTCAAGAAAAGAAAGGTTTCATTAGAAGAATACAAAGTGAGAACGACATTAAAAATAGAAAAAGAAAGAGTTCAGCAGAAGACTGAGGAGTTAAGACTGAGAGCACTAGAGTTGAAGCTGAAAGGAGAAGAATTAAGACTGAAAGAAATAGAGATGAACAAAATTAACTATTTGACAAGTATTGAAGAAGAGAAACTGAAGTTTTTTAAAGAAATATCGTCATCTTTGAAAGAGTAAGTAGTTTTTTTTTACTGCCCTACGCGGTCCCACTCCTGGGCAAAGACCTCGCTCCAGTCCTTCCATCTTTCGCAAGCCCTCCTTCTAGTTTTGATGAAACCTATCCCGTCCCGCCATCTTCTACGTGGTCTGCCGCGCCCCGCCTCACTGTCTCAGGGGCAATTGCAGCGTAACACACAAACGGAATCGGTTTCATTTTGACAGTTCAACAACATTCATTGCGTTATTGAACGTGACGTGAAATTGACGTGTTGAACAGACAAATTTTTCGAACTTATGAAACAATGGATTAGCAATTTGCTTCAAAATGATTCAGATTCCGATTGATAGTGTGTTACGCAATTAGGGTGCTGGTATCAGGGCACCAATTCTGTGCTATTTGGGCCCACAGTTTGTCCGGCAGACATGTCCTGCCCAGTCCCATTTGGTTGGGCAGCCAAATAATCCGTAAGTTACATACACTCACTTTTCCGGAACGTGTAGTTCGAAAATGGGTAGGTATTCGAAAAAAGTGTATAAGATAAAAGTTGTAGAAAATTGTATTGGCTTTCATTACGTAGAAGATATTTTTTCTCTACGACGCACCGTTTTAACGATATTAGCGAAAGTGGGAACTTTTATCCCCCCCCCCCCACTCCAGTTCACCAGGAGGTGAGCCCGAAACTAAAAGGCCCGGCTAGGAAGACGCCGGGACTTTTAGTATGTTTACTCCCTAATCACCCTGAACAACTTTCTGAAGAAATCGCTTAGGGCCCAGGTCACGCACTCTACACCTCCTTTTGGCTCATTCGTTGAGTAGACTACTTCCATAGTTATTCCCGTTATTAACTTGCCGCGGGCAAAAGCTAGTCTATACTATAATAAATTAAAATAGCCTTTCGTGTCTGTCTGTGTGATTCTTCTAAATTACGCACCGAGTTTTTGTGCGGTTTTCACCTTCATTTAGAGAATTTGTTCCGGAAGGTTTATGTGTAATACATTTAAGGCTCAACTCACACCAAAAGAGCGTCGAAGCGCGGCGAAACGGAACACAGTTTCAGTGTCATAATATGAATTTTAACTTTATTTTCATTACTATAATACTTATTATCGCATGAGGCGAAACGGAACACAGTTTCAGTATCATATGAATTTTAACTTTATTTTCATTACTATAATACTTATTATCGCATGAGAAACTCGAACGAGTCGCGCGGATGCCAGTGGCGCCGCTGGAATTCCGGCGAATTGCCTTCTCTACCGAGCGGTTGCGATAATAAGTATTATAGTAATGAAAATAAAGTCAAAATTCATATGACACTGAAACTACGCTCCGCTTCGACGCTCTTTTGGTGTGATTTGAGCCTAAGTCGTCAAAAATTTAATTCTACTTTAACAAATGTTCCTTCGTTTTCAGGTTATCAGACAGGAACAGAAGTGGCTCCCTACGATATCAAAATGTCCTCTAATTGTTGCTTACACAAAAATATTTTATTTGTGTTTGTTAAAAAAAAAAGAAAACTAAATATTGTAATACGAATTATATTTTCAAAAAAATGAAAACAGACTTTTCTTTCTTATTATTCTCTAAAATTTAACAGAAAACAACCCTATTGCACTTAGTATAGTATAAAAAGTATTTTCTAAAGTAGAAACATTATTAAAAGTTTTAACAGTATTTTTTAAACATGATTTTAAAACCATTTTAAATAATGCAAACAACATGTAAATAATATTGTGCTTCTATTATAAAGTTAAATCTTTATAAGTATAATAATATTATAAGTTATAGTACCTCTCATTATCAATCAGCTTAGGTGCAACATTAATTAGGTGATCAGTAAACTATTTTAAAACTAATTAGGCACATAAATATTCTGTAACAAGATTTTTTTTATAAATACCTAGCCCTCATATTAAAATATAGTAGCACCCTCACACGGCCACAAATCCATGTCAATTTTTTTTTGTGCAAGAGATTTTATACAATTTAGAAGTTTTGACAGCCAACTTATTTTTTTTTTTGCGAATGGCCTTTCTCAGTTTAACCTATGAGATTGTCGTCTGCTTAACCGCTTGCCTGTGGTTGCCTCAATAAATTAACACCCAGGGCTTAAATAACAACCAACTTATTTAATAAAATAACAACTTAGTAAGAATGCTGCACTTACTAGGGCTGCTGAACAATTTGACCCTTAGGACTTCAGTTACAAGGGTACTTCACATGTTTACCAATGAAGTATGAACTCTATTGTTTGGGCAATAAAGTCGGCGCTGTCGTCACATTATGACCACAAAAGCTACGGTTTCATAAAAGAGCGGTGGCCGTACTTAACCCTGATGCCTCGGCCACGAAAATAACGCCACGCTTGAGGCGTCAATACGCTACAAGAAGCGTCATTTCTAAGCGTCAAAAGCAAGGCCACGAACTTCAAATATTCGCCTGTAGCGTGTACGTCGGTGGGGGAATGCATCAGCTACAGCCGGCGACCGCTGCCGCCGGGTACCGCTTCTATCGGAGCGCGTGGAGCGACTGTTTCGTGCAATCGTGCACACTGTGGAATTTTCTCATACAATTGTTTTCGACGCTCATAAAAAACGCCCGTCGGATCATCCAACGCTCGTGCAAATTCGCTCGTAGCAAATTTCGCTGCTGCTTGCAGCGCTACTTTATGACCTTGTAGATAATAGACTATACATTTGTTTTTGACGCTCGACGCTCACGCTTGCAGCGCAAGGCGAATTCGCTTGGAGCGTCGGATTTCGTGGCCCTCGGGTTAGTATCTTAGAACGTAGATCCACGCGAGACACAATGGCTTTTTAATTGTTTCTGTAATTATGGCATTCAACCGGTTAATGGCCACAGTGACGGCAGTCATTATTGCATTCCATAATGTGTACATAATATGTTAGTTGGTATTTAAAACATCGAATCAGTTACGGAGCCTGACGGGCACAAATTTTTAATAGGAGAGAAGATGCCCGCTTTTTGTTACAAAAAAAAAATAGTATCATTTGCTTTATGGCATAATAAGTATTTGGTTTTAAGTTTTATTTATATATTATATATTGCACGATTTACATTATTAACACTATAAATTATAATAAACTAAATATTTACAATTTTATTGAGTCTTGTAGAAGTCTTGTAGAATGTAATTATTATTAATTGTGCACTGTGTAGCATATTATATTCATTTTTTAAATTAAAAGTATTTTAGTGTTAATTTAAAAATTAATTTTTAATGTTGTTGAAATTTATCGCTAAAATATTCGTCAATACTTCAATAGTGTAGTAGTTTTTGATTATCAGAAATTGTTTTAATGTATTGATAAAGATATTATTTTTATAATTTCTGATGTAGGTACTCCGGTAAATTATTGTATATTTTAATGGACATAACAAATGTTTAATCTGGTTTCATGTCTAAGTGCAATTTTTGTTTGGATAGAATTGCGGATATTTTCGTACAAACTTACATATTTCAAGCATGTAGAGGCAGGGCAGGGTTAATATTTTTATGTCTTTAAAGTGGGGTTTACAGGAGTCTGTATTTAAATCGTTAGATCTCTGTCGCGTTTCTGTTTCATTTTGACACTGACTTGAGAATTGATTGTCATGGAAACGCTATTTTTTATGTGTGAGCCGTCTTTTCATTATAATAATATGGACAATTTTTCGCGTGACTAAGTACAATGAAAACTTAAATCTAGCAATTTAAATCTTTGGGCAGAGGGGTTTGACTTGACATAATGTCAAATAATGGTGTAAATGACAGATTTTCATGACGGCCGGTATAATATGAATGACGGAACCGCTTTTCTAGGAAACCAAAGCTTAAGGGGGAAGCTCTAAGGTGGCCCGCGAAATTCAAATTTTCTTACGTTTTTTGCAATTTGCTGGTCAGTATTAAGTTGTACGTTGATTAAAATATGATTCGCGGTCGAAATTCAAATTTTCTTACGTTTTTTGCAATTTGCTGGTCAGTATTAAGTTGTACGTTGATTAAAATATGATTCGCGGTCGTAACAAATATGTATTTACAGAATTATAATCATTAAAGTCATCAACACAACTCTCTAAGACCATGTAATCCCCAAATGTCAAGATTTCATGAATTAGTCATTCTTGGGGATTACATGGTCTTAGAGAGTTGTGTTGATGACTTTAATAATTATAATTCTGTAAATACATATTTGTTACGACCGCGAATCATATTTTAATCAACGTACAACTTAATACTGACCGGAAAATTGCAAAAAACCTAAAAAAAATTGAATTTCGCGGGCTACCCTGGCGCTTTCGCCTTAAAGGGCCCCCATACACCGTAAGATTTATCTGTACGATCCGTCGCGTCTAACCGATCGAAACGACGAATCGATGGTGTATGTCAAGATCGTTAACGATTTACTTAATCGAAGACGATGTCGGAAATCGCAACAAAAACCCATGCAATCATGAATATCGTAACGATGAATCGACAGTGTATGGCTCTTTACGATCAACGATTCGATTTTGTTTCACTCTGGCGCCAGTCGCCGCACGCATCGCACGCTTTGGCAAGCGCGTTTATGTACTCGTTCGTACCTACCAACACGCGATGAGCGAAACAAACAAAATGGCTACATGGAGTAATGATGATTTGATTGAATTTATTGAATTATTCAGAGAGCAAGAGCCTTTATGGAAAACAAAACCTAAAGATTATCATAACAACGTAAAGAGGACAGCGTGTTATGAAGTACTTTTGGAAAAAATTAGAAATATAGACAATACTGCAGATTTAAATAAAGTAAAAAAGAAGATTAATAACTTAAGAACAAGTCTTTCGGAAAGAATTGCAAAAACAGCTTGACTCTCTGGTGTCCGGAAGCAGTGCCGACGAGGAGGGTTATACGCCTAAACTAAGTTATTTTAATAACTTAATGTTTTTAAAAGACCAGGAAAGAAGGGAAAGAAGTTCATTTTCCATTTTATGGGGCACGTATTTAATTACCTATTTGAACACGTCTTTATCCTTCAGCTTCAAACAAGTAAATGACCGATCGTTACGACCAGTCGTTTCGTGTATGAGCGACATTTTTGATGCTAACAATCGTCACGATTTTCATCAGATCGATCGTATAGACGAATCGTACCGTATATGGGGCCCTTAAGAGCGTAGACGGGCTGCGCGAGAATTGAGAAATAGGTATTTGAAGAAACTATTGCCGCCTCTCTCTCTTGTCTCCCCCCGTAGAGTGCGATAGGGACAACTGTAGCTCAAAACGATTTTACCTAGAAAAAACCATGACCGATCGACGTTTCGTATTTCCTTGTTTTCTCTTCGAAACCTAAGCCGATGATTTTGGTATCAAAATTTAAAGGAAGAATAGATCTATGCCCCTATCATTTGTTTTTATCTTAAAAACTTTTCAATTTTCTTTGGTAGTCGTCTGATTACGTAGGTAAAAACGGGGCATTTTTGTAGGTTTTCGGAAAATCATATTTATTTTTGTAATAATTTTTTTGAAAAAAAAAAAAAAACGGGCATGCCTTCAATAGACCTAGGTAGATTTTTATAAATAAAAATGATTACTCTAGAGGCATTATCCAGGAAGAGAATAGGGGAATACGTTTGTATGGAAAAAATGCAGCCCCTCTACGCTCTTAAACATTCCATTTCCACTAATTTAATTTAAGGGGGAAGCGCTAAGGTAGCCCGCGAAATTAAAATTTTCTTACGTTTTTTGAAATTTGTTGGTGAGTAATAAGTTGAACGTTGATTAAAATATAATTCGCAACCGTAACAAATAATTATTTACAGAATTATAATCATTAAAGTCGACTGAATGACTATTTTATGAAATCTTGACATTTTACAATTATATTAATCATATTTAATGAGCTTTAAGAGAGCCATTATTGCCCTTATAGCGCAAACTGTCGAGAGATGCACTAGCGATTTTCGCCCGGAAACCACGGTCACTCAGCATGAAGAAATTCGTGTTAAAATAACTCTTCAATCAAATTCATTTAGTGTAGAAAAAATACTAAACTAACATTCTGTTTCTAGGTAATAACAACTTTTAAAATAAACAAAAAATTGATATGGTCCATGAAATATCAAATACATAATATCAACTAATATTCACTTCTCATTCTTACAGAGATCTTCTCTTTGAATCGGACAATAAATAAGCTCTGATAAAAACTTACAAAATGGACTCAATGGCTTGAAGTCTTCATTCCAATCACTTAACAAAATAATATCTTTGACATAACAACTTCAGTTTTTAACACTAGTATAGGATATGTATTGAGATTAAAAATAGTTTCTATCTCACATTTTCAGTAGTTTCAGGTAATTTGGTTTCATTTTGCTCAATGTGATGGCATCAAGTTCTGATATCCTGTGGATGCGGAGATGACTCTTCATGTTACCTCTTTGGGCATACCCTCGCCCACAAATGGGACATTTGAATGGTGTCTCCCCTGTGTGCAACCGCATGTGTTCCTTTAGGTAATCCTCGTGGTAGAAACTTGTATTGCAGACAGAACACTCTGCTGGCCTTAGACCTGAAATCAAGCACCCTTACATATTATAAATTGCAACATCTTTGGTTGTCTATCTGTTAGTACACTCTCATTTTTTATCTTAAAAAATTATATAGTGTAGGGCTGATTGTTCCATTGTCATCGTCAGATAACTTTTATACGAGGAATAATAAAAATTAATTTAAAAAAATTAAACCGACTTCAAAAAGAAATTAACTCAAAATTATGAAATAACTTTAATTTCGGAAGTCGGTGTCTTGGGATCTGTATTTTAGTTTTATGCCACCGACTTCCGAAATTAAAGTTATTTCATAATTTTGAGTTAATTTCTTTTTGAAGTCGGTTTAATTTTTTTAAATTAATTTTTATTTCGTAATTTTTAGTTTTTGCACTAGTATTTGACCAAGGTTTTGAGATGTTTTCCCTTTGACACTACACCCGTAGCTCTTATCAATAAGCCAGGCCGTCACACTTTCACGTATTAGTCCATATCTTGAAAATTACTGAATCGATCTTGATGAAACTTGCACTGTTCCCTAAGTTGAAGAAACTGTAAGCCAATAAAAAAAAATGGTCAAGATCCGATTAATAGTTCCGGAGATATGCGTGGACAAACATACATACATACATACGTCTATGAAATTTTGTATATTTGTTTGGAAGCCCTAATAGATCATCATATGTGAATATAATGCAATTCCAATAATATTACATACATACGTATCGAATTGATAACCTCCTTTTTTTTTGAAGTCGGTAAAAATGACGTTTAACAGTTTTTGTATGGAATAACTGCTAAAATTACAAAATTATTCCTCGAATAAAGTTATCAGATGATTGAAAAATCAGCCCTTGTTTTCCAAAATTCATAAATTTATTCCTTGACTGACTGAGGGTTGTATTTTTTTTTATTGGTTTACAGAAACAAAGAAGGTTGCATATTAGGTATAAATCATAAATCATCATAAATCTAATTAACATGTCCTTAACCGGTTGAATGCCGTAATTAGAGAAACAATTCAAAAGTCATTATGTCTCTCGTGGCTCTACATTCCGGCAAACAAAGAGTTATTCACGATTTGAAATATCTGACTTTTCTTAGTGGAATATTTGGTATTACTAAAATATAAAACAATCAGATACTTTACCTGTATGAACGGATCTCTCATGAATAATAACAGATTTTGTACATTTGTATGTTTTATCACAGAATTTGCATGAAAACACCTTCTTAGGACGTGCTAGCTTATCATGTACATTTTTGAAGTGACTCGTCAGCTCTCCTTTAAACGCAAAGCCTTGGCCACATGATGAGCAAATGAATTCTCTGTGGACCTCATGTTTTCTTTTTATATGTCTATTCAAATAATAATCTGAGACGCAAATTCGTGGACATTTTGGGCATTTAACGGGATTCTTAAAATGTACTTTTTTCTTGTGAATTTTAAGTTTGTCATTACTTTGAAATACATCTCCACAAAGGTCACATAGTTTCTCTGTAGCAGCTTGCTTAACATTTGGTACTTTGATTTTAGTCTGAGGTCTAGGTTTTGGTTCCATATCATTGCTGACTACTTTTCTTAAGGTTGTTTGCCCAATTTTCATGCTGGAATGAAAAAAAAAGTTTATCATTATCATTTACAAAATCATTTCAATACTGTCAATTCTGGTAAACTTATAAGAATCTTTTAAAACAATCATGAGAAAACAAATAACATTTTAGAATTCATTCAAACTTAATTATAAATATATTACCACCATCTATCTCCATTCCACACACAGTTTCCTTCTAATATAGAAGATGCTATCTTGTTTGTTTTGTTGCCAGGTCGGGATCTGGCTTTTTGAGATCTCTGTTCCTTCTTAATGGGTTTGAGATGTTTGGGTTCCCTTTTAACTTTCTGGTTATCTTTTAACGGTAACAAGTCTTCATAATCGTCAAAGCCATCATCAGAGTGGACATTTGATTCTGTCTTTATTGTTTTCATATCTATTTCTACTTCAGTCATAGGGTCATTGCTAACATAGCTGTAATCTTCCTTTTTCACAATCAACAAACCATTTTCTAATATCTTACAGGACTCCCTAAACTTATTAATAAAATTGCATAAAGTTTCTAATGTATTATTGCACATTGTACATATATGACGTGGTAATCCTGTGATGTCTTCTATCTGCAATTCACAATAAGAGCGCTTATTAGTAAAAAGAGATAGCATTTCTGTGATAAAAATAAATCAGTCAAATACAAACTTTTTCACATTGTAAACAGAAAGCTAGTTTTGAGTGTATATTGTCTCCTATTTCTGACTTCTCAAATATTGGAAGTGTGGCTCCATCCTGTAGACATATCCTACACAAACTTGTTGAGCTTGTGTCGTTCATTGTAATATCTACGTTTAAAGGATTCTAATAAGATTTTTTTTATCACTGTTTTCGATGTTTTGTTTTTGACACACTACACAGGTTTTTGACGTTTTGGATTATGTTTTTTTTTGACAGTTGGGTGCCAGTCCACAGAATATTCTTTGACTGGGTGGGGTGACTTGTGGTGCGTTCCGAGTTGGGAATGTAACCGAAGTAATCGATTTGAGCGTGCTTAAACCGTGGGAAAGTGGTGTAAGCGATTATAGCTAATTCGTAATGCCGCCTGGGTGTCGCATGGAAATGCGTTGTTCAGACAGGTGGACTTGTTGAACAATTTTCATTACTTTTAAAGGATGAAAAATTTTCCGAACCTCTATCAAGCATTTTTCGTATAGCATCAAGGACTAAAGCCTCTTATACACGACACGGTCTATCTGGCTGTACGTCCCGCTAAGGTCATGAACGATGCATGACGATAAACGACGTGAATAGGTTCGACGATTGTTATTTACTTGATGAAAAACTCGTTATATAGCAGCATTTACCATTTAGAGCTTGTTTCGGAAGTCGAACGGATGCCAAAATGGATCGTGAAACAATTTCACGATTTATTGAAAGACAGGCTGCGCCCCGCGGTTTCACCGCATAAGTTTCGAGTGAGAATATCGGGATAAAAAGTAGCATATATGTTAATCCCGGGTGTCAGCTACCTCCGTACCAAATTTTATCAAAATTGGTCCAGCCGTTTGAGCGTGAAGAAATAACAAACATATAAACACACACACACACACCCCCACTCACAAACTTTCGCCTGTATAATATTAGTGTGATTAATGTGATATAAGTCACACTTTTTTGTGGCATGTATCAAATGCGGACTACTTAAATAAACAAAAAGAATAAATGCATTACAAGATTTTTTTCATCCGAAATTTCTTTCTACTTTTTCTTCTCTTCTGGTCCTGACCACATCTAAAGAACTGACATTTTTTGGCGTTTTGACAAAACTGGTGGCATTTTGATTTGAAATACACGTGCGCTCACTACGTTCACAAAGTTCTACATCCACAGAGCATGTAACCTTACATCTAGAACGCTGGATGCGCGCACGAGTGTGTATGGACATACAGTTGAGATGGACCGTGTATAACAGGCTTAAGGTGTCAAGACTCCTGACTCGCCCGAGTGGCTATTTAAACGCTATTAATAGTCTTCAGCTCGCGTGCATAATAATTTACCATCTATTTGTAATTGAAATAAATACTTGAGCGCGCAGGCTAAAGGCAGCTTTTATGAATTTGTCGAATTTCCAATCTTCTAAATAAACAACAGAGTTTTAGTGGTTTTAGTAACCTACTTCGAGGTTTCTATTGTAAGACAATTAACGATTGTTGTTAATTAATTTATTCAACGATTTTTCATTAATTTTTCTTTAAACCATTTATCAAAATTGATTAAAATGTTTGTTAAAAAATCGCCTCAAATTGTCATTTTCATTGAGCGAGATCACAAGACCTTTCATAGACAATATTTTATCACTTGTCTTCTGTCATCAGGTGATTTAGGTTTGGGAGTAAAAAAATCCTGAAAAAGGGATAAAACGCCAAATATTTTTCTAAATCAAGATGTCTGGAAAAGATAGATTAGCGATTTTCCCTTCTCGGGGGTAAGTTATGTTTTGAATAATGTCGTTTAGGCAATTTAAAATTGTGTTAACTTTTGCGTTCCATTTACGCCTAGCTCACGATGTAATTTGTCCTGGTTGTAGTGCTCAGATGTTGATAAAGGCACGTCTGGCTGGTGCACAAAAAGGCCATGGTCTCCTGAAGAAGAAGGCTGACGCCCTCCAAGTGAGGTTCCGTATGATTCTGAGCAAAATTATTGAGGTGAGTGAATTTAATTTTTTTGCTGACTGCTGTAGTGATTACCTCTTCAAAACATGAATCAGTATTGAAAATCTATTAAGATGAATTAATAAACTTTTCGTCGATATTAGCTATATTACTGCACAGTTTAATTTTCTGTGAAACTTTGGCTACCTCCTTTGATCCAATTGATATATGGTAAATAAGCTCTAAGGGTTGCTTACAAAAGAAATTAGACATTAATTTGAATTTCTTGCCATTTACAGACAAAAACCCTTATGGGTGAGGTGATGAAGGAAGCAGCGTTCTCATTGGCCGAGGCCAAGTTCACAACTGGAGATTTCAACCAGGTGGTTCTGCAAAACGTAACCAAGGCTCAGATCAAGATCCGCTCAAAGAAAGACAATGTTGCTGGTGGGTAAAATAATTCTATTTGAATTTAGAAACCAGCTAGTACTTATTGCATTGCTTTTTCCCTTGACCTAAATAAAATAAAAGGCTTTATTGCAGAGGTTTCAAGATATGGATGAAGTTATGAATTTATGAAACAAATTGTTCTGTGATGTAATAATGGTGAACAGCTGAATGATTTTTACTGTATAGAGAGTAGCAATAACTGAATTTATTAGTTTTATTTTTATAAGCTACAATGTAGTTTATATAACATAGTCAATTGAATGTAATTTGACGTAGCAAAGTGATGTAAAGCTCTTGTGATTCAAAATGACCCATTAAATTCTCTTCTCAAATAGAAGTTGTTCATAAAGAATGATAGGCATTTTTGTACGGAGTCTGGCCTGATGACCAATAGAGTTCTAATGAGATCCACGAATGACGCACAATGGTACACTGAAGGACTACATGCGGAAACCAAACCCATAACACAGAGATTCACGAATCACCGGCTTAACGTGCTTTCCAAGACATGGAAGGGTCTTGGTATGTAAAAATGGTCACCCATCCAGGGACCAACCGCGGCAAGTGCAGCTTAGCCTGATCAATCAACCCGTGCGGCTGTTATTACCTAGCCATAAGCCCCCTCAGTTCTCAATAATATTAGTTGATTCATAACATTTATGAATCAACTAATATTATTGAGAACTGCAGTGAACATTAGCGTCATAAACTAATACATTTACATGGTACTTGCAGGTCTGATATCTCTTTAACCTGGTATTTCACAGCCTTCTGCTCATAATGAAAATTGATGCTTCTGATAAAAACTTTTATTTGATGTCATGTGGTTTTTATTGGATATACCGGCTAAAACGCCCATCATTCTTTGTTTGCATTTCATCAATAATTACTGTTCATCTTAGTAATAGACTACTACTTATCTTGAAATCATCAAATTGGTATACCTATTGCTTTCCTCTCCCATATTATGACCTTTTGTGCCATTTCCACATCTTAACACCTATTTGTAATTAGATCATCTCTCAAGAATTTTATTAATTTCCCTTTTGATATGAATTATGAATGATAATTTTTATACCCTAAAATATGCTTAAATAAAACGTTATTTTATCATTTACATCTTATTCTCTGTTTCAAGGTGTAACACTCCCAATCTTCGAGTCTTACACGGATGGTACTGACACATACGAGCTGGCCGGTCTGGCCAGAGGTGGTCAGCAGCTGACCAAGCTCAAGAAGAACTTCCAGAGTGCCGTCAAACTGCTGGTTGAGTTGGCCTCCCTGCAGACGTCGTTCGTGACCCTTGATGAGGTCATCAAGATCACCAACAGGCGTGTCAATGCTATTGAGCATGGTGAGTTGGGAGATGATTGCTTCCTCATATATATTTTTAGGATTAAATGTTGCATTTTGGCTGTTAAGGTAGAAATATTATATACCAGCTGAATTAGGAAAATGTATTATTTTGAGAAAAGGAATGGAACGCAAAGAAACTTAAATGGGGTTAGTAAAAAACCATTAAAAGTGAAAAATGCAAAAACTACGCCTTTTTTGCATAGGGAGTTGGCTCACTCAAATAATAGAAATAGAGGGCCACTTGCTAAGCTAAGCTATTTATTACTTTGTCTATGTTATAGAGGTATGATTTATGTTCAGAATGTTGCGTGTTCAGATCTCGTTGGGGTTACCAGTATAGAGGAGGAAGTGCGGCGGCCCTAGAATTTTTCTTAGGTGGTGCAAAATCTTAACGTGGCGCCCCTCTATGTACCATGTTCCTATGATATATGCATAATTATGCAGTTGCTTGCTTGTGGACGATCGGCCTTATAGTAACTTACTATCATATAAAGCCGATCGGCGAGGCTCTGAAATCAACCGAAATGCGACCACCACTGGTAGTCACCAGTGGTGGTCGCATTTCGGTTGATTTCAGCGCCTCTCCCATGACGGCTCCCGGTGCCGTCGCACCGCTCGCACCGCCCTAGGGCCACTACTGGGAGGAACAGATGTAAAGTTCACTCATGCTCCATAGAAAAGGGATGATCCTCCAACCAGACGGGTGATGTCGGGACGTTGTAAACAAAGTGGCGATTAGGTTATCACATGAAAATCTGTCTACAGAGTTTTTTTTAGTAGTAATAAATAAGTCAATGGTATTAATAGTAATACCATTTTATTTACTTTACTTTTATAACTAGTTTTGAATATAATTCCAGTAATCATCCCTCGATTGGAGCGTACTCTGGCGTACATCATCTCAGAGTTGGACGAGTTGGAGCGTGAGGAGTTCTACCGGCTGAAGAAGATCCAGGACAAGAAGAAGATCATCAAGGACAAGGCTGAAGCGGTGAGTTTGTTACTTTTTAGGGTTCCGTATCCAAAGAGTAAAAACGGGACCCTATTACTAAGACTTCGCTGTCTGTCCGTCCGTCTGTCTGTCACCAGGCTGTATCTCAAGGACCGCGATAGCTAGACAGTTTTAATTTTCACAAATTATGTATTTCTGTTGCCGCTATAACAACAAATACTAAAAACAAAATAAAATAAATATTTAGGGGGGGCTCCCATACAACAAACGTTTTTCGGCGTTTTTGCCTTGTGGTACGGAACCCTTCGTGTGCGAGTCCGACTCGCACTTGGCCAGTTTTTTTAACAATTCTTACAATACTTGTTTATATCTCACATGCTGTAAGCATCAAAACTGCCAGAACTATTGGGTACCTAGTGTGAGAGTTATATACTACTATGTATGATAACTCTCAATCTCTCTCAGTAATTAGTGAGCTGGAAGTAACAATATTTCGTGCGTATTTGTACTAGTCAAATTCTCACGAAAATGCATCCAGATTTTTCCTTTACCATTAAGTCAAAAGCGACAGAATATCAGTAGGAAGTTAATACTAGCTAGGGCTTGGCTCATCATCATCGCCTAGCCTTTTCCCAACTATGTTAGGGTCGGCTTCCAGTCTAACAGGATGCAGCTGAATACCAGTATTTTACATGGAGCGACTGCCTATCTGACCTCCACAACCCAGTTACTGGGTAATACCCCTTGGTAAGACTAATTGTCAGACTTTCGGCCTTCTGACTATGTAACGACTGTCAAAGATCCAGGAATGACAGCCGGGACCAACGGACCACGGAGGGGTCACGGTATGTAAAGATGGTCACCCAAACACAGACCAACCGCGGCAAGCGTAGCTTAACCTGATCTTTAGATTTAGATAGGGCTTGGCTAAATGCAAGTATACAGGGGGTAAAATGAGATGGGCAGTTAGGGAAGCCACATCAACCCTTTTAGCAGGAAAACGTTCGTAACAAGTTAATACTTACTTCCATATTAGCTTATAAGAACTAAGCAGCTATGAAATATATATGACCATAATAATCAATAATGTTTAGTCATGGTTGAAGGCAGGCGGTAAATGATCTGATATTGAGGTTCATTCCACCTCCATCGGCTACGACTAATACGCGGCAGAGTGTGACCATCGTAGGCAGGTAGGCTTGCTTGGTATTTATACGCGGGCCATCGTCACCACTTATTACTTAAATGAGAAGATACATTCCTGACAGTTATTAAAGTGGACTTTACGTCTTCAAACCGTTTTATCAAAATCAAAAGCCATTTATTCAAATTAGGCTGAGAATCAAAATTACATAAGACAGTACCCCAAGGCCCCAAGACGCCCGGCCTTCACTACTTCCTAGTGCTTTAGCTGGGAAGTGGCGCAACAAACTCCCCCGCAGGACAACTGAAAAACTTGTTTCTATACAATTGTAGGATTGTATAATCCGCCATATTACATTACGGCTAGCCGTTATCAAAAACAGGGCCGTTTTGAAATGCGGCGGTTCAACGATTAGCCGGATTGTCATTGCGATACGTTCGTCAATAAGGCGGGCCACGTTTAGCCGCATCGTACTACTATTTAGACTGTAGGGGGACCAAACTCACAAAAAAAATAAAAATAAAATGAAAATCAATTTTACCCGCTTCGCGGGGCTCCTATTTCTATGTAAAGTGCATAAAACTCTCTCTCTCTGTTGCGTAGTTTACTAGACTTTAATTTATAATATGTATAGAAGAATACCTCTAAAGGCAGACGTGTTTAGTGCACCTTCATGTCGCCAGTAATGTTAAGAAGAAAGACGTAGAAATTAATGAACATAATATTGTTGTCCACAGCGTAAACAGGCGATGTTAGCTGCCGGTCAGGATCTGGCTGACTCCGCGAACTTGCTGGATGAAGGCGACGAAGACCTACTGTTCTAAGGCATCGCTGACTATTGTAGACACTCATATATCTAGCCAGTTAGTAGTGTGCAGTCAGGTCAGCCCCCAACCTTGGAGCCAACATTTAAGCCCAACACAAATGTATGAGCAATTGTTTGCCCAATTTTTTTGATACCATTAATTTGGTGCTCTTTTCAGTAAGCTGTTTCCAAACTTGACTGCATGAATTATATAAGTAAAAATGATATTACAGTGTTCATTACCTACGTTGTAAATACAGTATTGTTGTATCACTGTTAAATATGTACTATGTGCTGTTAAAAATCTACTATTTCACCTGTTACGGTTTAAAACGGCTTTAAATGATTTAAGTTAGGATTGGCTGTTTGCTTAGGTGTTGTTGTATTTAAGCATTCCACCATATTTCGATTTTGTTTTTATTTTTCAAAGCTTTTTTAAACGCTGTATGTAGCATAAAATCAGTATAAGTACACCTATTAAGTATTTATGGTTTTTGAATTGTTGTTTGGTAACTTAACCAAATATATTTTAAGTAAGCAATCAATCATGTAAATACAAGTTTGTGAAGCGAATTATATTATTATTATTGAATTTGTGAGTTTAATTTACTGTAGATAATCTGTATTGCTGTAGTGTTTATTAAACTGACTGCATAAACAAAATTTGTCCACAACGAAGAACAAGAGACTGGCCGATTTTCCAACGCCAGATAATTTTATCTGAGGAATAATTTTGAATTTTTGACAGTTCTTCCATACAAAATCTGTCAGACGTCAATTTTATTCCACGAATAAAAATTATCTGTCGATTAAAAAATCAACCCATAAACAAGAAAAATATTTCGTGCCTCCATCATCATTGGGAACTTTTAAATTTGCCTACTTATTTACCTAGCGAAGATCTGTTTTCTCCCATATTTTGTCGCCAAGTCGGAATCAGTCGCCAAGGCACAGATTTAATCGGGTCTTAGTTTAGGAGTAGTAAGGTATAGTCCAAGAGCTAGATCGATGAGTTTTTCGTGAACTCTTCGATCTAGCTCTTGGACAAAATTAAAATGCCTGATGGTGGCTCTGCCAGAGTCAGTGACACCTTGGCGCCTTCGTTCGCTAGTACGCTAGACCAGAGTCAGTGACACCTTGGCGCCTTCGTTCGCTAGTAGTACGCTAGACCAGAGTCAGTGACACCTTGGCGCCTTCGTTCGCTAGTAGTACGCTAGACCAGAGTCAGTGACACCTTGGCGCCTTCGTTCGCTAGTAGTACGCTAGACCAGAGTCAGTGACACCTTGGCGCCTTCGTTCGCTAGTAGTACGCTAGACCAGAGTCAGTGACTCCTTGGCGCCTTCGTTCGTTAGTACGCTAGACCAGAGTCAGTGACACCTTGGCGCCTTCGTTCGCTAGTAGGTACGCTAGACCAGAGTCAGTGACACCTTGGCGCCTTCGTTCGCTAGTACGCTAGACCAGAGTCAGTGACACCTTGGCGCCTTCGTTCGCTAGTACGCTAGACCAGAGTCAGTGACACCTTGGCGCCTTCGTTCGTTAGTACGCTAGACCAGAGTCAGTGACACCTTGGCGCCTTCGTTCGCTAGTAGGTACGCTAGACCAGAGTCAGTGACACCTTGGCGCCTTCGTTCGCTAGTACGCTAGACCAGAGTCAGTGACACCTTGGCGCCTTCGTTCGCTAATACGCTAGACCAGAGTCAGTGACACCTTGGCGCCTTCGTTCGCTAGTACGCTAGACCAGAGTCAGTGACACCTTGGCGCCTTCGTTCGTTAGTACGCTAGACCAGAGTCAGTGACACCTTGGCGCCTTCGTTCGCTAGTACGCTAGACCAGAGTCAGTGACACCTTGGCGACTTCGTTCGCTAGTACGCTAGACCAGAGTCAGTGACACCTTGGCGCCTTCGTTCGCTAGTAGGTACGCTAGACCGGAGGCAGTGACACCTTGGCGCCTTCGTTCGCTAGTAGGTACGCTAGACCAGAGTCAGTGACACCTTGGCGCCTTCGTTCGCTAGTACGCTAGACCAGAGTCAGTGACACCTTGGCGCCTTCGTTCGCTAGTACCTACGCTAGACCAGAGTCAGTGACACCTTGGCGCCTTCGTTCGCTAGTACGCTAGACCAGAGTCAGTGACACCTTGGCGCCTTCGTTCGCTAGTACGCTAGAGTATCGAAGGATGGTTAGTGACTAGGCTTTAGGCGCTAAGCAAACCACCTGTCAGTGCGTATGTTGAGAGATAATCAGGGTTCATAAAGATAAAAAGCCCATTGACAGAAAAATTATGTAATACATTGTACACTAAGCGTTACAATCGGGTTTTGGAAGCAAGGAAAAATTTTTTGCCGCGTTTCTTCAACAAGCCAAAGTCTACAGCGCATCTGATCATCGACCCAATAGACTTGCCGGTGTTGTTCGGGTTATCCATAATTTTGTAATGTTTCTTCAAGAACCCAATAACTCTTCTCGAAGTTAAGCCATTGTGTGCAGGGAGGTTGTGGAATGCCCATAGCACTATCGCCGCTGGATTAGACTTCTTTAGTCCTGATTTGATTCTGTTGTAAGCATGGCTCTCGTTAACTTTTTTAAGTCCTGGTTTTCTGCAGCAAGAATGGGTCTTGCTCTTGACGATGGTCGTCTCGCTGCAAGTCAAACATTGTGAGCATAAAGAGGTTGGCGACATACATCTTGCATACTTCATTGTAGATTGCGATAATTATTACAAAGTGATTTCATAACTTTCCTTACTTAACTTCCTTACTTATTTTTTTAATGTTTTTTTTGGAATTCTTGAGCCCGGTTGACAAAATGTGTTTTTGACGTACTTTTGACATGAACGAGAAAAGTAAACTGACAACATTACAGATTTTTTTTTAATTCAGCGAAGGAAATCAAAGCTTTGATGGTAGTGGCCATGTTTTTTTACGTTAGGTACCTAAATGTTTCACAACAAGTACCTACCCACAGAATTAATATGTTTAGAAAGTGTATAGGTACGGTACCTATACCTACCTATTTAAGAGTGTCCGAGAAGACATCTATGGTAGGTGCAGTTATACCAGAAAAGCTATGCGTTCCGGTAATGTTCGTGCTTCCGAACTACCTAGCTCGAACGTCGCGCCGCATAGTAACTGGCCCACAGAGGCACATCTTGTAAGCTTTTTAATAGTGTATCTATCATTGCGCGTTAGTATGAAGTTTTCTCTCTGTCGGCTTACCTACCTCACAGGTACTCCAATCGCATCTCGTCATCTAAAACCCACTGAAAAGTATTTTGGAAATGCATAGAGTCTTGAAAAGTATTTTGGAAGTGCATAAAATTTAATCTGATTTTTTTAATACCTAATAAGTACTAAATATGCAAGTCCTTCCATGGTTATAACAGCTATTTGATCTTATAATCGTGCGTTAGTATTTCTGAAGATAGACGATGATTGCCGAGGCGCATACTTTCTTGGGAAATCTAGGTAGGTAGGTAAATAAGTACCTACCAACTCGTAGCACAGTGCGCCGGCCGTGCGGGCTACGTCGGCGTCGTAGCTCTAAGTAAAATACAGACGTAATCGCATAACCCAAATGGAAAATAAAACCGGTATTTTTATACAATCGATTTAACTTAATACAAAAACCATTCGCTCAATTACCTATAACACCTTAATCCCTGTATTTTTGCGAAAATCCTAAATAAAAACCATAAAAACATAAACTCACAATGATTGTAAGCCCCCAATACACACGCTCGACACGAACACAAATCTATGAACACGTGCGAAACACGAGTTCGTATCTAACATGCAAACGGCCCAAGTTAGATTACCGAGAGTAGGTAAACAGGGCAAAGCATGTGCTACTACAGAATGAAATGATCCTTGTTTGTAGTGACGTCATAAAAGGAATGGTAAGGAGATCTACCTTCTAAGGAGATCTACATTTATCTATAACTGAAAATATGATCTGTAGGTAGGTAACTGATACATGAACTCGGATGGCTTAGGTAGGAAAAACATTGCGATGAACACAAAAAATAAAAATATCTAATGGCCTTAAAGACATGGTACCTACCTACTAAACTATTTCACTAAATTATTTTCAAGCTAAACGAAGAAAATTGTTAACTTTCACTGCAATAAAAATTACTATCACACTGACAAAGCCCAGCGAGTACCTACCTAATTAACGATTAGTGCATCTAAATTATCTACTTAATTCCCTACGGAGAGAGGTCCATATGCCTAGTCGACCGACCGGTCGGCCGACAGGTCGGAATGTCGCACTCGGGCCACGAAAGGCACATATCCGGTAACCGGGGGTGAATTATTGCAACTTCATTTACTATGACGCTCTGGCGTATTTTGTGAGATGAATGTAGAAAGGCGTTTGGTGCGGTGTAAGTATAGTGACGTCATTATGTTGTATTTTAATATACATCTGGGTGTTGGTAATTCGTCACATCATTAGATTGATAGAGGTGTTATATAATGTGTGTTTATTCATGTTTAAAATGCTGGTAGATGTAGGACCTAACCTAGTAGGTACCTACGGTAAAGTTGCAATATGTGGAGGACGCTTTGTGCAACTTCCTTTGTTTCGTAAGATCTTTGTCCACGCTCCGCACGCAGGCAGTGTTCCTACTTATGCACACATGCAATTAAAGGATGTTTTTCTCATAACATTAAACATCCGATGTTAGGTTAGTGTAGAAGTACAGATAGGATAGTTTATTTGTATTGATCGTAATGGAGTTACCTTCATAAACAGGGTCAAATTCAATTCGACATGAAAAAAAAATTAGTGATTTTTGAACCATTAGAAACAACTGTTGGCTTGCGAAAAAGCCAAATAATGAGTAATTTTTTTTAATAAATTCTTTTTACCCTTAGAAGAAACTCTAGGTATTGAAAATGGCTCTTTTATTTAAAGTAGTTTAATTATAATTAAAAAAACTAATTAATAAAATATCTATACTTAGATATGTTTTTTTATACGATCACTATGAGTTGTGCACTTTTGGTTTTCCAATTTTTTTTCGTTTTGTCTTGTTATCTTGTTGTAGATATCGATCAAGTCTGCGGAATTGCGCTAGCTAATAACTTAGTTTGAGCCTGTAAAGTGGTAGATCTGTAGTAGTAGGTACCTACCTAAACAATTCAAAGTGTCTAACTATGAAATCTTTAATCTTAGATAGAGAAAGAGATTTCCCTTTCAAACAAGTTCCGAATTAAATTGGATCTCTTAAATATTTGCGAAATAACTGTAGTTCTCGGCATTGATCAAACGACTTTGTTTCTAGGCGTGAAAGAGAAGTGACAAAGAAATTAAATTCAACGAATGTTTTGTCGTATTACAGCGAGGGATGGTTGACGGCCCAGTCGTGATTTTTTTGTTCTAAATCTGTATTGACCATAGATAATGAAAGAAGGAGATGCCTGGTAGTTGAAAATGTATCAAAACCCGATGTCGCTAGGTTGGCCCCACCACCGCGCCACTACTACTGTACACATGTAGTTCAATAAAACCAATAAGTACATACACAGTCGCGCACACACTTGAATTCGTAAATCAGAACGTAGGTACCTACTACACAATTAATTATAAACCTTAACTCATCAAACACAGCGTGCATTTAGCATGCACCGTACCTACAACTTACTCACACAAAAACATCTATCGCTATCGTTGTGCTGTGCAAAAGTCATTTATTTTACTATAGTGATTGACTAAATCGGAAAGTTATCGATTCTTCCATTCATTATTGTATTTAAAAAAAGGTATGGGTCGTGAAAGTAAAATAAATAAAAAACGATATGTCCAGAACATATTAAGTATAATATTATAAATCAATAAAATGTAGCTAAAAAAAATAATTGAAGTAAATAAAATACTACTAACATTATTTTACATCTTCTCAAGGGATTCCCAACCGGATTTAAAGGTCATCTTTTCAGGTCTTCTATAAACCAAGACCACTTGGACTTCTGAAAAATTAACTATAATAGCAATATATTCGTTGGCAATCGACATTGTTGTCGATAGCCTACGTTAGTGGATCTTCACAACCACACCACCTACACCTCTTCACAAAGAACACACCCTACAAAATTTATGTCTCTAGGACCAGCGGTTTAGGCTGTGCGTTGATTTATCAGTCAGTCAGCACTCTCACTCACATTTTTAAAAGGTGAAAAACCTTTTAAAAATGTGAGTTTCACAAATATTCAGTAGGTACGAATTCAGTAAAATTGTTTCTTTTTTTGGAGGATACAGCGTCGATATCAAACGAAATAACAAGTCGAAAACAGCAATTCCTGGGAATTCATAGTGTGCTTTAAATTTCAATCAGCTGAATTTGAACGAAATATTTGAGTCGTAGGTACAGTTTTTTGGTTCAGTCGTATGATCTATGTCAGTTTTAACTAACGCTAAGAAGAATATGGTTTACGTTCTCTTCTTTATCGCATTCATATGCGGTTTCAGATATGTCACCTCTCGGAAATGAAATGAAATACATAGTTTATTCTGTAATTAATAGGATATTCATTTTTTTTGACGTGACAACGTCTTAAATTAGGTTGCGACTGGGAGTCACTTATGAAAAAGTGTAACGCTCGGTAACGTTACGATGAGTCACCGAACGAGAGAGAGGCCCGCCGAATGCCTTGCGTCTCTCTCCCACTCAACTATGATCGGATGATCGGTCGTTGTCACGTAAAATCTTCGCCCGTAAAACCGACTTTACAGGCAACCATTTTTTTGTTTAATTTATTCTTTGCAAGCGATATCGCAGCAGGTCCAGACGGAGATGGCGGGATGAGTTGGACTCCTTCAAGAAGAAAAGGGGGCCTTAAAATGCCACTTTAGCAGAATCATAAAAGGATAACATTATGAATCATAATGGACAGTTAACTGTTAAATTTATCGTATCAAATCCCATTGGTGAAGGATTTGTCAGTTTTTTTTTTGTCTGTGCTAAAATATCGATCATCAATCCAATCCAAATCCAATCCCAATCTCATTGATTATACATACGAAAAAAGAAAAACACGGACTGTCTTCGCCATAATGTTATCCTTTTATGATTCTGTCAAAGTGGCCGTTTTAGACCCCCTGGTCCTTAGTAGCTTTAAACAGAGAGAAGTGGAAAGAGAGTAGGGAGGCCTTTGCGCTGCAGTCGGACATCACAGGCTTCTAATAATAATAAATATTTAATAATAATATTCTGTCCCACTGCTGGGCAAAGGTCTTCCCTAAGTTCTTCCAAGATTTTTTTCCCGCGCCAGCAATGTCACATTAAAAAAATAGATGGAGTCAACATTTCCTATTTGACTATCCCTGAAAAGAAATGGCGAAAGAAACTAAAGGGTGAAAGTCTCTCTGCTACATGATAATATATTTTTTCACATACAAAATGGCATCATTAACTAATTAATCATGAATGGGATGAATTAGATTTAATGTCATCACTCATCGGAAACCGCAGCAAATAAAAAGAGGCGAGCTTCGATAAACAGTCACAATACTTTAATATGCTTAACGACTCTCGCTCCCCTAAAATTAGCCCCATTTCAACGTACATCGCTTCACTTGTTTGAAAGAGTTTCTTCAATGCACGTACAACTCTTACAATGAACGTCAAACTGTAGAATATATCGGGAATGATATGAAAAGGTCACTAGATACTGGCCTTATGTATTAACAAGATACCACGAGAAGCAATACACAGAATAACTTAGTCATAGGCACGTTCTGCAAAATGCCAGTCTGCAATATTATCCAGATGCTCTAGACTAGATTCATATGAAATCTTCTATGTATTCCAAAGGGTACACTAAAAGGGTTACCATATTATACGAATGGCGTAAAACTAGTCGTAAACGGTAAACACTCTGAACCAGGAGTAATGGTAAGGTCATAGCGAAAATTTCTCGTGAACGAAGATGTTTCGTGGTATAGGAATATTTCCAGTCGGTAGAGTGAGGGGTGAGGGCGGGGAGTGGAGGGACGGTGCGGGGGGGGGACGCCGAGGGTGGATGTTTGGAGTGTTGTTCCCTGTAAACGTCAAGAGCGATCACCGTCGGAATGAAACTGAAGATAGATTTGAGGTAAAGCCGGTGTAAAAACCAGAAATAATCGGTAACGACCAGTTTTTGTCGCCTCGCTTCTGACTTAGGTACTTAAATCTTTTTATGCCTAACGAAACTGTTTTTTTTTGCGTTTGGGCAAATAGTTATAGTGAAAATAATAGACATTGTCTTATCCAAACTATAAGTCTTGTCTGAAACATTTACACCTATGTACAGTCAACAAAGGAGATAAGTATACAGGAGCGACGGATATAGTTGAAGTTTACTAAGAAACCGATGGATGTTCTGGACTGAAATTTAATTCAATAAATGAGCAGTTTGTTTTCTATTAATAAAATAAAATGTTACTATTCCACAGCTCCTTTTTACATCCAAATTCAAAGCCCATCTTAAAATCTCCGTTCCACCAACAACAGTCTTCTACGATGTCCTCGCCGCCGTTCTGGCTTCATTCATTCTTATTTCTTTGTCCAGGCGGTTTTTCTTTGGAATGCGCTCCCTCTGAACATCAGGACAGGCAATCGGTCGGTCGGTGAAGGCACGTGAACCTATCCGTTAGAAATTGGCCGTAACATCCCAGCGCTGATTTGCTGGATTCGTTTTCTCCTCTACCGATCATTATTTCTCCTGAGTTCATTTTGTTTATAATATTATGTATCGATCTATGTAGGTATTGATATTTTTTATTTTTCCCGTATGTTGCACCTGCCATGTTTTGTCTCTGCATCACCCTAAGGTTGACTGGTAGAAAATGCCGCCTTTGTACAGTATTTTTTTACTTGTGCAATGCTTGTGCATAAATAATAAATTATAACATAACCTCGATAACTACGCAAGTACGCACCCGTATCTAAATTCCTAATTCGAATTTCGTTTCGCTACACAGTTTTTTTAACAATATGGCGTCTTAAAAATGAATATCCGTCGTAATTTAGAAAGTTGGGAGCTTTAATCCCGTGACTCCTGTTCAAAAATTAATCTGATGCGGTTGCTGTGGGGCTATACGACCAGTCTTGTCATCGTTTGACTAGATTTTAGTCTGAATTATTGAGTGGAACATGGAAAATGTTCATCACAACTTAATGGTTCGTGTTGACGTGTTTTTAACTTTCTTTTGCTTCATTTACAGAAAGAAAAATAATACTTATGAGCCACTAGATGAGTTATGGCGTGATCGAGTAATTATTTTTAACATTGATCGTAAAAGTCAACTTATTAAAAATGCATTCAGTATCTAGCCGATTTAATCAGGCTTATCGTAGGTACGTAGGTAAGCAAGTCTTGTAATTTAAACCCAAAAAATATTTTTACATTCTACCTAAGTTAAAAAAAAAAACATTTTTCTATCAAATACCTTAAAAGCTTTTCAATTTGAAGTGCCATCTTTTGTGTTTTTTTTAAACTCCACACATGATCATTTTGTAAATATCAGTAAGTGCCAAGAGTTTTTCAATAGACTGCTTTTCAGAGTTTTCACAAAAGTAAGTAACCTACGCCAATTATTTCAAACTAATTAGCAAAATTGCATTCTCTAAATACGCTACGTGCTCCGAAAAGCTTTTTCATCCGACAGAAAGAGGATAACAAAAGTCTTGGCGCATTCCGTTGTCTGTTTAGATGTGCGTTCATCTTCCAAATACCAATTATACTGAGTTGGTTGCGGTTATAATAAGATAATGTAAGTGTAAGAATGTGTAACGTAAATGTTTTCCTAAATTAATCAATGTAAACAACGACATTATTGTTTGAAAATTCCTGTCTAAGAAATTATTAATTGAGACTGTCGGTTTTATTTATAGGCCTGCTTATAATACTTATTTGTAGGCAGTAGGAAGGAACCACATGAGTAGACAGGAACAATGCCTTTGCATGGTTACCATCTGTTAATTTTTTATTCGTAATGACTTGACTTAAAATTCAAAAATTGAATTTCGAATCAATACGATCCATGTCTTGTGTAGAAATAATGCTAACGACACGCATAGAGTAAGTAAACATGACGACACGAAAAACTTTTAAGTTTTGGAATGGTGCATGCCGAAATGGCGAGTAAAAACGGATACCTACTTACTTACCCATTTACAATTTATGAACAGTTCTACTTGCTTTGACCGGATTTATATCCATATCAAAAAGAATAGGTGCCTAGCTGAAAATAATTCTCCGATTATCCGGCTGAAATAAATAAGTTAGCGTTCACATGACGAGGGTTGCCGAAAAATTCTGTTTTTGTCTGGCACGCCCCTAATGTGTGTGTTGCCTGCAAGTGTATGAGTGTGTATAGAACAATTTATTTACTTTTATTCGTTTGAGATAAATGTATTGTTACGGATGAACCAATGACCTGAAAACAGTAGCTTAGGAGGAAAGATTCTAGTCTAGAGTGTTATGAATCCGTCACGTAATGAATTAAATGTCCCATAATTTGTTAAGGGAGATTTAATTCACTACGTGACGGATTAAATAAACCAAGATCCATTGGCAACAAACAAAGCTGTCTGTTTCTGACAGCCTAACCGTCAAGCAAAGTCGGTTTTTCTGTTAGGAAACGTAGTCCGGGATCGTATTGTTCGAGGTGTTCAATAAATAGCGATAGGGTCGCCCCCTCCACAATGGGGCTCAATACTGTCCCTTAGCGAAGTGTACATGTATAGCTACGTCGTTTACATCTCTGTCAGTCGTTTGCCCGGGTTTGGCGGTAATTTAACATTCTTTTAAATGTTGAAACAAAAGAAAAACAACTTTTCTTTCCTGTGTTCGCGGCGGTGTCTAGACAACGGCTCATTTTTTGAATTGCTCGACTAAGCGGTTACTTGGGAACTGAAATTCGCGAGGTTTTAGAGGCAGAGTTGAAACGTTTTTCTTGGTTTTAAAAATATTGCACTAGAATATGGACTTTCAGTTGTTTTTCTTTAAATATTCATTAAGATTTTTTCGATATATGGAATGCGTTAATTTAATAGTAGGTTAATTTTTTAATTGCAAATGAAAGTGGGCTATCTCTTGACCTCGATCTCGCCTGCTGGAAATCGATGGATGAGGTCTATGACGGAACTAGCGTACCCAGAACCCAGAAGATGCTTATTCACTCTTGCTTTCTTCTTGCTTTGAAGTCTGATGGGTTATACGTGGAATCCCGAACACAAGACGTAAATAGTATAACCAAGTTCAAATTCCTACAATTGTAGAGATATTTTTTACCTGTCTATCCCTCCATAATAGGGGTGAAAAGTAGCCTCGTGTTAAATATAAGGAAGTAATATTCATCCGCAACTGTTTGTAGGTATTGGACGCTGGTTCCTGGAATGGAGCTGATGATTTCCGGTAAAGACTGCTTGACCAGATAATTTAACGATTGTTGTTTGTTGAAGTTGGGACTCGTATCCCTGTCAATAATGCATAGAGAAGAGAGTTGAGTTTAGCTTAAAACATAGCCCTTTCCTACATTATAAGTAATTTATTTAACAAAGATATCATTATAATGGCAAAGATATAATTAAAATATAAAGACAATAAAGGGTGCGCTAACACGCCAGAGAGCGTACAAATGTTTGTAATTAATTAGTCATCCAGCCAGACAAGTCTCAATAATTCCTGGACAGTAAAAAAACAATTATAAAGAATCACACATTTCATAATACAAATTAATTCATAATAAATAGCAATGGAAATCAAAGTCATTAAAAAGAGAAAAAATAAAATATAATTCTTTTCATGCATTTTCCAACACAGACTGAAAACAAATAATAAAAACATGACATTATACAATACTACATTTTATATTAGGTTTTTTAGTCATAAACTAAAAACTAGTTAGCCATTATAATCTGTTTTTTCCTGTTCCGTGATAATAATAATATTATTTGCAAACTCGATCGATATCTAAGTTAATTTATAAAATCTAAGGATTCTCGCGTTTTTACCGTACCTACTGCTTTTTTAACCCTCAATTTCCACGCATTTCAGAGTATTGGATATAAATTCATATATATATAACTCCCTCAGCCGTCGCGCGTCGTCTGAGGAGTTTACCTTATTTTGAACAAAATTGAATTATTGTTCTAATAAAATAGTGACGTAAATATAGCCACGACTAATATTTCCAGCTAGAGCAAAACCTTATTTTATTATAGTACTTTTAGAGTTTATCGTGGAGCAATTGACGTACTACAATGTCGATCGTGAGAAAACTGTTACTGTTAGCCTGCATCATCCCACTGTTGGGCAAAGGCCTCTCCCCATGACTTCCAGCTCTTTCGATCCAGGGCTAAAGTGGATCACTGGTTGTTTGTTTTGGCCAGCTCGTCACGCCATCTTTTACGGGGTCTGCCGCGACGCTTTCTAGCTGTGTCAGGGATCACTGTGGTGGTTATTTTTGCCCACAGCTCATTGGACATACAGCAGCCCAGTCGCACTTCAGCTTAGCGGCTTTTTGAGCAACGTCAGTCTGGTAAGGACTTCAAAATGCTTAATATCGCACACCTAGATCTAAACAGCGATTAACTCAAAAAACACTTTTTTCAAGAAAGTTGAAAAACTGATTACTCTGTCCATATGCACTGCAGGAGTTTGCTGTATTGATCAATACTTTTTAAGTTGAGTAATGAAACTATACTATCCTAACTAATATTATATTGTGTATGTATATTATATAATGCGAAAGTAAGCTTGTTTGTTTGTTACCTTCTCACGCCTAAGCCACTGAACCGATCCTGAAATTTAGCATATAAATTTAGCATATACGAGTACGTTGTCAGGTGCACAGAAACGGAGATAAGGTACCTTTCATCCCGAATAAAAGTACTGTTCCCGAGGAAAACAACGAGACGAAGCTGCGGGCAAAAGCTAGTTACCTATAATTACATAGGTTGTACCTATTATAGACAACATTACTTAATGTATTTCTCATAGGTACTTCAAAACGATCCAACAGAATTGAATGATTACATCGCAGAAATGCAGAGCTTTCCGTTTCCAAATTACTGCAGTTTGACGCAGAATCTCGTAACTTTATAATTCATATAATGTATAATAATGTTTATTTTATCTCCACAAATTACATTCTTAGAGGTATATATTAAATTGACAGAAATTTTGAAAAAAAAAAATTGTAATTTCTGGGAGCTCTGGAGTCTAAATTAAGCCTAGGTCTGGTCTGAGGTATAGGTTCTTTTGCAAATAATTTTCTTTGCTGAACGATTTGATAAGGGCTCAATCTTGCCCTATTCTCCCTATTGTCGTAGGTACTTATGACGTACACCAACACTAGGCCGCAACTAAGTGTAATACCTAAATATTATTGCACTGTTGGATTTTCAACCCTCGACGCTGAGCAGGGCGTTTAAAATCCGATTTTGTTTATGAATGATATTTAAGTGTCGCCTAGTGTAAGTGAAAACGGTCATTAATTGCATTCAGTATTGTAAGTTTATTCTAAGCATCTGCTACGCTCTGTGATCCATCCAACAGTTCGTTCACTAGTGTTCGATAGGGGAGCCATATTAAACCGTGGCCTTACTAAATAAGTCAACAGATGCCTTAATGCACTCGTTGGTTCCATGGAAATCTGATGCTACAATGTGAGTGTTTTTCATGTTTAATTTAAAGTAGATACCTTAATCGGGTTTTATTGATGTGTCGATTAAATATTGGTAGCAGTTAGATAGATATAGGTAGGTACAGACATAATAATACCTAATGATGGTACCTAATTGACTGCGTCATCGTCAGTGAGCGGAGTTCGCGCAGCTGAATTTTGGGCCAAACACGTTTGAACTGTTTGCCATCGATACGGTACGGTAAGAAGAAGAATATCTAATCCTAATGCTCATTAAAGTTTAACAAATGATATGAAATGAAATTGTTTATTTTGTAAGTAGGTATATCGGAATTACTTTTACAAATGAATCTTAAGATAAAAACATAACCTCGATGGATTCGACATTTCCTATCTGTCTATTGACAATAAATACAAGCGAAAAAGAGCACAGAAAATAATGTTATTGCTAGGTATTCAAAGAACCTTAACAGGCCTTTTATAAAACCACAAGGATTCTCTTTAACTTACCTACCTATCTAAATAGGAGCATTCAAAGCAAATTCACAAAGATTACAAGATAATTTAGCGTAAATCTTCTCCGGTGTCATAAAAAAGCAACACGTTTGCGTCCAATGACAATACATTTTGTACCGCGTTCACAGGCGATGTTCAACACACGTCGCTTGTTGAGAAAATGAACCTGCGACCTGTTGGCCGACACATCGGCCAACTTGTCTGCTGACTCGCCGCACCGCAGCATGGCTTCGGGGAAATATCTTGTAAGGGTTTTAGGTTAACTAATTTGTTTGATTATGTGAGTTTCTGTATCATTTTGGACTTCTGATGTCGTGTAAAGTGTCTTGGTAAAGTGAGTGTTACTATGCCTAATGCGAATGAATTTCTTAACTTTTAAGTGAATCCGGGAAAATAATCAATAATATAACTTAGTTTTAAACTGATATTTTTGTATCGTGCAAGAAAATACTATAACGTGATGTACCGTATACGTTAACGTTGTCTGTCTACGTTTTTATCAGTGATGGCCAAAGAGATTTAATGTCTTTGGTGATGGCGATTAATCTTATTAGGTATTTATCTAGATTACTTACCAATTTATAAGTAGGTAGGTACAATTCAAAATTGTCCATAAACGCTAACCTACGAAACTACTGTATTTACATCAGTAACCATTTAAAGCTTCTCTTAAGCCATAACCTAGATTTTATAAACTAGGTACAAGTCTGAATAAAAATAAAAACAACATCATGCGCCAAGCTGTTAAAAGCTTCCGCTATCCGCTACTAGATGGCGCTAGGTGTTAAACGCCGCCTCCATAAAGTGATTATCGTCTCTTTTGTTTGATATTGTGTACGTCTACATGTACAGGGTAAGCTACTGCGTAGGTTTAGAAGTTGTTTCACACTTAATTTTTCGTTCTTTTTAACATTTCATATCAATATTATTGCGCATTTTGAAGAGCAAAGTTGAATACAAAATTGCCTGAATGCCTTCAAAAGTTTCTATAGATAGGTTGTGCTTCCCTTAGCTACGCCAAACAATATTGGTGAACTTTGACATCGGCATTATCCATGTTTCGCCACTCTTTATAGTCCCAATGTGTATGGATCGGGTGTATTTTTCATCGGTACGGGTAGCAAATTACTCTCCGGGGCACTCACACTTTCCAAAATAAAATGTTTGATCACACGAGTCCGTAAAAAGTGGAAAAGTTTCGTGTTTGTAGGTACCTATATCATTTCCCGGTTGATCTGGTTTTGTTTGAATAAAGAGCTTATTGTACTGTCCTGTCTGAAATTAAAACCAAAGTTTGACATAGACAAGACACGTGGCAGCTGAAGCTTTATTATTTCTACAGCATGTATCTACCTATCAGAAAGGTGTGGTACGGACCATCGAACTGAATAACTTTCTCCATGGGACCAACAACGTAATCGCATAAAAATTATCAACTGTCCAATACAAAACTTCAATAAGTAAGTACCTACCTACTCGACCCAAATGTATGGGACGGTTGATTATTTATACGTACGCGATTACGATGTTGGTCCCATGGAGACTTAGGTCAGCGTTAAATTGGCGTAAATGGTGTCGTCTCTTTCTAACTGGATAAAACTCAATAGATTATAAATGACAGTGGTTCAAAAGATACTTAGCCTTTACAAAGAGCTTCTGAAAGTATTGGTTCGCCCATAGATAAATTTATGAAAGGGTTCGCCTATAATATGTAGGTAACTAGTGGTATTTCATACGCACAATCTTATTTTTATTCTCCTGGATTAAAACACAGATTTTGATTTGTTTGTGGAATAATGGAAGACGGAATACTGTCATAATGGAATGTACCCAGGTATATGACATATTTTGAGAATAATGTATGACTGCATGCCTATGATTGTGTGTGTGTCTACTAATTCCTACGTGGAATATTTTTTTTGTTATTATTTATTGATATTGTTTAATTTTTTTTTATCGGTTGAATGCCGCAACTGCAGACAGAGTGAAAAAGTCATTGCTTCAGGCAAAATAAAATACGAAGGGTTAAATAATGTAGGTAATTGGCTTCGGCGGGCCGAAGTTCGGCCGATCGATTTAATATAAATAAACTAGCTATCTAATCCAAATACATAATTACGATGACAAAACTTATAGTGGGCAGGCAGGGGAAGATAAATCAGACCAAGTTGACACTAATAAAGATTAAAACAAACACTATCTAATAGACGATGATGATAAGTTAGTTAGCACTATGGCCATTAAGTAATCGTAACTACGTTTACTTTGTGCAACTAAAGGGAATTTAGTGTCAGACGTTAAGCTCTTCCTGGAAGTTGTAAACGTTGAAAACTCAGCAAAAAGGCTTATTGTGTGCGGTTTAGAAATCTGTCTCGAACACTGCAGTACTACAATATCTAATATCTTATTAGCTAGCGAGCGAACTGCTCAAGCGGCTGAATCCCTAGTAATCCTATCACGGAAATTGGTAACTGTTGGATAGCAGGGTATCATTATGTCGTGTGTGTTTTTGTTGGGATATCGTTTGAATATTAGGTGTACCTATTAGTGAAAAAAGGTCTTTTTTTTTTTTTTTTTTTTGCGGATGGGAAATCATCAAATGACCCCTCCCGCTCTGGGTGGAGCGGAGGGGAGTGTCAGACTCTTACTGACTAAAACCCACCCGTGTTCCTTCCTTAGCCCTTTATGTTCCGGGCCAGCGGTAACCCTTTCGGACTATCCCGCTGACCCGGCAGGCTTCGGCCCTATGGGGCCCCTCCTCGATGCTGACATCTCTTTGAGGCGCGCGTGGAACACGTACGCGCCGTCCGGCACGGGCCTGGTCCTGATCGGACGGTGAGCTACCCATTACTCTCCGCCCGCAGGCCCGCGCCTACGGTGGCCGGGAGTCGTCGCGCGGCTCCCGACGCCCGGAGCGTCTCCCGCGGCGGCTGGGACGGGAGGCTCTCTCCCTGAGCCGTCCCGCCACCTCCTTCGCTAGCATGACTGCTTCGCAGAAGGAGGTGACTGCCTCCCACTCCCTCTCGCCCCGGACCATGGCTTGCACCAGGGCCGGGCGCGAGAGGTCGCCGCCGCTGCCGATCGCCTCTACGAGGAGGAAAAAAGGTCTTACCTTACCTATATCTACAAGCGACTAATATGCGGAGTAATTGAGTACCTAATACACCAACAGTAGCGTCAGTAGCAATGCAATGGCTTTCATTTTGACAGTTCAACAATATTCATTGCGTTATTTACGTGGTTGAGTTGACAAATTTTTCGAACATATGAAGCAATGGATAAGCGATATCCTTCAAAATAATTTAGATTGTGATGATGTCTGTTACGCAAATAGGATGTTTGTTTTTTAAAATCTTGGACGACACGAATATTGAAGGTTTTCCTCACTTTTGCACATAACCCACCTAAACCATCACCACCAACACAACATCAGATTAAACCTATTTTTCTTTTTTTGTTACTTCTGCGGACCGTATTTTGTGCAGTATTGATCTTCTTTATAGTTAGGTAAGTCTGTACCATATTTGAAATGCTATATTTATATTAAATTCATTAACAATTTTTACATTGTTTCGTAATGTTAATAGTAAATTAGTAAAAACTGTAGCAACATGCAGACAAAGAAATAAAAAAAGATAAAGAAAATATAATGAATACCTACATGAGTGACAGGTTTTAAAACAATCATCATAATACAAAAATATTCTAAATAGTTTGCAAATTCACTGTTATTTAGTCGTACAAAAAAAAAAAAAACAAATGTATAAAATACAAATGTGAAGAGAAAAAAAATCCCATAAAAATTTAAACTTTAGCGTTAGCGCAAAACAAATTATGATAATTAAATTGATTGATTAAAGTATACCTAACTTGACAATGGAAACCTACATTAAATGGTAGAGACTGTTCAAATGTGGATATTAGGACAGATATCCGCATTAAAATTTATATCGCGTTACTGCTACCTATTTAAGGGACTTACAGGACCTAAACACGAAAAACGCAAGGTTTAGAAACAATAAAAGTAAATGATCGAATACAGTAAACAAAATCAAAAAAATATATGATATTCTTCAGGATATATGCTAGGTAGATAGTGTGTTGCAAACATATAATTAATTTGATACGGTAGAAAAAAATCATGAATTTACCTTTAAAAACTTTATTTTTGCAATAAAAACTATACTAATATACATACAATCATTCTGATTTTTTGTGAGATTATTTTACAAGCAACATACTAAATTAATAGTGTTTTATTTTTTTAGTCCAAACTATACATTTTTTGTAATTAAATAATTGCTTCATATTTTGCAATAAATTTACAGCGTTGTGTCATCGTGCTTCTCTTTCTTTTCTATGCAGTCCGACAGTGACCCCGCTTTAGGTCATGTAAGCCCCTTAAGAAGTCTGTCACTAATTATGAACCCCTCAGTGGACATAACATACTAGCCCATATCCGCCACTAAATATATTATAACTCGTTGCTTCATTTTTCAGATATGATTATAACAATGTAGTTTCCCTACTTACTTGGTAACTTCGCACATATTTTAAAGATTTTTTAAAACTATTAGGTGACGTAATTCCGGTCTGACTGCACCTCGGTTGACACTTTGACGTGTAGCTCATTCCTTTTTCGTGCGCGGTAGCTATCGCACGCGCCCTTAAGCATCATGCCAAAAAGAAGCGCGCAATCAAAAATTGATCACTACGCTAGGAAAATTAGAAAAATTGAAGAAAAACAAAGACCGTTACAATCGTCATCGGATGATGAAGGTAAGCAAAGTATACTTTATTCTTTGGTGATCTAGAAGTGAATAGTGAAAAATATCAGTTTTGTAAATGCTCTGGGATTGACTGCGAGTCAATAACTTTGACATTGTTCAAAACTAAATTATAAAAGTTAAACTTTAATATTGCATCGGGATTGACTGCGAGTCTTTAACGATGACAAACAAGCACAGAAAATACGTACAATCTAAAACAGATGTAACGTTAACGTGCAAAATCAATTAAGAAATTTTATTCTTTAATATTGCATCGGGATTGACTGCGAGTCTTTAACGATGACAAACAAGCACAGAAAATACGTACAATCTAAAACAGATGTAACGTTAACGTGCAAAATCAATTAAGAAATTTTATTCTTTAATATTGCATCGGGATTGACTGCGAGTCTTTAACGATGACAAACAAGCACAGAAAATACGTACAATCTAAAACAGATGTAACGTTAACGTGCAAAATCAATTAAGAAATTTTATTCTTTAATATTGCATCGGGATTGACTGCGAGTCTTTAACGATGACAAACAAGCACAGAAAATACGTACAATCTAAAACAGATGTAACGTTAACGTGCAAAATCAATTAAGAAATTTTATTCTTTAATATTGCATCGGGATTGACTGCGAGTCTTTAACGATGACAAACAAGCACAGAAAATACGTACAATCTAAAACAGATGTAACGTTAACGTGCAAAATCAATTAAGAAATTTTATTCTTTAATATTGCATCGGGATTGACTGCGAGTCTTTAACGATGACAAACAAGCACAGAAAATACGTACAATCTAAAACAGATGTAACGTTAACGTGCAAAATCAATTAAGAAATTTTATTCTTTAATATTGCATCGGGATTGACTGCGAGTCTTTAACGATGACAAACAAGCACAGAAAATACGTACAATCTAAAACAGATGTAACGTTAACGTGCAAAATCAATTAAGAAATTTTATTCTTTAATATTGCATCGGGATTGACTGCGAGTCTTTAACGATGACAAACAAGCACAGAAAATACGTACAATCTAAAACAGATGTAACGTTAACGTGCAAAATCAATTAAGAAATGTTATTCTTTAATATTGCATCGGGATTGACTGCGAGTCTTTAACGATGACAAACAAGCACAGAAAATACGTACAATCTAAAACATGAAAACTCGGCGGCGGTACCGGACATGGTTCGCAACCGCGACAAGACACTTACAGCGTCTCAACAACAGCTAGTGCGGGAATCACCGCCATCAAGGCTCGAGTGAAATTAATCACACCTAGCTCGGACAAGGCATTCATAAATATCATCAACGAGTCCGAACGGGATAAATCACTGTTTGGCTCGTTCTTATCAGAAAAAATTAAAGCCGCCAAGGCCATTGAAAAGCAAGGCCTTTCCATAAAAAAGACCGCAAAGTTTCAAAATCGCCTCAACTTCCTAATACCCGCCAGTCCTACCCGGGAAACTGGAACCTGCCTCCTCGATACCCAGCGAACAGGGGGGGGGGGGGGGCGAGGTGCATACAGGAGGCCGATGACGACGGCGGGGAATCGCTGTCCGTACACGATGTCAGCACAGCCGCCACAACGCCCGGCCTCGCAGGACAAACCTCGGGCTCCCGCTCAGCGTCACCGTTAACGCAGGTACATGCGGTTAG
Organism: Oligia fasciuncula; assembly: GCA_963082905.1. Classification (NCBI taxonomy): domain Eukaryota; kingdom Metazoa; phylum Arthropoda; class Insecta; order Lepidoptera; family Noctuidae; genus Oligia; species Oligia fasciuncula. Next base: position 14,126,456 of record OY720398.1, read on the forward strand.
ACTTACCCAATTTTATGACCGATGGCTAAAAATAACAATGTTGTTCTTGATTGGTTAAAAAATGGTTATCCAATACCCTTTCATACACATGTACGACAATCAATAATACCTAAAAACAACCTATCAAATACTGAGAAATCAGATATGATGAAAGCCGTTATGAAACTCAAATCTTTAGGGGCTATCTCAGAGTGCAATGTGACTAAAGATCAATTTATTTCTAAAATATTCCTCACATTAAAACCTAACGGCGATAAACGCTTTATATTAAACCTAAAAACCTTAAACAAGCTAATCAATAGCGAACATTTTAAAAATGGAGGATTACCGAACAGCATGCAAATTGATACCACGCGATGGGTACCTTGCTACCATCGACTTAAAAGAGGCGTATTTCCTCTTAGGCATTAGGCATTCCGACCGTAAATATTTATCAATTTCAGCCCAATAATTCGCTAAGAACATATGGCTTTAATTGCATGCCGTTGGCGTTTGGCTTATCCGTTGCCCCACGGGTATTCACTAAGGTTATGAAGGAAGTCATAACTTACCTCAGACATCACGGTTTTCAGTCAGTTTGTTATTTAGATGACATTTTATGCATTGGAAATACTTACGAGAATGGTCATAATAACGTAAATGAAACTTTGAAACTACTCGAGTTTCTAGGATAATTGACAACAAAGTCAATTACGATAAAAGTATGTTAAAACCGCGACAATTCTGCAAGTACTTAGGATTTTGTTACGATACCAGGTATCTCAGTACCTATACAATTGCCAGCCGATAAGCGACGTAACATCATCGAATTAGTAACAAAATTCACTAAATTACAGCCATGTTCCATCCGCGAATTAGCTCGCTTTATCGGTATTCTAGTCGCCACTAGCCCAGCCCTTAAATACGCTTGGGTATACACTAAGATTTTAGAACGCCAGAAGTTTCTAGCGTTACTTAAGCATAATAATAATTACGAAGCTAAAATTAACCTACCTAATATTATATTAGAGGATCTGAACTGGTGGCTACACGCAACCTTATGCGACAGCCAAATTTTGACATCGAAATCTATACCGACGCGTCGATGTCAGGCTGGGGTTCTGTTTGCAACAACGCTCAAGTACATGGCAAATGGAAGTCTTCAGAAAATTATTGTCATATCAATTACTTAGAGCTGATGGCAGCCTTTCTAGGTTTGAAATCCTCCGCCAGTGATGCAACCAATAAATAAATAAAATAAACAATATTACTGCGCATGGACAACACCACTGCGATCAGTTATATAAATCGTATGGGGGTATTCAATACCCCCACTTAAACGACTTGGCTAGGTCCCTTTGGAAATGTTGTGAACAGCGCAACCTATAGGTCATATACCTATCATACGTAAATTCCAAAGAAAACCGGGCAGACGCCGCGTCTAGAGTAGTCAATCCGGATACTGAATGGTCACTTTCCGATGAAGCATTCCAAGACATTATAAAATATTTTGGTCAACCTGAAATAGACTTATTCGCGTCCCGCGATAATGCGAAGTGTACCACATTCATCTCATGGAAACAAGACCCTGACGCAGCATCCGTAGACGCATTTACGATGGACTGGCAGAGCCATTTCTTCTACGCTTTTCCACCATTTTCCCTGGTATTAAAATGCCTTAGAAAAATTATTGATGACAAATGCACATGGCTTACTAGTTTAACTGGCATTAAGACCCATAAAACCCAAGTACTCCACCGCCTGGAATCCCCAATTGGTTTTAAACCATGTCTCAACATGGTTCCCTAATAGTGAGTTCTAACTCACACAGCTCACAGGGTACAAACACTGTCTTTAATTAAACTCGAGAACATACTTTTCTCTGATAGCGGCATAAAGATCGTCATAACAGACATCATAAAGACATCCGCACCCGGCAGAGACCAGCCAATATTGTTCTTGCCATACTTCAGGAAAAATACGCGTATATGTCCAGCTACGGTGCTCTCAGGTTATATTTCTATAACTAAAAGCATAAGACCTGAGAGTACAAACAATCTGTTGTTGACGTACAAACGGCCACAAAAACCCACTACCACGCAAACCATCAGTAGATGGATCAAACAAGTCTTGTCAGAAAGCGGCATTGATACCAGTGTATTCGCCGCGCACAGTACACGGCTCGCGTCAACCTCGGCCGCAAGCTTAACCAGGAGTTAATATAGAAACCATTCGCAAAAGCGCAGGGTGGACTATTAGTTCATCTAATTCATTTGCTCGTTTTTATAATAGGTGCGTTATAAACGAAGGCGAATTTGCCAAATCTGTTTGCTTACGATTAGACATACAGACTGATTATTAATTCCTATTAACTATAGGTACCTATTATAAGATTATATTACACTACAGAAATGTTTATTTATGTTATGTTCATGTGATCGATAAGATCTTTATGTTTAGCTCGTTGAAGTTAATTCGAAATAAGTAAATATAAATGTAACGTACCATTACGGAAACATAAGTATAACTATAAGGCTGATTTGTCTATAGGTAAATAAAACCATAATGTTTAAAACCTTATTGTTTTCCATTTCAAAACTTTCTGACTCTTAACATCTACATTGTTATAATCATATCTGAAAAATGAAGCAACGAGTTATAATATATGATCAAACGAACTTCCAAGTGAAGTTCGATCATTATTATGATGAGTTGCTTCATTTGAAGATAATATGATCACCCTCCCTCCCTGACGCTTGAAGATTCCCAGATATAGAGAAAGTTTTATATCATACTCATGACTCTAAAAAATGAGCTACACGTCAAAGTGTCAACCGAGGTGCAGTCAGACCGGAATTACGTCACCTAATAGTTTTAAAAAATCTTTAAAATATGTGCGAAGTTACCAAGTAAGTAGGGAAACTACATTGTTATAATCATATCTTCAAATGAAGCAACTCATCATAATAATGATCGAACTTCACTTGGAAGTTCGTTTGATCATATATTATATACTATATACATACACGCCAGACGTAATTTTATTATCTCCCATCATCGCCAAGGTGACGTCACTCGCCATATTTCACAGTATCTATACCAAAACTGAGAAAAATTGACATGTCACGGTATAGAACGCTTCAGAGCATTTAAGTATTTAAAGTGAACCTTACGTAATTAAAATGGGGGCAACGTACAATGTACTTTATTTTATAGAAGATAAAGTCCAATATTTATTATAGGGTCTCCTGTGTCCCTTTCCAGTCAGGTAATAATAAAATAAGAGATTACATCTTTGCGTAAGCAACAATAGGGCTCCCTGTTATTTTACTAGGGTGGTTCGTTCACATGAAATTCAACCTTGCTTCTTTGTTTCAAGGTGTAATTTCATGTGTGGATAAATAAATTTGATTATAACAAAGTTGGTTTGCTGTGATAGGTAATCGGTACTTTTAAAAGCGTTTAACCAGCGCTGGCCACCTGTTAACTATGGCTGTTGCACTTCACATGTTAATGTCTATAATTAGAATTCGTGAAGTAACTTGTAAAATACATTGTTGGTATGCAAGTAGGTTTGATTAGCAGGTTTATCTGAGTTGGAGTGGAATGCCATCCGTGATTCATTTTCTAAAGTGTTATTTTTGTTTTCAGGTCACATTTGAGTTTCAGAAGTTTCCTTTTATCAGGTCTTTTATTAGATAGGTACTTCAGTTACTTATTCTGAAGCTGATCTCGATGAAGTCCTTAGCAGTTTTTTTGTACTAATGAATAATGCATTTTGTATCCTGTGCACATGTTGAATCTTTATGGCACCATGGTCACCCCCAACAAACCCCATAGGAACTAATGGGAAGGGATAAGCTGTTCATGCACTTCCTCTAATTACTTTGGAGAGTACCTAACCAGTAGGTAAGATCAGAATAATCAAATGTGTCCAAATAACAGACTCAATATTTCTTCTTGCATTTTATAGAAGGTCATACAAATGGTTTCTCAACGTAAGCAATAACGCCCCCTCGTGACTTCCGGGAGGCAGTAGAAGACCCACAGAATTAATAATATCCTATATTACGACTTTATGTATAAATATTTTAAGTTTAAATAATTATAATCGTGGCAATAGCTGTTTCACATTCGCGACAGATATTATGGTAAGTAAAAAATAATATTCTCAGAGTGGCGGTGGGCAAAATAAGGTTGAGAACCTATGATGTAGAACATCATCATTCTCCTGCCCTTATTCCTATTTATTTGGGCACAACATGTTTTTTTCTTCAATACTTCTCTATTAGTCGTCATCTCGGTAGTCACCCCCTTTCTAGACATATCATCTTTCATCCATCCTTCGTATCTTTGGTCTGCGCCTGCTCATATAGCCATCAACATTGAAAACTTACATTTTAAACTCTTCTTTCATAATTGTATTTCCGTGACGTATCTGTGTTCTACGTTCATGTAATGATGACGTCACGTTCGAATCCGTTTGAGGTTAGTTTCGGTCTCGAAGCATCACATCGAAAGGTAATCTGCGGTCATCACAGTCAGTAGAGCGCTTATGATTGTCCTTGTTGCACGTGTAAGCGTGACAGATGTTGACCAAACCACTGTTCAATGGTCTTCCGTTAATTATTACCTGGTATTCTAATTAACTGTCTTATGGTCTAGTGGTCGCAAGATTAAGAGGTCTTGAGATTGATTCCCGGGTTGTGCAAACTGTTATTATTGGGATTTTCCATTTGGAATTTTTCAGTAGCAGTCCGGAGTTGGATTTGTGCCCGGTTGATGGCAATAGGCGCCCCCTATTACAGGGGACTTGAACATAACTGGCGAAATTGTGGGTGTACTATAGGTGCACCTCTGCTTAACCTTTCGCTGGATACATGCAGGGCCGTCTTTAACCTATTGGAGGCCCTGGGCACATAAGGATCACGGAGCCCCTGTGGAGATAAGAGACAGTAAGAGAAACATATTAATATTTCATAACTGAGGGGCTAGAAACTTATTGTAAATCGCACTGCAAATAACTTATTTTGACATTGAATCGGGTACTAATAATGCGTAGAATGGAACGGTGGCTGCAAAGAATGTTTTTTATGAAAGCAGGCCGGGGCCCCCGAAGATCGCAGGGCCCGGCACTTGCCCAGAGTGCCCAATGGAAAAGAGGGGCCTGGATACATGCGTGATGTTATGTTATCCTAAATTGCTATGAGTAGATGCCTTGCATTTGATGAAACTAACACAGAGAGCCTGAAATAAGTTTGTTTAGATCCAAATCCACCTATGACCAAAATATGTTCCTACAGATGACCAATCAACTTAACTTATCCCATTCTACGGATGGACTTAGGTCTCTCTCGACTTGATCCACAACATCTGGCTCTCTGCCTTCTGCGTTCAGTCCGTCAAAGCCGCATTTTAAGGTTATCTTTTCATCCAGCTGGTCCCATACTACGTTGGCCGTTTTTGTGGTCTTCATTCAACGACTATCTGCTAAAACGGCTGTTATACGGAAGACTTAATTAAATTGCGCCGCTAAAAAAATAAAGACTCCATATTAGAAGCCCTGGGGGCCTAAAAATGCCATTTTGGTAGAATCATAAAAGGATAACGTAGTGGACAGTTATCTGTTAAGTTAACAATATCAAATCCCATTGGTGAAGCATTTTTCAGTTATTTTTTTTTTGTCCGAGCTAAAATACCAATCGATCCAATCCCAATTTCTTGATTATACCTACGTAGAGCAGCGAAAAAAGAAAACACGGACTGCATTCGCCATATTACGATTCATCATGTTATCCTTTTATGATTCTCCAAAGTGGCCTTTTTAGGCCCCAAGTTCGTCAATGTTCGTATCACATTGATAACTAACTAACTAAATTGTATTGTATTTTACAATGAGGACGATTGAATTTATAAGGCTTTAACATTTTCAATCAAAGCGAACAGAAAACTTTAACGTTATTTACATGTCTCACAAGTAGGAATATAAAACTGTCAAAATCCTTGAAAGCCTTCGTTTTGTAAGCACTTGATTGTCTTGTTGAGATAATATGCGGCGCGGTTTCTATGCCTGTGCTTATTATTATTATTAAATACAAAATTTATTTGGTTGTTGTATTTCGATGTTGTACTTACTACAAAATCCGCTATATAAATCCATTCGATTCTTTTCAAGATATAGTTTTGACCGTGCGCACTAGCGCTAAGCTCTACATCGGGCCGATTTTGTGTGATCCGCAGTCAACGTGTTAGTAACTGTGACGGTCAAACTATGTAGGTATTAATTAATTTATATAGCTACTTGAATAAGTTTTCCTGTTTTAATCGTAATAAGAATTAATCGATAATTAGCATCGTATCTAAGATCTTGTTAACATTTTATTTCTATTAACCTATTTTAATTACGTAGAGCTTGCCTTGTTCAGTTTATTTTATGCATACTTAACTTATTCATTTTTGTAATTGGTATAATTATGAATATTTGTTTTGAGTATTATTTGTAACAGTTTACGGTTGACATAATCGTAACTTAATTGCGTAACTCAGGTGATTATCAAAGGGTGTGGTACACAGAAGTCTGTCAAAATCTATTATCTCTTCTTCAATCGGTCCCTCATTACTGAAGATCGTGGAAATGTCGCCATGAACTTTAACGACGCCCGTGCGAAGCCGGGGGTCGCTAGTCTTTTATAAAGCAGAAATGAAAAGAAAGCGGATTTGGGATGTGTGATATACTATTAAATGTAACACACAACTCAATGGTAGCGCCTCAAGAGAGTCCCGCTTTATCCCCTGTGGCGACTAGACGTTCCCCTTTGAGTTGTTGTGTACTTACTGATAATTCGGTGGTTTTACTCTAAACCCTAAGCCCCTAATAAGAGTTCATAGTGAACACCACAATGGCGACGAGTAAAAGCGCAGTAAGTAAAATTTATCGCTCAAATTATGTACTTACGGAAATTGGTCAGCAACAAAGTATTATATTATTGCACAAAATGTAAAAAAAAAAAAAAAAAAAAAAAATAGTGACCATGATCTAAGCGAAAATCACTAAACGTGTTTGTTATACATAATTTCGATTTAAATTCATGTGTGTCTTTACTTACCTACCCATCTATGCACAATCTGCGTTGGCGATAAGCTGAGATGAGAATGTGCAGCATAAATCGATGAAATGAGTAATTAAATACATCAACTCGTAAATAAAACCGTGTGTTGAAGTATGGTTACGACATCTTAATTAATAATGTCTAAATACCTCAATCAAATATGTATTGTTGACCAAAGCCGTATGTAAATAATATAATACCTATCGAAAAAATATTTTTCGATCAAAAAAAAAATGTTCCAACGAAAATATCGTTAATGTACCAGTTTTAACAAAAGTTCCACTTCGATAAAATCGAAGCAAAGTAAGAAATAAAATTATTATCTTACTGTTAAAACTAACTAGTGTCATAAAATCTGTTACCTAGGTATATGGTTAATGATTGAACGAATTTCAGTCAAGTCAAATGCATTGTATTGTGCCCTGGCTATTGTAATCAACAAAATAATTCATAGAATTCCGTAATATCAAGTGACCGTTTTGCTTTGAGCACTTAGTGTGCTAAGTGCTGACGTGTGCGTCATGAAAGGACCCCTTGTACGGCTTCCTAGCTAGAGTTTGTTTATGTTATGTCAACAAAACCCACAGAGCTCTTGTTATTAGCCGGGTACTGTAAATTTAAAGTTAAAAATAACCAAAGTCGTAAAACAAAAATATAAAAAGTGCAATGGTACTGGGAATGGTACAACAAGACATATTTTAATGTACCCAGAGAATGTATCTTGACGCAACACGAATAAAAAGTTGGAAAGTATTCCCCAAAAAGAAGTACCTACTACCTACCTAGTTTATTTGAAAAGCACATTTAGAAACAAGAATCGGACGAAAAGTTTGAAAATTCTTGATTATAGAATTCTTCATTGAAGAGTATAGAATTCTTCATTGAAGAGTTTTCTTGATAAAGTGTAGCTTATCTAAACTTAAGAAATAATATTTTCAACAGCAACAAAATAAAAATAAAAAAATAATAATCGTAGCAGCAGAAGCAAACTCCCAAAAAATCTGCAGAACGGCATTTAAACAAGTTCCACGATAGTCAGAGTACAAATGCAACAAGTTCCAGCCTTAATGAAATTGACACTATAACAATTAGACATCAAAAAGATTTTGATCTCTATCGCCAATATGGCAGTAAATATCACAAAAGTGATAAAATTTCCTGCCCTGTGTTTGATGCAAAATAAGGGTAAATGTAAATGATCTCTATTGCCAATATGGCAGTAAATATCACAAAAGTGATAAAATTTCCTGCCCTGTGTTTGATGCAAAATAAGGGTAAATTTAAATGATCTCTATTGCCAATATGGCAGTAAAAATCACAAAAGTGATAAAATTTCCTGCCCTGTAATTAATGCAAATTGCATAAAAGGGTAAAACTAAAAGGTGTACTTAACTTCAGTAAAAATCACTAAAGAGATACCTAATAGTTTCTTGCAGTGTAATTAATGCAAATTGCATAAAAGGGTAAACGAAAAAGTGGTAAACTTAGTAAAAATCACAAAATGGATAATAGTTCGTGCCCTGAAATAATGCTAATTGCATAAGATATTATCTCAAAGGTCATTTCCTGAAACACTATAAAGAAGAAGGGCCAATAAAATAAAAACCTGTAACGTCTCATTAAATGAACTAACAACAAAGCCAAAAAATTTAAAGAGACAATATTTCCCACATCAACAACGATGCAACAATAGATTGTCAAGTTTCTGTCACGCAGGTTAGGTTAACATCAAAGTGCTCATAGATTCCAGTCGTAGATCTAATATGACAAAAAACTTGGGAGCTCATGAAACAATTTAAAGTAGTCTCAAATCAGCAAACTTCTCCAGACAAAACATTCATGGCTTCTGGTGCAAAACATCTACTATAACTGCTTGTTTATGTGCGCATCAAGCACAATATGGTTTTGAAGCAGTATTATAAAAAATGGTTTGAGGAATCTTTTGAGTAAAAAACTGTTATTTCCCTTAAAGAAAAAATAAAAATAAAACTAGGCTGATCTGATCGCATTGAGTATACATTTTTAATGATGTTCAATAAGATATCAGTTTTGATAAAACCATTCCTCCAGTTAGCCTAATAGCAAGTCAATCCTTTGGAACCAAAGATAAATAAGAAATTAGACGAACTTATAGTAATGATGGACATAATTGAACCTGTAAATAAACCATCTTTTATGATTTCTCCGATGATACCGGTTCTAAAGCCTGATGATGATATTCGTACTTGTTTGAATAATTATGCGTGTTGCCAACAGAGCAATAGTAGAGAAAATCATCCAATGTCCACCATAGGGCAATTCATTTCCATAAAATAATGAATTGAAACGCCCCATCGACCAACAGACCTGAGATTAATAATTATCAATCAAAAAATCTCAGTGAGCTGATATATTTTTCGTTATGGTTATTGTCATGCTCAATCTGGGGTCTGAAAAAAAAAAAAAAAAAAAAAGTTAAAACATGTGAAGGAGTTGTGAATTGTGAATAGATGACGTCTTAATTGTGTGTGGACGTGATAAACGTGATAACAGAACTCAAAAGCAACATGTTTTACTAAACAAAGAATAAATGTTTGTCAAAAAACTATTTGTTTTCTGGGCTACTAGCTTTCGTCATCAGGCATTAGACCACTTGACAAATACATCAAAGCAATTGAGACATGTAGACCACCGGAAACCATCGAATAAATTCAAAGTTTTCTGGTGTCAATTTCGTTGAAATTATTCGTTCGATAATGAAGCACAAGAATGCCAATCATGGCATTTTGGCAAAGAGAACAAGCAATGGCATTTGAAAAAAAAAGTGTCCCCTTATGATATCCACCAAAGTAAAAAAAAAAAAAAATCGTACTGTTACTGTACGACGATAAAGGAGGCATCATTGCTTTCAAAAACAAGACTTGCAAAATAGTTTGTCAGACCGAAAAAGAGGCATTAGCTTTAGTATGGTCAATAAAACACTTTCATATACATATATGTGTGAGACTTCTCCGTGCCTCGGAAAGCACGTTAAGCCGGTGGTCCCGGCTGTCATTCGTGGATCTTTGACAGTCGTTACGGGTCGTCAGAAGCCCGAAAGTCAGACAACCAGTCTTACCAAGGGGTATCGTATTACCTAGTAATTGGGTTGTGGAGGTCAGATAGGCAGTCGCTCCATGTAAAATGCTGATATTCAGCTGCATCCGAATAGACTGGAAGCCGACCCCAACACAGTTGGGAAAAGGCTAGGCAGATGATGATATACATATATGTGCTGTAGTTATGCACATATATACGAGTATAAAAAGCTTCAGCCATCAAGTGATGAATCGTTCGATTACAAACATATAATTAAAAAATCATCTATAAACCCGGAGGATCAAATAAAAGTCCTTTTGAAGACAAACATCATGTTATCCAGATTTTTCAATAAGACAGACCTATGCACAACCCGTTGAGGCATCGAATATTGAAAGCTTGGAATGCTTCAATAAACAGCAACTAATTATTTGAACGTGAACTTTGTTTACATGAAGGCGGCTTATTATGAGGAAACTAATTGGTGATTCCCACTCATCTAAGGAAACAGGTACCTGAAATCATAGAATCTATCTGTACGCAAGACATAATAATGTGGAAATTCAATATTTCCGCGAATCGGAAATCCTGCAAGTATAATAACTGACAATGGCAGACCAAAACTTTTGTATTAAACAAGGAACTATTTAAATACGATTCCATAATAGCCTCAGCAAAACGCGAGGTCGAGGAGCAAAACAGAGATAATTATCCATAAACGGTTGAAAAGCAGTCAATGCGAAAATCAGACTGGAAATATGACTCGTTACACTACTTAATACTTACTGAACTACAGTAAAAACAAAAAGATTTTGGAAATATAATGGAAAACCCCCATCCGTGATGTTTTACAGGAGAATATTCAGAAAGGAATAACCTTTTAACAGATCTCAAAAATAGCTACGAAATTCAGAACTTAGTGACAACACAATTCAAGAAATTAATAATAATTATAGCTTAGCGAAGCAGTAAATGTAAAGAACATGAAACGAATGTAAACAAATTAACCCCAGAATTTAGTAACACACCTCATTCAATTATAAATGCTCAAGGAAATAATATAAATAGATGGAATAACGAAACTAGAAATGGCAATGACTTCAAAAGTAGTAATGTCAATGAGAATTGGTCAACGGAGAATGATCACATCATACTCATAAAGAAGGTAGTAGGCAAATGGAAAGTTAACGATAACGAAGTTTCAGATAAATGATAAATACTGCAACGTAGCCTCAGATAAAGAAGTTTAGTGTAAATGCTAACACTGTATTGTATTGTACTTAAAACATAATTAACTTCTTAATACGAAATAGTATTATTGTACTTTAAACTTAATACTGTATTGTACTTAAAAATGTAAATGTGAGGACTTCTTAATACGAAATAGTATTATTGTACTTTAAACTTAATACTGTATTGTACTTAAAAATGTAAATGTGAGGACTTTGTAGGCCTTGTAGACTTTAGATCTGTAGACCATTTTTATGTTATCAAGTACCTGGTACTTGTTGATAGGCCTACGCTGTCCTCCTTTAAAAATACCTATGGTAATTGAAAACATTGTAAAAGCCAATTATTTTAAAAAGAGTAACCGTGGAGTTTCTTGCCGGTTCTTCTCCACAGGAAACGACCCATTGGAACCGTGCACCTAGCTTCTGACGTTTCATAAATTTACATCTAAATTACATATAAAAAGGAAGAGATGTGATATACTATTAAATGTAACACACAACTCAATGGTAGCGCCTCAAGAGAGTCCCGCTTTATCCCCTGTGGCGACTAGACGTTCCCCTTTGAGTTGTTGTGTACTTACTGATAATTCGGTGGTTTTACTCTAAACCCTAAGCCCCTAATAAGAGTTCATAGTGAACACCACAGGATGCATGAAGAAGCGTAGCGCAGTTTGTTCCGCCAGTTACTCAACTGAACCGAGCGCACGGCGAATCCTGGACAGTCACACCCAACACCTTATTTGACGGGCCAATTCTTCCCTTGCGGTGGTAGTGGTAGTGCTAACGCCCGCCTGGTTTGCGACCACCCTCTCGCCTGCTGTGTTTCGTCGATGCGTGGGAGTTCCAGTGCCTTAGGCATCTTCTGGGCACGCTCGTTCCATCACAGACCTCATCCATCGCTTTCCATCAGGCGTGATTGTGGTCAAGAACGGGCCATTCAGCAATAAAAACAAATTAAAAAAAAAGGAAGACATTGAATTATGAAGTGTGTGTGAATAACTTAGATTACTGGTTACTTGTTTTATATACTTACTTTATGAATAAGAAAAAAAATGTGAGTAATTATAGCATTTGCTTTTTTTCTTAACCCAGACCGGTACGTGACAAAATGCCTGCCAACTTATCAAAGCTTCAAGTTACAAAAACTCAAGTAAAGCATAAAGATACGCCATTCATGATGACCTATTAAACGCGTCGACACCAGTTCAAACGGTAACCAAATAAAAAATAACTTAGAAACGGATACGTCCCAAGAATGCACTGCGATAGTGATGTGAGTCATCCCATCAGTGACCACCACGAAGTTCTGACAGAACCCTCTCAATTAGACCCGCAAACAACCGAAAATCACCCTTATTGCTAAGTCATAAAGATCTCCCAAAGTTTCAAACTTCCCAAGTCTGTGTTTAGGCAAATACAATGTTACATTTGCGGGCACGGAACTCAATTTGGAGCGAGCTCAATGGATTATAAACGCTATGTGAAAGCCGTAGAGGTTATAAAAATAAATTCGCTCAAAAAATGGCTGTATATACAAATTGGTATCATAACATAAGTTTAGACTACATTCCGACCGTAATGGTAAGCAGTGGCGTATTGTTCACAATGTGGCTTCTAAGCGTTTATAAATTAACAATTAGGCTTAGATACTACACTTCGTAGCTACTACTCCAAATAAATATGTACATAGGTACATACTTATACTACAAATAAATAAAATTTAAGTGTCTGCTTGTAATGTCATAATTACAGCTTTTTTGTTTGCTGAAAGTAAAAAAATTAAAAAAATTGTCTGTCTGTCTGCCTGTTTGTCCGGCTAATCTCCAAAACGGCTGGACCGGTTTTCATGAAATTTGGTATGGGGATAGTTTGAACCCTAGGGAAGGACAGACTTTTTATCGACATACCACGTGGGCGAAGCCGCGGGCAGAAGCTAGTTCTAAATAAATTAAAACCGTTTCGGCAACTCTGGGTCTTCTAGGACGCCTAAAGAAAGTGAAGGACGCACCGAAATGTCAGGAAGGCGAGACGTTATAATTTTTGCCTTTCAAATCCTAGAACTCTTTACGCATATTTCGTAGGACGACGCGAAACTATAATAACTTCGCTTCTTTGAATACATATTTCTAGAACGTTGGAGAATTTATACGTGAAATGTTATGAAGGCAAAAATCCTGCATACCTCTTATAATAAAATTATTACAAAAGGTTACAATACTCAATACTTTATTGCATTCCATAATGTGTACATATGATAGTTGGTAGGTGGTTGGTTGGTTGGTTGATAGTTGGTTGGTTGGTATGTTGTTTGGTTGGTGGTTGGTATGATAGTTGGTTGGTTGGTTAGATTCTTTAAGTCACTCTATTTATTTAAAATAATAAATAATTTGTAGCTAAATGGAAAACTATAAAATAATAATAAACACAACTCATCTGCCTAGCCGTTTCCCAAGTAGGTATGTTGGGGTCGGCTTCCAGTCTAACCGGATGCAGCTGAATACCAGTATTTTACATGGAGCGACTGTCTATCTAACCTCCACAACCCAGTTACTGGGCAATACGATACGCCTTGGTAAGACTGGTTGTCAGACTTTCCGGCTTCTGACGACCCGTGACGACTGTCAAAGATCCACGAGTGACAGCTGGGACCAACTGCTTAACGTGCTTTCCGAGGCACGGAGGGGTCAATATGTGACGATGGTCACCCATCCACGGACCAACTGCGGCAAGCGTAGCTTAACCTGATCGATCGACCCGTGCGGCAGTTATTATTTAGCCACGCCCCCCGCCCCATGTTATTTTCTTACTGCATGAAATAGATTTATAAACTGTTATATTTTGTGAATAAATGGCTATATTATTTATTTGTTTTTGACATATCTCGGCACCCTGGGGTTCCGGACTTTTGGAAGGCCTACGAGGGGTCCAAGCCAACTCGCAGAGGCCCCTTCGAGAATTTCAAGTGTTGAGGGTTGAGGCACCAACCGACGATTATCCCTGTCTGCACTATGTTATTTGTTTAATTATTATTCTAACGCTATCACTAGATAAGCATAATATTTAGTTACGATTGTCTTCTTTATCGTGTTTCCGGTACGGCTACGCTAATTAATTTAGAGGTGACGCGTCGACTGTGACTTGATTTAAAATTAATAATATGTATAATTATGTTTTACATCTTTGTTACACATGTTTGTTTGTGTTTGTTTTCTTTATTATGTAAAATACTGGTACAGTCAACAGCAAAATTAGACGATCAAAATCAGAAATTCAATACTAACGAACGGAGTTCGCGTCAGAACTGTGTGGCGTCGAAGTACTACTACTTAGAATACTTACTACGCAGAATACTTTTGAATCACTTCGACGAGTTCGACGCCACACAGTTCTGACGCGAACTCCTTCATAGTATTGAATTTCTGATTTTCATCATCTACTTTTGCTGTTGACTGTACTCGGCTGCATCCGGTTAGACTGGAAGCCGGCCCCAACGTAGTTGGGAAAAGGCTAGGCAGATGATGATGAACTTTTGAACACGCGTTACTTATTTATATTTGGTTTAAAGATATTTCTTTTCGAAAAAGACACAAATTCACTTATTATGCGAACAATGCTTATAAAATAAATTATAAATCGTCACTATCGTTACTGTATTAATTAAGATTCACTCATGCAATGCATTTAGTTTTTAGGAAGGATGTTAATTGCGATTAAATATTTAGCTAATTGAATCTTGAACGAGTGTTTTTTTAAAACATGTGAGTATTTTGTTGTATATTATTGTGCTCCTTCAAAAGTTAACATTTTCTTGCCAGACTTAGACAGATAGCTAGAATACTCTTTTTTTATGTACTTACACCCTACAAATTACATAATATTTACTTATTTTTGCATAATTATACTGTTGACATTACAATTATAAGGCAGCCAGTAACAGCCACAATATCCCCCGTACTAATCTGTACTACTGTATTACAGTGATTATTATAGTAAATTTAATGTAGAAATTAGTGTTACTTATATTTATTTTATTTTTTTCGTTAGTTTCTAATCTTTGATAAAATCAGAAGACTAGGGGGCCTAAAAAGGCCATTTTGGAGAATCATAAAAGGATAACATTATGAACCATAATATGGCGAAGACAGTCCGTGTTTTTCTTTTTTCGCTGCTTTACGTAGGTATAATCAAAGAGATTGGGATTGGATTTGGATTGGATTGATTGGTATTTTAGCACAGACAAAAAAAAATTACTGAAATATCCTTCACCAATGGGATTCGATTTTTAGGCCCCTAGCTCGGCGAGTGCTACGTTGGGTAACTTCATTTACTTTAATAAACGATAAATTAGTCTGTATACTTTTCTTATCTACAGTTTGACACTATCTCGCTACCAGAGGACATGGCATGTTATAAAAACCGAGCAACTAAGTATTGTTTGGGGTTTCTGAATACCGCTGTGGGGGAAGAGGGACCCCTTTGTCGTCCCCTATCGGAACTCTTGTTCGGGTTATAGCTACATAATTGTTTCGATTCTCAGGGTGTAGGGAAGAAATCGATATAGTTTGCCTACTAGTATTTTTTTTTATTACCTACCGATTATCTACTTAGAGATTACAAAGACTTACTTAGACTTTATAAAGTAGTTAATGTCCTAAATTAAGACATTTATAACAAGGACAGAAAAAAAAGAGTTTCAAAAAACACACGCCTGTAGTCGTCGAAGGGTAAGAAGGGTAAGTCAGAGGTGTACCTAATATAGTACTTACCCACATTTCCCCATTAGGTCAATAGCGAGAAACAAAAAAAAAACATAGGTACCTACATATACATGCAATGTTGTGTGAACACAATTCTGAATATTTTTTTAAAAAGAAAATAAACAGAGAAGCTTTTACAGAACTTTTGAAATTAGTACCAAAAATAAGATTTTACCATTTACTGCTTGCATTTCTAAATCTTTCCTATAATGTTTATTTACTTAGAGTCTAAAAAACCGTAATTTATCCTTTATTCATGTTAGAAAGGAAGCAGCTGCCACACTGGGCGTGGCAGTATGAATCCTAATACATAGAGGTACCGTCTCATCGCAGACTTGACATTTGATTAATTTAAGGCTTTTTACGTCGCCACATTAGGTCAAATATATTTTTTTGTTCGTTATTAGGTTCCAATCTTCGTAAGCTTAACGCCATTTATCGGGCACAATCTTAATTTCGGAGACGCTCGTGGCTAAGTAATAACAGCCGCACGGCGGGTCGATTGATCAGGTTAAGTTGCGCTTGCCACGGTTGGTCCGTTGATGGGTGACCATCTTTACATATCATGACCCCTCCGCGTCTCGGAAAGCAAATTAAGCCGTTGGTCTCGGCTGTCATTCGTGGATCTTTGATAGTCGTTACTGGTCGTCAGAAACCCGAAAGTCTGACAACCAGTCTTACCAAGGGATTTCGTTATTTCGTATTACCCAGTCACTGGGCTGTGCAGGCAGATAGGCAGTCACTTCACGTAGAAAACTGGTACTCAGCTGCACCCGGTTAGACTGGAAGCCGACCCCCAACATAGTTGGGAAAAGACTAGGCCATGATGATGATGAGTCTTCAGTTCGGCTGGTGATCTCCCATTTCCATTTCCCATTTTCAGGAAATAACATTGATCGGCTTTTGTCGTTGCTTTGATGAAATCAGGTAGGTACTCGTAGTTTGGTATGAGCCGGAATAATTGAGACACGCGCACACACATTAACTCACGCCATCTTCCCATGAGGGTACACACAACCCCACCTGCTACCATCCTTACATACTCCTTTTGCTTCGTTTACGTTCATAAATCGGTCGCACACGCACGCCAGTGCGAGAACTACGCAACTGACCTTTTTAAAGAACCTCACCAATAAAGTCACTATACCTCTAGCCCTTTAGGGCGTTTCCGCTCACATCTGCCTTAAAAATACCTCATGAAACCTATTTGATTCAAATACCTTCTAGGAAAAATACTGTCCTTGGATGCGTTCAAAATAACATGTATAACTTTCAGATTCTAACCACCGATTTCAAAATTGAAACTCCTTTCTTTGTGCGAAAATCACACATATCCTTCACACATCAAAGATCAATATCTGTACCTATATCAACGATTACATAATATATCTACCGTAAGCCGTAGATTCCATAATGCTCGATGATATTTCTATATGCGCACTTACATAATTCGTAGTTCGTAGTACAATTGTTGTCTACTCCCGGATTAAGGGCAGCTCACGTTCATCTAATATGAGCACGGAGCGTTAGCTTTGCCCTAATTTCGTGTAACACCGAACGCCGCTGGCCAGTTAATTGATTGGCAAGACTTATTCGAATTTAGAACTCGATTTAAAAAACGCGCGATTCGAAACTAACGGTGCGTGACTCGTGTTCGATTTATGAAAGAACCAATAGTGCTTGAGGTTGTATTGTGTGTTACGTATGGCTCTGTTAAATGGCTTAGTAATTGGTGTTGAATTTAACGAGTTTCGGTCGGGTTCCTCTATTACTTAATACTTATATATTTATGTAGTTGTCATGTTTATCAAAAATAACCGTAACCAATTTTTCAGGTCTTGCGTTTATTCTGTTACACCTTGTATAATGATGATCGAACATCACTTACGGGTGAATTCGTTCATCACACTCAAAATCATCAATTTCTGTACAAAAGAAACTGTGAAAACTATAACTGAGTTGCGGTAACTTGTAAGTAAAAATAAAAGTCCTCCAGACCGTATTTCGGCCACGGCGGCCAATCTCAACGGAGACTAGCCTTCGGCGCGGGAGATTTTATAGTGCACAAGTGTGCGCGCAGACACAGGTGCACTCCCTCTTCCCTCACTCTCATAGTCCGATGGGACGGCAATCCGACACGACCGGAGAGAGATCAGGCGCAGGACCAACGGCTTAACGTGCTTTCCGAGGCACGGGGGTATCACACCGCCAACTTCCAAACTCCGGGCTGTTACTAAGAAATTCCTAATGGAAAAATCAATAACACTTTGCCCGACCCGGGAATCGAACCCGGGACCCCACGCTCAGCAGTCGCGCTTGCGACCACGAGACCAACGGGGCAGTCAACTTGTAAGTACATAAGTATACTAACGTATGAGAGAATATTACGCCGTCAAAATCAAACAAGTTGCCTGCAGTCTACACAGAATAATCAATAGAGCGAAACACGAGTCTTTTTCTTACTTTTAACGGAACGTATTAGGTATATTTGATCACAAATAACACCCTACCTAAAACCCGACCCTTATTCATAAACGTTGCTTACAATGACTTCTGTAATATATATGTCAATGGTTGCTTAAAGTTAAGTAGTGATTAGCGATTGATTAACCATATATTCTTGACGTGTAAACGTCATTTAATTTTAATCATCGTTTCTAAATAAACTCCTTAATGCATTGGATGGGTGTATCATACGTAATTGCTACTTTGACGTCAGTGATGAACTTTATATTAGTAAGTTACTAGCTTTTGCCCGCGATTTCGTCCGCTTGAAATGTCTTGTTCCGTCGCACCGCATCGCCTGTACAATTTTATTTCAAGACTATCACACAGGGTGTAATTTTTTAATAAATTTGATAGTTTGACCACGAAGAATGTTAAAATTCCTCGTGGTCAAATCAGTTTGACTACTAAGTTAGACCACTGGGTAGGAACCGTTATTACTTTGTTTTCACTTAGCGTTCTATTTTACTTTTTGCTCGTCTCCTTAGGGTCCTAGCGTGATGTTATATAGCCTTAATATAGCCTCAAGAATAGGGCTATCAAATGCAAAAATAGTTTTTCAAATCCGACTGGCAGCTCCGGAGATTACCCCTACCTACATACAAACAAACTAATGCTGACCCGACAGACATTGTTCTGTTTTTGATTCGAAAGACACGTGGCGCCATTTATAATCATAATAACGTTATTGTTGTTTTCCTCGGGAACAGCACTTTTTATCGGGATGAAAGGTACCCTCCTATGTCCGTTTCTGTACACCTGACAACGTATATGCAAAATTTCAAGATGATTGGTTCAGTGGTTTAGGCGTGAAAAGGTAACAAACAAAAAAAAAAAATGTTATATATATATAATATACTAGCAGCGCCCCGCGGTTTCACCCGCATAAGTGTCGATCCCGTGGGAATATCGGGATAAAAACTATTCTATGTCCTTCCCCGGAATGCAATCTATATCTCTGTCAAATTTTATCTAAATCCGTTCAGTGGTTTAGGCGTGAAAAGGTAACAGACAGACAGAGTTACTTTCGAATTTATAATATTAGGATAGTATGGATATATATTATAGTTAGTATTAGTATATTAGTATTAGTACTTATATATTTTTTTAAAGCATTGTTCTCAGTAACTTTGTGTACTTTAGAGATTAAATATCTTTAAACCTATTTTGGAACTATACAAGAACCTATAAGTATTCGAATCGATTACCTATATTGACTTTTAATCGTAAAAGCCGCGAACATTGCTCAAGACAGAGGATAATAAATAAAACAGTGTTAAAGAATAATAGATAAAAAAACAAGAAGCTACAAATAACACTGACGTTTGTATTTATTACTCATATTGTTATATCGAAGCAATTTCGACATATAAGGCGTTTATCGATCTGGCAAGTGCCCTTGAAGAGGTATTTCATATTTTTTGATCGCGTTTAAGATTTATTCGTCGATTGAACAACAAAGAGTCGTGTTTTTAAGTAGCTGTTATTGCCTTAGAGTGCCGGTTTGCACATTAACACACCATAATATGAGAGCTTGAGCTATTCCAAGCTATTCTCAACTACTTTCGAGCAGCTTTTACAATGTAAGCGCATCTTGGTGGCTGTGTTGTGTAGACTAATAATTTTAGTGCCCTATTTTGAGGTCGCAGTAACAACTTGACAAGTTTAACTCTTCGCTGGTTGTATAGTGATTGAATGACGTATTCATAAATGAATTTAGGTACACTAGTCACTAAATTAAATGATTAACTAACTATACATATATTGATTAATTGACTATATTAACTGACTCATCATCTGCTTAGCTTTTTGACTATACTAACTAAGTATATTAATTAACTAACTATAACCTACAAATAAACAAAAATACAAAAGGATTCATAAATTCGTTTTTGATTAATTATGTTTTTTTTAATAGGATGAAATCATGCTTTTTTGCTAAAAGCTACGAGCTTTGGAACGTCTCCTAAAGAAATAGTCTATGGTCTCAGATGTTCTCTTTTTATTTGTGTAACTACTGCATTTAAATATGCATGATTATGGTAAGATGTCACTGTCTAAATACAGTCCATTCAAAGTTATTTTCAAAATTACAGTGACCTTATCGTTGTTGTATTAAGTTTTATTTTTCCTCTTTGCCAACTGAGCCGATATCGACTATTCTGCCAGTGTCATATGGTGACTTGTAAAAAAAAAACAAAATCAAAATCGGTTCATCCGTTCGGGAGCTACGATGCCACAGACAAACACACACGCACACAGACACACCCCGGTAACCACGTCGGCTCGTGGGCCAAACCTGGAGGAGGGGCTCGGGAACAACACCTCCCGAGTAGCTTGGTTGCCCTCCGAGTTGTGTCTTGGCTGTGTCTACAGCAGTCCACTGCCGGTGGCAAGACACCTAGGCAATTGTAGAAAGGCAGCAATAAGGGCCATGTTATTGCTTGCTAGTCTACTGCATCCAGCTCCCCTCCGGTCGTAGCGGTTTTCCGTTCCACTGGATCCAGGGGGGCACGGACGAGAGAGTGCTCCTGTGTTTGCGCAAACATTTGAGCACTTTAATATATCCTGCGCATCTGACCGTTTCTGTTATTGGACTCCGATCTGGCAAAGTCTGGTGGCGATGAGCTGAGGTAGAAAGGTTCGGTTGGATGCAAACCGAGCTTTGTCCGAGGCCTGCACACCAGCGGTTCTGGGGGTGTGAGTACACACCGTGGTCGCTTTTACTCTGAACTGGGGGGACAGGGTAAATTCGGCAGCACCCAGAGTGACAAAGCAGCCCTATTTAGGGAAGCACTGCTTTCCCCGCTCAGCCGGGGAGGGGGCTAGAAAAGGTGCCCTAAAAAAGTGCTCCCCCATAAATCTTAGGATAGCAGTAACCACGGCTGCTTTCGCATCTTTGAAACTCGTGGTCGACGCAGCAATAACAAAAATAAATATATTACACCAAATTTATCACAACATTTGACATTTGGCGCGTGGAATGTGCGGACTCTTCTTGACCGTGATGTTAATGCCTGCCCGGAACGGAAAACTGCCATCGTAGCTCGGGAACTTCGTCGCTATAATGTTGATGTGGCTGCTATCAGTGAAACACATCTGGCCGACGAAGGTGTACTGATCGAACATGGCGGTGGCTATACTTTTTACTGGAAAGGAACCACTGCCGCTGAACCGAGACGGTCGGGAGTCGGATTTGCGGTCAAAAATCACATCGCCAAGAGTCTTCAGGAATGTCCTGTTCACATTTCGGACCGCATTACTACCTTGCGGCTACACTTAAGTGACCATAACTACCTTAATGTGGTCAGTATTTATGCACCGACTCTGGATAGTGCTGACGACATTAAGTGCAAATTTTATGAGGAACTATCACAGTGCCTTCAAAAGATACACCCCAGAGAGAGTATTCTGGTTCTAGGAGACCTGAATGCAAGGGTAGGCCGAGACTTCGAAGCCTGGCCTAAGGTTCTAGGAAGGCATGGAGTTGGAAATATGAATTCCAATGGCCAGTTGCTGTTAAGTTTATGTGCTCAGTATCAGCTCGCCATAACTAATACTATGTTCCGCCTTTCTGCTAAGCACAAAACGACATGGATGCATCCAAGATCTAAGCACTGGCATCTAATTGATTATGCTATCGTACGACAAAGAGACGTGTCCCAGGTCTTGGTTACCCGTGTTATGCGCGGTGCACATTGCTGGACGGACCATAGACTTGTCATTACTAGATTGCGTCTCCGCCTTCGTCGCCCTTGCCGAGCCAGCCAGAGTAAAGCTAATCGGTTAAATGTATAGAAGCTAGCTGACTCCGAGACGAGGAGGGCTTTTGCGTGGACTGTAGCTAGTAATGTTGTGCCGACGATTCCGGATACTCCTGATATTGGTTCTGTTTGGGAATTTCTGTCGTCGTCAATACAGGATGCCGCAGCTGCTACTTTAGATGTAAAACCTCAGCAACGGGAAGATTGGTTTGACGAAAATGATGGGGTCCTGACGGAGGCAATCGCCAAACACCGAGATTTGCTTAAGAGCAAGGAAAACAGTGCGATGATAAAAACTAGTGATCGGGAGCTGCGCAAACTCACGAGAGAAACTAAAGACAAGTGGTGGAGGGATAAGGCGCAGTATATGCAGTGGCTTGCTGACAGTCATCAACTTGGAGAATTCTACAACGAGGTTCGCAAACTCCTAGGTAACTCCAATTTTGTCAAGGTGCCTCTGAAGTCACTTGATGGCGGGTGTCTTCTGAAGAGCAAGGATGGGGTGCTTGGGCGTTGGTCAGAACACTTTGACAATCTACTAAACGTAGATCGAACGGTAGATCTAACTTACATTGGTGATCTACCTCAACTCCAAACTGAAAAAGAGCTAGATGATCCCTTGTCTTTGAACGAAGTTGTGTGTGCGATAAAAGAACAGCAAAATAAACGTGCGGTTGGCTTGGACCTTATACCAGGGGAGCTGCTAAAATGCGGCGGTATTGAGTTGCAGACGCTGATTTGGAAATTATTTGTTCGCATGTGGGAGGAGGAACAAGTTCCTAAGACATTTAAACTGTCGCGCATCCGAGCCCTTTATAAGAACAAGGGTGACCGAGCGGATTGCAATTCTTACCGTGGCATTTCACTTCTTTCAGTCCCCGGAAAGGTTTTTGCCAGAGTATTGCTTAACCGCCTAAGAAAACTGTCCGAAAAGATCTTGCCAGAAACGCAGTTCGGTTTCAGACCGGATAGGGGTACTTGCGAGGCAATCTTCGCAGTTCGACAGCTGCAGGAAAAGAGCAGAGAGCAAGGTAGACACTTGTATCTCTGCTTTGTCGACCTGGAAAAAGCGTTTGATTGCGTTCCTCGTGAGGCCCTTTGGATGGTACTGCAAAAACTAGGATGTACGGAAAAGTTCGTAAGACTTGTGCGTCTCCTGCATGATGATATGGAGTGTTGTGTGGTGGCGGAAGATGAACAGTCGCAGTTTTTCTCCGTTACCTGTGGAGTGAAGCAGGGCTGCGTCTTGGCCCCCACTCTATTCGCCCTTTATTTTGCAGTGGTAGTTCGTGAAGTCCTTGCGGTATCATCAGAAGGAGTCCGGCTGCGTTTTCGAACAAATGGCAGTCTTTTCAATTTGTCGAGACTAAAGGCAAGCACTAAAGTGTCTCTTGCACACATTGAAGATATTGTGTATGCAGATGACTTGTGTTTTGTGGCAGAATCCTCGGAATCTCTTCAACAGCTTCTTACAAACCTTCACGAGCAGTGTTCTAAATTTGGCCTGAAGATCAGCGTCAAGAAGACGGATGTTATGTCTCTGGACGTTCATGGTCATGAGACGCTGAACATTAAGCTCGGTGAAGACGTACTGAAGCAGGTTGATAAGTTTCGGTATCTGGGGAGCACATTAACATCGAAGTGTGACCTTGACGCCGAAATCAACAGCAGAATCAGTGCTGCTGCTGCAGCCTTCGGTAAGTTAAATGCCAGGGTCTTCTGCTCACACGACTTAAAGCGCGCCACAAAAATATCGGTATATATGGCTGTTGTGCTACCTAATATTCTATACTCTGCCGAGACATGGACACCGTACCGACGTCACATTCAACAATTGGACCGATTTCATCTTAAATGCCTTCGTACAATTCTTAACATTCATTGGTGTGATCGAGTACGCAATACTGAAGTATTGAGGCGAGCTAATGTAGGAGGCATTGAGGTATACCTCATGAGGAGGCAACTTCGGTGGTGCGGCCATGTGGCACGCATGTCGGAGCAGAGAGTGGCGAAGCGCATCCTTTATTCGGAACTTCAGGAGGGCAAGCGAAAGCAGGGCGGGCAATTCCTAAGATTTAAGGATGTGCTTAAGCGGCACATGAAGGGTTGTGACGTAGATCCATCTCAGTGGGAAGAGCTTGCGTCTAACCGCGGAGAGTGGAGGTCACTAATACAACAGAAAGTTTTTGATTTCGAGACTCGTCGGCTTTCAAAACTGGACTCTAAGCGTGACGAACTAAAAGCCCGACCACCAGCGGCAATCAGTTACAATTATGTTAATGGTGCTCTCACGTGTCCACTATGTGCAAGAATATTTATAAACAAAGGTGGTTTTTCTAGCCACATGAGAGCCCATGATAGACGCCAGTAGTGATGGTGAAACGGTCGCCGTAGCCGAAAACGGCTTGGAAGGATATATATATATAATAGGGTTGCTGTTGGGTTGCTGATATTGACAAGTCTGTCAAAATCACAGTGATCTTTATAGTAGACACAATAAGGTTGCAATTGGGTTGCTTGCTGCTGTCAGACGTAAAATAACTGTGAAAGTACTGTAGCTATACAACGTTACAACGAACAAAGGAAAAATTAAAACAATATTTTCAGACTTGACAAACAATATTTTCTTTCATGTAGTATTTAATTTGGTTAAGTATTATAGATGTCGCGTTTTTAGCGTGGCAATAGGGTCAATGACCTACATTTTCAAGCATTTTTTAATTCAAAACCTGAAATTAGGTCCGTTAAACGTCCTGAATCAATAAAGTATCGATTTTCAACATGTTCCATTAACGAGAAACCAGACATAGTTTATTGTTTGGGTCCCTACGGAGAGATATTAGGGAAAGGGCAACGACCGCCTGTTGCCATGCTAAAACGCGACAAGTATGTAAGGTGAAAACTTTATGAAATCAGTTATCTTAGTTATAGTTTTGTCTGTAGCATAGTTTAGGTCTATTAATCTAGTCTTAAACTTAATAATATAAGCACTAGGTATGTGTTTAAAAGACATAAGGAAATCTTTGGAAGTACTAATCCTAAGCCACTCACGCGTACATCTCCGAGACTTTGCATTGGGTGCAATTCATCAAACGGACGTAGATCTTTGCATTGAAAAAACTGTGATAACAAGCATTATAAAAATTCTTTCACTGATTGAAAGCTACACAAAAAACATAAAGACATCCTATGTCATGTCAGAGGATGTTTTTATGTTAAAACAAGAAATATCACGCGCACGAACTCGCAGGCAAAAACTAAGCCCTAATTCCTTAACACATTATCAAAGACAACCGAATCATTTTGAAAGGTAGGTAATGCTAATCTATTGCTTTTACGTTCGAAAAAATTGTCTGCTCAACAACGTATATAACGCAATGAATGTTCTTGAACTGTCAAAGCAATTGCTACTGATAGTATAGATACGCGATTACCCCGATGGGCTTTAGTTATTATAAATAAATTAAAGTCTGTCTGTGTGACCGCGTTATTTTTCTAAACTACTAATCATTTAGAGAATTTATTCCAGAAGGTTTAAGGCTCCTACAAACAGGCGCGACACGCGATATAATCGCGCGCGACACAAAGGCACCGCCCGGGGCGCCGCCGCCGCCGGCCGCGCGCCGCACCGCTCGTTGCGCGACTTGCGGTGCCTTTCGTATAAAAAGGAATCTCCGTGTTTTGTCGTAAAAACCGTGCGAAGCAGGGGCGGGTCACTAGTTAACAATAAATACAACTATAACAGCTGTCGTACCCAGCCAAGGAAACTGAACGCAATGCGTTAAAGAGCTGTCAGTGTCCAGTTCCACAACAATGATGACACTGACAGTGACAGCTCTTGAACGTGGTTATTACGGGTTATTATGTCAATGATCGCGTTCAATTTCCTGGTGAAATTCGCCCTAAGCATCTTAACTTTCTACGACTGTTTTTTGACTCTGCTATTTATCTCTCAAAGTTAATAAGGAGGGTAAAATTCTTTTATCTACTTAATTTTCACTTGGATACGTTTTAAGGGCTATGTGGAGTGTGGACTAATCTTTGGAGTTCTGTTAGCCCCATCGAGCACGCATAAGACATTTAAAAAAAATCTTTATTTAATTTTGTAAATCATGAACCTTTTATTTTCTCTTGACTGTACTTACCTGTCAAAAAGAGTAAACTTACATAATGTGGATAAGACAGAGATTAAAACAGAGACAAAGCAGGGGATCGAGGAGGGGGAGGGTAAAGGGGGTTCAGGGGGTCAGACCGGAATAAATCGTCATGATTAGGTAAAGCTTTGGTTTCCTATGAAAGTGGTGAACAGTCACACAGTAACGGCTGTCTAAATACACAGCGTTTTTTGACACCTTATTACTAATAAACGTTGTATAGCGTCTGTATAGTTACACAACGCTTTGTCTTCTTCTTTCGAAACTCAAATCACTGACGACTGAAAGAGAGAAATCGGTGTGTAAATTTTCATCTGATATATTACGTTTATTAGTAAGGGGGTTATCAATGTCAAATATCTACTGGTGAAAATGAATATATAATATACTCTTTATGTACACCATAAAAATTACAGATGTAATGTGGCGGAACCACTTGCCTAGGAAGCCCAAGCTTCAGTGGATCCAACTGAATTTTTTAACTTTACTGAGAATCAAAATGAGTGATTTCCCCCCAAAAAATTCTTTGTAAACTAGATGAGAAGAGAATAATATTCGGCTCCAGTCGGTCGGTGACGCTGAATCGGGTATACCTACTCGGCTCCAGTCGGTCGGTAACTCTGAAATTCTGAATCGCGGGTACTCGGCGCTGAATCTGGTATACTCTGCTCCAGTCGGTCGGTGACGCTGAATCGCGTGTACTCGGCTACAGTCGGTCGGTGACGCTGAATCGGGTATATCTACTCGGCTCCAGTCGGTCGGTGACGCTGAGTCGGGTATACTCGGCTCCAGTCGGTCGGTAACTCTGAAATTCTGAATCGCGTGTACTCGGCTACAGTCGGTCGGTGACGCTGAATCGGGTATACTCGGCTCCAGTTGTAAGTTTTCACCTCTATCATGTGAAAAACACACACCCTCTTCTATATATGCACATGTTTCTATGCAAATAAACATTATTTATTTCTTCGTTCAGTAACGATAACATTAAAAAGAAGACTTAGACATTTACTAAAAGTCTGAAACACTAGAAAAACCACAAAAACTTTTCTATTTCGTAGAGAACCGAGTGAATGAAATAGGAAATTCGCCAACATTTACGTATGTGTATTGGAGTTTATTCCAAGAGTCTGCTAAAAGGATTACTTGGACCTTTCACTAGGAGAACTACGATTAGTGAGCTGCTGGGAAGGGAACACAATATTATGTAGGTCATTGCCCTCGTACCCAGATAAATTAGAAGGTAGTAGGTATGTAATTGATTCATATTAATTATCTTGGGTTACTTCGACTTGTAGCTAAATATACCAAAAATATATGTTTGGAAGGTAGAAAATTCAGCTGTTTTAAAATTAGTTATGAAAATGTTTTTTCTTCTCAAGAAGAAAAGAAATAGAAGAACCAGAAGAAGAAACTGAGAAGATACAGTTTGTTACTCTTTTTCAAGCCATTTGGGTACTTGGGTAGGTTCTAGAGAAAAATGATGAAATGAACTTAGGCGTTTAGTGTTCTAGAGTTATAATTGGTGTAACTAATCCGACCCAGCAAACTTCGTACCGCCTCAGAATCAATAAGAACGATTGTATGAGATTTTTTTTTCTTTTGTTATTCTGCTATTCGGGGCGGAGACAAATCCAACAAACCAAAGATCATAAAAATCGGTCCCGTGGTTCTTGAGTTATAAATGGTGTAACTAACCCGACTTTCTTTTATATAAATAGATAAGTACCTATATGACGGAGAAGGTATGTGCACAGTAAAGATATGAACAGTACGGAAACTACGTACTAACGTTCGGAACGGCACACTCACACAGACGCGCACATCTACGGTACCCCTAGCGATAGTCGCGGTGCTCTCAGTCACGGGTGCCGCTTAGGGGTACCGTAGATGCGCGTGTCTGTGTGAGTGTGCCGTTTCGAACGTTAGTACGTAGTTTCCATACTGTTCATATCTTTACTGTGGTATGTGCGTCTCGTTATTATCAGCCATATTTTAAGTAGGAACCTACTGTGGGCGTACTGTGGGTAGTGTTGGTTATTGCGCAATGGAAAAACCGTTTGCAGTTCAAATCAGATTATAATTTCACGAACAAATTAATCACACCAGCGAATCACACGCTGTAGGTACAGTCAACAAAAGAAATAAATATACAGGATCTTCGGATATAGTTGAAGTTTAGTAAGAAACCGATGGATGTTCTCAAATAAAATTTAATTTAATTAATACAAACCAAACAGCTCCTTTATCAAATTAAATTTCAGTCGACAAAATCCATCGGTTTCTTACTAAACTTCAACTTTATCCGACGATCCTGCATACTTGTCTCTTTTGTGGACTGTACATGACACAACCAGATACGGAACGCGGGACAGTTTCTGAGCACATTTATTGTCCGTACGATGTCCAATGTCCAAGCTCCACATGTAGCGCTCTCGTCGACTCCCACGAACTCAGGCTAGACTCTGTCAAGCGCCACCAGATGGCCCTGGCGTCCCGAACAGTCAAACGGATGACGTATTTCCGACATATACTTTAAGACATCATATAATCATATTTTCTCTTCTTGATTTCACACACTATTGTCGACATTTATTTTTCACTAGCACTTCTGCCCACGACTTCGTCCGCGTGATGTTTCTTGTACCCCTGACCCACCGCGTCGCATTGCATCACCTGCCCACGCTGTCACTTCGTTTTCGCTTAGCGATCTTTCTGACTTTTTTCTTTTTGCTCGGCTCCTAAGGATCATATCGTGAAGTTAATATAGCCGATAGCCTTCTTCAATTTCTTTCCTTCTTCCTTCGGGCTATCAAATGCAAAAAGATTTTTCAAACCTACAGATAAGTACCTTTGTACCCAAATGTTATAAATAATTATGTCGTGTCTCTATTCATTTTGCTGCATAAATAATAAAAAAAACAGTGGCACTCCGGGAGTTCCGACAGAAGTGGCAGTCTAATAAACAAACACGCGCGGTGTCGCTTACTGTAACAGGGGCGCGAGTTCAATGGTTTTTTCCCACCTCAAAAAATGCCAAACGCGCCTAAAGAAGTTTTCACTTCAAAAACATGTCTGTCAACAAGCTTCTGTAATGATCCATACAACACTGACAGCCGTGCCTAGACACGGCATGGCAGTATCCATAGTTTTCACGGTAAGAAAAACATGTGTGAACAAAGGGCCGACTACATGACCTAAAGTGCGGTCACTGTCGGACTGCATAAAAAGAAAGAGAAGCGCGATGACACGACGCTGGTAATTTATTGCAAAATATGAAGCAATTATCTATTTACAAAAAATCTATTGTTTGGACAAAAAAATTAAAACACTAGTGCTTTAGTATGTTGCTTGTAGAATAAATCTGACAAAAACTCATGACGATTGTATGTATATTAAGTATGGTTTTTATTGTAAAAAGAAAGTTTTTAGAGGTATCTTCATGATTTTTTTCTATCGTATGAAATTAGTTGTATTATGTTTTCAACATACTATCTACCTAGCATATATCCTGAAGAATATAATATATTTTTCTGATTTTGTTTACTGTAGTCAATCATATACTTTTACTGTTCCTAAAACTTGCGTTTTTTTATGTTTAGGTCCTGTAAGCAACTTAAGGCGCACATTGAGAGCTTCCTAGTTAAAAGTATAAGTTTCACTGTTAGAAGTGAGCAACATAATTATTCTGCCTACCCTCACGTGACCACAGGCGTTATTTGTGTCACGATAAAACACAGAACAACAAACCTACTGGCAGTCAACACAATTGTTATAAATAGTAGCAATACAATATTTATTCTACGATCGTTTGCCTATTCTTATGCTAAGCGCCTGGTTTGTGCATTACTAGCAATGTAAAGAATACTAAACTGCAATTAATTTGCATATACCACACCGCGAGTTTCGCCTGCTATCTGTTGGAGCACGCCATTTGTGTATGGAAGGAGGATTTTCGAAGTCAACTTATGAAAGAGACTTTCGAGTCCTGGGCCTTTACATTTACTTTGTAGTGTCTTAGTAGTGTCTGTACCACAAAACTTTAAATTTCCAAATTTTTTAATCTTACAAGTATCTGTACCACGAAACTTTACATTTACAAATTTGTAAATCTTAGAAGTGTCTGTACCACGAAACTTTACATTTGCAAATTTGTAAATCTTACAAGTGTTTGTACCACGAAACTTTACATTTACAAATTTGTAAATCTTACAAGTGTCTGTACCACGAAACTTTACATTTACAAATTTGTAAATCTTACAAGTATCTGTACCACGAAACTTTACATTTACAAATTTGTAAATCTTACAAGTGTCTGTACCACGAAACTCTTAGCCAATTTTAACGGAATGTAAATTGTAGGGACTTGTAGATTGTAAATTGTAACTATACTTGTAATTTCTGTGTTACGCAATTTTGTCTTGGATCAGCTTAAATGTAGACTTGTATTTTTTATGATAAAGGGCCCTGTTTGCAGTGTTTTTACATATGAAAATTACACTATTTTGAGAGTTCAATGTGTAATTTTCTTATTTTTGTATTTTATACAATCAAAGTAACTTACACTTACAAACCGGCGTGCGTGTATGACCAACCTGAATCGTTTTGAAGGATATTGCTAATCCATTGCTTCACATGTTCGAACGTAAATAACTCAATGAATGTTGTCGAACTATCAAAATGAAAGCTATTGCTATTGTTAGTGTGTTATCGAAGCAGAAGGAGTACCTATGTAAGGATCGTAGCAGGTGGCGTACTGTACTTTCTGCTTACCCCATGAGAAGAAGGAGTGGCTTTACGTATATGTAAGTATGTATGTATAAAATCAACTTTAAATGTTTTTGTATAGAGTTTTAGCAGCTTTCATTACGTAGGTTAATTTTGGCGCTTTTCATCTTCAGACGCTATTTATGAATTTTCATTGGAAAAGATTTTTATGAGTCCTCAGAAATAATAATAGGTAAGCCTATGCAAGGTCTAAACATAAACCATCATCATCAGTTCAGCCGAAATACGTCCACTGCTGGACATAGGCCTCCAAGCACCGCCACTTCAACCGATTCTGTGCAATCTGTGACAAACTTAAACTTTAAATTAACAGGACCCACTAATCTTAGGGCACTGACTTACAATAATCTTATGATAGTTATTAATAATAATATACAAATCATTATTATAATGAGTCACACAATGCTAACGACATCTGTGGTTCGTATCGTAGACGACCTTGTAACGAAATGGTTTTGTAAGGGCAAAGTTCTGACTTGGAAAGTCTGTCAGTCGTTTGTTCATTGCTCCGAAAGTATACGTACCTACTCGTTTATACGAACGAGTAGGTACGTTAAGTAAGTATAGCTTATTGGTTTTTACCAAGCTAAAGAAATACATAGGTAAAGTAGGTAGATATACAGTTTTTTTAAGTAATTCTCTGTTTCTCGTCTACAAACTGTAAAAAAACATTTTTTTTCTAATTCAATGATATAATATATAAATGTATGATCATCATAGTTTATTTATCATTAGTTAATTAATCCGTTGATTCAATGCTTTGTAACTTTTTTTTTTGTAAACTGGAGTCAAGGGTTTAAGCTGAAAACCGGCTTTTAGCAACCGGCTAGAGGACCTAAATTTGCTTCCGATATTATAGTTATGTAGGTATGTACAGACGCCAGCACATCAAGTTACTACAATCTGTCAGATTTCTTTAATAGATTTTCGACTTTATTGCTAAAGCATAAGGTTCAAGGTTGATTGGGAAAATCTGACAGTTTCGGGTAGGTTGACCTGCTGGCGTCTGTACTTATTACTACTAGCTGCGGGGTAACTGCGTAACACACTTACAGTAGGAATAGCTTTCATTTGGATAGTTCAACAACATGCATTGCGTTATTTACGTTGCTGAGCATACAAATTCGAACATAATATGAAGCAATGGATTAGCAATATCCTTCAAAATGATTCAGATAGTGATTGATGTGTGATAAGCAAGTAAGGTGCTGTAATACTGGAGACAATAAACGTTATTCTATTATATTCTGTTCTATTCTCTCGTCAGTGAGGAAAAGAAAATCATAACATAGGTACACATACGTCTATTTTCCTGAAGGGTTGGGCAGAGGCTTATAGTAGATAATATACCCATATTTACTGACTGCTACTGAGAAATTCCTGATCGGGGAAATCATTTATGTACTTAAATTAGATTAAGAGAGGTAGAGTTTGTTGTAAGGAAACACGGCGTAGAATTTAGAGTACCTAAAAAAATGCAATTAAATACTGCCTTCGCTTTTTGTATAACTACTATTTATAATTAGAGTTGCCAACTTTTTCATATCAATTAGTATAGTATTTTCGTAGCCATTGCCTGTTAGAATACAGGTGATTTTTTTTACCGGTGCAAATTTTTACAGGGTGTTCTACGCATGAATATGAATAACTTTCACTATGGGACCAACTCTAAAATCACGAAAAAACATAGCTGTTTCATACAAAAGTTCAATACCTACTTGACCAAAATGTGTGAAACAGCTGGTTTTTTTCGTGATTTCTGCTGGTTTTTTTTGGTCCCATAGTGAAAGCAGATGACAAAAAAATTGGTTTTTAAATCATGACTATTTTCGTTTATTTGTCTATTTACACATCTAATTACATTTTTAAATATTTCTTAAAATATAAAATAAGTATAAAAAACATTTAAAAATATAAAAAATAGCGATCCGCCGGTGTCGGGAGCAGGGTCCAAGCTACCGGTGGTTAGGGCTCCAGAGACAGGAACCTCCTCACAATGCGAGCCGTATCGAGGAGTACTGCCTTCTGAATCAGGCCCTTGACCCAACCGCCTAACGAGAGCCTCGATAGATGTTGATCGAGGCTTTCGGCCATCAGTCCATTGGCCGATACGACAATCGGCACAATGATAGCCGAGCTAACATTCCACATGTCATGACTATTATTATTACACTCTAAATTAAGATAAAAAAATACCATTAATTCAACTTTTATGAGATTAACACTGGCCCTATTATACGATCATATCGCCATTAATTGAAATGAAAATAAAATAGTTTCACCTATTTTTTTTTAATATCTTATAGGCCTCTGTTTTAGCAGGATACTATATTGTATAGTTAGGGTTAGCAACCCTATTTATGACTGACCCGTCGATTGGTTGAGTAATGTTAGAAAACTGAGTAACAACTGACGAAAAGTAGTTTTATAAATGTTCAAATATTTCTGTACCCATTGTCAAATAAAAACAAAGTTTCCAGAGTAGAGTCGAAGTATGTACATTTTGTTCTTAGTTGGGTATATTTTTCCGATTGAAATGTTCGAGTATTATAGATTTTTTTGTTATGGTTGCTGCTACTGATTTAATCTTTTTGAGACTTTTCCAATACACTGTTGTTTGTTTTATTAGTTAGCGTTGCCATATGAAACAATGAGTGTTGCTAGACACAAAATAAAAAATGTGTAGCTTATGAAATGTTGCTTATAACAAAAACTCCGACGTTATTTAATTTATTTATTTAAGGACTGATTTTTCAATACTCAGATAACTTTTATCTAAAAAATAAATTTGTCAGCTTGAGATATTTTCTATACAAAAGATGTCAAACAGCAATATTTACTCTTCAGATAGGAGGTTTCTGTCTATTGAAAAATCAGAGATCCATATTTATACGTTACCTTTGAGTCTTCGCCCGGGGCTAAACGATTGAGTCCTTAGACAAGATACTATACTTTTTTCACCAATTATAAAGAAGAAAATTCTGATAACAAGGCCTGAATTCCTCATAAGCTGACGTCGTCGGTCGCGTACCGTCGGACACGCGTACCAAGACGCTGACGATAAATGGACGTGTTTACTGCAGCACCGACGCGACGCACGGTCAGCGAGCGCGAGTCCATATAAAACGGTACGCGACCGATCTCAGCAACCGACGACGCGACGGCGTAACAGCATTTCCAGCCTTACTAACACATATCAAACCACTTCAAATACATACAATGACGGAACCAACGCCAATACGAATATTGGCCAAAAGACAATGTTCCACCAACAAGCCAACAAACAAATGTTTGCCATGTCATCCCCACACACCCACAGTATGCGCAACTTGTTACTGGTTAAAGATACTCGTCGCGTGGCGGCAAAGTGATCGGGAGTTGGACCAACTTCCCCTCGGGTATTGGGGTATTGGTATTATATGGCTCTGATAAAACCGAAGCTCCTGACACTTGTGACGAGATCAATAGATGAATAATGAGGTGGTTTACAAGATGGTTGATTTCGCAATTGAATGACGACATTATGTACTTACCTATGCCTCAAGCTTCGAGTAAATAAAAATTGACACTGCAATAAATCGTACTCAGAGATGGTCTTAGCTAAAATTGCGCACTTTTGATGTTAAAGTCGTTTTAAAGAATTTTTATTGACATTGACACAGGGGTGTGGAGTTTGGCATATGAAAAGAGGGGCCCATGCTCGGCAATGGGATTAGTGGATGATGACATGGCATTGACGCAATAGGTAGGGTACAAACAAATAGGTTCCCATCATTGGGCCTTCATTCATCAGCTACGTGGAAAATCATGAAATCAGAGAAATTTGTAAGTGCTTGATTTCACTTAGTGAAGTTCGTCATTGTTGTATGGGTCACTATGATGGAAGCATGTTGACATACACGTTTTTTCTACGGCGCAGTATACACGGGTTAGGTACTCCCGTTTGGGAACGCTCCCGTTTGGTAACGCTACCTAACACACACCTTACAGTACAGTCAGAGTAAAAAGTTCTGGTGTGCCGAATTTATTTAATACTAGCTTCTGCCCGCGACTTCGTACGCGGATCCTGTTGCTTATGCCAGCGACAATTTTGAACCATACCTCCGATGGCGGAATATGTGGCGTAGTCAATCATAGGAGTATACGTTACGCCGTGTATATAGGACTGAACAGTCGTAAGTGTTGTATGGATCACTATTATGGAAGCTAGTACACACGGAGACATTTTTTCAACGGCGCGGCTTATATACCGTACCTACCGTAAAATCGCGCGCGACACAAAGGCATCGCAAGTCGCGTAACGAGCGGGGTGCCTTTGTGTCGCTCGCGATTATATCGCGTGTCGCGCCTGTTTGTAGGAGCCTTAAAGAAACCGTGCCGTGTGTACAAAGAGTCTTAAGTTTTTGTGTAGAGGCGCGCAATTTTTGTGTTGAATGGACTCTACTAGCGAGTATACTATTGTAGTCTTTGGACTCTCCTTATTGTAACTGTTGAGTTATATCCATATCTTATTAATTTTTCATAGCTACTTAGGTATATTTTCACACCTTTTTTCATGTTGGTAGGTAACTTATTTATATTTTTTTTTTTCAGACTTTTTATTTATACATAATTGTTTGTAACAATACTAAAATCAAAATCAAATCATCATACATAATATTCAAAATTCAAATGATAAAATCATAGAATCACTCTTGTCAAAAATCATGTCAAACAAAAAACATAGTACTAGCGGAAGCTGGATGAATCTCCCTAGCACTGTAGACTCTGGCCTCTCAGATCCTTGTAATTTAATTAACACTGATTTTATTGCTTATTTATATATTTTTGAGGGGCCCGTAGCTAAATTATAACAGCCGCACAGGCCGATCGATTAGGTTAAGCTACGATTGCCACAGTTAGTCTGTGGGTGGGTGACCATCTTTACATACCGAGACACCTCCATGCCTCGGAAAGCACGTTAAGCCGTTGGTCCCGGCTGTCATTCATGGATCTTCGACAGTCGTTACGGGTAGTCAGACAGAAGCCCGAAAGTCTGACAACCAGTCTTACCAAGGGGTATCGTATTACCCAGTAACTGGGTTGTGGAGGTCAGATAGGCAGTCGTTCCATGTAAAATACTGGTATTCAGCTGCATCCGGTTAGACTGGAAGTCGACCCCAACATAGTTGGGAAAAGGTTAGGCAGATGATTATTCTTTATTTCATACTGTACGTATTTTATTTTCTTTTATCTCCCCCTTTTTAACTTAATACAGAACCATTTGTCACTAAGAGCTAAGAGCTGGGGTAGGTATATCGATTAGTCTTTCAAACAAGCCCCGTGTATTTGCAGACAAGTTAGTTGTGAAGTGGAATATCTATTACCACCTTATGAAATGAAGTGACAGGATTGTATAGTTCGTTTTTTAATCCTAGAGACTCATCTGACAGGTGTAATGTAAAACTTCTATAAGTCCTAAAAAAACACAAGCACAAAAGAATTAAATGTCAGATTAGTCTCTGGGATAAAAAAACAAACTTTAGTTCTGTGACGATTTGTTAAAGAAAACCGTCTCGATTGTTGGCGCTTGGGGAAATGGGGAATACTGTGAACCAGTTCAACAGATATCGATCGTTGTGTTATTATGAATGCGACTGTAATACTATGACTTTCATCGTGACAGTTCAACAACATTCATTGCGTTATTTACGTTGTGAGCAGGCAATTTTTTCGAACATATCAAGCAATGGATTAGCAATATCCTTCAAAATGATTCAGATTGTGATTGAGTGAAGTTGTTACGCCATTAGGGTGCTGGGGTAGGTGTATCGATTTGTCTTGTAAACAAGCTTCGTGTATCTGCAGACAAGTTAGTTCTGAAGTGGAATATCTATTACAACCTTATGAAATGAAGTGACAGGATTTGTAGTTAGTTCTGTGACGATTTGTTAAAGAAACCTGTCTCGGTGGTTGGCGTTTAGGGAAATGGGGAATACTGTAAACCAGTTCGACAGATATCGATCGTTCTGTTATATGAATGCGAAAGTGAGACTGTCTGTCTGTTTGTTTCATAATTAAACTAAACCCTACGAAAGGTAAACTGAAAACAATCTGGTATTATTTATGGGGTTTATTTATTAAACGTTGCTTAAAGTTAAGAGAAAAAATGTATGTTAAACAGTCGCTTATCCTTACTTAACTTTAAGCAACGTTTATAAATAAACCCCTTATTAAGTAACATAACTTAAGATCACGTCTGTATTCCCCGGAGGTTTTTTTTTATAAATGGCATCTCGCAGTTCAACCTATGAGGTTGTCGTCTGCTTAACCGGGCTTGCCTGTGGATAATTCCCCGAAGGTTCAGACAGAAGTGTACTTAAAGTACCTACACCCTCATTTCCTCAGTTATGTTTTTTTAAGTCCCACGTAATAGGGGGCGAGTCTACGCCTATGTTATAAACTGGATCTCTTACTTCTCTCCCCCTCTCTCCCTCTCTCTCTCTCTAAGGGGCCTTCTCCACGAGCGAGAGAATCGCGGCGATAGTCTCGCCGTGCCATCAAATTTTCGCCGCGATGATACCGCCGCGTGGAGACACGTTGTAAGAGAGTGTATTGTTGAAATACGTGACACGACGATAATATCGCCGCGATTCTCTCGCTCGTGGAGACGACCCCTTACTGTTTCTCTTGTCTCTCTCTTTATCTTTTTTTTTATTTGTTGTTCAACCAGTTTTTAACGTGAAAGATTATTATTATTTGTCAACTATTAAAAATGCCTCCTTGATCATTCAACAATAATAAAATAATCATCTAATTAATAGGTACATAATTATGTTAATTATTGCTAGTGTCACGGTATTGATTTTGTAGAACAAATAAAATAAAATAATGCTCCGCTAGGTTTTCAGGGTGACGCTAAGCCAATGAAAACTGAAAGGTTGGAACTCCTGAAAAAGACATGTTGGCGTATAGATAATGGTTTCACGTGAAAAAACCGGAATGAGAAAGTATATAGTGGATAAGACAGAGACTAAAACAGAAGAAGAACTAGCGGGGCATCGAGGAGGGGGGGGGAGGGGGGGGTTCAGAGGATCAGACCGGAATAACTCAAAATATGTATTTTGTTTCCAATCCATACATTATACAACATGTAAGAGGATAATAATTATGTTGGAGGGACGAGCTCATTAATATTAATAAAGCCAATTTTAGAATGAAATAAAGGTAGGTTTTTATTTTTTTACAATCCTTTCATTTCAAAGGTAGTAATTTTACGAAATAATTTTCTCCGACCGTTTTTTACATACATACATACATGACCGTTTTTTATGATCTTTAATTAGTTCGATTTGTCTGCGCCCCGAATAGAACAATTAATTTTTTCCATGTTTTAATGTAACTAGTGTGTGCTTTTATATGGTATTTCAAAATTCTATGATTTTGAGGCGGTATGAATTTGGCCGGGTCAGCTAGTAGAACAATATAAAATTCTTTCAAAATGGCTAGGGTTTAGAAAGCCAGTTTCTATATTACGAAATTCAGTAAAATAAATAGAGTACCTAATAGGAAACTCATTTCCGAACCTGCGGTGCTATTCTGTAACCATCTCACCGTGAAAACTTAGGTGAAGTGAGCGTGGAGTGAGCTGTCAATAGTGTCAATTCCTAGCAAAAACAAACTCACATCACTAAGTTTTCACGGTGAGATTTTTACAGAATCGACCGGCTGAAACATCTGAAAACATGTGGTATGTACGTATTTATTTTTATTTGCTTCCGCCTGCGGCTTCACCCGCGTGGTATGTCCATAAAAAGTAGCAGCCTATGACCTTCCCCAAGGTTCAATGTATCCCCAAACCAAATTTCATCAAAATCGGTCCAGCCGTCTCGGAGATTAGCCGGAACAAACAGATAGAAAGACAAAAATTTAAAAAATATTTTTTTTGTCATATGTACCGTTTAAACTTTCATATGCATTTAGTAAAAAACTGTTTTTTTTTACATTTAAAAGCAGACACTTCTATTTTATGTATTTGTATCACTGACCTCTATCATACACTTGTCTAATACAGGTCAGTGGTTTGTATGTATAGGTAGATAATGTAATAGCCTATTAAATAGGTACGGTACACAAACTAAAGAGTTTGACTCATTTTGTAGACGCTCATAAGATATCGATCGAATAACTAAACTTTCCTATACCTTTCCGTCTCTTTCAAACATTAAAGTGACACAAACATGACGCTTGTAACCATTTGGCACCATTTCGTACCTCTGTGTAGCATAATATCTTCAAGGCCTTACGATCGGACTAACACTAAGCGATCATGTCATTAGCCTATTGGCTAGCTATTTGTCATATATTCTAGCATTGTCTTGTGTATCTCTGGTATAGACTAATTGCATGATCTGTCCTGATTCTGTGTGTCTATGGTGGATCAACTTCAATTATCATTGATGGATTGAAGACAGGGCGTTTGGACATAGTACTTAATTATAAAATCGCTGATTGAGGACCTATATTTAGGTAGATACTTAGATTCGGTTTTCTTAAATACTTACCTATATCACATAAATTCCAGCATTTAGTAGAATTTATAAGAATACTCTTTATTATATACTCCATATAAATTACACTTATAAATGTAGAAATACAATGTGGGTGACACAATGGGCAGTCGTATTGCTAAGAAATTAATTTCATTAATTTTATCTTCATAAATTTTTATACATATTCAAATAAATCTAGTAGTGTGAAATAATTCTTATATAATTAATTTAACGAGAAATTAACGTAATAATTCAACTTATTAATATTTTACAGTGTTATCTCTCTAGATACCAGCCAGGGACAGCCTACGTTCTAAAATATTTAAACTCCTATGCTAAAACGTAACGAACTGTGATTAGGCCCGGCTCTGGCCTTTGTCTAAATAACTTCACAACAACAATATCTCGGCGAAAACTTTGCAATAATGAACATTGTAAATAAATCTTATGGCGGCTGCCCGCGAAACGATACTAATCAAGACTAAAGAAAAGTACTTGGCTTGGCAGAATAGCGCGGCGCCTCTGCCGCGTGGGGGATCGAGAAACGAGTTCTTTTTTTTAAACTGAGTGCGCTTATTTTATTTATTTTAATCTGTGGATTATGAATGCAGTGCGAAAGTGTTATGTCAATGGCGCTAGTGTGTTTAAATTAGGGGTGACGCTGTTTTTTAATGTTGAAAGGTTTGCTGTAAAGCACTTTATTTGTGAGAATCAGGACGCACAAGGGGCTGAATTACGGTAGATCGTACCTTTAATTTTTCTCTCGTTAAAAAGTCGAAAAGTCTTAATTTATTTATATTAATAATGAACAAATTGTGCATTTAAAGCTTCATGTAGTGAGTACAAGCTTTATATTGTGAGTACAAGTACAGACGCCAGCACATCAAGCTACTACAATCTGTCAAATTTCTTTAATAGATTTTGAAGTTTATCGCTAAATTATAAGGTTCAAAGTTGATTGGGAAAATTTGACAGTTTCGGGTAGTTTGATGTGCTGGCGTCTGTACATACAGTATAAGAAAATGTTTATTTCCTCCAAACAACATTTAATCACATTTATTCACACTTACACTTCGTAGACACTTCGTAATCTCGTCAACTTTCTAACTTCCGTCCTTAATGTTTAAAAACACATTAAATATCTCCTGACCATGTATAAAATGTAATCTTCGGTGGATCAATATTGACGATTAGACACACGGTGCGGAATCTTGGCCCTATGGAAGGCCCCCATGGTTGTGTCAGTGAACTCCATGCATCTATGGTGCACCACAGACAACACTGAGATGTAGGGGACAATGTCGTGGAGCTATTTTGTTTTCGAGATTCGGGTGCCCACAATAATAGGAGCTGGTTCTAATCTGATTGAAGTGAAGACATTGGGACGTTTTAAATACTGTATATATTATGTACCCCAGATTATTATATTGTCAGTGTTAAATTAATAGGTACAAATGAAGCGTCTTCTAATTCCTATTGATTGTTGTTAAAAACTTTTTTGACGGCTAATTTGCTTGAATTTGCAAAATTATTTGAATGATTAAATTAACATTTTAATCAATCTAGCCCGTCTTTGTCGATGTTGTTACTTGTTAGGCATCAATTTAAAATCCTGTCTACCAATAGATTTTTAATACGAACGAATGTAGAGAATACATTCGTTCGTATTAAAAATCTATTGGTAAGTAGTAGTAAAGTAGTAGTAAACCGTAACTTGAGTATGTAAATTATTATGTTTATTAATACGATCATGACCTCAAGATTGATATCAAGTGCGAGCTCTTGTGCTGATTAACGTTTAGGTAATTAATTAATCTTTCTTCATTTCGAGTTGGAAACTTTGTAAAAGGAAGCATTGTCGTGTTGGAGAGTACCAACCTTTTAACTAGACGAATTGAAATTATTTGAAAATTATGAGTCGTTTCTACCTTTCGAACTTTGGATAAATGTTTTCAAATGGAAGGAGGATAGTTTTATAATTTTCGAATAAGTTCCGAATTTAGGTCCAAATTAATACTCATGGTAATGGTGATACTACCCAATTCCCACTTACGACCAAAAAAGCCATAATCCATCCCGTATGTCCACCCTACTTATGGTTCTATGGGGGTATCGATTATTCCCCGCGCCCGCGCCCCCCGCGCCGCCGCCGCCCCTCCCTCCCCCTCGCAGATCTCACCTACGACTACTCGCCGGCATTCCCACTTATTTCCAAACTTACTTGCGTAAAAACTAGTGTTGATTTTTTTGTGGAGCAGAAACAGCTTTATAGTTTTTCATCAGTCTCGCCTGCTTTGTATGACCAACTTTTCATAATAGACGATAGGTATTGCGGTATTTAGGTTTTCGTTAACTTTTGAATGCGGAATGCGGATAGGCGGATACGGCAAAAAGTTAGTCCAGTTAGGTTAGATGCGCAACAATTATAATGGTATTAATGATTTAATCAATATCCTTTCCTTTTTTTGTACAAGCCTAGAGTAAGTATTGATCGGGTGTCTAAGAAGTAGGTAGGGCGTCATAATTTGATTAAAATTAACTTTATGGGCGCAGGTCAGATTATTAAACTAACAAGGTAAAACATTATTAAAAAGTAAGCAAGTAGAGAACACAAACAGCCCTTGAAAGATATATTCGGGTCATATAAGATACTCATAGATTAAAAAACAATTTGTATTCCTATTTTGAAATGGCCATAAATACAGGCGTGTCTATGACAAGGGTCGACACTCGTAGAGGCGTGCAGACAGAATGACATGCCACAGATAACAATTTTTTTGTTTGTTGTGTAACTCGCTGAAGTTAAAATTCGTGAAATACTTAGATAGTTATATCCACTGACCTCTAGGTATTATACATTAGAGGCTTAGAGGTCAGTGGTTACTATTGAGTGGTTGAACCATAGATATAAGAAAGACGGGTTGAACTAAAAGATGAAAATGCTTCAGGAGGTGTTCGAATGCGGATATTTTTGTATCTCTTACCCCTACCGCGTCTACGTTCAACGTTGTAGTAAGTAGCTATTAACGAATTTTACATTAAACTTTTGGGTCATTTATTAAGTTATTAATTTAATTGAATTTTGATTAAAACGGACGTTATTATGCACAGGAGCTCAAATTATACGGAACTCATGTTTCTCAATAGAGCCCCTCTTGCTTCAAGGTTTCAACCAACCTTTTTTTGTTGGTAGCCAGGGGCGCGCATTCGAAAAGAGTGTTCCAAATTATAAATTAGTTAAAAAAAACTGAATACAAAGATGTCAACACGTTGTTGTTTTTTTTTATTAGTTACAAACGTATCTAACATAACATACTTACGCATGGAGTGAGTAAGTAGGCTTTAAAATGGAACTGAATAAAATGTAGGTATGTAGGTGCCCAGCTAAAATTTACTAATAACACCTAAGCATCATTTTATTTTGTGGTTCGTTCTAGGATTTCATGGTTAGCTAGATCAATCAATTTACTCATTGGACACAATAAATTGAAATTATATGCGACTTTTATGTGTGGGGTACAAGTAGTCACGAACAAAAATTTAAACACTTTTAGAGTGGATTTTTCAATAGTAACTTTTATCTGAGAAATAAATATTGCGGTTTGACAGCTTTTGTATAGAAAATATGTCAAACTGTCGTAATTATTCTTCAGATAAAAGTTATCAGTCTATTGAAAAATCGGCCCTTAATCCGACTACTGGGAAGAGCTATGTTTTTGTTCGGTAATTAGCGATTTGGGGAAAGAATGGATAGGTAATCCATACTTTGATTTTGGAATGTTGGAATTGAATGTTTTAGATAAGGCAGAAAATTATCATCATCGTCTGCCTAGCCTTTTCCTAAATATGTTAGGGTTGGCTTCCAGTCTAACCAAATGTAGCTGACCAGTACTATTTAACATGGAGCGACTGCATGGGGAGTTGGGGACAGACAGCTTATTATAAATAAATAAAGCGATTAAGCACTATGTAGGCAAGTAGGTACATCAATCATGCCTTACTTATATTAATTTATTAGGTACATCGCAATATTCACTTTTTATTTGATTTTTATTTAGTTTTTTTTTATTCGATGTAAGTACCTACTTATATTACAATTATTGTGTGTATTTTAGTCTGTGCTAAATAAATATATTTTCTTTCTTAGTTGAAGTTTAAGACCAATTTTATTAACTTTTTACTATTATTAGATATCTCGCGCTATAGTCCTGTGTCTTAATTAGGACTGTAATTATGAAATAATGAAGATGGCCCTAAACTTTGTAGCCAGCGCTCGGACTGGACCATCAAGTTGACATTGTAACAAAGCGGCCACAATGAAATAATAAATTGTGGAAGGAAATTAAATAAAATGGGTACTCTAATGAAATATTCTATCCTAGCTTTGTGAT
The DNA here is from genome assembly GCA_963082905.1 of Oligia fasciuncula. Lineage (NCBI taxonomy): Eukaryota > Metazoa > Arthropoda > Insecta > Lepidoptera > Noctuidae > Oligia > Oligia fasciuncula. The sequence goes on from OY720398.1 coordinate 14,170,720, forward strand.
AATACTAGCGACCCGCCTCTGTTTCGAACGGGTGTCATGCCATGACGTCTTGTCAAATTATTGAAATTAGTGTGATACCTATAACTAAGTTAAATATAAATGTACAATTATACACCTTCCGGAATAAATGCTCTAAATTATAGTGAAAACAGCATCAAAATCCGTTGTGTAGTTTAGAAGATATAAGCGGCCACACCGAGAGACTTTGTTTTATACTATGTAAGTATAAATATACTATACTATGTATAAAACAAAGTAGTAGTAGGTATTAGTTTATTCTATACTAATTATAAAGTTTGTTTGTATGTTTGAACGTGCTAATCTCAGGAACTACCAGTCGGATTTGAAAAAATCTTTTTCCATAGTCCAATTCTTGAGGAAAAAAATATAGCGTATAGCCCTATAGGCTATTTTACAGTAGGACCTTTAAAAGCCAAGCAAAACGAAAGAAAGTCAGAAGGTTAAGCGAAAACGGAGTAATAGCGCGATAGCGCGGGCAAGCGTTGTGATGCGACACGGGGTGGTTCGGGAGAACAACACGTGGACGAAGTTGCGTGCAAAAGCTAGTAGATTATACCCATTGCGAAACACAATCATGGTTGCAATAACTTTTACTTAAAAAAAAAACAAGAACTTAACTAGAGGGATACGTAATTAGGGTGTAGCCGTGGAGGGTGCCAAATGTCGGGAGTTCTGGGTTTATGTGGAAAGTAGTTAGAAGAACGATTTCAAGATACGTTTTTACTGGAGTTCTATACACTGTAAGATCATCATTAATGCTCGGTTCCTATAAACAAACCCGAATCGTTTTGCTTATTAATGGTAGCATTTATTATTGCGAAACTGGCAAAAAAAAAATACATCGTAAGCTAATTTTACCTGTAATAGCTAACTTCCAATGGGAGGGTCTACTATGCAAAACTTTGAGGTCTTTGCTTAATTATTGGTAAAGATTAAACCAATAACGGTCTGTAAATTACAGGAATCGGCCATAAGTATGCGTCAAGCATAGTTGTAAGTAATGATTATTACAATTTCCATTTAATTTTGACTGTATAAAGCGGGCCGCTAATGGTCACTGGGGGGGGGTTTCATCTGAATATAGTGTGTCAGAGACTGGAGTACGTCCTTATCTTTCTACTATAATCCTTTGGCCTCATATACCGACATACAGGGCCTCCTTTTCAATTGGCCACTGTGGGCAAATGCCCGGGCCCCTCGATTCATGGGGCCTACTATTTCCTGCCAGCGTCGTAGTTACAGGCTATCAGAGGCAGGGTGATTTAAATTTCGAGCTCACTTCGCTCGCAGCCTAGATTCTCCATAGTCCCCCAGTATCCTAAACTGCCTAGGGCCTCCAATAGGTAAAAACCGGCCCTGCCGACATAGTTATGTAAGTCTCTAACTCCCAAATCATTTTCTCCTCCTAAATATTTCTTTTAACATCACCATCTCACGAGTATCACACTCCAATCCCACAAAACAGTCACATAGGTACATAATATCAACATCATCTGTGTGACAATCCACGCAGTAGATACATCCGTATGCAAAACGTGTTCATGTCAAAGGTATATTTTTATTGGATTCGAGTGTAATATAAAAACGTCAAGGGCGAACTTAATAATGTTGAGGTTGAAAGTGTGGCATGTATGTTTTCATATACGTAAGTATCTAAATGGTAGACAAGGTGTGTATGTATTGCAGGTATTACTAGTAAGTACATTGCTACATGTATCTTTTGTGCTCGACTGACGTTGACAGCGGGGCGCTGTTGGTAAACATTTTTGCGAAATGTATTTAAAAAACAAGATGGCGGCTTTAGTTCCGATTTTGGCCACGCGCCAAAATAACGCTGTAGCGCTGTATGTAGGTATGATGTGTGACGTATAGCTTTTGCATAGTATGTAGGTACTTACACGGGCTTTGAAATGAATTCAAAAAACAAAATGGCAGCATTAGTTTCGATTTTGTTTTAGTTATTCTGTGGCCACGCGCCAAAATAACGCTGTAGCGCTGCTGTATGTAGGTATACAGTATGACGTAGCTTTGCACAGTATGTAGGTACACGGGCTTTGAAATGTATTCAAAAAACAAGATGGCAGCATTAGTTCCGATTTTGGCCACGCGCCAAAATAACGTTGTAGCGCTGTAAGTAGGTATGTATAACGTAGCTTTTGCGTAGTATGTAGTAGGTAAACGGACTTTATTTATTCAATAAACAAGATGGCGGCGTTTGTTCCGATTTTAGCCACGCGCCTAAATAACGTTGTAGCGCTGTAGGTTTTTGTGACGTAGTTTTTGCGTAGTGGGTAGGCACATGGGCTTCAGTAAGCTTTACTGTTGTGTGTGTGTGACCAATAAATATGTAATTTTAGGTGTGTGTAAGTCATAATCATAATCATTAATTTGTCACAGTGATGGTCTCAAGATTAGTCAATAGTATCATCACATTCTGCCAAGTGTGGCATGCAAATACGTATTAGGTAAGTATATACATTTATTGCAGGACATTACTTAATATTTTTTTTCTGTAATTGGCTTTATGTCTCATAAACAATTGTTATGCTTCTGTTATAGCTGTTGGTTCTCCTTTAAATAAATAAATAAATTAGTGTCTAACTATTGCAAAAGTATTCTATAAGATAATTTTGGAGACGCCTAGCTCTACAGTTTGTGATGATAAATTTATTAATTACTAATCAATTTTCAATCATCGAGCTCTGATTACTAAGTGTTTAAAAATAGTACATTTCGATCATTACTTATTTCGCGGCGTGAAATTAGCTAACCGCCGTGTATTAAGTCACATGTATCGTACATTATTTTATAGCACGTTTGACCTAAACCCACACTTAAGTAAAAATATACTACTTAAGTCACAGAAAAGCGTGAGTTAAGTGCGGAATTAGCTCATACAGTGATATAAAATATTTTGAAACAGTCTAGATAATTAGGGCCTAACCGGGTACACAAATTAAATGCAAAACTTTATATGAACCCACGCTACGCTGTGCCACGTAATATCCACGAAAGTTCTTTGTTCGTAAGTATTTCGTGGACGAATCGTGTCAAATCCCTTATCAAACATTTTCATTATGCAAGAATTTAACACATTAGCAAACAAAACGAACCTAAGTCGTTAGATAGGCCTCCATTATAATGCTGTTCTCAAAATTCTTTTGTATCTACTAATTACAAAGGCATAAAGCGAGTTAACGACGCTCATCAAACCGCGGCACCTAAGGAGTGTGGTTTATCATCAATTATGTACAAAAAAATATCAATATGGAAATTCTTATTATAAAGCGGAGCGAGGCAACATATTTTATTTCGTGCGAAACGTTCGGGAGTACCCGTTTTCGCAAAACGTTCGACTTGTCAGCTCGCCGGTCGGACAACCAGTCTGCTTACCCTACGCCCCGCTAGTTCTACATCTCCCAATTTAAAACGACCTTTCCTTCTCCCCGTGTCTTAGATAAAACTGCGCAAAAAGGGGCAACGGCAACCAAATTCGGGGATCTATTTAAAATGGCCGTGGAAACAACCCACCGTAAGATTTTACGAAAATTAACTTTAAGGGGCACTTCAATCTAAACCTTTAGAAGATTAGGGTTTTCACATAAGCGTATACATTAGGCGCCTTCTGGTCATTCGTGTGGTTTCCAGGCTTTGTTACGGTACCAATGCGACGGGTATTCAATCAAATGGAATGGAGTTCGTTTCAGCCAAATATGAAATGATGGCAGCATTGTTGGATTTTGATACCGTACGATTTTCAATTATTATTTCAATATGATTCCGACATTCTGTATCAAAGTGTTATATTATATGTTTCAATAGAGAGACGAGTATTTATGTGTACATCGGAGTTAATTTTGAAAGGTTTATGTTGATGACTGCTAATTATAAGTACTTTATGTACAGTATTAAAATAATAATAAGAATATGTACAAGTATATAAAAAGGAAAGGAAAGAATCAAAGGGCATCAAAAAATTCATCTGTACATATTCTTATTATTATTTTAATACTGTACATAAAGTAATGATCTAATAAATAAAAACATGATCCACATTATAAGTACTTTATTTAGTATAAACATGTTTTAGATTAATTTTGATTGGACGACACAATGTGACATAGCTAGCGGAGGAAAAAAAATCCTAGAAGACCTTTGCTCAGCCAGTGGGACAGAATATTAATATTAAATACTTTTTTAGATGTCCGACTGCAGCGCAAAGGCCTCCCTACTCTCTTTCCACTTCTCTCTGTTTAAAGCTATTATGGACCTGGGGGCCTAAAAAGGCCACTTTGGCAGAATCATAAAAGAATAACATTATGAATCATAATATGGCGAAGACAGTCCGTGTTTTTCTTTTTTTCGCTGCACTACGTAGGTATAATCAAAGAGATTGGGATTGGATTTGGATTGGATTGATTGGTATTTTAGCACAGATAAAAAAAAAATAACTGTAAAATCCTTCACCAATGGGATTTGTTACGATTAACCTAATAGTTAACTGTCCATTATGATTCATAATGTTATCCTTTTATGAGTCTGCCAAAGTGGCCTTTTTAGGCCCCCAGATGGCTGGGTGCTGAGTCGACCTATGGCCAAAGACTTAGCATTGCCATACAATGTGGCAATGCTGCCAGACTTCTGGGCACGTTTCCGGATGACAGCGATGCGGACGAGTACTTCGACGCCTAAGTGTCCTTTTGTTTTTGTATAAATTTGTATAGGTAGATATATAAAATAGTTATCTATACATACAATAAAAATTGTACTCATTTTGTTTCAGTAATGAATGGTTTGTTCATCCTTATCCCCTCGATTCTTTGTAATAGTGTACAATGTCGGTGAAATACAATTCTTGTTATATCCTATTGTTGACTAGCGTGCCTGTCAAAAATCCCACATTTCCCACAAACAGACAAAGGAATTTAAAAACAGCTGGTTTTCGCTTTACTTCTATAAAGTTAAGTGAATAAGCAAGTGACCTTGGGCATTTTTGGGTATACAATACCGATATCTAAACCATCTAAACTAATCCATACTAATATTATAAATTCGAAAGTAACTCTGTCTGTCGGTCTGTCTGTCTGTCTGTAAGTATATTACCTTTTCACGCCTAAACCACTGAACGGATTTCGATAAAATTTGGCAGAGAGATAAATTGAATCCTGGGGAAGGACATAGTATAGTTTTTATCGACATTCCTCGCGGGCGAAGACGCGGGCGGAAGCTAGTATGTTATATAATAAAGAAGATTAGATTTTTTGTATGTTTGTTTGTTGCGCTTTCACGCTAAAACGGCTGAACGGATTTGGATGAAATTTGACACATGGGTAGACCATGACCTGGATTAGGACATAGGATACTTTTATCGAGCAGTGGTGGCCAAGTGGTAACGGCCACGACTTACGAGTTGTAGGTTGTTGGTTCGAACCCAGGCAGGCGCTTTACTTTGTGTAAATTATTTCATCACCACTGCTCTCAAAACGGTGAAGAAAAACATCGTAAGGAAACCGGCATGTCCTAGAACCAAAAATTCGAAGACATGTGACATCTGCCAACCCGCACTGGGCCCGCGTGGTGGATTACGGCCCACTCCCTCTCACCAAGAGGAGGCCTGTGTCCCAGCAGTGGGAACATTATAGGCTGATTATGTATGTATGTATACTTTTATCTCGATATTCACACGGGATCGAGACGTATGCGGATGAAACCGCGGGGCGCTGCTAGTTTTTTATACACAGGCCAGTAATTTTATTGTATTTTTCAGTGACAATCCAATCCATCCCGTACCAGACAAAAGGACATCTTTGAGAGCAGAGCGACAATTCTAAAATTCCGAGATCAAATTCAAATTTATATTTGTGAAGGTCGCAAATAGGCTATTCTACGTTAGAAGCAGGGGCAATACCGTTCTAATTGTTACTTTATAATTATTACTGTCGAAATTACGACACGTTTCGGATCGCACAGTCACTTTGTCAAGGGGAAAGTAATGGTTACGGAAAAAAGGTAAGTATAATTGTTTATCCACCCCGCATGCCATAAAAGTAGAAAGGGGGGAAGGGTTATTTGTCGTACTAAACGATACATTCGGCGCAACTTGTCACTCACTAGTCTCTACTTAGGTATCTCAACTTTTGTTTGCCATATACGCCTTGAAATTAATCGATAGATTGACATACCTATGTACAGTAGCGGTCATAATTAGCATGGATTAGCAACGCGCAACGTGCAAGGTGCTATACTGTGTCCTACAACTTGCTTGCGAATTTTCTGTAGATTTAATAAATTAAAGATATAATTAATTTGATGTCCCTCGTTGGTCTAGTGGTCGCAAACGCTACCGCTGAGTATGAGGTCCTGAGTTCGATTCCCAGCAAAGTTTTATTGAGTTTTTCTATTAGGTATTTCTCAGTAGCACCCCGGCAAGCTATTACATGGGACTTATGATTTCTTGAAAACCAGCACTAGTTGTCTGGAAATTTTGCTGAACTGAGCCTATTCGGCGCAGCCGTGAGGCACACTTTCCTGCTAATTTCTTACATCGGACCTTACACTTTCCTGCTAATTTCTTACATCGGACCTTACACTTTCCTGCTAATTTCTTACATCGGACCTTACACTTTCCTGCTAATTTCTTACATCGGACCTTACACTTTCCTGCTAATTTCTTACATCGGACCTTACACTTTTTATTTGTTTTTATCTGATGTATGTATTGATTGAATTGTATTGTGTCTTTTAGTCTTTGATAAATAAATGTGTTTTCTTTCTTTCTTTTTAGGGTTCCGTACCCAAAGGTTAAAAAACGGGACCCTATTACTAAGACTCCACTGTCCGTCTGTCCGTCTGTCACCAGGCTGTATCTCATGAACCGTGATATGATGATGATGTATTTCTGTAGCCGCTATAACAACAAATACTAGAAACAATAAAATAAATATTTATTTTTTATTTATACAACAAACGTGTTTTTTCCGGCGTTTTTGCCTTGTGGCACGGAACCCTTCGTGTGCGAGTCCGACTCGCACTTGGCCAGTTTTTTTATTTGTTTTTATCAGATGTATGTATTGATTGTATTGTTGTGTGTCTTTTAGTCTGTGCTTAATAAATGTATTTTCTTTCTGCTTCTAACAAAGTAAATAGTAGTGATGGGCCGACTATATGAGTTTTTCCGATTTTTGACTAGCTATGGTGACTAAATTGTTGGATATATTTGATTGAATTTTCGTATGTAGACTGGGAACGTCATTAAATATAGGTACGCAGTTTAATGTATTGTAGTCTCTACCTTATACAATGGTTGCAGAATGCAGAGTTCTGTAACCTCGAATTATATAAACAGCTTCATCAATAATGGCCAGATCTCTATAAATTTCATCGAAAAATAAGGGTGAGTTAGTAGGCAGTTGTTTAATATCGAGTAGGATTGATCGTTTAAGGCCGAAACCGGAGTAATCCGGCGACCTTTATGTAAGTGGTCGGCGAAAAAAAAGCGGGCTTACCTACTTTCATTCTCAACAGTTAACCATTACTTTTGTTATAGGTACAATGTTTTTTTTTAAAGGTGGTATTTATATTGTATGTATTGGTGGTTGGAGCACCTGTTTTGTGAATTGTTGTAATCTGGTGAAGTTGGGGCAGGTAGAGTTGAAAGATTTGACGGATGTTCGTTCTATGGTGGGTTCAGAGAGTGGATTTACAGGAGCTGTTTGGTATCAAAGCTAGTTTAGCTGTTAGGACAAAAAAGCCACCAGCGGTGCTGTTGCGTAACACACTAACAGCAATGGCTTTCATTTTGACAGTTCAACAACATTCATTGTGTTATTTACGTTGTTGAGCAGACAAACTTTACGAACTTGTGAAGCAATGAATTAGCAATATCCTTTAAAATGGTTCAGATTGCAATTGGAAGTGTGTTACGCAATTAGGGCGCTGCGCTGGCCTCAGGACGTTGTATTTACGGTTCGATAAAATAACTCTAGACGTGCAACCAATCTCTTTGTTTATCAGAAAAATTAAGTCGATCTTTTTTTAACGTTGAGCTCCTTACGTCTTGAGTTGAGCTGCACGATTTCTGACAAACGAGTGCACTGACTGGACAGGTCCTTTCAATCTGTGTGGTTCTTTCCTCAAAAGACCATCTCAGACATCGATCTACATGGTCTTCATATAACCTGACCAAGATTATGTCTGGACTTCAAAAGAGACTGTGACCTCTGAGTTTGTTTCGGCCTTTCTTCTCAGAGTAGTCAGATAGGAAACGCCGACCTCATCTAGTTTTAAAAACCATGATTGACGTGTAAAACTGTTTGTACAAACCTACTTACAAAAATAAAATCATTTAACTTGTTAATAACGGGTTCAAGTTTGAATTTTTCAGGAAAATTCATAATAGCGTTTAAAATATTTTGACCTTTTATGAGGCGTGCCTTTTAGTCTTAAACGCTACCTGCCTGCTGTGATGTTTATGATTAGAAGTTATTTAATCTGCAATTAGAGCAAGATTTTGAAAAAGGGCGAAGAACCAGAATTCAAATATTCATCTATGGAACATTTAGATATATTGTTGCTACGTTACGTGGTTACCACAGAGCACGGAATAACCGCGCCGGCAGCGTCTAGAGACGGCAGAAATTCGTGGCTCCGAAAGTGTCACAGGCCGTTTTCATAGCCCTCAAGTTTATAATAGTATAATCAGCCTATAATAATATTCTATAATATTCTAACTGCTGGGACACGCTCTCTTTTTGAGAGGGAGTGGGTCGTAATCTACCACGCGAGCCCGGTGCGGGTTGGTAGATGTCACATGCCTTCGAATTTTTGGTTCTTGAACATGCTGCTTTAGAGAGCTGTGGTGATGAAATTATTTACACAAAGTAAACCTTGCCTGGATTCGAACCAACGACCTACGACTCGGTAAGTCGTGGCCGATGCCACTGGGCCACCACTGCTCTGTAAGTTGATGTACTTTCGTCATTTGTGACGCAGAGTGCGAGTAAAGGTCATGGCTCATTATACCAGCACCGCAACTGCACAGCTGCAGCACGGCTTCGCCTCGAATTTAGGCTACGGCTAGCCGCCAGCGCGCTAACTACGCGTCGTCCGCGAAGTGCAAGCTCGCAGGCCGCGCGCCGGTCGCGAGGTGCAAGCTTGCTGTCACCGCGAACACAAATTGTTATTATGGCATTTGTGATTGAATCATTGAACACGCGGGCGACGCCGCGCTGTAAGCACGCCGGCTGCGAGTCGAGTTATATGGTAGCGGCAAGCAAGCTGACTGCCCGCCGTTGGCTTTTTCATATTGACTTTATGAAATATATTATACGACACACGATTTAATGCTCTAATTTAAACGACAAGTTAATTGCTGGGTTGGAGCGGTGTCGTTGCGGTGCCGGTATAGTGTGCCAAGACCTTAAGTGTTGATACCATTGGTATGGTGACACGCTTGCTTTGTAAGGAAAATGTTTTACAGTGCCTATCAGCAGCCGCCGAGGCGTCTACGTAGTCTGTGGTAAATAGCTAATAAGCGTTTGAGTTTCGAACACTCTCGATAAAGAAGAAATGGGGGGAAAGTGCGAGCGCTACGCAACTCACAGCTACATAGTATGATGCTTAGTACCGACTACCGATTGCAGGTTACGAGTGTATGGCGCGTTTTCACATCGTTGCGTTTATCTTGTTGGAAAACGCGCGTCAAATGGGAGGATTCTCCGACCAGACGGATGTTGTGTCTGGTGGGCAGCTGCCCGATGATTTATGTCGAGCCGTTGTATCTATGCTAGTTGTGCGGTAAACTCTGCTTGCGAGATGCAGGATTTTGCGTGACGTCAGTTTGACGCGCTGTTCGCATGTAGGGTTGTAGATATCGCTACAATCTAAATAACCTTATTTAGATCACAAGTAAGGTGTATAATCATCCCGCTGCAATGACAAATTATTACAAGTCCCAAAAACGTCGAAGACTTGTAATAATTGTCATTGTTTGATGATGCCTGCTGCTATTTTCACGACAAAATGTATAAATGAAACGATGAATCGAAAATGAAATGAAATCCTTCATAAATGTTTTAGTGAAAATTAACATTGAATCTTCTCAGCAATATTGAATAGAATTTTGACAATTATCGTACTGAGGTTATTTTTGAAGTGAAACTTCTTAGGCGGCGCGGCGTTTCAATAATTGGACGAGAATTGGGAGTGAAATTTCAAGGACGCGCCACGTAAAGGCACATTTCGTTACATGAGACAGAAGAACGATATTTAATAAATCTTTCTGCCTCCTGCCTCTCACACTAAATCTCTCTTAGTCAATACATTTTTTGAAGGTTCACTTCTATCACTTGTAGAGTGTTTTATTAACCTCTGCTAATTTGGGAAACTTTGCTCACTGGAAGTTCTACTACCTACAGTGTGTAATAATCCTTACCTTAACGTATTTGCGTTGAGCAATAAGACCAAAACCTTAACCATTAAAGCAGGATATTCGGTTATAATAAAGTACGCTACCTTATGGGGTATGTGCACCTGTCCTCATATCTAGGGTGGTGGGGCGAGTTATTGCCCCATCTGGCGCGAGGGAGTCGGAGAATAACAAACACTATGAAGTTTACCGCCATGGTGCACCGGAGGTACCCAATACTCATTGATATTAACGTCTTTTTGGGAGGGTAGGCTATTTGTTTTTGGATTGTCCGGAAATTGTAGATTCTTTCTTTGTCTCTCGTGTCGGGACGAATTAATAGTTCAAATTCAAACCGCTGCAAGAATCAAAACTATAGTTGTCACGTTTTAGCGTGGTAATAGCGGTCATTGACCTACCTACAGTTTTTGTTATTTTTCATGACGAAAACGGAAATAAAGCATGCTTATGTCCTAAATCGACATTTGTCGTGATCCTGCAGAAGTGGGCAGTTATCCACCACACGGACCTAACGCGGATTGGTAGATCATCTAGATTTTCGAATTTTGGACACGCCGGTTTCCTCACGATGTTTCCTTCAGAGTTTTGTACCATATACATACTTAGAAATAAATAATATTCTATTATACTCAAGCTTTTTGTGGCTATTTTGTTTGCTATGTTAAAACATATGTCTTACGACTCTGTTCAAACTACCCTGTAATAAAACTGTGTTTCTTCATACCTAATTGAAAAAATCAATCTATACTATAGAATTCGCTAGCATCAGATTTACTTTTATATGTTCTTTTGTTACCTACATCTATAAGTTTTTCATTACCTGTATCCTCATCCTTCAGAGGAAACCTTGGTACTTATTTATTTATGTATTCCCGGATTTTTTGTACCTACATTTTGTTCCGAGAAATATCTTGTGAGTTCAGGGTAGGGTTGCTGACTGTACTATATAATATAGTGTCCTACAATATTTATTACGAGTCCCTCTAACATAAATTTCGAAAAATGTTTGTAGATGGTTACTGTATGCGAAACTACTAAATTTTCTTTGTAACTAAACATTTATATTTTTATTTAAGAATGCATCCTAAATTATCGTAATAATTGAAAACACTCAATGTAGTAAAAAAATACTTGGTTTTAAGTACTTTGTTTGTAAACATACTTGCTTTTTTTGTTGTTTTTCTCAAAAAATATGCCTATGTTCTCACGTCAGACCAATACAAAATTTCGATTTCTTAAATTTTTCGGCTGTTCATTTGAGTTTTTCCTAAATTAGGAAAAACCTTACTCAGGCGAACAAAACAAAAAAAATAAAATCGGTCGAGCCGTTTTCGAGTTTTAGCGAGACTAACGCACGGCAATTGATTAATAGTCCAGTCAATAAAGCAGTTGTAGAGTGCGTGAGCTACCTAAGCGATTCCTTCAGAAACTTGTTCAGGGTGCTTAGGAAGGTTAGGAAGTGAACATACTGGAAGTCCTGAAGTCTAGCAAGTGAGCCTTGGGGCACAAAGTTCCTACTTTTGGTTTTTTCGCATATAAATATCTCAAACGTTGCGTCGTAGGGGATTTTTTTTCTGATACCAAATATTTTTTTTTAAATTCTCTACAACATTTATGAATTCACTTTTATCGAATTCCCTATCGTCACTCTATAGCTATACCGCCTTTTGGGCCACTTTAGGTTGACTGAACTATAGGTTAACACATGAATATTTAAATGACAAATTTTAAACATGTTTTTTTAAATGATTACAATATTTATTATAACAACAAAGTAGTCAAATAAAAGCCCTCTTCCTCTCTCCTACTTTTCCTGTGCCCGACCGGGTTCACAATGATCATTATTCTGTAAAATCTACCATGTGGAAGCAATAAATATATTGAGTATTGAGTAAACAAGGGCCAATGCATATAATGTTATTTTCCTGCTCAAAACCGACATTTTCGAACGAGACTATTACTTTAACCTTGACAAACCCAGACCTCGGGCCCAAGCGACAGTATTCCAAAGGTGCGCTTAAGTTAACATAAATATATCAAAACTATAGTAAAAACAAAAAGCCTTAAAAAGTTCCCAGTATAAAGTACCGGGCCGCAGCTGGCTCGTCGGCGCGCGCGCATGCTACCATAACGCAGACAGGTACAAAAGGTGCACTACTGTCTCATTTATGGTGCAGCTGTCGTACAAATTGGTACCTAGTGTAAAGAGATGATGGGATGCGGCCATTTTTTTGTACTAAACTCTAGGGATTACGTCAAGGTATTCCTGTATTCCCGATTGACATGGAATTCTTTCAGTTGGTTCACAAAAATTAACAGAGAAACAAAATTAAACTATAAACAAAACATAGGTTAGGTGGTGGATTTATGGTAATAATTAGATTTTTTTGAGAATATTATCTTGCAATATGGGATGCTTACTACTGATGTGTTATTCTGTAATAATCTCATCGTGAAAACTTGGATGAAGTGAGTTTCAAGGAAGTTGTGATCTCTAGATTTCCTACCGTCAGGTAGGATGACAACTCACTTCACAAAAGTTTTCACGTTGAGATTTTTACAGAATAGAATGACTGGTACTCCTGTTGACAACTCCTTGTTAAATAATCTATTGGCAGATTTAGTTGAAGCGGACCGATTTACTTGATTTCAAACTGCGCATTGTAGCAACGGCTGGTCCTTCTGTAATTGATTACTTCATGTTTTTTCTCCGGATCGCGGGGCGGGGTGAGTGACCGACGTCGGATGCGCCGGCGACCCCGCGCGCGACCGATTTCCGCCCAATTCCGCACTGTGTGTGCCCACCCTTAACGATTAGATACTACCACGTGTTACGTTTGACAGTTCGACGTTCGTCTAGGACGCCATCTTGGATTTTGATAATTTTAATTGGCATTTAATTTGGTTACAACGCGTGTTAAACGATGTTTATCACGCGTTGTAGGTTGTTAATTAAGTTAATTTAACAGGTCATCGGCTTAGGTGTTGATTTATCAACACGGGGTCGTGCGCTCGAGTCTTTCATGTGGAACTATTTTGTGGTGAACCGGTAAGCCCACCTTCCTTAACGTCAGGCATGAGTAACTTCGATGTCCTGTTTCCTTTATTATGTTCAGAATAGAGCCTTATTGGTTTTATTTAAAGAAAGCAAGAAAAATTAAATAAATGTAAGTATTTAGCACAGACTAAAACACAATACACCAGATATATCAGATAAAAACCAATTAAAATCTAATAAAAAGTGTAAAGTCCGATGTAAGGAATTAGCAGGAAATTGTGCCAAAATTTTATTATGAGGCTAATCAACTACCTACATAAGTTAGAGTTTAAAAACTTATGAGAAACGAACAATATAATAGTTAAAATGACGTGATCATTCCTAAATGCGAGTCCACTTCCGTTTTGCTAGAAAGAGACAGAAGACGTTGCTAACAATGACCCTGCTATCAAAATTCTTGCAAGGACTTGAAGAGCAGTGACCTGTTTTTTCTACAGAAATAAAAATAGGTAACAGGCGGTTACTGGTAAACGAATTTTTTAAAACTTTCTGACTCTGTTTACCAGTGAATATATAATTGAAAACTGGCCAAGTGCGTGTCGGACCACGCACAGTGAAGGGTTTCATAGTCGGTATGAATATTTACGCATGCACAATAATGATTTTAGTGACTGGAAAATATAATAAGTTTGTATTTCATAGTGTTTCTTTCTGCGGCTGTCAGCGAAAATATCCCATAACCCAAAAACAAGATTTTTTTTTTACGAATTAAGTAGAGCAGTGGTGGTGGTGGCCAAGTGGTGACTGCCGCGACTTACGAGTTGTAGGTCGTAGGTTCGAACCCAGACGGGCGCTTTTCTTTGTGTAAATCATATCATCACCACTGCTCTCAAAACGGTGAAGGAAAACATCGTGAGGAAACCGGCATGTTCTAGAACAAAAAATTCGAAGACATGTGACATCTACCAACCCGCACTGGGCCCGCGTGGTGGATTACGGCCCACTCCCTCTCACAGAGAGGAGGCCCGTGTCCCAGCAGTGGGAACATTATAGGCTGATTATGTATGCAGCAATACAAGACAATGACCTTGTGCAGGATGGCCGAAAAATAGTTATAGGCACGTGTTATTTTTATCTACCATAATATAGATAACTAGCTTCTGCCCGCGACTTCGTCCGCGTAAAATTTCACCCTCCCCCATTCAACCTCTTAAGGGTGGAATTTCGGAAAACCCTTTCTTATTGGACACCTACTCTTCACAAAGAACATACCCTCCAAATTTCATGTCTCTAGGACCAGCGGTTTAGGCTGTGCGTTGATATATCAGTCAGTCAGTCAGGACTTTGAATTTTATAAGATAACCATTTCTAGTAAATAGATGATGCCAGATGTTCGGGAACTTTGGGACACGTATTGTATTTGCTTATTGCCGAGCGTCGTAGAAAAATTCATTGTTTTATTAGTTGCTTATAAGCTTAGTTTTGTTTCTTGAATGTGAACAAAGATAATTGTTTGCGCCCATTATTAGAAATACTCATTTCTTTAGAAACCTTTTTAATAGATTGTAGCTTATAGTTTTGTGCCGACATTGTTATCCGCACCAAATGTGTTTATGATAATTATCTATTCAGATCTGGTACAAGACAGTAGCTGAGTAGACTTCAGCACTCGCTACCTTTGACAGTGGAAATTTGTATGTATTTTCATTTAAGTACGGTCGAACAAGCTATTTGGTATACAGACTAAAATATTCATTTTTCCATTACACTGTCAATATTTAGTTTTATTTTGTGCGTTATAATCAAAAAAAATTCCCGTTTTTCTGACCTCCACAACCCAGTTACTGGGTAATACGATACCCCTTGGTAAGACTGGTTGTCAGACTTTCGGACTTCTGACGGCCTGAAACGACTGTCAAAGATCCACGTATGACAGCCGGAACTATGTGCTTTCTTTGAAGAGGTCTTGGTATATAGTTGGTCACCCATCCATGGACCAACCACGGCAAGCGTAGCTTAACTTGATTGAACGACCTGTGCGGCTGTTATTACATAGCCACAAGCCCCTTGTTATAAATAATTATTATCTACTCGTGTATACCATGTTAAAGAACTACCTTGAAATACTCTAGAATTTCCAGACAAGACAAATAAGAAAAATGTCTGAAAACGTATTCTCAGTTCAAAGCATTATCTAACATTATTACACAACCGTTCGCATATTATATTATGTACTTACTGTGTCCTTGAGTATAAGTGAGTATCTAATTACTGCAAATACTCATATTTGATCTTATATATTTTCTATGTAAATAACGCTCCTAAGTTTGGCTTGATAGAAACTAAATTATTTCCAAGGAATCTTAGATCTTTTTAATTAAACTTAGAATTTGATGGAGGCGTTACTGTAAGTATAAGTGTGTCAATTTCTACATAATATGGAAGGTTTCTGTTATTATTTTCTTGATTTTAGGTTCATGCTGGAATTTACGCATAAATAATAAAATTAACACAGACCTATTTTGTCACGCATTTTCTACTTATACAATAATTATGTAACATTTATAATTAACGCAAGTCCTCATACACTCCAAATAGAGTATTGCGTTAAAAGCACAACGGCCAAAACTTTTTTTTTTTACTATTTTTATTAAGAAAATGGTGTTGACTCTACCACTAGGTACTTTAAGCATTTAAAATTGAGTATTATTGACCTTGAAATAAGATTTAATTTTGTTTTGCTTCAATCGGCGATCAGTATGCCAAAATACATAATTTTTGAAAAATATACTTATGTATATTTTTCAAAAAAAAAAAAATTACTACTGAATCGATTTCAGTGTCTTAGATTAAAAGACACTGAAATCGATTCAGTAGTCAATTATGAACAAAATACTGTCAGGACTTGCGTTTATTCTGTTACAACTTACACCTTGTATTTTCATTCATGAATTAACACGGAATAAAGGAGGACGCACATGCTCGTGAAAGATAGAAGGAGTGGATAGAGGCCTTTGCCCGCGAGAGGGACAGCGTAGGCTAGTAAAAAAAAAACCATTTACTTCTGTCACTGCACAAACGAACTACCTACTCACACAAACACATTTAGGGCTGATTTTACCAAAGTCTATTATAATTTTATCTTCTATTCGTGGAATAAAATTGACGTCTGACAGTTATGGTAAAACTGTCAAAAATTCAAAATTTATTCTCAGGATAAGACTTAATCTAGGTTTTAAAGTTTAGTGGAATGCGCCCTTAATCAAAGATACTTAAGTAGAGTTAAAGAGAACAAGATAATAAAAAAAACTTAGAGCTAATTTCATAGTTCTAATCTAAATAACGACCTTGCCTATCTATCTACAAGTAAGTAAACAAAGTGTAAGTACTTATACATATTTCTAACACAAGTTCTACTTCAAAACATATTTTTATCGTTTGAAAATACCCATCGATTGCTAATTAGCGTCACTTATCATCAAAAACCCGCGCCTGGCCGCTCGTAAACGATAAGCCCGTAAATTTATCATTTTACGGTTTCCCCGTTCCGTAATTTAAGTGAAAACGAACCGTTTTATGCACCAGTCGATATTTATAGAGTACTAGCTAGATGCCTATATTATCCCAATTTTAGCTTAGGTATGCGTAATTCGCAAAACTTTGAGAAACTGCTTATAAGAATACAGAGCACCCCAATTGCGGAAGAAATAAAAAAAAATCTTAATCCGTTGCTTCATAAAATCATAAAATAATGTTTGAAAAAATCGTCTGCACGACAACTAAAAAAATAACGCAATGAATGTTGTCGAATTGTCAAAATGAAAGGCATTGCGATTGTTGATGCGTTACGTAAGTACGTACTCTACTAAAGCATGTAGACTACGCTTTATTATGCGAAGATACACGAGCCTTACCCACTTTAAAAACAAAAAAAGTAAATGAGCTTCCCCTATTATGTGACCATTACTTCCTACAGATGTCGCATAACAGATAACAATAAAAATATTTCTAACAACGCGTTATCCAACTATCTTTCATACAAAAAACATATCGCGAACAAAAGTGGTTTGAAAATCAACACGATACAAAGCAAAGCGAGTAGTAACGACCTATATACAAATACCGTAAGTCTATTTAAGGCGATCCGTTGGTATCTTTCCGTGTATTATCCATTGATTGTTTTATGGGCAAAGTAAATTCTAGGTTCAATATGTAGACTGCAATGTATTTGACGCAGACGGGAGGTGACATTCTGATTTCGCATGCGCTACGGTCGTCTCGAGGGCATACGGTGTCGGTGTAGCAAAACGAAATAAGTTCTGAATCTATTTCATTCCATTATAGACTGTACCTTGACTTATTAAGGCCTAAAAAAGCTTAAACTGCTTTGGGCTATGAGCCCTTATTGAAAAAAGAAGGCAGCACGTTCGACGCCGATCGGTCGCATTCGGGTGCCGTCGCCGCGCACGTGCACACGGCGGGAATGGGACACCATTAATGTAGGGCTGCCCCTCTATCTCCGATATCGCAGCAATGTTTTAACTCGTCGACACCCTCCTAAAGAATAACTTTTACGAGTTTCTGGCTACTATTTACACATGAATATAATTGAAAATGCTTGTTGTATACGTATTTAGGAAGTTTATCTATTTTTAGGAACTTTACTAAATATTTTTAGTACTTCAAGTTCCTGAAAATCAACCAACTTAGGGCATAAGTTACCAAAAGCAACAACCTTATCTATGGGTAATTCTTCATGCTAAGCGGTTTTTATCCGAACAATCTTTTATTGATGTTTGCATTATGAAGTAGTGTTGTTAAAATGCTGAACGAGTAACTCTAGTAAATAATGCCAAAGAAATGTGTGGCACAACCATAAAACGCCCGAGTTTTTGTAACCGACTAAATCGACTGAATCCATCCATATGTTCGGCGACGCGTAGTTTACTCGTACCAAGTTTAAAAGTTCATTAACGTTCAATATCCAATGTCGACCAATATAATTTAAATACACTCAATTTTCCGGCCAATCCGCGTTTACATTTAGATACATAAGTATTATTGTAAGATAGACAATGTTTATCCAACCTTTGTTCCAACATTATCTGATGAACACATGGAGATTTAGTACATTTGGGCCAACAGTTGTGGTTTGGTGATGATTTCATTCGTTATTTTGTGAAAGGCGTTCTGAGCGTTATTATATTCGTACAACCTTGGTTGTTTGTGGGTAGCCACTTCATTCAAGATGCCGAGAATCTTTCTTTTAAATAGATAAACAAACTATTTTGTGGAGCGCAGTTTGTGTTTTCTTTTGTTTCTAGTTTTATTATTTGCGTTACGATGCTCCTAGCACGCTTCTGCAGGAATACGGAAATGTTATAGGTCTTGCTCTAGTTGCTAAGAATAGGTAAGTTCTGCTATAATTGAGGGTCATTTTGTCGTGGCGTTATGAGTGAGGCTGATTCGATTTCTGGGTCAAGGCTTCAGAAGGGAGAAGGTCGTTTCGAGAGCAGTTTTATCGTCTTAAATATTGCACAGGAAGATGAACTTGCCAATTTAACTACTTAGCTTAAAACAGTGGTTAAACTTAATGAACACGATATTGCCAATAACAGAGTTAATGGTAAAGCGATAGATTGTTTGAGAGCTAATAAAATTAACGTAGATATAATCCGCCATCCCTTTGGTACCGGAGAGAGTATTGATCAAAAGATTACAGAAGTGAGAATAGACAAGTAGAGTTTACAACTGTTCCCAGCTTTATAGTGATGACTGAAACCGTAGAATAATTAAACGGACAATTACAGCAGCATAGACAAAAGACTTTAATTATGTCCAATTTAGATAAACTACCTAGTAGATAAAAACATAGCAGGCATCCTAGAAATGATATCAATGCTAGTCTGTGTAAATAATGACAAAAATTATAATATTATATATTTTTTAATACCTTAAAATATTAAAAAATAAAAATTAATATTTTAAAACTAATTGCGTAATTAAGAAACTAATGCAGTACAACAGCGAATTGTTATAGCTGGTGATTTTAGTGTTGTGGTGGAGTCTGGAAGGGGTTCCCTATACGAGATCGAAATACTATTCTGCGAAAATTGTTACATCGATGCTATGTCTCGCAGTGGGCAGCCTCGGCTGAGTTGATTGAATGATTTTTAAAATTGTAAGAGTTATTAAAGTTCTGACTGTATTCAAATCCTTTGTCTCCCAAGACGGTATGACTAATGGTAATGATGATAATATTATAATCACTGCGCATTAAACAGGTAACTGGCATTGTCGGTATGCGTAAAAACCAACTCACGAAAATCTTTTGACTGACTGCTTGGCATTCTGTGGTTTTCGTATATTTTTTTTTTGGAATTCGTAATTTCGTGAACATGGACACCAACATTCAGACTTCTTTCTAACGATCTTTATACGAACAATAGTAGGTATGTGTAGTAAGTAAGGGAAGGGTGCGCATATACGCATTTTTCTTTCTCTCCTTATCAATTTATTTATTTATTACATCATGGAAGACTTACAGCTAAAGGAAACATAAAAAAAAGGAAAAAACAAATCCCGTATTTTGTTTTTAGAATTGTTAGACGAGTTTTTCTTATTTATTAAACCACTAGCGGCGCCCCGCGGTTTCACCCGCATAAGTGTCGATCCCGTGGGAATATCGGGACAAAAACTATCCTATGTCCTTTAACGGGACTCAAACTAGCTCTATACCTACCAAATTTCATTTAAATCGGTTCAGCGGTTTGCGTGAAGAGGTAACAGACAGACACACTTTCTCAATTTATAATATTAATATAGATGCACAGACACACATACTTATAAACAGACAAAAACAAAGGAACGGGAAAATACGTAAAAAGGTGATGCTTATTTCAAAAGAAATCTCTTCAAGCAAAAGAGGTAGTCGTGTTTAAGAGTAAAAGAGAAAATAAAATACATAAAATAAAATAAAAATCGCTAATTTAAATATAAACATACAATATGATAATATACTTACATACATACTTCAAAAATAAAAATAACTCACTACAATATATGTATAACGTAATTTAAAATAATAATAATAAAGGTTTATTGTTCAACTAGCACTAGATGACATGCTAAGGTAATATAATATAAAGCACAAGCACAAAGTTTCTTAATCTAGTTAGTGGGTGCCGTACTGCTCTCCTAGATAGGTTACAGAATAACCTGTGTTTAGGAGGAACAGATCCGATCCCCGTCATAAATGGTTGACATAGAACAGCACGTGTTAAATATGTATATTTTAAATATGTGAATAGTAATAATAAATAGGTACATATGCAACTATGACGAAGTGAAAATATACTGTTCTTTCTTCTTCTTGAGAAAATCCTCTTGAACTATGTAATTTTGGGGTAAATATAATAAGGAGGATGCTTCTGGGATCTCACTTAGGTGGTCCTAAATAATAAGAGAGCGACGACGTACAGTCAAGAGCATAAGTATGTATTCACTTTGCTTTATTCAAAGGCGATTTTCTCCTTTATTTTTGAATGAAATTTGATATTATTACGAACATAGTATTTTCGAACGCATCGGTTTATCGCAATTGAAAGTTGCCAGGTGTTGACATATTATTGCTCGTGACTGTACAAGGAAGAGCTGTAGAACTTCTATTGAAAGGTCTGAAACCATAAAGCGAGGTTATTGACCTGCAATGGAATAGTGCACGTTAGCAGTATCACATTAAAAATCTGCAAGACTAACACTTATTACAATACATTATAATCTATATACTATTTATTGTATAATAAATTACCAGACGCCTTCAAAGATTTACCTTTGACTATGTTCAAAAAAAAGTTGACAGAGTGGTTAAAAGAAAATTGTTTTTATGATTTAAACGAGTTTATGACATATCGTGCAGAAGGTCAATCTGAATAATATTGATATAGTACCTACACATCTTATAATAATTAATTTAATGTTTAATATTATTGAATCGTGACATTAAGTATATGGAGTATGGACTTTGCATTATATACCTACGTAAATTGACATTTTTCTGTTTTTTTTTTGTTGTGTTTCCTATTTTGACATTAATTAATGAATGTTCCATAAACTTTATTGTTAAACTTGTAATATATTAAATGTTATTAAGACACATTTGCACACCATATGCAATGGTAGAATGTAATTGGGCCACGATAGTCTTAAGTTCTTGATTTATACCTACATTCTAGCAAATAAATTAATTTGATTTGATTTTGATAATTTGATTTGTAATTTTGTTCTTGTCACAAAGAAAGTATTGTGTCAAATTTCAACACCAAAAACATCTATACAAATAAATAAAATTGGAGTGTCTGTTTGTAATATTAAAATAACCGCTTTTTACTAAATGCATATGGATGTATACACGGTACATCTATACAAATAAATAAAATTGGAGTGTCTGTTTGTAATATTAAAATAACCGCTTTTTACTAAATGCATATGGATGTATACACGGTACATATACCAAAATAACATTTTTTACAATTTTTGTCTGTCTGTCTGTCTGTCGGTCTGTCTGTCTGTTTGTTCCGGCTAATCTCTGAAACGGCTGGACCGATTTTGACGGGACTTTCACTGGCAGATAGCTGATGTAATAAGGAGTAACTTAGGCTACTTTTTTTTTAGAAAAATAAAATAGGGTTCCACAAAAAAAATTAAAACCAATGAATACGTGAAGATTTCTTAATCTCCATAGAAATTGATTGAATAAATAATATAATTATGTATTATGATGTCATATACATTTATTATTTAAATAAATAAAATTATTATAAAATAAAGTAATATTGCAATGTCCAAGTACTGTCCAGTACCGCGCGCAGCCCACGCGCATGCCACCGCTGCGCCCGTCACGTCGCGTCGTGGCTCGGGTGCCTCCCACCCGCTTCTCCCACAACGACCTAATCACAAAGGCTGCTGGAGCGGGCTATTGCTAACGGTTGTGTCTCAACCAACGACTTCGTTTAAAAATTGATTTCCAGCACTTATATCATACTTTTTTGTTTGATTAGGTGTCTTTTATTTTTCCACTGTAGATACTGTTCTTCTTAACTCAAATTGTTTCGTTACATGTGCACTGTTTTCTAGCAGTAAGACCTTTTAGTTAGTTTTTGATTTAATTTGAAATAATAATTGATAAATTACTTACTAGGTAGTAGTTTTTAAATTTGTTTTTTCGTTTTCTAATTGAGAAAGGTTGTCTCAACGATTTTCTTAAAAAAATTGTTTTCTTTTTTTGTATGATTAGGATTTTTTATAATCCCACTAGATTTAGACCGTATGGAAAATTCAGTATGCAGTACCTATATCCAAAAATAATCTCAAAGCTAAAGTTCTACAAAATTGTGTAAGTACCTACCTATATTTTGTAGTATGGGACGAATGCACTATGGCAAAAAAAAATCTATAGAAGCCGTGAATAGGATGATGCAGGACATAAGAAGTCATAATCTATTATTTGGAGGAGTCTTATTTTTATTAGCTGGAGATTTTAGGCAAATATTACCAGTTGTGACTAAAAGTAAGCGAGCTGTTGAAATTAACGCCTGTTTAAAACGTTCAGTACTTTGGAGACATTGTAAAAAACTTCATTTAAAAGAAAATATGAGAGCACATTCAGCCGATTCAGAATTTAGCAAAATTCTTCTTGATGTTGGAGAGGGAAAAATTCCAGAAGTGAGTAGTACTCATGATATAGAACTACCTATCGGTATTTGTAAGGTTGTGGCGGATACTGAAATTTTAATACATAGTATTTATGATGATATCTATTCACAATCTCAATATCAAAGATGATTCGTGGTTGTGTGAAAGATCAATTTTAACACCTATGAACGACCAGGTTACTGCCCTTAATCAGCGCATTTTAGATAAACTATCTGGTGAATCACAAACATACCTTTCCATCAATACAGTTTGCAATCCGGATGAAGTGGTTAATTACCCAACAGAATTTTTAAATAGTATAATTGTGCCTGGTCTACCCCGTCACAAACTATAACTTAAGATTGGCGTGCCCATCATACTGCTCCGTAATTCAAACCCACCGAAACTTTGCAATGGTAAACTACCTATAAATGCAAATACGAAAAAAAAGAACTAAATGGAGAAATACGAGTATGTACAAAAACAAAATATCGATACATAAAATAGAATTTTCATTAAAATCAGCATGGTATTTCTTTACGCAGAATACGAGATTAATAAGTTATCGCGTAAACTCTGCGAACTGAACAATAACTTTTTTGTTAAATTCCACGCGGACGAAGTCGCGGGTAACAGCTAGTTTAATAACTAAAAACCTAGCTACTTACCTCTACTGAAAGATCTGAAAACGTAAAGGGAGGTTATTGACCTGCAATGGAATAGTGCACGATAACAGTATCGTATTACAAAACTTGTAGTAAAAGTACCACTTAAATCATGAATTCATGATCTACATAAAATAAATTCTATTATTTTGAATTTGTCACAAAGAAAATACTGTGTCAAATTCAACCTTTTGTTTCCACCAAATAAAATCAATTTATTCTTATCATATTATTTAGTTACATAGACTAACATAGTCTACTTAAATTATATCTGGTGCAAAAGATACATTTGTTCAGTTCAGATACTCGTATTATTTATTTAGGCGGGGTCGGTGAAGCTGACTATACGGATTGACTCTGTTCACGCTGTGAAAGGACGCTTAAACATTTAGCATTCCCGTGTGTTGTGCATCTTTTAATGAGTTTATAACACTATAAATTATTTAAGGGTTAAATAAACTATAATTAATTTAGCGTAGGTAACTCTTGTTTTCTGTGGCTTTAGTCATGAGTTTTGGTGTAAGACATGCTTAATTTATGCGTGTGACATTCTCTCTTTCTGGCTATTCTTAAAGAAAAAGTCGTGAATCAATCATTGTTTATATTAAATAACTTCTATAGCATCTATACGCACGTAAATGAAAACAAATCCAACTTTTCTACCGTAACATAATGAATTATTCTAGTTCACCTCGCCGCTCATAGATGGCGTTAGCGTCACTGTATTATTCTGTCACGGCGCGTTTGTATGCATGGCAGCTACGGGTATTGCTTCCCTGTTTGGCAGCACCCTATGTCGAGCAACCGACTGGGAAAGGCGAACTAGAGTATTATTGTTAGCAGCTTTTTATGTAAACACATTATACAGGTATATATTAGCTTTATTTCTCAGTCAAATATTGACTTTATGAAAAGGTGATTAGTCCAATGACATTTTCAATGTCTAGGTCAACTGGGCTTGGTACTTACCTATAATAATCGGTCAGTTTTAATGACATTGTATTCTACCTTGTATTAAAAAGTCTATCAATTTATATATCCAGCTTGTGTTGTCTACCTGCAGGGCAAATGTTTACCTCTCCCTTTTCCATCCTCTGCTAATGTGGGTCAGTCCATTCAGTTAGAAAATACATGTCGATTTTTTTTTTACTTTTTGAAACTGGGAACGTCACTCAACCGTGTCAATAAAATCAGTCAATCACTCTAAAATCGTGTCTAGCTTAGTTAGTTTCAATGTCCAAAATATCTAGTTGCACATAAGAAATCTGTTGTATTCAGCACTCAATCCTTGCATTGTACCAGCGTCATCAGAGCCGCCGTCAATTTGGCTCGGGAGCCGTCAAAGCGTTCTCGTCGGCCCTTCTGCGAAAACAATATTTAGGTGAGCGGGGCTTCGGAGAGCGGAGTGGAGGGCAAGGGGGCGGGCCGAGGAGTAGGAAGGTACAGAAGGTTTATCTGTCAACTGCGTCTTATATGTGAAAATTATGGGAAAAGTATTTTATTTCAGGGAATGGAAATTTATTTTCTTTCAGCTATTTAAGTTAAAATTATTTTGTTAACCGATTACTTTTGTTACGGTTACTCACACAGTTCTAAATTATTGATGATCTAGTGATTTTGCAGAGATCAATTTAAAAAATAACAATCAGCTAAATATAATTATGTGTCGTTTGCAGTTGCCTGCCAAGTAATAAAAGTTATAGGTACGCACTACGAATAAGTACTATAACAACTGACTTTAGACTTTAAAATAAGTAAAACGACTAGTTTATTGTCTACAAAGGCTATTACATTTCTTTACAATTCTCATTAGGATTTCTTATCTTATACAGTGAACCTTCTGATTCTTACGCAACACGTCAAGCGAGATGACGCCGCGTTGACGGCGAACCGTAAGCACACACATGCGGTAACGATACGGTCCCGATAAGTGAACGTAATTTCCGTACTGATCCGAAATTTATTATTTTTATACTGTTTGTGAATGACAGAATAAATAAGTATGTGTATATGTAAGATGATACTTGGAGGCTTTTTGTGGCTTGCGCTTGACTTACTAATAACGCCTGCAATTTGTGAGGAATCAAGCAAAAATTTTTAATGTTAGTACCTCGCGTCCGTGTTCGGCAGCACAAACGCCGCGACTACACTCCGTTTTTCCACTGTTGTCACTTGTAGGATAACT
Organism: Oligia fasciuncula; assembly: GCA_963082905.1. NCBI lineage: Eukaryota > Metazoa > Arthropoda > Insecta > Lepidoptera > Noctuidae > Oligia > Oligia fasciuncula. The sequence continues at coordinate 14,196,708 of OY720398.1, forward strand.
AAGTTTTGTTTACATTAGTTTTATTTAGTACTTTTTAGTTTATTAAAAGGTTGATAATAAAAAACTTAATTTTGATGATTTGAAAAGAGTGCGGTTACGCGGCAGTTTGGCGCTGCTAAGCGTGGCTACGCGGTGCCTAATCGCTGCTACGCGGGTCTACGCGATGCCCCGGCGCTATAGCGCGTTGCTACGCGAACCTCCGCGCGGCTACGCGACGTCTTCGCTGTAACGCGGCGGCTACGCTACACAAACGCTATGATGAAACGACGCAGATTCTCAAAAAAATCATATAAGAGCTTTGGAGCATGGTTGTTTTATTATTGAAGTGAAAACTTCTTTAGGTGCGTTGCGCATTTTTTGAGATGGGAAAAACTATTGAACTCGCGCCACTGTTAGCGTAACCGACACCGCTTCGGATGTGTTCGGCTGTCCTCGGGATGTACTCGGTTTTAATGTATATCCGATATGTCAGTGAGTGATGGCAAAATATTCTGTTTGTGTTTTGTTTTCACTTTTTATTTTTATATATTGTTAGGGAAAAATGGTAAACATTTTTACTCTTTTAAATTCAATGGACATCCAATCATGACTAATGAAATGAGATTTGACAACTAGTGTAATGATCTTCATGTCTGAGTGCCTCACTTCAAGTAACAAATAAAGCTAGCTTTTGATACTGTTCGACCAAATAGTTCAAGTTATAAGGCGCTTTGCAGATGGAACTAAGTACTTTAGTTGAGGCAACTATCAACTTTTTAAAATTTTCCTTTAAAAGTTGCCAGTTGCTACAACCAAATAGCCCGAGATGTATTTAAACAGCTATTTGCCAGTTCCTGCAATAGTTGCTCCATCTGTAAAGCGCCTAAGGTTAAACTAGAAACAAAAGGCGAAACAAAAGGGTAGAAACAAAAGAGTGTGTCACAGTAGTTATTGATTGAACCCGTCAATTGGTGTTGAAAATCCACCAACATGGATACTTTGTATGAAGGCAGTGAGCCGTACTTATCTACAGGGTTATTGGTAAAACATTAACAACCTCTTAAGAGGTCATTGTACTCATCATTATGAACAACTTTTACTATTGGTCCAAACCTGAAATCGCGAGAAAAAAATCAGGTGTTACCTACAATTATGTTCGTATAACTGGCCAAAATGTACGCAACAGCTGATTTTTTTTCTGACCTCTTAAGAGGTTGTTAATGTTTTACCAATAACCCTGTATGATTTGAGAACGTAGAGCTGAAAAACCAGTCGCTAGGTACTTTTAGCATTAGTCTACGTGTTAATTAGCTCTTACCTAAATGGTATGAGTATAAAACATTATACTGTGGTGTTTGGTGCATGAAAAGTCCAAAATTGTAGGTCATTCTCTATTTTAACATCGCACACAAACTCAACTTTTTTTTCGATCGGTACTTATTTTTTCTTCACTATTAACGCTTTTTGTCCTATTTATACCTAAACTAAAAAGTGCAAGATAACGAAGTTCTCACAGAATTTCCTCATAACAGTAGCATTAACTCCTTGGAGATTTTGAGCTAAGTTTTTGAATTGCTTGAGTAAAACTCGCCATTAGGAAACGCCAAATTCCCGCTTTTAACGCTCGCTGATTTCATTCAAATTGAGCTGCTATTACAGAAGAAGACGTTTAATATAATAGAATATTATTTGATATATTTTATTAAGATTTCAATTACTTAGCTTCTAGAGATTGCAAGTTTTCGATGTTCAGTATGAATGCATTTCTAGTTTCTACTAAAAAGGTTTCATTTAAAAAAATATTAATAAATGAAAATGAATAAATTATCTATGTAGATATTGAATATATGGATAAAAACAACTTAAATATTGAAATTACAAAAGTCGTAGCTTAATAAATAGTTCTAGCTAGAGCATAGGTTCTAAAAGTGGTCGATATAGACCCTTCGTGGGCGTTTGAGTTTTTCAGGGGGGCGGTAGAGGACCCAGAGAAAATTGTAGGTACTTATATATCCTATCTTACGACTATATAATACTAGCTTCCGCCCGCGGCTTTGCCCGCGATTTATGTCGATAAAAACTATCCTATGTCTTTCCCCGGGATGCAATCTATCTCTCTGCCAAATTTTATCGAAATCCGTTTATTAGTTTAGGCGTGAAAAGGTAACATACAGACAGACAGACAGAGTTACTTTCGAATTTATAATATTAGTATGGATTACTCGTTTAAATATAATCGTAGCAAAATTAAATAGCTGTTTCAGATTCGCAACATAAACACAAAAAATTGGGGGCTTTAGAAAAAAATATATTCTCAAAGTGCCGGTTGGCAAAATAAGGTTGAGAACCTATGAGCTAGAGCAATTACCTAATACTTTTGGAATCACATTTACGAAGTAAAAGATCCTTTTTACTGTCAACATATTTTGTCCGCCTCTATACATTTGTGTACTTAATATTTAAAAAAAAATCCACAACATTTAGTAACCGATTATCAATAACAACTTAAGACATACGCAGTAACAATTGATCGGGCCGGCGTGTGCGCATCGACCTCCGTATCCCACTGCCGAGGTGAATCAATCCACTCAAGGTTCCGACAGTAAGAGGTCTGACCATTTTATATGCTAAACTAAACACCGACTACGGCGATGATGATCGTGAATTCTGGTTGTTTCTAAACAAGGATATGAAATAATATTTTAAATTCTGTAAATAAGGATATCGGAATCACTTTTACACGTTATATTATAAAAAATTGGCCAAGTGCGAGTCGGACTCGCACTGTCGCACACGAAGGGTTCCGTACCACAAGGCAAAACGCCGAAAAAAACACGTTTCTTGTATGGGAGCCCCCCTTAAATATTTATTTTATTTTGTTTTTAGTATTTGTTGTTATAGCGGCAACAGAAATACATAATTTGTGAAAATTTCAACTGTCTAGCTATCGCGGTTCATGAGATACAGCCTGGTGACAGACAGACGGACAGACAGCGAAGTCTTAGTAATAGGGTCCCGTTTTTACCCTTTGGGTACGGAACCATAAAAAATAAGCTAGATGAGGTCGGCGTAACCTATCTAACTACTCTGAGAAGAAAGGCCGCAACAAACTCAGAGGTCTCTCGGTAGATGTCACAAGCCTACGAAAGTTTGGTTCTAGGACATGCCAGTTTCCTCACGACGCGACGTTTTCCTTAACCGTTTTGAGAGCAGTGATGGTGAGTGATTTACACTAAGTAAAGCGCCTGCCTGGGTTCGAATGTACGACCTCCAACTCGTAAGTCGCGGCTGTTATCACTGGGCCACCACTACTCTACATTATTCACAATCATATGAACGTAAATAAATTTTGTTGTTTTCAAGTTTAAAATACAGGGTCCCATTAAAATAGATGGTCAAATTTTAACACAGCGCTCAGTACCTACGTCTCACCAAAGATATCCAACCAAAAAAAACACTGATTAAAGTGATTTTATTTTTACCTAAAATAATAAATTGCCGGCACATTAGTGTATTTTCTTTAGCTTATTATTTTTCTTGTATCTAATGTGTTTTTATTATATATTTTTTTACCATCACCCTTAGTTTGGTGGTCTGAATGATTTCAAAAAGTTTGTCCATTTATTTTTATGGGACCTAGTAGGTAGGTAAGTATAACTGTATATATAATTACTTAAGTGGGTTACTTTGTGGTTTCCAATCTCAATTTGATACAGCACGTATTTTAAAACGTAAAATTCACCAATACAATAGGTAAAACTTTTTACAAATGGATCAATCGAATTGTCTGCTTTTCACGGGTAGGTAAGTACATTCCTCAAATGTCAGAAGAAACCGGGTCCTTTGAAAAGCTTACGAAGGGACAAGGGTCCAACAGGCCTTTATAGAATTTTAATTTAAAACGAATTGGGAAATAACTAAAATTATTATTGAGTTATTTGTTAAGGCGACTACATGACCTAAAGCGCGGTCTTTGTCGGACTGCATAGAAAAGAAAGAGAATATTATGTTGCTTGTAGAATAATCTGACATAAAATCATAGTTAATGTATATAATATATTAGTATATATATAGTTACCTCATTTATCGCTTACCATCAGGCGTGATCGAGGTCAAGAGCTAGTAATAAAAAAAAAGTATGGTTTTTAATGTAAAAAGAAAGTTTTTTTCTATCGTATCAAATTAGTTGTATTATGTTTTCAACACACTAGTAGATAGCTTGTTAACTGTTGCATATCATAATATATATCCTGAAGAATATCATATATTTTTCTGATTTTGTATATTGAAGTCGATCATATACTTTTATTGTTTCTAAAACTTGCGTTTTTGCATTTAGGTCGTGTAATCCGACTGCTTCGTTCGTCTAGTTGTCGCAAGCGTTACTGCTTAGCAGGAAGTCGTGGGTTCCATTCCCGTCTCGGGCAAAGTATTATTGGAGTTTTCCATCTGGAAGTTCTCAGTAGCACAGCCCGGAGTCTGGATTTGTGCCTGATTGATGGCAATAGGCTCGCCCCCTATTACATGGGACTTGGACATAACTGGCGACATGTGGGTGTACTATAGGTACCTACACCTCTGCTTAACCCTTTGGGAAATACTGGTGTGATGATGTTGACGTTATAGAAGATCATTCGTCATCATCATCTGCCTAGCCTTTTCCCAATTATGTTGGGGTCGGCTTCCAGTCTAACCGGACGCAGCTGAATACCAGTATTTTACATGGAGCGACTGCCTATCTGACCTCCACAACCCATTTACTGGGTAATACGATACCCCTTGGTAAGACTGGTTGTCAGACTTTCGGGCTTCTGACTACCCGTAACGACTGTCAAAGATCCTCGAATGACAGCCGGGACCAACGGCTTAACGTGCTTTCCGAGGCACGGAGGGGTCACGGTATGTAAAGATGGTCACCCATCCACAGACCAACCGCGGCAAGCGTAGCTTAACCTGATCGATCGACCTGTGCGGCTGTTATTATTTAGCCACGGACCCCTATAAAAGATCATTATTCGATTTAAATAGTGTAAATAAAGACAATTTGTTTTACTATAAAGTGCTATAAACGTCCTACAGTTTGGCCTTGGTAGGTAAGATTCATTCATGCGTTCTAACTGTGATGAAATGAAAATAGAAACAATTGAAATCATTCACACTATTATGTACACTATTATTTAGCTTGGCTACCGATCGAAAAGTTCACATACCTAATATTTACATCGGTGCGGCGCGTTTCTCAATCTGAATATAATCACACTAATATTATAAAGGCGAAAGTTCGTGAGTGTGTGTGTGTTTATATGTTTGTTACTTCTTCACGCTCACGTAGGCTTCTATACCTGCGGTTTCACCATTCTGTCTGCCAAGCGTAGTGATAATGGTAATATCATGTTCATTGTAACAGTCTTTCATTATCATTATCATCATAGAAATGTAAATCTATGATTATCATCCTCATCGCGACTCACCGACTGTTAGGCTTCCCTCATCATACTTTAGGAGGCCATCACTGACATCATATGCATTCTAACTATTCAATGATCAACTAGCAGTCCACTGTTGGACAGGGACAAGGTTACAGAATTATAAAAGTGTTACTGTGTTATTTAATTGATAACAGAATCAAATATGTAACACTTATGAATGTGTTTTTAATGTGTTAACCCAAAACACTTACACAAGACGTGTAACCGTAATATATCTGTAACAGATATATGAAAGTGTTACCAGCAAAGGCGGTGTTGCCAAAATAGCAGCAATCCCGACTTGATTGAGGCTATTTTGCCATCGCCGCGTCTGTGTGTCCGCCGCGCGTTTTTGCGGTACCGTGCAAATATACCTACAAATGCTTATTTCTGTTACACGACATGTTAACACATATACAAGGTTACACTTTGATTCTGTAATATTATTGGATCTGTTACATTTAGAAGTGTTTTTGTTTTGAAACAGTGTTAAAAAACAGTATTAAAAACACTTTTTACGGTTACAGTTTGAGGCCCTGGACATAGTGGACATGGGTTTCTTCCCGGCTGCACCACAAAACCCTGTCCTCCGTCTTCCGCATCCTGTTTGTCCCAGCCACCTTATTCAGGCCGTCGCGGTCGGTCCATGAAGCCTATATCTTAGTCTGCCTTTTTCCAAGTTGCTCACTCCCGCATTTTTAATTGTCCACGCTACTAACAAAAATAACTAACAATAACAGTACCAGTTAAGGAATTCCGCAGATTTTTTAATTTTCTATGTCGGCATAATCTCGGGTGTCGGATAGCTATCTATTCCACAGGCCTGTTGTAGAAAGGAGTATGAAAGGTTTCACAGATCAACTTATACTGGTCAGGGTCATTTGTGTGTCTGCTGTGTAGTTATATATGATTACATGCCTGTAAGGCGATTTCTTATGGAGTTAGGAATATGTTAGAATTTAAGAATTGGTATGTATATGCATTTATGTATTACCCGATCAAACCCCGCGCGTACCCCTATGTAGTAAGTACGATACAGTAGAAAATCAATTGTGTCTCATTAGCGGGGATCAAGAGATTAAATATGGCTGATTTTAGGAAATGCAGGTAGTGCAGGAATATTTGAAATCCGTCGAAGTGGATAATGCTTTGTGATTTTAGGAGGTCTTTGTATTGAAATTAAATGTAGTATTTTTTTACAATAATATTTGATTAAATACACACAATAAGAATAAAGGTGGGTTAGTAATAAAAAATAACTCATTTTTTAAATTTCGGAAATGATTACATAAATCCTCATTGTTTTTGTATTGATTTATAAATATGATAGTTGTTAATTTAGTACCTAGTGTAAATACCACGGATATCGAGTTAGTTAAGAGATAGTTAATACCAAAACCATGTAAAAAGAATTAGATTGTCATAGAATTCCCAAAGGATCAATTAAGTCATCAATAAATAATGTATATATCTATTACGGCTTGCTTAAAGGCTCCTACAAACAGGCGCGACACGCGATATAATCGCGCGAGACACAAAGGCACCGCTCGTTGCGCGACTTTCAGTGCCTTTGTGTCGGGCGCGATTTTACCTCGTGTCGCGCCTGTTTGAAGAAGCCTTTAAGCCTCCAAGAAAACTAGAAATTACAACCACATTATAACATCCTCTTCATTCAAAAGATAGTGTCAATTCATCAGCAATAACCCTTGGAATTCCTGATCAATTCAGGAGAACGGCACAAACAAAAAAGTAATATAAGTATGTAAGATCCGGAAAGACAGGCAGGAACACTCGGGAATGACATCGGAGCGAGGCATGCGGTTAGCTCAAATCAATCAGTCATACATTGTGCTTCCGGAAATCCGATGAAGAATTCCTGATGAGTTTCCGGGTGCATGCAGTCAGCATCACTTATTCTCTAACTTACTTATGGCTGTTTATCTTTTATTCTCAATCTTCATCCGTTTATTGAATTACTTGCGACCCGCTTCTGCTTCTCACGGTTTTTACGACTTGACAAAGCATCGGAGTTTCTTTATTATTATTAGCCATGAATGTCCCACTGCTGGGCAAAGGCCTACCTACTCTCTTTCCACCTCTCTCTCTGTCCACGCGTGGCCTGACAACGTTTTGTCGACGGAAGAATAGACAAAATGACACATTGCCATGCTTATACGCGTAGAATTCGTACAAATATTTCTACAATCTGTCATCTTGTCTATTCTTCCGTCGACAAAACCCGTTTCTATGGCGGTCATGCTACGCGTGCAGAGAGAGGTGGTATTTATTAAAAAAAAAAAAAAAAATTTTACACTCATATACCTTCCGGAGAATAAATTCTCGATATGATGGCGAAAACCGCATCGAAATCCGTTGCAGTTTTGTTGTTTGTTTTGTTGTGTGTACAAAAGTAGTTATTTTTCCACTCTGCAATTAGCATTTTGTTTTTGTTTTGATTGTTGTTATTTTGCTGTCATCTGCCAGTGTCGCGGGCGCATCATGGATTAATTTGTATTGTCAATGTCCAATGTCAAATGTCAATTAATGTGTGTCGTCTCTGGTCCCTGGCCTTGACAACAAGCAATGGACAAAATTGTCAACATTTTTTAAGCTTGAGTACAATACGTCCGACGTAACTTGGTGGGCCTGAACTTTGCGCAGAAGGCTGCGCAGTAAGATTTTTTAGGAACCAAATGGTGACATGAGGCGAGTGCGAGTGAGAGAACATGCGCGAAAGTTCTTAGTGCCTATGTTCAGGCAGGCCCGCCAAGTGACGTCGGTCGTATTGTACGAGGCTTTTGACTACGTTGTATGACATATTTTATGTTTTAAGTATTTTTTATTTGTAATGTGCGTTTTGTTTGTACAGAATTTAAAAAAAAATCTTTCTTTTTGTCCTTTCTTTCTAGAAGAACAAAGCGGTCACTCAGACAGACACGAAAAGCGACATTAATTTAAAAAATATATTTATTATAGATCAGAGATGGTGAACCATGTAAAAAAACAATTTGGGTACGATATAATTTCAGAAATTAAATACCCAAGTCATCTAGTTTGCAACAGCAGAAGTCGCACTAATTAATTTCATTTAACTAAATATAAAATTGTTAATATTCAAATTAGTCCTACACCAACCAAGGGTTGTCTGGCCAGAGATAATCGTCGATTAGTGTCTCATTTCAATAAACGTCTAACTCCCTGCGATTTGGTTTCGGCCCCTCGTACGCCAGGCTCCAAAGCCCGGACCTTTGGAACCCCAGGGTCTCGAGAAATGCCAAGAGACGTTAATAATAATAATGCGAAAGTATATCGTTTTTTTTCCAGCAGTCACTAAGCCAAGATTGTTTGTTGGCACGTCATGGCCGCATTCAATAGTTATTTGGAAAAAATGGCACGTAGAGGTTCGCCATCCCTGTTATAAATACAGATTTTCCGCTTCATACGTAGATATAGTCGACCTCGTAACTGCTTTATCATCCTTAGGTTGAATGTCATTTATAAGTCATAAAACGACAAAGGTTATTTTTGTCTTTATGACAGATATTTTCAACCTTAGTAAAGTTTCAATTTAGTGGAAATTGTTTTCAAAAGTGATAAAGCAATTACTAGGTAAATCCAATTCAATGGCAGTAATATTTATTGCAATCCATAATGTACTTACACATAATAGAGGTGGTAAGTATTAATAAATAGAATCAATTACCATACCACCATAATCAGCCTATAACGTTCCCACTGCTGGGACACAGGCCTCCTCTCAATGAGAGGGAGTGGGCCGTAATCCACCACGCGGGCCCAGTGCGGGTTGGTGGATGTCACATGTCTTCGAATTTTTGGTTCTAGGACATGCCGGTTTCCTCACGATGTTTTCCTTCACCGTTTTGAGAGCAGTGGTGATGAAAATAATTTACACAAAGTAAAGCGCCTGTCTGGGTTCGAACCTACGACCTACAACTCGTAAGTCGTGTCCGTGACCACTGGGCCACCACTGCTCGTCAATTAATCAATTATGGCCGACTATAATATAATTGTCGCGGACTGGATACGGAAGGCGGAGGACAGGGTTTTGTGCCGCAGCCTGGGAGAGGCCTATGTCCAGCAGTGGACTGCAATTGGCTGAGTTGATTGATTGATGGTCGACTATACCTAGACTAACCTGTCAATAGCGTAGCTTAACATATGAAGTTGAGAAAAGTCTAGGCAGATTGAGGCAGACGTAGGAGAAGCATACTTCGGAAAAATCATAAGTGGCCAGTCATACAATTCACGCGTCTTGCCGACCCCAATTCACATCGAAGGGTCGCTCGGTACCTCGGTAAACACAACTTTGAGAAATAAGCCGACAGGAGGATCCAATTGGGTTGGGCAGCATTTGGAAAGAAGAATCAGCGTGTCCTGCCCGATATGACATAGGGTACCAAACAGTGGACACTGTCAGTCGGGCTAGTCCACAAATTCAAGATCGCTGAGCGCGCCATCGAGTGGGCTATGAACAGATTGGATGCGGAAGGACAGGGTGATGTGACGCAGCCTGGGAGAGGCCTATGTCCAGCAGTGGACTGCGATAGGCTCAGTTGATCCGTGGCCAAAGTTTTCGAGTGAAGATGAGAAACAAATGGACTACTTCACCAATCCGTCTCACAAGCGTGGTGATAAATGATGATAAGTGTGAAGTATGTAGTACAGACGCCAGTACATCAAGCTACTACAATCTGTCAAATTTCTTTAATAGATTTTCAAATTCATCGCTAGAGCATAAGGCTCAAAGTTGTTTGGGAAAATTTGACAGTTTCGGGTAGCTTGATGTGCTGTCGTCTGTACTTTTGTTCAATGTGCGTTATCGTAATTGGTGGAGTCAAAGTTTACTGTCTGAGGGAGAGTTTATTAAGTTCCCTTCAAAAAGGTTGAGCTGAATGGTGCAGCCGGTCGATTCTGTAAAAATCTCACCGTGATTCATAGGTGAAGTGAGTTTGTTTTTGATAGGAATTGACACTATTGACAGCTCACTCCGCGCTCACTTCACCGAAGTTTTCACGGTGAGATTTTTATAGAATAGCACCGCTGATCTTTGACGGCACGGTTGGCGCAGTGGTTAAGCGATTGACTGCTGCGCTGCGTGTCGCGGGTTCGATTCCCGCACGGAACAAATATTTGTATGACCTACAAGTAGTTGTTCCGGGTCTGGCTGTTTGTGTACGTGAATTTAAATGTTTGTAAACGCACCCACAATACAGGAGAAATTCCTAGTGTGGGGCAACGTTTAGAAAAAAAAAATCTATACGTTATATTCGTAAACGGGCGCCGCCAGTAGGGACTGGTCATCTCTTAGCTGCTATTATAATTTTTGAATTGTACATGATGATTCATGTAACCAATATTTTTATTTAAAAGAGTGTCCGTGAAGTTTCTTGCCCGTTGTTCTCAGTAGGAACCTACTACGCTTTGGAATGGGCAAATAGCTTCATCTTGCTGACAGACCAATCCCTTGACAATTCAAAGTTGCCAGATTGGTTTATTTGAAAATATTCGCTTTGAGTTTGAGTTTTATGTAGATTATAAAATTATAAAACTCAAACTCAAAGCGTATATTTTGAAATAAATCTTTTTGCTCCATGTAATAGTAATTTTGCATCTCATTATTGTCGCTAGACAGTACCTACTGCTAAACTAGTCGCGAGCTCGAACTCACTGGTGGCCATGGCCAAAAAGCTCGCTGACTCACCTGGCTTCGTGTCCGACAGAGCTAGTATCAATGATGAGCAGTTAGACCACAGAAATCTAAATAATAATGCAATTATTTAGATTTCTGTTTAGTTAGACGCTAGTCTACACGCACAACGTCTAGTTCTCACGCACAGAAACACCGTTCCGAAATAATAGGCGCATAAAAATATTCTAAAAGTGCTTTGGAAAATCGAGTTTTGTGAAAAAACCACTGAATAAATCAATTACAGATAAAGTATATTGAACTCTTCGATAACTGAGCTTTCAGCTTTGTCGGTACGGGCTTGATTTTGAAGATTTTACAGTTATTTTATTACTTATAAAATTACTTATAAAAATAGCAAGAAAAACGAATATTTGTTGTCCCATAACTTTATACTTAATGGCTTTTTATTTTACCATTCTGTTTCCGTACAGCCATAAATACAATAATAAGTCAAAGCGATATCATGTTTAACTTTGGATGCTAAATGTCAAACAGTGGAGTAAGGGTGTGCTTCCTGTGAAGCGGAGCGCCCAGCTCCGCTTCACAGGAGCGGAGCGGAGACGTGCAGGAATCGATCAATCACAACGGTTGAAATCCTCATCGTGTCACTCGTCTCGTCAGTGATTTGACGATTCCTGCACGTCTCCGCTACGCTCCGCTTCAGTGGAAATGCACCCTAATAGTTTCCCGAAATTTGTATGGAAAAATGTCGACTAGTGGCACCTTAAAACAATAGTTTACGTTAGACGCGATCGAATAGAGGTATACAAACTCGTTCAGGGTCCAAATCACTTTGACAACATAAAGATTTACTTCGAAGCTACGTCGCGTCGATTCCTTAGCTATTCCCGCCAATCTCGCGTTCATTTCGCGCGGTTTCGTTCATTGTGTCATAGATAGAGAATTACGTCCCAGGTTGGATAAAACGAAAGTCCTCAACGACCAATTCTCTTACAAAACAAACAAGTAATAATATCCTCGTATATTTAATCTTTTTAATCAACTTAAACTCTCTCAATAAGTAACTTTTAAACACAATACGCTCAGAGTGTTTACTTACTCGATATGTTTGACAAAACTTACCCTGAGGATCGAGTGGAGCGCGGTACACTCGCCGACAAATGCTTTGTCACACATCAAATCGTTTTTACGAACTAGGGGAGTTATATTGTGATGTGGACGTTTGTGAGAACGTTTCAGTTACGTTTTTGAGTGATATTGGTTTAGTTTCAGGAGGTTGAGTGATTGTAGAAGGCTTTTTAAATAAATAATAATTTAATTTAAAGCAACACCAAATAGGGTACGGTCACCAACAGTGATACTGATAAGATTTTTTGTCGATATACGGCTTCTTTATTTAATAAGTTGTTCTAATTTGCGATACTGTCAGCTTGTGGCTTTACGAGCTCTCAGTACCGCCACCGGGACGATTAAATAAAACCACCGTTCTCATTACTTCAATAAATAATTATTGAAGCAATGAGAACGGTGGTTTAAAAAAAAATTAAAAACGTAGAACCACTTCTACTTAGGAATAATCCTAGAAGTGGTTCTATCTTTTTAAATTTTTTATCTTTGTCACCCGGCTTATCCAAATCTCATTCCTACCGTGGTTTTTTCTATTCTTTTTATAAATCAATGCTTGTCTCGTACCATCTACTTTTCAAAGTATTCATAAAGGTTAACGTGACATTGGCTAAATGCACAAACCGTGCGAAGCCAAAGAAGAAGAAAAAAAAAAAAAAGGTTGCATTTAAGCGCATTAGCATAATCATCCTATAACGTTCCCACTGCTGGGACACAGGTCTCCCCTTGGTAAGAGGGACTGGTCCGTAATCCGCTGTGGGGGTTGTCACATATCTTCCAATTTTAGGTTCTAGGACATGTCGGTTTCCTCACGATGTTTTCCTTCACCGTGTTGAGATTTGAGCACCAAATAGGCTATAATCTCTACAGTACCTAACCACTAAAAATATGTCTGTGTTTCGCGTGCTACCGAATTGATTTTATTTTTTAGCTTACAGCACCGTTTGGCTCGCTGTAAGCAATGTCCACATTACGGGCGATATCAGTTAATTTAAAACATGATTGGCAAATTCGCGTCACTGAACGAATATCAACACCGGAGTTACAGTTACAGTTAACAGTACGGCGAGTTTTTTTTATTATTTATTATTGAGCGGTAGTTAAATACATGGAGAAATGATAAAGTTACAGGATCGTCTTACTGTTTCTGTGACGACATCTAGAGAAAGTTTCTTTGAAAATTCTTTAAGGCCGAAAATAATTAAATTTATTTATTTAAGTCAGACACACTGACTCATACATATAGTTCATTACGATACGTATGTATTACGTATCGTTTACTATTTTATAGCTCGTGTGACCTAAACCCGCACTTAAGTCACGCTTTTCTGTGTAAAAATGGAATATTTAAGTCACAGAAAAGCGTGACTTGTAACCAAAAATGAAAATACATGCTACCATAATAATATTATAACTAAATTAAACAACTGACGTACATAAAATTAAATTGTAAAATAAAATAATAAGTTACTGAAATCGGAATCATCTTAAAATTATTTAAAAACATTTACTTCTTTAAATGAATTAAAATAAGTGTTCCAAATCAAATGAAATTCTTTATTTCAAACCAATGATCCATATATGTTAGTATCACCTTAGCCTAATTGTCAGTAAATAAAATTTTAATAAATTAATTGGCGAGATGGATGTCTCTATTCGCCCAGTGTCTAATAAATGGCCCATCAATTTTGTCCGCCAGTGTAGCAAGTATGTTGTTTCAACGATACAAGACGTATTGATTGAGTACTAAAATTATTTTGGGATTGCCAGTGAGTGAACTAGCAGTTTAAGAAATTCAAATACCCAACAACAACAACTATTTGAATCATACAGTTTCAGTTTCATTCAGGTCGTGAAAACTTTAATCCCACCAAAAACATTTTCATTTAAAATGTTGCCAAGACGAGACCACATACCTAAAGCTCGCACTGTCAAAAAGTTATCAGATCTCATGTTGAGTTAAGCTTCTAACTCTACACGCCCTAACTTCACAAATTCTACACCTTGGTCAAAATATGAGGCATGGCCATTTCGCTATCATCACATGGGCGTAAGGTGAAAAATTGCTTTGCGGCTCTACTCGTATATGGTCAAGACTGGAAGGAAGTCCATGAGCGAGCTGAATCAGCGCTAGGTATCGTCATGGCATGGCTATCTGCAAACACCCTAACTTTAAATTTGGACAAGACAAGCTTTATCCCCTTCTCAATTAAACTATCCTCGCAACCCGTTGAGTCGTTTGCTATCAGGGCTCATATCTGTAGTCAACAAGTAGGCCAATGCTCCTGCCTTCCCTTGACCAGAGCTACCAACGTCAGATATCTAGGCATCGTGATAGACTATCTTATGTCGTGGAGTATGCAGTTGAAGGCGTTGTCTGGCAGAGTGAGGAAACTTATCTCAATCTTTAAAAATCTACGATGTAGTGCAGATTTTGATACCTTGCGTATGGTATATTTCTCGCTGTGCCAGTCAGTGCTATCGTTTGGTGTGACGGTTTGGGGTGGCGCTCCAAAAACAAACATTTTACAATTGGCAAGAGCGCAACGAGCTGTCCTTAAAGTTATGACGTTTAGACATTTTCGTTATAGCACTAACCAATTGTATAAAGACTGTCAAGTCATGAGCGTTAGACAGCTCTTCGTGCTCAATACCATTTTGCGCAAACATGCATCTATAGAATATAGTACTGGTCATCTGGCAAAAAGAAGATCGACTGATGTCTGTCCTATAGAGAGGCATAGAACCAAATTTGCTGAGAGAAATTTCCGAATTCTGGGAAGTCGCTTGTACAATGCAGTAAATAAACACTGTGGCATCTATAATAAAAATAAATTTGAGTGGAAAAAGCTAGCGAGTAAATGGATCATGACTCTTACGTATGAGGAGACAGAAAAGCTATTAGAAAAATTACTCTAAATAGAATCTGTTTATTTTATTCTTGCAATTCACAATATAATTCACATAAAAGCGCAAATAATACACAGTGGGCCCGCGCATACACACATACGCATACATTCACACACTCACACACATAAACACACCCCCATACACACACACATATACACACTCAGAGAATGGCTATAGTATACAGTTTGAAGTTATATTTTTATAGTTTTATGTTTTTATAATTTTTCTTCTATTTTTTTCTTTTGTTTTTGTAATTAACTAACCATACTGCTTGCTCCAGCAATCGCTAGTGACACTAATCACTATGTAACTCCGAATCTTGTTTAATATTATCTTGGTTAACGATTAAAGAGAGAGCCCTGACACCCATAACACAAGTTTAATCTTAGCTTGGGTGTCAGAGGTTTAAACTCAGTGCTATTCTTACAATTTTTAGGTTTATATAGTCTGTTCTGCATAGTGTTTTTCTGCTAAATTGTAAACTTGGAAATAAAGCATTATTATTATTATTATTTCTACCTATAGGCTGGCTTTTACCTTGGCTAGTGGGTAAGAATTGCCATACAACGTGGCAATGCCGCCAGTCTCTTGGGTACATTACCAGTCAACAGCGATGTGGAGCAATTCTACGACGCCATATTTTAGTTATTTACTTAATTAGGATATTTCGATTGGCCGACACTTCACGTGACCAGAAGGCTGGCCCGTTCTATGGCCAAAGAATGTGGCAATGCTGCCAGTCTCTGGGGTACATTACCAGTCGACAGCGATGTGGAGCAATTCTACGACGCCATATTTTAGTTATTTACTTAATTAGGATATTTCGATTGGCCGACACTTCACGTGACCAGAAGGCTGGCCCGTTCTATGGCCAAAGAACGTGGCAATGCCGCCAGTCTCTTGGGTACATTACTAGTCGACAGCGATGTGGTGCAATTCTACGACGCCATATTTTAGTTATTTACTTAATTAGGATATTTCGATTGGCCGACACTTCACGTGACCAGAAGGCTGGCCCGTTCTATGGCCAAAGAACGTGGCAATGCTGCCAGTCTTCTAGACTCGTGTCCGGATGACAGCGATACGGACGAGTAACTCGACGCCTAAAGTGTATTTGTATACATAATCAGCCTATGATGTTCCCACTGCTGGGACACAGGCCTCCTCTCGGTGAGAGGGAGCGGGCCGTAATCCACCACGCGGGCCCAGTGCGGGTTGGCAGATGCCACATGTCTTTGAATTTTTGGTTCTAGAACATGCCGGTTTCCTCACGATGTTTTCCTTCACCGTTTTGAGAGCAGTGGTGATGAAATAATTTACACAAAGTAAAGCGCCTGTCTGGGTTCGAACCTACGACCTGCAACTCGTAAGTCGTATTTGTATAGTAAGATAGGCTTTTTATTTGGTGCCTAGTGTAAATAGTTATAGTCGGACTTTTAATTAGCTGCAGTAAAATGACAGCTTGTGTTACTTAAATGACTGAAATTGACGTCTTTTTGTTTTTTCGCGGCCATCAACCAAATCTTGTTTTTCTAGTACAGAAGAGTGTAACAAACGAAACTTATTTGACATGCATAATATCTCTAAACTCAGTCCAAAATGAGTTATTAAGAGGTGTCATTTTAATGCAGCTAATTAAAAGTCGGACTATAGTTGTGCTGTGTGCTGCTGCGGAGTTCGTTGCGCCACTTCATCTTTCCAGCGAAAGCACTAGGAAGTGGTGAAGGGCGGGCGTTTTTGGGGGCTATCCTATGTAATTTTGACGTTCGAAAAGTGCTGATTCTCAGCCTAATTTGAATAACAAATTGAATGACTTTTGAATGATTTTGGTATACCATTTATTGGTATATTTTTATATTATTAATGTACAGTTCATTCTATCTTTCAGTCGTCATTAATTTGCCTTTCGAAAGAAGAAAACAAAGCGTTGTGTAACTATACAGACGCTATACAACGTTGATTAGTAAGGTGGTTAATAAATATGTTTATTACAGGCATAGAAGTGCGAGCTCAGTAGAGTCAGCCCATGCGAAAACCTCAACCCGTAGTAAACTTTCGTTCGGTACAGTTAGCTTCAACAAGATGTGAACATTACTCACTCGCATATTATTATTATTCTATAGTTCAAAGTTCAACCAAAATGGAGTATGTTACAAGTGTCATCATTCATTATAACTTACTAAAAATGAGAATGTTGAAGAAAACCATGTGTTCTTTGTTGTTTGTTCGATTATTAGTCTTGCTTACTAGTCCGATTGGTTTCTATATTATTGATACAGCTGTTTAATGAAAGAAATACTAATTACTTCATTTGTTGATTTTGCTACAAGTGTTCGACGTTCAGTGTTTACAAACATTTTCACAACAAAGTGTTGATGTTATAATATCAGACTCGAAAGTGGAAGGTACTTGTGATAAGTACCTATAAACAAGTACTTACTAAGGTTTCTAAATTATCACGTAAAAACTCAAGTAATTTTTTTTTCGTTGCTTTTTATAAATTGTTAAGAACTTGGTTCTCTTTAATAAAACCAATAAAAAACATAACTGGCGAAATCTGGGTGTACAGATACACACCTCTACCTCTTTTGGGCGCATTATATCCAATTCGCAAAATGTCCAGTGGGCTCAAAATGTCCAATTCTCACAACGTCGAATTCGCAATTTGTCCAATTCGCAATCGTGTTACACAGGCGTCAAATTATGTTTGGTAATAAGGAAAAAAAATGTTCAAAACCAATACCATATTGTAGCGTACCTACATAAAAATGTGATTATATAATACGTTAGCAGCACTTTGGAGCGCGTCAGTGTGAAGCCTATTTTAACTTTTTATCAAGGGTGGCTCACCTCGGACGACCGCCGTTAACCTCCGTTGAATATTTATATTAGCCGAGACCCCACTCCAAGCTCCCTTTGAGACGCTCTGCTCGCTCTATATAGTAATCTGTTTATTGTTAAAAATAAAGGACAAGTTTGAAGTATGTGTAGATGGTAGATGAGTTATCGACGACAAATGCTTTGTGGATGAATCAGAGCTGATTGTGAGCGTTTAAACGCATATGGTTTGGATTTATCTGAATATTTGGACGCCCTAGAACTGCCCTTAAGCAAGTGTAGTAGTTACATAACGTTTTAAGATCTATAATGCACTCAAAAATAATACAATTAGTAATTTGTCTATGAGGAAAAAGAAAATACTTAACTTAATAATTATTATTTATAATTAGTATGCGACAGTTTTGCCGGGTGATAGTACTACATTTAAGTTTTTTTGCTAGTTTTTGTTGCATCCCACTGTTGGGCAAAGGCTTCCTCTTTTTCCTTTCATGTGCGATATTTGGTCCCGCGCCCCGCAAACATGACTACCTATAGATCATTGATCGAACTTAAAGTTATAAAAACAAATGTTATAACTTTTATTATAAATAATGCTTTGAAATACGTTGATATTTTATTAAATTTTTAATCTATTGTACAAATAAAAATACAAATAGTAATTAATATAAATCTAAGGTAAAGTACCTTAGAAGCAAATAGTAAAATAATTCTGGAACACGAAGAAATATACTATGTTAAGAGTGAAAATAGACCCTAGAATGCTCGAGAAAAAATAAGCTACCGTACGTAGCTAACGTACCTACTATTTTACACATATCTACCCACATACATAAAATCACGCCTTTTTCACATAGGGGTAGGCAGAAACTATAGCATGCCTCCTGCTACGATACTTTTATATTCCTTTTCTTCGTTTACGTTCATGTAGGTACGTGTCCCAAAATTCAATGATCAGCGGGCATAAGAGGGGGGAGCTGTTCATGACTACTCGAGAAGAAATAATAATAAAAAATAAAACAAAGTGAACTGAAAGTAAAAAACTTTGAAATTTTTTATATTTTCATAAAAAATTTCAAAGTTTTTTACTTTCAGTCCACTTTGTTTTATTATTAATAATTTCGATTAATTTTTGTGTAAAAATTACAGGCATTGTGGGATTTTTAAGGATTGTGGTTGAAAGCAGTGCTACTTAGGTCGCAAATACAAAAAAAAAAAACAGAAATATTTGAAAAATTGTGGTACTTAAAAATATCTTAAGGGGTGTCAATTTTCCAAGGATTTCAATATATTTTTTGTAATTTCCAAAAAAAAAATTAGACATTTTTTTTTCATTACTTTTTTTTTGAGTCATGAGCAAGTCCACCCTCTGGTGACCACTTATTGTTGAATTTTGGGACACGTTGTAGGTAGGTATACAGGGTAGCCGGGACAACGACGCGAAAACTGTAAGCATGATTCTAGCTAGACCCCCTAGCGTAGAAACATTAAACGGATATAAAAAAAAAATCAGCATATTTTTTTTTAAACACGGTTATTAAGGAAAAGTATTTTTTTTATTAAAAGCCACGAAAAATTGCAACGCCCCCTGCGTTGGAATATTTGGTACTGAATGCATATTAACAGGTTGCGCGGCGATACCACCCTGCACCCCTAATTGCGTAACACACTCAATATCAATCTGAATAATTTTGAATGATTTCGTATGTTCTAAAAATGTGTCTGCTCTATTGAAATGTTGTTGAACTGACAAAATGAAATTACCCCGCTGTATCTAGATGCTACTATTTTATTATTATCTGCTTCAGCCGGTCGATTCTGTAAAAATCTCACCGTGAAAACTTAGGTGAAGTGAGTTTGTTTTTGCTAGGAATTGACACTATTGACAGCTCACTCCACGCTCACTTCACCTAAGTTTTCACGGTGAGATTTTTACAGAATAGCACCACAGCTCTAGAAAACTTATTTAAAGGTTACCACATAAACAATATTGTGCAAAACAATTCTGTATTATTCTTTAAAACTCTACTACGTGATCGAAAGCTTGCTCTATTAATCATACTATGATTTATGTAACCTGTATCGGAGTCTCTTCATCTCTTTGGAAGGTGACCCTTAAATATTGATCTACGACACAGCAGCTATAGTCTGTTCCAAAATTATCTGATGAAAATGTAAACAACTGGATCAGAAAACGTACCTGTGGATGCCAATTTCTAGAGCCACTTACAAATCGAGTGCTTTGATTTGATTATTTGAGTACTCAAATCTCATTTAAAATCACATAGAAGATGTTTTTTATTTGACAATTAAGTTTTTTAACCTCAATTTTCTTCGATGACTTTTCAATTACAATTTAATAATGATATTCCAACGATAGATTGTTGAATAAATGTCGTGTTATATAACGTTGAAACCTCCTAAATACACATGTATGTGTTACTAATTCCCATAACTGAGTGATTACATAAGAATTTACTTAGGTTATTTAGGTAACCTGAACAAGGTTATACCTAATTTCGAGCAGAACGTAGGTAACTTAGATTACACTTAAATTAAAGTGCCATCGTGGTACTGCAGTGGTTTCTATCTGATCCAATTTAATGCTTATCACTTCAAACATTCTTCATACAAGTTGCACTTACACATACTCCCCCCTTACACACGCACACTCACTCACCACTCACGCACACGCACACACGCGCATACATACACACACACCTACCACCCCACACAAACACACTTACTCCACACTCACACAAAATTATAAATGAGAATAATATATTTATTTTGTTTCAAGTTTTATTTTGTTTTGTTTTTTATATTTTTTTTTATTTTTTTTTTTTTTTATTTCTCTTGTTATTTAAATATGTAAAGAAATACTTTGTTAAGTGCCATTGAGTTACAAATATTGGCTGGTGACTTTGCTGCGGAGGGACACTGATCTCTAAGATACAGGGTCACCCCTAGTTTAGAGATCAGGGTTTCAATGTATTGTGCTTAGCATAGCCACTCAGTTGTATAACATTGTTTTGGAATGTACCTACTTAGGCTTTTCTTCAATAAACATTTTTTTTTTTTTTTTTTTATATGGACTCAAATTACTCTTACTTACTGGTTTATTGACTCATTTACCCAATAACTTAAATTGCAATCAGATTCCTAGAAAGGTTAAGTTTTTGAGGGTCTTTGTAAATAGGTAGATATTGAAAAGTTTTGTAGCATTTTCATATTTTTGATTCAGCAGAATCACAGTCACTTCGTTTAGAAGTTACGTTAAGTAAAGTTAAATACGTAAGTACTAGATATATTTTATTACGAAGTCTACTAGGCGTAATTGCCATCGCCAAGTTTCATTCATTATTAAAACCCTTTTTTCAAGGTTTTACAAGACTAGCGTGATAATAGGCACGACTTATTGATTTCTTTTCCGACCAACCAATATTATACTGCACTTACATTTCATTGGATTGGAAACCAGACCATTCGAGTTCTTTGAAAGGAGATTAGAATTAGGTATATAGTTTTGTAAACATAAATAATAATATATGTATATATGTATCTTGTATATAGGTATTTCCAAAGAGACTAATAGCTGCTCCCCGCGGTTTCACCCGCATAAGTCAGTCTCGATCCCGTGGAAATATCAGGATAAAACGTATCATAAGTCCTAATCCAGGCCATAGTCTACCCATGTGCTAAATTTCATCGAAATCCGTTCAGCCGTTTTAGCGTGAAAGCGTAACAAACAAACATACCATACAAAAAATTTAATATTTTCTCCTTATAATATTAGTTTAGACTAGTAATTAGACTAGTAACTAGCGACCCGCCCCTGCTTCCCATGGTTTTTACGACTTAATAAAACATCGAGATTTCTATATTATTACTCCACGTCAATGCGCGTATTTTGCGTAAGTTTCCGTACGCAAAGTACGCCCATTGACATGGAGTTGCGGACACCAGCCCTTGTTACCTACCTACTTACCTACGTAAGTTTAATGGTAATTATTAAATGTACACATAAACCTTCCGGAAACCGCATTAAAATTCGCAATGAGTCCACACAAGTTGTGAGATGAGAGCTACACCATTTATGACAAATGCTCGCACTGAATGGACAGTCCACTCAAATCTGTGTGGTCCATTCCTCAAAAGACCATTTCAGGCACAAATCAACTTGGTCCTTACTCATAATATTAAGAGCGATTACGCCGTACGGCATTACATACAAACTTTCAAGCCCTTGTTTTTCGAAATGAATGAACCGATTTTAATGAAACTTCATACGCATAAGCAGGATACAAAGGTCTAAAAAGTTAGTAGAGAACATTTTCGAATTGTCTTATTTAAAAACTGGCCAAGTGCCAGTCGGACTCGCACACGAAGGGTTCCGTACCACAAGGCAAAAACGCAGAAAAAAAACACGTTTGTTGTATGGGAGCCCCCCTTAAATATTTATTTTATTTTGTTTTTAGTATTTGTTGTTATAGCGGCAACGGAAATACATAATTTGTGAAAATTTCAACTGTCTAGCAATCGCGGTTCTTGAGATACAGCCTGGTGACAGACAGACGGACGGACGGACAGCGAAGTCTTAGTAATAGGGTTCCGTTTTTACCCTTTGGGTACGGAACCCTAAAAAAGATAACTGGAAATCTCTGTTTCTATGGAAAATTTAAAATCGGTCTAATTTGGCTGTAACACTATTTTTCGAAAATGTTCTCTACTAACTTTTTAGACCTTTGTATCCTGCTTATGCGTATGAAGTTTCATTAAAATCGGTTCTTTCATTTCGAAAAATAAGGGCTTGAAAGTTTGTCTGGAATGCCGTACGGCGTAAACGCTTTTAAGCAAAAAAATGTCTGGGATTTAAAAGAGACTGATCTCTGAGTTGGTTTCGGTGTTTTATCTCAGAGTAGTAGGATAGGAAATAGAATGTGGTGTTTTGTTTTGAGATCATGATATTCTGAGAATATGGTGTTTTGAGATTATGATGTTTTGATAATGTGATGATTTGCGATTATGGTGATTTGAGATTTTGAGAATATGATTTTTAAAGAGACGGAGCGATAAGCAGACTCAAAAGTCCTGAATATCAACTTTATTGACATTTGCAACGCCTACTTTCAGTTTTATAGCTTAGAAGATGTTCGACGAATATTTTTATTCTGCCTTCTCCCTCCAGGCTGGATACCCCTGCCATTAACCAAGGGGTTCACAATATTTCCCCCCCGGGCTGGGTACCCCTGCCATTCACCAGGGGTCCGCAATATAAATGCACGCCGATATTGAATGAAGTGTTAACAATTTTATACGCTATTTGGTGGGAACAAATTATTATGAATGGGCCCGTATAATGAAGTTTAAGATTTTTGCTGTGATAAAGTTTTATGCTCCGTTCTCGTGTTTTAGATTTATTTAATAATTTTGGTTTGTAAATAAACGGTATAAATAATTGAAATACTTTTTCAGGTATACCTGAGGTGGCACAAAGTTTGAGCATTTCCATTACTAATTAATAAGCCTTTCAAAGCGAAAAAGCAAGACGTAGGTTACCTATTCTAGATCGTGTAAATTCAAGGAATAATTGTTAGGCAAATTAACAACCTACACCAATTTTACGTGTTATAGCTTCATAAATATTTCAACCAACTGTCACAGAATGACAGTTGTGATTTGAACATACGGTCAATATGAGTTGGTAGTCAATTTGTTTAACAATTAATTTCTCTGACTTTACATACCTTGATTTCAGCTTCCAAACAATAAAATTCGTGTTTTCGTGACTGACTTTATGGAAATGAATATGTTACTAACATCTTTAAAACGAACAAAAGAACAGCACGACAATATAATAATAATAGTATTATCTCCAAAAAACTGGACATAAGTATTCTTATCATGTCGCACACTTCTACCTGCGAGGGTTGTGACGACAGTTATCACCGTGTGGTAACACCCTTACAAATTACACCCACTGGGTTAGCGCTGCCATATTTTATGGGAACAAGTTATCCCTAGAACAATGACCACGTTACGGTGACCTTCGGTACTCGGAAGTCATGGCTTCAATTCACGTGACTACGATAATAATGGTATTTATTTGAATAGTAGTAAATGTAGGTTATGTACAGTCAACAAAAGAGATAACTATGCAGGATCGTCGGATATAGTTGAAGTTTAGTAAAAAACCGATGGATGTTCGCGAATAAAATTTAATCTTATTCATAGAAAACAAACAGCTCATTTATCAAATTAAATTTCAGTCGACAACATCCATCGGTTTCTTACTAAACATCTATATCCGACAGTCCTGCATAGATATGTGTACGCACCGAATCCTTTTACAAACTTTTTACAGTATCTATATCTATCTATCTAGTATATCTATACTATACTAATAAGAGTTTGATTGTTTGTTTGTTTGAACGCGCTAATCTTTGGAACTACCAGTCGGATTTGAGAAATAGTTTTTTTGCATTTGATAGTCCAATTCTTGAGGAAGGCAGGCTATTTAACATCACGCTATCTATGACCCTGAGCCGAGCAAAAAGAAAAAAAAGTCGGAAAGAGCGCTAAGCGAAAACGAGGTGATAGCGGGTAGATGCGATGCGACGGGGTCGGGGGAACAAGAAATTTGACGCGAAACGATGTCGCGGGCAGAAGATTGTAACAGTCGCATGCTCAATCTGTGCTGAAAGTTGAACAAACTCTTCGACAATGAATGCGTCGTCCAAATGTCTACCTACGCCATTCAGTCATTGACAGATAAGATAGTACAAATACAACTACTTACAGTTGCAGTTAGATTAAATGACAAGCGAACAATTACATAACAGTCACGATTACAATAAAATTGTAATTCTAATGCTACTATGAAACACAAATGTAAGGCGAATTGGAGCAAATTAACAAATGTTTGCTCCAATGTTGGCTGTGACGTATAAAAACGAACTAAGAGCTACAAGCTCACGGCAGGAAAACGAAACAGAATATGATTACCAACGCGACCATACAGCTGGTCGACGGGACTACGACAACGAAACTGTACACTCACTTTGTGACACATACATTGCTGCACACAAAACTGGAGCAGACGAAACAGCCAATAACAAACCAGCAATGTATGTCATCTAAGGATGTATAAACGTAAGTACAGAAGAAATTATAATACAAGTCGTCAAACGCACACATTCCGTAATAAAATGACGCACACAAACAAATGCTTTCCACACAGAAAGAAGATATTTCGACAAGGATCGTTTTACTTATCAATGACGGCCATTCATTGTCTGTCGCATTATGCCGTAGACACGAAAAAAGGATGGATAGAGGCATGATATAAACAAATCTGGATAATAATCTAATCTGAACACAGACAATAAATAAACCTTCATACTGTCTGACAACAGATACCTAATGCTTTTTAGGTTAAAGAGATAGAGCATCCGGTAGGAGAACCAGATTCCTAAATTAAAGTAGATAGATGTAGTGTAAAGGGACACGGTAGAAAGAGAAGAAATATGTATCTCAAAAAGGATGAGAAAGACAAAGACAGCTGGTCCCATCACAATGATGTAGAATTAACAGAAGATAATGATACAGTAATTGCAGAACAAAGATAAAAGAAAATCACTAATAGTCTTCCATAATATAGTAAACGACACGACTCACGTGAGATTCCAAATATTTGAATATAATATCCTAATGGCATTTTAATTAATATTTAATTAACTGTAGTACATATCTATTAGGTTAAAAGTATGATATTAGTAGTCAAGGCCAACAGATATTACGCTGAATTAATAAGTGACCAAGTTCAACTAAATCAACTACTTGTAAATGCAACATTATTTTAATACTTTTCGCTTAGGGTCAGTTCACACCGAGACGCGACGCGACGCGCAGTTTTCAAGATAGAAATACAATTACAGACCTTATCTACTACACTAAAAGGTACACGATTCAGTGAGCTACGCCGCGCGGCGGCGGCGCCGCGCTGCGCAGCTCGACGTAGTAGGTAGACACTGAATTGTGTACCTTTTAGTGTAGTAGATAAGGTCTGTAATTGTATTTCTATCTTGAAAACTGCGCATCGCGTCGCGTCTCGGTGTGAACTGACCCTTACGTCGAACCAAACGTAACATATCAAGATACTTACTATAAATATGGCGTTGACCCTTTTAGAAAGAGCACGCGTGCCATAAAAGCCAAATAAGAATACCTACCTATATTTGTTCAAAGTTTTATTTTACGAAAACAATGAAGATTTATATAGTTTTTCCAATAGATATTATAAAATAGTTCAGGTGTCATAGGATTATACGATTAATCTACTATATAAAAATAAGTCGGGTTTTCCTTCCTGACGCTATAACTCCAGAACGCACGAACCGATTTCCACGGTTTTGCATTCGTTGGAAAGGTCTCGGGCTCCGTGAGGTTTATAACTTTTTTTTTTTTTGGAGTAGGGTAGGAGTAGTGTAGGAGTAGGGTAGGAGTAGTGTAGGAGTAGGGTAGCAGTAGTGTAGGAGTAGTGTAGGAGTAGGGTAGGGTACGCCAGGCAGCTGGAAATAATTTATATGGCAAAACAACGTTTGCCCGGGCAGCTTGTTCATTATATCATTATAGATTAACTGTTAATTAGATCACATGATCACAAAAGAAAACAATGGAGCTATAAATACATCTTTCAAATAATAATTAATGATCACCAATTCAATGCAGGAGAAAATTATGTATGTAACTGCTATGTTAGGTCAATTATTCACAAAGCATCTTCGATCAATACGATCGAAGCAAAGCATAGACAAATTCTGTGGTATTCACAAAAAATACCTTGTGTCACCTTGGTGGCGAAATGTCACTTGATCGATAGATACTTTTCAAGGATGTTCATGAACATAAGATAGTAGTATTTCTCCCTTAAGCTAATGAGTTATATATACTGCTGTCACCAATTCTTTTACTAAGCGTGGTGATGACAGTAATCTAGTAACTGTATACTGTAGCTTTCTAGGCAAATCTGCGAAAATATCAAAACATTTCCGCCTTATAACCTGTAGAAAGCATATCTTTCATATTTATACTGTGTCCTTACTACAGTTGATTTAGCCCATCAATATATCCAGACGTATGGTGACAGCTGACCAGGACTGCAGGCGACACAATAGTAGGTGCATGGTACAGCTAACAGGCATACAAGAGCAATCTATTGCGTTTGCACAACGCAAATGTGAACGCAGACAGTTTATTGGGCTATAGCTTGTGAAAGCTAGATATACAATGCTTGTATTTTCTCTATTGCAGTGTTGCTTATAATGTCAAAAGTCTGCCCATCCCATGGGATAGCTCCTTTTTTCGCTTTGGATGATCTTGAATTAATTTGTTTTTTCTGCGATGTGTTTTTTTTTACAGTGGGTGAATTACATGCTAATACATCTTTAATCTTGTTTTTTTCTGGCGTAAAAAAAATATTATCATCAGCCACACCATCAGCAGTCTACTGCTGGACAGAGGTATTTCCAATTGCACGCCATTCAGTTTGATTCTCGGCAATTTTCGGCATCCAGCTGCTACTAGCAACCAAGAGAAGAACTTCGTTGCTAAAAAAAATACAACCTGTCCATTATCTACGGGACCTTCGACTAGAATTTATAAATTTTAAAAAGCAAAAACAACTATTCCGTTTCAAACTTTAAATCGTCTAAATTGAGAATGTTATGTTTATAAAGTAAAGGAAGGACAGGTTACAATGCCAGCCTGACGCAACAAAGTGCAATTTTATCAACTTTTAACTCACTACATTTACGCTTAAACGTGGATTTGAGTAATGCTTTGCGACTAATTGCAACTCTGCCTGTAGCCCTTCGTTTGCATTGTTTTATGTCTGTTTGTTGTTTGAAGCTTTTGCATTATCGTTCTACTGTTCAAATTATGTTTTATCTTTATTTTCACCTGCTTTAGTGCTGTTTATTGGTTTTGAATTTAGTTTAATAACGATTTTCTTTAACATAATTTTCTTTGATATAAAAAACCTAGGTAACTTCTAAAAAAATCTTCTTATTTTCTGTTTCACCAAGAGCTTTCTTTACCTTTCCCTTTTTATATTGTTAAAAAATATTAACAATTTGCGTCACTTTATAATATTGATCGTATAGGTAGGTATGTACTTCAAAGTATGTTCTTCAAGTTTAATTAAATTAAAGCTTTTAGTTATCTTAGCAAAATCTTCTGTGTAAACACTCCCAGGCGTTTAAAGTCGTATTAACTGACTCCTCAATAAGGCTTAGTTTCATTGCTCGTTCCTACACATCAAAGGCGTTCTAAGAATACTCCCATTTCTATAAAATATTTGGAAGGCAGGTAGGAGTAGGACGCCATCGCCATTACATTGGCACCACAAGGTCAGCGCATAAGAATAGGGTATTTATAAAACAGTTAGGCGCAAGTCCGCGTTCACCTTTGTTTAGTTCAGGTAGGCTTCCGGCCGCCCGTGTATTGATAGCTGCTCGATGTTTAGCGACAAACACATAGATTGTTTGATAGTTAAGTAAATTAATGGCTCTATGTTAATTTCCTAAGCATTTCTATCGGGGGATCTAAATAGTCTACTTTGTAATTCATGAATATTTAGCGTTAATGTAACGTTTCGTTTCTCCGATAAATGTAGAATCATTCGGGCAACGGTACACGGGCACGAGCACGGGAATGAAAAATAAGGTATGTTCAGGTTATTATTAAATTTATTCCGGAAACTTTAAAACTCCGAAAAACCCAACTCGGAAGAACTTAATCTTATGTAACATAATTTCCTTTCCCAAAACATATATTTCCGCTTAGCAAACCATTAACAATTATATAACTCGTAGTATTTCATTATAATCACCTAAACTCATCGTTTTGTCGCTTTTATCGTTGAGCTGCTAACTTACTAAAGATACGGTTTTTATGCTTTTATTGCTATGGTGTTTCATGATAAATACAAGTGAACTCGTAGCGTGTGAAACAAACTTTATGGATCTAGATTTACGAGCGAGTCAATAGAGAGCTCTTGGTGTAGACGCATTGAACAGAGTTCATCTTGTTTTGGGGTGCTAAGGAGTAGAGCCAAGACCGACCGCCCACGAAGCGCACTCGATCCTTACACAAACGTATCGCTTTTAAATATCAAACGACAAGTTCATCAACATTATGTAATTAATATCTTATACGTTTTTTCTTGACAAGTTTACGCGAAAAAAGTATTTTCTAAAAATCTTCATTCGCAATACGAGCTAAAATACGCTTTATAACCCGCGATTAAAGCCCAAATTCCAGTATCGAATCGTAGAGGCCAATGCCACAAACACATGTTGGCGTTGCACGTCCAGGTAAGCTGAGCTCCCCTGCCTCCTTTATCCGTACAAAAATGTTCACAAAAGGAGGTTGCGTTGGGGTGGACTGGAGGTCATTTAGGCTGGTTTGCGTTATAGGAGCAAAGGGGGCGCAGAAACGGAATCAATGAACTCCGTTCGAGCCGACCGACAAAGGACGTTTCGGGCCGGCAGGTAATTAACTTAATATCAATCCCTGCTCTTTTATACATAATACTAAACTATAGACAAACACTAAAGTACGTTCTGCGATTGGCAGCGAAAGTTGTGATAAATATGACGTTGATGGAGCTACTTAGCGCTTTAGTACTAATATTGAATCAGGCATCCGTTCTGGATAAAATGTTTATTAACTTTTTTAGGCGTTGAGACTTGTGCGCAATAAAAACTGGGACTCTTCATAAATGCCCTGTAAGAACTCTGTAATTGGAGCGTTCTGTAAATCTGTTGCCGTCTCGCTTTATTGAAAAGAAAACGACAGTGACAGGTGAGACTTATCAAGGATTTATGGATGTCAAGTTTAGAGAAGAAGGGCGCGTGCCTGTAGGTAGACTGTATCGAGTAGATAGTACCTAGTCAGTTATGTTTCCCTATAAAGCAGGGATTACATCGTATAGCTTGAATTGACTGTATGTTGTAGCTAACTAGAGAGTGAGCCCTTTGGGGTCACACGAAGCGTTGGCACTTGACGAGATGAGACCATAATAACGATTTAGGCCCTTTAATATTAATAAAGAATTGTATGAAAATGATTAAATGAGAAAACAATAATGTTTCATTGTGTACGAGGTCGTGAACTTGACAACGTTCTTTCAAGAGCATTGATTGTAGCGGTTTTTAGTAGATTTTATTTTAGTAAACCTATTTTTTATTTACTTTGATTGATGACGCGTTATTTTATAGTTTTGCCTTGCCTGAAATTGTAACGTAATAATCTATTAGTATTCATAAATATTTACTTATTAACCGAAGGTTTTTTTACTCATTAATGTGAATGTGTGCGTAACTTTTTTGTAAATATCAGCTGCACTGCACCCCCCCACATACTTAATTTACAATATACATATATGTAACTCTAGCCACCCGCCTCTGCGATGCGATGGCGACAGAACAAAAGATGGAGGTTTCTAGGCTAAATATAAGTATTATACACATAAACCTTCCGGAATACATGGTCTACATGAGGTGAAAACAAAATCAAAATCGATTGTGTATTAGAAAAGATCTAAGCGGTCACACGGATAGACGCAAAAACTACATATAGAACTATTATTACTTACGTAGTACTTTATCAAAGTGACTTAAATGTAGAATGTTGTGTTTAAAGTGATGATGTTATTAAGGCTTTAGATAAGATTTTATTGTTTCTGTTAACTACGTTAGATACTCCTTTTATGTTTCAGTAAAAGGTATAAAGGGGTGATGGGGTGTGTCAGGGTCGTATCACGTGGCGTTCTGTAATTTCTGCCTATTCCTTTGGGAGAATGGCTTGAATGTATGTATGTGTGTAGATTCAAACCTTGAGAAACCCTTCCTGTGTTTTTCAGTATGTAAGGATTCAAGGAAGATTTGATATACTACGATGTAGATGTACTACCTATAGCTAATTATGGACTTGACTGCAAAACTCGATAAAGGTACCTAAATATGGAGGGGGGGGGGGGGGCTAGGGTTAGTTAAAACAGGCTGTCTAAAAACTTCAAGACTTCAGGGAGATGTCTGTTTGCTTTAAAACTAGGCGTCACCAAAATGCATGCAAACAAAAGCGCGCAGTTGGATTTTTAACTTTCGTCTCATCGACGCAAAGTTGAAAATCCAACAGCGTGCTTTTTGTAATAAAGTGTTTTTTTTCACTTTTTTATTAGGTAGTTAACACCAGTAATAATAGTTGTAAGGGAGATTTTAATAAATAAATAAAATAAATACATAAAAAGGTTCGTAACGATGGCGATGACACGTCCTAATTAAAGTTTTTCATAGATATTCGGAACAACCTAATATAGAAGAAAAACATTATTTTATATGCCGAATGTATCATAAGTACAGACGCCAGCACATCAAGCTACCCGAAACTGTCAAAATTTCCCAATCAACTTTAAACCTTACGCTTTGGTGATAAAGTTGAAAATCTATTAAAGAAATTTGACATATTATAGTAACTTGATGTGCCGTCTGTACCTAAAGTTGTTCGAAAAGGAAGAGTGGTTTTTTTTTTTGATACACAGTTCTTGGAAAACATATTGTTAAGGTGAAGATCGAGATTCTTTTATTTCATCTTAATCGCATATTGTAACAAGTCAATGAAACACTGTAACGAAATATTTGGGTCACTCGAATTTTATTATAAACAGGGTAGAAATTAATAGGTAGCTCGTATGAAGTCGTATGTCATTTTCAAGATTAGTCATGTTGTTTTATTTCATAGGACGAGGCATCTATCTTTCAAACTTCACTTAGTTTTTATTGCTTTTGCCTTCAGCAAGGCCAAATTAATAAAAACTAAGTAAATCCAGAGTTTAAACCGAAAATATGTAGGAGTAGTGGTCTTTATTCAGCAGCACTAAATTTCTATACAATACGACCGATTTAGAATTAATCTATTCCTAATTTAATACAAACATAATAAGGACAACAATAACACAATTCCAAAGAACCACGTTTAAAATGTTCTGATAAAACGTCACAAATCACGTGGTGTCCTATAAAATGTTTATGAATGGAAGTTTTCTCCGAAGCCGGGTGGGTGGATGGCTGGACCAATTCGCTCGCTGCACTGCGCTAACAATAAGCTTAAATCTTCGAAGCCCTGTTACATTATTATTGGCTTACGACTTTTGTACCTATCTACTTTATTATAAATTAAGTATAGCTTTTCTTCACTCAATTGTTATAGCAATGAATTACTATTATATTCTGTTGTTAGGAAACTCATTTATTTTATAGACTTAGCTATTTTTGTCTCGAGCAAAATGTGACAAGTTAATCTAGTACCTAATATTATTGGATTTTTAGAGGTCTTAAGAACAGGGTGGAATGTTCCTATATTTTCTAATCTCGCGGAAAACTCTGTTTGCGCGATGTGGGATTTGCGTGACGTCAGGTGTAATACGTAGTTCGTATGTGGTGGTATAAATGCCGCTACTGAATAATGGATTGCCAACACAAAAAGAATTGGTCACCAATATCATTCTGATGATTGTTTGATTAGTTTAAGAAGACGTGTATGGCTACGCTGATAAACAAAGTCCTGAAAGGATAAGGCAGTCAGTAATAGTTACAGTTTCAGGTTTTTACTGGTGACCAGAGTTACCACATAGTTTATGGTGCCTCTTGTCACCAGCTTGCAGGATATTTGTGCAACGCACAATTACAATGCCTTTCATTTTGACAGTTCAACAGCATTGCCTTATTGCGTTATTTACGTTGTTGAGCAGACGAACTTTTCAAATTAGCAATTTCCTTCTAAATCCTAGAATCCTTCGGATTGTAAATGAAAGTGTGTTACGTAATTAGTGGCATATCTATTATCTTTTGGCTCTAAAAGTTGAAGCTAGGTTTAAACGTATGCAGGAGCGGTTGAAGTTTCACGCTGTGGTTTTTTTTCTAGGGAATAAACAGGGTGGTCTATTTCTAGCGGAAGAAATACATAGTAAAATAATTCAATGCTTGTAACGCATGCATGCAAGGTAAATGTTTACATGCTTGTGTTATGGGTCTTAGCAGTTTAACAGGATAGGAAGTGAGCACGCAACTTTGCCATTGTCGGTCACACACCCGTATCGCATGAAAAACCTCCCTGTCTATTGCAAAAAGCCCTGACATAAACTACAATATTTTGAATTTGAGAGGGAGGAACCATATGATTTCAACCAGTCTCTTCATATCTTTATAACAAAGTACCATTTATAACTCAAGAACGGCTGGACTGATTTTTATAATCTTTGATTTGTTGGATTTTTCTCAGCCCCTAATAGCAGAATAACTATAAAAACATGGAAAATTTCACGAAAAAATTCTCATAGATTCGTTCTTATTGATTCTTAGGCGGTACGAAGTTCGCCGGGTCAGCTAGCTGTAAATAAAAAAAAACACTATAAAGTGAAAAATAACTTTAATTTCGGAAGTCGGTGTCTTTGGATTTGTATTTTTGTTTTTTGCCACCGACTTCCGAAATTAAAGTTATTTTTCACTTTATAGTGTTTTTGGAAGTCGGTTGTTTTTTTTGTAAAAAAGTTTTTATTTTTTACTTTTTAGTGGGTCAGTTTGTAATTTATCTAAGATGCCTAATGTCAACTGCTGACCACCTTTTACAAAATATTGCTTTTCCCGATGCAGGGACGTTAATTGTTGAGGAGTTCTCCTAGTATTCCACTCTCCTAGCTGATAATCCTGGCTGCAGCATCAGGCCAGACTTATGTCAACATTGCATTGAACCTAAAATTTAGTCCTGTTTAAAATGAGCCCAAACACGACTACGGTGCTGTAATTTCAAGGTTTGTACTTTTTATGGTGCTCCTGGCTTCAGCATCAGGTCTGTAAGTACTTTGGTGTTCCTCATTAACAGTACGTTTATCCACAAATCGAGCCCTTTTCAATGAGCCTAAACACGATATATCTGCTGTTAGTTGTCGAGGAGTTATGTACTCTGCAGACTATCCTGACTGCAGCATCAGGTCATGACTTGATGATCATGAGACCAAATGTGGCAAATGCCCTATCAAACATCAAAACAATTTACTAAAACAGTCCTTAAGGAGTTGTACCTTCCATCATCAGCCCAGCTACCTGAGATGGTGACAACCATACGCAAATACACAAGATACTTCATAAAATATGCGAAAAACAATAAGTAAGCCTATCAAATTTTAGGGTTGCCCTCGATTTCTCTAAGATCCCATCATCAGATCCTAACTTGGTGACAATGGGACCACCTCAGAACTATCTACTTTCGAACAAAAAAAAGAATTTTGAAAATCCGTCGACAATTGGCGGAGTATTCGATGAACAAACATACAAAAAAAAAAAAACATACAAACACCCGAACATAGTACCAGTCATTCCCATTTACAGCGAGGTTGATTCCAGGCTGGTTTACTTAATTATAGTTTTTTACAATCCTCCGATATACGATATGATGGATACGACCTTTACCGGAAAATATTTACACTTTCGCGACCTAATAAAAGTAGGTTGATGGCGACCGTTCCCTAAACACACTTCCAAAGTTAACCCATCTTACACTACAGGATCTATTAATAGCATTAACAGTGGAAACACATAACAACAACAGTCATAATCCAATGTGAATACTTAATCGATTGGGCCCACAAATAACAGTAAACAAAGCGAAACAGTGACAACAGTAGATCGTGGAGCGGTATCGTAGGTAATTGTCGCGGTGGTATCCGCATTCGAGTCACAATCTACTTCTTTACTATGCAGACGACACTTTGAACGTTAATCGTCGACCTCACACACACTAGCATGAAGCTAGGTGATACGACATTTAGCGGGGTACAAGAACGCTCGCATACGACATACTTTTTGTAGCTCCTACAATAGGTTAGATTTTTTTATATGGCCTCCTTTTTGCAGGACGTGTCTGTTGATAATCATTTGATCTGTACTGTGTGATTAAGCTCCTACAAAAAACCGGCCACCGTTTCTATGTCGTCTGCGAACGCTCTAAAGGGACTCATTCGCGAGTTCCAACTAAAATTTCGTGCAAATGAAGTATATATTATGTTCCTCTGTGTGTGTAGACAAACCATGAATGTAGTAAGGCATTTATACAGTGCGTAATCTGTGTTCATGGAACCATAAGCTCCGCCTACTACGTTTCTGTTGTGGGTAAGTTTTCTCATTTTTCTCCAAGGCCCAGTACTCGGTCCGTTGAGAATTTTTACATATTTGTATCCTTATCCCTTTTGTTTTTTGGTAAACGTTTATTGCGTATCATATTTCCTTTAGATAAACGTTGTAGGTAGTTTAAAGAGTAGGGATGAGTAAAAATTCGTTTACTGTATCCACTTACGAGGTTGGGGTAGTTCTCGGTTAGGATTAAAGAACACAGCCATACCTTACCCGGGTCAGCGGGATTGTCCGAAAGGGTTACCGCTGGCCCAGAACATAAGTAAAGGGCTAAGGAAGGAACACGGGTGGGTTTTAGTCAGCAAGAGTCTGACAGTCCCTTCCGCTCCACCCAGAGCGGGAGGGGTCATTTGATGATTTCCCATCCGAAAAAAAAAGGAAAAAAAAAGCCATACTTACCTTACTTTGTTGTGCAGTTTTCCGGCTCGTAGAAATTACAGTAAGTAAACTAGTTCTTACAAGCAATGTTGTCCGAATTAAAATGCTGTCTATTACTTAGAAACTGTAACTTTTGCTTCTCTTTGTAAATGTAGCGGAATGTATGACTAATGGCAGTCTACCAAAAAATCTATAGGTTGATTAGAGGTTACGAAATTACGTAATAAAAAATATTAAATAGATATTAAGGTAATATACCTGTAACATACCGAAGTCTTTGACGTCACAATCAAGAATGAGAAGTTTTCACAGAAATATTGATTTACTTACATTATTATAAAGTTCACAAAAGGGTCTTTGAACTCCCAACATTTTAACTCTTAGGACTCGAATTCAGTTTCGAAAGCCTCCGTCTGCACACATTATAACATCGTCTGCTTATAATAAATACTTTTTAGGGTTCCGCACCCAAAGGGTGTAAATGGGAGCCTATTACTAAGGCTCCGTCTGTGCGTCCGTCCGTCCATCTGTCACAGGGCTGTATCATTTGAACCGTAATAGGTAGATTCTTGAAATTTTCACAGAATGTGTATTACTAATAGACGCTATAGCGTCTATTCAACTCATTTTATTTTTATTATTTGTTGTTATGACAACAAATAATTAAAATAAAATAAAGTTTAATGAAATGAAATGATGAAATGATTTTATTTTGTAAGTAGGTTTGTACAAACACTTTTACACGTCAGTCATGTTTTTTATAACTAGATGAAGTCGGCGTTTCCTATCTGACTACTCTGAGAAGAAAGGCCGAAACAAACTCAGAGGTCACAGTCTCTTTTAAAGTCCAGACATAATCTTGGTCAGGTTATATGAAGACCATGTAGATCGATGTCTGAGGTGGTCTTTTGAGGAAAGAACCACACAGATTGAGAGGACCTGTCCAGTCAGTGCACGCATTTGTCAAAAATCGTGCAGCTCAACTCAAGACTTAAGGAGCTCAACGATTCGACGAACAATACCAAAGAAAGGACATTTGGGTAGGCCACATAAATTACTCAAACTGCCAGACCATGAGAAAAAAAAAACAGAACAGAGAGAATATTAAAAAAATATATATATAAGTATGTAAAATGACCCACATCGTCTTCACATTCACAATGAAAAAATAATATAATACTTTACAAAGTAAGCAAATGTCATTGTTAAAAAAAAAAAATATTCATCAATGTCAATGTGTATATAAAAAAGAAAAAAATCATTCAAAATGCAGAAATTGGAAGCAGCTCAATCCCAAGCCTTTTTGTCCTCAATATAATCTTTAACGGTATAAAAGGCTTTCTGGCACAACTTACGTTTAATGAAAGATTTGAATTTATTAAGGCTTAGATCTTGAACGTGGCTTGGTAGTTTATTGTAAAAGCGTATACATTGGCATCTGAACGAGCCACCTATTTTCTTGAGCCTGGTTGTAGGTACAACATATTTGTGTTTGTTTCTAGTATTTATATTATGGATATCACTGTATTTTTTAAACAATTTTATATTTTTATGGGCATATAAAAGATTTTCATAAATGTACTGAGAAGGCACAGTCATTACATTAATCTCTTTGAATTTGTCTCTGAGAGAGTGTCTCGGACTTAATTTATAAATTGATCGAACAGCTCGCTTCTGCAAAACAAAGATAGTCTGAATATCGGCGGCATTTCCCCACAATAGAATACCGTACGACATTACACTATGAAAATAGCTAAAGTACACTAAACGGGCAGTCTCTATATCAGTTAAATTTCGAATTTTTCTAACAGCGTATGCTGCAGAACTTAGCTTTTTTGACAATTTATCTATATGTGGACCCCACTGAAGCTTAGCATCCAAAGTTATGCCCAAGAATACTGTGTTGTCTTCAGGATTCAATTCCTCGCCCTTTATCAACACATTAGTTTTCACCTGCCTTACGTGGGGTAGCGTAAACTTAATGCATTTGGTTTTCTTCTCGTTTAGAAGCAAATTATTAACATTGAACCAGTGGACTACTTTCGAGATCGCGCTATTTACATCGTCAGTAACCAACTGCTGACGTTTAAGTTTAAACAAAAGAGAAGTGTCATCTGCAAACAACACTATATCATGATGATCCTTTATGAGGTACGGCAAGTCATTAATATAAATGAGAAACAAGAAAGGACCAAGAATTGAGCCCTGTGGGACTCCCATTGTTACTATAGATCCGGGTGATCTTTTTCCATTAACGTCAACGCTCTGAATCCTTTTACTCAAGTATGAAATAAGAAGATCCAGAGCAGTGTTTCGGATCCCGTAGTGGCGGAGTTTCCTGATTAACGTTTCGTGAAGAACGCAATCGAATGCCTTGGACAAATCACAAAAGATGCCCAAGGCATCGCATTTATCTTCCCATGCATTATAAATATGTCCTAATAGTTCAACGCCGGCATCAGTAGTTGAACGACCCCTTGTAAAACCAAACTGCTTGCTATGTAATAATTTATGTTTATTAAAAAAATCTTTGCATTTGGTCTAAAATTAATTTCTCAAAAATTTTACTAAAGGTAGGTAGTACAGAAATAGGTCTATAATTTGTGGGGTCTGATGTACTACCTGATTTAAACAAAGGTATTATTTTACTATTTTTCATAAGGTCAGGAAACTCCCCATTGTCAATACAACAATTAAAGATAATAGCTAGAGTAGGCGCTACAATGTCAATAATAGACTTGGCTACTTCTACAGAATTACCCCACAGATCTGCAGTCTTTTTTACATTTAAAGTGTGAAAGGTTTTAATTATATCTCTACAGGTAATATATTCAAAATGAAATTCTGAATCGCAACCATTAACATTTTCTCTAAGCAAAGACTCAGCAACAGAAGGTGATGAGTTTAGTGATTTAGTAGTTGAAACGGGAATATCTGAAAAGAAATTTTCAAATGCCTCGGCGACTTGTGTGTCTGATTTTATTATGTTGTCATTAATAGACAGGCTGTAGTCAGTATTTCGGTTACTAGATCTTCCCGTTTCACTATTAATAATATTCCAAGTCGTTTTAATTACATTACTGCTGTTTTTAATCTTTGAACTCAAATAACGTGACTTGGCCATATAACAAACTTTTTTAAATAATTTTGAATAATTTCTAACATACAAATTAAATTCATCAGTGTTAATATAAGTCCTTTCATTGTACAGTTCATAAAGCCGTGTTCTACTTTTATGAATACCAATGGTAGCCCAATCACTGAACGATGCATTACTATTAACCGAAATAGTCTTGGGAATAAAGGTAGAATCAAATTGTTTACAGTATACATTAAAAAAATTATCATAAAGATGATTAGGATCAGCATGAATAGACAAAACTGGTAATTTATCAATGAGTTTAACTTTAAAAGCCTCCAAGCGACTTGCAGTTTTGGGGTTAACAGTGATATCCTTTTTAGCCACTTTTTTGTTTTGATTTTGAATAGTAATCCTTTGCCCGCAATGATCAGAATCTAGTAAAGTTATAATTTCTTTGTGGCTTGGTATAATATCTGTATATATATTATCTAGGCATGTGGCACTAGTAGGGGTTATTCTTGTGGGCTCCAAAAATAGGTTTAGAAGATTGTAGGACTGAAACAGACTTAAAATTTTACTACAAGAACCTGAGTTTTCTAATAAATTGACATTAAAATCACCGCAAATGATAACGGACTTGTTTGAGTTACAAATCCTGTGTAACACTTCATCCATTACCTTTTCAAAGCAGTCATACAATCCTGAAGGGGGTCTATACACACTTAATACAATAGAGTGCTCCAATTCTACACAGGCAATTTCAACCATACGCTCAACTGATAGGCTCACAATATCTATACGATCTTTAAATTTGAGCTGGTTACTTACTAAAATTAATGAGCCACCATGTATAGCATTTGTTCTGCTAAACGAACTACCAACCTGGTGATTATTAAAATTGAACAAGAACTGGTGGCTTTTCAGCCAATGTTCTGTTATACAAAGTATGTCAATACTATTAAAATTCATAAATAATTCTACTTCTAATTCTTTGTTCATAAATCCTTGAATATTTTGATGCACTAGGTTGATACTATTGACTGATTTTAAGCTTTTTTTGCGTACATTATAGCTAGAGGTTGCCTCTATTGTCTTAATTTCTAATTTAAATTATTAGCAATGTCATTAATAGTGACCAAATTATTGGCAGAATTATTTATAATGTCATTGCATTGCTCAAAAGAAGCAAGTTGTTTAGCCAAATTTTTGGCTGTAATAGAAAAAAAATAAGATAGCGACACAGCTATCTGTCTTTTATAATAGTCAGAAAGATAGTACATAACAATGTTATATCTATCTTTTGTCAAATAGAAATTATTACTAACATAATTGTTAATATCAACTAAATGGAACATGTTATTATTAAATGTCAAGTTATGCAATGTCATATTCAATTCAAATCTTAAGCTATTTTCTTCCTGTGGCAAACTGTTACTATAAGGGAATGTAAACAATACAACTTTTCTTAAACTAAGGTTGCATAATGTTCTATGATACTGGAGCAGTTCTCCTTTGTTTACATTTCCCCTATTACCCATAAAAATTAATAAAGTTGTATCCTGGGTAAAGTTACATTTAATAATTTTTTTCATAATATGAAACAAAGAACAACCAGGCATACAGTAATTTATTATTGAGTGTCCCGGATATTCAGCTGTTAACAAGTGTCCTAAGTCCTTACCGATCTCATCACAAAATAACACAATATCATTATTTAAAGTTTTTTTTTTTTATAATCTTTATTTATTTACAGGGTTTTTTCTATAAAGAATATGTCACCCCGATTATTGAATACAATAAATATAACAAACTAACCTACCCGCAACCTTATACCCATAATAATAATATGATATAGTGTTCTGGCCTCATCTGACAATGGTGAGGCCAGCACGCTATTATAATAGCCTACATTAAAATTATTGTCAAAAGCTTGACGTCTTTGGACTCCAATACGACTACATTCCGTCAATATGTGATGCACATCTTCTATGACTCCACAGACAGCGCAATTGGGTGAATCAACTCTGCGCATCATAAAACCAAAACTATTGAGAGGAACATGGCCGGATCGGAGTCTCAAAGCTATCACGACTTCTTGCCTATTCATCCTGCCCTCGCTGAACCAAAGCATACGTGGAAGCGATGGCTGAATCGTTTTGTACCAAATGCCCTTCGTTAGAGATCTTTTATCAAAATATTCTGACCAGGATTGAATACATCTATCTCTAACTAGGGGTAAAAGTTCAGTATGCCATGGAGGACAAGCATAAAATTCTCCATCAGACGCGGCTTCATTTGCCAGACGATCAACCATCTCATTACCATCGAGTCCAACGTGAGAAGGAATCCATTGCAATACAATAGTTTTATGTTTGGCAACTAGTTCAGTGATGGCCTCTAAGATACTATATGCCAATGGAATGCCCCTGAAAGGTGAAGTACTCGTGCATCTCAACAGATGGAGAAGGGCACTATTTAAAGTTTGTTTACACTGTTTATACGAACTATTAGTAGAAGGAATTATCAAATCAACACAGGGCTGCACTAAGGTGGTATTGCAAGTTGTCAATGAATGGTCCGGTGTGACATTGGTTGGTGTTTGACAATGCTCACAGTTGTTTTTTTTGTGAGTTTACCAGCTCATTCATTGCCAACACATATTCCCTCATTAGGTCTTCAGAGGTATTATATTTGTTGGTCATTGAACTAAGTTTCTCCTGTAGATGGTCAAGTTCAGATTGCAAGGTCTCTGTGTCAATGTTGTACTTCCTAGTACTCTGCTCCAAATTATAAGAATACATGTTTAAAATTATTAAAGGGGGTCCCCAAACAAGAAACTTGTTTTGTTTTTACTAAAGTTTTTTTTTTATATTAATTTGTGTTAAATATTGAACGGTGTTACGGAACCCTTCCCCCACTTGGCCGCTTTTTTAGTTTCATGCCAGTAACCTTTGCATAATTTAGTCAAAAAAGAAAAAGAATTCAGACTCTTTGTTAGTTCGTAACTTCGGAATGACTAAATCTATTTCGATTCAACTTTTACTTGTTATATAAGAATGGACTGCTGCAGTTGTTACGTGTATCTAGATTTAATATGCCCTATGACAATCTGGATAGTTACTTAGCTGATAGTGAAAGTGCCTTAAAAAAACCACCTCACAAAATAATGCCTAATGTAGTTATTAAAATTAATAATTTCTGTCTCTTGGAACAGTTTCCTTTGGAACATGACATTTTTTGTTTCAAGTAAGTAAAGCAACAGCAGATTAATTACTTTTATTGTAATGTAACAGAAAACATTACATGTAAAACAATTTTATCTCATTACAACAAACACGTAAGAAAAGAAAAAGCGCCAACGATCTTACAAAAAAAGTTAACACGTTGTATCAAAGAGGCCGGAGTGCCCGGTGCGCCTCATTGGACATACGCCAGACCTTAGAGACTTATCTAGACTTTTTCGGCTGATTATAATAAGTTGAGCCATTTGCCGCCATTATAACACATTCTATGTGCGACTTTGGCCAAATTGTTCACTATATCTTTATTTGAACACTTCGTATATATGTCTGGGCATTGGTTTGATGTCGAATGTCGAACATCTTATTTGCACCGTTTATTATTTCTGACTCAAAAGTTTTAGGCGGCTATTAAGTAGCAGATGTAATCGTTCCATTTGGGATATCGATTTTTGCCGGTTCTGGGTAGACTGCATTGGGATCTTCTCAGTTCGGTTGACATGGCGCTGATTGTATTATTAAACATGTATGACGACACGGTTGGCGCAGTGGTTAAGCGATTGACTGCTGCGCTGCGTGTCGCGGGTTCGATTCCCGCACGGAACAAATATTTGTATGACCTACAAGTAGTTGTTCCGGGTCTGGCTGTTTGTGTACGTGAATTTAAATGTTTGTAAACGCACCCACAATACAGGAGAAATTCCTAGTGTGGGGCAACGTTTTATTTAAAACAAACAAACAAAACAAACAGTAAATTTTCTCAAAAAATTATAGATTTCCACGAGACTCCTTCTTGCGGAAATCTACTTTCTAGCCAATAAGTTCTTTTAATCTAAGTATACTAATAATAAAGCTGAAGAGTTTGTTTGTATGTTTGTTTAAACGCGCTAATCCCTGGAACTACCCACAGAACAGATTTAATCTCTTCTGTGGAACTGCCAGTCAGATTTGAAAATATATTTTTGCATTTGATAGCCCAATTCTTGAGGAATGCTATAAAACATCACGCAAAAAGAAAAAAAGTCAAAAATAACACATTAATAGCGCAGGCAGACGATGCGATGCGACGGGGTGGGTCGGGGGAAACGGGAAATTTCACGCGAATGAAGTCGCGGACAGAAGCTACTGATTTAATATTTTTACAAAAT
This sequence comes from Oligia fasciuncula, assembly GCA_963082905.1. Classification (NCBI taxonomy): domain Eukaryota; kingdom Metazoa; phylum Arthropoda; class Insecta; order Lepidoptera; family Noctuidae; genus Oligia; species Oligia fasciuncula. The sequence goes on from OY720398.1 coordinate 14,239,795, forward strand.
ATTTAAGTAATTAGGTCATTTTTGAGCTATTGCGAAGTAATATTCATTGCAATTTCAAATTTGTTTTTTGCATCAAACCCTAGCAGGATATCTTGTCAGTTTTATACAAGTCTAAGCCGTTATAATTTAGCAACTAATGTTCAATTTATAGTCGACTAGTTCCACTGTAGCTGCTCTTGTCAGTAACTGCGAAATGAATCGAAAGTGATTAATAATGTTACCGCTATTAGTTCGGAACTCAACGAATCTAATTATGAAACAAGTTCTTTCCTATAGCTAGCTAGTATTTAGTCTATACGTATACTATTTCATACTGGTTTTTTGGATGCCTACTAAATCTCAAGTCATGCCTAATATATCCGGATAAGCGCCTAAGGAATTTGACATTTTAACATTGATCAAGATCAAATCGGTCTCATGCTAGGTAAAGGCCACTGGTCAGCAAATACTTATACTAGGTACTGTGCTCATTAGATTTTTAAGACTAAATGTACGACAAGAGTTGCTCGTTTGTTTTTGGCTCCCAGATTAAAATTTGTACATTAGAACCAGTTCATGTCTGTGCATCGTGAAACTCTTCGAACAATTTCAGTCTTACAACTCCAGTTCTATTTCTATTCAACTCCCTTAAACTGAAAACAGTAGACCGTAAACCCCGTAAACGTTGAATTGTCCTGGAATTTACAGCAAATTTAACGGAACCAAACACGGTCTGTCTCGGGTCGGGCAAGCCGGCGAGCGCGGCACATTGTTACTCAGTCGCTACCTAGATGGCGCTAGTCGTTAGGGTATCTCGCCGGTTGAAATGGAATTCATCGGGCCTTCAGACGGTCATTATAATCGGGCCCATTGTCACGTTCTTGTGAACCGGCCCCAAAAGTAAGTATCAAATAACAATAAGAAAAATTAAGGCGAATACCGACAGCTCGAATGTATTTCGTTTTATTTAAAAGTTGTTTTATTAGTGGTGCCCGTTTGTAGGGAGCTGGCGTTGTAAATTGAATGACTGGCTGCTTAAATATTAATTCAATTTTAAACAAATTCATAGTGGTGTATTTATTTTAGTGATCAATCAACGGAGTTTAAAGACAAATGAATGCTGATATCATGCAGAAATAATAGTTAAATATTGCATTTATGCAATACTTAGCTATTATTTCGAAAGGGTTTACCCTTTCGCTGACACAACTTATAATTGCCCTAAACCGGGGTCGGTAACTATCCCTTTGAGTAACTCAGGCGTGCCTTTCTATCAATCAAAGGCGCAGGAATGAGGAGCAAAAGTCTTCCGTTACAACAAAACATTTCTTTGTGTGCAAGATTTGGGTTTATGTTAGGAATTTTTATTTGTATGTGTGTATAGCAATATTTAATTTTTGCATTAGCAGCTTGCAGATTATACTCACACTCTTCATTTTTAAAATAACTATCGTGAATTGTGCTACTTATTTCTTTTATACCATATTCTATGTTCTTCCACCTATCAAGCATCTAGTTGATAGGTTGCCAACCTTATTTTGCCCACCACCCACTTTGAGAATAATATATTTTTTTCTAGATCCCAATTTTTTTTACTTACCATCTGATACAGCCATTGCTATGATTATATTTAAACGTGTAATAATTTATATAGGCGTAAGACAGGATATCCGGTTTGCATCCGGTTAGACTGGAAGCCGACCCCAACATAGTTGGGAAAACGCTAGGCAGATGATGACGTAATACAGGTTTTTTTTTTATATGTGTGTGTGTGTTTAAGACAATAGAGGCAACCTCTAGCTATAATGTACGCAAAAAAAGCTTAAAATCAGTCAATAGTATCAACCTAGTGCATCAAAATATTCAAGGATTTATGAACAAAGAATTAGAAGTAGAATTATTTATGAATTTTAATAGTATTGACATACTTTGTATAACAGAACATTGGCTGAAAAGCCACCAGTTCTTGTTCAATTTTAATAATCACCAGGTTGGTAGTTCGTTTAGCAGAACAAATGCTATACATGGTGGCTCATTAATTTTAGTAAGTAACCAGCTCAAATTTAAAGATCGTATAGATATTGTGAGCCTATCAGTTGAGCGTACGGTTGAAATTGCCTGTGTAGAATTGGAGCACTCTATTGTATTAAGTGTGTATAGACCCCCTTCAGGATTGTATGACTGCTTTGAAAAGGTAATGGATGAAGTGTTACACAGGATTTGTAACTCAAACAAGTCCGTTATCATTTGCGGTGATTTTAATGTCAATTTATTAGAAAGCTCAGGTTCTTGTAGTAAAATTTTAAGTCTGTTTCAGTCCTACAATCTTCTAAACCTATTTTTGGAGCCCACAAGAATAACCCCTACTAGTGCCACATGCCTAGATAATATATATACAGATATTATACCAAGCCACAAAGAAATTATAACTTTACTAGATTCTGATCATTGCGGGCAAAGGATTACTATTCAAAATCAAAACAAAAAAGTGGCTAAAAAGGATATCACTGTTAACCCCAAAACTGCAAGTCGCTTGGAGGCTTTTAAAGTTAAACTCATTGATAAATTACCAGTTTTGTCTATTCATGCTGATCCTAATCATCTTTATGATAATTTTTTTAATGTATACTGTAAACAATTTGATTCCACCTTTATTCCCAAGACTATTTCGGTTAATAGTAATGCATCGTTCAGTGATTGGGCTACCATTGGTATTCATAAAAGTAGAACACGGCTTTATGAACTGTACAATGAAAGGACTTATATTAACACTGATGAATTTAATTTGTATGTTAGAAATTATTCAAAATTATTTAAAAAAGTTTGTTATATGGCCAAGTCACGTTATTTGAGTTCAAGGATTAAAAACAGCAGTAATGTAATTAAAACGACTTGGAATATTATTAATAGTGAAACGGGAAGATCTAGTAACCGAAATACTGACTACAGCCTGTCTATTAATGACAACATAATAAAATCAGACACACAAGTCGCTGAGGCATTTGAAAATTTCTTTTCAGATATTCCCGTTTCAACTACTAAATCACTAAACTCATCACCTTCTGTTGCTGAGTCTTTGCTTAAAGAAAATGTTAATGGTTGCAATTCAGAATTTCATTTTGAATATATTACCTGTAGAGATATAATTAAAACCTTTCACACTTTAAATGTAAAAAAGACTGCAGATCTGTGGGGTAATTCTGTAGAAGTAGCCAAGTCTATTATTGACATTGTAGCGCCTACTCTAGCTATTATCTTTAATAGTTGTATTGACAATGGGGAGTTTCCTGACCTTATGAAAAATAGTAAAATAATACCTTTGTTTAAATCAGGTAGTACATCAGACCCCACAAATTATAGACCTATTTCTGTACTACCTACCTTTAGTAAAATTTTTGAGAAATTAATTTTAGACCAAATGCAAAGATTTTTTAATAAACATAAATTATTACATAGCAAACAGTTTGGTTTTACAAGGGGTCGTTCAACTACTGATGCCGGCGTTGAACTATTAGGACATATTTATAATGCATGGGAAGATAAATGCGATGCCTTGGGCATCTTTTGTGATTTGTCCAAGGCATTCGATTGCGTTCTTCACGAAACGTTAATCAGGAAACTCCGCCACTACGGGATCCGAAACACTGCTCTGGATCTTCTTATTTCATACTTGAGTAAAAGGATTCAGAGCGTTGACGTTAATGGAAAAAGATCACCCGGATCTATAGTAACAATGGGAGTCCCACAGGGCTCTATTCTTGGTCCTTTCTTGTTTCTCATTTATATTAATGACTTGCCGTACCTCATAAAGGATCATCATGATATAGTGTTGTTTGCAGATGACACTTCTCTTTTGTTTAAACTTAAACGTCAGCAGTTGGTTACTGACGATGTAAATAGCGCGATCTCGAAAGTAGTCCACTGGTTCAATGTTAATAATTTGCTTCTAAACGAGAAGAAAACCAAATGCATTAAGTTTACGCTACCCCACGTAAGGCAGGTGAAAACTAATGTGTTGATAAAGGGCGAGGAATTGAATCCTGAAGACAACACAGTATTCTTGGGCATAACTTTGGATGCTAAGCTTCAGTGGGGTCCACATATAGATAAATTGTCAAAAAAGCTAAGTTCTGCAGCATACGCTGTTAGAAAAATTCGAAATTTAACTGATATAGAGACTGCCCGTTTAGTGTACTTTAGCTATTTTCATAGTGTAATGTCGTACGGTATTCTATTGTGGGGAAATGCCGCCGATATTCAGACTATCTTTGTTTTGCAGAAGCGAGCTGTTCGATCAATTTATAAATTAAGTCCGAGACACTCTCTCAGAGACAAATTTAAAGAGATTAATGTAATGACTGTGCCTTCTCAGTACATTTATGAAAATCTTTTATATGCCCATAAAAATATAAAATTGTTTAAAAAATACAGTGATATCCATAATATAAATACTAGAAACAAACACAAATATGTTGTACCTACAACCAGGCTCAAGAAAATAGGTGGCTCGTTCAGATGCCAATGTATACGCTTTTACAATAAACTACCAAGCCACGTTCAAGATCTAAGCCTTAATAAATTCAAATCTTTCATTAAACGTAAGTTGTGCCAGAAAGCCTTTTATACCGTTAAAGATTATATTGAGGACAAAAAGGCTTGGGATTGAGCTGCTTCCAATTTCTGCATTTTGAATGATTTTTTTCTTTTTTATATACACATTGACATTGATGAATATTTTTTTTTTTAAACAATGACATTTGCTTACTTTGTAAAGTATTATATTATTTTTTCATTGTGAATGTGAAGACGATGTGGGTCATTTTACATACTTATATATATTTTTTTTATTATTCTCTCTGTTCTGTTTTTTTTTCTCATGGTCTGGCAGTTTGAGTAATTTATGTGGCCTACCCAAATGTCCTTTCTTTGGTATTGTTCGTCGAATCGTTGAGCTCCTTAAGTCTTGAGTTGAGCTGCACGATTTTTGACAAATGCGTGCACTGACTGGACAGGTCTTCTCAATCTGTGTGGTTCTTTCCTCAAAAGACCACCTCAGACATCGATCTACATGGTCTTCATATAACCTGACCAAGATTATGTCTGGACTTTAAAAGAGACTGTGACCTCTGAGTTTGTTTCGGCCTTTCTTCTCAGAGTAGTCAGATAGGAAACGCCGACTTCATCTAGTTATAAAAAACATGACTGACGTGTAAAAGTGTTTGTACAAACCTACTTACAAAAAATAAAATCATTTCATCATCATTTCATTTCATTTCATTTCATATAATTATATAGTTTTCTCTGGGTCTTCTACCGCCCCGCTGAAAGTCTCAAACGCCCGCGAGGGGTCTTCGCCCGCGTTGAGAACCTATGATCTAGATTGATATCTACATTCTCAAGACAGTTAAAACTATCAAACTAAGTCAGTTTGATAGTTTGTTTTTCGCCTTTGCCTACCAAATGACGTTGAATATATCGAATCGTTTAAGGCAGGCACTTGCCAAGTGAAAGCGTGACGTCATTCATACTGCATACATTCTATAAACGCACTTGAAATCGGACATTGTGCATTTGTAAGGACACCAGCTGTATCGGAATGTGATATGTGGCACTGATTTTGAGTTCACAGTCTTTCTTTGATACTGGGATCTTTAGCAACTATGTGGTTGTAAGTGGAGTAATATTGCTACGTTACGTCACGTTTGGATAACGATTTAGTCATCTCAGTTCAATATTGTCAGACCTAAACTGGAGGAATCTGTGCTCGTACACTTCGTTATTTTTTAAGTTATCAAGTTGCATTTCTTTTAAATTTTTCGGGGACACGAGAAGAGCCATCGATGGTAGGATTAAAAGTTATTAGGATAGAAAATAAATTTAAACTAAAAATACATTTATTATTATTGTTGGATTATACCTTAAAGAAATCTAGAAAATAGAAGAATTCACAGGCGACCTCGTTAAACCAGCTTAATGAGTCTACTCATACTTATTTGTAGGAAAAACAAATAGGTAGAATAAGATTTCAAAAACTAGATCAAGATGACTTTGCACAAACATCGTCAACTACTTACAATATCTCTGGATCGTAAACTTAGCTCGTAAATTACTCTCCTTTTAATTAACGATTTATGACTTTGTCTTTGTTATTATCGTTTTAATTTGTAAATAAGTAGGTTAGTAGTTGACTTCCTTGTTGGTCTAGTGGTCGCAAGCTCTAATGATAAGCATGAAGTCCCGGGTTCGATTCCCAGATCGGGGAAAGTGTTATTCAGTTTTTCCATCAGGAATTACTCAGTAGCAGCACGGAGTCTGGATTCGTGCCCGGTTGATGGCAATAGGATCGCCCCCAATTACATGGGACTTAAAACCTATTGGGTTGGGGCCCAACTGGGTACACCCACATTTCGCCAGTAGGTGTACCTACATTAGTAAATACAGGTACCTACACCTCTGCCTTACCCTTCCGGGATTACAGAACGTGATGTTATGTTAAGCATAAGTTAGTAGTAGATATTACATTTCTAATTGAAGATATTATAACGATAATCACAGGTAGGTATATAGATATACTCTTACGTTCGATGCTTACAAGCAGTGCATGGCTATGGTGTATTGTATTTTAATGTAAACAATTCCACAATTCACCCTGTGCCATAAACAATTACTGATGCATAAACATTTTTCCCACAAATAACAGTAAAACTATTTAATATTGTTTTTTCATTAACTTTTCATGTTTCTTTGTATTTCGTTCCTTATGTTCCCCTTCTGCATCTTTTGTGCAGCCCCTTACCTTCGGGTACTATTTTTCCTGGACCATTAACCACCCCTGTAATAATTCGATGAAAGCATTTGTTGACAGGCCCAAATTCTGGATAGATAGCAGTGCACAATGCTATTTTGATATAAGGTCAAAAAAGAATTTATTTACATATAGCTCGTGAAACGTTGGTCCCAGCTGTCATTCCTAGATCTTTGACAGTCATTACGGGTAGTCAGAAACGCGAAAGTCCGATATTCAAATTTATTCAGGTATCGTATTACCCATCAACTGGGTTGTGAAGGTCAGATTCGATTCCTACCGGCTTCCCTTTGAAAAATGGCACAGTCAGTAAGTATTCTATAGACAATTAATATAATCTTAGGCTTACTTCTTACAAAAATTGACCCTTCGCTACTGGTAGTCACTCCATGTAAAATACTGGTATTCAGCTGCATCCAGTTAGACTGGAAGCCGACCTCAACGTACATAGTTGGGAAAAGGGCATATGATGGTCATTTCTTTAACTAAGTTGGTCTTTGGGTAGAACTTTTTAGTTGATTGCTTCGACTAATTTTAAAGATTCCCGTTTGGTTTAGGCATTATCTAATCAATTTTAAATGTCACAGCCTCATAGATTCTCGCCTCCGCACATTGTAGATCAAATCTAGCTAGCGTTTATTGAATTAAGTAGATCCAAATCCGCTAATTTAGTTCATCGGCATTAGATTGCCTGATTGTATGTACCTACAACATGAGATTTTTTTATAGAAAAGATGGAATTCCAAGACTTTCCTAGGTTGATGGGTTATTTTAAGTTTTCTGTTTTTGTTTTTTTTTTGTTAGTTTTAAATGCTCCTTTTTACTGTTTGTATTGTCTGTACGTGTCCCGAATAAAATATTTTTCTTTCTTATTTTTTTCTTTAATCTACCTACTTCTTTAAATAAAAATAAAATGCTGTTCGTTGGTATAAGCGTATCACTAGACAACGGCTGGACTGATTTGGTAATTTGTAGTTCGTAATAGTCCAAATTAGGTTTTTATGAGTTTCCAACGGGGCCCACCCAGTTTTTAGTCTGTTATTTAAAAATATTAATTATTTTTATGAATAGATTAGCAGCGCCCCACTGTTTCACCCGCGTAAGTTTCGATCCCGTAGGAAAAAGTATCCTATGTGGTAATCCAGGAAATGGTCTATCTGTGTGCCAATTTTCATCCAAATCTGTTCAACGGTTTACGCGTGATTGAGTAACAATCATCCAAACATCTTCACAAACTTTCACATTTATAATATTGGTAGGATATGCTTGGAGCAGAGATTTTTTTTTAAACATAGTCAATGGTAAAATTTGTTTATTTTGACTGATTTACACAAAAAAAAAAACACTTAAAAGGGAAATAAACTCAAATAAATTTGAAAAATAAACTTAGTTTATCGTCCATTTCCTGCAACCGTTTGATGATATATGTTATGGTTAGTAGCGAGTGAAGCCTGTTCTGCTCTGTATGCACTCTCTAAGCCTAACTGGTACACTTTCAATAAGATGGGTAACATTTTGTTCCGGAATTCGTTACCAACAGGCTTCTTTTCAATTGATCCCATAAATGCGCGAAGGGGTTGAGGTCGGGACTCATAGCTGGCCATGGGAAAACTGTGTTATTGGCCTCAGAAAGTGCTCTTTGTGTGGCACGGGCCGTATGTATGTGAGCAAATGCCGGCGCCCATTCTTTGCGAAAATGGGATAACATGAGGTTGGATTACCCGCTCATCGCAACAGGCGGCGGTTACAGTACCCTCATCCAGTATTGCCAGCTCTGTTTTGCCTACCAAGCTTATTCCCATCTATACCATAACACTTGGACCCCCAAAATGGTCTATTCTATGGATGCTTGGTTCTGTAAAACGTTCACCTTGCTTATCATCACTGAAAAACTTGACCCTACAGGTAGTCAGAGTACAATCCTCCAGTTATCTATTGCCCAGTTCAAATACTCGCAAGCGTACCTTAAGCGCGTTGCTGGGCCCTTGTCAGTTTGAGTCGAACAACACGCACTCTGGAACGTTGACCATCTTTGTGGTGACGATTACGAATGGTTTGATCACGGACTCTGGTCCCAGCAGATTGCGACAGCCGGTTTTATACGGCCTGGGCGGTCACGGTACGCTCTCTTCGCGCAGTTAACCTGATGCACCGGTCTTCCTGGGAAGTTGTGGCTGTAATTCTTCCTGATCCAGGCCTCCTAGTTACACTCTCGGTCTCCCGAAAGCATTTCCACACGTTTCGGATAGCTCGTCGTGATACACCGAGACGTATTGCTACAGATCTCGAGCCTCCCACCTGAAGCATAGCAACAGCTCTTACTGCGCTTTCCATGTCCATATGACGACGAAAACCAAGCATAGTAATCACGATTAACACCAAAATAAAAAAAAAAAGCTGTGACGGGTAACGTCAACGCTTTGAATCGGACTGAGAACACAAGTGAAGAAATTCGTACAGTCACGAGCACTAATATTAACACTTGGCAACTTTAAATTGCGATTTTTTCACGAAATAACGAATGCAACGTTGAAATACGACATATGGCTTCGAAAATATTGTGTTCCTACTATTATAATTTTTCATTCAAAAATAAAGGAGAAAATCGCCTTTGAATATAGCCAAGTGTATACATACTTTTGCACGTGACTGCACAACAAGTGTTTTTTCAAGCACTTCACATTTTCTGTCTACCCACTTGAATTCGACGCTAAAATTGATGCTCGAATCTTTGTTAGACCCATAAACATATCAAGAACAAAGTTTAAGTAGTGCTTTACTTCACAAGTGCTTACTTAATTATTTATTCTTAGACAAATTTTTAAATGAACTTAGGATGGGTCCTATTTGGTCTTGAGTAGTTTAAACGTTAGTTGGATCGCAATTAGTAAGTAATTAACATTTTCCCCGAAACTAACGTATCGTCTTTCATTCTGACTGCTCAGACTATCTTTGTACGGTTTGTTCCTATAATTTTAGAGCTAGCCTAGTCGATTAATGAAACTTGATCTAAATCCTGTAATTTATTCTAACGATTATCATTTCATTATCATAATAAAATTTTCAGTTTTCTTCTTATCAGCTTTGATAATTTTTCTCCTTTTTTGATGTTGTTATTAATGTTAGTCGTAGTTTGTTTTTTACTATAGGTTTATTATAGGATAAAAAAAAATTATAGAATTAAAAATTTTCAAGTCAAACGTCTCAGAGTTGTTTAGATTTGTTGGTTGTACGCAAGGCTACAAATCAAACTAAGTATACCTTATTTATATTTTCCACGGTGTGTTTATATTATAGCCCTTTCAACTGACTGATTTCGGTTGTGCGTACTCTATCACCTGTATCTTAATTTTTTTCTTATACATTTTATTAGTTTATAACAATACCTGTTCTTTTACAAACAGTGGTACCCGTTGTAGAATCTACACAGGCTTCCACACTCCACAATCTGGTGTGGTCATCAGTGAAACACGGAGCGTTGACTTCCTTCGTGTCCAGTCCAGGACATTGGTAAACTGTCTCGGAACACGCAACGACGTAAAAAAGAAATAGCGAGAACTGTTGGAAAAGCGTTCCAGATAAAGAACTGATTATATTATGGTAAGCGGTATGTAATTATATTGCAGGAATAACTCAAACTCAAAGCATTTATTTCAATAAAATTATAATATTATAATCCTCAAAAAACAAGTCTAATTCATTTTTACAAAAGTATACATTGCTAATTATAACATATTTAATGGACGGATGGGATGACCCCTGCTTGTAACACAGGTTTTTCCTAGCATGCGGGTCACTGATCATTTATTTTGTACCGGGCTATTTGCTCGCTTATATTAAGTGTCACCCTGTATTACTTCTGTATACTTTTTGTGTTAAATAAGTATTATTATTAGTAAAAAAACCGGCCAAGTGCGAGTTGGACTCGCACATGAAGGGTTCCGTACCGCAAGGCAAAAAACGCCGAAAAAACGTTTCTTTAAATTTTAACTTTATTTTATTTTTATTATTTGTTGATAGAGCAGCAAAAGAAATACATCATCTGTGGAAATTTTCTCAGATCCTCGAGATTTTCTTTTTTTTTTGAGATTTTGTATAACGTGATAACGGTTCATGAGGCCTGGTGACACAGACAGGACAGTGGAGTCTTAGGACAGGACAGTGGAGTCTTAGTAATAGGGTCCCGTTTTATCCTTTGGGTACGGCACCCTATTTGAATTGTCAAGGAGTCGGTCAGTCAGAAGTTCAGAACAGAAAGATCTTTTCTTCTCTTCTCTCTCATCTTTTCCTTTTTTTCTTCTCTTTTTTTTACTTCTCCTTTCGCAGATCTGCTGGAAGAAATTTCTTAAGAAATAAGCAAAACCTTTGTACTCAAATTATAATTATGTCATATCATATCCATACGTAACTCGTAGTTTTACTGTGTGATTTTTTATATATACTTTTAAGGTTTATATTAGTATTCATGCCAATTCATGTATTTTCTTCCTTTCTTTGATTCTACTTCTCGATGGTTATGTAAACTTTTCTCCAATCGTATTTTACTATAATAAAAACCGTTTGTCCCACGGGTAAGCTTGTAGGACATGGACATGTTCTGTCTGTTTATCTGTCTAGTATGATAGAGGTACGTAGTGCGTAAATAATTCAGGTTTCTACAAACGGTATAATATTATATTACCTAAGTGTATTCTCAGCCTACATAAATAATAGTAAGTAGTGGCTTGAGAAAAGAATTTTATTTTAGTCTATTTCAATTTGGAGGAAAGGCTCGCGTGATGACGCGTTTATGGCTGGAGAAGGCAGCACGCAGGGAAGAGTGGAAAGCTATGGGAGAGCTATGAAAAAAAAACTTATGCTAAGTATATCTACTTTCTTTCTTCATAAAGTTTTGTTCTTTTGTCTTTTTTAGTTCAATAGCCCATCTCATAGATAACACAAACAAAAAAGCATCAGCTAATAGGAGCACGATATTATATCGTCCGGATCAGTGCTCTATTAAGCGTCTCACACCACACCTGAGACGTTTTTAATTATCGAAAGTAAACATCCCGGAATCTGTTACGGGACTTCATAAATGTAAATTGGAGGCGCGCATCCCGTTTAGCGGGGCTACCCCGCCCCGCGCGCCACCCCGCGGCTCGCCCCCCTCCGCCCCGCGCGGCGACGGCCGAGGAAACGGGGCCGGGCGCCGACGAACCGAGGATTGCGGTGTACATCACTACGATATACTTATCGCTTTCGTTGTATTAGTAAATTTGCGGGAAGATTTTAGTTTTCCCGGAATTGTTGATGTAGCCATGGTTAGACTACGCCGAGATTACTAGTTAACCTAAACCGCTAATCGGATGACAGAAAATTAGAGGTAAAATTTACAGGTTTTTTTCTTTTTGCTGTAATTTGTTTTTTTTAGTGCACAACATTTTTTAATCTAACTGGCCTTTATGTTAGTAAATTCAGATCGATTTCAATTTAGTGTTCAATAATTTGAAAGTGGTTCATTTCATCATTAACCTATTACGACATAAATATAAAACAGATTTTATGGTTCAATATAATTCAATATTTGATACTCATTCAGACCACACAGATGAAGCTGAATCAGAAGAATATAAATCTAACTGTCCTAATGATAAGGATGAAAATGGTTCACAAAATAATAAAACAAAATGAAATATCAAAGACGGACGAGCCGACTTTTGAAAATTTTACAAAAATCCGTGCTGGTTGATTCGTAAGAGGCGTGAATATACTTTTATAGAAAAAGACAATAGGCAGTGAGGGGAAGGGTTTGAGTCGAGGCACAATGGCTGCGTCGGCGAGCCGGCAGGTAGAATAATTAATTGCCCCTCAGAGGCATACGTCCCAGATAGTGCTGTGGCAATTTTAAACAAATCTCGTAATTTTAGTCCTGTCAATAACTACTAAATAATGACGGCAACCGTTTTGTGTCAAATTTTATACAAATTAAAGCAATAGTACCTACTAAGTACATTTTATGAAAATTATAATTTGTTGGAAGTTTCTATTACGAAGTTGTTCTTCAGTTCATTTTAGTGGAAAGTTTAGTCACTTGGAAAATTAACGTAGTGAAGAATTCAAATTAAAATCAGATGTATTGTAATATGACCAAAACCTCTTTGAGTAAGTTTTAAGGGATAAAATGGATGAACTTGAAATAAGCCAAGACTAACTAAATGTAGCAAATATTAATCATGAAATACAAACAGTAAACTATGAACACCGTTGAGAAGGGTAGACATAAGATATATTTTGATAGATAGTCGGCAAACACGATTTATTATATACTCGTTACGAAATAAAGACGATAATATTTAGATAATAGCTTGAATGAAACTGACAGCACACTGACAGGTTAAACGGAAAACGCTTTCAGTTACATTCTTTTGTAATAAATGCGGAGAAAAAATAATTCCAAGATTGTGGTATTGAGATCTGTGTTCTGTACGCAAGTTAATCCCGAAAGGAATCTCTTTATTAACAGCTCGGCTGCTGTTTATTGAAACTGCTCATTCTTGGTTCTGATAATGTGGTGTTTGTGGTACCTAAGCATTTATATTTTCTTCCACAGTCGGTAGAGATAGACAACCTATTTGTAAAGCTTTCGATCATCCATCAAAGTTTACACAGCAAGGTGTGGAAACAAAAAGGGTTTAGTTTGGTGTATCGGTTAACAATTCGGGCACTAGTTCGAAAAATCCACTATCAAAAAACCTCAAAAACTCTCGTTTGTCTCGAATTTTTCGTTTGTCTTTTATTTGTCGGTGCTTTTTTAACATATTGTGGATATAGCTCCTATGCATTCACCGCACTGGCATTCAAACGTTTTTTTCTGTATTGAGTGTATTTCAGACTAGTCCGACGTCAGTAACATTGCTAGCCAGTTGAATGTCCCTTTGAACTTCATTAAATAGCAATCTATGAGTAATATATAGAAACATTTAATCCTTGAAATTGTATTTTGAACTTAGCAATTGCTATTGAAAATACTAGTAATTAATCGCAATAAGCCCAATAAAGTTTAAACGGTGATCTGAAAATGCAATGCTGTCACAACCCTTACTTGAATATAAATGATAGTAAAATTCAATAAAGTACCTAACATTAATTAATAAAATCTAGAAATGTGTGAGTAAAAAAAAAGAATTCTGAAACACAAATTAATTGAATATATACATTCAGTAGGTATATTCTGCAGAAGTTTTTGATACAAATGAACATTTCTATATAATACATGAGTTATTACGAGTAACACGATGAAAACGCTACGTGGGATCCAAAAAATAAAATAAAATAACAGGCTACCTATCATGATTGTATTTCTGGTTAAAATTCAAGCCCCGTGTGCAACATTCTCATGAAAACTGAACAATGAACTGTCAAAATGAAAGGCGTTGCTCAGTAGCAATGGCTTTCATTTTGACACTATCAGTATAGTGTGTTACGTAATTACACCGCAGGTATGAATTAATTGAATGGTTTTGTGAAAATATTACATACTGAATCACCACAGTAATAATATGCATAAGAAAACGAAAGAGGAAAGACCGTAGAACTAATTTAATACGCTTCAAAAGCAGGTCCTACCTACATGTTATGTCGTTAACACTTCATTTGGTCCACTTGAATTATTTCCCTTTGTTAAAAACATTAAGGGAACTAATACACCTGACTAAGTTTATTGTCTTCAAACTGTACAAGACGTGTACAAAGACAAACCTTCAAGTTGCTGATTTAATAATTGATTTACATTTTGTAGAGGGAAACGTTATAAGCATCTTTTTTTGTCATGTCTTCATGCATCCAAAACGGTTGTGCTAAACTTCATACAACATCTGCAAGAACAGCATTTGCTTCCCTGTCTGTCATTTAATAAAGTTTATCGTACTTATAATCATTTGTTATTTTTCTCGGTTTGAACTCTCTCGTAATGTAAACAACTGTTTTTGCTAAATTATCGCCTAATTCACAAAGTATTGTTGTACTAAAGTTTGTGTTTTCTTTACGATCTAGTCGCAGTTATTTTGTTGTTAATTTATACATAAATTCAATGGTTTATCTGTGAGATTATTATTTTGGTAATATTTGAGGAAGATACACTAAGCCTGGCTTGATTTATGCTCATCATTGGGAAAAGTTAGAAAATCCACCATGACTTTTATGAGGATAAATTGTCCTAATTACTGAGCGAGTCCAACGTGTAATATTTGTTTTATTTTCCTGGTAAAAAAAGTCTAACTGTTGAATTGACTCCAAATAATTATAACGGTGAATCTTTAGTTTTGCTTGAAGTTTTCCGTTTGATTAATATCGAGTTTGTCATCTATTAGTATGTTTTTTTTTATAAAGAATTGAAGCTCTTGATCAGATTATTGTGTAAGAGTGTTAACAGGACAGGTGCATTATAATAAAACAATGAGCATAAACTAAACATATCACCATGACCTTATACCAATGATATCCACATTTACGTTTCCAGTTCTTCAATATTAAAACTCATGAGAAAATTAGAAGATGCACTCATGCAGTACAAGGATAAAATGTTGCGTAACGATTATTTTAGTTTTTACGAGTGATGCAACTCTAGGGTTTAGCAAGTGGAGCATTACTAACGATAAATGAATCACAACAATGACATCACCATGGGAAATATCCAATAACTTGCCGACTACAATGAACGATTGCACTGTACTACGGAGTTTGATGTCCTAGCTATCTGTATTAGGTATTTGGGACATCAAAATCTGTGTACAATGACCTCGACGGGCGGCGTGTTCGCGCCAACCTTGCCCAGCCGTCGTCGTCATGGCGGGAGCGCGGGCGGTCGCGGTCGAAATTTTAAACTTCGAACGACACGACACTCGGCACGTTTATTCGAGTGATCCCGGAAAGTAAGTCCGGTCAAGTGCACATCACTAATTTACGTGTTTATGGTTTTAGTGTTGCATATGAGCGGTTGTTTATTAGTTTAATGTTTATTGCTTTTATGGTTAATTTGCATTTGTATGGCGGTTTATGAAGGTGCAACAAATTCCTGAGTTACTTTTATGAGCTAATTGAATTTGCTTCATCATTAATGATGTTTAAAAATAACAGTATCTAGCTACCGATGCAGCAAAATAACATAGTAATTAGGTATATTGGTGAATGAAACTAATTATCAATATGAAACGGAACTATGATTTAATTACTTACCTACTCGTAATAATTATGTTTATGATTTCAGTTAAATAGATCTAAAAGAAGACGAAGTAGTAGGTGCTAATTATAGTAAATCTAAAAACCTTAAACCGTAAGGTTACAGAACATTGGAAATTAGAAGCAGAGTTGTGAAAGTCCCGAAGTGCGGCATGCCAGCGATCACGTAAGATGCAGCTATCTAGCCAGCCACTGAGCCACTCAAATATTTCATAATGCCCATCTGACGACGACGCTAGATGAAGAGAACTACCATCTAGGAGAGAAGAAAAAAATATAGAGAAAAATTTATAGTTAATGACCAATTCTAAGTAAAGGTAGTCTCAGAGACCTACCAGCTAAGAGAGAAGGAATACCGAAAAAATGCTGCGGTCACGCATTCCAAGATGACTATAGCAACAATCTAGTAAGTATGTATTTGAATCAAATGGCGTTAAAGTTTGCAATTATAATTATGTAAAAAGAATATTTGAATACACTTTACATAATGTGAAGAGTAAACACTACATTAATGATATTATATTTTTTTTAAACAAAAAACTTCGACTATTTTGAATACATTACCATTGTAAACACCAAACAGTGTGTATATATTATGTATGAATTTGTTTTCCACAGCTGCTAGCACAAGTAAAGCTAATTGTTATCTGCCAAAATTACTCTTACCGGTTGGCCTCTGCATGTACTAATACGTCGGCATGTAAGGAATTTATTCACTGTGGCAAGGCTACTCTTATTCTGCTAATTCATCTTGTACGTTATAGTTGTACATTTTGATATTTCCAAGACTTTTGCAATGCAAATCGCTGATTCTGTACACGTTCGCCAATTGACTGGCCGTTGGACTTGTACTAATAAGCGTGTGGTTAGATTACAATGAGCATTAGCATCGTTTCTCACTCGGTAGGTTTATCGTAGATGTTGGTCGAGTTGTTGTCACTGGACACGATCTCATTGACCTAGCAAGAGCGTGTGGTGGCAGTGTGGCAGCGGTGGCGGCTGATGCAGTAGCGACATTCGGTCGAGATAATGTGGCACATGAATGTCGTTCACACGGGGTTCATGCGTCGCGCGGCGATGTGGCGGTAACGTCACGCCGATATCAGGGCAAGACGCTGCGCCGGCGGCTGGCGTGCGGGAAAGAGAGAGTGCGGCACACAGGTGTGCGCCGAGGCAGCCGGCCCATCAGCTGTTCGACGCGCTCGCTCGTGCCCGTTCTGCCGTTGCTCCGATGAATGCCGCGTGCATTGCGGGCAGCCACTGAACCCAGTGTTCGTCGATAGCCGCCCGCGGACAGACGCGCGATCCCGCCCGTTTGCCCGCCGATTCTCGCTCGCTTCCCGCATCGTAGCTCGGATGTGTCAGTGTGTGCATGTTTGTGTACCGTGTTGTCACTGACGCGGCGATCGCGAGCTCTTTGTCTAATTAGCAGGTAGGCAAATGCTTCACTAAACCTTTTTTACAGTCGCGTCGCGTCGGCCGGACACAATCGACTTACTTTTACGTCGGTTTATTTTTCTGTCGTAATTGAATTGTATGTACCTAACTCTCATTGTTCTCACTTTTTACAGTTTATAAAAGCGTAGTCTTCGTACTATTATCAGAGTTGGTTTAATTATTTACAAGTAAAACAAGTAGTAAGGCGTAAAGGGAGCAGCTATTTAGAAACAAAGGTTACGCTCAACGCGGCGATAAAAAGGGCCGAAACTGGTTTTCCGTGGAAAGGCATCTGGCACGCACTAATTGATATAGCATCAACTGACGTTTATAATTATGAGTGTCGAAGTGGAGCGGCGCACAGACTCACAATTTGTTAATGCGATTAAGAAGAAAGTCCTAATGCATTCTGATGTAATTGATTAGCTGCAATAAAAACCGATGAATTATCATAAACTTTTACACATAATAGAGGTATCCACTTTTAGTAAGCATCTTTCTACTGACCTTGCTTTTAGAGCTATAGGTGAGTACCTACATACCTATGACTATGTAGGTACTAGCAAGGTCGTTGCGATTCAAACCTATTTGACCTCATTTAAGGATGACACATACACAGTTGCCTTCAAAAACTAAAAAGTCACTACAACATTCAAATTGCACTGAAATACTTTTTCGTAATCTCGCAAGTGATTGATAAAGTACTTAGCAGTGGGAGGGGGTGGGGGAGTACGGCAAGGGAGAAGGGGAGGGACTAGTGACGCCCATGACGTAACGAATCGGTATGCGATCGAGTTGACGAGAAATTACCATTAACTATTAATACGTTTTCTAAACATGCAGCTATAAAGTCATACACTAAAAGTACTAAAAGATTATAGATACCTACATAATACGAGTAAGTACGTATTACCTGCACGCGATAGGATGCTATTGCCATATTGTCGTTGCCGAATGAATACCGGCTGCTACAAAGCAAGTGCATGTGCACTTGTTTTTTTTTAAAACTTTCGAACCGTTAAAATTTTAAAAAGTTTAACTTTGGATTTGGAACTAATTCTACACACAAGTTAACGACAAATAAAAACTTTTTTCTAACTACAGACGTTGTCGTTGAAAAAGTTTCTGCAACAAAAAAGTATCGTTTCTTGCAACCCGCTTTAGTGTTGCCAGTCTCAATAAATATTTAAGTTACTGCTAATGAATGGACATCGGTAATGATGGTGATTACTCGTATGGTTCATTACTGATTATTACTATTAACCAACAATTAAGATAATTGCTTCTTTATTGTTTTTGTTGTTGGTTTTGTAATAAAATTCACTACATATTTTTGCGTCTTCCCTCATTACGTGTGTATATTTATCTCTTTGTATTATGATGTCTGCATAAATAATTAAAACATGATTATCATTCTACGAGACTTGAGACTGCTATAAAATTATATTTGTATTCATATATCATTTGGTGGCCTCTCAACTTAAATAAATAAACATTCTACCTACTTAGCGTTCAGTGCTCACTACCTACACGATTGCAATGAAGGTTTTTTGATAAAAAGGGAAAAATAACTTAAAGGAGACCTTGTATGAGAACAAACAAAGACATGAACTACATAATAACTTTGACTTTTGTATTAAAAACTAGGGTTTATGTATCAGCTAAAATTAATTGCTTTAGGTAGACACGTCACATAATAATTTATATCGTAGACTTTATTATACAAAATAATTTCATAGTCAAATTCTTAGTTAACGCCTGGAAAGGTTGTGCAAATATGTATCTAATAAGAGTTGACATTAAAATGAATTTCTATTACTACTTAGGCCTTTGGCCCTGAATTGTAAATATCATAAATGGTTTACATAAAACATTAACTAGATCTACCATGCATAGATTCAACTTAATGCCGCAGCTGCAGCTTAACGCAGCAGTAAGTAAGTAGCTAAAGTATGAAACAAAGTAAAAATAATGATGTCATCAACATACACAAATCAATAAAAAACAACGAGAAGAATTTGATTGTATCCCCCCGAAGCTGCGAAGTATTCAGTCCGAACAAAGATTGCCATGAAGTCAGCCAAAGACCACTGGCCAGTTACGGACAGAGAAAGAATTTATTACCCTCTTACCAGTATTTTTGCAAGTGGTAAAAGTCAACTGAATGGTAGGTTATTATGATTACGAGCTAGTGTCGAACCAGTACAAAGTGTGTTATTGCTAACTTTACGTTCAATGTTTATGTTAAATTGACTTTAGGAGTCAAAAACCTGAGTCCTTTACGACACTGTTCAATATTTTTTTATGAAGGATTATTAAGCTCGGATTCACCCTTTTGGCAACATTAAACCTCTTTTTATAAACATATATACCACATATCACCATCTTGAATTCCTGATACAGTGAAAATTAATTTCACAATTTTTAGAAGCTCTGAAGCAAAAACTATCTTGGTTGAAGAATATAGTTTCCAATACATGGATGCGTTTTTAACAAGTTAGATGAACCTCATGCACAGAAAAAGAGAGTTGGTCGTCAAACGTCAAAATATTGACAGGTATAACATTGATAAGAGGAAAGAAAAAGCGAACATCATCCAAGTTCAAGGCGGCTAATGAACAGCAATTGGTAACAAATACAAAGCCAACACACGAAGTAATTATCCCTTATCTAGCTTATGTTTCTTTTCTGTAGCAAGAAATATTATTTATTGCACAACCTTAGTGCGAGTACATTATGACACGTGTCAACTTTTTATGCCACAGCATAACTATAGGCAATATTAAGAACTCATTTCTCGCTTTAATTTATTGTGCTTAGTACTTCCTATTGCTTCATTAATGCAATAATTACTCGTATCGTTTTCAGTTTTAGCTACTGTTTGTTAAAATGTTAGAATTAAAAATACTTTTCATATCGTATCGAATTTTCCTACATGCGCTATGAAAAGGAAATACAGTCCGTTCACAGGTATTTTACCTCTGACAGCAGCAACCTTATTGTTATGAGAATAAAGATCTAGACACGCGGCAGCGTGTCAAGCCAAGTTCAAGCCAAGGAACTGGCTAGCCAGCGCCGAGTGTAATATTACACGAACCACTTGGTGCCACTTTTGACCCTTCTATAAAAAAGATAAAAAAAAAAAAAATGTGAGACCTTAAAGTAGGTTAGATTTGACTTGGCCAGTTTTTATCAGAATTAAAATATATATAAGTGTATTATGTTGAATAACTTTATAAAATGACTGATGTAATGAAAACTGGCCAAGTCAAATCTAACCTACTTTAAGATCTCACATTTTTTTAAATAACAGTAATTGTTATAGGTATCCAATAAAGGAAAGAAATAGAGTTTAATAATTGTTCATAATTTTATTTTGTTCCTTTAAATACATATTTGGATTTTGCATAGAACTTGGCACTCATTTAGATCTCCATTCTTTTTGCGGCGAAGCCCACAGCCAAGCATAATTTTTGTATTGAACTTGGCTTTCCTTTTTTACATTTATGTTTTTGGTGGGATCAATGTGATCTGGACCGGCCATGCAAATTCAGAGGTAAAATAATTGTGAACGTACTGCTTTTTTTATGAACTAGAGATTGTAGGTTTAAAAAAATCAAATCAAAAGAGGTTTATCATCGAATAAGAATGATAAATGTTGGTAGTGAACTTGACTTTGATTTTAAAGGAGGTTGTATACAAGTAGGTAACGTGAAAAGAGTTAACCAAGGTTAACAACCAGCCAGCTACTCATCTAAGGGTGACCCTGACTCACATGAAATTACCAATTAGGACAGCATACTAGTAATAAACGTAAATCGTAGCTAATGTTCAGTAGAAACTGTTATCAGTAGTTAAACAAATGTTCCTATATATATATCATAGAATATTTGTGTCAAGTTTGTTATATTCGTACTTTATAAGGAAAGTTGAATTTTGAAAGTCTGGTAATAAAGTTTAGTTATATGCGAATGAAGGCCGCGAAACAGATTAAAGGTTAAACATATTTTTTTGAAGAGTCACAAAACTTTGCAATAAAAATCCAATAGTATTCGCAAATTAAGTTATTGTAATGATCTTAAGTGTCATTTTGCTACACAAGAAACTCCTCTTTTTGTACTAAGAACATTACACAAGAAAGTACAATGACAAAAATCATCACAGCCAAAATTCAAAATAAAACCAATCATCTAAATACACAAAGACAAAGTTATGAAAGAAAAACTGAAAGCAGCTAAACATGCTTAAATTGAAACCGGCGGATATGTAGCATCGCAGGATGAATCCATATTCCCTAGTCTAGACAGAACCGACGTCGCTATCTGTATTCCACCCGTTGCGACAAGACGTGTTAATCGTCACAATAGCACCAAGCTTTTTATTAAAAAAGTAACGGGTAGGCATTGAACCTCCGACCTCTGGGCAAATACTACGGAGACTGAGAGCTTCGCTTTTTTCTTTATCAATAAGGTAAAGTGTAGTAGGTAGAGAGTCCTTTCTGTCCAGTTTTGGATTCAGTTCCAATTTTTCATTACACAGGCAGAACGGCAACTTTTAGGTATTGTGCTGAACAATACAAAATATGAAGCAATTTCGTCTGTTTTGAAAATAACATTTAATTTAATGCTGTACGTATTTCCAAATAATTATTTCGCAGTTTGTTACAATTTTGTCAATTCAAATTGGGATTTGTTTGTGATGTTCATATTTTATTTGATCAAACACACTGTCTGTAAATACTACAGTGAAACTGTATTTCCAAATGAATATTCGTTTCGATGTCAACTTTGTCAACAATATCGCCAGCTTCATATTATAAAGTTGTATTAAAAATACTGCGTTTGGCTGCATCCACAGCTACTTCCGTCAGCCATTCAATTGAACGACCGTAATCCCTGAACTCGATCCCATTAGTTTGTATATATAGTCATTGATCAAATACCAACGTCTGTATTCTATAACCTATTTGATGAATAGATTCAATATAGGTACTATCATGTCTCAACGTAAGATTTCTCAGTTTATCAACAGCCTAATAAGTTTTTAATCTAGTCGCTACAGGTTTTTAGAACGTGTTTATGAAAAAAAAAAGTAATTCAAAAAAAATTCAACCGACTTCAAAAAGAAATGAACTCAAAATTATGAAATAACTTTAATTTCGGAAGTCGGTGTCTTGGGATCTGTATTTTAGTTTTATGCCACCGACTTCCGAAATTAAAGTTATTTCATAATTTTGAGTTAATTTCTTTTTGAAGTCGGTTTAATTTTTTTAAATTACTTTTTATTTGGTAATTTTTAGTTGTTGCACTAGAATTTGACCAAGGTTTCGAGATGTTTTCGCTTTGACACTACACCCGTAGCTCGTATCAATAAGCCAGGCCGTCACACTTTCACGTCTTAGTTCATATCTTGAAAATTACTGAATCGATCTTGATGAAACTTGCACTGTTCCCTAAGTTGAAGAAAATGTAAGCCAATAAAAAAAAGTGGTCACGATCCGATTAATAGTTCCGGAGATATCTCCGGAACTATTAATCGGATCGTGGACAAACATACATACATACATACATACATACGTCTATGAAATTTTGTGTATATTTGTTTGGAAGCCCTAATAGATCATCATATGTGAATATAATGCAATTCCAATAATATTACATACATACGTATCGAATTGATAACCTCCTTTTTTTGAAGTCGGTAAAAACAAAAGGGACACTTAGGCGTTTAGACTGGCAGCATCTACGAAATCTGAAAGACTATCTATGGTCATGAATAAAAAATATAAATATGTATAAAAAAATAAAATTCAAAATCTTGCATTTTTAGTATATGAATTTACGCGGGACTTTATTGACACTATCATTTAGCGGATTTGCATAATTATGTATTTTATAAACTAGAGGTCACTTGCTAGTTTGTGCTAGCTGTTATTTCATCTTGTGTAGTCAAAATAAATTTCAATTGAAGGCTTAGAAAATACAGAATTGAAAAATCCAAGCTGTAAAATGTTCTGGAATGTCTTAGTAGCAGTCCGGAGTCTGGATTTGTGTTTTTTTTTTAAGCTGTAACTACCCAGACTGTATTCCGGGCAATCCCGGCTCGCCCCCTATTACATGGGACCTCTGCTTAACCCTTCGGGAATACCTACGCGATGCTATGGTATGTAATCTGCGTTCGCGATTAACTTGCCAAAAATGTAAACAAAAATATGAGTTTATGAAAAAATAACTTTAATTCTTCCACAATAAAGTTCAGTTTACGCTACAATTTAAACGTTTTTATAACTTTTTCAATAGTGCTATTCACTCTGAAATCAACTTACATAACATCAAAATAAATTTGAGATTTGTTTAACTTGAAATAATATAAATTGGAAACATACATTTAATAGACTAATAATATCCAGTTCTTTTGCTCCATTGGTCTAGCTAGAAACGCTTCAGGCAAATCTGTAATTGGATTTATATGTTTGAAAAAATCTGTGTTACAATCCGAAATGGGACTGTTTTTACGTGTATTGGGAATCCTGGTTTCATGGAAACAATGAAAGAAAATGAATCAATTAACTGTCTTTAATTCTACAACGAATCTGGGAGAAGGTGAAATCAAAATGATTTGTTTATTTTATACGGACGAATTTGAAAACTTGCGACAAATCGAAATGAGAAGTGCAGTAACTGTTACAAATTAATAATCATTATAAATTATTAATAATAATCATTATAAATTGTCATTTCCCAAATCTAAATTCTTAAAAAAATTGTGTAATTTTCGTCTTATGGGTCAGTACACACCGAGACGCGACGCGACGCGCAGTTTTCAAGATAGAAATACAATTACAGACCTTATCTACTACACAAAAAGGATTCAGTGAGCTACGCCGCGCGGCGGGCGGCGGCGCCGCGCTGCGTAGCTCGACGTAACTAGTGGACACTGAATTGTGTACCTTTTAGTGTAGTAGATAAGGTCTGTAATTGTAATTCTATCTTAAAAACTGCGCGTCGCGTCGCGTCTCGGTGTGAACTGACCCTATTAGAAAGTGCAAATTAAGGTATTGCCTTCAAGTAGGCATGAATTGTCGTCATTCCAGTAATTTTTTTTTCTTAGGTAATTATCTTAACAAATAAGGACATTAAAGTACAAATTTTTACGAAAAAAAAAGGGGCGCGCCACGACTTTGCCAAATTGCTCACCTACGCAAACGTATGCTATTTGTGCATCACTAAATTTACTTTATGACACGCTGAATTAGATATAATTTGTCGCACCTATTCAATTTCATCCTGTATAAGGTTGCTTCAAAGCTGACAGTAAGTATAACATTATTATTATTAATCTAAACAATAAGCCAATTACCAAATACACAAAAAATAAGAAATACAGAGAGTGATAAATCATTATTTATATTTATAGTGTGTTTCTGTTCGGTGTAGGTGCTGCAATATTGTGTGATAGACAAGGAGAAAATGTCCCGAAATCCGAAAAAAACGATCAAGTTTATAAACTATGTAGTTTCGCTAATAACACATAAAGAAATATGTTGCTCAAATTGCTCAAAATCCCCTCCATAAACTCGGCGACGCTTCCAGTCGACGCCGACAGTGAAAGGCTACTAAACAATAACGCTCCGGAATATTCCGTGGAAACTGGAAAGTTAAGCTTGAGAGCTCTGAAAGAACTTAATAAAAGTGGTAGTTCAAGTAAAAAATCCACATTCCCCCCGTTCTAAGGGTTCCTGTTTATCTTTAGGTCTGGGTTGAAGTCCATTTTGTTACACATACTTATAGCATGACCATGGAGCGTGGTTTTACAATGTATTACTGGAAGGTTTGGGCAATGTAGTGGAAAGATGAAAGTTTAAATTATTCCCCTGGAAACGTAGATACTACCGGGATAAAAATCCTTTGTCATAACTCAGGTTATGGTGTATCCGTGTGCAAAATTTCATCTAAAACCGTTAAGGCGTAGAAACAGACAGACAAACTGAGTTGCTTCGCATTTATAAAATTATAAATGGATATTAGTATAGACATATATTATTATTAAGATATCTATAATACATATTAATAATAATATATGTCATCCTTGTCTTCGTTTGTTTAATATTAACCCCCTTACTAATAGACGTATTATATCAGATAAATAGTTACACACCGATTTCTCTCTTTCAGTCGTCAGTAATTTGACTTTCGAAAGAAGAGGACAGAGCGCTGTTTAACAATACATACGTACAAAGTTTATTGAAAGGGGGTAAGAAACAATTATTTAATTTTTCCAGATCTTTGATTTAAAAGAAGGAGAACGTAGATATAGTCGCTATAGAAATAAATCAATATTGTTTTCCTTTCCACATCTATTCTTTCCAGAAACCAATATCCTCCAATTAGCGTCCACTATTCGAGTTCAGCTAAAAAGTAATAAAAAGTTCCCATTTAACAATCCATTGCTCTTTATTAACGTAGCAAACGAAGAATTTTATCGAAATTGGCTTAGAAACGACGCAATGCATGGAAAAACGAAACCCTTGCTCATGTTTCATACCTTGGAATCGGACGTAGGCTTTGTATATTTGCCTCGAGGTAATTTTTCTTCGGAACAGTAGATTTTCTTAGTCATAAACGGGATTCTTTCAACAATTTGTAACTAGAGGACCCTTACGGACTGATGACTGGGGCTATAAATAATTTTTATAACTACCTCCTGTTCATTCATGGAGGCCTTATAGGGGACCATTAAAATGCGTTGTAGTAGGTAAAGTATGTTTTACCGAGAAGGAAAAGTATGAAGCTTTGCTCAGCAAGTATTTTGTAGACTTGCTCAAATCGTGGAGAAATCTTTGGAAGGGATTGTGTTGCACATTTTTTATATTGCATCTATGTCAATTGTGTAGCTATAAGTTCAGAAGAGAGGGTAGAGCGACTTCATTTTATACAAATTAATAGATTTAATGTGGTTTTTGGCTCTTACTGAATCGATTTCAGGTAGAACAGGATTATGGACAGCCTCAAAGCCTGTTCAGACTCTTTCGCATTTTCATGTACCTACAGACGCAAACATATCAAGCTACCCGAAACTGTCAAATTTTTCCAATCAACTTTGAACCTTATGCTTTAGCGATAAAGTTGAAAATCTACTAAAGAAATTTGACAGATTGTAGTAGCTTGATGTGCCAGCACGCCGGTGGCTGGCCTGGCGTAGTGCGGAGTTTTAATGGAATGCGAGGTCAACTTATACTGGTGTTGTTACTACCGTGTCGGCCTACTCGAGTACAGAATACTCGTAGTAGCTATCTCAGTAAACAACCGACATCCTTATTGACAAGATTTATGGAACAAGTAATCAGTTCGCACATTACTATTCTAATTATGTTTTAGAACCTTATTATTGACCGGAGACGGGTAGCACTTGTTTCTAGTTTCTTAACAACTTCATCTGATGCTTTTATGGCATGTATTTAGTGGTAAAGAGTCTGTACCACTAACTCCTAAAGTTATTTTATACAAGGTGGAGACAATAAATTAAACTGCGTACCTATACAGTATGCATCTAGTTTTTTATCTATCAACTCCAATCTAATTTGAGCCTTTGCTTGAGCGGCTTCCAGTTCCAGCCTTTTCTTTTGCGCCGTAATAGATGAAGTTATCTAATGCCGTTTCCAGTCTACATACAAAATTTTTATCAAATGTCCTACCCAACAGTTTTGTCACTATCTATAGCTAGTTAAAGATATAGAGGCAAAATCCATAGTCAGCCGATCTGAAAAGAAAAAAAAAATTGCCCAGGTTACTCATCATTATGAACAATTTTTACTATGTAAAAGTTGTTCATAATGATGAGTAACCTGGGACCAAACCCGAAATCGGGAAAAATAAATCAGCTGTTCCCTACATTTATGTTCATATAACTCGTCAAAATGTAAGGAACAGCTGATTTTTTTTTCGCGATTTCATATTTGGTCCCATATAGTAAAAGTTGTTCATAATGATGAGTACAGTGACCTCTTAAGAGGTTATTAATGTTTTACCAATAACCCTGTATATATCACTATTAACACTTTTATAATTTCGATGCTAGGATTTGTTCCAAAATACTCATATTCATTAGTATTGCGAGGGTTTTCATTTATTGTCGTATGGTTTTGGTCTACACATTGAAGGTATAATATAGCTAACATCTATGCACTACTAATAAGTAGGGTTCGAGGTCAAGTGCAACAAAAACGCCATCAAACTACTTGGACAGATCTCTTGCAAGAAACTGACAAACTTTTATTAAGTCGTTCACCAATCTTTTCGTAGCATGCCGATTAATATATTAATCACCAAGCTTCTTGAGCTTATCTTCTATAATTTTGTATTTATTATCTTTTTAATATCTGTAATTTACTTACATACATATACATAGTGTATATTATAAGGAGATCTATCTGTAATCTCTTTTTCGTCTCTAATCCTAAGGGTTTGTTTGAAATAGGTATGTTTATTATTTTACTATGCCATTTCCTATATAAATGCACTAAGTTATTGCACAGATTTGCAAATCGTACCATGCACGTGCCTTCAATCGTTGCCAAAGGACCTTGCTTTGGCTGGCATCATCTGGGATATCATTCATAAGACATATTATAGGTATCTACGTACACAAAAGATATTGCAGTACCTACATAAGTTGTGACGTCATCAATCCGTGGCTAGAACATTACAAAATAAGCGTTTCGTGATTCTCTTTTGATGTTTCGGGGTCAGACGTCGCCATCTAGTGGCAGTCAAGGTAAACAATTAACTAGTTTTCTAGGAGTGCAGTAATCTTTTTGTGTACCACTAATGAGGTTTGTACTTCTTAGTAGTACCTTAGTGCTAGTTTACCTAATTTCCACTTTTTGTACTGTTTAAAAGAAGTACTTACTTAACTAATTATACTTAAGTTGGCAATACAAATCGTAATTGTCCGCACCCTCAAGTTGTTGTAATACATACTTAATGTTATAAATGCGAAAGTGTGTCTGTCTGTCTGTTACCTCTTCACACTTAAACCGCTGAACCGATATAGATGAAATTTGGTTGATATAGAGATACGAGTAGTTTGAGTCCCGGGGAACGACATAGTTTTTATCCCGATATTCCCACGGGATCGACACTTATGTGGGTGAAACCGCGGGTGCTGCTATAAATATTGAAGATTTTAAAGTCATTGTTCATAGGTACTTAAAAACCATTATAATATCCAAGCAAAAGAATTTATGATTAAGACATCAGTAATTATTTTCAGGTTTTCTATCCACTATGTAAAAACTTCTTATTAATCTTGTATGTGTACTTACCGTGTGAAATAAGACCATAAATAGAATCGTTACTACGCGTGATAAACCGGTCTCTATTGACAGGAAGATCTACTTATCATTGTCAATGTCACTGCGAGAACAAAATATCCTCAATGTGTATGAGGAAATTAAAAGGTAAATTACGGAGAAACCTTGTAAGAAAATTACACATTTTATTAATATACATGACTAGCAGCGCCCCGCGGTTTCACCCGCATAAGTGTCGATCCCGTGGGAATATCGGGATAAATGTCCTTTCCCGGGACTCAAACTATCTCTACACCAAGTTTCATCTAAATAGGTTCGAAGAGGTAATGAAATGGTGTGGTGTCCAGAATTTCGAGAAAACATTGGAAAAGTAAAAAAGTAATTAGTTTTTTTTTTCTGACTATTAGTTTATTTCTATATTTTTCTGTTCTTCCTAGTGCTCATGAAACAATATACATATATGGTCTTGTGTCCAATTAAATAACCAGAACACAAACGATCATCATCTGTGTAGCCTTTTTTCCCAACTATGTTGGGGTCGGCTTCCAGTCTAACCGGATGCAACTGAATACCAGTATTTTACATGGAGCGACTGCCTATCTGACCTCCACAACCCAGTTACTGGGTAATACGATACCCCTTGGTAAGACTGGTTATCAGGCCTACGGGCTTCTGACTACCCGTAACGAGTGTCAAAGATCCACTAATGACAGCCGGGACCAACGGCGAGGCACGGAGGGGTTACGGTATGTAAAGATGGTCAGCCATCCACAGATCAATCGCGGTAAGCGTATCTTAACCTGATCGATCGACACACGATACAAAACTAATTTTATTTAAGTAACTACATAAGAAAAAGGTAAAATACTCAATTTACTATACAGTCAGGAAAAAGTTAAAAAAGATTATGTTAAAAAAAGATTTGTCTTATACCTATTCAATTATGGAAAGATTTTAGGGCTCAGTCGTTCGGATCCAAGTTAATTCACCGCAACGTTTCTTTATGGCGATGGCGGTGCCGTGTGTAACATTATAAAACCGCGTCAATTATATTATAACTCATCGACATGAAACTGGACATAAAAACCGATCAACAAAGCGCGGGCTAACGTTGCGTTGTTGCCCGTTTCTCAACTTCTCGAGCTCTCGATCTCGCAGATCTCGCAGTGGCTCACAAGTTCTCGTCGTTTCAAGCGCCTGCTCGTCAGTAGCGTTCACCGCGCGACGTATTATTATTATTTTAGTGATTTCAGAGCAAGTTGGACCAATCGGCCACAAATGAGGTTCGGTAGGCGTGTGTGTAACCTAATGTATCTTTATAATACGCCATGCTGCAGTTCTGCATAGCGTATTAGTGGCATTCGTTCCACATTTAACGCCGTTCACCAACTTGAAATTTTAAGTAGTTGACGCAGCTCAAACAATATGTGTAAACTCGAGAGCTACGAGTGTACGTTAGTTAAATAATCAGCAGTGATTGATACGGCTTCGACGCTTGTTACATTTATCATTTTACTGTCTTGTTTAGGTAATCTAAAGATTTCGTAACTTGCTTCTTCTGTTCTTGCATCACTGCTACATTAAAGATCGCGTCATTTGCGTTATATGTGCAAATGTAGACTTTTGATGACGAATTTCTGTCAAAATAATAAACCTTCACCTTTGCAATTTTTGCCATAAAATCATTTTCCGTTCCACGTCCACAAACAAACGTTGTTTAAAAGATTTATAATTGCCTAATAAGTAGACGAATCACGTTTCATTGAGCGGCAGCGTTGCGTTTGTTGACAATCACCGCGGCTGTGACGACACTGCGCACAACCACAGTGAATCAGGCAGTATGTCAACTGACAAAGGAAGAATTAAAAATCAAGTGCCAATATGGAAGCAGTACAATTTCTACACGGACCTCAAACAGAAAGTATGCTATTATTTGAGGGACAAAGCCGACTTGAGTCTCTACTTAACTTTCCGCTAAAACGAGCTCCATACAAAGCCAGGCTAAATAATTAAATCGCGTTTTGCACGGTTCGATGGTATTCTTCGCGCAAACAAGTTACATTGCTGGTCCGACCGCTCGGCAATGTAGCATCAAGTTCTATGCTTTCAATGAACGTGGATCAGGTTTTTTCTGTCGCGTGGCGACCTTGTTCGGACGGCGCGGCGGGTAATAACAAAAACTTTGTTTTGCTTTGTGACTTGTTTGAATGTTACTGAAGTAGTGCGATACATTTTTTTAATAAAGATGGTTAGTTCTTGTGGTTGATGAAGTACGAGCATATTGCGACGTTTAACAAGCGGAGCACGTGAAGCCATTGTTATAGCTTGATTGCGAGTATTATGTTTCGTCAAGAGCCGTATTATTGGATCGTCAAGCTGTAATTTCGTTATTGTCATTAAAAATTCCGGAAGCGAGCAGAAAACGAATCGTCTCCGCTAAACGAACCGGAATCTCATCAATATTCATATGTGCTGTATCAATTAATGGATCGAGGAATGTGCTTCGATTCTTCATTGCATCGATGTGCTGTATCCTACCTATTGGCTATGCAGAACTATAGTATTATTATGATTTTACGAGGCTCGCCTCCAGTCCTCCGCGGCCCCGCCATTGTTTCTTCTCTTAATAAATTCCTATTATTTATAGTATGATGAGAATTTTCTATCGTTTTTATGCATATTTAGTGCAATTGCTCAATACACTAGGCAATGTATAAAAGATTAAAATAAGTTTTTTAAAATCAGATTTTTTTATAAGTATTGAAAATTCTATTCAAATTGAAAATTACTGTGCTAAATGCACTGTTTAGGTATTATCTACTTGACTTTGGCAAACTACGTAGGTACTAGGTAGTAGGTACCTCTTTAAATCAGAAATAAAATCCTGTAAGCAATACCTACTGAAAAAACGTAACTTGCGAAGGTCAGAATTGCCACGTTAAAGATAACGTTAATCTAAAGAACTGATAAGAAACCCACCACCATGACAATATTTTGAACCTTAGGTAAAGTAATTCACCTAGTAAGTATTAGGT
Source organism: Oligia fasciuncula (assembly GCA_963082905.1). Taxonomy (NCBI): domain Eukaryota; kingdom Metazoa; phylum Arthropoda; class Insecta; order Lepidoptera; family Noctuidae; genus Oligia; species Oligia fasciuncula. The sequence continues at coordinate 14,271,581 of OY720398.1, forward strand.
CTAATCATGAAACTTTTATTTTCTTTTTTGACAGGTAATTACAGTTAATTACCTGTCAAAAAGAGTAAACCTAGATAATGTGGATAAGACAGAGATTAAAACAGAAGACGAACTTGCAGGGGATCGAGGAGGGGGATATGGAGTTCAGGGGATCAGACCGGAATAAATCGTATTTTTTTGTTATATTTTGTAAGTAGGAAGCTATACTGTTCTGTTAAAAGAATGGTAACTAGTGAATTCCGAATATTTGGAATCGATCGTTGTTATTATAGCGAGCGATTTTGACATGTTGTAGGAAGCGCGCTGCGACCTTAGTGACGTCACTTCGACGGAGGCCGCGCCGCTCTCTCCGCTCGAGTCAGGCGTCGTCACGTCACGGCAGGCGGCCGTACCGCGTGTTGCCGACCGAACTATATTGCTCCTTATTTATTTATTGAATTTGCCTTTGCTGTCGCTCCACTTTTTGGTTATTGTAACTTTGAATGATGATAAAGTGGCGGGCGTAAGGGGACTAATTTATCACACCTTTATAATATCAGTTGGCTCCTTAGCTCTATTAATTATCGGCAGACAATAGTCATTTGAAATCCCATCTGTCTGCTCCTATGACAAATGGAATCTTTTAAGAGTCCATAAAATGAGAGAAAAGCAAAGATAATGAAATTATTAATGAAATATCTACTCAAACATAAAGTTCTAATTAAAATTTGTAAGGCATAAAATATTAACCATTGATTAAACTGCTAGCCAGAGCTTGTAAGAGTTACATACTCGTAATTAAGAATTTCATACACGCCACGCTTAATTTTTTCGAAGGTTACCTGGCGACCTTTATAATGTCCTTGAATATTTAAAACTTATTTGTCGCTGAGCATGTGCAAATATCTAGGTCACTACAATATCACAGGTGCAGGCTGACGATCGAATTATTTAATGAAAACCCAGTAGCATAATGTTATGATAGCATAATGTTTATTTGTAATTAATCACTTCATTGCGGTAATCTATCCGCTTATTGTCGAGCATGTCGGTACAGTCTTGTACGTAAACGTACTTCTCGAATAACATTATTTATTCACGATAAGAACTCATGCTTGTACGGTTGAAGTTCAGATTATGCCAACTTGTGTTTTAGATTTCAATAGGTTAGGTACTTAGTGACACAGAATGGTTTTTATTTGACCTTCTTGGTTTTCTGGTAACGGTACCTACTTAGGTTTTGTCGTGTTTTCTAGTGTGATGAGTTAGTTACATAAATTAATAATATAATCAGTCTTTAATGTTTCCACTGCTGGGACACAGGCCTCCTCTCTTCGAGCTGTAATCCACCACGCGGGCCCAGTGCTTTTTGATAGATGTCACATGTCTTCGAATTTTTGGTTCTATGACATGCCGGTTTTCTCACGATGTTTTCTTTCACCGTTTTGAGAGCAGTGGTGGTGAAATAATTTACACAAAGCAAAGCGCCTGCTCTGGTACGGACCCACGACCTACAACTCGTAAGTCGGTGCCGTTACCACTGCAAATTAATTAAAATATTCCTAAATTGATGTAAACAAATCCATCACAGAAATACCTATACAGTATTGAAACATTTTAAAATGATTTTCAGTAGCAAATTACTGTGAATGAATAGGTACACATTTAGTCTGAGGTTAAAAAACTGAAATGATAAACCTCCATTGCAATAATGAATGCCGTTAGCGCATTTTTTCAATTCATATCCTGAAAAAAAGTCCGAACGTGTTGTCACCCCAAAAATGTACATATTCGGTGAGTCGATGGCGTTTTCATGGTTTGTCATATAGTGTAAGTGGCAATTATCAAATTCATTCGTGACGAAATACACGTATTGAAAAGACAGGCGGCGACAAAAACGTGAACAAATTTCATATGGACTGAAAACGTTGACCAATTCAGTTACTAAATAAATACGCAATTGACTTTTCTATAGAACGGTTACAGCTAGCTGTAATGTAGAAGATTAATTAATTACTTTTTGTTTAGTAAAATCGAGGACGTAGAAGCGGTTAAATGGTTTTGCAAAACACAGTTTGATAATGAAAGAAACAATTAAATAAGAACAAATGCCACACATTTTGTGTTAACACGATATGAATACAAGAAGAAACAAAGAAATTAATTATGACGCAAGCGCAAAACTGAACTGAACTTGAACTTAGGGCAAAGAAAGAAAGAAATATTATTTTTTCTGTACCAAACGCCATGAGTGATAAAAGAAACAAAAATTTCATTAGCTGCAAGTCATGTGGTGCTTGGTACTGTGGCAGACAGTGTGTGTTATCGCCCACAATACAGGGCGGCCTTGCCTGTGTTTATCAGTAAAGTCAATTACAGAATGCAACCGTTCTATACAAATGGAACACATCGCTTCAACAACGTCGCTCGAATTATGAATGCGTTCGAGTTTGAAATATTTTGAGAATAGTTCAATTAGGTACATTTGCATTGTTTTTTTTGTAAATGTTTTTTTGATGGGTAAAAAGCTACAGATAAAAAAATTGCTGTAGCTTTATACCCGTGGGCCGTGGCTTATAATATTGCAACTTCATTCAAAGTTTGCTGTAAACTGAGCAGCCATTAAAATTAGTTAGTTATTAGTTTTAATTTGGACGTTCTTTCTATGGAAATACCTAATTTCAGATTTGTTTATATACAAGGTGTTAATGAATCAACCCAAAACCTCATAAGAGGTCATTGCACTCATCATTATGAACAACTTTTACTGTGGGGCCAAACCTGAAATCGCGAAAAAAAATCCATACATTTATGTTCGCAAAACTCGTCAAAATGTAGGGAACACCTGATTTTTTTTCGCGATTTCAGTTTTGGCCCCATAGTAAAAGTTGTTCATAATGATGAGTAGAAAATACTTCGATAATTCCTTAGCTGATTTTGCGATAGTCAGATAGTTTTTATCTGAGGAATTAATATTGGGATTTGTTAGATATTGCACGATCAAAAATGTATCTACCGTATTTTATTCGAAATAAAAGTTATCTGACGATAACGATTGTAAACTCGGCCCTTAAATAATTTTAACAAAAACATATTTAAATTAAATTACAAACTTTACCAAAGTTTTACACTAATACAAAACAATCAAAACAAAACGAGCTTTAACGACTTCTTCCACGTATTTGTTGTTATTATACGGTCCTGTGAAACGATAGCTTATCGTGATACGAGTACTATGGGTTTCACATAAATCTGATAAGCCGTTTTTGTGTTAACCCCTACCACATGGTACATACAAACAATGCCGCCCCTTTTATTATTTGAATATGCTGATTAGGAAATATTTTGACTAATGAGAATGAGTTTACAAAAAGTACCTATTTGACGTTGTCAAAAGTTTACAAAAATTACACTTTAATTGACGAAAGTTTACAAAAAATCGCACCTTTAAAGTAAAACCGTTACTAAACGAAATTATAAAATTTTACAGGAGAGCCAATATTACAGGACTTTTAATGTACAGACGCCAGCACTTCAAGTTACTACAATCTGTCAGATTTCTTTAATAGATTTTCGACTTTATTGCTAAAGCATAAGGTTCAAGGTTGATTGGGAAAATCTGACAGTTTCGGGTAGGTTGACCTGCTGGCGTGTGTACATTTGGCAAAAGTCTACATCGAAAGTCGACATTAGTCGAACATTCAATACTAAACACATTGACTTATATATTACTAGCGTAGAAATCATTGACTAAACAGTACAATTTTCGAAAAAAAAAAAAACTACGACACCGACTTATGAAAGTAAACTTCTAGCTCCAAAACAAAATTCTTTGTTCAAAAGTAGCTGTAAAGAGGTTAATAGAGACACATCTACATATATATAAAGTCTGTTCATGATGTGTATCACGTATGCACGTGATCGCTACTCTGCAGTGCTCGGCACATAAATATCGTAATAACATGCGAGTAGTCGAGAACTCGCCACAGTCCAAGTATCGGTTACATACCCTTCTAGCAATGTTGATGTTACGCTTTTTGCCCTTATTGGGATAGAATTGTGCTTATACTTAGTATAAAAATGTTTTTAGTACCATTCTGATCATTGTTCTTGATTTTTACTTTGTTGTCTTTAAGCTTAACAGATTTATTAATCGTTTGAAATATTGACCTTTTTATGGATTAGGTACTTCTTCGTCTTTTATCTTACCTACCAGTTCAGTATTTTGGAGTAAAATTAAAGTTTTAATACCGTAATTTAAAAAATAATCCGTTTTTACTACAACTCTGTCCAAATCGTCCATGTTATTAATTAATGTTATAGTGAAGTATCCAGTTACCTAGATACTATGTATATCGTGAGTGAACTTAATCATGCTTATTACTTTAATACCTCAACATCGATGTGTGAGAGCAGTGTGAGGTATGGTACCGTAAGCTATAATTTTAACTAAAGCTGTCGTATTGGATTTGAGAATAGAAACCCCAAAACAATAATTTGGCAAATAACAAAATTGTTATCTACAGTTTTGTTTATTTTAACACTCAGAATCTAGGTACTTAGCGAACGGAATTTGAATGATGACATCATTCCTTAATAGATTAGATTTCTCTTGTCTGGCAGCTCTTGAAATTAAACAACTTGCATTTATCAGTGTAGAGCAGACCATTATACATCTATTGTCTTAAATCCACACCTTGCGTATATCAGAAATATTTAGCATACCGCAATTTAGAACATATTTATTTTTTTTTATCAACAATTAAAATTGTTAATGACACATTTCAAAAAGTTCCAACCTTGAATGCAATAGTACTTACGAAAAGCAATCACAAAAATGAGCAATAACTCATACATGTACATACCATATTCGTTGCTGGTCCAATTACTCTGTAATTTGGAGAAGGAAACGGCAAACGAGTATTGAATATCGTTTTAGTTGCAAGTGTCGTATTGCGAAGGCTGGGTGCGTACCTACTGCGTAAGTACGGTACGTTACGTTTTGTTACAACACGTTTTCTTTTCCAGTATTTTAAGTTCGTGCAGCCTTGACATACGCCCTGCGATTTACAATGGAAAAACATGGTGTGGATTCTGGGAAAAACACAATGACACTAAAATGGGGGTAATTATATCCATTAAGATGAGGGGCAATTGAAACGGGATTTTTCTTGTGACTTTCCACAATTTTCAGACGATATCGAAATAATAACTGATAAAATCATAACTACGGCAGCAAAAATAAACAGTTTTACCAAAATAGAATAGTCTCCGTAGTCCGTACCTAAGTATCTACATACTTCCAAAAGCTTTATCTTATGCTCCAAAGTATTACTGAGTAAGTCTTTAACAAAATTATTTAATGTAGATCAAGGAAAAAAGACTTTATTTTGACGTGACAACGTCTTAAATTAGGTTGCGACTGGGAGTCACTTATGAAAAAGTGTAACGCTCGGTAACGTTACGATGAGTCACCGAACGAGAGAGAGGCCCGCCGAATGCCTTGCGTCTCTCTCCCACTCAACTATGATCGGATGATCGGTCGTTGTCACGTAAAATCTTCGCCCGTAAAACCGACTTTACAGGCAACCATTTTTTTTCCTTTAGCTTTTCCTCTAACTAAGTAACTATTTATCTCACCGATAAATTGATACAATGCGATAAAATACGGACAGTGCAGTTGCTGAGTTACTATAGTTAAAGATAGAATCGTCAAACCGAAGAAACGTGGGTGTGAATGTCATTCGTAACTCTATTATAGGCACCACTACTACTGTCCCGGTTCCTATGATATACCGACCGTTATTAGTTAAACTAGACGTAACTGTATTTTTATTTCTAGTTTATATAGAAGTATCTTCAACAATGAATGACGTTGCAACAAGGGGAGCGTTGATAGGCAGAAATAAATCTAAAGGTGCTTTAATAGAGGAGACAACCTGGCTAATGGTTTAAGTTGTTAGCAAAATAATTAGTTTCAAAAAGCAACAGAAGAAATCTTTATTTAAAAAAAAAACCTGAACTACTGTCTTTTGTTTACATGGCTGTTTCGCGCCGGGAAAATGACCACGATAAACGACCTACAAAATGCTTACTTAAAAGTGGGTCGGTCGACCTCTAGCGACAATCGGCGACGGCGTTCATCGTTAAATGAATTTTTTGTCCGCGCAATAAGTAATCTACAATGTTCGAGAGTTTTATTGTGAGATTGGTATAGAACCAGCGCGGCCTACGCTTTATTTTAATTTGTTCGAGACACAACTACTATCGTATTACCATGTATTAAAGCGTATCTTGTATACTCCTCCAAAGTTCTGATGAAAATGTCAAATGCGTAATGATGACGTCACACAGTAGTGCCGTAGCAAGTTGTTAGCGACCTTGTAGTCTACCTAACTTGCTTTCGGTTGCGGCATTCAGTTCTTTGAAAGCTTATAGCGCTTCAATTAGCTCCCCATTATGTGAATGATTTTCTTTGCCACCACCCACGCTGTTCACACTGATTCATCGTTGCAAATCGTTTTAGTTTCATGAAAAAATAAATGCTCATTCACTTTCTTTCGTTATTGGAGGTCATTATCTTGTTGACATTTGGTACCGACGCACAAGACGTAAAGTAGGCGATGATTGTGCCGATTTTACGCGGAATTAAGCGGGCTGCGAGAATGTTGCGGTATTTTGACGGGCAACGGGTAATGCACAGCGGGCAAAGCGTCCGTCGGGCAGAGCAGTCGAACGGCGATCATGGCGCGCTCCTCGGTGCGGGGGGAAGACTAGTGCAGTAACCAAAGAACCGGACGCGCTCGGACAGGTCCGGATTTCGGTCATTTACTTACAGTAGATAATGCTCACTAGTTCACTGTATTTAAACACTTTTACTTACACCGTACTTAAAGTTGTTGTTAGCGATACAATACAAACAAGGAAAAATGTTCCTGACGCGAGTAAAAATTCTAACAAAGTAAATCAATATGTAGGTAGACAAGTAAAACATAACGTTGACGCATTCCGCACGAGTGCACTGACGTCAAAAATCGTTTCATAACAATAGGTACGTAAAATAATGCACAATAACATAAAAGAACGCAAGTGCCATAATATTTCGAGACAGCGGCATAATCCTTAAAGCAGTGAGTGAGGGCAAAACATCGCGGGGGTAAAATTTCACACGAAAATTTTTGGTAAACCTACAGGGTGGGGTGGATCCACACCCCGCGACCTCGGCCCACCAAATGAATAACAAAATCAAAAGCAAATAGGTGTTCCTTTCGAACTTATCTTAGGTGTTTTTGTTCCTGTACGTTGTAGTGGTTTTCAATTTGTTTACACTTTGTCAATTTTGCATTGATAAAGTGCTATTATTGTAAAAAAAGTTAATTACCGTCTACTTAGTGATACTTAGATTCGATTAGACGTCTATGAACTACTGAAATTACAAAACTAGAGTTTATCCAAGCTTATTCGATACATTCGATTCTCCCAAGAGTCGTACCTTTGTAAATAAAGTTAGATTAGATATTACCAGCAAATACAGCTTCAATTTACATTTTAATGAGCCAGCCTGAGTTTCTCTTATGCGCTCATGTTACTGACATTATTTATGTTTTATTGTTTAAAAATTATTACGAGACAACAGTGCAGTAACACAGAAACACGCGTTCTAGAGAATGTTCGAGTTCATTCTTACTACAGAGCTACCAACATAAGGTAAAAAAACTTGATTCGGCCCCGCGAATGGCTAGATACCGTTTTGTACTGAATATTTTAAGCTCTTTCAGGGCTAAAAATGGCTACAGTTACAGTATTCATTGTGCAGCCATTACTTTTAGCTATATGTAGCGAAGTACATATATAAATCTAGGCCGACTCAAATTGGAGCTATTTGTTAGCAAATTAATTCGCTCTACATAATTATACGTGCTCATTTTTAGTATCCCATGATTTTGGTATCTTTGTGGGAGGTTAGTGAAAGACACAAAAGAAAATAATTCCTTAAATCACCGTCCATTATCAATCTCAATCCATAAACAAAATGATTCTGTTAAACGCCCCTATTCCGTAATTTCAACGCATTCGATTTCGGTAAGGGGTGAAAGATGTAATTAATCGAGCAACTTCTGTCACTAGATGGCGCCGTATCCCCTAGAAGGCAAACTTCCAAGTTACGCAGGGGCCAGTAAAATGTGCCCCTAATTTTGGCGCGAAATTACTTCCTCGTCCCGCAATAAAACTCTTTATATATAGCTTATTATGTTCCATATTGCCGTGCACCGCTTGCGATATACGAATAAGTAATGCAGAGGGTAGATTTTTCAAATAAATAATTGTAAGGGATTGTGGTTGTTAACCATCTACAATCGAATTATGGTGTATTGTGTGTATTGATTTTACGCGGCACTGAATTTTGACTCTCTCTGTTAGCAGAACCCAAATTAAGCGCCGTAAACATACACATGATATACATGCGATTTGTACTCGTGATATGAGCCTTTGTTTCATAGAGAATCGTTCAAAATTTAAAAGAGACGTTTATAGGATAGATACGTACCTAACAGTTTTTTAAAGAAGTACCCATGTCAATTTTTTTTCTAGTGCGAAGGAACAATGCGCACATTTACACCTGTTCTAATTACATTTCGAGTTAATTATAAAGATATATTCAGTATAAATGCGTAAGTTTATCGACTTACTTAATAATTATTACGGCGCGTGTTGCATGAATATTAAACGGATAGGGCTCTTACAACACGGATAAGTTTCTGAACTTATACGAAGATAAGAAAAGCTAGCTTTATTTACGTCCTAATCGTTTTTACATCATGTGAGTTTTACCAGAATCCTAGACCTAAGGCGAAAAGTAGTAGTACCTTAATTCCCTAAAGTTCATAAAATATTGTCGGCAGGAATATCGGATGTTTTTTTAATTATTTGACCTACATTGGTGAACTGACGTAATCCTAATTAATAAAGCAACTTTGTTTCTACATCATTTGTTAGAAAAGTTCTAACTTCACCTCCTACGCTCAAATTCCAAGGCCGTCTGGGCCAATCCAGACCATAATAGTACACCTAAGATATGTACTTAGGTGTACTAATATGGTCTGGATTGGCCCAGAGTTATATGTCTATTTGAACCTTAAGTAATAAGATTCAATCCTTATAAATTAAATAACCTATGGGAGAGCTGTGATATAAACGTTGCTAGACGAAAATACTCGTCGTTTTGATTAATTACTCCGTCCCATTTCTTTGTGTCCCTCCTACGTATTAATACTAGCTCGGGAACCGGCTTTGCTGGCGTGAACGTAGGCACGGATTAAAAAAAAAAGACTGTAGTGTTCTGTTGACATAACACAATCATTATTTATTATTTATTCCGGAGCTTGAATCTGATTAAGTGGAAGATTAAGCGTTGTTTAAAGTGGTCGAACTAAGCTCTTAATAGTAAAGCAACCTCTTATATAAAAATTTGTATAAAATTTGCATAATTGTAAGCATATTAATTTCTCGTTGAAAATGACTATGTGCACTATAATAATTAAATACCCCGCTGGTCCTATATCTTATACAGACGAAAATTATCTCATTTCTGTTACGTCTGAAAATAAATGACTAACAAAAACAAACAAAGTCACGCCATCAAGCGAAAACATTTAAAAAATCTAATTAACATCGCAATCTTGGAAAGTGACACATGTACACTTTGTATTAAAGCAACAAGAAATTAAAATCTATGTAGGTTGTGGTATTTTCATCTCGTCTTTCATGAAAGGAATTTTTTCATCTACGGAGGATGCTTGAAAAACCACAAATGGAACTCACTTGTCGCTACCAGAAACATAAAATAACTTTATAACCGTGTAATTACTAATTAACTAGTTTACGTTAATTAATACTGTATTTATATTTTGTAATATTATTCCGCGTCCTTGCGAGATAACCGAGTTAAATGTCACCGATATGTTTGACATTTTTGCGAATTGGTATCATATAATTATCGACAGAAATATCACTGTTTTCAACTGTTGAGAGAAAAAACGATTGGACGTTCATATACCTACGAGTTTTTGTGGCATATTATCTAGTGTAACGATACGATAAGGGACAGTCAACGCTCTCCGAGCGGTTTAAACAACCCATAATATCGATAACGATCCGATTGTCTGTCTTAATCTTGTCATATTTTAATTACTTTTTCCATAGAGTTGCTGCTTAACCGAAAGCAATGTAAACAGAGGGTATAATTATGAACTATTAATATCGTTGGTCACAATATTTCAAGGTTGTGTAATATTTAGAGAGCAATAAGTCTTCCAATCGTTTTGTTTACAGAAATTATACAAAGAGATAAAAGTATACTTTTTGTAAAACTGTCCGATGCGGCGGCTGTGGCATCCGGATTCTTTTTTTAATTGATACAGAAAAATATTATGGAATATGCTGTTTAATTTGGAGATTTAAAAACAATGGACCGAAGGGAGTCTGAAGGTAACTTTATCAGTGCCGCTATTCTAAACGGCATGTGTTCAAGTTCAACTAAAGCTAACGGTAAGGCAGTTATACAATCTTATGTTGCAATCAAAAAGTAGGCTTTTGAATAAAAATGGCAACAGTTATTAATAAGATTATGAGAAATGGATTAAATTTAGGTATTATATCTTCATGACAAAGTTACAGACGAATCTACTTATCTAAACTCGGATTTTTAATTTGCTAGAATTTGTTCACATCTAATCACAGCTAATATAATACTAAATAATGTCTTGTTGTCAAAAAAAGATCGATCGCAACTGTCATTTTAGTCTAGCAAATTAAAAATCTGTGTTTAGTAATTAATTTAACCATATCCGAATTTTGAGAAAAATATCTGTGTCAAAGGAATCGTTGCTCTTGATTGTGTAAATCATTTTATTTTCGCTATTCTATTGTTATAAACATTGACGATTTGATATTTTATTCTCTAGCTGTATCACCAATAAATGGCCTTTTAAAGATTCCCGTGCAAAAGTTATCAGGATTCTGTTTAAAAAACGTCGCAAGAATAGCAGTGAAATTCCACGGAGTAAAATTCACGTTCGCGTTGTGCAGTCAGTCATTAAACTTGGTTCACAGTCGGTACTCAGTGGATATGTTCGCATAACGGTCCGGGCATGCGGCCCGCGGTCGCCTGCACCACAACGCCACAGCGCGGCAGCGCTTCCCTCCACAAAACACTACCAAGTTTTCGATCAACAGTACAGTCTAGTTTAAAATACACACGTTTATGAATAAAAAAGCGCTGACTTTGCTCACATTCACACGTCACTCTACGTTACCCATCTGTCAGGGTTGATGCGTGAAAACATTTTGGTCTTAAATTAAATGGCTTCAATGTGGGAGTCGGGGACGTGAGGCGACTCTTATCCCTCTTGCACGCGTCTGCTTATGTGAACTTTAAGGAATTTTGTTTTTCGTTATATTTTTTGACCTAACGCTGGAGATGGCTTTATTAAACTATATTTTTGTACTAGGACGTGATCAAGAGTCATTTATGTTCCCGTCGTTCTACATTTATAAAGGACAGTGGAAACCATTTTTCATAAAACCCGATACCCTTATCACAGAATACCATTCGACCTGTTTCGTATACAGCAATCTGTTAGTCGATTGCAACTGATCACGCTATGATCAATCATAGGTAAAGAACGAATCGGGTCACCCCTAGCAGCAGGCACTTTGTACTCAAGAGTTACTATGTATGAATACTATGTCTAAACAATGAGTGTACTAATAATGAGTCAGTCGACATGCGTTATGCAGTATCAAGTTGATTGACCACGCTGTCAATGACATTACGTGCTTAGGGCTCGTACCATGTCACTTAGTGTTCCTGTAATCGGAACAGATTGTCACTGATTGTATTTGTAACGCGTATTGAGAATATTAGTATTGGTAGTATAATATCAGTTCCACAGTTCCAGTCAGTTTGTCGTCCGAATGGAAGTTATCGTTCCTTGTTTATCTGATAATGTTATCTGCAGGTGCTAAGCTAAATTGTTTGTATAAGTATACTTCATTGTTTAGTTTTGAAATTATTTGAATTAAAGATTATTTTTAGTAGTGTTAATATTATCTTAAATGTTCCTTTATCAGAGGGACAAAAGATAAGTATTTAAATCGAATTTTCCATTTTCATGAAAAATATTGAAAACAATGTAAGCCATATCTACTCGGGATAAGGAATTCAGAAAGTTAATTATAATCATTGTAAGTTTTGTGGACGTAAGACCCCTAAATTCTATTTATCATTGATGCCAAGTGTGACCAAAACAGTTCCAGTTGAATTTGTTATTTTGTACGCAAGTTCTCTTTGTGTTTCACAAATTACGATTCACAATGTTTTGTTGATCCGATTGATCGCTTCGGCCTTTTTGATGTGAGGAAACCCGAAGCAAACCGAGTTCCTTTGAACTATAAAGTTTTTTACCGTCTAAAGTAACTTCAGTATTTGAAATATCTAAGTTATTTAAGCAAGTACTTGGCATTTTGTATTGAGTCTATCTTTCACTTAAGAAAGTAGGTACGACTGCGAATTCCATTTTTTTTGTTGAATCAATCTGGGGTTTGCCAACACAGCAATATTGATGGAAATTTCCTTCTTATTGACTAAGAATGAACCATCGAAAAAAAAACAACAATTAAATGAAATGTTTTCTCGGAGATCTGTACCTTCACCGTCGATATATCGAACTGTAATACATTCAATAGCATACTGGCAATTTGTAATTCATATAAAAAGACGATGAAGTAAGAAAACAATGGAGTTACAGTGTAGGCAGCGATGATATTACCCACGCTTGAACGCACCGCGAGCAACGGAGAAAGCGTTCGGCTAGATAATACTTGTACAGGTAGGTAGTACATCTGTTTTAACTTATGCGTGAAGGGCTCACCTCTAGTAGAGTAAATCGCTCATCCAATAGAACAATGACGTAATTACGTTCTAGCTATTTTTCAGGAGAACGTTTTAAAAGTTTGAAATTTGAATGAAAAATGAATTTTGAAGTTATTACAAATTATTATTGTTAGGTAGTAAAGTAACATACATAAAATATTAAAAGATTTTCTCATAATCATTGGAAATAAATCAATTTCAAACTTTTAAAATGTTCTCCTGAAAAATAGCTAGAACGTAAAATTACGTCATTTTTCTATTGGATGAGCGAAATATCCAGACTTATTAAAAAAAAAAACGGAACTTATTAATAATAAATTAAATACTTGTTTAGATATTCTTTTATACTTAAATAAAATTTATGTTACAGAGACCTAATTGACTTAGTCAAATAAATAACCAACCGTATTAAAAAAAGAAAGTAAAAAGTGAAAACAATAACAATAACAAATTAAATACTTACCTACTTATGTTTAGACATTCTTTTATTCTTAAATAAAATAGCCTATGTTACAAACAGAGACCTAATTTATTACTTAAAATAAATAAAATCAGCCGTATTAAAAAAAAAAACCAAAAAAAAAGTATTAAAAACAATATTAAAGGTAGGTACTCCGTACTTACTTATGTTTAGATATTCTTTTAAAAATGAAATATGTTACAAATGGAGACCTAATTTACCATAATAACATTTTGTTACCAGAGCTTACACAAATCTCACAACAAAGCGTGGTTCATAGTAAATCCCTTTGGCAGTCCGCCATCTTTTTCGCATAACGCGGCAATATCGTTTAAATTAACATGATCATTGGTGTTTTAAAAGTGCGATCGTGAAACTCATTTAAATAAAAACCACTTCGTTTATATTTAAAATCAACCTATATTTTACTTGGCATTGTTTATTTCGACTCGTGTAAGTGAAGATGTGTTAAATTAAAATGTTTTTCATGGATTAATTTTCTTTTATGTTCACTTAATTTCGGTGTTTGTTAAACTGAGAATAATCAGAGCAGATAAATGTTGTTTAAAATGCAGTTTTATTTTAGTTTAGATTGAACTAACTTAAATAAAGCGCAACCTATGACGTAACCGCAGTCTCTAACTGTTCCCTAATTGAAAAAGCTATACAAAATACAAATGTCCCACTTCGGTCACCGCATCGATTTTAAAAATAGAAGCTTGGTGCGTTTTCGATACACGCCCGTGCTGCGATAAACTATACAAATACATCAACATCTTATCACAAAGGAATAGAGTACATTATCGTGCGTGTTTTAATTTATATGATATTACATTATTTCGTCAGCGCCGCTCGGCTGAATGGAATTCGTACGATATGCTCTCCTACGTTGAAACTCGAGTTCAAACAAATAGAATGCTCGATTTACGCGATGAATATTGTGAATCGGATCCGACATTTGTGAATCGATTTTGGCGTCTCGTTTTACATTGTATCCTAATTAATTAGCCTTCAAATTTTTATCCTTGATACGATTTATGAATAATGTTAATAAGTAGTATGCGACCTTTATTGCATAGCATTTTGATTTATTAAATGACATTGTTGAAAAGTATCTAAGTAGGTACGTTTTTAGCCGAGCCTAATTAGGAAAATGCTACTGAATTTCAATGTAAGCGTTTATATTTAGCAAAGACAAGTATACAGGGTCGAATTAAATCAGCAAGCGAAACTCAGCAGACGTGATGGGTATTGCTATTAATATCATTGATAAAATAATAAAAAAAAAAATGATGATTTTTTGTGGGGTCATCGACCGCTGTTTCTGTATTCACTTGAAATATCAGTTCAAAATTCAGCTTTTTTTGTATAAACTTCACAGATGTGATTGGAATCGATATCTAAATAATCTAAACGATAAAACATATTTTCTCAACTCATAGTTCAGGTTACAGTCCCACCAGCGGTCGTTGATCCCTAAGAAAAAAAACATCAAATCTTTTTTATTTTAATTTTTAGGGTTCCGTACCAAAATGGTAAAACGGAACCCTTATGGTGAGACTCAGTCTGTCTGTCGGTCTGTCTGTCTGTCTGTTTGTCACAGCTGGATTTTTCAAGAACTACTAATGCTATCAATTTGAAATTTGAAACAGTTTTAGATGACATTTGCCCAACTATTTTTCAAATAAGAAAGAAATAAAAATATATAGAAATAGAATAGAATAGAAATACTCTTTATTATGTACACCAAATAAATTACAGACATAAAAATAGAAACTGTACATAGGGTGACACAATGGGCGGTCTTATCGCTAAAAGCGATCTTTTAAAGACAACCTTTGGATGGATTAAAAAGGGGAAGGACAGACAAATACTGTAGGTAGTCTGTGGAGTACCTATTACATAATACAATAAAACATACATAACGTATATTATACTAATCTAAATAAATATATACATATAATAATAAACATGAAACATGAGCAAAGAAATTATGATGAATATATATGTATATTTTTTGCAACAGGGACTGAAAAATTCGAAGTAGGGCGACTAGGGCATGGGGGGGCATCATATGAAAGAGCGTAGTTTGCACATTCTCAAACACTTTTTTAGGCCGCATAGTTTTCGACGTTTGATGAAAAATGTAAAAAAATACCGTTCCTCCCCCCCCCTTATCTCCGAAGTTTGCAAAGAGAAAAATCTGAAATTATTCTATGTGAACGAAGTTTATGTAAAGATTACAGGAAAAATAAAACGAAGTCTCTAAATAGCACACTTTTTCAGAAATCATCAACAAAAGTTACATTAGTTCCACTATCGGTTAAGAGATGGCGCTGACATAAAACTGCAATATTCTACACCGCAGTGCACAGTGTTAGAATTCCCTGTCGAATAAAGGCCTCGCCGATGAAAATTTAAAAACATTTATGATGGTACGGAACCCTCGGTGCGCGAGTCCGACTCGCTCTTGCCCGGTTTTATAGTGTTTACATTTCGATACTCATCACGTCTGCAGAGTTTCGCTAGCTAATTTAATTTGACCACGAATAAATACCTAGGTTGTAAAGTTGTTTATTTGGACCCGTCATGGCGTGGCATAGCGCAAGGTTGACTTAAAAATTAATAAAGCCAGCTTGCCAACCGTACCTAATAACTATCCGGTACATTTATTGATTGCTACTACTTACAACGAGCTTTCACCTATTTGTCAACTTACTTCGCTGTTCACAAATAAAATTACAACATTTTTAAATCGGACTTAATATCAAATGATATGCTTTTTATGGAGAACACAAATCTATGTCTTGTTCTTTATTACGGTAATTAATAACTGAATTGATGAAACAAGAACATAAAATTTAATATACGTACGGTAAAAAAAACGAGTTAGAATTTTCTTCTACTTATGGATGTATGTTTATAAACTGTTTATAATTAAAATTTAAATAACGTTAATTTTCCGAAAATTTAAAATCAAAATTGAATGAAATTAAATCCCCGCGGCCCCGCTCTCCTTAATCGGGCACAGATTATATAATTAATTCTCAAAATCTCGAAGCTCGTAGCAAAATCATGTTCGTATTTATAGTTAAGAGGAGGCGTATTCTATAAACCGTGAATTGTTTATGGCACTTTTTCATCGCTCGATTATTGGTTCCGACAGTCGATAGGCCGACCACAGATAACATAGATATTGTAGGTTGTTTTATGCTTTATGGATTGAATCCCTGAAAGCCGGTTAGTTTCAGGTAATGCGGTGGGTGGATATGTGTATTGTAAACGGTTCAACACAACTCTGTTGTATGTACGTACATTGGTTTAGTTTGTGGTGAATGTAGGTCATAATATGGACCTTTGTTTGGCCCTAACAAACTATCTCGAAAATTATCAAGACAATAAAACGCATAAGGAAACTTGTTAGTAGGTCCGTTTCTGTTAGCTCACGTTCGCACGGACGTAAAAATATCGCGGGCGGGATTTTATCGTGCACTGGATTTTCAACTCTCGGTGTTGAGCCGAGCGCATTCCAGCGCGTCGAAAAAACAAACTGTTGGATTTTCAACTCTCGACGCTGAGTAGGTAGTGCGTTGAAAATACAGTGCGCGAAATAAAATCGCCGCGGGAAAAAATCGGTCGTTCTACAACTGCAAATGTAAAATTGTAATCGCAAACCGTGATCCTAAAACGGTTCCGTTTTTCCTTTTGAGGTACGGAACCCTAGATAACCTTGTAATGTGCCTGAATTATCTTTATAGTCCTTCTAGGAGACAGTATCCATACAGACTCATGTTATTATAGTTTCGAAAGCGCCTATCAAGCACTGGCCTAAGCTACGTTTCGTTGTAGGTACTCTAGGCGTGCCGTACGTCATCCATCATTTGTGACGCTAACTGCGACCACCACGTAACTCTGTCACTATGCTTTCTTTACTTACATGGCGCACTATTTTCCAACCTATTGTTACTTAGATTAGCGGATGAAAAGTATTAAACATCCTGTTATTCTTGATCAACTCTATAATGTCAAATATGAAGCGCATTGAGGGTTTTGGGCAGGTAAAACAGATTAAAGTTACGTGCTTCAACAAACCGAACGCTTCCGCTTTGTGTGAATACTGAATACTTTTTATTTTTTAACCATGCATACTAAAATGACACTACCTATAAAATAAAATAAAAACTAGAAAACTTTTATTAATCGCTGGCGGCGCCCCAGGGGGCTCGTAATGTCGACCATGTTACCTTACCTAACTAATTGCAGTGCGGGAAATAGAAAATAACATTCGTAACATTCTTTATTAGGTCGTCACGTAATAATGAACGTCCCATTAGTTCAAAGATGGCCGCTATTAATCTCAGCTGTAATGTCAACGTCAATAAATAAACAATACATAGGCAAAGGCAGCACGACACACAGCCAGCTTGCAGCGGCCGATGCGTTCCGATTCACAGGTGCAGTTTACACGCGGAACGATCCGCATGCGATATTGATGTAATCGTGATGTTGTTACGTTCGAAAAAACTCACTAGAGCGGGGAAAGTGACGCGCCTCAAGATCGTGAAAGGTACTTAGTCGATCACCGGTTGGCGCGGACCCGCGACGTCCCTCTCCTCGCTGAGGGAAACGTGCGCGGGCGGAGGACGCCGACTAATTTGCCGGGGCTCTAGTTTGCGTGGTCGCGTAAACTTACGACACCACCGAGCGTTCGGAATTCGAACTACTTTCGCGTAATCTGTCTGAATAGAATATGGCGCCCTAGTTAGTGAGCTTCGGTTTTTCGGTGAAATTGTATAAAAATAACGACGTACAAGGCATTGGATTAGTATAGTGAATAGTGATTGAAAATTGAAATAACAAACAAATGGGTACCTATAAATAGTGACTCAAAGCTTCCCTGAAACTTCACTATCTACGTAAATGAAATACCTACCTACGATAGGTAGTAGCGACTACAGCAATTCTAAGTAGATTTTTCATCAAGTTACTGTTACTGTTAGCCTGCATCATCCCACTGTTGGACAAAGGCCTCTTCCCACGACTTCCAGCTCTTTCGATCCAGGGCTAAAGTGGACCAATGGTCCATTTTTTTCATCCAGTTCAGACAACAATAATTCTTTAAAGTTTCTAGAACTAGGTAGTAGGTACCTACCTACCTACTTACACATCCATTTCTAACTAACTGCGTGTATGAATAAATTCTTTTTCCAATAATTTTGATACCTACTTACCTAGTAAAAAGTTTATCTTCACAACTATGTTCCCAACAATACCTACCTACTTGTAAATTGCGTTCGGAATACCGATTTACAAAATAACATGTTTATCAATGTTACATTCGAGTCTTAGTTATTCCGCTTTATTATACCTATGGCTTCATTTATGTTGCTTTGATATCACTGATAATAAATTCATTCATACGATACTTATGTTAAAATTTGATTTTATTACCCGCTAATTACTTACGTTCCACTGTACGCATGAAACGCGTTTAAAAATGGCGTAAGTATCTCAAACAAAATAGAACAACATGTTGCGCATTTACGATGTTTACTGTCGACAAACAAAAACATGTTGTTTCCGTCCGATTTATTCTAATCGAGATCATAATAGATTCAACTTTCCAACACTTCGATGCAAATTAATTTCGAGTCCAATTTTCAGGGTCCCTATTCTGTGACATAAATAAGAACGCACCTGGCTCAGTGGCTCGGACCCTGTAGGGTTGCCACAATCTTTGGAGCCACACATAGCAGTTTTCATATAGATTGTCGTCTGAACCGATTCACAGATGTCACTGGCGGGAGGCGCGACTCGTCCGTAGATTGCTCCGAGTGCTGCGTTCCGGACAAAGAAAACCGATTGTAATCGAGCGACCAGTCGGCCGACCGCTCGCCCGACTAATTCGGAATCAACAGCGTTGCGCCACCGGTCGGCCGACTCGTCCGGTCTTCGTACCTACCTACCAGTTTAATTTACGGTGTTGAAGAGAAGATAATAGGTGCTGTTAAAATGCCGCCTTTTTGACAATATTTCCCTGTGAGCATGATTAGTGATGGAGTTAAATTTTAATGATTGTTAGCCTTGGTTGTTGAACGTTAACACATTTTTTCTTAGTAAGTACCATCAAAATACCAGTTACCGGATGGTACAATTTTACGGCGTAGTTTCTAAACAAACACTTCAAATAACATCAAAAAACCCATGTGGAAAATGTTTAGTAAAATTCGCAGTCGTGTAAACCTCATACAATTCAAACCTAACAGCTAATTTGTTGACAAGTTAAGAGTTAACCGGCATCTAATTAAGAGCGGGCATAAAAACATTGGAAGTCGAAAGTTTCTCGAGTCCAGACTGACGCAGTCCATCGAGTAGTGCACTGAACCCTGCCTGTGTGCGCCAACTGTCTGGTTCTAGATCACTCCCACCCAGACTCCAGACATTTTACACAAATTCGCTCGTGTGCAATTTTCGCGTTTTATTACGCATCCAAAAAAAATCAAGATGCGCCCTTCTATTAATATTTTCTCTCATCTCAATGCTTATAAACATAGACAATCCATCATTGCTTTTATTTATTTTGACAGAATTTATGAATTTATTTTCTTCTAATTGTATTTTTTTTTAAATCAATATCAGATTTTTTTCCGATTTGAAATTCGAATTGCTTAAATAAATAAATCTGAGTTACAATAAATTTGTCCACCATTGCAGCATTTGAAATCAGAACGAAACGCATGTAATTAATTTTATACTCTGATTTGAAATAAATATTCACCGTGAAAATCATTGTTAGCTGTTTTCTTTCAAGTGTTATAATAAGTAGTAGGTATACTTAGTAAGAAAATCCATAGCAATCGTTAAACCTTGAAAAATGGATATGACCGTGTCAAATTAAGGGACTTCACGGCCTTAAAGCACTAATATTATAATTATGTCAAATTGACTTTCCGAACGCCTGTGTTACCTACTATCTGAAAACATGAATCTTTAGAAAGCATGAAAATATTATACGATGGCGGTTTTCGCAAGCAAATACATATATGCCTACGATTAATTCATTACACGTAACGTTTCGGCTTATTATAGGGTAATAAATAAATGATAGGTTATCAAGTCATGAAGAGAGGTTCATTTGGGAGAGGTGGAGTATCGTCAACAAACGTAGGTAGGTACTTACTTAGGTGTTCTGTTTTGAGACATTAAAAAATACATGGTCAAATTAAATTGGTTAGCTAAACTCTGTAACTTGATGGGTCTCGATCGATATCTAAACGTAAAACTAAAAAAAAAAGAAGGTTTTATGTTTCTTTATAGGGGTCAACGGCCGCAAAACTCAAGTATGAGGTGAGAAAATTATGTTTTAATGTGTTTCAATGTCGATATCGATACGACAATCACGTCTCTAAAGTTTCCACAAAAAAAAGTTTTTTTTAGACTACAGTAACTACACTAACTGCGGTCGATAACCACACAAAAAAAACATCGAATTTATTTCTTTTTTGTTTTATCATGTTTAGATAATATCGATACCCATCACGCCTGCGGAGTTTCGCTTACTAATTTAATTTGACCCTAAGGGCCCTATCCCACTAGGACAACAATGGCGGCGCAACCATGGTCGCACTGCCAAAAAATGTATGGTTGGTTGCAGTGGCGTAACTATACCGTTTGGCGCCCGTGGAAAATTCAAGGGATGGGGCCCTCCCTCAATGTAAAGAAGCTCATCCAACGTTATAGTTTTTTTTTATTAGCACTTCTCCCGCGACTTAGTCCGCGTACATTTCATATTTTCCCCTGCAAAATTTAACACCTGACTGCTTCTGTCCTTATGTTAGGATCTTCCTGTGCTCATGGTCCTCTCGGGCCGGGGGCCCCTTCTGGCTGGGGGCCCGTGGCATTTTGCCCCAATGCTACCCTAAAGTTACGCCACTGGTTGGTTGCGCACCCGAATGAACGCCTGGTGAGATACCCACCATAAAGCTGTATAATTCGTCGACCGTAGGTTCAATTGAGGTAAGGGACAAAATACCCAAAATGAGTTGAGTATACAGTTTTGTTCGGAATTTTGCGCTCTTTCGAATGGTGTATATGAAAAAATTCTAGCTTAAAAAAAATGTCCCTTACCCTACTGATTTTTGGATTCGAATTTCGAATCAGCCCCATAATAACAATGTATCTGAAAAACTATGCAATATAGCAACTTGAAATGGTGTAATTACCGCCGCCAATCCACTTCAAATAAGGTAAGGGTCTTCCCTATCAACGAATTATTCTTCACACATTTTTTCAACAAGACCTTTACACAATTTTTTCATTATAGATTGGATTCAACGTAGAGATCAATTTAATGTAAGGGACATTACTAACAAAATACGTTGGTGTAAGGGACGTATATTTTCTTAAATAGCTAACTTATTTAAATAAATGTTACACAGGTAGATAGAGCACTAAAATACAAGATTATGTGTGAAATCAGATCCGAAAAAGGTTAATAACAAAAAAGTTATAGGCGATTTAGTCCGAAAAAAAACTTTGTCGGCCTCTCCTGAAAAATCGTATTATGTCCCTTACCTCAATTGAACCTACGGTAGACGATATATTTTCCTGGCAAGGCAACCATGGTTGCGCCACCATGGTGTCCCAGTGAGTTAAAAGCCTATACAACACGCTGATTTTTATAAGTAGGTCATTATTATTTGCATACTTAATTATGCTATAGAATAAACCGCAGGAATGTGGTTTGAAGATAACATAAAAAACTAGAAGTTTCAATGACACGACTTACTGTACCTACCTACCTAAAACATTCGACTTTTGCAAATGACATTGATGTCTAGATGTAGCAACGGAATGTAGACGACGCGCTAACGAGATCAAGTCCGAACCAAATCCAAAAAATTACCATTAGAATAGAATAGAATAGAATACTACCACCACACCACCACCACCACCACCTACTACCATTGTAGTTTTTTGAAGTGAAAACTTCTATACGCGTTGGGCATTTTTTGAATTGGGAAAAAACCATTGAACTCGCGCCACTGTTACCGTAAGCGACACCGCGCATGTTTTGTTTATAAGACGATTAAAAAAATACCCGCTTCGGATGTGTTCGGCTGTCCTCGGGATGTTTGTTTTTCAGTGAGATGGCAAAGTATTCTATTTGTGTTTTTTTTTCATTAACCTATATTGTCCCACTGCTGGGCAAAAGCCTCACCATATTCCCATATTCTTCCATCTTTCTTTGAGCTGTGCCTTCTCCGTCCAATCGGTTAGGAATGAGTAGTTGAAAAAAAATACTAACATCGTTTATTAGGGTTCCGTACCCAAAGGGTAAAAACGGGACCTTATTACTAGACCTCCCGTATTATTATTATACTCTTTGTAGACTCCACTCTCCGTCTATCACCAGGCTGTAACTATCTCATGAACCGTGATAGCTAGACAGTTGAAATTTTCACAGATGATGTATTTCTGTTGCCGTATCTATGGTTGCCGCTATAACAACAAATACTAAAAACAGAATAAAATAAATATTCAAGGGGGGGCTCCCATACAACAAACGTGTTTTTTTCGACGTTTTTGCCTTGTGGTACGGAAGCACGGAACCCTTCGTGAGCGAGTCCGACTCGCACTTGGCCAGTATTTTAAAGAGGTCGGGATAGGGTAATACAGCAATGTTTATTTACGTTAGTGTTATGAATAATACGCAACAGTGTCACTGACACTTGGCAAATATCGTTCAAGTCTGCTCAAAGTGACATTGATATCTAAAAATATCACTAATAACAATGTTTTCATGGCTGTGACTCTATATCAGTCAGTAGTAAGGTTTTATGTCACAAACAATTATTTTTGTCTATGAAAATATCTGTAATTTTCTGTTTGGGTTGAATGACCCTGTTCGCGATAGTGCGTTACCTACGTACTGTCATCCGCCATTTCCCCATTAGTCTATGGCGAGTTCTGTCATCTAATCTATACTAATATTATAAAGCTGTGAACGCGCTAATCTCAGGAACTGCTGGTTCGAATTGAAAAAATATTTTTGTGTTGGATAGTCCATTTATCGAGGAGGGCTATGGGCTATATAACTCACGCTACGACCCTTAGGAGCCGCGCAGCGTGTGACACCGCGGGGAACAACTAGTCAATTAGATACAGATTGCCCTTTAGATTACACGTGTAAGCATTTCACATGAATGAATTTAGTTATTCTAGTAGTTGGCTAAATGTCATACACTAGCTAGAGTTCTTTGTGGTTCCAAAGTCTTTTATAGGGTTAGTTAAAGCTAGCAAATAAGTAGGTACCTATATTTATACCGAATCTGTCTAGCCTTTTCCCAACTATGTTGGGGTCGGCTTCCAGTCTAACCGAATGCAGCTGAATACCAGTATTTTACATGGAGCCTATTTGACATCTTCAACCCAGTAACTGGGTACACGATACCCCTTGGTAAGACTGTTTGTTAGACTTTTTAGGGCTTCTGACTACCCGTAACTACTGTCAAAGATCTACGAATGACAGCCGGGATCCCAGAGCATAAAGGCTCCTACAAACAGGCGCGACACGCGATAAAATCGCGCGCGACACAAAGGCACCGCAAGTCGCGCAACGAGCGGTGCCTTTGTGTCGCGCGCGATTATATCGCGTGTCGCGCCTGTTTAAGAGTTACGTATATTAATACAAACGTGAAATAAGTATGTAGCTAGATAGCTCCACTTGTTAGTAATTAATTAGTGTAAGTTCCACTGCAAAAGGCTGCATGGTTTTATTCCAGCGCACATTCAAGCCCTCCACTCATCCTAACCATAGATAATTAACACGCCGCATTAATACTTTGTGTTTACACCACCTCATTACTATTTTGTCTATGGCTAATTGATACTCTTGTCACAGTGTGAACGACCCGACGTTACCTATGTAAAATCGATAATTTACAGATTACCTTTTTAGTGGACTATAAAAAATGATGCATTGTTATATAGCACATGCTTTGATTACATAATGTTTCAGACGCGATGCCTACGGAGAGTTTATTGCACTTGACTACCACTTGAGTATTTGAAGATATCCATACTATACATTATAATATCCATACATAACAACATACTGCCAACACAATCAGCCTATAATGTTCCCACTGCTGGGACACAGGCCTCCTCTCTGTGAGAGAGAGTGGGCCGTAATCCACCACGCGGACCCAGTGCGGGTTGGCAGATGTCACATGTCTTCGAATTTTTGGTTCTAGGACATGCCGGTTTCCTTACGATGTTTTCCTTCATCGTTTTGAGAGTAAGTGGTGATGAAAATAATTTACAAGAAGTAACTTGCCTGCCTGGGTTCGAACCTACGACCGTACGTAAGTCGCGTATGTAATATGATATTATAAATGCGAAAGTGTGTCTGTCTGCCTGTAACCTCTTGATTTAGATGAAATTTGGTATAAGTAGAGATAGGTTGAGTCCCGGGAAAGGACATAGGGTACTTTTTATCCCTATATTCCCACGGGATCGAGACATATCGACGATGAAGTGACAAGAACCTTTATCTACCAGAACATAATTTTACAGGAAACGAAAAAAACGTTTTATTTATTTTAAACGCAAGGTATGAAAAATATTATTATTGGTTATATCCTACTATACCCGCTCCTTGTATAATATATAACCAATAATAATATTTTTCATACCTTGCGTTTAAAATAAATAAAACGTTTTTTTCGTTTCCTGTAAAATTATGTTCTGGTAGATAAAGGTTCTTGTCACTTCATCGTCGATATGCGGGTGAAACCGCGGGGCGCTGCTAGTTTAAAATAATTTAACACGGACTGCCTCGTTGGCTTAGTGGAGGCAAGCGCTACTGGTGAGCATGAGGTCGTGGGTTCGAATCCCGGGACACGCAATGTTACTTATTGGGGGTTTTCACCTAGAATTTACCAGTAGCAGCCCGGAGGCTGGATTTGTGCCAGGTTGATGGCAATAGGCTCGCCTCGAACTGTGGGTGAAAGTACCATAAGTGAACTCTGCACAACCCTTCGGGTATTAAAGGCGTGATATTATGTTGTAACTTTTGCGAACCTACTTACAATCTCAATCTGAATAATTTTGAAGGATATTTATTGCTAATCCATTGCTTTATATGTTCGAAAAATGTGTTTGCTCCATTGCTACTATTGATAGTGTGTTACGCGATTACCACGCAGAGTCCAGACCATCAGAGTTTGATGCGGAAACTAAAGGTTAAATATTTATTGACGTCATTTGCCCAAAATGGTATAAAATAATGGTTTTTATGAACGTCAGAGGCTTTAATTGATAAAATCCGTTAATTGGGCCTAGAATAGGCTTGAGATTTTCCTTACAACCTTTTGCATTTTATTCAATTCAGTTTTTTACGTTATCTGTGCTGTGCGTCATTCGTTGTCTATGGTGGGAACTACATCTTATATTATACTTACACAGTTGACACACCTCTGCCTAAACCATCAAAGATTAAAGGCGTGATGTTAGGTTTATGTAGTTGACATTATAGGTACCTATATCAAGTCTGTCTGGAATGTGTCATTAAACTGACTGAAATGAACTCTTTAAACTCAGATTTTTAATTTTCTAGACCAAAATGACAGCTAAGCTAAATAGATATACAGTACCGAATATTATTGACAAAAAAAAAATCGATTCGAATTCGATCGCAGCCGTCTGATTTTAGTCTAGCAAATTAAAAATCAGAGTTTACAATAAAAAAAAAAAAAAACTATCTACAGATTAAAAAAAAATATATATCTATGTGATACAAACGTACCATATAATACACAAATGAATAATTACATTTTAACTTTGCATCCATACTAATATTATAAATTCGAAGGTAACTGTCTGTCTGTCTGTGTGTAGGCTACCCTTTCACACCTATATCACTGAACGGATTTCGATAAAATTTGGCAGACAGATTGCATTCCGGGGAAGGACATAGGATAGTTTTTATCCCGATATTCCCACGGGATAGAAACTTACGCGGGTGAATCCGCGGGGCGCTGCTAGTAAGTATATAATTTATAACTACAGATGGAGTGGCTAATGAGAGTGATGTCTTTCATGATTATGATGTTAGTACTTATATATTTAAAAAGAAATACGTTTATAACCAGTGGTCGGAATAGGTTGACTATATTTACCTAAACTTCGGAGAACAGAGACAGAAAGTGGAGACTTCCTTACGACATTTTTTTTCCCCGGAATTCGGGAAAAATCTTAAATAAGTTTAAAATAAGCTTTATTTAAGATGGGTAAAGGCTATTTTTAACTAAACTTGCAATTACCAAATTATAATTATTAGAATCAATAATAAATATCTTTCTAAGTTAGATTTCCACCACCAATTACCAATCTCTTATGGAAAAGTGTTAATGGTAGAAATCTAACTTAGAAAGATGTATTAATGATTTTAATTCTCTAAATATGTATCTGTTATTGTCATTAATCATATTTTGATCAAGATACAACCTGACACTGACCTGCAAGTTGCAAAAAACGTAAGAAAATTTGAATTTCGCGGTCTCGACTACCCATTCACCATAAGTATATATTTTACTTTTTTTAAGCAGCATGCACAATTTTTTTTAGTCAACAAAATTTTATATGGAGCACTTTGTCATTGGCTTTGGTATTTTAAATTCACAGAAATGTTCTTACAGATGATAAAAACAACCTTTGTTTTTTTAATATCATCATAAATATTCATATTCATTATTAGGATTATCTGTGTGCTTGCTTCTAAAGAGAGATAGATAACATTGTTTTTTTATCTCGAATTACGAAAATGTAGTGAGCAATAGCCAATGAGCTGGAGGGATATTGTTACCTCTTTCTCTAAACAATAGAAACCGGTACCTGCTCTGATACCTTTTTAACCGATTTCTAGTAGTTAGCCTTGTAGCTAACAAGAACAATAGGCCTTCAATTCTCGGAAAAAGAAATGGTTTAAAATTTCAAACAGATTACGCACTCGAAGACCGTTAAACTAAAAATCTATATTCTAACTTATTTTTATTATATTACAAAGTGATTGAAACTAGTATAAAGCTATCCATGTTTGTAATGCTTTTCTTCTATTTTTTATACCTCTAAAAAAAATAGTTCAATCCGTGTCTGCATTGCTGAGTCTCAAATTTTGACATGAAATTCGTGTCAGAAAGTTTCAGGACAAACACATAGTAGTTAACTAGGGAAAGGGTAAATACTTAATTAAGTTAAGTTAGATTTCTACCATTAACACTTTTCCATAAGAGATTGGTAATTGGTGGTGGAAATCTAACTTAGAAAGATATTTATTATTGATTCTAATAATTATAATTTGGTAATTGCAAGTTTAGTTAAAAATAGCCTTTACCCATCTTAAATAAAGCTTATTTTAAACTTATTTAAGATTTTTCCCGAATTCCGGGGAAAAAAAATGTCGTAAGGAAGTCTCCACTTTCTGTCTCTGTTCTCCGAAGTTTAGGGAAATATAGTCAGCCTATTCCGATCACTGTTTATAACAGTACAACATACATAGTTAAATTAACACTAAGTTTTTACAAATTATTCCGTCCATTTTCTAGGTATCCGTAGGTCAATGTATATGAAAGAAGTTGATAAGAACAACATACTACTTCGTTTACAAATTATGGAAATATAATTTTTAGCAACAAAGTTTAGTTAGATAGTAGATCGCAGTCCTACAGATCGTCATTCGTCAGTAATGTTATGCTAAGTAAGTCACAATGAATACACCTCAGACCAAATAAAAAAAAACTGGCCAAGTGCGAGTCGGACTCGCGCACCGAGGGTTCCGTACTTTGTAGGTATGTAAATAGTTTATCACGGGTTTTTTACAAATTTACGGTTTTCGGATTTTCCTTTACTTGTGCTACATGATCTTGCTTCTTGACAAATTTCATGATTCTAGGTCAACGGGAAGTAGACCATACCCAATAAATTTTGATTCCCTCGAGAGTGCCGAAATATACGTTTTTTGCGGCATACTTAAACGGCCGTATCTTTTTTTTACGTTAACTTAGGTGTTTGGTTTTTCACAGCTTCAAGGGACTGTACAGCTGAGTATATGGTTTTAATTTCAACTCGTTATCTCCACGCATTTCCTAGATAAAGGGTCTTGACAGACAGACGGACGGACGGACGGACGGACAACAAAGTGATCCTATAAGGGTTCGATGTTTTCCTTTTGAGGTACGGAACCCTAAAAACCAAGACAGAGGGCTGAAATTTGAGAAGTCGAAGGAATTAATTCCAGCACCCTAATTGCGTAACACACTATCGATCTCAATCTGAATCATTTTGAAGGATATTGCTGATCCATTGCTTTATATGTTCGTAAAATGTGTCTGATCAACAGCATAAATAACGCAATGTATGTTGTTGAACTGTCAAAATTAAACCCATAGCTAATTAGCGCGTTACGCAGTTACCCCGCCTATAACCAGTGACGTTTTAGGATTACAGGAATGGCTATCAAGTCTTTACAAATTAACTTTTTTATGTGTAAGTATGAAATCCAATTACTATGTGGTTAGTCGCAAACCGTTGCGTTTTTGACGTCACATTCCTTTGTTAGGGCCTGTATCTAACATAACATAACATCACGCCTGTAATCCGCAAAGGGTTAGGCAGAGGTGTACCTTTAGTACCTACACCTACATTTCGAAAGTTATGTTTCAGTCCCATGTAATAGGGGGCGAGCCATCAATCTGGCGTGAGCCCGGACTCCGGGCTGCTACTGAGAAATTCCATATGGAAAAACCCAATAATACTTTGCTCGACCTGGGAATCGAACCCAAGATCAGCTCAGTAGTAGCGCGCATGAGTCGCATGCAGTACGCAGTCTGTAGGTATCTATAAGGCCTCCCCACTGATGTGCCTTACAGGCGTTACATGGGGCAGTTCCGGAATGGTCTTTTAAGAGGAGCAGGGACCACCATGTGCTGAAGGTGATCACCGGGGTGGTTTTATATAAAAGTTCTATGAAATAGTAGATTTTTTTTAATACCGACGAAATATTTCTACGCCAGGTCTAGAATTATGTTCTGAAATTCATGGTTTCAGTTTGGGCGTCGCTGTCCTTGCCAGCCTGCATACTAAAAGTGTGTGCTAATATAAAAAGCTCTGAATCTTTTGAATTAAAATAACTCAAGACATAAACAAAAGGAGTTAATGACCCGAATACAGTTCTAATCACATCTATAACCACAACTGTCACTTGCTTTTTTGATAATCAAGGACTCGGGCGTCGACGTCACTCAGCCTCGTCGCGTATCGGTGCCACGAACGGTCGACTCGACTATTTTCGTGTACACTTCGGGTTTTATCGGCCGCGGTACCACGTAGCAAGTCTTTTTGTTCGACATCGAGAATCGAGCGTAATCACCGCACTATTAGTGAGAACGTTAACCAATACAATGCATTTTTGCAATCATTTAATTAGTTATAGTATATGAGTAGGTTCATTTATACATACTACAGCACGCTATGTGCTGTTTTTATTATTAGTTACGTTATGTGTTAGATAATTATACGCAAAAGTATGCTAAGTTATTACTTCTTAATAGCCAAGATGTGACGTTATATACTCAAGGGGATATATCTATATGTAAACATCTTTAGAAATAAATAAGTAAAATTTAATTGTCTGTTTGTAATGTCAAAATAACAGCTTTTTACTAAATGCGTATGAAAGTATTACTCTACGTCTACTATAACAAAAAAAAACATTTTTTTTTTCTGTCTGTTTGTTCCAGCTAATCTCCAAAACGGCTGGACCGATAGCTGATATTACAAGGAGTTACTTAGACTGAAAAAAAAAAAAAAAATAGGGTTCCGCGTAAAACAAATTAAAACATTAATTAATAAGACATTCGGAAATTACGTGAACATTCAAATTACAAAATTTCTGTAATAACACCCGTTGCTACCGCCTCTATATTGACTAAAATAGGTAATTTGTTGGCTTTGAATATGTCGAATTATTATTCTATGTAATTTCACATATACATGAATATGTACAAGGTTAAATTAAAGAAGACTGTCTACCCACACATTACAAATCAAAATCATTTATCAATTATTAAAATTACTAGGTCAGGAGGTTGATAGACTGACATCAGAGTTTTGCGCGTTAAAACATCAGGTTTCCATTCAATGGCTGGCATTATATGAGCAATAAAAAGAGTGAAAGTGTAACTTTAATACAAGAAATATGTAGATACTTTCTAACAAAAATTACAAAGAACACTATGAGTTACTTCGTGTGTAAGAAAATACAGCTGTTACAACAATTAGGTGTGATTCTTTATTTAGTTACAATATTTCTAGTGAAACAGAAAGTCGAAGTCAAGCGATAGCGATCGCAGTAATTTGCGTCCGTTCGGTAGTGCTATTAATTAAGTAGTGCTAGTGGCTCGCCTGAGACACAGCACCGCCTATGAAAACCATAGCTAAGGTTGCCATAACTATGAACATTATTCCGAGCGATGAACGCACCCATTCGGAATGGGACGATTGAAAAGTCATCTCTTTAAAAATCGGGACGTTTACGCATTTTAAACAAGCAGTAAAAAAAAGCAAACGGTCGTTCAATTCAATTATTAATATGAAACTCAAAATAAGTAAAATATGGCGTGTAATTTTTTGTGTTCCAACAATTAATAAATTATTGGAGAAAGCTGCAAATACTTTATCGATCCGATAATCCTTCGGTGTATCCGAATTTAGCTTAGTATCTTCTTAAAAAACGTTTCAATCACGACCCAGATTATGGTGTTTCATATCGGTTTTTCAGTTTGTTCCCAATGGAGAGTTATTTTCACAGTATACTTACAATGTTGTTGATTTTTCTTCACAGTTTATGTGATTTTATAGATTAGATATAGCTTACGTAAGTTCTAACTTTGTATCAACTATCTGCGTTTGTTATGCATCGTAATTGCTCGGAACGTCCATAGTAAAATGGTAGGAGGTGATAGAGTTATTTCCGCATTTTGATCAATTCATTGAATAATAGGCTATTTGATAATGTAAAAAATAAAGTCATAATTATTGACACTTGTATAGATTATCGCTTTTAAAATCGATTTGCATTAATTTTACTACAAAACAATGTATTATTTATAAAAAAAAACCCGAGAAAACTTCATCTTTTTAAATCTGGCGCCACGTAATCGAAAACGGTCTGGATTGGCTGAACTTAAGATGACGTCATGATTTAGTAAATTTCTGTCTATCGTTGACAGAACAGATGACTTTTGTCTAGTATCTCGACCGTTTCAACGTTTGTTTACGTGAATCGTGACGTCACGACGCCATATTGTTAGAGATAGCGTTTTGGCGGCTTATTTAAACAGTACATTTTTATTTACTATTTTTTAAAAGAAATACATTATGCAATTTGAAGTAATAGGTTTTTGTGGGCTCGTTAGACACCATTAAATAATCTGAGATGTTTATCAGAAACCAGTCAAATAGCTAATTACGACTAAAGTTTTTATTCAATTAAAAAGATAACATTAAATATTTTTTTATTAAAATAAGCAGATTCTATGACCACAACATCATCAATGTTATCTGTTTGGTTGTAACCAATACCTGGAAGCTGGATTAGATGATTAAAAAAAAATAATTGAATTTTATAATACGAATTTATTACTCATTTCATCTCAAATTTAGAGCCCCACATTTGTTTGTCACTAAAATGGGCACTTGCTGATACCCGGTACAAGAATCAATACTTACAAAGCTGTGACTGCATGGAGTAACAGGATATTATGTTATACGGTTTAAATAGGTTTTCTTCCCATTAGATGATTTAAAAGTTCAACATGTAGTGCCTTGGACTTTTCTTTTTTACGAACTAATACTTTTTTACCGCCTTCATTCAACGACTCCGTGTTACTAATGAATTTGTTTACTTCAATTTTTTTCAAGTTAATGTTCTTTCTAACTGATACTTTCACCTGCTCGGTCACTACAATAATTTCTTAAATATAACCCTATTTCTCTCCCTATTTACCAGAAATAAGAAAAGGCAGTAACCATTCAGGTCTTCTTCTTCGTGTCGCTAGCACGACTGTAATTTAGATCTTGTGGCCCAAAACTTTGCCATCGGCGTTGTCATAAACATTCAGACACAATTTGTTAATTGTTAATGAATAAATGAAATGAAATGTCCACCTGGTAAAGTCGCCGTTCCGTCAAGGTAGCTCTACCTGGACGAAACGGCAATAAGGTATGGTCGTGGAGCTATATCGCAAACCATGCTCCACCTCCTAACCTGCCCTCTTCAAAACATGCAGTCAAAGTGACCTCTGCGCTACCAATCAGGTGCTATCTAATATTATCATCGAACCTTCTTCAACACGCGTATTTCATTTCCCACCTGTCCATCTTATTCACACATTATTTTATGACCCGATTACTCTTACTCTCTTCACGTCACTTCATCTCGAACGCAACGGCTGATGTTGAAAAACATCGAGATCATACGTATTGTTTGTCTTGCGGAAATTTCCAAACAACACAGCCGGCCGTATACAACTAAGTTTGACGATTATAATAATTTTACTACTTTTCCACCGTTACACGACGTACAGTGTGCTATTTCTCAGAAGAATTAACACAAATATGTACACAAACCTCTCTGATATCATCCGTAAATGTAATAAATATCTGCACGTTAACATAAAGTGCCTCAATCAGCGAGATTCTTACTACAAAGGTAATTTTGTTCATTTCCTGTCGTTTCGTTTTCTTGCCAGCTCGTATTATTAGTAAAGGAAGTTCGATTGATCTTATATTTGTTTGCATAATCTCCTCAGGCGTTCGTTTTCAAACACTTTCAATCTCTGCTGGCAAAATAAAAATCACAATCGTAACTTTTAATCATTATCCAAACATAATAATTAATGTTCTTACGAGTATAACTTTTGGCCTATTTTTAAGGAATTATCAATTTTTTCTATCTATAATGTCCAATAGCGCGGTGAACGTTGTTTTTATCAATATTAATATGTAATAGCGTTATTCACACATAGCATTATCTCTGACGTGACACAATAGATTGGTGATAACGAAAATTTAAGGGTATCGTGTCCAACGCTGTTCCGTGACCTCGAAAATTTATCGGTCGTTGTCTTTGTATTTACGGAGGTTTTTGGCGATGCCATTGTATGAGGTGTTAAAGTTTATTCTCGGTTGTTGTCACACATAATGTAACACATATATTTTACAGATATCAATTTGAAATTGTTTGCCTAGAACCCGTTATAGCTTATCAATGTGTACCTACAGTATACAATACAGAAAACCAAACATGATTGACTTTTCTGGAATTACCACGACCTATGACATTCTGTTTTTCCGCCTGGATAAAAATACCCCGTCTCAGAGTTTTATCTAAACGGCATCAATATTGTGGGCATGTGATGTTCAAAATGTCAGGTTAACATTTTGCACGTGCCTGCGTTCCCGTTTATTTAAATATAATGGAGTCTTGAGCCATCATCTCTATTAAAAGCATCGATTTAACGAGCGGAATGAGATGGTACACTCAGCGTACCTACACTGTAAATATGGGTCGGGTGCGTCGGGCCGCGCGCGCCGGCCGCTCGCATGTAAACTCGCTCCGAGTAGCTCACACCCGCTAATGAAATAACAAAAGGTGTAAACGCCACGCTTCGATAAGCTGTTTTTGTGTTATTATAAACTGCCTTAATAAAACTCGCTGCTCTTAGAATATCTCTCTGTTGTAATCGTCTACGGTCGTCTCCATTGCACTTAACTGTTATTAGCGCGCATTATAGCACTGAAGCCGCCGTGTGCCCTGAATATCGTTTGTTATCTGTCGAGTTTTCGACACTATCAATCGTTCCACTTTGCAAAAACAGCCGATTGTCATTTCCTTGAGAGTGTTACGTAATAGTGAGTGACTTCGTCCAACCGTTATTCTGGCGGTGTCGGCGCGTTGAGGCCGTTGCACTGGTACCGCTTTCCGAAATTCTGATTGCAAAAGCGCGAGACGTCGCGATCGCGAGCGGCCGGTGTCGCGGGCTCTCGGCCCGTGCCACGGGCTGCGGGCGGAAGTTACGGTGAACGGTGCCTCGATGGCCTTGGCGCGCGGCCGCCGCGCGCCGAAGGTGAAAGTCTTACGGTCCGCAATTATTGAACCTCGACCTGCCATCCTCCGATATTCGGGTTACACCAACCCAGCGGTTACCAACGCTACCGCTGCGTTCCGGCTCACTCCCGACTTCCGCATTCTCAAATCCGACCAAACATTTCCGACCCTAATTTTATTGGTCGGCTACAGATACTCTTCGAAGAATAAATACCATTCGGATTCGGACCAAGTTCGCAAATAGATAAAACATCGGATGATGGCGATAAATCAGTGTTAGGACAATTATTTTTATACGGCTAGAAGCGTTGGGCTGCACCTTCGCGGTTGATTGAATATGGCAGTTTGAGGGTCGATCTGACATCTGCTTGTGTCATTGCTTGGCTCTCATTCAAATTTAAATGTATTCAATTATTCAACAAGAACGTATTACCGAGATGAAACTACTCTTACATTATCGTTACTACAAGAATCTGCGAGTTCAATTGATATTCATGCGATTCTTGTTATACAGCGGGTGAATATCACCAACTAGAGGTTATGTAACTTAAGTTTCAAGATAATCACTGTAAAAACTCAATGTTGTCACTCAAGTCGTACCTCCTATATGTAAATTCACGAAGGTAATGTGCGATGGGCTGGCAACATATCTCCACATATCTGTGCCAAACGCTTTAAGTAGTGCTTTGACTCCAATTATAATCCCTGTAAACCCGCTAGGAATAGCAAGCTTGATGAGAGATTTATTCTCAAAGATAGCTTACAAGTGCACAGCACAGTCCTGCTTAGACTGGTTTCAACATTAACTAGCATTCATAAATGCATAATAATATTATGTACTTCATGGATAGACAATAGTTATGAACACAAAAACCTCATTTAAAGAAGTCACAATTGAATTCCTTGTAACTTGGATAGACGAAGAAATCAAGAAAGTTTGTTTAAAAATGTTAGACAAATGTTCGGGAAGTTTATTAGTAAACTATGACAGAACATGGCTTGAGTGGCCGTCTGAGGCCAAGGGCGACCCAGGCTCAGGTAGTAACTTTTTAACGACTGTTTTTGATAATATGCCCCGCTTTTTGTTTAGAATGGTTGTGATCAATGCATTTGCCTTGTAATTATTGAAATATCTTAGCCGGAATAAATAAGTATATTTGAACATGAAATTATGTAAACGCGCTAGACACTCCTACGTCCAGTGCGTCTATTAGCAAATTAAGAATTAATGAACATACTGTGAATTTAAATGCTGCAGTTTCAAGTAGAGATTATAATAAGCATCGTTTTAAATGAAATGCGAATAATGCAAATGCGAGGAGAGCCGTTGCCAATGTTTATAATATTGTGCGTGCTTACACATCGATGAAGGTCGGTACGGTTCGATCTTTTTATGCAGTTAGTTGTCTGATGTTGATGTTACTGCTTAAATCCTTTGTCACGGTGACGAGCAATTCAAGCAAAAAGTAAAGACATGTTTAAAGCCGGAATCGAACATTTTGATTTCTATTTCCCCTATAGAACTGAACAAGACAACGTAGGGTAAAGAAATTTCCTGTGTTTGCCAGGAAAACACAAGTAATAACAATAAGAGTAGCACGTTTAACAGCTTCATTTTGTTTTCCTCTCCTATATTTACAAAGAAATGCGCATAAAAGTGATAAAATTTAAATAGACGTTGAAATCTTAATATACTATTCTAAGCTGCATTTTTATGTTAGAGTCTTTGTTTTTTGTTATGAAGCGAAGTATTTTGACATCCAAACGATCGCCGTCTTTGTATTCCTCTTGGCATTTACCTGCGTTATCTACAATGACTCACCTAGACCCAAATACTTAACTGCTAATTACTAATGTATTATCAAATATTTCACTGCAGCGTTCCAAATGGTTTCCAAGTTAATTGTCTACACCACATTAGTGAGATACAGTACAACAAATGTACAATCGTAGCTGTTTGTAGCCTTGAATATCAATTGAGCAATATTTTTTTGTGATCGTGCGTTATACAAATGGATTGAATTTTTGTTTTAACTTAAATAAATTCAGATATGACCTCTGCAGATGGAAGCAGGCAATTATCTCAAAGAAATTTGACTTTTGAAACTCAGATTTTATTACTACATATTTAAATTTAACATTCTTTATCTCAATAGAATTGAAGAACAAGTGGCGTTTACGTGATAAGCCAACAGTCGCAACGAGATATTAAAAAAGGGGTCACCACCAGTGACACCCTATAAATAAAAATTATCAAAAAGGCACACGGATTACAGTGAGGATAATGAGGTATCCTTCGCTAGGGGAGCATCCATGGGCCGCGCTCGCCCGCTCGCCCGCCTGCGCGCCCTCTGTAAATCACCACAACTTATGTACGGGAGAACAGACGCAGTTCGGCGCGCGGAGCCGTCACTCGCACACGTTCGCGACTCGCCTTCCATTTAGTTATGTAGTAGCGCTCGACGCTCGCCTGTTTGGACAAGTGCTAAGTTGATCGTTTTATGTGATACACCTCGTTGGCATTATGTTTAATTTAACCGTTCGATTTTTAAATTGTTTCGTGTCGTATCATTGTTTTTAATTTTTAATCAATCGAAGTGTTGTATACTTTTTGGACTGTTGATTCTTGGATTGCTAAGGTAATAATATACATATATATTTAATTGCTAGGAATTAGTTTTAAGAATTTGTTATCTTTTATTTTATTTTTTGGGTTTGCGAAACTTTCTCTGTTTGAAACAAAGGAGTCGATAGTTTATTTGGCTATTTCTTACGTAATGTTTTGTTTGTGTGTACAAATATTTTTATGAGCACGTAATAATTTAATTGCTTGCCTATAATATGTCGTAACACAGTTACTTTCTTTAATATATTTAGTATCCAGGGAACTGTTTGAAAGTGTTTTAATACTTATGTCTGTATGTTTATGAATATTTAAAAGTTGTGACGCGAAAATGAATATATGATACCTACTTACAAAGAAAATAGGAAATCAAAAGTAGATAATGGGATGATAAACATGCAATATTTTCTAGAATTTAAAAGTTCTGGAATGAAAGAGAGAAGTAGACAAAGGATAGTGTTTTTACAAAAAGTATTTTATCTAATACCTAACAGTAAGTTAATGTACCGATGCGCTGCATTGTGTATGTATGCGTGCCGGACGGTGTAGTGGGTAAATAAAATAACAACACTTTATCTATTCAATAAGGTGTTATCGACTTAATATTTAACGGCTTCACGTTAAAATTTCATTTCACTAATTAAGGAAATACTAGCAAATTCTTTAATAGGCAATGTGTTACTAGTTTATGTGAGTGGATTATTCTGGTTTAATTTATTTTCTAAGGGTCCTTTTGTTCGACGATCGGATATAGCCATCTCTGTCGCACTGTAAGAGCGTGACAAACGGTATTCGAATTCACTACAGAAATTTTCAGAATAGGGTTTCGTGACTTGATATTATTTGTGAAATTTTGATTTGTAATTGATGTTCCATATAAGTACTTATCGTTTGTTAATCGCTGAATTTTTGGGTTGTCTATTGGGATGTAGGACTGACCAATTATTTTGAGTTAGGTTGTTAAGGGCAAATAATTTACTAATGTATTTTGAAGTCTGTAGAAAAATGCATTTGGAAAAAGTGATCGAAAAAAATCTGAGAAAATTTATTAATATGCGACACCTAAAAATGATTCGATAATACTAAGTTATGACTTTTTCACTTTTAACCCTAAAATAGGGTCAAAAACTTCTTCACGACACGAAGAAGAAGTGTCAAAAAATGAAAATGCTTCCGTAACATTGTTAATCCTAACCGGTACAGACGCGCGCAAACGACACTTCAAAAGATAGATTTTAAAACTGAAAAAAAAATATAAAGATCATATTCAATACTTCCTATGCAGATTCATTGTTAAAGCTATCAACCCGTTAATAACCGGAATATTACAAATACGGCGTCTAATCAAATCATTACTTGACCCCACCCAAGTTCCGCAACAAGGCGCCCGAAAGAAACTTTATAAATTGTATAAGTTCTACGGAACTGTATAGGTAATATTTTACTTTTAGGACTTTTTGCAAAATATATTACCCAAGTAGGTATATCTGTTCGAAAGTCCTAGAATTCCATGATGAATACGTCATTCGATATTTTTTTGAGTTTTTGGGAGGAAAATGCATTCATTTATTTTAAATTATTCAAAGGGATTTAGGGAATTATTCTTACTTTAGGTACTTCAGCCGGTCGATTCTGTAAAAATCTCACCGTGAAAATTTAGGTGAAGTGAGTTTGTTTTTGTTGGGAATTGACACTATTGACAGCTCACTCCACGCTCACTTCACCTAAGTTTTCACGGTGAGATTTTTACAGAATAGCACTTCAGGTAAGATTTCAATATATAAAATCGGAATAAACTGCCGTCTCAGCATTGTCTATAAGTCACTCCTTCACTATACTGGAGATAAAACATTTCAATAACAAAGCAACTTACACGAATTTTCCAATGAAATGTATATGTCATCGTACTAGGAAATTAGTTTTCCTCAGATTTCCCTGCAATATCCTTTCTTCATGACGATCACTGTCATTTGCAGGTGTTCCGCTAGAAAGAGTCAGCACGATATCGTTGTCTCTTTCACTTTATATTATAAACTTTGCTGACGTGGGAAACGTGCCAAGAGCTGCTACTTTTGTTAGTAAAGTGGAAAAATAGAGCTTAAATAAAGTTACTGTAGTGTGTATTTTATGTTTCGATTGTGATTGTTTGTTAAACTTTTTGTTCAGATCAGAATGATTATAGAAAATGACGCCTTCTGATTTCAATCGAAATTTATTAGTATAATCTTGCTTCGACGTAAAACATCTGACTCATTGTTCAATTTAACAACCAAAGCATAATGTTCGTCTACTCCTGTTTAAAACCAACAACAAAGTACATATCTATAACAGACTCAATAAGTTTAAAAAGCGCGTCAACTACGTAGCCATTATCCGTGATTTATACGCTGTGAGCCGCATCCATTGTCTGCTGCGGGCTATCAACGTTATATGGCGCTCGATTTAAACACGCAAACTATATTATATAGTGATTTTGATTGCCCCACGTGCTAAATTACTTGGTATTAGGCTTTTACGGCTTCCGTGGAACGTCTCAAATCCGTACTTCAACAGTATTTTAAAGGCAATGTTCTTTCATTGTTTGTTCCTCTTGTGTTTATTTTGCCGTTGGTCCCGGCTGTCCAACCAGTCTTACCAAGGGGTATCGTGTAACCCAGTTACAGGGTTCCGGTGGTCAGACTTGCAGTCGCTTCATGTAAAATACTGGTATTCAACTGCATCCGTTTAGACTGAAACCCGACCCTAACATAGTTGGGAAAAGGCTACGCAGATTGGTTGAGGTATCTTTGTTTCAATTGGTAGTTGTCAACGTGCATATTGAATACATTTTTGCAACATTTCCGTTTAGTAGTAGGTACGACTTCACAGTAATGTTCATGACGCATAGCACCTTACAATTTCAAACAATCCTTGTATCAGATGCCGCAAAAGGATAACTTCTTATAACAAGCATTTGAACTTTATTAGTGTTACCTTGGACCATAGGACTTACAAGCTATAGCGCGTTATATTTCTTCAGCATTCAAATAATTTTTCTCTTACAAAAATTTTTCATAGCTGGAGTGAAACAAGATTTTGAAGAAGGATCTATCACTAAGAAACTTCTCTTAAAAATAAACAAGACCTTTAAGCTGATTGAAACATGCTGAGTAATTTTCCGGGAAGGCAAGGATAATACCGAAACGATCCTGTTACAAGACAAAAGTACCTACAGATGATACAAAGAAAAAATCTGACACAGAGGAAGTTTAAGTTATGCTACCTAGAAGTACCCACAGTTGAAACTGAATTAATTATTCGTAACTTGCGACCTAGAAAGGTACAGCCCATTGTGAGGTCATTACATAAGCACTGTCGGCTTTGTGCGAGCAATTGTTTAAAAAAATATGATTCACCCGCTTCCATAGAAAAAATCTTTGATGCGCATCATTGATGAATGTAACAGGGAAATGATAGGAACGGTGAAGTAATAAAATTAAGTGAGAGTACTAAACATAGTATTAATGGTGTAAACGGCAAAATGGGGAATGTCTAAAAGAAGATGAAACAGTAAATACAAAAATTTAATTCTTTGATTTAGGAGCAAGCTTTTACCAATTCATACTTGGAAGTATTTAAATAGATAACTATGTATCGTCCATTTAATAATTTGTAACACACATGGAAGTTATTGTAGTATTAATGAACAAAAGCAATTTATGTAACACCCACGGCACAGTAATTGATGAGGCAACACACAGGGACACCCAATTACGGCCATAGACACCAGTTACAACACATTTACGTGTGTACGTGATTTTTTACAACTCTTTAATTGTCATTACACACAAAAAGCTGTAGGATACGATTCTTACCAGACAATAAAAAACAATTATCATAAATCGCATGCATGAGTGTATTTAGACGACATACAAAGATAATGCTAAACAGAAAAACTAAAAGAGTGTAGATAAAAACTTGTTTTGTACAGAAAATGACTTATTTTGTTCACATAGACGCGGCTATAAAGCCAAAAAAGCTGATGCAATTAAGGGCAAGTTAGAGATTGACGTGAAAGTGCGCGATGCGGGAAATTAGAGAAAAATATCGGAGATCATTAAACTATTATATCGTATCGGTATAAATTTCCACCTACATTCGATAATTCATCGTATCATACGTTCTCCATAAAAGGTGCTCTATCAAAAAGCCTACACGGTCATAGTGATTTAGCAAAAAATATATACTTTGAAGAAATATTTATTACCTTCAAGGATTTCTATCCTAAGTGGATTGGAATTCGGTACGTCTGCAATGATTTCTAATGCAAACTAGCTTGTATTTTCTGCTATACCCTGAAGTTTATCAAGTAGAAGCGAATGAGCAAATTAAGACGACAGTGGCCTTAGCAGAGCTTCGAGCTTCTAACTTTAGTAGTTAGCAAGACTGTCAATTACGAGCCTCTCGTAAAATCATTCCAGTTTCAATAGTTAAAATCACCGACAATTTATTACATTATGATATTTATGATGTACACAAGCAGGGAAATTAGAAAGAGCACAACATAATGTTATCAGTTTGCAGAAGGCAATACATATAAACTCTGCAAGCAAATAAATCATCGTAAGATATTGTAAAGGAAAAAACTTTTCACGTTAAAAAGTTAACCATACGTTCACGTTACTTGTGCCTTGACATCATGACTTATTCGACGAAAGCGAGGAGAATTGATAACGAATACTTTATTCAAATGCTTCATTGTTTTGTTTAAACTGTCCTACATAAATTACGAGAATTGTGAAGAGATTTACATTAAATGTTTGAAAAGAACTAGCATGAGAGGCATCATCTACGATGTCAAATGTTACAAAAAAGTCCCCTATATTATGGTGGCATTCACATATCAGTGGATTCTTGCCCCCGGCTCGTGTGGG
The DNA here is from genome assembly GCA_963082905.1 of Oligia fasciuncula. NCBI lineage: Eukaryota > Metazoa > Arthropoda > Insecta > Lepidoptera > Noctuidae > Oligia > Oligia fasciuncula. The sequence continues at coordinate 14,313,659 of OY720398.1, forward strand.
ACAGAGAAAAGAAAGTGCAGGTAGGCAGTAGCGTCGGTCGAGTCGAGCGAGATTTATTAGATCGTAACTGGTGGGGTCGGCAACACCCGGTGCACTGTCGTCGCGCATTCGCCACACGAAAAAAATAAAACATGATCCAAGCGTGTTGTGCACATTTATTAATGTTTGTTAGTCATTTTTAATTTGATTTTGAAACAAGATATTATCACCATAAAGACTGAAAAGGGAAATCACTTCTTCAAAATAAGGCAGAAAATACAGACAGGTGTGGGCAATACACACAAAGTTAAATTACTTGTCATTGAATACAGGAAAATATATAGTTTATTACGGCAAAATAAACTATGTGCTGACATTGACCAAATTTGAGTTCAAGTCCAGTCATGGCTTAGGTACGTCGAATGGGAAAACACAGAAGTGGACTAAAACCCAGGATATCAATAAAACCCAGAAATCAATCTTGAATCTTGATTTGAACTCATTTTATTTATTCAAGGTCTATCAATCGATTAGGTTGTCTATGATGGAAAAAGTTTAAATGTCAAAAGTGGTGGTGCTGTCAACGCGTTTACTGCAGTTTTTATTACATCATAGTAAGGTAATTAGGCGATATCTGCAATAAGAGTTAGTAACACCGATATTAGCTGTTTCGACTTTATATTACGTCACGTTTAATGCTGAAATGAATATTTCGCTCATTACGCAGTAATGAACTTGAGTAACATGGATTTTAATATTTTATCAGGTAATGTACCCATAGTTCCGAATGAGTTTAACTTGACTGTCTTTGTTTTAATATTTAGCGCTATATGTATATCTTTCGTGGATTGCCGTGCAAGTGGGACTATCTTTAGATAGTTGCTAAGCTTTTTGTGTCTAGCATTTGCATGCGATATTGATACGATCAATAGTTGCCAAATCTTCTAGACTTGAAGTGATCGCCTTGAGGTTTAAAAGGCAAAACAGAACAAAAGAAAACAGTCGCATTAATACAGTCGTCGCAAATCTTTCTTTTCACCAATTACCTTGAATAAACAACAGAACGCAACCAACACTGAGATAACACTGACGGCTGTAATATCCAGAATGCAATGAGAGATATTAATAAGAATCAGGTTTTAAAACAAAAGCTTTGGATCCAAAGGATTCTGGGCAAAGGGCAATTTTGGTGCAAAAACACGTAGCTTGTAACGTCTTTTCGATAATACGATTGTGAACGAACGTGTTTCACACTATAACTAGTCCAGGTTTTATGAATCCTTGGCTAGTTTACACACTTTTCTTGTTTTGTGTTTATAGGTTTTCATTTAGTGAGCTTTAGAAATTTTCTACACCTCACCAAGAGAAATCAGCGTGATATTTTGTAATCCAAAGGGACGAGTTGATTTTCCTTAAGGTTGGCAAGCAGTTGGCCAAAAATGTTTCCAAAAAAATACTGTTCCTTATAAACCATTCTTTCTTGACTACTCGTCTTTTGTTACAAATACTATATACCTAGTTTCAGATTCTCAAAAGCTTTGTTCGTGAGTCAAATCTCTGTAATTTACCTTTATGCTTTACGTATTCATATATTAGTAGGTCGTAAAGTACCTAACTTATTGCAAAGGGCGAAGGGTAACATTGTTACCTCAAGTGTCCTCTGAACGTTCTTGTTATCCCGGAGGATGGTTTCAGGCATTCACCTCGATTCAGAAGAATTCCACAGTCAAACATTTTGATATAGGTACATATATCTAGTTAAGTTGCTCCAAATTAGTTCATGTTGCATAATATACCATCCTGGTTATTCCATCGTTGCAATATATGTGGATTTTTTCGATTACATTAGCATTCGTAGCCTATTAGTTTTGTCAAGATACAACTGTTTTATCGAACAGGAAAAAGTATTTTCCTTGTGTAACTCAATCTATTACAATTCAGTTACATATTTTTCATAAATTGGGCACTAGATATTACTTGCATCTTTTGTCTCGTACACAAATTTAGAAGGCGAGTCATCACTAGTCAAGCTATAGCGTCTAAAATGACGGCTATGGTCTACGTCATCCGTTTCCTCTCCATACGTACGTAGCAGTACATGACGCAATTGGCTTTTTCAATGTCTTATCTACAGCGAGGTATGTTGTCATTCGTCGAGTGTTCGTCGAGCTGCGCGCACGCCGCTCACCGCGCGATTTATTTTTGTTTCACTTGTGTCTTTTTGCTTTTTTATAGTCGTCGAGGACAAAGTGACGAATTGCGCGCCTGTATTGTGCCAGTGTTTTGAACTTTGTGACATTGGAGTTACCATTTTTACAGTGATCAGATCTCAGTGGATTGCCGATCATGTTTATGTCAGGGTTCCTCATCATTTCCCCTGATTTATTTAGGTAGGTGTTGACGAAATGCATTTCAAGTTGTTTTTTATCTTCAAAACCTGTTCGCTAATATTGTTGTAGTTTTGATGTGATTGCGAATGGAGAGCGGATTATAACGAGTTGTGAACCTGATTGGCCCGTTCGGACTTCGATGCATTGTTCTCCGATTGACCTAGTACTTGTTATTATGAAATAATTAGGGCTTCTCCTTGACTCGTTCACATTCCATCACAGTTTTATTAATAATAATGTCTTTGTGATTAATGACTTACTGCGTAGCATTTTAAAACTTCTAGGGGATTCCACTATCCAATTAATTATTTTACCAGTTACTTTTCGACTGTCCTAATTTCGTGCCCATTACTAAAATTCACGTATCACTAATATGTGCTAATGTGTCCGCCTTTTTGTTACAGAATGACGCCGCAAGAGGAGCGCGAGAGCTCACGCGGCGCGGAGATCGCCGACGCCTTCGAGGACGACATGTTCGGGCCGCCGCGCACCGAGCCCGCCGCCAGGCCCAAGCTCTCCATGATCTCGGCGCGAATCCGTGCTAACGAGGAACGAAAGCGGGTCATTGAGATCTGCTCGCAGAAATTAGAGAATATCGAGGACCCCGCGCGCGACTTAAGGCGCTCAGTGTGCATTAACAACACATACTGCCGACTGAGCGAGGAGGCGCGTCGGGAGAAGGAGGCGAGACGACGCCGGGCGAGAGAAGAGTGCGATGACTCCTGGGTCGGGAAGAAAGCGAGGCGAGAGGTTGAGGATGAGTGCCTAGCGCTGCTGGACGCCATCCCCGAGCTGGGTGACGCCAACCTGGGCTGCGCACAGCTGGCGCGGCAGCAGATGCCCCGCCAGGACGTGCCCCTGCTGCCCCCCGGACTCCTGACTGTTTTGGACTCATGACCGCGCCGCCCTGCGCACCTCCATAACTCATAAGCGAACACGGACGTGTTCGCGTGCTCCTGATGCGAGCCGGCCGCGTGCCGCGCGAAGAGTCGGCTCCGGCCCGGTCCGAGCCGCCGGCGCTCCACCGCGGCTCGAGAATCTCTGGACTATTGATTCGTGTTTAATTTACGTTACCCGGAACGGACTGTCGACGTTTAGCCAATTCTTTGTTGTTAAGAAGAGTACTTACTTTGTTAGCGTGTTTTTTTATTATTTAGTGAAAGTTGCTCAGGCGCTGCCGACGGGCGCGGTCCAATTAGTGTTCAACGATTAATTTTTATCGAACAGAGGACTCTGAGTGTACGTTGTCGCTACAGTGACGCGCTCACTAGTGGTGCAAGTTTAACGGTTCACGATGGAGGCATAGTCTTAAGCGATAATTATTATGTTATATTATTGTACTGTAAAGTAAATAGTGATTAAGAGATAGTGCAAAACGACTGGGAACGGTTGCGTAGACGAGCTGTAACAAAACTTCCACGCTTATTTAGTTTTATTTGAATAGTATTATTTTGTGCTGCCTTTGTGAGATCGGTTGACGTTACTGAATAGAGTGAAAACTGTTGTTCTCGATACACACATACACGTCTGTGATTGGAATAATAAGGATTATGCTGTTAGCAAGTTAAAGACAAGTTTTAATGTAGTATTTTCCGATTCGAATCTAATTGCTAACATTACTAATAGTCAGTAAGATGATAAAGGAAAATTTGTGACGTATGTGTGTGTCATCGGTAACTCTTGACGGCATTTTAGTTTCCTTATCAATTCCAGCGCGTGTCGACGTTGAGGAAACGTTCGGCCAACATTGGCGGCCAACGTCCAACGTTTGCTCGCGCCTCACATTTTGCTAACAAGTCCGAGAGTTACTTTGAACGAGTTTGTTGTACTTTATCGCTTTAAGTTTTATTTAAACGTTTTTTTTGTTTTGTACATTTTAATGTTACCCTAAGTATTGCTTATGTCACCATTTTAAGCTTTGTTACCATTATAATTATGATATTTAATTGGGTTGAATCTGGGTTTTAGAGAACTATCGTGTCATTGTTAATTTATTGTGTAATTCAAGATAGAGTCTACATTTTCCTCTTATAAGCGTTGTTAATTTAATTTTAAAATAATATGAATATTATTATCGGACTCGCAAAGTCGCAACAACTGTTGCTCAATTTAAAACAACGTTTATAAGTTGGGGGATTGTGTGTAATAAAGCGTTACTTATCAAACGGTTGTGCAATAAGTTTGAAAGCAATCAGTCGTTCTATTGTGCAATTGATCCGCGGAACAAGCGAGTTCCTTTTCTTTTGAAATCTTAATTGTCGCAAAATATATCGCTAGTAGCCCGTTTCGCCCCCTCTGAATAGTAAATAGGTAGGGGAGGCGCGGGGCGAGAGGCCCGGGGAGGCGCGGGACGGGGGGGGCGGGCGCCTTGCTCGGTCGCGTGGTGTGGGTCTCCGCACCGTTCCCAGCACTCCTGTGATATTAGCCTAGCCTGTGTGTCGTATTTGTGCTAGTTTCCCCAACCGACTTGTTTGGATAATGTGCTTGTAAAAAGCTTGAAAAAATTTAATTCCTTTTCTATATCGGCCATTTTATACGGATTAACCGAATTTTAAATGTCGTTTACCCGACGGTAGGATCGCATTTAGAGTTTCGATCACCATTTGTGACGAGTAGATGATTTTGTTTGTTTCCATCATTTGGTATGTTGTATGTAATGTTGAATAATCATTATTGTATTATAAAATTTATAAAGTTAGGCGCTTGTACACTTAGCTGTTGGCCCTTATTAGGGGATAATGATGAAAATATGAAGTCTACAAAAATGAAGGTCATACAAATGATTAGTGTTCTAATAAATTTTGGTCACTAGTTGTTAATTTGAATTTGCAAGCAAAAAAATTATACTTTATAATAAATTGAACGTAAAAACGCACATATTAACAAATAAGTAGATTTTCCAATGTACCTCTTACTGTAAAACGACCACGTTTGAGAGCGCACGGAATTCTGAAATCAGACTGAGAGTCATGTCGAAAAGTTCATAAATGTAAATGAAGTTTTGTATCAACGAACTCTCTTGTCTTATAACGGGTTTTTATTTTCTAATATACCAATCGACCAAGAATTGTTTTGAACGATGTGCTTTCTTACATTCATAATTATCTCTTTGTCATTAACGCCAACAAGTCACAGTAGACGTAAGGAGAATGATTGTAACCGTACCACTTGTTCAGACGTGGCTACTCCTTGGACGATGTGAGATTCTTAGATAGGTAATATAATACCGAGCCTCTAGCTTTAGTCATTCAATCGTGTTGATCGGAAAATGTAAGAAAAGTAAAGGACGTAGCAGACTATCAGATTATTGAATCAAACTCGTGTTCATCTCACTCGCGCATTGCGTGAGCGAGCGAGACGAAAGACAAAACGAGACGATGTGTTAAAAGAAATATTGTAATATTGTATCGATAATACTCCAGAGCAATTGAATAATTTTATTGGTTCCGTGTGAGCTTGAGATCTAAATAAACTTAATAGTTCAGCTTATTTGGCATTTTATTTACTACTTGGCACTCCTGCATATTGTAAGTAATAATAGATTCCCCCGTCCCCGAGTTGTTTTTCAATATCAAACCATTGCTTTGGTGAGTCAGAGAATCAGTTGAGATGATTGAGTCATCCTTGTTCAGGCCGAAACTTTACATAGAATGAACAGTACATATTAATTTGGGCTAAAATCAATTTATAAATAGAAACGAAATGGTCTTAAGGGTGGGTGATACCGTGGAAGCCGTAATAGATGAATATGACGTATGAGAAAGGGTTGATGTAACAGTTGATCACACATCAGGAATAGATGTGAGTAACACACTCTACGTGCAGATTATTAAGAATTACTGACGAGCTAATGTCGTGCAATACGTACATAAATACAAAACACTACATATATCATATTGTTAATCCGTTATTATATATTAGTAATCAAGCTTGCACAAAGCCATATTTAGCTAAATATACAAACTATACTTCATAATGTTAATGAAATTAGAATAATTTCTGCAGATCGTTTCGCTGAAAAGATTTTCCCGTACGAAGTTGAAATGGACGTACTAAGTAAGAATTGATTTATGATTTTCATGAATAGACGTGAAACAGTTCTTAGAAATTATTTTATTCGAGATTAAATTCAAAGAAGATTTTAAATATTGAATGAAGTATGAAGGCCTACAAGGAGTATTATGAATGATGTAAACATGTTTGCGAAGAGGCGAGGTACTATACTGGTTTGTTTGTGAATTATTAAATTTAAGAGAACGTTTTGTAAATGTTATCATAATTTTATTATTGTGACTAGCTGCTATTTTATAAATGTTTCCTGTCTTAAGCTAAGAGATGGTCAATAAATAAATATTAATTATAAACTGTACAACTATACATTTTATTGTGTGCCTCTAATGAACAAAAATAACCCGAAATGACGGTAGAGATACACATATAATAATACAAACTTCAATATTATCCCTATATAGTTAACTAACTGCGCCCGCGGTTTTTCCCGCGTAAATGCCGATCCCGTGGGAATATCGGGATAAAAAGCATAAGGGATAAGTAGCCTATATGTTAATCCAGGGTATCAGCTACCTCCATAGCAAATTTTAGCAAAATTGGTCCAGCCGTTTGAGCGTGAAGAAGTAACAAACATATAAACACACACACACACTCACAAACTTTCGCCTTTATAATATTAGTGTGATTAGAACAGAATTTAATGTAAGCTAAACAAAATACGATCGGTCCCTCTTCCACAGCGGAATATAATTAAAATTATGCACTTGTGGCAATTCATCGTCTGCTGACCCACGATTTTAGAAAACATGGGGAAGATCACTTTCAGAAGTGGAAGTTATGTAAGTCTTACTTCATATCTTCCATCGGCACGGATTTTATATATATCTTCATATGGCATACAAATTATATACATAATATAGCCAGTCAGCAAGATAGAAGAGGGGCTGGCGACACAGGGCTATAGACGCACATTAGCAGCGCCCCGCGGTTTCACCCGCATAAGTTTCGATCCCGTGGGAATATCGGGATAAAAAGTATCCTATGTGTTAATCCTGGTTATAAACTATCTGTGTACCAAATTTAATCAAAATCTGTTCAGTAGTTTTTGCGTGAAAGAGTAACAAACATCGATCCATCCATCCGTCCTCACAAACTTTCGCTTTGATAATATTAACTGTAGGAAGTAGGATAGGATAGAAAAAATATCAACAATATTTTTTTAAAGATTACCATTTTATTATAATTATATCGATACCCATTATGGCTGTGGAGTTTTGCTAACTATGAAATAAATGGTAAGTAATTTATTTCATACTACATACATTTTTTACATGGCTAGCTACTCCTATTTTACTTTATTTCCTAGATAGCCAAGTATGCACTTGACGTAATACATAGAGTAAACAAGTCTATTTACCAACATGTTAGAAAAATAATGGCTCCACACATGCATGACTTAGGGCATTGGGCATAAGATTTCCACATGCTGCTGTACTATAGGCACTACACAAAGATTTAAATATCATAATGTCTTGCGAAATAGCGTTTACGTTTAAAATAACACGAAGAAAAATAGTTGAAGAAGCAACAGAACTTATCGATGCAGTGGTAGGTAATGTTTTGGGTTGTTAGCGCCATCTAGTTGGAGTTTCAATAATCTCGAACTTGAGAGTTGTAAACGTGGCTAGAGAGTCCACATACGTTAAAGTACCTAATGTCCTTATTACTTATAAAGTTAGTATTAGGAAATTAACCCCTTTATTTACAAACATTGTTTAAAGTTAAGAGTTGATTAAACGTAGAAAAAATATCGTTAACCTACTTAACTTTAAGCAACCTTTATAAATAAACCTCTATGTTAATAAATAGAAAAAAATAATATGACGGAATTATCAGATTAACCCCTTAAAGCAAAACACAATATGGGGATTATTATGATAATATTAATCTAGTATCACAATACACAGTATCAATGTATGGTGGTCTAAGCTTACTGCATGATTAATTTAAAGGAAGCTTTATTACCGGAGTCTGAAGGGTTTAGATTTCAACCCTGACATGCTTCAACAAGGTTGATCCGAGATCGAGCTACGCTATAGTCTATGGTAGAGGTACAAGGTGAAGGAAAGTGCTCGCAGGTAAGTTTCGGATGGATAACCGTATTGAATGGCGGATTTAAGAATTATTGTATTGTAATGGACTGCAATAGCCGTAGATGTTAATTTTATTTAAACAATATTAATTGAAGAAGATGTAACTAGGTATAGTATTGTTTTGAAAATTCATAATGGAGTATCAATTTAAATTTTTAAATAATAAATAAATTTATTCAAAATATAAAGACTAACGTTATTACAGTTTTTCTTAAATCTATGTCGAGTTCACCCATAATTTGTGCCTGAACTAGGTAATCCTGTGTTTCAGGCGATTGGAGGTAACATTGATTGTTTAAATAATCACATACTTATACTATTTATCTTATTAGTACATATGTAAAAAGGTGTATAAAATTATATAATACGAACAAAAAAGGTGTATAAAATTATAAAATACAACAATATTTACTTTAGCACAAGTAATAACTTCTCTGTATCTTCATAGGACATAGTTTGAAGAGCCTCCATAAGGATTTTCTTACAGTTATTATGATTTAAGGAGTAGATATTTCCTTTATTATTAAGCTTATTGTAGAGTAGCGGTCCGAGGTACATATAAAATTTGGCTGTGAAAATTGACTCGTAGAATTATCTTTTATTTTTTTTTATTGCTGAATGCAATGCTCTTGATCTTGATCATGCCTGGTGGAAAGCTACATAGCATATACACTAGCATATACAGGGTATTATTGAATTAACGCAAAACCTCTTAAGGGCTCATTGTACTCATCATTATGAACAACTTTTACTATGGGAACAAACCTGAAATCGCAAAACAAAAAAAATCTGCTGTTCCCTACATTATGACGAGTTATATAAATGGAGGGATTTTCCGCGATTTCAGGTTTGTTCCCATAGTAAAAGTTGTTCATAATGTTTGGTACAATGACCCCTTAAGAGGTTTTGCGTTAATTCAATAACACAGTGTATAACTTTGTTTTTCTTTCTACATTGTTGACATTTTTTTGGGCATTTAGTAATTCCTTTTATTTTGGTATACCTATATATTACGATAAAACCTTCCAGCACTTACATCGCTATTAATTACGATATTCTTGACTTAAAAATATATACATTTTTATTATACAAGCATCTGCCCGCGTGAAACTTTTTGTTCCTTCGACCCACCCCGTCCAGAGATTAGCGCATTCAAACAAACAAACAAACTCTTCAGCTTTATTATTAGTATTATTATACTTATAGTATTGTAACTAAAGTGACTAATAAAATAACTATCCTAGAATTATGTACTTCAAAGAATACTGGAGCTAATAATATTCTAATAATAAACATCAACTCTTGTACATTTTTTGTCCTGCTCGTTCTAGTTACCGTGTTGCATGTAGGCGTTGAAAGGTACCGATGGAACATTGGAACACGGTTTGCATGTGGGCAAAAGATTCTCATCTACGTCGCATGAAGTGCCGTGGTAAAGTATACTGTCATGAGTTTTATCAAAAATCTCAAACAAGTTATTTCGTGGTGCATGTCTGGTTACCTACATGTGGCATGTTATGGAATTGTAGAAATCTTAAAAAATACCCTATACCAAAAAACTTTACAATTCTACAAAATTGTTCAATCAATCAATCAACTCAGCCTATCGCAGTCCACTGCTGGACATTGGCCTCTCCCAGACTGCGCCACAGCACCCTGCCTTCCGCATCCAGTCTACCCCAGCCACCTCCTTTAGGTCGTCCGTCCATCTAGATGGCTACAAAATTGTTAAATTGTAGTAAATATAGGGATGAAGAAGCTCAGCATGTTGATTATGCCAATTTTGACTGTTTGCTGGAAGATGGTCACGCCTACTGTGCTGTCAGTCTTGCTTGAGGAACTTTTTTCAAACCAGGTGGAGGCACAAGGAATAAAGGGACAATAGAGCAGGTGCAGCGTCACCCCAAGGTAAATTGAGAGCTATGTTGATGGCAGTAAGTACTTTGTTAATTCAATTTAGCTTGTCTCAACTTCCGTGAGACGGAAGAAAAAGGCAGACTTATTGCGTCACACGCTCCTATTGGTAATAGCTTCCATTTCAACAAAGCAACATGCATTATCACTATTATCAGCTTATAATGCCCACTGCTGGGACTCATGCCTCCTCTTTGTGAGACAGAGTGGGCCTTAATTCACCACGCGGGCCCAGTGCGGGTTGGCGGCTGTCATATGTCTTTAATTTTTTTTGTTCTAAGACATGCCGGTTTCCTCACGATGTTTTCCTTCACCGTTTTGAGAGCAATGGTGATGAAATAATTTACACAATGTAAAGTGCCTGCGGATGACATTGTTGTTCCGGTAAGAACCTGGATGAAGCTGGCACAGGGGCGCAGGGAATGGCACTTGAAAAGAGAGGCTTATGCTCAGCAGTGGGTAAAGTCGGGCTGTGGATGATAATGATGAAAGTGCCTGCGTGGGTTCGAACCCACGACCGACCACTGACCTACCACTGCTCTCAACAAAGCACGTACCTACTTAGGTAATGAAAATTGTTAAACTGCCAAATTGAAAACTATTACGTAGGTATTTAAAAAAAGTCTTTGTTAATCACTTTCTAAAGACTGCCCATAGGGACATGGGTCCAACACGTGGAGGCCATTTGGACAGTTTTTAAAGTAGGTTATATTAAATTGCTTTTTCATGTAACTCGTAAAACTAGAACTTTTATTCAGGATAGTTTTCATTAGAACGTCTCTTCTCTTTGGTAGAATTTTGTACGAACTAAATATCAACGTGAACAAAATCTCTGACATTGTTGGTTCAGTGTGTCACTACTCACTGCATTTGTGTAACGAATACTATTACGGTAGGTATTTCAGTCAATATATGACATAATTGCAAGTTACACATCGTTAAAACCAAAGCATTGCTCTTACTGTTTTCAGCCAAAGGAATCCCCGATACATCTGTTTTGTATGACAACACAAAACCCCAGAACATAGAACAAATATGAAGAAAAAAAAAAGATACATTATGACTAACACATTTAAATCATATTATGAATTGAAGTCGCTTTTAGAGTCTGTCTGTGTACGCGTTGTTCTTCTAAACTCCGCAAGCAAGCAAAGCGAGCCCATTTTCGACACGAGTGATCCGAACGCACTTACACATGACAAGAGCGAGCGAAGCGAGCTCTATCACAAGTAAGCGCGAGCGCAGTTTTGTGCCGAGCTAGCGAAGCGAACCCAATGACGCAACGACTGAGCAGAGCGCGCTTACTCAAGTGAGCGACGCGAAAACAGCTTAAGAGAAACCCAGTTTTATCGACAAATGTAGCCCAAAACTTATAGCGCACCTTATATAGAGCGGGCTAAATGACCCCTCATTTGATGATTTCCAACCCTGAAAAAAAAAACCTACACCACCACCTATTTATGTACAACAACTACATATGTAACGGTCCCCATAATAGTTATTATTCGCATTTTGTGGCATTAAATACAAAAATATTTACAATATGACGAGTTTAGAGGCAACTATTGAGCGTGTCCCAGTAATCGTCAAAATTTTGGGTAAAGTAGGAATTTTTAGGTACTTACCTACTATTAAATGTCACGTTCGAAAGAAAATACTTTTATGATAACAGTGTTTAACTTCAAGTTATATCATTAGCAAATTAACTTAGCTAATTCATCAAACAATCAGACTTACCGTAGACCCCACTGAAGGTTCGTAAATCAAAACACAAAACTACTTGCTGAGTTTGACATTTAGCAGCTAAACTTGCAAAAAAATTAAACAATTGTGGGACAGGACACACTTTTCAAATTAGATATATCTCAGCCAACATAGTTAATCTCAGTGTTGTTATTTTAGTTGTGCAATATGTTACCAAAAAAATGTTGCCATAAAAATCGGCCAGTTAAATGTTTAGTAGGAAAAAATATTGATTTTTTTAGACAAATTGACGACTTCTGGGTCACTGACGACTTCACCCGCGTTTACCTTAATGGTCCCACTGCTGGGACACAGAACTGCTCCTTGTGAGAGGGAAATAAATGAATCAGTAAATTTTCTTTATGAAAAAAGCCTTCAGTCCTAACTTTGACTCCCATTTACAAGGGCACAATGCATGTCATGTTTAGTTTTCAGACAGGAGGCGGTAACTTCGCAAGTTGGCAACACTACACAACACGAGACAGCCTGTTAGACCAGTGAACGAGGGATATGGGATAACCTGGTTTCTTTACTGACCGATACTAGTCAGAACTTAGCCTTTTATAGCCTATAGCAACGTAATAGTCCTCTACACAACGTTAAACTTAGCCTTTTAGATCCCATAGAAACCTACAGGGTGGCACGTGGCAGTGACATCGCCGCGCAAACTGAAATTATGAATTCAACACATGATTCCAGACTAGATTAGAAATTTTTCATCGGTTATCAAAAAAAAAAAATAATAGAAATGTGCAATACCTGTGCGGTCAAAATGTATGGAACTATTGTGGATACTGGATTATATCTTACGATAACTTTCTACGCACTGTTCAGAATCCTGTACTGGATGCCTACCATGATCTAATTAAAAACTATTCAAAAGCAAGACATTTCAGTTTATGTTCCTAAACTGGATCGCTTCAAAGTCTTACCATGACGTCCAATACACTCATCGGCATTTGGATCGTTAAAAGTGAATGAAAGATCGCAATTTGTAGCTGAACCGCATTTGAAACGTTATTGGTGAAAAAGAGACAACGCTATTATTATCAAATAAGTTTGTTTCACGCACATTTTAGTGTCCGACACGTTCAGAAGCGAGTAACATTTTATTTGTTCTTATCTCGTATCATTATATAAAAGTAAAACAGACACTCAACAATTGTTTTTAAGATTCCACGTTAATACGTTAACTATTATTAAAATAATTCTTAGTCACAGTAGATATTTATTTACCTTTTGCAATTTATTAACCGAAAAAATATTTCTATTTCGACGTAATAAAACAATGTACATAATAAGTTGTGCGAGTTGTCATGTCACTGTCAGTTTAACTAGATACGTAGTCTGTGGAGTTGTGATCCCCGTATTTAAATTATTGTACTCTGTGGTTGTGATTACGGTGGGAAAATTAAAGTGAAGTGTATAAGTTTAACATTATTTCAAGGAATGTAACTAACTCCGCGTAACTGGAGTCTCTTACGTTTTTGGGCATAGTGTGAGGCAGAATCTTCTTCAAAAAACTCAAATAAAAGTATTTCATCAGACATCTGTAAAGAAAAACAAATGCGGTTAAAAAATGCATGTAAAATAAGTATTTTAGACTTTAAAGGAAAGATTAAAGTACACTTACATTGGTTTTTGTAAAATTCCACTAAAATAGCACAAAAAAAACTTCGTTTTCGCCAATAATTCACAAAACGTTTCAGTTTATGTAGAGAAATAGTAACTTTTAGTGAATCGCTTAATTTGACAGTTAGCGTTTCAGTTTGAGCTGCTCTATGGACGTTATGGTACCAAACACAGTACAAAATTAAATGAATGAACCCAAAACTTGCGACTCAGTTTGGGATATTCGCTGTCAGATGGAGTGACCTAAATTGAATCGTTAAACTGACGTCATGGTAAGAATTAGACGAACAGTTCAGTTTAGGTCCTAAAATGGATCGCGTTAAGAGGTTGTGGTAGGCCTCCTGAATCCATGGTAACAGTATGCGCGTCGATCTCCCATACCACCCTGTATAGTAGAGGACTATACAATGTGTAACTGAATTAAGGGGCTTACATGACCTTAAAGCGCGGTCACTGTCGGACTGCATAGAAAAGAAAGAGAAGCGCGATGACATAACACTGGTAATTTATTGCAAAATATGAAGCAATTATCTATGTAGATTTTTTTTTGTTTGGATTAAAAAATTAAAACACTTGTGTAGTATGTTGCTTGTAGAATAATCTGACAATAAATCACAATGATTGTATGATACTAATATGTTGTAAAAAGAAAGTTTTTAGAGGAGGTCATGATTTTTTTCTATCGTATCAAATTAGTTGTATTATGCCTTCAACACACTATCTACCTAGCATAATTATGTCCTGAAGAATATTATTTATTTTTCTGATTTTGTTTACTGTAGTCGATCATATACTTTTATTGCTTCTAAAACTTGCTTTTAGGTCCTGTAATCCCCTTTTAATAAGTAGTTTGTTCTCTGTGAATCGTTTACTGAATCGATTTCTGTATTTTTTAATAAAGGTATTTTATCATCGACGTATTTTGATCTATAACTGATGAATAATGGCGAAGCAGTGCAGCGCTTGCAATTCAACTATTGAAGATAGCTTCTTTTTGGAATGCTCAAATGAAAAATGCAGGAGAGGGTATGATTTAAAGTGTCTCAAAATTACACAAGACGCTTTTAAGACATTTACCCAAGCATATAAGAAGAAATGGGTATGTCCGGAGTGTGTTTGCCTAAATCCGAAACGCGGAAATATAGATACGCCTGTCAGAGCAGACACCACTAGATTACACATAGCCACGACACCTGACAATGTGAACACCAAGCGAGGAGGCCAGGCCCAATCCCCGCCGACAATTTTAAGAGATGTGGATTCCGTGTTACTGGATGAACTAAGGCAGCTCCGGGTGGATATCGTGGCCCGCCTAGACTGTCAAGCAAATGCGATTACGCTCATGCAAGGTCAATTTGCGCAAACTAAGAATGATCTTGACAGATTGGTTGATATAATGACGGTGATAGAAGAAAAAGTCAATACTAACTCGGCTCAAAATACCCAACCTCAGGCAACATCCACCTTTGCTCCACCAACGAAGGAGGCATCGACGAGCTCTCACTCTTCATTTGCTGAAGCCGTTGGTCAAAATAAGCCCAATAAATCAAAAAAAAAAAATACGGGTAGTCAACCAATCGCCAATATGCAGAATGTAAACATGCGTGGGGCCACGAAATCTACTGTGCAGGTAATACAAGCGAGTAATGATAGCCAACCAGACGTTAATGAACAGAAGCATGAGGAAGAATCTGGCTGGACTACCGTACAATATAGAAAACCTAACCGTTTGCCCAAAAATGTGACAATTGGAAGTAATACGGAAATAAAAGGAATAATGGCTATGGAAAGAAAGAAATATCTACATGTATGGCGTTTACATCCAGAAACCACGCTAGAAACTATGACTGATTACGTTAATAATCTGTGCGGACCAGAAGCGCCTATGAAAATTGAGAAAATCAAACATAGAACACCACGGGATTACTCGTCTTTTCTAATAGGTGCATCTGAAAAACACTATAACGTGTTGAATAATGCGGAAGTATGGCCACTGAACGCGGAATTCAATGAGTGGATTTGGTTTCGTAAACAACCCCAGAGCCAGTTCCATAAGTAATGGTCTAATTGAAATATATTACCAAAATGTTAGGGGTCTACGAACTAAGCTGGACAACTTCAGAAATAACCTAGTGTCGTCCGATTCGGACTTATTTGCTATTACTGAGTCAGGCTGCAGCGAGTCCATACAAGACGCGGAAATAGTTCCACTGGGATATAAAATATTAAGGTGTGATCGAGCGGATGGTAGGAAGCAAGGCGGCGCGCTCCTCGTGGCCACACACCGGTTCGAGCTGCGGCAACTACCAATCTTGGACGCGTCGATAGACACTTGTGTTTTCGAGATGATTTGTGCAGCGATATATTTAAATAACCGTTTTTTGTTTGTGTGTTGTGTTATCTATATTCCGCCAGGTAGCTCGGAAAATGATTATTTGTTGTTATTTAGAATAATAGAAAAATTGTGTGATAGATATGGAGAAGTTATTGTGATCGGTGATTTTAACTTGTACTCATGTCCTGTTAATGTCAGTAATTATTACGAATGTTTTATGTCATATTGCGAGTTCACTCAAAGTAACACGGTACCCAATGGTTTAGGTCGTCAGTTGGATTTGGTTCTGAGTGCGGGCATTAGCGGAGGAGTGACGGTGGTAGCGGCGGACGAGGCGCTGGTGCCGGTGGACGCGCACCACCCGCCGCTAGCGGTTAGCGTGCGCCTCGCCCCCGCCCCCGCCCCGCCGACGACCCCCGCCGACGCCAGCGGTACTAGTGCTCACTATATTAGACCACAGTGGAATTGGAATAAGGCCGATTTTCAATTGTTATATTTTAAGCTAATTTCCACTGACTGGAGTATATTGTATGGAATGAATGATTTAGAAGAGATGTTGAACTTCTTTTATGATAACATCAATCATACGATAGATGGGTGCGTGCCGCGAAAAAAGCGTAGTAGTGAGAATTCACGGTACGTATATCCAGTATGGTATACAAGCGATATAATAAAAAATATACAAATTAAAGCTAGACTTCATAAAAAATTCAAAAAATTCAAGTTGAATAGTGATTATCACAAATTTGCGGAGTGTAGAACTCGTTTAAAAAAGTTAATGGAAATTGCGCACCTAGAACATAGACATAAAATTCAATGTCAATTCGTAAAGGATCCGAAATCGTTTTGGCAATATATTAGGTCGAAACGAAAAAACACTAACAAGCAAAGTATTATAAAAGACGGTCAACATCTAACAGATGATGAGTGTGCGGGGCAGTTCGCAGACTTTTTTGAGTCTGTGTACAGCAAGGAGCCACCCCAGCTGGACGCGGGCGCGGCGGCGGCGGCGGCGGGAATCGGCGCGACCAGTGCACATGTGCATATTGGGACACTGAGTCTTTCGGAAGTTCAGCAGGCGCTTGTAAGTCTCAAGCCAAAACGTTCGTCTGGCCCAGACGGTATACCAGCGTTTCTGTTCAGAGACTGTGGGAGGGTACTGGCGGAACCATTACTTCATATTTTTAATACATGTTTAGAACAAGCGACGTTCCCTCCTAGGTGGAAGATCACGCGCGTTATTCCGGTTCCTAAAGGAAAATCTGGTCCGGATATCTGTAACTATAGACCGGTGGCTGTACTATCGACGCCTGCTAAAGTGCTGGAGTCAGCTATTCAGCGCTCCGTGCAGGGACAAGTGCGCGCGCGTCTATCAGATGCGCAGCATGGGTTCCGGCCGGGACGCAGCACTGCCACTAACCTACTAAACTTTATGGTGCAGGTGATACCATCAGTAGACTCTGGAGTACAGGTAGATGCTGCATACTTCGATTTTCAAAAGGCGTTCGATACGGTGGATAATGACGTCTTATTGAGGAAGCTAGCGAAAATTGGATGCACACTGCCTCTGCTGCAGTTCTTCGCTAGCTATATGAAGGATCGCCAGCAATATGTAGATTACAATGGCTATGAATCTCGACCGTATTACACTAGGTCCGGCGTGAGCCAGGGCAGCAATGTAGGGCCTCTCGAGTTTATTATAATGATAAATGACTTACCAGAAGTCGTCAGACATGGGACTTGTTTATTGTTTGCAGATGACCTGAAATTGCTGCTCGAGGTTAGGGATCACTCGGATTGTGAACGCCTGCAGGACGACATCAACCGAGTGGTCGAGTGGAGCATCGGCAACAAACTTAATTTTAATGTAGCCAAATGCTCGGTGATGTCTTTCACTCGAGCCCGGGCTCCTTTGTATTATCAATACAAGGTAGAGGATGCGCCGATGCAACGAGTGTCACAGGTACGAGACTTAGGGGTAATCTTCACTCAGGAATTAACCTTTCGTGAGCATATCAATAAGATATGTAAGAAGGCATACAGAAACCTAGGTTTCGTACTCAGGCAGGCTCAGGGGTTTACCAATATCACGACACTCAAGGTGTTGTATGACGCACTAGTCAGGAGTCACCTTGAACATAGTGCAGTCATATGGGCTCCTCATGAGGCGAAATATAGTGTCATGTTGGAACGTGTCCAAAATAAGTTCACAAGACACTTGTACTTTAAGCTGTATGGGGTATATCCACTTTACCCATTGATGTACCCTACACTATTTGTACTGGGTATGGTAGGGTACAACGCGTTAAAGGTGCGACGGGACTTTGCACTCGCAGCGTATGTAGTGAAGCTACTGCGTGGCGGGGCGCATAACCCGAGAGTGCTGCGGCACCTGAAACTTTGCGTGCCAGACCGGTATGTGTGGAGGCGGAGAAGCCCGCCCCTGCTTGCTGTGCCTGCAGCCAGGACCAACCTACTGTCGAGAACTCCTCTCACTAGAGCCTTGCGTGTGGTGAACGAGGTTCACGAGAGGGTTGATGTATTGTGGTGCAACTTGAGTGAACTCGCAAAAGTTACATTATTTATAGTATGTTATTTAGATGTAGGTTAAGATTTAGGATATAGTATGTAATTTTAATAGGATCTTGATTAAGGATTTAGCATGTAAGGCCACTCTATCGCATTGGATCGCTGATCTGTAATGGTAGTTGTAGGTAAGATTTACATAAATAAATAAATAAAAATAAATTTATATCTGTATGAGTGTCATGTTTACTCGCATTATAATAAAGAAATTAATTAATTTTTTTTATCCCAGAAATGGTTAAAACTACCTACGTAAATTACAGTCACACTTATGCTGCACAGTCAAAACAAACCAAAATGGACGAAGTACCTAGTCGTGTGCGACTGTTTGCGTGCGTAGATTTTTAATGTGACCACGATCAGTAGGTATAACTATAGTTTTATAAAAAAACAATGTTTTATGCATAATATTAAAAATTCAGTGTATGTACCTTACCTATTATAACATAATATTCAAATTGGGGTGTTTGTTTTTGTTTGGTGTGCGTTAATTCCGGGACATGTTGTTATTTATTATATAACATTATATTTTTTTGAGTAAAAATAAAAGGCACGCCAAAAAGATTTTAATTAAAAGAGTCCATGTAAAAATTAGAAAAGGACAACTTGAACACTGACAAAGCTAGTAGGTACTCTTGGTACCTGCTATCACTGTGCTGAAATGAAAACGTTTAAGGAAATTAGTAAATTATTATTTGACATTGAACAAGTTTTAAACACGAAATCTATTTTATTAGGTACATACAAATTACTTTTTGGTGACTGTTTCGTTGGTCCGCAAGCGCCACTGTTGAGCATGAAGTACTGGGTTGGATTCCCAGGTACGGAACTTGTGTTATTGGGTTTTTCATTTAGGATTTTTTCAGCATCAGCCGGCAGATTTGTGGCTGGTTGATGCCAATAGGTTCGCCCGCTATTACATGGGACTTGAACGTTACTGGGGAAATATGGCTGTACTATTTATTTTTCAGGGTCAAAATGAATTAGCTAGCGAAACCCTGTGACGTGATGGGAATCGATATCTAAACATGATCAAACAGAATTGAAATTAGGGGGCTTACATGACCTTAAGCGCGGTCAATGTCGGACTGCATAGAAAAGGAGGAGGAGCGCGATGACATTTATTGCAAAATATGAAGCAACTATTTAATTACAAAAAATCTATTGTTTGGACTAAAAAATTAAAACACTAGATTTTAGTATGTTGCTTGTAGAATATTCTGACAAAAAATCAGAATGATTATATTAGTATGGTTTTTATTGTAAAAATAAACTTTTTAGAGTTACTTCCATGATTTTTTTCTATCGTATCAAATAAGTTGTATTATGTTTTCAACACACTATCTACCTAGGATATATCCTGAAGAATACCATATATTTGTCTGATTTTGTTTACTGTAGTCAATCATATACTTTTATTGTTTCTAAAACTTGCGTTTTTTGTGTTTAGGTCCTGTAAGCCCCTTAATTTGATGAGTTTTTTTTTGGGGTGGTGAAACAAAAAAATAACTTTTTTTTGTTTTTAGACACCAATTTCCATCACGTCTGCGGAGTTTCACCAGCTAATTTAATTTGACCCTGTACAAGTACACCTCTGCCTTACCCTTCGGGGATTACTTACGTGATGTTATGTGTTATGTTATACAGACGCCAGCACAGCAAGCTACTACAATCTGTCAAATTTCTTTAATCGATTTTCAGCTTTATTGCTAAACTATAAGGTTCAAGGTTGATTGGGAAAACTTGACAGTTTCGGGTAGCTTGATGTGCTGGCGTATGTACTTATTGGTTTGCAGTATACCAAATCACCGTATGGAGAACTTAGAGAAAAAAATACCCCGATTTTTTTTCTAGAATTTCTAATATTATTGTGGGAAACGCTGCTATTATTACGAAGGTAATACCCACTGACCAGTATCACAAATACAACTATTAAACTCTAATCTAAAACAACATAGCAACAGATAATAATCATTGCATTTCACAAGCGCATTGTAATTTAAACCTTATATCGATGACATAAAACTCATTCGGAATTTGCACTAACTATATCGCGTTGTGGAATGGGGTGACATCCCTAGTAGAGTGTGCCATAGATATAGAGATGCCTATTACATATAAAGGTCGTTACTAATTCATTGACTAACTCCATTAACTATGCAAGTTTCCTAGTTATTTACCAGCGTTTTAATGGCAATCGTATAAGAATTTATTAGTATTATTACTTTACTTTATGATTTCATTCATTCATGTTTTCCTTGTTAATAAATTATGGAGTAACTAATTAATCATTTCACAAACCCTGAAAATAAGTACCTAACTGTATTATGGTATGGAAGTAACTAATTTTTTGTAAAGAGTGTCCATGGAGTTTCTTGTCCATGCTCCATAGGAACACAATACGCTTTAAAATGGGCAACTATCTTCATATTTGTGACTGGTCGACTCCTTGACAATTCAAAAGTAAATGATTGAATTGAAATAAATGCTTTGAGTTTGTAACACTCATGAAAGTAGGTAATCTTACATATCCACATAAATATCAATTGATTTACCTATATCGTGATATATATCCACTGATGTATGTATATCAGCGGATAATATAACCTGATATACAGGGTTATTGGAAAAACACCAACCACCTCTTAAGAGGTCATTGTACTCATGATTATGAACTTTTACTACGGGACCAAACCTGAAATCGCGAAACAAAAATCAGCCGTTCCCTACATTTTGACGAGCTATACCTACGAACATCAATGTAGGGAACAGCAAATTTTCTTTCGCGATTTCAGGTTTGGTCCCATAGTAAAATTTGTTCATAATCATGAGTACAATGACCTCTTAAGAGGTTGTTGGTGTTTTTACAATAACCCTGTATATCAGCGAACCATGTTGATAATTGCTCCATAATGTTCGTGTTTGTCTGCTCAACAACGTAAATAACGCAATGAATATTGTTAAACTGACAAAATATGTAGCCATTGATACTGTTAACCCGCAGATTAACTGTGTGTAATCCTAAATTCCTGATCACAGAATGTATTTCAGGATTGTATTACGCTTTAAATGCACATTCTTTAATATCAATCGCTCCCTTCCATGACTTGCCACGTAACAGAGCCGCGTGTAGCGTCACAATAAAGTTTAAACTCAACAAATACTCCAACTCGTGCAATAAACATGAAATATCAAAAATCACAGCAGTGAAATTAGATGCGCCAACGTTCGCGTGGTGGATATGCTTGTGTAATCGCGCCGAGCGGGACATCGACGCTCGCTCGTCTTCAATGTGATTTTATAGTAAAGAGCGTTTACGCCGAACGGCATTTCATACAAACTTTCAAGCCCTTGTTTTCCGAAATGAATGAACCGATTTTAATGAAACTTCAAACGCATAAGCAGGATACAAAGGTCTAAAAAGTTAGCATAGAACATTTTCATTTTCAATGACATTCTGAATCATTTTGCTAATCCATTGCTTCAGATGATCGAAAAACGAGTCTGCTCAAAAACGTAAATAACGCCACGAATGTTGTTGAACTGTCAATATTAAAGCCACAATTGCTTACGCAATCACCCCGCAGATTCCTGTAATGCTCTTAGCGTTAGACGTACGTACAGGTTCCAAACAGCTGAAATCATATAAAGTCAAACCAGCAAAGGCACTTCTGACATTCCGCACATAACATCTCGTCTGTAATCTCCTAAG
Source organism: Oligia fasciuncula (assembly GCA_963082905.1). Taxonomy (NCBI): domain Eukaryota; kingdom Metazoa; phylum Arthropoda; class Insecta; order Lepidoptera; family Noctuidae; genus Oligia; species Oligia fasciuncula. The sequence continues at coordinate 14,336,114 of OY720398.1, forward strand.
GGTTATGCAGAACTGCCAGGGTCGCGGGTTGTTCGAAAGAGATACCGTGGCCCCTGGCACAGGCAACTGCAGGAACACGGGTGGGTTTTAGTCAGTAAGAGTCTGACACTCCATTCCGCTCCGCCCAGAGCGGGATGATCATTAGATGATATCCTACCCAAAAAAAAAAGGGTTATGAAGAAGTGTACCTACCCATGGTACACGAGTATGTTGTTTATTCCTCTGACAATTCACAAATAATTGGTATGTAAGTACATGAAAACACTATCAATAATATTGCGAGGAATTAGGGACGAACAGGTTCTATAAGTGTGAACAGAATGTGCTGAAATAACACTGTATAGATTCACTAGTAAAATACCAAAACATGAAGAACATTTTGATTCAATTTAGCAACAGCAACACATCCTACGGTGAACAAACCCGCGGGGCCGTACTTAGCAATAAAATGGACGTGAACCGCTGTCGTAACCGGGATGCGTCGGATGCCAAGCATTCAGTGCTATGACTAACATTGATGATCCTTCGGGCCGGATTGACGAGTATATATTGTACGCAGATAAACTGGACGAGGGAGGGAGAGGCCTTTGTGAAGCAGTGGATATATTAAGAAACAAGCATACTATTAATATTTTTTATAGTATGCGTATTATTCTTAAATGATTCTAAATTTTGTGTTAGTTTTGCCGTCGACATACTAGTAGGAAGAACTGTAGAGTAATTGTGTAACACACTAACGTTAGGAATGACATTTTGACAGTTCAATAACATTCATTGTTATTTACGGTGTTGAGCAGACATTTTTTTCGAACATAATGAAGCAATGGATTAGCAATATCCTTCAAAATTATTCAGATTGTGGTTGGAAGTGTTTTACGCAATTAGAGAGATTGGCGCAATTTAATGTTGAGATAAGTTGTTACTACGTTGTAGAATATTTCATATTTCTAGATTTTCTTTAGCTAAATCTTCAGCAATGTGAGTCCCGAAAGACTTCCAGCAGCATCGCCGACCCTGGCGAAAATGGTGACATAGAATGTTCGACGCCATTGGTCGATAGCTATAAAATCGAGAGGAGTAAAAAAGGAGGACTTTGTCTTGTAGTGCGAGAACACAGGCTAATAATTAACTATTAAATAAGCATTGGACCTAATAAATAATTAGGAATATACATACACAACATATGTATCTATTATACTATATATGTATATACAGGATGAATTTTTTCACCATTCGATAGTGTCGCTGATAAGGATCGAATTCTGGGAAGTAATGACATACGGGAAACTAAAGAAAAGAGCTAATTTTTAACAAAATTCTTTTTTTTATTTTTCTTATGTTACCTACCTATTAAACCTTAACTTATTAATTGTTCAAAATGATGATCATTGTTTTCAATACATAACTGGATTCGACATCTCAAGGATTGTACTGCATTAAAAATTTGAATTTAGAACATAATGTTGTGAAAGCGCGGGTGTATTGAGCATTATTTCGAACAAGGTAAGTACTATCGGTATGAATACTTTAAAAGAAGCAGTTTATTAAAATCTAACATTTTCCTTTAGTTTGCCGTATGTCATTACTTCCCAGAATTTGATCCTTATTAGGGACACTATCGAGTGGTGTAATAATACAGTGTGTGTTTTTTTTTAATCAAAATCAACGGGTTTATTCCTGCCTAGAAATATTGATTTTTCAAAAATCCAATGATGCCGTTTTAGTTTTCATCAAAAGCGAGCCCGCGACTCCTTTCAGTACTTTTCGCTATTCCTCATAGTTTCGGATTTGGCCATCCACGACCACTTGAAAAATTCACCCTGTATATTATTACCATAGATAAGTCAAACTCAACTCAAACTCATAAGCATTTATTTCAATTAAACCATTAACAAGCACTTTTGAATTGTCAAGAAGTCGGTCAGTCAGAAAATATGAAGCTAGTTGCCCATTCCAAAGCGTAGGTACCTATCTATGGAGAAGAACGGGCAAGAAACTCCATGGACACTCTTTTTTTAAATTACATTTTACAAAAATATTAGTTACTTACCTACATCATTACTTTTGAATTTATAATTTTAAAAGTGAGAACGATGTAAAAAATAAAAAAAAAAAATGGTTGCCTGTAAAGTCGGTTTTACGGGCGAAGATTTTACGTGACAACGACCGATCATCCGATCATAGTTGAGTGGGAGAGAGACGCAAGGCATTCGGCGGGCCTCTCTCTCGTTCGGTGACTCATCGTAACGTTACCGAGCGTTACACTTTTTCATAAGTGACTCCCAGTCGCAACCTAATTTAAGACGTTGTCACGTCAAAAAATTAAGATATTATATAGTATCCGTTATTATTACTAATAAACACAATATTTCGGAAGTCACAGTAGGTATGAATGATGGCCTCAAAGCCCTTGGACGCTTTCTTTACCTCGTGTAAGTTCTGTAAAAGGGCTGTATGCCAAATATTTTATGTAACTTTTATCCTTGAATGCAAAGCTTTATAGCAACTGCAATGACCAAAGCAGCCTAAATTGAATATGATGTCGGCAACGGTTTAATTAGTTAAGTATTTAATTATTCTTTATTGCACACCAGAAATAGTACATTACCATAAGTGTGACTTAAGAAGACTAGGCTAATCGCCGCCGTGCATTAAACAATAAAAATAAAATTAATTTGATTCAGGCAAGACCCTTAATACATAAAATAAAATAAAATATCACTATTCCTACTGTCACACATCTCATATCATCCACGAATGACAGCCGGGACCAACGGCTTCGCTAAGTAGCTAATTTAATTTGGCCGTGTATAGTGACTTACTTAATTTGGCCGTGTATAGTGACTTATTTAATTTGACCGTGTATAGTGACTTATTTTAAGAGCTTTCATGTATATACAGAGCTGATTAAAATATGCAAAGGTCGCCTGCGAAACTGCTATCTGGACCGGCCAGTTGCTCAAGCAGAGATTATATCCAATCGGTAATGAGCGCGGTCTCTTGATTATATTTAGTAGTGTACCTACGTACCTACGTAGAAAGTACAAAGTTCTTGGTAGCGCAATAAAACCTCCAGTTATTACAGAAATAAGGATCTCCGTGCTTGTTGCTACCTACGCGTTTACATTATACGCGGTTTTACCTGCGTTGACGTCGATAATTATCCCAGGGGAATGTGCTACCGGGACAAAAAATATGTCATATGTCCTTCCCCAGGATGCCAATTTTAATAACTCTTGAAAACTTTAAAAGTACCGATAGTTTTTAAAAAGACCAAAAATTAAAAAAAAAAAATGTCCTCACCGATAGAAGTTCAAAAATGTGTTTGCCGCGCAGTTAAATATTTCCCGTTATTCAAGCTCGCTGGTGATAGGCTAGTTACAAATGTTACGATAGATACTGCGCTAGAATTCGGAGCGGGACTTTCTCATTTTGGTTCAATCTAGAAGTTTCCAGACTCTTCTTTCGAACTGAGGTCGAAAATGAAGAGTTTTTGCGGGTTTAACGTTCTATTTTGAGGTGTGTGTCGTCTTCATTACAAGAAGTAGTACTGTAGAGGCTGGCTCTGAAATCCGACCTTAAAGTAAAACAGGCTGGTAATATTTGTTGATGGATACCTACATTCGAAAGTTGAGACGAACGTCATATAATAGGCTATTTGACAATGTAAAAAATAAGGTCATAATTATTGACACTCGTATAGATTATCGCTTTTAAAATCGATTTGCATTAATTTTACTACAAAACAATGTATTATTTATAAAAAAAATCCCGAAAAAACTTCATCTTTTTAAATCTGGCACCACGTAATCGAAAACGGTCTGGATTGGCTGAACTTATGATGACGTCATGATATAGTCAATTTCTGTCTATCGTTGACAGAACAGATGACTTTTGTCTAGTATCTCGACCGTTTCAACGTTTGTTTACGTGTATTTTGACGTCACGACGCCATATTGTTAAAGATAGCGTTTTGGCGGCTTATTTAAACAGTACATTTTTATTTACTATTTTCGAAAAGAAATACATTATGCAATTTGAAGTAATAGCTTTTTGTGGGCTCGTTAGACACCATTAAATAATCTGAGATGTTTATCAGAAACCAGTCAAATAGCCTATTGGGGATGGGATTTTCGTTGGATAGAATAAGATTCACAGAGTACTTTTTGATAGATGATAAGATTGTTCTTTTTACCGTGAAGCTACAATATATTAGTTCAAAGTTCCAACTTCCTTTTATTTAAAACTGTCCGGTCCCGTCTGGATCTTCACAGTACTATAATTTTTTTTTTGTTTTCAAAATATTACTGACTCGCTATCTAATAATATAACTTTGCACTTCTCCTTACAACGTAGTTTATTCAAATATCAAGTACACAATTTGCGGGCCATTATCGTATTCCGACAACCATTATTTACGAAGGAAAGGAGACAGAACGCTCCGTATTAGACGGCGGAGGTGCATCTCACTCCCTAATAAGACCAAAACCAACGAGACACATATAATTTGTAAAGACGTGGAAATGCAGTTCAAGCCATAAAACGATAGACAAAACTTGTCTTTGTGCTCAAAAATCCTCCGTAACCGCATAAAAGACGAGAAAATAATCTCATATTTTCCGTAATTTTTATCTACGACAAACTTTCTCAGTGGATTTCACAGTGTGTTGCGCAACTCCGACTCGATTCGTAACTTAGCTTCACTTGGCTGCAGATAATCTTGCTCTTCTTACGTTAATCGTACCACAGTTTGGGTCAACGTAATAGGTTTATTTTGTAGTCTAATAACATATGTATGTAAATTAACATTATCGCTCCTCGCAGCATTGGAGTGTGTGTGCATAATAATTTGCATAATTGTGATTTTTTGGCAGATATGTGTCGATCTGTTTGGCATGTATGTATGTATATTCCTATTTTAAATTTTCCCTCCGAGCCTCAGAAAGCACGTCCCGGCTGTCATTCGTGGATCTTTGACAGTCGTTACGGGTCGTCGGAAGCCCGAAAGTCTTACAACCAGTCTTACCAAGGGGTATCGTATTACCCAATAACTGGGTTGTGAAGGTCAGATAGGCAGCCGCTCCATGTAAAATACTGGTATTCAGTTGCATCCGGTTAGACTGGAAGCCGACCCCAACATAGTTGGGAAAAGGCTAGGCAGATGATGATGACTATTTTATAATTATCTTTGACATATTCTCAGGACCCTCAAGTCCCTTTGGAAGGTATATGAGGGGTCGAAGCCAACTCGCAGAGCCCCCTTTAACAATTTTAAATGATGAGGAGGCACCAACCGACGATTATCCCTGTATGCACTATGCAAGTGTACCTAAGAACAACCCCCGGTTGGTGCAGGACTATTATTACTTAAAGAGCAGTGTTGAACCAGTGGTACCAGCCCCGACTTATGAATTGTAGGTCGTAGGTTCGAACCCGACAGGCGCTTTACGTTGAGTAAATAATTTCATCACCGCTGCTTTCACAACGGTGAAGGTAAACATCGCGAGGACACCGGTATGTTCGGTCCTAGAACCGAAAAATCGAAGACATGTGACATCGAACAATCCGTAATGAGCCCGCGTGGTGAATTACAGTCCCACTTACTCTCGAAGACAGGAGGCCTGTGTCACAGCAGTGGGAATATTAAGGGCTGATTACGTTTATATATTATAGGGTTTTTCTTTTTGCAATTTCATTAAAATTGCTTTTTCTTTTTTAATTTCCTTCTTTCCCTCAGTGTGATTAATCTCGGATTTTTAAGATCATTCTTCCTGTTTATTTTTCGCCATCAATTGTACTTTAGATATCGTAACAATTCGTTTGGTTTTTAGGGTTCCATACCCGAAAGGTGCCAACGGAACCCTATTACAGCCTCCGCTGTCCGTCTGTCTGTCTGTCAGCGGGCTGTAGCTTATAAATCGTAATAGGTAGACAATTGAAATTTTCAGTCTATAATTTCTATGTCTGCTATAACAACATATAATAAAAATAAAGTATACAATTAAAGGAGGTCTGTATAGACACGTTCCTTGTGTATACAAGGAACGTGTTTTTTATCGTGGTTTTTCAGCAGCGGGCTGTGTATCTCCTGAATCGTAATGGGAAAATAGTTGAAATGTTCACAGTGTGTATTTCGATTGCCGCTATAAAAACGAACAATAAAAAGTTAATAGAAATTAAAGGGGGTCTCCATACAAGAGACCAGAAGGCCATTTCTCGTAATTAAAAAACGTTCAAATTCAAGTCGCAATCTCATTTCATCGACAATCAATGTCAAAAACTTGTCAAAAATGTAGAGAAATTAGAGGTACCTATTTTTGACAGATTGAGATCAGACTGTGTGAACGTTCTTAAAATTACGAGAATTTCCCCTCTGTTTTTTTCGGCGTTTTTTGCCTCGTACGGAACTCTTCGTATGCGAGTCCAACTAGCACACGGCCGGTTTTTGATATATTAAAAATAACCCAATAACTCGGTACCTACCTAATTATAAATAAATAGGTAGGTACCTACGTGGATCTTTGACAGTTGTTACGGGTAGTCAGAAGCCCGAAAGTCTGACAACCAGTCTTACCAAGGGGTATCGTTATTACCCAGTAACTGGGTTGTGGAGGTCAGATAGGCAGTCGCTTCATTTAAAATACTGGTATTCAGCTGCATCCGGTTAGACTGGAAGCCGACCCGAGAGGTTAGGTTGTGAGGTTACTTGGCTGCGTTTTATAACATACAAATGGCAATAATTTGTACAAGGCATGTTATTAAATTCATATCTTTAATGAGGTTGCAGTTTCACGTTACTGAATTATGTGTAGGCAAGGAATTTTTATGCTTAAGTGTGTACATACGCCAACAATTTACAGCATAGCAACAAGCTGTAAATTGTTGGAGTATCAGTTTACAGTTATGGGAGCATTGAGACGGAGCTGTTACTCTTACTACCAGACTCTTCTAATCTACTTTATGTGAGTTACTTAGTCAACAAAAGAGATAAGTATGCAGGATCAGGCGGGAGGAAACGCTCGGGTGTCACCATTGAAACGATCGCCCAGAGGACACGGTGGAGCACACCTTGTCCTCGTAGAGGCGATCGGCAGCGGGGTTCTACTAAGCATAATATTTTTAAAAACATTACCCTTCTTTTGGGGTCGGCTAAAAGCCCGAGAACAACAGTAGACTTCAGTTACTAAAGTCTTATATCCGTTTAAACAATATATTAAAAAAAAAAAACCTGAAAGGGCCCGTTCTTGACCTCGATCACGCCTGATGGAAAGCGATGGATGTGGTCTATGATGGAACGAGCGTGCCCAGAAGATGCCTAAGGCACTGGAACTACCACGCATCGACGCAACACACCAGGCAGCTTGACGGACATCGGCGCGGCGGGAGGGTGGTCGCAAACCAGGCGGGCGTTAGCCCTACCACCACACGGGAAGAATTGTCCAGTCAAATAAGGTGTTGGGTGAGATTGTCCAGGATGCGCCGTGCGGGGGCACCCTCGCCTGTATTGCACAGGCTTCCACAGGGGCCGGACGGGAATGGCCAGGTGTTCCCGGCCATTCCCGTAGCCCCCCAGACGGGGGGACATGCGGGGCCCGCCAGCTAGGCGGGCATGCGCCGGGGGGGTTGTGGATGCAAAGGCTGAGCCGGATTCCCATAACCTCCCCATCAAGGCGATGAGGGAACACCGCTGAGTTTTAGTGGGTATACTGCCACCCTGGCAGGGAGTCCCACATACTCCGTCTCTTCCCCCGACGAGCGGAGATGCGTAACGTCATTTCTCAGCGAAAAAAAAAAAAAAAAAAAAAGGATGCGCCGTGCGCTCGGTTCAGTTGAGTTACTAGCGGAACAAACTGCGCTACACGAGAAGGCTTCTTCATGCATCCCCAATATATTAAAGCTGCTAGCAAAGCTGCCGGTGCTATTCTGTAAAAATCTCACCGTGAAAACTTATGTGAAGTGAGCGTGGAGTGAGTTGTCAATAGTGTCAATTCCTAGCAAAAACAATCTCACGTCACATAAGTTTTCAAGGTGAGATTTTTACAGAATCGACCGGCTGGATCCGGAAAAATCTAGCTTCCTCATTCATGCTCGCGTTTTTTGTTTCTCTGGTGTCTCTTTTTGTCCTTTTGGTGTAAATACACCTTTACATTAAGCCAATGAGCGAATGCCGCTTTTTAAATATTGATTAGAACGACTCAAAAATAAACAAAACAACGTCGGGACCCTCGCGCGTCGGCTCGGTATTTGTAAGTGTAATTAAGTTTGTTTAAGTTCTTGCTTCTTGCAACAAAATGTAAAGTAGGTACAGTCACGGGCATAAATAACTTCCACTTACACAAAATTCCAAAAGCGATTTCCTTGTGGAAGATCTATTTCATAATAGCATGGTTCTGAAAATACTACGATCATAATATGTGGTACATCAATTTATTAGATTATCATTATTGATTATTATTTTTACTCTGGGACTCTGGGGTCCTGGACCTTTGGAAAGCGTGTGACGGTCCGAAGCCAATTCGCAGACTCTGAGGCCCGTTAGGCGTTTTTATTGAAATGCGGCACCAACCGACGATTATCCCTTTTCGCACTATGCAAGTGCACCCAAGGACAAATCCCGCGGCCCCGGTTGGTGTAGGACTAATTAAAATTACAATTTGGGGTATGTCGGTTCGAAATCACCCTAATATTATAAAGGCGAAAGTTTGTGAGTGCGGGGGTGTGTGTGTGTTTATATTTTTGTTACTTCTTCACGCTCAAACAGCTGAACTGATTTTGATAAAGCTTTGTATGGAGGTAGCTGACACCCTGGATTGACATATAGGCTACTTTTACGCGGATCGACATTTACGCGGGTGAAACCGCGGGGCGCAGCTAGTCCTAAATAAATTGTGTGATATAAACACACACACTTTAAGATGTCACAGTATAAAATATTATAATTAGGATGTTAAAGAATCATTCAAGTAGTGTTGTGTATGTTCATTACACCGGATTTTCATTACTTCATGATGGAATCGCTTTTGAATCCTGCGTAAATGTAAAGTATTTATGCTCGTGACTTTAAAATGATTAAATAACTTTAGAAAAGTTATAAATAAAAGAAGGAGGAAGGCTTACACGAGGCTCCTACATTTGTAACGGGTTTCTTAGTCTGTGCCAAAGTACTGGCCATTATAGCAACTGTGCTTAGGATCCCGTTGGAATGTTTGAGTTTGATATTTATGTCATCATCATCACAGAAATACCAGTAAAGCTGACTGCAGGTAGGTACTCACTTACCAGAATATACCTACAAGGTTAACTTAATTTAGGTCTGAATTTTCAATCATTTGATAACTTTATTCGAGGAATAATTTTGAAATTTTGACAGTTGTTTCATACAAAAACTGTCAAACGTCAATTTTATTCCTCGAATGAAAGTTATCTGGCGATGGAAAAGTCTTAGCTAGCAAAACTACACTACCGGGGGTGGATGACTCAAAAAAAAACCAGTACTTTAGTAGGACCGACGACCTTGTGAAGGCCGCAGGAACCCGTTGGATGCGAGAAGCACAGAACCGGTCGAAGTGGAAGTGCTTGGGGGAGGCCTATGTCCAGCAGTGGACGTCTTTTGGCTGAAATGATGATGATGATGACTTTAGTAGGTATTCTTCTATAGTTATGTATAGGTATTTCTCTATTATGTGTTTTATTTGTAAATAAATAAAATCATTTTTTTTTAATCGTGTTTTCGATATCCATCACATCCGCGGGGTTCCTCTAGCAAATTTTAATGTAGGTACACATCTGGCTGTTCTTCTTCTAAATAATAACAGCCGCACAGGTCGATCGATCAGGTTAAGCTACGCTTGCCGCAGTTGGTCTGTGGATGGGTGACCATCTTTACATACCAAGACACCTCCGTGCCTCGAAAAGCACATTAAGCCGTTGATCCCGGCTGTCAGTCGTGGATTTTGACAGTCGTTACGGGTAGTCAGAAGCCCGAAAGTCTGACAACCAGTCTTACAAAGGGGTATCGTATTACTCAGTAACTGGGTTGTGGAGGTCAGATGGGCAGTCGCTCCATGTAAAATACTGGTATTCAGCTGCATCCGGTTAGACTGGAAGCCGACCCCAACATATAATTGGGAAAAGGCTAGGCAGATGACACATCTGGCTGTTACACATTGGCAGAAAAAACATATTTAATACATCCAAAGAACAAGCATTGACGTAGGAAATTATTAATTAACGATGTCCATTATGAGGAAGGAAGTTCTTCGCCGGGAACTATGCACCACATGCGTCAGTAACATTATCTAAATTATATCATTTGTATCCGATTGACGCTCATAATGAGAGCCATAGTAATAGTGCTGTATGATAAGATAAGGATAACGACATAACCAATACAAACTTCTGTCATTTTAAATTAGCTTATACTCGTAGAGGTTTGACGAACAGGGTGTAAAGTTTAACCATCTTTCATTAAAAGGGAGGATACTCCGATCAGACGGGTGTCGTGTCTGGTGGGCAACTGCTCGTCGATTGACGTTGCGTCGGGATGTTGCATATTCGCTAGTTGCGCGGTAAACTTCGCTTGCGCGATGCAGGATTTTGCGTGTCGTCAGAGTGATGCGGAGTGTGGCGTTAGAGATGCTGCCCCAGGCTATACAAAAGTATAGAACTCAAGTGGAGTTGGGCTGGACAGTCCTGGCAAGGCGCAGTGTTTACAGGTGGACTAAGGCTGTGACTGACTGGAGTCCAAGGACTGGAAGACGATGTGTAGGTCATCTAGCGGCGAGATGGGCGGACGACATTGTTGACATCGTGGACAAAACCTGCACGAGGTTGGCACAGCCAGGGGTTGCGAAAGGATCGTACGTTCCCGCGACCCCTGAGAGATGTAACACCGGAGTGAATTTTAGTCAGTAAGAGTCTGACAGACCCCTCCGCCCGCCACAGGGCGGAGGACATCCATGAGGATTTTCTACCCCTGAAGCTAAAGAAAAAACAAAAAAAAAATTAAAAGAGAGACCTATGCACAGCAGTGGGCTAAATTAGGCTGTGGATGATGATATTGATGATACAAAAGTAATCCTATGTTTAAATAATAAGGAATTGCTTTGTAATCCTATTAGTTTTGGCGCGCAACCTCAAAAAACTATCTTCGTTGGATTTAAAAGCAACTATGTAGGTATATCTTTATCTTGAGTGAAATTCCTGGATCTGTTTCGTTGTTTTACGTTTTCTGCTCTAAAATTCCCTGGATTTTATCAAAATTTTCGCTTCCCTGCTCTATACCTACTGGTTTAATTGAGCTTCGGCCGTTGAATATGTTAGCTTTTGTATGCTGAAAACGGAGGTTTAAAGTGCACAAAAGTCTGTACCTGTTAGGCCTTTATTCATTTAATTGAATCTAAGCTTTTCCTTTGTTTGATCATAGGCAAAATCCGGGCGCAGAAGAACAAAGACACTGCGTTCACCATGATTCTGTCAAGTATGATGGCGGTTGCGGTGATTTACCGTTTACTATAGCAGTTATTGCTAGCTTATCAGTTTATGGGGTCAAATTAAATAAGTTAGCGAAACTCTGCAAACGTGATGGCTATCGTTATCAAAACACGATAAGGTATAGCACACTTATCAAACCGGAAAGGGATCGGCACCGTATCAACTCGAGCCGTTCAGTATTCTTTGTGAAACTCCCTACTGCAACGTACACTAATCGGAATCGTAACGTAGTCGCCTCGCCTCGGGACAAGCTCACGAACCGCGGTGCGGTGTGATACGGCTCGTCGTCCCCGCGCTTACTACTCTCCGTACCCGCGCTTACGTCCCTTCGTCCACCCTTGGCCCTCTCACCCATCCGGCCTACCTGCTGCATCATCAACCAGGCGGTCGGCGAGCCGTAAGCGCGGCGTCGCCTAGCCGTAGCCGAGTCGACGTATCGGAGCTTCTGATCCGCTTTGGTTACGTGCTTACGTTAGGTTGACGCCTGTTTGACGGCGAGGCAAAAGGCGATATGTTTGATGATTTTTTCTTAGGGGTCAACGGCCGCTGGTAGTGTTGTTACTTGAAGTATAAGTTGAGAAAATGTGTTTTATCGTTTTTAGACCAATCACGCCTGTGAAATTTACACAATAAAAACTGATTTTATAAACTGATATTCCAATGCAGTAAAAGCGGACCGCTGTTACTGCATTGGAATATCACCTGAATTGAATACCTCACAAAAGCTGTCAAACTAAGCTGTTCTCTTTTATTTTATTATGTATAGATATCGATACCATCACGTTTGCAGAGTTTCCCTAGCTATTTTAATTCGACCTTGTATTAGCAGCGTTAATTGCGTAACACTAACAGTAGGAATTGCTTTCATTTTGACAGTTCCACAACATTCATTGCGTTATTTACGTTGTTGAGCTTCGAACATAATCTATTATGAAGTAATGGATTAGCAATATCCTCGTGAGACTGTGAGTGATAGTGTGTTACGTGTGGGTGTTGGTTTGGTGACGACAAGACGAAGACAATATTAATTAAGCGACCGTTCGCGCGCATATCGGTTATTTTTTTTTTTTTTTTGCGCGGGATCCTATCTCTTATTATAAAACAAAAGTAGCCTTACTAACTCCTTATAACATCACTTATCTGTCAGCGAAAGTTCCATCAAAATCGGTCCAGCCGTTTCGAAGATTAGCCGGAACAAACAGACAAAACATTTAAAAATTGTTTTTTTTTTTGTTACAAGTACCGTATACTTTCATATGCATTTAATAAAACGCTGGTATTGGGACATTATAAACAGATTTCTGTGCCGCTATAACAACAAATACTAAAAACAAAATAAAATAAATATTTAAGGGGGGCTCCCATACAACAAACGTGTTTTTTTCGGCGTTTTTGCCGTCTATTTGTCACCAGGCTGTATCTCAAAAACCGCGGTAGCTAGACAGTTGAAATTTGCACAGATGATGTATTTCTGTTGCCGCTATAACAACAAATACTAAAAACAAAATAAAATAAATATTTAAGGGGGGCTCCCATACAACAAACGTGTTTTTTTCGGCGTTTTTGCCTTGTGGTATGGAACCCTTCGTGTGCGAGTCCGACTCGCACTTGGCCAGTTTTTTCAATACTCAATTGCATAAAATTAAATTTCTAGTTGTCAACTCGCTCACAAATAAATTTACTTCGTGTGAGTCGCCTATAGAAAAAATAATATTCTTTAAAAGTGACGATTCGCCCATTCAGGGCGAATAAATTCGTGTGAATCGACTAATAAACCGTCACTGGTTGCGTAAGATAGTTTGATGCTAGAATTTTTATCGTAAAATAAACGCGCTTTGTAACTGTTTCCGACATTTTAAAAGATTACACTTAGTTATTGACCCGGTCATCATTTATTGAAGACATGCAGTTTTCGTCAATAGGTAATTTTGAATCATGCATCATGCTGGGATAGAAGCCTTTTTGGCCACGTACAGGTCTTCCTTTTTTTCCGTAGAAACTATAAGGGTTCCCCTTATAGTTTCGCCATGTTCGTCTGTCCGTCCGTCCGTCAACAGTTTAGCTCAGAGGCTCTTAGTACTAGAAAGCTATAATTTGGCATGGATATACATATTAATCACGCCGACAAAGTGGTAAAATAAAATCTTCAAAACAAAAACTTCGATTCAGGAATCCGTTTGTGACAATATGTCACAAACGGATCCCCGAACAAAAATACCGGCATTTGGCCGGTATTTTATTCCTTTTTTTTTCTTTAAACTAAAATTTTAGAAAGTTATCGAACACGGAAGCTACAACCGCTGATAACAAATAAGGTTCTTGTTGCAAGAAAAACTACACTAAAATACACCCGATAGAAACTCATCATCATCATCAGCCTTTTCCCAACTATGTTGGGGTCGGCTTCCAGTCTAACCGGATGCAGCTGAATACCAGTATTTTACATGGAGCTGCCTATCTGACCTCCACAACCCGGTTACTGGGTAATACGATACCCCTTGGTAAGACTGGTTGTCAGACTTTCGGGCTTCTGACTATCCGTAACGACTGTCAAAGATCCACGAATGACAGCCGGGTAAAGATGGTCACCCATCCACAGACTAACCGCGGCAAGCGTAGCTTAACCTGATCCATCGACCTTTGCGGCTGTAGAAACTATAACCACCAAAAGAGATATACAGAAGATTACCAATCGACACGTATACATGCATTAGCAAAAATCCGCCATTTTGTTTTTAGCAAAAACATAATTGACAGATGGTCTAAGTTGACCCGCTCCGTGCAGTGTTGTGTCGGTTCGTGCGTGAAAGTGGAGTTCCGTAACAAAGTGGCACAATCAAATATATGACTACACATTATTTATAATACTTTTATACTATCTACTTCTAAATGTAATCGGTTATAGTAGCGGAACTACTTATAGTACGATATTAAACTTTTTGTGTGTCGTGAATTGGATGTTGGCAGTTTTTTTTTTATTTGGACGTAACAAAACAAAGCACAGCACATCACATATTGGTACTAAGTACTATCACAGAAAGGACATATTGGAAGAAGTTAGATATTATATAGAAGCTATATACAGACTGGCAGGGACATCGCCGCGTTACCATCATGGACTCAGTTGATGATTCTGAACTTTTTCGTTGAATATTAAAACAAAATACTGTTCCAGAAATCGATCTTCTGTAGGTAGTCCACCTGCCTGGCTGTTGGTCTGCCAAGACTTATGATTAATCTAAATTACTGGACCTCTGAAAGAGGTTGTGGCTTCAAAGAAATAATAATAAATAAATAATAATAAAAGTTTATTTGGAACAAGTATCAGGACACAATTTACAAAAGGAAACGAAGATAGCTACAAAAGTTAAAACTGTGGCGCAGCTATCAACGCCCAGGTCAAAAAATATGGTTCATTAGTTCCAGACTAGTAATTAAAAGGAAATAAAAAGATTAAAATAAAGGTACTAACTATAGTGTGTGGGTGTGTGTGAGTGAGGGTGTGTGTAAGTGGGGGTGTGGGTGAGTGAGGGTGTGTGTGTGTGTATTGCGGGGTATGTGAGTATTGAGCGTTAAAGAAAGCATAGGTATGGCTGTTTACTGCTGGATAAAAACATCTTCCTAAAAGAACATGAATGTAAACCATTGACATTTATATATTAAATGTAAACAGGTTGCATAGCCAAAACGCCTACATTCCATCTCCACAACTCCTTTATTTACATAAAAAATCTAAAGCAAAATATCTAGGCAACGAGGTCACAAGGTACACTCGACAAAAGTATCGTCTGGTCAAAACATTCGATATACAATCAAACAAGTTACGACCCAATAACAACTACGTATATGACTCATGTTTTGATCTGATGTTTTTTTGTGACTGTACATTTTCGATAGGAATAATTGGACAGCAGTTCCAAGCTCCAGCATTAAGAGTAACAAAATCATACAGATGAACTTGTTGAACTGGCATCCAGGGTTGGTAAAAAGTAGTAAAAACTAAATATTTTTTCAGTTTACCGATCGCGATCGTTAGTTTTAAAATAAATCTGCAACCGATTTTGTATAAAAATATGCTCGAATTGACAATCCGTGTCAGAAACATTCGACAACAGGCCGGGAATTCTGCAGTTGTTTTTTTTTTTGTAAGCCATCTTTTTTTGTGCACGATTGCACCATACCTACGCAGAATAATAGACAATAGGGCAACAAATTCCGTCTGCATCCGACCGCATCCTTTTAAATTGTGACATAAAATCCCAAAAGTATCCCACTACGTTCAACCCTATTTTTCCTAAGGGGTAAACGAGCCGCTCTGCGTGAAACCAACAGTCGTTCACTAATTAGCGCATGACCAGTCCCCTTTAGCGGTGACAACCCTAGCGATAGGGCGGGGAACGATCAGGCATAGGCGCAGCTTGACCCTTGATAGGATAAAAAGTCATTATAGCAGCCCGTAATGGTTTTATGGTGAATATGGGTCACCTCGACACCTATTTGTAATGTTTAATGTAATTCTCTAGTGAAAAACATTGAAACATTCTACACATTAAGATTATCTAATTAAAGTAAACAAAATATTGTGAATTCATTTTCTTCTTCTTCATACGAAACATTTCGGAAGGCAACTAGAATCAACGCTTCTTTTTTTTCTTGTAATTTTTGACGTTTATAAATGCCCTTTAATGGTCCAACTGAAATATACTGGGTAACACGATACCCCTTGGTAAGACTGGAAATCAATATATTAGAGCAGGGGTGGCCAACTTGGGTAGACCCAAGATCTACTGTTTACTGACGACACTGTGCGATCTACCAATTACATACTTCTTGAAATCTTAGAAACAGCATAGTTCAGTCAGTACACAATTATGTAGTATGTTTTATAAAACTGAAAATTATTCTTATTGAGCATTGCGTTTGAGCATCTTTCGCTAGATTAGCAAAATCAGGTTTGCAGTTGGAAATATTTTTTGATCGACCGGTTGGCCATCCCTGTATTAGAGTGTTCAATAATATTTTCAGGAGCGCAAAATGCGAATTCTTAGAGGTCCGATTAAATACAAAATCGCTTATGTAAAGTATTAATCAGAATCGCTCTAACTTGCCCAAAAGAGGCATGATGCAAAGGAAATCGTTTCCCTACACCCAAGGTAAAAAAACATGGTATTCTATTCTTCACAGAGACCTCTTTACCAAAAACTACGCACCAGACAAAACAGTACATAAATACTCTCTGCATTTGATTAACCTAATACAGATCGAGGTTACCAAATGGGGTCAAGGCTACTTTTCCATAGCTTTACGTTTATTGAAACATTATTCCTTACTACAAGTTCGCGTAGTTTTGTTATGGGACCTTTGCCATGGTACAAAGAAAGTGTGGTACAAATAACCCTGTCCCTGTGGAGTCGTGTGCGGCAACTAAAGGGTTACCTGGATTTATATGGTGAATGAGATCGGGCGAAATATGGTATTCCTAAGGGTTAGGGAGGCAATATGGCGGTTGTAGTTGCCCTGTGTAAAACCGAAGGCTTGCTACGTGTATAAAGGAACTGAATGGAAATGAAACAGGGGAATTTACACGTGGTTTGGGAAGATAATTGTTAAGTAAATTGAAACCCTACGTCAATTTGTCGTGTTACAGGCATTTCATACAACTATCAAGGAATGCCATTTGTATGTGATTTGGATAACCGGACAATTTAGTTTGGTAGTCAATTTGCTTAGCAATTAATTTCCCTGACTTTACCTAATCCAGTCTGGGACTCATAAGTAAAGGGCGTGGGTGGATACGCCCCAATAAAATGTAGTGGATCAGACTTTGTAAACAACCAGTTTGGAACATGATATTATTATTATTAGATTATTAAATTTTTAGATGAATTTTAGTAAATCAGGAAATAGTACTTTAATAGTGTCTTGGGATATGTATTTTTTAGTTTTAGTTTTTTGCCACCGACTTCCGAAATTAAAGTTATTTCTTAATTTGAGTTCATTTCTTTTTGAAGTCGGTTTAATTTTTTTTAAATTACTTTTTTATTTTGTAATTTTTAGTTTTAAGTAAAAACTGGAATATTTGTTTGTAATAAGTTGGTACCTAATAGTTTTGTTTTAAATATTGCACTAGAATTTGACCAAGGTTTTGAGATGTTTTAAATTCCCTTTGACACTACACCCGCAGCTCGTATCAATAAGCCAGGCCGTCACACTTACACGTATTAGTCCATATCTTGAAAATTACTGATTCGATTTTGATGAAACTTGCACTGTTCCCTAAGTTGAAGGAAACGTAAGCCAATACAAAAATGGTCACGATCCGATAAATAGTTGCGGAGAAATGCGTGGACAAACATACATTACATACGTCTATAAAATTTTGTATATTTGTTTGGAAGCCCTAGGTACTAGATTGTCATATGTGAATATAATGCAATTCCAATAATATTACATACGTGTCGAATTGATAACCTCCTTTTTTTGAGGTCGGTAAAAAATTAAAATAATGTCAAAGTGGACTAAATGGGGTATTCCTCGAAACGCACCAAATGAAACGTCTATCGATATCATTTAATACGAATCCTTTATGCTCTACTGTATGTTACATCGCGATGTAACATAGAGTAGAGCCGTTTATTCCTCATGCATCGTACCTAGGTACTTACATAATATATTTTTTTTTAAGGAATACTTTGGGTGCGTTTCGAGGATACCTATCCCGACTAATAACGAAGAAAGTAATTTACACGTGGGTGTTAAGAAACTAGGTATACCTACCTAATTAAGGAAAAACTTGAACTTTATAGCCAAGTGTAATTTACATGTGTGATCCAAATGCTAGGATTGATTTATGGGACTTAAAGGTTGATAATATTATTATAGTAATTACACCAATGATTAAGTTCCTATGAAATATTGCAACGCCAACTTTCAGAAATAAATGTCGCAGCCATAAATTTCAAAATATTTAACCACACTTCTCTTCTGTACTATCTATAAAACAGAGAGATAATCAAGCCTGTTAGGTTATTTCCTTCCTCCAAGCGTAAGGTTGATTATATTTCGGAAACAAAGCCGCGAAATTCTTTTCTTGTAATATCTGCACCTACACCAAACTATTCTTCAAACTAGAACATGAAAGACGCATGCCTAATGCCTATACATGGATCTCTACAACACAATAATAAATATGAGCTACAACTAAAATGCATTACGAGTAGATACAACATCTTTTATAACTTGAAACCATCCGCGGCGATCCTAACGCCATCTATTGGGCACTAGTGGAAAGTACCGCAGAGAACAGAGCAAAGTATAACGAAGTAGCTAACCCTCACGATAAGGGTGGCGATTACGAGTAATATCTCCCTAATATTATTAACGGAGGTCATTTAGGGCTATACAAATGTGTATTGTGTATTGGATATTACAATACGTACATTAATATAAATTGTTATAAGTAATTATTTGGTTCAATATTGAATCTAAGTAGGTGCCTACTGACTCTGTGTTCCTTAATGGATGGGCAAAAAAGGCCGAGGCCTACCTAAGTCCAGCAGTGGACTGATAAGCTGACACTGAAATATTGTTGACGAGACTGAATGAACTATCAACCCTTTCAGTTTAGCCGTAGCCAACTGAAAATAATCCGAGTGAAAACAGCATCAAGCCATAATACACACAGGAATTAAGATTCCAATGAGAGGAACGACAATAATGTGAGTGTAATGTACAGACCAGCACATCAAGCTACTACAATCTGTCAAATTTCTTTAATAGATTTTCAACTTTATCGCTAAAGCATAAGGTTCAAAGTTGATTGGGAAAATTTGACAGTTTCGGATAGCTTGATGTGCTGGCGTCTGTACATGGTTCAACAAAATTAAATGATGATATCTAAACACACAGTTCGTAGTGCATATTTGCATTTGATTATTTGCTCTAGCAACATTCAATTGCTGTGATGTTTCATATTATTTGGGCAGTTAATTAAGTAGTTCAAATACCTAATGCATTGACATAATTAGATATTGTTTTGTTTTAGATAATACCAAAATCTTCTTTGTTTCTGTCGTTATAAAACTTACGAGCCGAATGTTCCATAAATAAAACCGGGCAAGAGCGAGTCGAACTCACGCACCGAGGGTTCCGTACCATCAAGTTTTTAAATTTTCATCGGCGAGGCCTATATTCATCAGGGAATTTTAACACTGTGCACTGCGATGTAGAATATTGCAATTTTATGTCAGCGCCATCTCTTGACCGATAGTGGAACTAATGTAATTTTTGTTGATGATTTCTGAAAATTAAATGTGTGCTATTTAGAGCCTTCTTTTTATTTTTCCTGTAATCTTTACGTAAACTTCTGTTACATAGAATAACTTCAGATTTTTCTCTTTGCAAACTTCGGAGATATGGGGGGGAACGGTATTTTTTTTCCTTTTTCATCAAAAGTCAAAAACAGTGCGGCCTAAAAAAATTGCCCGCAAAAAAAAAAAAATCGCCACGAGTATAATGATCAACATAGCACATGTATCATAATGAACTATTATTTCAGGCGACACAGGCCCATAGATAAACATATTTTTGTTTTGTTAGTTCTTGTGCTGTTCTGTGGTACTTGTCCGCGGAAGCGACGGAACACCACGTCCTGCGGCCAGAAGTCTTCTTCCATGACGACGGGCAGATAACAATTCGGCACGCGCACCACGAACGCCTTGAAGTTGACGTTGCGGTGCAACTCCAGTAACTGCACCCTCGGCGTGTACCTCGTCTTCATATATAGAGATACACTCTCCCTTAATAATAAACGTATTTTAACAGATGAATAGTTACACACCGATTTCTCTCATCAGTAATTTGGCTTTCGAAAGAAGAAGACAAAGCGTTGTGTAACTATACAGACGCTATACAAGGTTTGTTAGTAAGAGGATAAGGCTTTATAGTATTTTATTAAATAAATACTATATATTACTTTCAAAGCCTTGTACGCACAACGACATATCAAGCCGTACATTTTCAGTTTAAGCTGACTTCTCATTGCACGAGGTCAGATAGAACTAGAAATGTATAGCTTGATATGTCGTCGTGTGTACACGCTTAATGAAAATGTTCTACATCAAGCCAATGTACAGACGCCAGCACATCAAGCTACCCGAAACTGTCAAATTTTCCCAATCTCTTTATTACTTGACATTCTAAACAGAAAATTCAAATTTTTTCCATCTCTTTATTAGTGGTTGTAATGGTAATCATATCACTAGGTTTTATTAGGTTTTAATTTTTTGTTTATCCTTTTGATAGATTCTTATTTTGTAAATGTGAGGACTTTGTAAGCCTTGTAGACTTTAGATCTGTAGACCATTTTTTATTTTATCAAGTACCTGATACTTGTTGACAGGCCTACGCTATCCTCCCATACCTACTGTAATTTGAAAATATTGTAAAAGCCAATTATTTTTAAAAAGAGTAACCGTGGAGTTTCTTGCCGGTTCTTCTCCATAGGAAACGACCAATTGGAACCGTGCACCTAGCTTCTGACGTTTCATAAGTGCCCATGTAGGCTTATGTGAAATAAAATATTTTGATTTTGAATCAACTTTGAACCTTATATCTAATTTAGCGATAAAGTTGAAAATTTATTAAATAAATTTGACAAATTGTAGTAGCTTGATGTTCTGGCGTCTGTACAATCATTGCTTAGTAACAACATCTATAATGCCAAATCATGCTTGCACCAAAAGATGCACACTCACATGTATAGCCGCCTTTACCCACGTACCATTACTTCGATCCCATCACGTGGCATCAACAAATACATCGCACAAGTGATTTCAAACACTATTTCCTCGTATGGCAGACCCCCATAATCTCCAGTAAGGGTAGCAGCCCCTGCACCATGCATTGTACTTATCATGGGGTAACTTTTATTGTCGGCCAATTTACGAAGACACGCCACACACCATTCAAAATCCCTGCGCAGTTCCTGAAACAATGTAGCCGCAGGGGGTGGGAGAGGTCTTCAAAAACTGGCCGAGGATATAAGTATTGAAGCGATACGTTATTTAATGGATCGAGAAATAAATTGATTTCGCAAATGTGTGGAATGTAGTGTTTTAGATAGATGTAACTAATTAAAGGTAGGTAGCGTATTAATGAGCTGTGTACATACGGCTAGCTGCAAACAGTTTGAATAATTCAGTGTGCCTGACTGAAACGGGGAATATTTCTTGTTGCTAACGCGATATGAAATAATGTTTCTATGCAAGTTAACTCGCTAGAATTTATGAATGTCAGAGTAGGTAACATTTCGTTTACGAAATGAAAGTGTTTATTCTGTAGGTACATAGAATTTACAAGTCATATAAAAATATATAAGCTAGAATAGATGGAGTCGACATTTCCTATCTGACTGCCTGCATTATAATTGCGTAACATAATATCAATCTCAATCTAAATAATTTGGAATAATATTGCTAATCCATTCCTCCACCGACGTGCAACCTTGTTACCATGTATTCAGCAAATGATTCTGAACCCCCCCTTTTTTTTTTTTTTTTTTTTTTTTTGTCGGTTATTTAAAAAAAAATAGCTGTTCCATACATTTTGACCGCGTAATATTGCACTTTTTTAGGAAACAGCAGGTGCGGGGAGCGGTGAATGCTAGTATGCGAATCCCGCACCCCCCGGCCATAGGCAGAGGTGGAACACTGAGGTGGTTTTAGCCGGTAAGATTCCGGCATGCCCCTCTGTCACCCCCACGATGGAGGAAGTCCAGTCAATAAAAGAGATAAGTATGCAGGTTCGTCGGATAGGTATAGTTGAAGTTTAGTAGGTAAGAAACCGATGGATGTTGTCGACTGAAATTTAATTTGATAAATGAACTGTTTGTTTGAGAACATCCATCGGTTTCTTACTAAACTTCAACTATATCCAACGATCCTGCATACTTATCTCTTTTGTTGACTAAGGATTTCCAACGCCAAAAAAAAAAAAAAGAAAAAAGCAGTTTTTTTTTTGATAACCGATTTTAAATTTCTACACGTTCTAGAATCATGCGCTGTATTCATGGTTATAGTTTACACGTCGAGGTCGTTGCCACCTTGTATAAGAACTCACTAAACTATAACTGGATTAATCAAGTGCCAATTACAAAGCGAGAAGCTCCCCTGCTTTTGAGGCGATCTCGTACCAACGAATAATTAAAACTTATTGTAAGCATAAAGGATTCGGGTTTGTCATTTTCTGATGCTGAGAAAATATTTTATTTTTAACCGAAAACTTCACGATATTAGAATAACAATGGTTATTTATTATTTGTGCCCGTGGGTAAAGGGGCCCGTGGTTAAATAATAACAGCCGCACAGGTCCATCGATCAGGTTAAGCTACGCTTGCCGCGGTTTGTCTGTGGATGGGTGACCATCTTTAAATACCGTGACCCCTCCATGACTCGGAAGAGGTGCCGGCTGTCATTCGTGGATCTTTGACAGTCGTTACGGGTAGTCAGAAGCCCGAAAGTCTGACAACCAGTCTTACCAAGGGGTATCGTATTACCCAGTAACTGGGTTGTGGAGGTAACTGGTATTCAGCTGCATCTGCATAGACTGGAAGCCGACCCCAACATAGTTGGGAAAAGGCTAGGCAGATGATATTTTTTTATTTGTGCCCTGCGGTGCTATTCTGTAAAAATCTCACCGTGAAAAGTTACCTAGGTGAAGTGAGCGTGGAGTCAGCTGTCAATAGTGTCAATTCCTAGCAAAAACAAACTCACTTCACCTAAGTTTTCACGGTGAGATTTTAACAGAATCGACCGGCTGATAACATTATCACTTAGGTACTTTTAAGTTCATCCGTAGGTACTTATTAATTTTTATCTGTTACTTACTAGCTTCTGCCCGCAACTTCGTCTGCGTGAAATTTGGTGTTCCCCCCCCCCACCCCGTCGCATCGCATCGCCTGTCCGCGCTAGTACTTCGTTTTCGTTTAGCGTTCTTTCTGACTTTTTTCTTTTTGCTCTGCTCTTTAGGGTCCTAGCGTGATGTTATATAGGGTTATTAGTAAAACATTAACAACCTCTTAAGAGATCATTGTACTCGTCATTATGAAAAACTTTTACTATGGGACCAAACCTGAAATCGCGAAAAAAAAAAAACAGCTGTTACATTTACGAGTATGTTCTTATACTAACGTTAGGACTAAACTTAGAGTCATAATTGTATACTTAATATTTATATTTTTTCATTTTTGCCTTTACTATAATGTTCTTTCCCAAAACTTTTCTTTTCTCAAATCTTTGGAAAAGTTCACCATTTTAGTAAGTTTTGTTTAATTTTTGTTTTTTAAATACTAATTGATTTACTTAAATTATGCATGCTGGATTCACATCTAGATGTCAATCAGAAATATTATGTTGTAACTGTTTTAATGCTTTTGTGATTGTACATCAGTTTTGTGAATTAATAAAAAAAAAAAAGTATAACTCGTCAAAATGTAGGGAACAGCTGATTTTTTTTCGCGATTTATAGGTAAATTCACCTGACACACCACACCGCACTGGGCCCGCGTGGTGGGACATAGGCCACTCCCTCTCGCACAAGGAAAGCTTGTGTCCCAGCAGGGAACGTTATATGCTAGCTATGCTATGCTAGGTAAACTCATGTCCAGCCGCGGATGTTTACAAGCCGTTATAAAATAAAACTACATAAATTAAAAGCAACTGGGCACACATGCCTTCGTTTTTTTGGTTCTAGGACATGCCGGTTTCCTCACGATGTTTTCCTTCAGCGTTTTGAGAGCAGTGAGTGTGGTGAAATGATTTCAAAAAAGTAAAGAGCTTGTACTGAAAAAATAATTTCTTAATACCATTGATATACATAGGTAGGTACACTATTTTGGTCTGACTTTATACAGTATGAAGAAATATTTCTAAAACGTTTAATGATTGAACATACTATTTACTGAAAAAAAAAAACAACAATAAAAAGGATAACCACCATTTACTACAATATGTAAGCAATGGTTTGAACGATGTCACCAAATGAATAAAACAGTTAATATTGTTTTACTGCCATGACGGCAACATTTTGCCTCAAGCTTTAACTGTTTTCAGATCAGTAAAACATACTTTTTTTCAGTTCACAGCAATGTTTTTTTAATTTTTATTTACTGCTTATTTCGTTCATTGTGCCTGGGTCCGAACCCACGACCTACAACTCTCAAGTCCACAAGGCCAACACTGCTCTCTAGTTCCATAACTAGCTTCAAATTCACTTCACGCGATAAAATCGCGCGCGACACAAAGGCACCGCAAGTCGCGCAACGAGCGGTGCCTTTGTGTCGCGCGCGATTATGTCGCGTTTCGCGCCTGTTTGTAGGGGCCTTAAAAGAAAGATTCTTTCTCTCATAATCTAAGCATGAAATAAAAATGTGAATCCACGTACAAGGTTTAAGTAGGTACTATGTAGACTGGAGATAGAAATATTTTGATTATAAAACCAGTTTTCTGTGGCTTACCAGAGATAAATACAGTCCTACTTTATTTAGGAGTAGTGCACAATATTTTTCAGCGCCTACCTACGTACTGCAGTACACTCAACAAAGACTGCTGGTATGCGGTGTAGGAGTTGGAAATATTAAATAACTAGCAGCGCCCCGCGGTTTCACCCACATAAGTGTCGATCCCGTGGGAATATCGGGATAAAAAGTATCCTATGTGTTAATCCTGGTCATAAATTACTACCTGTGAGCCAAATTTTATCTACATATACGTTCAGTAGTTTTTGCGTGAAGAAGTAACAAACATACAAAACGACGCTCACAAACTTTCGCCTTTATTAGTGTGATTTTGGTCGATGATTTTGTTCAATTACAATTTAATATTGATAATCAAACAAAAAGAATATTTTATTTTTCATGAGTGATGGATGAGTGTGTGTGTGAGAGTAATTGTTGTTGTGTTGTTGGTTGTTGTTGTTGTATAAGTGGTGTCAGGTGAGTTAAAAAGTTAAAACCTTCTAAATCTTTTATATCTAAGTGAGTGAGACAAGGCTTGTTTACACTCTCATCAGCAACTTTTGGAACAGACAGTAGTTGCTATCATGTACCTATCTTCTTTGTCTGCTGTACCTACATAAGTAGGTAGGTACATACAGAGTGTGGAGTGCGGACCATTCGTAGCCACGTTGATTAAAGCGAAAACAATCTTTTTATTCAACGCGAAATAGGTTTGATATGAGTAATATGTATTTTCTCTATTTCTGGGCGTGGGACTGGGTTTCAAGGATGACCTAGATTTCGAGCTACAGTTGGTACAGCGATAGCAACGTTATTATCAAGCCAGTCGGTGGAAGTATACTTCTGAACACGAAGGAAATAAGGTTGATATTCATGAGTTTTTAAGTGATTTTGTTTAATGTTTTTCAGTTTTGAGGTCTGTTTTTCAAGAAAAGGTTGATTTAGAGAGGAGATAGATGTCGGTACCTTGTGATAATATTCCTAACCTAACATTTACACCGGTGTGTTAGGAAAATTATTTTCAGTAAGTATCTCAACTGGACCCGCGGGTCTACAAGCGACCGGTTCCAGCTGACCGAAGACTCCTAGTAATTCTAATCATAGGCTATTTCAACAACATTTTTCGTAAGAATCACAGCTGACTGAAAGTTGCATAGTCAGCCTATAGGTAATGTTCCCACTGGTGGGCCACAGGCCTCCTCTCTTCGAGAGGGAGTGGGCTGTAATGTACCAGTGCGGATTGGTAGATGTCACAATGTCTTCGAATTTTTGGTTATACATGCCGCGTTTTCTCACGATGTTTTCCTTCACTGCTTTGAGAGCAGTGGTGATGTTAATATTTACACAAAATAAAGCGCCTGTCTGTGTTCGAAACCACGACCTACAACTCGTAAGTCGGAGCCGTTACCACTGGGCCACTAGTGGTGCAAAAGTTGATAGCTTTACATGAACATTATAGAGGTATGGGTGTTGTCTGGCGGGCAACTGCCCGATGATTCATGTCGGACGTTTGTATCTATGCTAGTTGCGCGGTAAACTCTGCTTGCGCGATGCAGGATTTTTGGGTGACGTCAGTATGACGCGTTGTTCGTATGTGGCGTTGTAGATACCGCTACAACATCATTATTTATTATGGGGTCAAGAGCGGGCCCATTTAGTAATAAAAAAAATTACAAAAACTTTCAGAAAGAAAAGAAGGAAGTTTCTTTATAAACACTAGACACCAGTCTCACTGAACCTTCAGTTTTAAATAAAAGTAACATTTAGTTTATTACTCACGTGAAAAACTAATTAACTGCATCCCATAAAGTATTGAAAAAAAACAAACAGAGAAACTCTAAAACATTTCATATCGTTTTAACTTCAGTCCATATTCGCTCCCACGAACATTTTTCGCCCATAACGTTTGGCCGCGTAACGAACTTACTACCAACATACGTACATGCCAATGTTGGTGGACAAAATTGGTACAATTTCGCGGTAGACATGTATCTGCGCTCGCGTTAGAATAATGTCATTCCTGGCTTAATTGGGAAAAGGTTCGGGTGACGCATATAATTAATACTTATTGAACTAACCAACGTTTGTCAAATAGGTACCTAAGTACCACAAATATAGATACACCTAGATAACGCAAGTATCACGAACTGTATGAAAACCAACCGTGGCATTTTTTGACTACCTACTATGACGTCACAAGCTCGCGCTCTCGCTCAAGCTTACCCAGCCAGCAGTACACAGGACTGAGCGTGAAAGTGGCGGCTTACGATTTTTGAACGTAAGCTGGTGCGATTTTTGCATGTGAAGTAGTTGTCTTGCGTTATCTATGGTAAGTACCTACTCAGGTAACGTACGTACGTACGGTATGTATGAGTAGTTCAAATGTGGATTTTGGTCATCACACCCATTGGCGTAGAGTATCAGAGATTTTGTCTAGGGGGGCTGCCTTCCAGCTGAACTAACCACAGTCATTTAATGAGAGATAATAATCAGCATTTTATGATTCTAGGTGAATGGTAACCTTTAAATAGGTTTTCATTTATTTGCGAATATCAAAATATGTCGCATATAAGTGGCCGTATTTTTTTATTCCGTTGACTTACAAGTTTGTTATTTTTAGGAATCCAAGGGACCGTAGACCTACGTATTAGACATTAATTTCAACTTGATACCTCCACGCGTTCTTGAGAAAAAGGGTCTTGAGAGACAGACGGACCAAAAACGAAGAGATCCTAAAAGGGTTCCGTTTTTTCCTTTTGAGGTACGGAACCCTAATAAAAAGCGTTTAGACAGTTAAGTATAGGCCGACCGTTTAACTGAGACGTTGCCAGAAGTAGCTGCGCGGTGTGGGACGGGTGATAGTTGTCACAAGTGGACGAATCAGTGAGGTCTCGCATCACGTTATCACACCCCTCCCGCACTGCGCTGCTACCTCAGGCAACGTCTCAGTTAAGCGGTCGGCCTACAATACTGTAAATTTTCTAGTACTAATTATAATACTAATTTCTAGGGTTGGCAAAGAAGTTTCTAGAGTGGGCACTACCTACCCTTGCGGGGGCACCCCTAGCTACGGCCATGATCACGCCTGCATTCCCCAAAGAAAAGGCATGTATGTGTTTACTACGCAGTCCGCACACATTTCACTAGTTTCGTAGTAATAGGAGTGAGCCTATTGCAAACAAACGCGCGCCAATTTTGACCCAGAAATCAATCGATCTTGTGATTTTGGTCATCCGTTATATCTATGCTAATAATAAAGCTAAAGAGTTTGTTTGCTTGAACGCGATAATCTTTGTAATTACCGGTCGGATTTAAAAAAATGTTTTTGCATTTCAAAGCCCAATTCTTGAGGGCTATATAATTATGTTATTTAACATCACGCTATGACCCTTAGGATCCGAGCAAAAGAGAAAAAAGTAAGCGAAAACGAAATGACAGCGGCCCCCCGCTGTCCAGTCTTTCGTTTTGCTTACCTACTTTGATGCGACGGGGTGGGTCGGGGGGAACAAGAATTTTCAGGCGGATGAAGTCGGGGGCAGAAGCTAGTTATAGTAATACTAGCTCAACTGTGGCTAATGAGACACAAAAGAATGATCATTCGATAAGCAACTCATAATTCATGTATTATGATAGTAGGAAAAACAAAAGATAAATTAAAAAAACTGGCCAAGTGCGAGTCAGACTCGCACGCGAAGGGTTCCGTACCACAAGGCAAAAACGCCGAAAAAACACGTTTGTTGTATGGGAGCCCCCTTAAATATTTATTTTATTCTGTTTTTAGTATTTGTTGATAAAGCGGCAACAGAAATACATCATCTGTGAAAAATTCAACTGTCTAGCTATCACGGTTCATGAGATACAGCCTGGTGACAGACGGACAGTGGAGTCTTAGTAATAGGGTCCCGTTTTTACCGACTTTACAAAAAGGAGGAGGTACTATGTTCGGGTGTTTTTACCCTTTGGGTACGGAACCCTAAAAATTATAGTATTAAGAATATATTTAACTTTTATTACTTCAGTGCGCTCATGTCCTGTTTTTAACCGACTACCAAAAAGGAGGAGGTTATAATTATGTTCAACTTTATATGTTTTTTTTTTGTGTATGTTCACCGATTACTCGAAGACGGCTGGACCAATTCCAAAAATTCTTTTTTTGTTTGAAAGGGTATACTCTCGAGGTGGTCCCATTATCAGCAAGTTGGAATCTGATGAGAGGATCCCATGGAAATCGAGGGAAACCCTCAAATTTTATAGGCAAACCTATAGCGATTTGGGTATTTTTTAAAGTAACTTGAGCATTTGCTCTTGGAAATCATCATTTGGTAAAGTGGAGCTGATGATGAAGACCACAGATGGCCATCGGAACTACTCAATGACAAATATTTCACGGGTTGCAATTCAATTTCTTATATGGTTGATAAGCAATTTATGCTCGTCACAATGCGTATGGTGAGTGGTTGTTGAGGAGTTCTCCTGGTTCTTACCAGAAGAACTCCTCAACAATTAACGTCCCAGCATCGGGAAAAGCAATATTTTGTAACATGTGATGAGCAGCTGACATTAGGCTATTGTAACTTAGGTAGATAAATTACAAACAGACCCACTAAAAAGTGAAAAATAAAAACTTTTTACAAAAAAAAAATTTCGGAAGTCGGTGTCTTTGGTTCCGCATTTTCGTTTAATGACACCGACTTCCGAAATTAAAGTTATTTTTCAATTTGTAGTGTTTTTTTTTGCAAGTCGGTTGGTTTTTTTTGTAAAAAGTTTTTTTACACTTTATTGCATAAAATTCAAAATGTGTCAATTCGTGCGAGCCGCTTATAGAAAACATAATTTAATTTATAAGTGAAGATTCGCTCGATTCGAGCGAGGAAATTCGTGCGAATCGAGACGGAGAATCAGGTCAATTTTCAGCAGTGCTAAAATAAAATTGCAGCAAATTTCGCAGTACTAGCTATTGGATTTCCAATGTTTACTATCAATTTCAAACTTCATAACCTGTGTTCCTCTTTCCCAACCAGCCAGTGCCGGTTTAGCCCATAAGCAAATTAAGCAATTGCTTAGGGCATCACGTTTCGGGGGGCACCATAAGGCAGAAACAGCACCGAAACAGTATTTGCTAGCACACGAATGGCAAGGCTGTTTATCAGCAAGATATTATAAGACCCAAAAGTCACTCTAGAGATGTGCGCCAATCTTTACAAATCGCTCGACGATGTTTTGGAAAAATACGAGGCGACTAGTGGATAGGAGGGCCTACAGGCGTGGATTGCTTAGGGCATCAAGTAGTCTTAATCCGACACTGCAACCAGCATGAAATGACAAGCAGTTAATGCGTTGTTCTTGAATTACCACAGCGTATGGAAATGTCCTACTTTAATTTGCAACACGCCATATCGTTTGGCTGTCATCTCCAGTACTCTGTGTTTCCCTACTGTTAGTAAGTATTCTGTGCATTACGCTAACAAGCTTACGAAGTTATTAGATAGGTAGGTATGAGGGGGCCAGGGAAATACTTTATGGCTTTCGAGAAAAGCGTAACGTTATCGTTCTATGATGGGTAAAGGGAATTGGATCGTTGAATAGTATGAAATGTATTGCACCGTTTTTTAAGAGATTTTTTTTTTATATACGTTAATCATCATCATCTGGCTATTCTTTTCCCAAAATTTTTGAGGTTGGCTTCCAGTCTAACCAGTCTAACTTTGGTAATACTAAACCCCTAAGACTGGTTGAAAGACTTTCGGGCTTCTGACAACCTGTAACGACTGTCAAAGATCCACCTTTACGAGGCACGGAATATTTATAATACGTTTAAATACTACTTTATATTTTCATCGGCATAGTAACAAACTGCAAGCTACCAAACAGGCTACCATAGAGAGGAAATACTTAATTATTGTTCCTTATCCTTACAGTTAAATCATTTATTTACCACTAGCTTCTACTATATAACAACTAGCAGCGCCACGCGGTTTCACCCGCATAGGTAAGTGTCGATCCCGTGGGAATATCGGGATAAAAACTATCATATGTCCTTCCCCGGGATGCAATCGATCTCTCTGCCAAATTTTATCGAAATCCGTTTAGTGGTTTAGGCGTGAAAAGGTAACAAACAGACAGAGTTACTTTCGAATTTATAATATTAGTATGGGTTGCTTGGTGCACAATCCATTTATACCAAAACCTGCGGCAAGCCTACAACATAACGTTTAACTAAAAAAGTTCATGAGAACACTTAACATATATTTACCGCTATAGACCAGGTATCAGGGCGTTCAACAGATTGATCGCCTGGGTTATGGGAGCATAGCGAGCAGTACCTGTGGTACGCACGGGCAATATTTTGTATAGGTTTTAACCTTCTTGGATTATGATCCCCCACTATTGGACCAAACACCTTGGCCTTTAGCTCTTAACTGTCCCTAATCCAGCCATATCTTCTGTGGGTCGTCGTCCTGTCTAACTGGGGGCCTTCCCACGCAACGTTTACCGATTCGCGGTCTCCACTCAAGGGCGAACACTATCAGCTTCAACGATCTTTATACAGAAATCATTAATAACTAGCTGCGCCCTGCGGTTTCACCCGCATAAGTGTCGGTCCCGTGGGAATATCGGGATAAAAAGTATCCTATGTGTTATTCTGATATATAAGCTATATTACTGTAAAGTTTCATCAAAATCCGTTTTGAAGTCTTTGCGTGAAAGAGTAACAAACATAATATAATAATAATAATATAATATAATTCCACAACTATCACACAACGCCGTCTAGTCTCAAGCTAAGCAGAGCTTGTGTTATGAGTACTAGACAACTGATAAACATACTTATATATTTCTAAATACATACATATATAGATAAATTACACCCAGACACAGAACAAATGATCATGCTCATCACACAAACATTTGTCCTGGGTGGGAATCGAACCCACGACCTCCGGCATAGCAGTCATAGTCACTGACCACTAGACCAACATCCATCCATCCATCCCTCCATCCACCCTCGCAAACTTTCGCGTTTATAATAATAGTAGCATAGTAGGATTAGTAGGAAGTGGGATATATACATTGCCGCCGCATCGAGATGGCGAAGCTGCAAGCTGACTCACGTCACCCGATGCACAACTACGCCTCAGTGCGACAGAAGCTGAAGAGCTGAAAAGTTTTCTTGGGTGCGTAGGTTCAACTAGTTGAGCCAATAGTACGCCTCCACAGCAAGATGTGGAGGGAGCTGTATTTTAAAGTTTAAACCCCCTGACAATATTATCGAACTATGGGAGAGCCTTCCGCTTCGACACGCATTACTGTGGATGACTTGGAAATTTCTAAAAAGTCTTCGAACCCAAGACGGCCGGAGCAAAGACAGTCTCCACAAATGGGGGTTCATTGACTGCTCAGGGGGTCTCCCTAAGAAGTAAGTCCACGGTTTTGGCTGAAGTTACGAATGTTACCCAACTCCGTTCTACTTACGGACATTGACCTAAGATTAGTTCGGGGCTCAACCTAAGAATGATTAACAACACGATTTGACAGTTGTTCCAATGTGTATTTCCCCGTCCAAAAAACTTAATTTTACTCTGATTTTGACTGATAGAATACTTTCGGATGGTTCCGTATCTTCGTTGACGGACTTAGAGAGTAGACTCTCGGGTCTCAACTGCGTATGCGGCATCTCCCCGCAGACAATGGCCCCCCTTCCATCCTACACCGCATCCAACCTGTGCACTGAATGATCCTATGACTGCGTCAGAGAGCGGAATTCGCATAACTGAATCTTGAGCCAAAGATGTTTGAACTTTTTGCCATCGCGTCCATACCCTAAGAAGAAGGAGACCTAATAACACTAAATATTTTAACATTTTAGTGGTCTCGAGTCCTCGAACCAAAGGAAATAAAATAACTTGTTCCAATAATTGTAACTTTTAAGTGACCTGAATCATCACTTTGGTTGCCACTGCAAATAGTGACGCATCTAGCAATGTGTCATTATACAATTAGGCACAGCCGTTCCATTCAGGCCAGAGATAACAGAGCTTGAAATTATTAAATATAGGGCAGGGCTTTAGTCACTACATCATATTTTGAACTTTATGGTTCAGTAGCAGATAAATCTTTACGAAGAGCGCTTTTATGAGTTCTATATTATTGTCCTTAAAGGATATTACTAGTATATACATGTATATACAGGGTGGTAGGGACATCGACGCGTAACCTGTCAACATGAATGCAGCACATAATTCAGACCCCCCTGTGTTGAATTCCCCTAAGACGTCCGTGGGTGGACTAATTTTTTGTCGCGTATCCCTGCCAATTTTTATTCATCAAAACCGGTCCAGCCGTTTCGGAGATTAACTATTGTTTTTTGTTATAATAAGTAACGTATATAATATACAGTGGCCTCCAAAAGTTAGTTGACATTTTTCCACTTTAGCTATGATGCATTATGATTTAAAATAAAAAAATAATCACGTAGGTACTCCTAAGGATTACTTGATTATTTTTTATGAAAGTCAAAGGTAGTTGAATTAGTCAGTAAAAACGATATAAGTAGTAGTTTAAACATTTGAATCACTAGAATTTAAAATCATAATGTGGTGTGTGTGTCACAGCTGAAGTGGAAAAGTGACAGCTAACTTTTGGAGCCACTGTAGTTTCATAAATTCATAATATACGCATTTAGTAAAAAGCTGTTATTTTGACATTACAAACAGACACTTCAATTTGATATTTATTTGTACAGAAAAGGAACTCAGTGAAATATAAATAAATTCTCGTAGATAAATGTTTTTGCATTGAAGAAGCTGATTACAATTTACTACGTAATATCGCGTTGTATCTATCAGGACCAATTTCAAAGAATTCAGATATTTTAATATCGAACGAAACACAAATGAAAAGCATTTAAAAGTGCGCGTGCTCATAACAACACCGGTCAAGTGCGTATCGGCCTTACGCACTAAGGGTCCTGTACTATAAAAATTATAAGTCTACAATTTTATTATTTGCCATCATAGCTACAGCTGTAGTACCTAACACGTACTCTGTACCTGGCTTCATATTACGGTTAAAAAATTGCACCGCTGTAACAGACAAACATACGGACGGACGTTCAGGCAGATATATAGACAGACTGACTGGCTACGTAGGCCCCGTAGGCCGGTAGGTACTCGTAATATCGTCCCGTTTTCACGTCAAAGTCCACGTTCAGTTAGTCCGCAACTAAACGCCAAAATCCACGTCCAGATGGAAAAATGGATTATTCGATGCACCCCAGCTTCTCAAGGAAGGCCAGCAACGCCTTGATGTTACTGACAATCACACGGAGGGTACCTGCCGGTCGATTCTGTAAAAATCTCACCGTGAAAACTTAGGTGAAGTGAGCGTGGAGTGAGCTGTCAATAGTGTCAATTTCTAGCAAAACCAAACTCACTGTGAGTTTGGTTTTGCTAGAAATTGACACTATTGACAGCTCACTCCACGCTCACTTCACCTAAGTTTTCACGGTGAGATGTGAGTTTGGTTTTGCTAGAAATTGACACTATTGACAGCTCACTCCACGCTCACTTCACCTAAGTTTTCACGGTGAGATTTTTACAGAATAGCACCGCAGCACCCTAATTGCGTAACACACTATCAATAACAATCTGAATCATTTTGAAGGATATTGCTAATCTCAACAACGTAAATAACGCAATGACTGTGTTGAATTGTCAAAATGAAAGCCATTTCTACTGTTAGTCTGTTACGCAATTACCCTTCTGGGTTACCGAAATACTTTGCCCTGTATGTGGCTACCACCAGGCAGTATACGGAACACTAATAAAGTTATCCGTGGTTCATTTTCAACAATTACATACTAGTTTACAATGAGAAGCGAAGAGATATCGGATTTTCATTTGAGTTAATCCATACTATAATAATATTATAAATTCGAAAGTAACTCTGTCTTTCTGTCTGTCTGTCTGTCTGTCTGTATGTTACCTTTTCACGCCTAAACCACTGAACGGATTTCGATAAAATTTGGCAGAGAGATAGATTGCATCCCGGGGAAGGACTTAAGATAGTTTTTATCCCGATATTCCTACGGGATCGAAACTTATCCGGGTGAAACAGCGGGCCGCTGCTAGTGTAATGTAGTTGCAATACGCCATGTTATTTTTATATCCAACTTCAATAAATAATTGCATGTGTGCAACGTAAGCTTATGAATAAAGTATTCACTGCGATCGGCTGTTACTAGACTACGGTGGAAGCACCTAAATAACGTTTTGTATTTTGTTTTCACAAAAGGATACTTTAAATACAAAAAAATATAATACATTTTAGGTATTAAGTTTACACATCGACACTAAAGGCACACGTATCAAACCGGAAAGGGATCTTAAGATCTAAGGGAGATCTAAGGGAGCTACCTTTATAGTAAAAAGAGGCGAAGTTCGGATGTAGGAGGTAATCTCTGAAAGTACCGATCCAATTTCAAAAATTCTTTCACTGGCAAAAAACTACACTATTTCTGAGTGCCATAGGGTATGTTTTATAGCAAAGTTGACTGGTTACCACGCGGGCGAAATCGCGGGTAGAAGCTAGTAGTATTAATAGGTAATTACTTACGTATGTAGTAAGGTGATGCAGCAATAATTTCAATACAGGAATAGGTAGTCTGTGGTGTTAAATGGAAATGTCCATTCCACATAGAATTTTCTTTGGATGTAGAAGTAGGTATGAGTTTTTGTATGTCTTGTTTTGATTTATTCCAATGAAAGCTTTCTAGTTTTATATTGATTCGTTTTATTTTTTTAATACATACCTTTTTTTTTCTAGCCTGCACTGCCCCACTCCTGGGCTAAGGCCTCCCTCCACTCCTTAAATCTTTCACGAGCCCGCGCGTCCTCCTTCCAATTTGGATGGAACTATCCAGCTCGTCCCGCTATCTCCTACGTGGTCTGCCCCGAACCTGCCTCACTGTCTCAGGACACCAATTCTACGCTATTTGGGACCACAGTTTGTCCGGCATGCGGCAGACATGTCCTGCCCAGTCCCATTTAAGTTGAGCTTAGATTATTTAAAGCTAATAAATTTTTGAGCTGCTTTTATTAAGGGAAAACAACGTATTTTTTTTTTTTACTTAGGCACTTTTTTTCTTGGCATGTAGGTAGATGACAGAAATTCAACCTTGGCTGAATAATATCTGGGAAGTATTCGGAGCAGCTAGTGTGCGTTACTTTCTACCTACAATGATGTAGGTAAGTAGCTTTACTGGAAGCCTATAAGATCACCAAAAGAGAGCCTTTTCGTAATCTACTATGGGTACAGAAATGTGAGTGAAGAATTTTTGTTTTTTTTTTAAGAAAATGTCGGCTTTGGATAGGTTTACAATAATGGTATTTATTGTAAGCCTATAACTAGAGCAGAAAATTTTCTTAAAAAAAAAATGTGTAAACTTGTGTGAAGAGAGCTTGAAGTGAGCTGTCAATAGTATCATCAGCTGAAATGACAGCTCACTTTTTTTTTATCTAATAATTAATTTATTTATTTTAGGCGATGCAAGCTCATACCTTAACCTAATCATACCTATTTTTGAATGTAAAACAGTAGGTACTTCACTGGCTTGTTCTTGTGCTGTTCTTTGGTACTTCTCCGCGGAAGCGACGGAACATCACATCCTGCAGCCAGAAGTCTTCTTCCATGACGACGGGCAGATAACAATTCGGTACCTTTAACGCCTTGAAGTTGACATTGCGGTGCGATTCCAGTACACTGCACCCTCGGCGAGTACCTCGTTTTCAGGCACACGTAGGCTCCACGATGTCTCCCGCCTTAGTGGTGTAGTGTAGGCGGGAGATGTACACCGATGTGTTCGGCTTTGCGGCACGTAAGCTGATTTCGGGCTCCATAGGAGCTTTGCCGCAGCGCAGCGGTTCTTGTTCGTTCGCGGTCGGCGCTTCCTCCTTTGCACCGCCACGACCTTCATCATCAACCCTATTCGGTGCCTTTTCTGGCATAGGCTTCATACTCGGAGCACCTAGGGCACTCGCGGTGACCCTAGCGGAATCCTTTTGTAATTTTTTTACAGAACAAGCAAGAATGGGGCCTGTGGCTAAATAATAACAGCCGCACAGGTCGATCGATCGGGTTAAACTATGCTTGCCGCGGTTGGTCTGTGGATAGGTGACCATCTTTACATACCGAGACCTCTCCGTGCCTCGGAAAGCACATTAAGTCATGGTCCCGGCTGTCATTCGTGGATCTTTGACAGTCGTTACTGGTAGTCAGAAGCTCAAAAGTCTGACATTTCTGACAATCAGTCTTACCAAGCGGTATCGTATTACCCAGTAACTGGGTTGTGGAGGTCAGATAGGCAGTCGCTCCATGTAAAATATTGGTATTCAGCTGCATCCGGTTAGACTGGAAGCCAACCCCAACATAGTTGTGAAAAGGCTAGGCAGATGATGAAGCAAGAATATTTAAATTGTCTGCTGTTGTTAATTGGTGTGAAATGGTGCCGTCTGTCGGTCTTGCGGTGTTTAACCGACGTCAAATCAGATCTAGACAGTAGACATCTCTACCGTTAGAGGAATATCGTACAGATGCCAGCACATCAAGCTGCTACAATCTGTCAAATTTCTTTAATAGATTTTCAACTTTATCACTAAAGCGTAAGGCTCAAAGTTGATTTAGAAAATTTGACAGTTTCGGGTAGCTTGATGTACTGGCTTCTTTACAAGCCACGATATGTAGTGAGTACCTACCTACGTACGCGTAGGTCGCAGTGACGTAGCCAGCTAATCGTGTAGGACACCAGTTGAATTTCATGTTTGTTTGTCAGTTGCATGACGAAGAGTTGCCGTTTATTATCGCACTATGACTATGGCTGGGTCTATAGCATCAAAAAGTTGTAGTATCGATGTGTTTTTGACTTTTAAATCTTACAGTTTCATCGCGACGATCTTATTGCATTACAGTTTTTTATCAATTTAAAGCGTGTTGTGTCTGTTCCTAAAGTATCCGATGAGAATGTAAACAAATCGACTATTGAGATATAAAGTTGAAACATACATAAGTACTATGAGTATGATACTAAATATCTTGAGTTAGTTACTTAATAAAAAATAATTTAAAAAAATTAAACCGACTTCAAAAAGAAATTAACTCAAAATTATGAAATAACTTTAATTTCGGAAGTCGGTGTCTTGGGATCTGTATTTTATTAGTTTTTTGCCACCGACTTCCGAAATTAAAGTTATTTCATAATTTTGAGTTAATTTCTTTTTGAAGTCGGTTTAATTTTTTTAAATTATTTTTTATTTCGTAATTTTTAGTTTTTGCACTAGTATTTGACCAAGGTTTTGAGAAGTTTTCCCTTTGACACTACACCCGTAGCTCTTATCAATAAGCCAGGGCGTCACACTTACACGTATTAGTCCATATCTTGAAAATTACTGAATCGATCTTGATGAAACTTGCACTGTTCCCTAAGTTGAAGAAAATGTAAGCCAATAAAAAAAAAATGGTCACGATCCGATTAATAGTTCCGGAGATATGCGTGGACAAACATACATACATACATACATACATACATACATACATACATACATACGCCTATGAAATTTTGTATATTTGTTTGGAAGCCCTAATAGATCATCATATGTGAATATAATGCAATTCCAATAATATTACATACATACGTATCGAATTGATAACCTCCTTTTTTACCGACTTCAAAAAAACGGAGGTTATCAATTCGATACGTATGTATGTAATATTATTGGAATTGCATTATATTCACATATGATGATCTATTAGGGCTTTCAAACAAATATACAAAATTTTATAGACGTATGTATGTATGTATGTATGTATGTATGTATGTATGTATGTATGTATGTATGTATGTTTGTCCACGCATATCTCCGGAACTATTAATCGGATCGTGACAATTTTTTTTTTGTTGGCTTACATTTACTTCAACTTAGGGAACAGTGCAAGTTTCATCAAGATCGATTCAGTAATTTTCAAGATATGGACTAATACGTGTAAGTGTGACGGCCTGGCTTGTTGATACGAGCTACGGGTGTAGTGTCAAAGGGAAAACATCTCAAAACCTTGGTCAAATTCTAGTGCAAAAACTAAAAATTACGAAATAAAAAGTAATTTAAAAAAATTAAACCGACTTCAAAAAGAAATTAACTCAAAATTATGAAATAACTTTAATTTCGGAAGTCGGTGGCATAAAACTAAAATACAGATCCCAAGACACCGACTTCCGAAATTAAAGTTATTTCATAATTTTGAGTTAATTTCTTTTTGAAGTCGGTTTAATTTTTTTAAATTACTTTTTTTTTGAAGTCGGTAATAATAATCACTCCATTGTGTAAAAATTTAACCAATGGATTAGCAATAGGTATCCTTCGAAATGATTCAGATTCAGATTTAAGCCCGATACACATGCCTGTAACTTGCAAAAAAGTATGCAAGTAGCTGACTTGCTTGTTGGAAGGCCTCCCACAAGGTGGATCGACGACCTTGTGAAAGCCGCAGGTATCCGTTGGATGCGAGAAGCACAGAACCGGTCGAAGTAGAGGTGCTTTGGGAGGCCTATTTCCAGCAGTGAACGTCTTTCGACTGAAATGACGACGAGCTTGCATGCCGTATGCCATAACAATTTCTGATTGGTGAATACGATACTGGCATGCAAGCTACTTGCATACTTTTGTTCAAGTTAATGTGTATTCCGGGGCTTAACAGTGAATTACGCAATTAGGGTGCATAACAGGGGTATTTTACACATTCATCAAATACTTTTGTAAAAACAAAATTCCGGTTATTTGGATCTACCTAACATTTTTTTCCTTCTGTAATTTAGCCACCTCAATAAATCCAGTATTTTGTTCATAGGTATTGGTATTTTTCCGCTAGTAGTTTGTATCCGCTATAACTGCTTACTGGAATAGAAAATAGAAAGAAATAGAAAATATTTATTGTCCGGGTACCTAATACAGTAAGCAGGTTCACTGGTTAACAGCAAGTTAAAACGACATGAGTAGGTAGGTAGCTTAAAATATGACCTACAGCTAGGTTACAATATAGTATTAACTAGTGAGCCCTAAACTAGACAGTCTGTATCTTTAATTATATGAAAATAACATTCTCGTTTTAATACTCACACACGTAACTGCCTCAATTCACTCTAAGTTTTGATAAGATAATCAGAAATAAATAAACTCAGTTCCGTTACTGTTAGTTGGAGTTAGTTCGAACAACTTGGGAGTGTTGGGCAGTCGGGCCCGAAACCCACGCAGATGAGGTAACAGATAGGTAGATAATAATAGCGCTATAAGGTTAGTTTGGCGTGTGGCAAAAATCGGAACTAACGCTGCCATCTTGTTTTTTGAATAGGTACAGACGCCAGCACATCAAGCTACTACAAACTGTCAAATTTCTTTAAAAGATTTTCAACTTTATCGCTAAAGCATACAATTCAAAGTTGGTTGGGAAAATTTTACAGTTTCGGGTAGCTTGATGTGCTTGGCGTCTGTACATTTCAAGTGACATTTCACAAAACAAATGCACATTTTTTTACCAACAGGCAACAGCGCCCCCCGTTAACGTCATTCGAGAGCTAATAGCTCCTTGAGCAATGTAGTTCCTACGGTACAGTCGACAATCAAAGTGAGTTTAGAACTGGAGGATGTTAGAAAAAAAGCTGGCTAGGTGCGAGTCGGACTCGCACACGAAGAGTTCCGTACCACAAGGCCAAAAACGCCGAAAAAAACACGTTTGTTGTATGGAAGCCCCCCTTAAATATTTATTTTATTGTTTTTATTATGTGTTGTTATAGCGGCAACAGACATACATCGTCTAGCTATAACGGTTCATGAGATACAGCCTGGTGACAGACTGACAGCTGACAGTGGAGCCTTAGTAATAGGGTCCCGTTTTTACCCTTTGTGTACGGAACCCTAAAATGGTTTGATGAATGAAAAATTGGTGATGATTATCTGCAGTCCTTTCACAGTTATTTTGCCTTTGATTAGCATTACTGTCAAAATAAAGTTGCTGTTAGAGTTCTGCCACTGACAACTCGGTCAAAATAACAGTGATCTTTATTGTTGTTAACATAAGTTGCCGCGTAGCTGGTTACTGCTATCAGAGGTAAAATAACTGTTAGAGGAGTTGAAGTAAGTATTCTATAAAGATCATCATCTGCCTAGCCTTTTCCCAACTATGATGAGGTTGGCTTCCAGTTTAACCGGATGCAGCTCAATATTTTACATGGAGCGACTGCCTATCTGATCTCCACAACCCAGTTACTGGGTAATACGATACCCCTTGGTAAGCCTGGTTGTCAGACTATCGGGCTTCTGACTACCCGTAACGACTGTCAAAGATTCATAAATGACAGCGTAGTAGCAGAGTATTTTAGCGTAGCAAACTGCTGACGCCATCAGGGAGGTCGGCCCGCAGCACCCAGTCGTAACCGATGTCTCACAGGAACGGCCCCAGAACCGATCCCTGCGGGACACCGCACGACATCTCTCGCCGGTTCCACTCCCACCTGCGACCCTGGCAGGACCATTCATTACCTTGGTATAGCTAAGTATGACAGAACATTATGTTTCCTGTATAAGCAGAATAGAATAAAATAAATATAGTGGAAATTTAAGCTAGTTAGCTATTATTTTGATACTATACGATCAGTGTTATAGGTGAACAATTCAGTATTAATTTATCAAAATGAATTATGACGCGTGTGGTGGCCTGTTAGAATTCACTGAAATTATATTTTAAATGTAGTTTGTTTTCACAAAAGGTTTTCCCATTACCTAGTTTGTTTATTTTTGACACGTAGATTTTCAGGCGCAAAATTATTCATATTGATTTGAAAATAGCTGGAACTACCGCTAGACCGTCCATTCTTCATTAATAGGAAGGTATAAAAAACTTTTTTTCCACTTCCGAATTTAAAGTTATATTTATCACTTTGTTGTGTTTTTTTTTAAGTCGGTGGTTTTTTTTTTTTGTGAAAAAGGTTTTATTTTTTAGTTGTACCCCACACAAATTCAATTAACACTAGTGCGTTGAAGAATTGAAGACACCGACTAGAATTATCAAATTTATTTTATTATCAAAATTCGCATAGAAATGCCGGAGATGCAGTACATTTATGCATATAACTTCGTACATAAGGATAATTACCTAATGTATTATATACTATAACCTTTCAGATCACATTAATGAAAGAATTATCAAAATTGGTTCATTAGTTGAGAAAATTGCGGCCATACAAACATACATACAGGGTCGAATACAGAACCTCCTTTTTTGAAGTCGGTTAAA
This sequence comes from Oligia fasciuncula, assembly GCA_963082905.1. NCBI lineage: Eukaryota > Metazoa > Arthropoda > Insecta > Lepidoptera > Noctuidae > Oligia > Oligia fasciuncula. The sequence goes on from OY720398.1 coordinate 14,378,460, forward strand.
AACCAAGCTCTTTAGGCCTTTAAAAAATGCTGAAAGCTGAATGCCGATTCGTAAGTAGGTACCTACGACAAACAACTTGTGTTTTTATCGACTTTAGATGCATACAATCATAAAGAAAGAAATAAATTCACTCCCCGACTTCTCATAATACCAGCCTCTTACTGTCCCACTGCTGGGCAAACGCCTCTCATACAGAGAAAGCACGAGCATTGATCAACACGCTTGCTCAAGACGGGTTGGTGTATAACGGCGATAAGCCTAGGTTTTCTTAGGATGTTTTTTACTCGATTCCTGTTTTTCGACTCCCCATACAAATGTACAATTTCAACTTTTATATTATGATATTATGAGATGACAACTCGTATTTCCAAAACTTTCTAAGTAGTTTAAATTATAACAACTCCATTGGACCAAATTGTCCTAGATTTATTTTTATTTACACTGCATCACATCAAATCAAATCATTTATTGGTTTTCAAACCAATAAACTATTAACTAAAATTATTTAGTACATAGATGATTTATTATAAAAGTTCTCCATGCTCTACCGTCACATGGGCATGCAAAACATAACATTATTTAATTTACACTAAAGATATTATAATTTTAAATAACAATTACCTATAAGAATAAAATAATACAAAATAAAAATTAATGTCAAATCGTTTGAATTACAGTAAAAATGTCACAATAATACAAATAATGGCAAATGTCAACTAAGGTTACAATAAAAATAAAATGTCATATCGCACCCCTAGATCGATCTAAACAGCGATTAACTCAAAAAAACACTTTTTTCAGGAAAGTTGATAAACTGATTACCATGTCCATAGGCACTGCAGGAGTTTGCTGTATTGATCAATACTTTTTAAGTTGAGTAATGGAACTATTTTTGAATCTGTTTTGTTGGTCGCTAGGTAGTGAGTTAGGGAATTCGATGGTATGCATACCTCAAAAATTTAGATTTTAGAGTTAGCTCTCTTTAGATCTAGGTGTGCGAAATGGATGGTTTAATAGCTTGTCAATCAGTCATGATCAAGGAAGTCGTTTAACATTTTTCAATTAATATTTCGATTAGTGGCCTTTTAAATTTGAATGCAGTCATAGTTTTAATAATATTAGGTAAGTACTTTGTTATAAATATGCATATGGTTTATCTTATCTTTAACAAATAGGCCAATAGGTCAACGTATACTAATATTATCAAGAGGTATGTGAGTTTATAAGAAGTGATAATCTTCGAAACGACAGGGGATCTACTCCGAAGCGGTTAACCACTGTATCGGCCGAATGTTCGGTCATTTTCTGATTCGAATATTGTTGTCCTACTACGAATTAAAAAAAAAGGTAAAAAAAGGGTTAAGGGTTCTAAAAAGGTTCGGATTGGCACAGTTTGGTCGGGACCAATAGTCAATATAGGAAATTAATGGTAGTAGAAAATGACCGAACATTCGGCCGATACAGTGGTTAACCGCTTCGGAGTAGACCCCCTGATTCGATTCCGAAAGTTCTGTCACTAACGGTAAGCTACACTATTGTGAATGCCATAGAATATGTTTTATGTTAAAACACGCTCACGAAGTAGCGGGCAGAAGCAAGAATTTAATAATTTGAACATGTCTACACCCCATTAGAAACCTGTCATATCCTCCGGCTTCGACTGCCATAGGTCGACCTGTGCTGACCTATTTTGTTGTAAGTATTATTATGCCGTTTCCTTATGTATAGAATATCGAATGGTTCGGCAATAATTAGGTTTATTCGGTTAATCATTACTAATTGCACTAGTTACTTGAACATTGCCATCACATCATATTAGGTACGTAAAGTTGTGTTGTGTATCATTATGCTTGCATAGTCTTGTAATGCGTAAGTAAACCTAAGCACTTTAGTAAGTACTTAGGTAGGTACTTACACATACCACGACTAAGCTGAAATATAATATAATAATGGATAAAATCGTCAAATTCTTAGTAGACATTAGATATACTACATTGGAAATCTTCCTTCAATATCTCGAAGTTCACACATGATAATAGGCACTAAAAACACGATACTTAATTTTGTCTACATTCGAAATCAAGAAGCGAAAGCGCAACAACAAATAATTATAGAAGAATACAGCTATGCATCGTAATTTAATACGTAGGTATTACAAAGTAAGCAGTCACTGAGTGCATGTTACAATATCAACAGTTTGTAAAAGAATTCAAACACACGCTGTTTATAAAAAGATCCTATCATAGACGCATGAATATGAAACGATCGTAAAAGCTAGCCTGTGCAATACTATGTTAATTACATTCAATGTTTATACAGGACTGCTAGCGCCATCTCTGGAACGCTGCTAGTGACGGTGGCAGAACATGATTTCAATGGAACGTGGTTCGAATTTCGAAACCATGCTTTGAAAGACGTCGACATTGTGTAGGGTACCATAAATAGATGGCGCTTCTTGTTACTTGTCTGCCTATCTTTTCAGAATGTTCAGTTTGGGGGACCAACCATGTTTATTTTTTTACGGTACTTAATATGATGCTATCGTGCACAAAAGAGATGGCAGTAGTCATAAGTCATATCTATGCCGATTTCAGCCGACAGACGTCCACTGCTGGACATAGGCCTCCCCCAAGCATCGACACTTTGACCGGTTCAGTGCTTCTCGCATGCAGATAACATAATTATAATATTGCTCATGGTGCTAAGAGCCGTATAATCTAGTCTAGATTTTTCATTGAAATAAAATTTGCAAGTTTTCGGGTGTTCTTTAAATTAGTTACGCATAAATAATGTATCTTCAGCAATGATTTTCAGTCGTAGTTTTACCACTCAACAACAGGTAAGTAGTTACCTATTTGCTACGACTCGTAGCAACTAGTAGGGTCTACGCAGTTACGAAGTTGGCGTTCATTCCACTAGGTGGCTCCTGACTCCTGTAGAAGTTATCCCTTACCCGCTTTTACTAAAAGTAAAATTAATATTGGAAAGGTTTGCTACGAACATAAACGTGCGTAGAGCGATGATAGATGGTACTACTTACCAACGCAAACATACATTACGGAACAGATGCTACCATTGAATTAATGGCTTAGCCCTAAGTATGAACATCGGCGGCAGAAATATCGGCGCGCAACCAGTTACCATGGATTCAGTACATCTCTGGTCCCTCCTGCATCGAAATTAAAATTTTCGTAGGTTTAAAAAATGGTGTTCCAATTTTAGCACATTTAAAATTGAAATTTGGCACATGGGTAGACCATGACCTGGAAAAGGACAGAGGCTACTTTTCATCCCGGATCGCAGACAAGGTCGCGGGCAACAGCTAGTAACAAGTAATGTAAATTAAAATTGTCATAGTGATACGAATATTAGTAACTTTTTAAGGGCATCAATATTGGGGTAAGACCTAGGTATGTAGGTTAATTTTTTTCTAATAGTGTCCCATTGCAGGTGAAAGGTCCCCCTAAGCTTTTCCACTTATTTATTTATAATCCTACCAACTATAATATTAAAAACGCGAAAGTTTGTGAGGCTGGATGGATGGATGTTTGTTACTCTTTCACGCAAAAACTACACACATAACACATAGGATACTTTTTATCCCAATATTCCCACGGGATCGAAACTTATGCGGGTGAAACCGCGGGGCACTGCTAGTTCATTTATATAACAATTGCATGCTGCACTTACAGTAATCACCGATGCGATCAGCTGAGCTTGTCCTAATAATTATATTGATTTCTGCTCGCGTAGCATTTCCACTTCTATCTCTACTCTTCGAAAAATAACCTAATAAATAAGTGACAAATATTTTCTTTTCTTAGCATCACGCCGTAGCAATACTTCCTAATAATCTGTCATTTTCTCTTTTGTTTCTATACGTGATGTGTTCAATATTTTTTTTTAAAGGAGTCTTTTCCACCTCCGTCATCAAGTAGGTAGGTGCATGCTTTTATTTCATTATTGTGTGCTTAAATCGTTATTTCGTATTATTAATTATTTTAGAACTTCTTTTTTTACTGGTATTCAGCTGCATCCGGTTAGACTGGAAGCCGACCCCAACATAGTTGGGAAAAGGCTAGGCAGATGATGATGAATTATTTTAGAACTATACAGGGTGGAGAGGACATCGCAAACTTTAACTGTTGTTGAAATTTTTTGTCGGTTACTTGTCCATACATGTTGACCGCGCAAGTTATTGCACTTTTTATGGAACAGGTGTTTTTTTTTTATAACCGACGAAATATTTCTAAGCTAGGGTCTATGACTAGAATCATGTGCTGATTACAGTTTGCGCATCGACATCCTGCCACCCTGTATTGGGAGAGAGGGAGAGGAAAAGGTAACGATAGCGCATTGCGCCAATAATAACACCAATATTTAAATTTCTATTTATTGATTCAATTTGAACTTCGAACTCACAATAAAATGCAGCACAGTAAACACAAAAATCATCAAACCATTTATTATTATGTAGAATACTTATTAAAATACGTGAAACAGTGATTGGAAAAAGGTACAGAAACCAGGTTTTAGGTACTACTAACATCGAATATTGTTGACGAACGACAATAAATTTAGATCGATTGAAAGTAGACATCCTATACCGACGAGAAACAGCTGATTTTGAGCAAAAAGTTTTGTTAAAAAAATAAGTGGTCGGCTCGTTACCATCATTATTAAAAATACATAGCGGTTACTTGATGCGGATTAAACTTACGTTATACACAGTGAGTAACTTACGTAAATGCCGTACGATAAGCACGGGCGGGCGCCTACTCGCACCTCTTTCGCTACGAGACGAATGTCTAACAGTACCATCTGTTATTCAAACCTCGTACTACGTCGACGACAAGAACGCCATCTATACCCAATTCAAGCCGATGGCCATGCGCAGCGAAATAGGAGCAACAGAGCGCCGTGGCGCATCTGATATGACTTCATTTGTAGTAACGCCACAACACCCGTAAACAAATAGAAATAGTGTATATAAATTAGCTTATGTAACAAATAAGCTTAAATGTATATAATACTGAGGCAGAATTACATCTTAACTACGACGTAACATTAAGTGTGGTACGTGGGATTAGACACGAGCGCAAGCCCTTACTTTATACGGACGAATGCGATATATAATTATATTTTGCTTTATATCTATGTATCTGACGCTAAAACATCTATATAATGTATTACTTTTTGTACATCTACTTATATATTAACCGTACATACACCCACTAAGCTTATTTGCCTCGCGACCGCGTACCCAAGGTGCGTACACAACCGTTTGCCGAAAACTGCCAAAAGTAGATGCCCCTGTTGCCTTGACTAGATAAACAAATGTCAGCAGGACGCGACCGCTGCAGCTGCGCAGTAGTCACACGTGGTCGAGTACTCTAATACAAAACGCACGTTGAGTACACGGCGATCTTTCACATCGGGAACTTGAGTATTGTCCCGCGGGCGAACGGGAAGTATACATAGCGACCATGAGAGAGAAAGAGACAGATTCATCGACAAATTATCATTAATAAATTACTATGAAGGAATGTTTCAGAGTAATCAAACACTGAATAGAAGATCGTTCGCCCGCGCCGGCTATGCCGCCCGTCCCATCGCTAAGTACACATTAATTATTAAAATATATTTTCGCATTTATTACATAAAATTCACGTTATGTTCTACCTACGTTAGAAAAGTAAATGAAAGCGGGCATTATGTGTAAGTAATTTAGGTTCAAATTTGTACGCAGAGCCTATAAACACAGCGTACCATGGACGTTTGTTCCACTCGCCTCAGTGGTAACATTCAACGAACCGTACAGGGAAACTATAGCTAAACGATAGACAGACTAAAACTGAGATCATTCGAATAACGACTAACAAAACGCACCAAAGGACCTCGGAGCCCGTTGGACGTCACCACTGCGGGAGCGGCTTCAAAAACTTAATTTAAAAACTCGACTACAGTGACACTTATGAATTCTAGGACACTAGACAAAAAAACTTAGATCTAAGTCCTTAAAATAATAATAAATATTTTGGTGCAAAGTAAATAACAAAAAATAAACCGTTATCACTTCTAACCTTAACAGTATGACTGACCGCGTTACCGCAAACGAATATTCCCACTAATCACACAAGCTTTATTAAAATGAATGTTTATAACAAAGGGACTGCCCCGCCGGGAGTGCGTCCTCGCCGAACAATATATAAGTAACACACACATTCATTCCATAAAGAATTACGCTGAGGACAATAGATAAAGGTGTAGGGTAGAAAAACACCCTGTGTCTAGGGGCATCTAGCACACATCACAAGAATTTGGAAGTCTGTCTATTTCCTTTGACATCAGCAGCGTCTTTGAGTATTGTGTTGGTATTGCTTGGAGATTTTTTTTCTCCTAGATGAGACTCAAAGTTGAGGACGCTGAAGAGTTATTTCAAAGGAAATAGATTAACGAATTTGCCGAAAAGGACACCACAACAACCTGTAGCACTCCCGTCCAAAGTAGACCTGACGATACACACAAGTCAAGTCACTTGCCTGGACGTGACGAACGTCGCACTCCTAATGGGGATATAGGGGGAGGGAAAAGGGAGGGGAGGGGATGGTAAGAGGTGGGAATCTACTCTTTGACCTCGAAGTACTTGTAGGTCGGATTCTCGTAGCCGTTGATCTGCATGTTGGCTACGTGTCGCTCCTCAGGAGTGGGGGCGACGGCGCCGGTCTGTTCCACCTGGGAAAAAAGGAAATGTCTTAAGAATTCTCATCATCGCAGAGTCGTCGTATTTAGAATGCGAGGCCTCCATAATAAGACCCAAGATCTTTGCTTTACCAAGGGCTTTAACCAACACGGGATGTGAAGACTTAAGGCTCTCGAACACAGAGAGCCTTTTAGCTTTTCTAAAACTGTGCATATAATTTCATACAAATTCTGTTCTATTTTTGAGTTTTTTCGGTGACTTCTGGTAATTCGGACACCGTGAAACAGTATCATCGTTGTTTAACAGTAACCTGGACGAATCCCTGAGCAGGCGGCGCGCGGTCGCGGCGGCGCGCCACAGCGAGCGCCACACAGGCGGCCGCCGCCAGCGCCGCGCCGCCCACGCACAGCGCCGGGTACAGCGCGCTCGCCGAGCCGGGGCCGTTAGCCAGGCCCGCGCCGCGGACTGTGTAGCCCTGCAAGCGTAACTAGGGGTGAGTCTGAGAGTCAGAAATTGGTCCTTTGAGCCGTAAGCTTATGGACCAAAATAACGTGAAGCAATTTGTAAGTATCTAAAAGCAACAACATCAAGTTGACACCAACCAAGTATTTTTCAGCATTAATTTGTTTTAATGTACTCACAGGCTGTGAGTGCTGCAACTCGTGTTTGAGCGCGTGCGCAGGTGGTGGGGGCGCGCGCTCCTCTGCGTGCTCGAGAGCAGCGCGTAGACCCTCGCCTTCCGTCTGCAACGGGCAACAATCAAACATATTTATTACACAAAGTCTCTGGAAAATACGAGAAAAGAGGGATGCGACTGCGGCGGCATCTACATCGCCACATGCGAATTACGCATCACACTGACGTCACGAAAAATCCTTCATCGCACAAGCAAAGCTTACCGCGGAATTAGCATATACACAACATCCCGGCAATGTCTCAATCGTCCGGCAGTTGCCCACCAGGCACAACACCCGTCTGATCGGAGGATCCTCCCTTTTCTATGGAGGATGAGTAAACTTTACACCCAGTTCCTCATACCTCTAAACGACCAAGAAGTGATAAATTTGAATGTGAGTAAGAAAAGAGAAAATCTGGATGATGTGTAAGGTTAAGAAGGCAGTTAATGCCACCATCACAGGGTGGTCAAAAGAGATGTATTGTATAGAAGAAAGACGTCCTGCGTTGACCCCACATAAATTAGGTTTAGACCAGGAGGATAACAATGATGTTTTCTATTCTCAATAAGAGATCGACTTCGCAAACATTGGTTTAACTCATCTTTATCAAAAAGAATCTGAAATCCAATTATTTGATGTACTCACCTCGCTAGTGGATCGTCGGCTGGAAGTCTCGCTGACCTCGCCGGTCTCAGCAGTCTCGCTCTCTGGTACATCAGTCACCGTGCTCGTGATTATTTCCTACAACATAAAAAAATCTCTTATTTTTTCACGCCTTGAAATAACTGAAATAACACATGTTTAAAAGTATCAATTATTCAGTTTGTATCATCTCTTCTCCAGTTCCAAATAAATTGAGGTAGTAAGGACACTTACTGTTAGAAGCCATCAGATTAAAAACTGCCTGGTCTCTGGCAGGAGAATCGACAGGAACTAAACCAAGGGCTTATTGGTCTGTACTCTATTTCTAAAAATCGTTCCACTTACGGTGGTAGTAGTATCCTGTGAGAAGGCAACGTGGGTGGTAGAATCATGAGGCGTGACGGACGCAGCAGAAGGTACCGGTGACGCACTGGCGGACGCAGAGGGGGGCGCGGAGGGGGGCGCAGACGCGGAGGGGGAGGGGCCGCGGGTGCTGCTGGACGAGGGGTCCTCAATCTCACTGGCTTCACTCGCTTCGTCATCAGCTTCTAGGCTTTCCTTGACGCCGTTTGAGGTCTGGAAGGCGATAAATGTCGCAGTTATTTTGAGATTATCGGATACAGACATAAATGGATAGAAAAGATATTTCGCGTTTTACAACTATCTAAAGGAGCCTACAAGATCTACATCTTCGTGGATGTTGGATAAATACACACAGCATGTTTTAATTGTTTAGTACTATTCAGACCGATTTTTCAGGAAGTTTATGCTGATTACTTTATGAGAAAACTTCAAAAAGTAGGAGATTCTTAAATCGTTTGTATGTAAGTACTAGTTTTTTAAACTAAGGATATTTTTGAAGAAACAGCAAGTTCCTAATAAAGGAACCTTCCAAATTTTTCTAAGGATGCTTGCTTACCTTAGCCCGTTCATTCTGGATGTCCTGTCGCTGTCGGGTGCGCTGGTCTCGCTTAGCGTTGAGCTGATCACGGGCGGCCTGTTCTCGCTGTACTTCAGCCTCAATGCGATCCAGTAGTAGTTCCTCGGCTTCAGGGGTCATCGACATCAGGGACACCGCCATGTCGTCCTTGGATTGCATCGACTAGAATGTTAGAATTTATCTTGTGTCACCAAGAGTTGCAGTGTTAACTAGCTTTAATGACTCTTGGTAACGAGAGAGGTAGGGAAAATGGAATGATGACTTCTCTTGCTGTAGTCTCGTTCGTCTACCTTAGTATCTTTATAGTGCTACATGGTACGCCTCCAGAATTCAAGAAGTGATGATTTTAATACCATTAAAAATAGGGATGTGGAAGGATATAAGGTTTTCCAAATAATACAATATTCTACCCACATTTCTTACCTGAACGTAGTCTTCAATAGCAGTTCCGATGTTGGCGTACAGATGAGGGCGGCGACGGAGAGCGGAAAGGGCACGTTGGAGAGCACGGTCAGCATCCTATGTGGGATAATAGTTATGATGAAAAGATCAACTTAACGATTGATACATAGAAGAAATGGTAAAGATGCAATTAGATTGCGGTTCATCGCCTTTAACCAGTCGATATTGGTCGCTTCGAAATAGGTCACCTATGTATATTCTGTGAGGCAGCATGGGCCAGTACACATTTGGTCTTAGATCAGTACCTGCAGTCGGTCGGCAGCACTGGATCGCTCAGCAGCAGCAGCCTCGCGTCCGTTGGCGGCGGCGCGGCGCCACGCGGCTAAAGCTCCACTTCGTTCAGCAGCCAGGGCACGGACGAGACGCTGCAGGCACTTCTGGACGCGGTGAGCCTGTCGAAATAGAACGATATAGTCAAGGATATAAGAGATCTAGAATCTAAATTCACTTCATAGCTGTGAAGCTACCTTCGAGAAATTAATATATTTAGTGAAGGCGACAAAATATCACCTATTCAACTTATAATCATTACACATTGAAAACTGTTGCATTAACCATCGAAGAAGATGATTTAAAGCTCGAGAAAGCTCTCTCTAGATTCCAGTGTTACTGAATCCACAGTACCTGAGAGAATTACTTACATTGGGTGGGGTATCCCGGAGTGATCGGGTGTAGCACGCGAGCGCGGTGCGGCGACGTTGAGCGAGGTGAGCCAATACACGTTGTTGATGTAGAGCGGCCAGGCGGCGACGCTCAGCTACGCCTTCCTCTTCAAGAGTCTGAGGAAAACAGTTGAAATCATTTAGTATAAAGTGATGGATGAAAAACTGTTTATACGTTGTTACTACTTTGCTTTTTTGAAGTTTTGCGACCTTGTGAATATGTGAGACACAACATTTGAGCAAGCAAAATTGCCTACTAATTATATATACTACTTTTATGACACGCAATATTATTGAAAACTAATCGACAATAGTAAAATGCCAATGTTGTATTAAGATTTTTTTTTTGGTATTTGCTTCGTATTATAGAGGTACCTTACTTAGTAGGTACCGATGTTACGTTACATTGTATCTTGAAACTGCTAAGTAAGCACATATGTTTCCATTACCAAAATTACCTGAATGTTAGACTGGAATTTGGCAGTCATGCGTTGGCGGAAGGTCTGTGCGGCGGCGGGGTCGTTGCTCATCATCTGCTGGTACCTGTCTTCAAGCTCCGACCATTCCTTCATCACCTTGGTGATCTGTGACACACAAAAAATAGTTACACACACAATTCAGCACAAAAAGCCGTAGTTTTTCTGTACCTATATAATATTTGAATATCATTAAAGAATTTTCTAGTTTCTAGGGCAATTCTTACCTTTTCACGGTGCGTCTCCTCCAGCCTCTGCTGCGCATCCTTGTAGCTCTGATGTTCAGTGCGAGGGTCGAAGTGCGAGAAGTAAGGGTCGGAGGTAGCGGAAGAAGCCTGCAAACAATATAACAATCAGTCTTAACATTAACGTTGCCACGCTAATGGGGCCTAAGATGAAATGTATTGATGTGTTGCTGGTTTTTTTTTGCTCTGCTTCATTTTACTAACTTAATCAATAACGCTGTCACACCCTTTAAGCCTAACACCCTTTATGAGTCTTTTATTTCGGTCTTAAAGTCTGTAATTACGTTTTGACGTGACAACGTCTTAAATTAGGTTGCGACTGGGAGTCACTTATGAAAAAGTGTAACGCTCGGTAACGTTACGATGAGTCACCGAACGAGAGAGAGGCCCGCCGAATGCCTTGCGTCTCTCTCCCACTCAACTATGATCGGATGATCGGTCGTTGTCACGTAAAATCTTCGCCCGTAAAACCGACTTTACAGGCAACCATTTTTTTAGTTACTTTTTCTTTGCTTGAGTATAGTTTTCATTGGTATATTCTTCTTCTTAGCGTGTCGATAGCAATCTAAATGGACTCGGCCCAGAATTCGGCTACTTGTTTGGCGCCTTCACCAGCGTCCATCAGGTCCTGTAACGTGCAGCTGACAGGACACGCAGGATATTAAGTGTCCCATCGTTTGTGGAACAGCACCACATTTACACTCCAAGGCGGATTCGTCTATGAATCTCCACCTGAACAGGTTTTCCTTGCATCCGCCAACCTGGGTCCGGAGTCTGTTTAAAGACTTCCAGGTTACCCAAGGTAACTCATGTCCAGGTGAGGGGTCTCATTGGTATATTGGCGCTGCTAGCTGACGTTTTGTATATTGACGTTAGTTTACTGTGCCACTTCTTCTTCCCAGTGAAAGTACTAGGAAGTGGTGAAGGGCGGGCGTTTTGGGGGTTCTGTCCTATGTAACTTTGACGTTCGTAAAGTGCTGATTCTCAGCTTAATTTGAATAAATGACTTGATTTTGAAAGACGAGCCATGACCTTTACTTATTAATTTTAAAATTTATTTTTTATAGAGGGAAAAGTTTCTAACGATTTTATTAACTAACAATCGTTGTGCGGTAGCATGTCCCATCAGCAGAAATGATGAACTTTCATACAAACTTTCATCGCCTATTTATACACTCTGAGTGATGAACTTTGAAAAATCCTTCTTTAGTGCTCGCCTCCATCATTTCATACTTCTAGACGAAGCGGTTAAGGTTGTACATTTAGTATTTTATCTATGGGTTAAGGTCATGCGTTCTGTCAGTGAATTTAAGATTTTTTTAAATATTTTTTTTACGTTCATGTGCTGGTCTTTTGAGTGCATTTTCCTGGGGGTAATTGCGTAACACACTAACAGTAGGAATGGCTTTGCAATAGCCTTCAAAATTATTCAGATTGTGATTAATAATGTGCGCAATTAGAACGCTGCGGGGTAATTGCGTAACACAATATCATTAGCGATGAGTTTCATTTTGACAGTTCAACAACATTCATTGTTATTTACGTTGTTGAGCAGACAAATTTTTCGAACATTTATGAAGCAATGGATTAGCAATATCCTTCAAAATGATTCAGATTTAGATCGATAGTGTGTTACGCAACTAGGGTGCAGGTCCTTGGTTCCGCACTAAGAAACAATACTATTAATGGTATAATACAACTTACCGTAGTGGTCGTGGTGGTGGTGGTAGTGGTCGTGGTGGTTGATGGTTGTGATGAGGTCTCAGGACGTGGCCAAGAGTTGTCATCACCATCCGTGTAATCGTCATCTTCGGCATCGTCGTCTCGAGATAAGTCAGCATCTTCGTCTTCATCCATGTCTGGAAATGAAGAAGTTTTAAGAGTATATATACATAGCTATATATAGCTTGCAGAGTAAGCAAACTGAAGGCCAGGTTTGTCGAAGGACCGATGGTCGGTGGAGCAGGCGAGTCCTTGAGAGGAGACCGCTTATCGACAAGCGAAGTGTGGGATGCCTCCTAGATGGACGGACGGCCTAAAGAAGGTGGCTGGGACAGACTGGATGTTGTGGCACAGCCTGGGAGAGGCTTATGTCCAGCAGTGGACTGCAATAGGCTGAGTGGATTGATGAAAGATTTCTTCTTTTATAAGGCTGATATGATAAATTATACCGGCTATTGCGAAAAAAAAATTATAAAGTATAATCAAACACCGACAACGGCATACGACCGGTATCTGACTTACCGTCATCGGTATCATCGTCGTCATCATCATCGCTAAGGTTCAGGGTGTCGTCATCATCGTCATCCAAAGCGTCATCATCATCCAGAAGATCATCATCACGCTCATCCATCGCCGCTGAAGCAGCCAGCATCTCTTCACCTCCGGGACTGACGGGGACACCAACATCCATGGGCTTGTGCATTTTTACGTTTTCTGGAAGATAGCAAAATAAATGTGAGTATTTATGCAACAAAAAAAACATTAGTAACAATGCTATTAATTGACGGTCAACAGCAATAATAGTCGATTAAGACTTCAGTTTTTTAAAATCATATTTATATTCTATGCAAGATATTCCTAAAAGCATAACTGGCGAAATGTTGGTTTACTAATAGATACACTTCTGCCTAACCCTTCTAGGTAACAAGACATGATGTAATGTTACTCGTATATTCCAACAAACTCTGGACTGATATAAAATTTCGTAAAACAGTAATAATTCTTAGCTATTAAATAAAATGCTGAAAAGCAACGTATGTTTCTAATCAATTTATATAAATGTGTACGTTTTGTACGTTTACGTGTAAAAGTGTTAATAGACGATTGTTACCAACTGTACCATGCGGTCTTTGTCTTGATGTATGACTAAGCTTATCAATGATGTCACTTACCCTTGAAATGCTTTGGGCAGCAGACGAACTCAACACCAGAGAACAGGCTAATTCCGCAAGGCAGCAGCATCGCAAAGGTCCTGAGCTTCAATCCCCTCTGGGCGCAAGCACGTCCAGCCGTGGCGTTCCACCTCGCAAACTGCCAGCATCGGGACTGGTTGTGGATGTGGTCGAACAGACAGCTTTCCGGCACCAGGAGCGCGTCCGATTGGAATGGACCTTCTGCCGCCAAACACTCTTTGTAGTTATGCATTGTAGATGGACGTAAGTGGAATAGGAAGATGAGAGGGTTCAAGCAATACGTATGGAAGAGGACGGGTTTTAAGGGGGTGAGAAAGTAGATGACGAAGGTTGGAAAGAGATGCTTTATCTTCATTTGCTAAAAGAACGAGATGATATTCAACATATTTCTTTATCGAGACAGGTCCCATATGATTTTATTTATTTATTTAAATGCCTTAAAACTACCATTACAGGTCTAAACCTAATGCGATAGTCAAGTCACGCACACATAATTAAAAATAAAGTAAGATAATGTAGTTTATCTTCACCGCACGAGTGATCTTCGTTATAGGGCATTGACACAGGCAACCCTTTGCAACCCAACCTTAGTCGCCTATTGAATAACAATATCCTTTAGACAAACTTCCTTTTGAACTCTAAATTCGGAAACGACCTTATAAGCCGATAGATCGAATGACAAAGTAAACATATATCAGTAATAGATACGTACCAAGACAACGGAAAGGCTTCACCCATCGAGTGACCTTGCACTTGGCCGCGTTGCCAGTACCCAGCTTGCACCAGTTGCTGACTTTCACGTAGTGGGAGGCTTCCACGATGTTGGTGATGTCGTGGCTCGGGTATACCTGGAAAGATACAAAAGATTCAGAATAAATAACTAATTTATATTCAGATTACCTGAAAGATCTTATTTGATATATTTATATGTATGGATATGTGCCCGGTTGGAGTCAAAAGACACGCCTCCTAATACATCGGACTTTTCAATAAATACGCACGCATACGCGTCGACAACGCGGCGCTCGTGTGTTTGAGTACGGTGTCTAAATACACGAGCGGCATGTTGTGACGGCAGCCGTCGACACTCGTCGACTGCTGCAGTTGCCTTAACCGTTGCCGCATGTCGCTCGTGCGACGAGCACTAACTGGAGAAATGTACGCGTACGACACGCCTCAGTCTATCCCTTCATGGCTGGCTAGATTCCTAACTGGGCGTGATTTTTAAAGATCCTAATACTACGACAAGGAACTGCGATAGTGGATAAGATTAATTCGTGTCCAAAAATGTAGGCGAAATAGGTAGGAGTTCACTTTTAGACTAATATTGTAGACATACAAGTTCAAAGATTTTAGGTTTCGTTAGAAGAATCCTCTAGCTACGTGCTTAATAATATCGAAATCAGCAATTCCCAAGCAATGTTAATATTTAGCAAGGTTGAATAACAACACAGAGGTCGCCAATTTTACAGACATTACTCAATTTAATTAAAGTACAATTGGAATTGTCTGGTGGCAGCTGGGAGCAGTAACATCGCCTCTTTTTTATAACCTCTGCCAGTAGGCCTAGACACATTCCATCCAGTAAAGGAATTTCGCAAATTAAAAAGGGACCTACATACCTCTGTGCAAAGGCGTAGCTACACAGTCTCACAAATTATTTGGCTTGGTTTTGTAGTACAGACGCCACCAGCGCCACCACCACCAAATTTTACCAATCAACTTTGAACTTTATGCTGTAGCGATAAAGTGGAAAATCTATTTAAGAAATTTGACAGATTGTAGTAGCTTGATGTGCTGCTGTACCTATTCAAAAAACAAGATGGCAGCTTGATGTGCTGGCATCTGTACATAATTGAATTTGTAATTGTATCAGAATTAAATCTTGGTTAGGCGACTTTTCCTATGGTTGAACGAATCTGGAAAACTAAAATCTGAATCTTTTGTTCACAAATCTATAGAGTACAGTCACTCACGAGCAAAAGTATGTATACACTTGGCTTTATTCAAAGGCGATTTTCTCCTTTATTTTTGGATGAAATTTTATATTAGTAGGAACATAGTATTTTCGAACCCATAGGGTTATGTAAAGTGTCGTATTTCAACGTTGCATTCGTTATTTCGTGAAAAAATCGCAATTTAAATTTGTCAAGTGTTGACATATTATTGCTCGTGACTGTACAGGGTCAAATTAAATTAGCGAGCGAAACTTTGCAGACGTGATGGGTATCGATATCTAAGCACGACAAAATAGGGGTCAACGACCGCTGGTAGTGTTGCTACTTGAAGTATGAGTTGAGATTTGTTTTATTTGTTTAAACTGATATTTCAAGTGACCCTAAAAAAGGATGAAATTAATTTATTTTTTGTTTTATCATGTTTAGATCTGTCCCATCTGCTTGTTCCCTGTCCATCAGGTCTGCGGAGTTTCGCTATCAATTTCATTTAATTCTGTACGTATATTATTAGTAAGTACATATGACCAAAATATGTCGAACTATCGACTTAACGGATACCCAAAACATTTTAAGGATCAATTACGTAAGAGATCGTTTACGTAACCCATGGAAACTTAGCGCGGGTATTAAAATAGTTAAGTTAGCAATTAGTATCAGCGAATTAGTTGTTGGTAAGTATGTGTTCTGTTTGTTAAGCGGTACAGTAATGAGATTAGATGGTAGAGTCGATAAGTCGTGCTCACGGGGAGCAGCACGAGGCTATGTCTATGTGTCGACCACTGGGTGTGTAGGTACCTATCATTTACGATTCATTCAATCACTTAGCTTAGTTTGAAATTGAGCTGAATTTGAATAATTTAATTTTAGTAGGTATCTAAAGTCTACTCAAACTGAACCAGTATACAAACAAAAACAATCCATTTCTACAGCTATGTAAGTATTATGTAAAGTCTACTCAAAGTTATGTTACCAATTAATATTATTTTAAGGTACTTAAATAAATATCAACTTTATTTTAATGGTAGGTAATTAAGTCGATTTCAGAGTGACTAGCACTATTGAAAAAGTTATAAAAATTATAGAAGTTGTAGCGTAAACTTAACATTATGTTATGTGGATTTAAAGTTATTTTTCAATAAACTCATATTTGTTTACATTTTTGGCAAATAAATCGCGAATGCAGATTACAGGGTGGCAGGGAAATCGACGCACAAACTGTAAGAATGAATGAATGATTCTAGGTAGACCCCCAGATGCATTTCGACCTTGTAGGTCAAATTTTCCCAATCAACCTTGAACCTTATGTTGTAGCGATAAAGTTGAAAATCTATTAAATAAATTTGACAGATTGTAGTGCTGGCGTCTATACTTATTGCAGTTTTCTATGAAACCTGACGGAACATTTCAATGCTAGGGGGTTCAGAATCGTATACTGAATCCATGGTAACAGGATGCGCCTCGATTTTCCTGCCATCCACTAAATCTTGGATTCATAGACAATTTTAAACCTAAGCTTAGAGAATGCGTCTGTTTTCTGGATGGAATTCTTTTACAGAGCGTTCAGGCTTGAAAGAAAACCTTAACCTGTCCACATCGTTATTTTTAATTTACATGAATTTAATTCGGTACCCTTAGTTCCGAAAAAAAAAACAGTGGCGCTCCGGGAGTGCCGACAGAATTGATAACTTGAACATACGTGTGTATTTCTTTAATCGTCTTATAAACAAAACACAAACAGAATACTTTGCCATCACTCACTGATACACATACGAACCGAACACATACGAATGTAGCGCGGTGTCGGTTAAGGTAACAGTGTCGCGAGTTCAATCGTTTTTCCCCATCTCAAAAATGCCCAACGCCGTAAATATGACCAGTGATCACGTTAAAAAGGTATTGTTATTTTTTTCTTCTTCGTGTCGCCAGCACGACAGTTATTCAAATTTTGTTGGCTGCGAAACCTTCGCCACTTCAACGGCGTTATCGGTGGCAGCGCAGAGGTCTCTTTATTAACTATTCTGAATATTTAGAACTAAATCGGGGTATTATTATTTCAGAATATACTATAAAGTACAGTATCAGTTACCTTCTTGCAGTAGTCGAGGATCTCCATCTTGTCCTTGAGGCAATTGTGAGGCTTGGTGGTTAGGTCGGGCGTCCATCTTCCAGCGGCTGACATGTACTGGGGGTGGTAAGTACCTCCCGCCTCGCAGAGAACTGCTACCTGGGGCTCTGCCCCGCTGCTAGCCTGCAACAAGAGAAATAACTGGTTTAGTAAAAATGTCGGGCAAAAAACAAAAAAAGGCTTAAAATATGGTATCGTCGAAGAAAAGAAGACAAAGGAACAAAGTATGCAAAAATAAGGTCAACCATGTTGCATTGATCTGTCCTAAATAAAGTAACGTCTCATTATGACATCCTCTTGAAAAACACCCTGTATTAATTTCCAATACTGTGTAGACTCAATAATAGTAAGTATATGATCGACTACAGATATAAACCAAATCAGAAAAATATGTTTTATGCTTCAGGATATTATGCTAGGTAGATAAGTGTGTGGAAAACATAATACAACTCGAAACAACTCGAACGATACGATAGAATAAAATCATGAAGATACCTCTAATAACTTTCTTTTTTGTAATTGCTTCATATTTTGCAATAAATTACCAGCGCGCAGTGTTGTGTCATCGCGCTTCTCTTTCTTTTCTCAGTCCGACAGTGACCGCGCTTTAGGTCATTTAGTCCCCTTAATTTATTTCGAATATCAGAACAACACCTTAATTGCGTATCACACTTTCCATCACAATTTGAATCATTTTGAAGGATAATGATTATCCATTGCTTCATACGTTCTAAAAATTGGTCTGTTCAACAACGTAAATAACGCAATGAATGTTGTAGAACTGTCAAAATGAAAGCCATTGCTACTGTTAGTGTGTTACGCAATTACCCCGCAGATTATTATTGATTGGTTGTTGTAATCACAAACAAAACTAACCAAGTCTCAAGAGTCCCAATGCAATAATAAGAAGAAGGCAATATAATGTGAGAGCTATCTAGCTATGGAATTTATACAACGTTATTTTTAGTATATGCGAAACCTGAATATAGTTTGTTCAGAATAAGTAACTGAATAGATTCCAATAATGTTTACCCCTTGTTATATTTTGTCCCAAAAATATTTAAAAAAGGTTTAATGTTGGATATCGGGCGACACTAAGTAGGTTATCCAATCTCCGCGTCGAACGGTTAGGTACCTAGGTACTATTATGTGAGCATGTTTTTGTACGGACAAACAGGTTACTTAGCAAGCTTATAACTTTGTGATTTTTCATGAGAGAGTTTTGAAATTTTGTACATAGATTCTTTACATAAAATTACTAGACACGTGTTTCGGGTTTCGCATAATACTAAAAATAATGTTGTATATCCAGTCGGTTGCTTTTATTTACTGAACCTCGTCATTATCTCCATAATGTAAAATAAACAGTAGGTACCTACAATTAGTAGGTATAAGAAATACTGAAACCCAGATAAGCAAACTCGCTGCTCTCACTACAACTGTAATTACCTATGTAAGCACAATACTTAACTAGAAAAAATACTGTAATACTAATGCAACTGTAAATCAATTTTCCTAGTTGTCAGACACGTTCAGATGTCTACCTGTCAGATTAGTCTAGACAGACCGAAGGGGGAGGGTCTGGCCTAGACGGGACCCTTTAGTCCCCGAGACTAGTTATTAAAGAAAACAGACCGGGTCGTTGTTCTCCCTAGTGATTAATATTATTATCTATGGAACATTGCAATGAGCTTTCAGATAATTATTAGCCGCATAAAAACGATAACGTAAAGTAATTAGGTTTAAGGCTTTTATATAAAACCTTTTTGGTATAATTGCTTAGGAATTTAAGGTTACTAAAGATGAAATTCTTGATCAAAACTTTTAAAATAATTAAAGAATCAGATCGCAGTTTCTAGAAGCGTTTACAACAAAGACATTTAACATACTTGTACGATGTTAAAGTCAAATTTCCCTTGCAAATCAAAATATGCTAAATGTATTTTTTATAAAAAAAAATCAGCCAAAAGAAAATAAGCATAAAGTAACCAGTATAAAGCACAAAATACTGTATAATATAACATTTAAAATTCAAATGCTTTAAAAACGAAACAACATCGTCTGCACGAAACAGAACAGGCAAAGGGCAACAACCCGTAACCTAATATACACGTGAGCCCTACCAACGGTTTTCCATTAGCTTTGCTATACATTGCATTTTCAAACCTACTTAACCGATCGTTCGTAAACAAAGAGCGCTACGCTATTCTTGAAATACAAACAATGATAGTAATAGCGAGCAAAGTAAACAGGTAAAAAAGTTCTGTATGGAAATTCCTAACAAAATGTTGTTTTAAAAAAGTATTTCGATTACCCTAAAATAAGGTAAAGATTTCGTTAATTCAGCCAAAAGGTACGTTTGCCTTTCCACAAAGCCAATTTACAAAAACAATATTATGAAAGGATTAATTTTCGTTTAACTTAATATAGCTTCTGCTTTTCATGAGGGCTGTAATAATAAAAAATAATTATATTCCGTCTGTTTCAACGAGGAAGGTATCGTTAAGTCTCGTCGTAAAGTTGGAATATTTGCGTTTTTGCAGTTTTTATGCAAAACTCGGTTGGATTTTTCATAAACGTAGAAAGATTTGACTTTATCCGATCCTGAAAACAGTAAAATATTACTGAAGTGACTTGTTTGATTTTTATCGATGAAGAAATATGACTTTCTTGAAAAACATTGTACATTTTTACGGTAGCAAGTTCTTTTTCCGGAATACAATTCCACAAAGATACGGTGTTTTTCCCCAAAGGTACAATTTATTTCACAAACAGAAGATACCAATTATTTCAAACTCTTTTTTGGGTAACTTAAATCTATATAATTTAAATCACTATGTTACACACAGCTTCTAAATTATTAGATATGAAAAATGATGTAAAGTTTACTAGGGCAATTTATATTGGATATATTCCGTTGAATGATAATTTCTACCAAACGCAGCGGTATTTTTATATTGGCAACATATTGCTTAGACGCCATTTTATCGCCCGCCGTCCCTTTCGCTTTTGCTCTAAAAAAATGCCGCTACGTTTGGTAGAAATTATCTCCCAACGGAATACCCACTATCGTAATTCCCCATGATAATAACACAAACAAAACCCATATTTTTCATCGTCGCCATTTTCCACTACAGTTTCTTCGTCAGTTTTCAAGACGTTACCAGAATTCCAGTTGACTTGTTACAGTTAATTAGGTACAGACTTTTCACTTCGCCATCTCTCGGTTGGTTAATTAAAACAGTCCGACATTTTGTTTAAAATTGTCTGTTTTGTATGAACTCTGAAACAATTTGGTTTTGTTTTAAGTACAAGTAGTTATAAAACAACGACTAAAGAAATTTCACGATTATTGACTTTTTATAAAATAAACGGTCAGACTTTCTGAAGTAAGTAGAAGAAAGATTTGTTTTTTATACTGGTGTTAAAACGTTTGTGTCGAATAATACCAAACAATTACGAATCTGGTTTATTTTATTGAATTATGTAGATTTGGTATAATATTGGGTTTTATAAACACTGTTAAAATATGATTTTATTCAGTTGGTAACATTTATGTAGAGGTCAAACAGTGAATAGGGATGCGGGGGTGAACCAGGACGAAATTTTAAAAGGGATTTTAACATTGAAATTTGACTCAATCCTAGAACATTTCACCATTCTAGGCCCACATATTATGCTAATAAGATGCTACCACAGCCAAGTAAATAATAACAAAACTTCAAACATTTGAGTTTCAATTGTACAATTATAGTACAAATGATAGCTAGTTTCTTGAATAGTTCTTCGGTATTAGTTAGGGCACGTCTTGAGAACTTAGAACTTAGCTCGTTAGTACACTGAGTGACAAGAGCCATCCACTGTGAAGTTTAGAGGGTAGCTGCCGATAGGTAGATTGGTACGAATTTGTCATGATAATACTTGAGTTGGTTTTATGTTTTCGTTGTAATGTTTTGATGGTAAAAGTTTACGGGGACTACATGACCTCAAGCATGGTCACTGTAAATTCCTTGACAAAAACAAATAGCTACCAATTCTACATTAGTACATATTACTCGAAGCATAAAAATTCTTGACCAACTTGACATTTCTGTTTTCTTACAAATAAAGCCGACTTTAGAAATATAATGCTGCCATTTGAAACCAGAACAATAAACATTGAATAAATACAGCTGCTCCATTTAAGTCGGACTTGTCGACTGCGAGTCGGTACACGATGGCCCAAGCCGACACTCGGAGGAAAGCCAAAGAGGAACAGGGGAACGAGGGAGTGGGGGAACGGTAAGTGCAAACTCTAGTATTGTAAAACGGAAAGTTCTTAGGAATTACGTCCGGAACAGGGCTGCTACTAGCCCATTTAATTCCCGATATTGTGCAAAAAGTTCTTGGTAAGAGTTAGATTAAATTTTAATAATTGAGTCTGGTTCGGTCGGGTTAACATCTAGCTTGGTTTCGTGGAGTTATTGGGGTCAATTAATTAAAGTGCTTCTGTAACTATAATTTTGGTTTGGAATGTTTACTGTTTAAATAGACTTTGTGAATCATTGTTTAACTCAATTTGATATTGATTTTCTTATAATAAAACAAACTAAATTCGTTGCCAAATATAATTTGTCCTCTTCTACATTTAACTCGTCTGCCTCCAAAACAACGCATCTTCTTGGCACGCTTGTTACATCATAGACCTCGATCGAGGTCAAGAGCGGGCCCATTCAGAAAAAAAAAATCACTATATTATTTTTGGCAATGAATTTACTTCGTTTATAATTAGTTCCTATTTCCTAAAATAATTAAATGAAAAATTATCAGTCTCCGATTTTTTTTAAGAATTTTATTCAAACCTGAAGCTAGAAGTAAATAAAATAGAAGTTGTTATTATTATCTCGAAATACAACTATCAGATTCAGTGAGTCATGAGTCCATGTTAACCCTGCAAAGTTCTAAACAACTGCGTGTTTCAGATTCAAGACTTTACGCCTTCCACAGCACCCTGTAGGTAATAAAGCCTAGTAATATACAGCGGGATACTTTACCCGTCGTACTGTACGAGATTATGTTAGAAATAAGTGCCCTCGTGATTTATGATGTTAGTACATATTTTTATGACTTAAATATTAAGGCTAAGTAACCCTAAACTTTCATGTCTCACTTATAGGCTCCGGCTGGGTAATGTGGTACTTTTTCTAACTATTGGCACTACGTATTTTGTAAGTTTTCGGGAGTATTAAAATAAAGTATTCGGGAGTAGCAAATAACGTAGTATTAGAATAGAATATAATTTAATACGTAGTATTAGAATAGAATATAATTTATTGTCCAGGTAATACAGTGAGCAGGTTCACTGGTTCACAGCAATTTGAGACGACATGAGTAGCTTAAAGTAAAAAAGAGAAGGACACTTGCGACAAGGATGGTTTCATCAAGGTAGAGAAGAAGAAGCCTCCTTGTCGGAACCATTGCGGCACCGCGCAGGCAGGACCCAACATGCTGCTACGTCCGGCAATCCCGACGACGCAGCTGTACATGTGTACATGTCCAGACTGCACCACTCCACGAAGGTTGAGGAGATCGTGGAGTACATGTGTGTGAAGACCTACTGGACTTTGAGGGTCGATAAGGTGGAGTCGCGTCACAACACGAACTTCAAGTCGTTCGTGGTGCGTGTTCCGAGACATCATCTCGAGAAGTTCCTCAAGGAAGAGTTCTGGCCGAATGGTGTTGTGTACCGCCGGTTTCGTGGCCGGCTACATGACACCAGCCAGCGAAACACGACGCAGACACTTCGTGTGCATTAGTTTTTAGTGTAAGTATAACGTTGTATGTATTTATAGTATTTTTAAGTTATATTAATATTGTATTGTATGTGTTTATATGGGCCTTGATGCCTGAAATAAATGGATAAATAAAGTACTACCTGCAGCTAGGTTACAATATATTATTTGCCAGAGAGCCCGAAACTAGACAGTCTGTATCTTGGAGCTCGGAATTAGCTATATTATACCACTAGCTTCTGCCCGCGACTTCGTACGCGGATCCTGTTGCTTATGCCAGCGACAACGGGGTCGTCAAAATCGAAGATCTGAAACGTCTGATGTCGAATTCTAAGAGCCTGGGGACGGGAAAACAGCGTGATGCACGAGACGATTAGAGACGTTTCAGATCTTTCATTTTTGTAAGTCAACAGGAAATGCCCATCAGACTAAACAACTTTTGCTAAGACGTCATTCCTATATGTTATAGTGTCGCTGGGCTTTGATGTTCCACAACAGGTGTTCCAGATCTTCAAATTTATTCTCACAGCAGAAAATGCTCTTCACGTGGAATATTTTTTGCTATGGCACCATTTTTATATCTCTTATACTTTAGCTGATCTGTTGCGGTTCTGCATCAGGTGTTCCATTTTCCAAAATAAATTAGTGATAGTTTGTTGATTTACAGAAACACTCAAAAGATGCGTCTCATACTGTACTTTAGCTTAGATCCCTCAAAAACTATTTGGCTTAGTAAAATCAAAATTTGAAAGTTATGTAGTAAATTTACTGGTAAGAGACGTCAGGTTAAAGGAAATTTAGGAGACGTCGAATAACAGAAGTGTTATAATTTACTGTAACACTTCTGTGTAAACAACTTTTGTTGTTTTTCCCTCGGTCTCATTCAATATGTAAATACAGCGAGTCAGGACTGGTGACGCGGGAGCAAGCGACGTACAGTTGTCCGTGTGAGATGCAGCTCATCCTGAGGTCGACACCCGTAGCCTTCAGTGTCTACCCCTGTGACTTATTTATTGTCATTGCGAAGCACACGCTCACAGGAAACAGCACGCGCTGGAATTGAAAGGGGTAATTGTGGCCGGGTGTCACCATTGCCAGGATCGCCCAGAAGACACGATGGAGCACACGGTGGAGGTCTGCCACGCTTGGGCTGAGCACCGCCGTGTCCTCGTAGAGGCGATCGGCAGCGGCGGCGACCTCTCGCATCCGGCCCTGGTGCAAGCCATGGTCCGGGGCGAGAGGGAGTGGGAGGCAGTCACCTCCTTCTGCGAAGCAGTCATGCTAGCGAAGGAGGTGGCGGGACGGCTCAGGGAGAGAGCCTCCCGTCCCAGCCGCCGCGGGAGACGCTCCGGGCGTCGGGAGCGTCGTCCCGTGGCTCCCGACGCCCGGAGCGTCTCCCGGCCACCGTAGGCGCGGGCCTGCGGGCGGAGAGCAATGGGTAGCTCACCGTCCGATCAGGACCAGGCCCGTGCCGGACGGCGCGTACGTGTTCCACGCGCGCCTCAAAGAGATGTCAGCATCGAGGAGGGGCCCCATAGGGCCGAAGCCTGCCGGGTCAGCGGGATTGTCCGAAAGGGTTACCGCTGGCCCGGAACATAAAGGGCTAAGGAAGGAACACGGGTGGGTTTTAGTCAGTAAGAGTCTGACACTCCCTTCCGCTCCACCCAGAGCGGGAGGGGTCATTTGATGACTTTCCAACCGAAAAAAGAAAGGGGTAATTGTGGGGAATCGGTGGTATACGTGGTATAAACACTGTCTCGCCGACACCACAACCCGTTAGAATTTCCGCCTCAATGATATTTCTCTGCGGCGAGACGACTTTGAGCCGGGTCCTATTGCACAGTTTCGGCGGAGTGAGATTCCGAAGAAGCATAATTGGGACACCGACATTTAGCTTAATGGTGTGCGCTGGTAGTTCACTTGCACTGAGGAAATTGAGAAATTCTACGGGGTAATGTGTAGCGTCATCTTGGTCGACAACAGTGTTTATTGAAGTGTAGATCACTTCATTTCCCTCAATTTCCGCGAGAATGCATTCATTGATCGCTGAAGGTTGGTCGTTTCTGGGTGTTAAAATGGCTCGTTCACACACCCAAGAATTATCTTGGTGCGGTATCCTATTGATGTCCCCGTACACCAGGCGTATCAAATCTTCTAAGGTGGATACCACTCTCCCAAGTATCTCAGGTAGAACCACCTGGCCACCGTCTACTGGTAGCGTTCCCTCACCCAATTTTAAGAGAACATCAGAAAATTCTTGGGCGTGTACATTCCCGCCAAGCTGTGCTCTCATATTCATCGTTAAGCGCAACCTATGAATATGTGGCCATAAGAAAGAGCATTTCAACAAAGCATTCACCTCATCAGCCCTAGTTCCTCGCGTCACCACAGGCAGCGTTTGTCAGAAATCGCCGCTTAACAGAACTGTAACGCCACCCATCATTTGCTGCTTCCTGCGGATGTCCTGCAAAGTCTTGTTTACCGCCTCTACTGCTTTTCTGTTCGCCATAGTGCATTCATCCCACACGATTAAAGAGCAATCTTTAAGCACGCGCCCTTTGTCGCTGTTGCTGTTGCGTTTGGAGTGTCAACTCCACAAACAACAAATGTGCTTGGTAAGATATAACTTAGAACCAAAAGTTTGATTTGACTTTATGATAGTGTAGCTTGTTGTACCATCAATCAATCGTTTAGTAACATTGGTGTGAAACTCGCCATACAATTAGATAGGACATGTATAGTTCTCAGATTTCTTATCAGTATCGTTCCTAATGCACATAAAAAATGCAAAAACTAAAAAAAAAAGAATATTACGATTTAAAAAAAATTATAATACTTACGGGATTTGAACTCGCACCATTTAGTGCGGTAAACGATCGAATGACCATACCGCTAAATTCCCTGTTGACATATGGTTGAAATAGCTGTTCCCTTGCAATTTATAATATTACTGCCCCGCTCCTTTATAAAAATAGCGTGATTGTTATGTTTCCAGGGTTAAATTTTTATTAACTAAATAAATAACATGTCATTTTGGGCATTCAATTATTTTGTGCATTCAATTACGAACCAAAACCTTTTCAAATCAATATTGCTTACCTCCCATAACATACGGCGTGATAATATGTAGCCTAAAGCCTTCCTTGGTTTACAAAGAACATTTTTGCTGAATTTCAATTCAATCTATCCAGTAGTTTTGGCGTGAAGCCGTACCATACACACAGACAAACAGACAAACAGACAAACAGACAAAAATTCTAAAAAGTCACTTTTTGCCATCAGTTACGTTTTTCTAACAAAAGCCACTTATTTTTTCTCGAAAATTCTCAATGTACAGTTTTTCTTTCGTTACTGTTTTATTATATGTATAGATAATACCATTACACCTGCATTCAACGAAGAGGTACTTGGAGGGAGTAGACCCGTATTTCACCAGTTACGTTTACTCAAGTCCTGATTACTACGTCATAGGAGGCTAGCCTGATGCCACTAAGCATGGAAGGATAAAGCCGTTCATTGATTTATGTGTTCTGAATATCATTGATATCATCTAAGAATGACAGCCGGGGCTGGGGGCTTAATGTGATTTCCGGGGCACGGAGGAGTGTACTACGTGAACTCTACAAATGGATGTCCGATTAACGCTTGTGCGACACACTGAAGCTCGCTATAACTCTAGTGCGACATGAAGAAATTTGTATTCATAATCATAAATGTATATCTGATGACCTCGATAGTTACAAAGTCTTGGTAATGGTCTCGGATTCGAATCGGGGTTACAAACCTTGTTGAGAACATTTCATGATTTTCTTTCGATATGTAAAGATGGTTACCTGTCTACGGAACGACCGGGGCAAGCGTAGCTTAACCAGATCGATGTACCCGCGCGGCTATTGGTTAGCCACGAGCCCCTCATAATTGTAAACCATATTAATCCAAAATCAAAGACGTACAATTTATAAGATGCTAGCAGATGTACTGACTCATGTAATCTATTCAACACATACTCAATCAAATCTAATCATCACGACACTAACATCACCTACACACATGAACACAAAGAGCTCCAGACATGTTTATTAGAAATACGTAGCTCCTACAAATCTGCCATTATGTTAAAAGCTTAATTATGACCGTGCCGTGACGTATTAAATTTAATCATTTTGTAATTAACGGTCGCTAATGTTTGGGTACACTTCATCACCTGTGTTTTGAAGAAGGTTTTATAGGTAAAGGTAATATTTATATGACCTCAGCTTTAACAGCTCTTTTGTTTTAAAGTACTGTTTTACATGAATCAACTTTGGCTTAGTCATTTTATTTTAATGTCATCCAATCTCGCAGCCCTTCTAATAAGTAAGTTAAATCAACTTAACCTAGGTGTAAACCTGATAAAACACTGGAAAAAAATTAAAACTGAAAAAACATTTCAAGTCTGAGCATTCATATTACAATTGTTTGTATAATAGTAATTATTCCACATTTGTTGACTATTTAAGGGAAGAACATAGAGGAACATAATATTTGTAATACTAGAGGAAATCCCAGAGAAAATACTGAAATATCTCACTACACCGACACCACATAATATCTCACTCCTTCAAACTGGAAGACTGGAACACAGCGAACGACCTCCTTCAAAAAATCTTTTCATATTCAGTAGTAGTAATAACTACCTAAGCATAGTCTGTCCGTAGCTTTATAATTGTTCATTGAGAAAACCCAATTACAATAAACAAATACGAATCCCAGATCGAGCAAAGTGTTATTGGGTTTTTCCTAACAGGGATTTCTCAGTAGCAGCCTGGAGTCTGGATTTGCGCCCGGCTGATGGCATTCAACCAGCCCCCTATCATGTAACCTAAAACTTCATCATCATTCTCCTACCTCTAACCCAATTTATGCGCAACATATCTTTCTGATGGAACTAAAAACATAACTGGCGAAATGTTGGTGTACTATAGGTACAACTTGCCTAACCCTGCATAATTACAGACGTGGTGTTATGTGCGTGTAACTATAATAACTTAATAAGTAAACAACTTTCTTCTTTTTCTATAGCCATTGTAGGTAAGTCTGTGACAGCCTATTTCAGGCATCCCTTCAGGGGAATACAGGCGTGACAATTACATTTATCTACCTAATTACTTTACTAGCGTCCCCCTGGTGCTTTTGCAAGCGTAAAATTAATTCTACTGAACCTGTTTCCCCCAAAATTATAAAAAAGGTTAGAAGTTTGTGAAATTAACCTACATAACAGAGACATGTAAATTTTGGGAAAGTTTTTAGGTACATACAGATATACACCCCAATGCTTTTGTTTGCCCAGTTGTGGGAGAACATACAGCGACTCAACAGAGCAATTAAAGGGCCAAGCAATAATGTAGATGTTATAAAAATCAAGCAAAGGGCCAAGCAATAATGTAGATGTTATAAAAATCAAGCAATGTCATCAACATCATCGTTTCTGCCGAAAGATGTCCACTGCTGGACATAGGCCTCCCCCAAGCACCGCCACTTCAACCGGTTCTGTGCTCCTCCCATCCGGCGGTTTCCTACGGTCTTCACCAGGTAATCAGTTCACCTTTTGGGAGATTTGCAACGCCACACCTTCCGGTACACGGTCGCCACTTTGGCCTCATCGTCCATCTGTTTGCGAGCAATGTGCCCTGCGCACTGCCACTTAAGTTTGGCAATTCTTCGGGTTAAGTCGGTTACCTTGGTTCTCGATCGAATCAGAAATGAGGTAACCGACTGGAAAACACCAAGCACAGCCCTCAACAATCACTCAAGCAATCTACCAACAACTAATTTAAACTATCCCCTTTTCAAATAACACTTTAACCCACACAAAGTTGACACAAAGTTATCAAATTCAGTTTTAAAATAGCTTTCCTAAACCGAGTCTTAAGTCGACGACTTATAAACTCAGCGAGATAAAAGTTAGAAGTAACATCGCCCTCAAGTGTATTTAATATCGTATCGAACGTACACCGGAGACCGGTGTCGGCGATGTCAGGGAGTGTCGACACTCAGACTGTCCGATATTGCTAAAGTTGTGCCTTTCAAAATTGTTCCGGCTTATTTAGAAAACTATTTCGATTTGAGAGCATTTCCTTTGTTGCTTTGATTGAATTTCCTATCAGATAGCGTGTTGTGGTAGTTTTTTGTGCTTCAAAAGCTATTCTGCTGTTTTGGATAAAAGTTGTGCTTTACAAAAAATAAGGAAACGCATTCCGTTCGATAAGTATTTAATAGTTTTGTAAATAACATTTTGCTTTGACATTTGACAGGTTGAAGTTAGGTACTAACTATGTTTCATCCAATAAGTTTCTAGTTAATCAAATGATAAGAGATGTCATAATTTACAAGTTACAAACCCTATCTTATAGCCCGCCCCCATGGCCATTGTTTACGACGCAACATTTATAACCCGAGTCAAACTTTGGAGATACAACATCTTAATTTTGTAACACGTGGCAACACTGGCAACCATCCCTACGTGAGCAGTAAATATTTGGAGTAGGAAATTACCAAATAAGCACGGAAAATTAACGTATTATGTCAGACAAAACAAAGAAACCCTCTTCATTCAATTTTCAAGGCATTTTGTTTATAAGATTTGTGTGTTTGGATCATATCACATTTAATAAACTTCGACTTTGTCGTAACAAGGATAATTCGATACCCAACACAGTAGAACAAGGAGGTACAAGCCTTTTTGTTATATTGTGCTGGGTAACTACAATCTTCAATGTAATTATAGGTTCCCATTAATATCGCAGTCTCATTGTATCTACCCACACAAACATGATACCACCAAAAGTCCCTTTTCCAGTATTAAAGAAAATAAAAGAAACAAATGCTGTAAACACAATCGAGCATTGTTGGGTAGGCACGGCAGTCGACAATGCTGAACTCATGCCAGTTGGCACCAAAAGTGCCGCCCTGCCCTAAGTACCGGCGAATAGTCACCAACACAAGTATTTATTTTTATGGAACAGGCGAGCTTGGTAGTCGGGTTATGAGGCTCTTATCTGGTCAGGTGGCGTTTAATGCAGGATAGATGGGGTCAATGTGGTTTGAGAGATTTTGGCAAAAGAAAATGTCATTAGTACCGAGTAAGTCTACTGGCTCCTGTAGTTATGTCCATTTAAAGCATGTTAATATTTTCGTTGTTCTTCGTTGACATAATTAGGCCTAGATTAAAAACGGTTTATTTTCTTTTAATTAATTATTAGTCAAACTTATCGAAAGTTGACACAAGTTGCAAAAAAAACCGTAAGTAGTTATTATACTTTAACTGTCAATTCTCAAGAACTTTGCCTCTTCTTTAGTCCTTAGAACTAAACGTTTAGCTTTGGCTTAGTATTATGAATATTACTTGTATGACCACTAAATATAATTTATAATAAAACGAGCCAACAAAGTACCTACGAACCCTTTTGGAGACCTCTCTTACATATCAATTCACGAGTGCCAAATGACACATTTGACCCAGAGACAGCCTTCACTTAATACGCAAGTCACACGAATAAATTAAGTTACTTTTGTAATAATAAAGTACAACGTTATGATTATAATATAAAGTGATGAAAATTTCAGATACCAACTTGTAGCTAGGTAACAAGTGTGGCAAGGTATCTACTTAAAATCAGAGCTAATAAACTTTCTATATTTCCAAGAATATAATTATTCTAAAATCTAATTAAATACCAAGAAATAATTAATTGAGCACCGAAAAGAAAATTGGCTATTTTATTTGTAGAGAACGCTATTGAATCTGAAATAATATTTTTTACAATTATTTTATTCGATTAAGGGGCTTACATGAGCTAAAGCGCGGTCACTGTGGGACTGCATAGAAATGAAAGAGAAGCGCGATGACTCAACGCTGGTAATTTATTGCAAAATATGAAGCAATTACTTAATTACAAAAAAATTGTTGCCTGTAAAGTCGGTTTTACGGGCGAAGATTTTACGTGACAACGACCGATCATCCGATCATAGTTGAGTGGGAGAGAGACGCAAGGCATTCGGCGGGCCTCTCTCTCGTTCGGTGACTCATCGTAACGTTACCGAGCGTTACACTTTTTCATAAGTGACTCCCAGTCGCAACCTAATTTAAGACGTTGTCACGTCAAAATCTATTGTTTGGACTAAAAAATTAAAACACTAGTGTTTTAGTATGTGGCTTGTAGAATAATCTGACAAAAAATGGTTGCCTGTAAAGTCGGTTTTACGGGCGAAGATTTTACGTGACAACGACCGATCATCCGATCATAGTTGAGTGGGAGAGAGACGCAAGGCATTCGGCGGGCCTCTCTCTCGTTCGGTGACTCATCGTAACGTTACCGAGCGTTACACTTTTTCATAAGTGACTCCCAGTCGCAACCTAATTTAAGACGTTGTCACGTCAAAAAAAAAATGGTTGCCTGTAAAGTCGGTTTTACGGGCGAAGATTTTACGTGACAACGTCTTTTTCTCGGTAGAATATTTATTGATATGAATATAATTAAATTGCACAATAGGAACAAGGAATTAAATGAAAATAAGAACGTAACGTTACCGAGCGTTACACTTTTTCATAAGTGACTCCCAGCCGCAACCTAATTTAAAATAAGAACGTAACGTTACCGAGCGTTACACTTTTTCATAAGTGACTCCCAGCCGCAACCTAATTTAAGACGTTGTCACGTCAAAATCTGAATGTTTACGTATATTAGTATGGTTTTTATTGTAAAAAGAAAGTTTTAGAGGTATCTTCATGATTTTTTTCTATCGTATCAGGGTAATTCTTCAGGGACAAAATTTTCGATGTCTGTGGGTATATTTCTGTAACCAACTAAAAAAAAGGCATGTAATATTTTTTTTTGTACAGTTTAGCTTTATCCCTTACTGGGACAAATGATTTTTTTTTAATAATTGCTGTCTAGGTACAAAATAAAAATATTTGAAGGTCGTTCTTCTGATTCATATAGCGCGTCCGTTTGCCATTTTCCGGAACAAAATGGTCGATGTCGCATTTTCCCTTTGATACATCAATATAAATTATAATTATATCGAAAGGAAATGAATTGTCCTCTTACAAAAAAAATGTGTATTAGTTATAACTACGTTAGTCTGTTTATAAATAAGTAAAAAAGAAGTGTCCGGCGTATAATACTGATTAATGTGGCGTAAGCTGCGCTTGACCGTACTTGGTCGGGTAATAATAATGAGAGTCTGGCTTCCAGCGCGGGGGGAAGCCAGTCGTGCAACGGACGACCTAGAACATAGAGTAAAGTAATATAGACCTAGAAGGTGGACGTGCGGCTGGTTGGCTTAGATCCGGTGTTACGAAGGAAAATACCTGATTCATCTGTGTTTGGTTCAGGTGGCATCCTGATTACAATGCCTACTTTATAAAATTTATTTTATTGTTTTAAAACTTCAATCTGTGTTTCGTGTGATGCTTTTGGGTTATAGATTCGTGTAGAAAAATGAAAATAATGAAGTCTGTATGTACGATGAGTTATGCATGATTGTAGGCAAAATCCTGATTCATCTGTGCCTGATTCGTATGGTCAAAACCCCATATGAATATTAAAATAAATTAGTTTTTCCCCTCTCCAGCACGATAGGAGCGGTTTTGTTGCGTAATTCTCCTTGTCCAATTTTTGACCGTGTACAAGTCAGTAGTTTTAATCTTATTTATTATTATTTACTTAGCTATAACCTTTTGAATAATAAAAAAATGACAGGAGTATAATCTTGTTCTAAATATGATACTTTTGATATGTCTTAGTCCTATTTAATAATTAATAATTATTGTTTAGAATTTACATTCATAACTAACGGTGTATTTATTACTTTTTATTTCTGTTTCTGATTAATATGTAACACATTCTGATTCATCTGGGCACAAAATTAATATCTTGAAAACTACTTTATAAAAACGAGTCCCTCATTCAAATATATGTTATTTGGTATACCTATTTTCATATGAACATGTGTTACAGAGCTGAAAGTGAAATTAAATTTTGGCCATATGGATCAGTCAAAGAATCAAATTTCGAAGAACTACCTATCAAGTTAGTTGTATTATGTTTTCAACACACTATCTACCAAACATATATCCTGAAAAATATCATATATTTTTCTTATTTTGTTTACTGTAGTCGATCATATACTTTTATTGTTTCTAAAACTTGCGTTTTTTGCGTTTAGGTCCTGTAAGCCCCTTAAAGACTTTAAATATATAAGTCGCAATATCTAAAATCAAATTAGCACTGTAAGATTTCAGCCAAAGACGTCTACCATCCCAAGAGATTATTCAAGAAGCTTTAAAGTAAAAGAAAATTAAATTCAGGTAGACAGCCTCGCAAAATGCAATCGCTAGACAAATAAAACCAGCCACTAGTGACGGGCTCCTCCACAAGTCCGGGAACTTGGCACTTTATGCAAATGCATGCAGATCCCGCGGACACTTGTTACTACGACACTAAAGGATCGGGGAAAATAGGGCTGTCACTACTAATTAGTTGCCTCGGTGAGTCGCTCGCTGTTAGTTAAGTAACTAAATGCGACGAAAAAAAATTGTTGGTCTTGTTTGTTCCATTTTGTTGAATGTTTACAAATGTTTTTACATTTTAGGTCACGTTTAGATACTCTTGAATGCTTTATTTGAAACTCGCTGAAAACAAAAAAAAATAACATTATCTTTCTACAAGAATATTTATTATCATCTGAGAGAATATTCGTCTAATATTAATGGTAGGTATGTGCATATTTTGATTTAAATATAAAATTACATCTGCAATGTTTAAATGTCAAATGAAACGTTTGATAAAAATATAAATTCAACCCACGTACAAATTACATTTCAAAAAGAAGAATCACACCCAGTTTACACAAATAAACTTGTACAAATATCCTTAAAAAAATACACTTGACCCTTGTTGACGCTCGAGCAAAATATACAATTTGAGCTGTCAAGAGTTGACAGCCCTGCCAAGTCCCGGGCTTGGCAAGTCCCGTACTTAAACGTCCTCAGCACTCGCTCCCGAAGTCCCGCGTTTTTTACTTACACGCTCCTTCAGCTCACAACTCGACGGGGAAATTAAAAAGAAACTCATGCACAGACTGAACGAATGTCTTTTTAATTTGGTTTAAATCGACGATAAGTCACGTTCTTTTTGAACGTGCGATTCGGATTTATTGTATTTGAAATAAAATAAATATGAGGACATGTTTTTGCGCGATTTGCTGTTTTCCTGGATTTTAAAGGGTGTTTTTTATTACATACTGATACAAGAAAGGCTATTCAATGTGAATTTGATGTTTTATGTATTATTTATTTATTTCTAAAAAAACTTAACCTATTACAATTTGGTTTTAGCCACTCAACGAAAACCTCTCAGGTTCTGTGTATAATAATACTTTTATAATGACGATTAATTTATTATTAATACATACGTAAATTAGCAACAATTTTGTGTAAGGAAAAGTTTTGAAATTGTTTTAGAACAATAAAATCAATAAAATAAAAACGAACGTTTACAAAGCTTTAGGCGTTGATCTCTTCACTTGTAACCGTCACAATATCTCTATTGTCATAAGGCCAAAGGTACATTCCCATCATTCTCTACATTAATCTCCCTAAAAATATCTATTCGGTACGTGTGGCCTTCGCGGCTGATTCCTCTCACCTATAGATTCCTTACGGACATGATAAATGGCACCCTCTCAGTGTCTCGACGAGAACCATTTGTCTAACAGCCTGAATACTGGGGGCGACGAAAAACTTCCATATTTACATATTCTACCCTACTGTCAGAGAAACCAGGACTCAAGGCGCTATTCGATATTTGCCTTCACATTTTTTCTTAGATAGGTTTAAGAAGTTTTTATAAAGCGTTCAGGCGCTTCTGTGGAAGCTCTTATGTCTCGTTTCTCGGGAGAGATATTTCATTTTTTTTTTGCACACACCATTTAACTTAATAAGATGGCGACGAGGAGAAAGTTCTAAGTAGGTTGGCTTAAATTCCGCGAAAATGTTGAATTTTCCGCTTACAATTTTCTAGTGGAGAGATAATTTATATGGAAAGTCAAAGAAAATATTTCAAGTTAAAAAGTACCTTTTATGTACCAACAACATGTTTCCACGCCTTGTGTTTCTATCCTTATCCATATAAGTTCTGGCAACACTACCGAGCCACGATGTTAAATATTCACCCACCGTATAGCTTCGCAAAGTTTCTCGCCGCACAACTTAGAAAGCCTGTGTAAAGAGGTTTTAATTTTTTAAATAAAAGTCTTTTCAACACACTTGCTCGTAAAGTGGCTCTTATTGAACCGCTTTTAGGTCCATAATGGAGTGTATTACGAACGCGTGCTTTTTCTTTACTTTAATCCACATGTTCTGTAATACCACAGATAACTATTTACTAGTCGGAGACGCGCGTTTTTTTTAATCTCATCAAACCCTGCGTTCCGAATTGGGAAATAATCGATGTGTTCCGAATTGGGAAATAACCGAATTAGCGTGAGCGCGATAACGATAACGATGTCCCGCGAATCGTCATAGATGACGTCATGACATTCGCCATCTTGCGATAATGCCGACCATGCCCTAGAATAATATCACCGTGAGCGCTGTCAAAAATGACAGTGTGTGTATGAGGTTGTGTCAGTATGTGTTTTGTTTTGAGTTGCATCATCTTTAAATTAAACAAACGTGGCATTTTTTAAATTGTGCTTCTGGCTGACAGTCGCCACCTAACCAAAGAAGAAGAACTGAAGAAGAAATGTGGTGTTTATACAAAGAAATACTGTAATAATATCTTTTTTACATTGTGTAAGCACTGTCATGTGAGCGCGTTCACGAGTGTTCCGAATTGTTGCCAGCTCTCAGCAGTCATAATAGTAATATCTAAATCGGAACGCATGTGAGATGATGCATGGACGTAATATTACGTCCATGGAGATAATGTGAGCGATTAAGCTAATTCGGAAAGCGCCCAAAGAGACTTCATGCCGAAAGAAAAAATCCGCGGGCTATATTTCATATTTTTTTTAAATAGTCTGTATTGTCCTTAGTCGCAAAATGAACTCGCAGGGGACCACAGACAATTTAAGGTGAATGCGCAGTGGTAGACCGCGAAATTCTTAGGTTTTTTTGCAATTTTCAGGTTTGTGTTTATTATATTTTTTCTATAGGCTGTTTAGAGGTTTTGTGTGTGCCATAGATTAATACCTATATTTAAAATGAGTCAATGTTGCGCGCGCATCGCTAGTGCTGGCTAGCACGGCGCGCGGGAAAACAAAACCAGCGCGCCATTTTCCATACAAGTTAATATTTAACAATACAAGTCTGTTTTTTTTCCTCGCAAGTGTGTTGAAAAACGTCGTATGAAACGCGT
This sequence comes from Oligia fasciuncula, assembly GCA_963082905.1. Classification (NCBI taxonomy): domain Eukaryota; kingdom Metazoa; phylum Arthropoda; class Insecta; order Lepidoptera; family Noctuidae; genus Oligia; species Oligia fasciuncula. Next base: position 14,415,439 of record OY720398.1, read on the forward strand.
GTGCATTAATCAATATACACTCGGCTTTCTTATCGCTCTCGCCTGCGGCTCGGGCGATAATATCACCTCGTGCATAATGATCAACATAGCACACATGTATCATAATGTACTATTATGTAGTACCAGCCGATCGCCTAGCCTCCGGTTATTCCTTGAGCTAAATTTCTTGCTTCTAACTTTTGAATTCCCAGGGTTTTGTGGAGATGTAAGATGAAATTAGTCTCTGGGGAACCTATGTTTTATTCTAAAGTAGACGTAAATTTAACTTTGTAAAGATTTGAGTACCTATACAAGGTTATTTTAAATTGGTTAGCTAAGCTCCGAAGACGCGATGGGTACCTATCATGTTGTGTTTTTTATCATGTTTAAATATCAACCCATCGTATCGTCGTATCGTATCGTATCGTTTAGCTAGCCAATTTAAAATAACCCTGTACTTATATCTTTACAAAGTTAAATTTACGTCTACTGAAGAATAAAACATAGGTTTCCCAGAGAACAATTTAGTAACAATAATTACAATAACAACAACAATTTAGTGTTACTACACTCATACACACGGTTATTTCAAACTGGCCGGTAGATGAAATATCAGTAGAAGCAGCCGTTTTCAAATGTTTATCCGTAAAGCTATTTCATCGAAAATCAAAATACATTTCTAAAAAGGCTATGGAGAGCTTGCTCCTTGGTATATTCCAGAAATCCTTCCAGCTTAACTGTTTTCAGAATTAATTAATAATGCTTCACACATTCCGAGTATTTTAAGAGCTATGTTCAAGTTTAATGCTTTTCCAAAATTACTCAATTTCTTTGGCTAAATCTTCGGAAAACACACACTGAAGTATCTTGTATGTACATAAGTAATTTCCTGTTAATAGCGTTCATAAATACTTGATAATATGTAGGTTTTTATCCTATCTTACTTCCTACTAATCCAATTCTATCCTACTAATACTAATTAATATACTAATAGGTACTATACTAATTTACTAATCACACTAATATTAGAAAGGCAAAAGTTTGTGAGAATGGATGTATGGATATTTGTTACTCTTTCACGCAAAATCTATAGAACGGATTTGGATGAAATTTGGCACACTGATAGTTTGTAACCAGGATTAACACATAGGTTATTTTTTATCCCGATATTCCCACGGGATCGAAAATTATGCGGGTGAAAGGAACCGCAAGGCGATGCTAGTAACTAAGTAATAAAACTAGGTAATATAAATGTATAGTGCCCACAAATTATATTACAACTTTAATTAATTTTACGAGCTAGGCTATAAGTAAGTATTTTTTATAATTTATGGCCTGAACCGTTTTTCTTTTAATAATTTCAACAAAATTGTACCTACTTATTTTCAGTTGTATGTGAACTTTATTAGATGTAGTCGGTTAAGTTGATTTAATGCTTTCATTAGGTACAGACGACAGCACATCAAGCTACCCGAAACTGTCAAATTTTCCCAATCATCTTTGAACCTTAGGCTTTAGCGATAAAGTTGAATATCTATTAAAGAAATTTGATAGATTGTAGTAGATTGATGTTCTAGTCTGTACCATTTTCTTCAATTGGATAAGCTCATGTTTGTCTCTATCTCTCCTTGTTCCACGATTTTACTTATCGATTTTCATCAATCTGTCTAGCCTTTTCCCAACTATGATGGGGTCGGCTTCCAGTCTAACCGAATGCAGCTGAATACCAGAATTTTACGATCATTGATTCGTCGATTTTCTTGTAAAAAAGTAAACATATATATGTTACACAAGCATGCTGATTAGTTCCAAAACAAATACAAAGTTAATTTCATGCCTTAAATGAAACACTCTCAAACGCTTTCAAGTAGGAAAACGACGAAAGATAAAAGTAACCGTTACCGGTTACAATTTGTTATGTAAACATCGATGTAACTCATGACGAGTACCGGTACATCACTATGGCCATCCAAACTATATATTAATTTGATCGCCACATAAATTTTATGTCTCGAACCAACTTCATTATAATTTTACGAGGGTATTGAAACAAAAATCGATGCTAAGTGCGTACGGAAATTGAGCTAGGGAAATTGATAGGAGGTGGAAGTAAATACTTTACAAGAAAAGCGTCTGCGTATATTTTGAACGAGAAGATACATTCGAAGGAAATTGTGGTTAGTTAGGCATGTCATGTTAATTTTATTGTAGTAAGGTTTCTACACCGTTTCCCTTCACTATTAGTTCAATCAATGTTTCTTTCTATTCATATCTGTAATATACAAACGGAGGTCACTCGGAAGGTCAATTCTGGTACATTTTTTTTTTTTTTGCGGTTGGAAAATCATCAAATGACCCCTCCCGCTCTGGGTGGAGCGGAAGGGAGTGTCAGACTCTTACTGACTAAAACCCACCCGTGTTCCTTCCTTAGCCCTTTATGTTCCGGGCCAGCGGTAACCCTTTCGGACAATCCCGCTGACCCGGCAGGCTTCGGCCCTATGGGGCCCCTCCTCGATGCTGACATCTCTTTGAGGCGCGCGTGGAACACGTACGCGCCGTCCGGCACGGGCCTGGTCCTGATCGGACGGTGAGCTACCCATTACTCTCCGCCCGCAGGCCCGCGCCTACGGTAGCCGGGAGTCGTCGCGCGGCTCCCGACGCCCGGAGCGTCTCCCGCGGCGGCTGGGACGGGAGGCTCTCTCCCTGAGCCGTCCCGCCACCTCCTTCGTTAGCATGACTGCTTCGCAGAAGGAGGTGACTGCCTCCCACTCCCTCTCGCCCCGGACCATGGCTTGCACCAGGGCCGGGCGCGAGAGGTCGCCACCGCTGCCGATCGCCTCTACGAGGACACGGCGGTGCTCCGCCCAAGCGGGGCAGACCTCCACCGTGTGCTCCACCGTGTCCTCTGGGCAATCCTGGCACAATTCTGGTATTTTTTTTTTTTTTCAATTCTGTTACTTAAAAAAACGTTCAAATTCAAGTTGCAATCTCATGTCATCGACGATCAACATCAAAAACTTGTAAAAAATAAAGGCAAATGAGAGGTTCTTTTTGACAAATTGAAACTGTAATTAGAACGCGAACGTTCTTAAAAATATGAGAATTGGCCCTCGTGTGTGTATTATTTAAAAAGAAAGACTAAATATATAAAAAAAAACACTAACGAAAATCCTCTGCGTGACATTCCTAAACTTGACGTGCCAATAGAAAATAAAAAGAGCACGCTAAAGCTATTGATTCCCCATCAGTACCGGGTATGAGTATTTGTCACGGCAAACTTTGGAGCCTTCTAAGCGTTGTCTAAAAGTTGACAAGTTTCGCCCAATATGTGCTCACGCTAAGTTTCCTCAAACTAAAAGAGGAATATATAGGATTTGTGTATACATAATAATATGTAGGTATATATCCCCGCTTTACTTGAGGTTTTCCCCGAGATTAAAACTGACGAGCCACTTAATAACTTTCCATGTGATTAAAGGCTGTTGTAAGCAACGATGTTTTCAAGTTTCAATAAATTATAAAGTGGTTGAACCAGAGAAGGCACCTTGATATTCACACTTCACACTAATATTATAAAGGCGAAAGTTTGTGAGTGTGTTTGTTTGTTACTTCTTCACGCACAAACGGCGGGACCAATTTTTATAAAATTTATTACGGAGGTAGCTAACACCTTAGATTAACATATAGGATACTTTTTATCCCGATATTCTTACGGGATCGAAACATATGCGGGTGAAACCGCGGGGCGCTACTAGTGATAAATAAAAACGTGTGTGGTCGGGGCCCCTCGTCAATAACGAAGTTCACACACACACACACTGGTAATAGAAGCAGTTCCAGCAAACCGCGTTATGGAATTTCGACTCAATAACAGAAACCAGGGTAGGTACCTAAATATAAAATCAAGTAAAGACATTGAGCACACAAGAGGAAACAACATTTTTTCAATAAATATGACTACTGTTTTATTGCAAGTGTAGATTTGTTTCACATGGAAGATGAAGGTCCAAAAGCACATGAGGTAGATGAAATGGCGTTGCATGATTGAGAAAGCCAACCCCGCATAACGGGAAAAGTCGGGGCCAAAGAAGAAGTAGTTATATTTCACAGTCTGTCTAAATATAGAATATAGATAGTCTTGATTCGACCTACGCACATCCGAAAGGTACCTACTTGATGCTTCATCGACCCGAATTCCTTTTAAGGACACTCATATGGCTTCAGCGGCCATCATTCTATTTGCGTTTGAGAGGGCAATCAAAATATTCAGAAACACACCAATGTTCAATACAAAGGGATATGATAAGCGATTTTCAATCCTGCTCCTTCGAGTACATACATATTTCGATTATTTCCTTGTGGGGTTTCAGGGCAGTTGAAATCAGGGAATCATGTCCCCGAAAGATGCAAGGCTTCGTTGTTTTGGCCTTTTTTCCACCAGCACTTGCAGTTGTTGGGAAAGGTGTGGAAGTAATATAACATAACATCACGCCTGTATTCCCGGAATGGTTAGGCAGAGGTATACTACCTATAGCACACCCACATTTCGCCAGTTATGTCTTAAGTACCTACCATGTAGTGGAAGCTAGATTATTTATATCAACCTGGCACAAATCCAGACTCCGGACTGCTACGAAGTTATTTTTGAGGAAAAACCCAACAAGACAAATGTCTTGTTCCAAAAATACAGATACTTAAAACGTACAAATTATATAAACTTCATAAACCTTGAAAATCTGGTTTAAAAGCCCTATACAACGGTTATTATACCTTTACATTTTCCCAAACATATCTTCATTTACGCTTGAAAGACGTACTTGAAGCATCCCAAATTCCCTTTAATGGTAGCTTGCAGTCATAAAACTTATCAACTAAACTTCCACTTCGTTAAGTATACTTGCGTATATAGGTACCACGCTGTAAATGTAGGCACAAGTATGGTGGCTTTATATCTCTCGGTATTTCGCAGCGACAATTTGTAGGTAGGAGCACAGAATAGATAAGAACCCATAGTACAGAAGGTCGGCTTAATATACGGGCGAAAATTCACGCAGACGTAGCATCAAGCTTCACGTACGTCGTACAGTGAGTGCAAGCGCACTCGCGACTGCCATTCTAAGGAGCATGCACAAATATAAGCATCCGTCAGTTTTAACTTCGCTGTATGGAGCTCGCCTTCTTTATCTATTTATTCTGTGGTAGTAGGCAGTTGAGACACCGCCTTTCGCCACTTTCCCCGGGCGTCGACGAAGTTGTTGAAACTTCGGTAGTATGTACCTATCTGTCATACCTACTCGTATATATGTATATGTAGATATATAGGTGCTCGACTGTGAAACAGTTTGTCCCAATTGATTTATAGAAACTTGGCGAGCTTGAGCGTGAGTTTTGGTCATGACGATTAAGTTTGAAGTGTGTATTGGAGTATTATAGGAGAGGCAAATCTCTAAGCGCCTGGAACTCATATCCAAATATATTTGGCAAAATAATTGTTGTTAGACAGACATAATAATGTATATTCTACCTATAAGACTTTCCAGACGTATTAAAACTTTTTGGAAGTATTTCGAGTGCCTGACTAGGTTTTAAAACTTGACTGACGCCTTACATGTATCGGAAACAAGCCAGTCTTAAGGACTTTTAGACACCGTAAGATTGTAGTTTTAGTCATATTTTAAAGAGAAGAAAGTATAAGAGTACTAGAGTAGTATTTGACAATAAAAGCAGGGAAGACTGTGTGAATAATGATAATATAGTTAGAAAGGGGGTGATTACCGAGATGACGACAAATAGAAAAGTATGGAAGAAAAAGACATGTCGCGCTGACCCAAATAAATTAGGATAAGGAGAGTGATGATGATGATATAGAGAAGAAAGTGAAGTTAAAAAAAAGAGAAAGAAAAAACGAAGAAAAAGACAAGAAAGAAAAAGAATAAGAGAAAGTTAATTCTGTATAATTATGCATAAATAGGCTTGACATGATATTCGTTTCCTTGATCTTTGAGAGCAAAAAAGTACACGCTGTACATTATTTTATAATTTTATTTTATCCAGGAACCAATGCCCAAGCAATTTGCTTCTAAAACTGCAGATTGATGACGTAAGCAATTAATATTGTTTAAGTGCTTTAGTTTGCAAATTGCTCTAGTTTAGTTCAGATAGTATAGTTGCTTCAGCTGTAACTATATTACCTAACTTTCCGCCTACATCATCTGAGCCTGTAAACGGCAGGGATAAGATTACTTCCCGCATTCATTTTTATTAAATAATGTTACATATTTTATCAGCAGCATTTTTTTACATAGGCTGATTGTGCATTTTATCAGCCTTTAAAATAATGAGAAGGTAAATTAAGAAACTTTACTATAAAATTGTTGACATTTTCAAATGACATGGCTTCATCTATATACATTCTTTGAATTTGTTGTTTGTAAAGTAACAGAGGACGAAAGCCGTAGATATTCAAAACCTAACTACGGTAAAAACGGAATATTTCTCGAGAACTTTCGAAGCTTTTTCTTGGAAAACCGCTTTCCTATACATTTCTAATACCTCTTCACATTGACATTGAAATGAATAATCAATTTTCGTAATTTAGTAAGCCTAACTTAAACAATATTCAAGGACAACACGAAACTAATTAATAACAATTAACACCTCAACAGTTAATAATAATACAATTGAATAGGCTACACCTACAGTATATCAGACGTAGGTATGTTACGGTATATAGAACTGAGACAGCCCGTGATTAATGATGATACATCATCCAGCTCATCAGAGTTATGTTACGTTGCGGTGTGCGACGTGGATGATAGATGGATTAAAGTGGATAAAGGGTTGCGTGATACTGTGTAGAATTACGTGTCAGAATGATTTTTGTGGCCGAATTTTTGTTTTTACAAAGATATATATAGTATACAATAATGACCAGAGAGCTGGCCTGTTTTTTGGCTAAAGAATCAGCATTGTCATACAACGTGGCAATGCTGCCAGCCCTTGGCACCTTTTCTATATTTTTGTGATGCCCTTCGATTATTTCCCGTCCTTTTTACACTTGTACGGTACACATTAATATTTTAAGACTGTTAGCTTTTCAAATAATGTAAATATAAATAAGTATACAATAATAATTAATCATGAAACAAGAGCAGCAAGTGGGATAGCTTGTGTTGGAATAGCTTTCTGTACAGAAATGAAAACCTGAGCTTTAGAAAGACTAAGAAAAAAGTTAGGAAAATATAACATCAGAAGACTAGAAGCGCCAAAATAATTCTCAATATAAAAAACCAAATAATGTCACTGAAACAAACAAAGTATCATAAACTGTAATCAAATAAACAAAAGTACTCATCCCCCTCGACCCTCAATTGAAATCCAAACGGAACAAACCGCATACAGTGCTCGACAATATTGCAATCACTGATTGAATAACAGCCCTTCAAAAGTATTTAACGTAACCATATCACCCGAGGCGGAAGGCGGCAGATTTAACACACACCCCTGTACTGCCTGTGTGGGACGCACAGTTCAGCAAACAGGTGAACACAGAAGAGCTACTACTACGTGGAAAATGAAACTAATCCGCACCTGACACACCCGGTACTGATTTTCGAGCACTTATTGAATCATAAGTTATACCGAGACAGGTACAGAAAATCGATTCATGAAAGGGCCATTCAGAGACGAACCCCTTTTACGTGCGACATTTTCTGAATTTTCTGAATTTATGGGGTAGACAAAAGCTACAGAACCGCCTGCTACGACTCTAACATACTCCTTTTGCTTCATTTAAGTCCATACATCTGATCGAACAGAACAGAACGTAGCGCTCGAAAACCGGCGTGCGTGTATGTACGCCGGTTCTACAAGTAGCTTTTTAGATTCGGTGGTCCTGTCTGCGACTGTTGTCAGATGTCATAATGAACTATAATAATTTATGATCAATTATATCCAAGTGTCTTTATAAGCGTTTTTAAAATATGTAGTTTTTCGATACGAGGAAACAAAGGTGAGCCTTCTGTATTCTCTGTTTCATAATACCGGCCTACCGGGCGCGCCGCTCGACGCTCGGAGGAAATCCAATTGTCACCCGGATTAACACTCTAGATCGTACTCGCGAAATAACTCAACTTTTACTTATTTTAAACTAAGTGCCGCCATTGGGGAACTGACGGAGGATTATTATACCTTATTGTGGCGGTTACAAGTACAATGTCGTTTATTTTTAGCTTGTCTTTAAAGAAAGATCGGGGCTCGAGCTTAATAATAACAGCCGCGCAGGTCGACCGAAGGTTAAGCTACGCTTGTCGCGGTCGGTTCGTGGATGGGTGACCATCCATTACATATCGAGACTCGCGACTTTTGGACTTCGCAGTTAGAAGTCCAAAAGTCTGATAACCGGTCTAACCAAGGGGTATCATGTATCAAATAGGTAGACGCTCCGTGCAAAATATGGGTGTTCAGTGGCTAGTTAGACTGGAAACTGACCCCAACATAGTCGGGAAAAGGCTAGGCAGATGGATTGTGTTTAAAGAAGGTTAAATAAGTTGATAATGCGCTACTACGTAAACATGAAAAATATAGGAAGTAGTATTTATACTAATCGTGGTTATTTACATACATTATAATTGTACATATAGGTACTAAAAATTAATCGTAAATCAGATACACTAGTTTTCTTAAGAATGCTTGTCAAATCCAAATCAAATCCAACGTTTTGTTTCATGGGGGCTTACACATGAAACAACATTTGGTTTGTTAGTCGTAAACCGTATCGCAAAGACTTTCCTTATGCCACATAAAAGATACTGATAGTGCTATTACAAAAATGTCACATTTTTTTCCTTATAAAATGTACGTATACTTTTACCCTACCCTACATCATACAATGCATATCAGAACTGCTCCAGGCAAAATCCAGTACGAACGCGTTATTATAAAAGTCACAATTTAAAATGTACTACGTGTTCTCGGTGTTGTCGGTGTACTCGGAACACAGAATACTGCTGTTTTTAAAATATCCGACTTTAATTTCAAGACGTTATTGCACTGTCCACTTCCCTTTGTACCTACACTATTACAACTTTTGCAGAATGATATAACATTTTGTCAAAAGGAATTATGAAGGCAATTCCTTGCGTGTAATGAAACGTCAGGGATACTTACTATGTTTTATTAACAGCCTAACTTTTTATTAACTAGAGTTGACTTTGAGCAAACTCCGCTATGTGGAACCCTGAGACAACTTGAAGGCGTCACGGCAGATCCCGTAGAAGATGCTGGGACCAGCTGGACAAAACCAACGACCAGTGGTCCACATTGGCTCTAGATCGCAAGCACTGGATCTAGAGCCAATGTGCCGCAATCATGGTCGTCATGCCAAAAAATGTTTGGTTAGTTGCGCAACGGGTCGGACGCCTGGTGAGATACCCACCATAAAGCTGTATATATTTTTCTGGCTGCGCGGACATGGTGGCGCCACTGTAGTGTCCTAGTCCATACTACTGTCTGTCTGTATGTTCCCTTTTCACGCCTAAACTACTGAACGGATTTCGATAAAATTTGGCAGAGAGTTAGGTTGCATCCCGGGGATAGATATTATCGAAATAGGATACATAGGCTACTTTTTATTGACATACCTCGCGGGCGAAGCCGCGGGCGGAAGCTAGTGCGATATAATCCTAACAGAGTTGGCGTTTAGTCTGCCAGCTGAATATCAGTATTTACTTAGGAAGTGACTGCTACTTCAGCACTGCCACTCAATGAATGATACATATTCGAATGGTACCTCTAATATCAGGTTATCGGTAATCTATCTTTCATCTTCTGTCTACCCGACTGTTATAGGTATGCGTCTGACAACCGAGACCGACAGCTTTTTAACTTGCTCGAGGCACGGAACCAATATCTACATACTCACGTATATTACGTATAATTCAGTTTAATATTCGCTCTTGAAGCCAAGAGTCGACTCCGCTCCCGAAGATAGCGGGTAATGGATCTTTTTTGTTATTTTAATCACGTCTCGGCGAAAGCGACACTCCCCGTTAAATTAATTGGATTTTATGGGATCTCTCGCCATTCCTGTTATCATTTGTTTTCAAAAGTCACCCGACTGAATTAACAGCGAAATATATAAATATAATTAGACATTTTAATAACAACGGAATTTGTTTACCTACCGTTTATGTACATTTTATTTTGAAAATCAATTTTCTCTGGAAAGCAAGCTTCAGTGACAATAATTACCGTAGCCATTAAAATAATAGGCAATTTAGATTGTAATTGAAACCTTTTTGTCCTGCAATATCAGCCTATGATGGTATTGCCGATTTCATATTACTGCTGTATCAATTCAAATACACGGAATACTTTTAATTGTCAATTTATAAATCCGAGGGCATGCGACCCGAGCACTAAATATGATAAAAGCCCGGACAGGCTAATAACACTGGAGAGGTCACGTCACAAACAGGCGCCCAATATAAACGATTTGTTTTACTTTTCACAACGCTCAATAGATGGCGATCCAATCACGTTTAAGTTTCACCCTCTATTAAATAAAACAAAACGTTTCAATTCGCAAACACCATTTAAATTATTGGATTACAAATTCAAAATTGGAATTGTCGTGGTAAAACGTGCAATTTCTATAGTCATTAATCATGGTGAGTAGAGCGATGTCAATAAGGATGGGATCGCCTTGACATCGATAATTCAATCGGCCACGTGCCTATTATAAGTCTATTAGTTTATATTACGGTTTGTTCAGCGCTAAGTGTTTGGGCGACAGCGTGATTGATAGGAGGCCTGTTTTCATTAACGTCTAATGAACACATAGACCCGTGTTGGTGGTTGTAGTTTGTAAGTGATAGGACTTGCCGTACATTATTTACCTGATTAATTTTGTATGCACTATTTTTTTTTTAATTAGCTGAAATTAAACATGGCTATATCCTCATCTAATTAACATTAAGACAATTCCTAAATCTCCGTAGAATTGCTAAGAAAATAAATCAACAGCATTTTTGGAAAAGTCGTAAATTACGCGAAAATTACTAATAGTGTAATAAGCATAGCTAATTCAATTAGCAGAGAACAGCTAAAGAATACTAATTTTGTGGGAAATGTAATTCGAACAAGAGCGCAAAAATCTATAAGACTGCTGTTATTACTATTTATTATACGTGCCGCTAAACTAATGAAAAACATCCTCCTTTTTTGAAGTCGGTTAAAAATGGCCGTACAAATAAATACGAAGCCAAGTACACCCTCGGCTATTTTTACGGCCACTCTAAAAGTGTCGAAACTAATTAATATCGATAAGCTGACCATGACATCTCTATTCGTTGCCACCGTATATTTTGTGCGTAACACGGACCGTATTGATTTTGTGTGCGCGCGCACCGCACCCACCCCGAGGGGAATGGGGTAGAAAAGGAATAAGGGAGACTCGACGATTTGAATCGAACATTTTTATGAGGGCGCTACAATCCCTAAGATTAACAGCGATGTGTCAGCCCTCGAGAATGTTTAAGCAAACTTTTTAATTTATGACAGAAAAAAAACACGTGCCCGAGTTTTCGTAAACCTATAAAAATATGGTGCCTCGGTTGAGCCTTGCCGTGTTAATGGCAACGAAATTTAGGTAGTTAAAAAAGGCGCAAATACAACTTATGTACGGTTTATCGTGTGGCTTTTCACGACTTTGGAGAAAAATGTTGGCTTTTAGCAATTAAAATATCTGACTACGGTTACGGCTGTTCAGCGGTACAATTAGTAACGCCAGTTATTTCTCCAATAGCAGTTAATAATACGTATGCTCCGTTCGGAATAGACGAAGTTATTCCACATTGTTACGCTGCGCCAATGGGTAATACAATCTAAATTATAGTGGAAGCCAATATATATGACTATTGTTGAAGCTATTCTGTTACCCGAAGGAACCTTTAGTTGAGATAACTTTGTAGTTACTGTTATTGAAAAGTTTTATTGCTACACGTAAACTTAAATTGCATTTCAACAATCTCAATTCTTCGTGGAAAACAATTCTTGGGTAATATTTTCTTAGAAAAACCCTGACTAGATAATGTCGAAGTGCAAGTGTCAAACTGCATGTTGGAACATGTCTATGAACCTACGCCTACGCTTTGGAATGGGCAACTAGCTTCATCTTTCTGACTGACCGACTCCTGGACAATTCAAAAGTGCCTGTAATTGGTTTAAGTGAGTTAAATGCTTTAAGTTTGAGTCCAGCAGTAGGTAATACATAAAAACAGCCTATAACGTTCCCACTGTTGGGACACACTGGGGGCCTTCTTTCTGTGAGAGGAGATGAGCTGTAATCCACCACGCGGGCGCAGTACCTACGGGTTGGTAGATGTCACATAGGTATGTCTTCGAATTTTGTTGGTTCTAGGACCTGCCGGTTTCTTTGTGATAAGCATCGTGAGGAAACCTGCCTGTCCTCACCGTTTTGAGAGCAGTGGTGATGAAATAAATTACACAAAGTAAAGCGCCTGTCTGGGTTTCAACTTACGACCTACCGCGCGGCCGTACCGCTGGGCCGCCACTGCTCCACTGCTCAGTAGTTAGGTACAGTCAACAAAAGAGTTAAGTACGCAGGATCGTCGGATGTAGTTGCAGTTTAGTAAGAAACCGATGGATGTTGTCGACTGAAATTTAATTTGATAAATGAGCTGTTGGTTTTCTATTAATAAAATATTTTTTTATTCGAGAACATCCATCCGTTTCTTACTAAACTTCAACTATATCCGACGATCCTGGATACTTATATATTTTGTTGACTTGTACTTTTACCTATAACTTTATAAGCTTTCATTGAAAAGCTTAATTATGAAGTTATACATAATATTTCCTTGTAAATGCTACTTCAAAACACATTACGGTTACTTCGTAACATAAATTATATAAGACAAAAAAACAAGCAGAGATCGTATCATTCGAACAACATTTCCGAAACCGTACAAGCTCTATTCAAGAAATAAAACGTATTTTTTTTATCGTAAAATGGAACAGGTTTCAGCAAGCGATGTGAAATATTAGAGAGAACGCTATCAGAATATAAAACATTGCAAACATACGGCAAATTAGATTTTTTTGTTGGAGTTCCCCAATAAATAATTTTAGGGTTTGTTTAGGCATGTTTGTTATTATTACATTTTTTTTTTATAATTACACCAATATTGGTATTGTTATTACTGAGCTCAATGACATTTTGGGCGGGAATTATATCAATTCATATAAATAGAGCCCTACCTAAGTATACATAGAGTTTGTATTCTTTTCTATAAACATTTCATCGGGATTTCGTGCAATAACTTACTACTGATCCATATGTTACATCAAATACTTTTGGTATAAAAAATTCATCAGAAATCCCAAATTATTCCATGTTCTAACTTAAAACAAGCATCTCACTTAAAATAACGACTTCATTCAACTCTTCATTGTCTTTATCAGCAGTTGTCTTTTGTTTTATCGCGTCAAAAGAGGGTACATCGCGTTCATTCTCCATAATATTCTTGTCTTAACTCCTTTGAACTAGTAAACTATTGTTTCTTATACACGGTAAGTCTTGGATACATATTCATGAGACATAAAGAAGGGAAAGTACGCGACTTGGATGTCACTAAACTTATAAGTTAGTTTTTTCGTAGCTTCTAGAGGGTTAACTTTTAAATTGATAAGATGACTCTGAAAGTTTGGTCGTATACAGCATGTATGAAAGGTGTGGACGATCATCAAACTGAACATCTTCGATCATCTAACATCGCGAAAAAATAATCAGCCGTCCCATGCATTTGGGTTGAGAAGGTATTTAAGTTTTATATGGGACAGTTAATTATTTAATCTCGATTACGATATTGGTGCATGGAGAAATTTGTTCAGATTGATGGGCTATACCACATCGTTAAATATGACAACACCTTTTTGATACATGCTGTATAATTCTTAAGTGACTCTTTGGCGTAGGGACTAAGGTCACTAATCGATCACCCAGGAGTGCCTAATCCCTATTGGACAAGTTAGATCTACTTATCATGTTCGCATTCGTCTTGAAGTGGTTTTTAGCTAAAGGATTCAAAGCAGAAACACTTTAGCGTCATCGTGGCGATTCATCATGTATATGATACGAAAGAAATTAGTTAAAATTCTAACATACCACTGTCACCATAGTAATTAGAAGGTACAAACGCCTGCACTAATTGGAAACCCCTAACGCATACGAATGACCTTTAGAAAAAGGGGGTGACTAATAAAATACAAGGCTATCCATATTATATCCAAATATTTTCTTCATAACTGCCGAAATGTAGGTGTACTATAGGTACTCTCCTGCCTAACCCTACGGGGAAAAAAAGGCGTGAATATGTTAAGTATATTTTATTTAAAAGTAAGTCTAGAGCACTCAGGGTTAGCCGGCTACCATGTAGTTGACTGGCTTATACTTACCCAGTTTGTACCTGCCAATACGAAAGAATGGTTGCCGACAAATGGTACAAGGAGCGTTGGCACACCGACGGCCAGGTGGGTTGGACGATCCACAGAAGATCGCGGGGGAGACCTGGACGAGATTCGCACAGACCAGGGAAGCATGGCACAAAGAAACTCCCATAACCTTTAAGGTTAACACAACACCGTATTAGGTATAGTATATATAATACTTAAGGCCTGCGCAGACGATGGACAATTTGTACGCGGACAAAATGTCCGCAACGATAGAATGTAAGGAAATCCCAGCAGTGTCCTTCATGTGCGTTGCATTTACATTTCTATAGAGTATAAGGAACAGGGTGTAAATTTCACTCAACCTCCATAGAAAAGGGAGGATCCTCCGACCAGACGGGTGTTATGTCTGGCGGGCAACTGCCCAACGACTTATGTCGGGGCCGTTGTATCTATGCTAATTGCGCGGCAAACTCTGCTTGCGCGATGTAGGATTTGCGTGACGTAGTATGACGCGTTGTTTGCATGTGGCGTTGTAGATACCGCTACATTTCAATACGTTCCATCGCCGCGGACAAATTAACCGCGTACAAATTGTCTATATCGTCTGCGCAGGCCTTTATAATTTTAATAGGTTTATGCGTGTCCATATATTTAAAATATTTATTCCTCAATTTTCATGATTGCACTTACCACTGTTTGTCTACCTACCACTGTCTGTCTCTGCATCACCCAAAGCCTGACTGGTAGAAAATGCCTGTGGCATTAAAAGTCCGTCTCTGTACATTTATGTGCTTGAAGTACCTATTAAATAAATAAATAACGAAGCTGTTTATTTCTACATAATAATGTAGCTCCCTCCCTCATTAGCGCAAAGTCTTTGATCAAGACGCGTCAGAAGCCTCCAGAATTCCCAAAATAACTATCAGATATTAATTCAATTTCCATACCGTCAGCCAGCAGGACTTTCGCCACGACCTCTAATCAAAGGATTCTCCATAATTATCTAAATACGGCTGACTCTGGATTATCAATTCCATATTTTACCTGTGAGAGATTTAAAAATTTATTGAAAACGACCTTTATATTCTGGTTAAATTAAAAGTGACCTCGCTTGAGGTGAAAAATGTTCAAGTTATGATTTAATCAAGAGTTCTTCGTAAAGGTTTTGTGAAAGTTACAACAATTTGTTATAATTTGTCGTTCTGCCTTGTGCGGAGTACGAATTGTTGTTCTGCCTTTTGTTTTGGGCTTTATCGCTTTGTAAAACGTCATTAGTGTTTCTGAAACTATACAAATAAGTATAAAAGACTACAGAAAAAAGAAATATGACTATTAAACACAATTTGTTTCTATTTCAGAGTGATTTGTTATAGTTTGACAACGTTGTGGCTTAGTAAATAACGCCCCACGGGGTCGATCAATCGGGTTAAACTATACTTGCCGCGGTTGGTTCGTGGATGGGTGACCTTCTTTACATATTAAGATCCCTGTGCCTCGGAAATCACGCTAAGTCGTTGATCCCGGCTGTCATTCGTGGATCTTTGACAGTCGTTACGAGACGTCAGAAGCCCGAAAGTTTGACAACCAGTCTTACCAAGGGGAATAATAATACTCAGTAACTGGGTTGTGGAGGTCATATAGGCAGTCACTCCATGTAAAATACTGGTACTCAGCTGCATCCGGTTAGACTTAATGCCAACCCCAACATAGTTGGGGAAAAGGTTAGGTGATAAACTATTAAACAGAAACACAATTCCGCTTGTAACTCGAATAATGTTAGTGCTCTTAAAGCTAATAAGTTGGAAGGTTTGCTCAAACCACGAGAGAATACAGCATTATGATACTGCATATTAATTTTGAACGGCAATATCTTCCTTCCCAATAATGGTACGATCACTTTCATGAATAGAGCTCTATAAGTTTGCGATGCGGTTTTCCTTTCATGTAATATTTAATATGAACTAAGATTTTTAGGAAGATAATTAAGTTGTGTCTTAGTGTTTATGCACCCTAACTAATGTTATAAATGCGAAACTAAGTTTGTTTGTTTGTGGAGCTTTCACGCTAAAACGGCGGAACGGATTTGGATGAAATTTGGCACTTGGGTAGACCATGACCTGGTGAAGGACATGGGCTACTTTTCATCCTGGATCGCAGACGAGGTCGCGGGAAACAGCTAGTATTTCATAAAGCAAGAATTAGAGATGTAAGAAGGGACAACTAACAAAACAGTTTTTGGGAAGATTAAGGAAACAAGGGTTTTTTGAAGATTCATACATAAGATCTCGCTTTGTTTCCCCGACAAGTTGAGCAGATGTGTAACTATACACCGGACACAAGTCTGGATTTCGGGCTGCTTCTGATAAATTCCATATAGAATGGAAGATTGGAACGAAAAAAAAATCAGTTTTTTTTTTATTTAAGAAATGAAGGAATAGTTTTATTAGCCTACTAGCTGCGCCCTGAGGTTTCAAACGCGTAAAGGTCGTTCCCGTAGGAATATCGGGATAAAAAGTAGCCTATATGTTAATCCAGGGCGTCAGCTAAATCCATACAAAATTTTATATAAATTGATCCAGCCGTTTGAGCGTGAAGAAGTAACAAACATATAAACACACACACACACCAAACTTTCACCTTTATAATATTAGTGTTATAATTACAAATTTATTATTAGTTATTATTATTCCTGCAATAGGCAGTTAATTGATCATACTATTTACCCAAAACACACCAACCAAAACTCGCTAAAAACAAAACAGTCAATTGAAACCAGCAGTCAATATATCACTGAATACCAATTAATATCACTGGCACTAGCCACTGTTGGCCAATCACAGCGCAGGCTTTACGTGCAAAACCTAAATTTATCGCGTAAAGTACGAGTGATTGGCTAGCTGAGCGATATATTGGTGGCGCCAGTAATTGAATGGCTGCCCGCTGGGATTTAAATTGATTTTCTTCGTTGTTTTTAGTTTTTCTCCCATTTTGTTTTTGTCGCGATAGAGCGGTGCTGTTGGTTCTATTTTTAGGAGTGGTGAAAATTACTGCGGGACTGGGTTTAATTATATTTTCTCATCACTGGTTACACCTTCAATTTCCACCAAAAACAATCAACACCCTTCAATACCCACACCTTCAATTTCCATAAAAGAAAGAAAGAGGAGTAACCTGTATAAGGTTGAAACTGAAAACATGCGACAAACCGAAACGGGAGATTGTACTCATCGAAACGGAAGATTGTACTCATCATTATGAACAACTTTTACTTAGGAACCAATGCAAAAATCGCGAAATAAAAAAGCTGTTCCCTTCATTTTGACGAGTTATGCGAACATAAATGTAGCTAGGGAACAGCTGATTTTGTTTTCGCGATTTCAAGTTTGGTCCCATAGTAAAAGTTCATAATGATGAGTATAATCTCCCATTTCGATTTGTCGCATGTTTTCAATTTCACCCTGTATATTGAGACTCGCAAAGGAAGATCAGAAACTAAGCGAAACGCATACAAAAATCTGCCAAGCCTTTTCCCAACTATGTTGGGGTCCAATCTAACCGGATGTAGCTGAATACCAGTATTTTACATGAAGCGACTGCCTATCTGTCGTCCACAACCCAGTTACTGAGTAATACGACACCCCTTGCTAAGACTGGTTGTTAAACTTTTGGGCTTCTGACTACCTGTAAGGACTGTCTAAGATCTACGAATGACAGCCGGGACGAGGCACGGAGGTGTCTATCATGTGCTGAATTCATGGTAACAGTTTTCGCGTCGTTGTCCTTGCCACCATGTATACGTCGAATAGGCGCTGATACGTCGCAAATGCGCTATTACGTCGAGTAGATACCGCTTTTTATACGTAAGACGCAAGTGTTCACCACCCTAACTTCATTAAAGTCTAGATATTGTCTCTATTAGAACGTTGCGACCGGTTATTGCAATCACTTTGTGTTCCCCTAGCGGATACTCACACTCTGTGAAATTAGATCTGCCTTTATTGGTGCATTATTTTTCAGATTTTATGGCTGTAATATCTAGCCTGTTTTTTAGTGTAGTAAAATTTTAGGATACTCAGTTGACTGGAGTTAATATTTTTGATGGCTGCGACTTCTTCTTCTTCCTTGCGTGTCGATGGCAATCTAAATGAATCAACCCAGAATTCGGCAACGTGTTTGGCGCCATCACTAGCGTCCATTAGTTCCTGTAATATGCAGACGACAGGACACGCAGAACACGATATAAAGTGTCCTATCGTTTGCGAATGTTAGTCACACATACAAATTAAACAACAGATTGTATTAATGTTAGGACTCCGGCACATATTGGATTTGGGACCTAATTTTCTAAAATTCGGACTAACATACATAGCTCAGTAGGCACCTAACTTTTATTGCGAACCTGCAGTGCTATCTCGCAGATGACCCTCGTTTAACAGACTTTTCGGAACAGCCTGTAGACCTAATCTTAACAATATGTAACCTAAAAAACGTATTTCGATCAACTCATTCCATTACATATTTGGCAAAATATCGTTAAAATTACCTGTTTTCCACAACAAGTCATGCCAAAAAATGTAACCCAGCGAAATATTTGTCCAAAAACGCAATTCAATTTAGATGTAATTACACTGGCCGCGAGTGTACGTGTAATTCAACATGGCCGAACAGAATTGCACTCGATAACGAGTGTCAATATTAGTAGCGCACTTTAATAATGTTGTGACAGCTAAACTTGTTACGTGATATAAATATGTTTTGTGCACAATGTTTGTGTGTTTTCAATTAAAAGTTTGTTTTAGTGTTATTCACTCAATAAACACGGGATTTCAATTATACGACACCTAATTGTTATTATGTTTAATTAAAACTGATACCTAATTTTAATTATCAAATGTAAAATACTGGTATTCAGCTGCATCCGGTTAGACTGGAAGCCGACCCCAACGTAGTTGGGAAAAGGCTAGGCAGATGATGATGACCTAGTTTTAGTTATGGATATTAATACTGAGCTTGTTTCACTTTAAAACCTTTGCAAATATTCCGTTTGTCTGGTTTAGATGCTATTTGATTACTATACCTATCCGGTCTTACCAAGGGATATCGTGTTGCCCAGTATCTTGGCTGTAGAGTTCGCAAAGGCAATCACTCCATCCGCGTAAAAAAAATACTGGTATTCAGCTGCATCCGGTTAGACTGAAAGCCGACCCCAACATATTTGAGAAAATGCTAGGCATATTGACCTACTGAATATTATCTTCATACCTTGTTTTCCAAGGTAGTTTAGGTGCCAAGAAAATAACAAGTTTTTCCTATAAAGGTCAACTTACATAACATTTACGAGGAAATCTTTTTAATTCTCAGCGTTGGCACAGACTTCTGCTGAAATAATATTTTACAAAGTTTCTCCTGTCTTTTTATAACAAAGTTGGTTATTGGAAGGTCTTACGAAAGATACAATTATTAGATAGTGCTTCATACTTTAACTTTTAATATCGTAAAAACGTCTGGAAGTCGAATAGGTAACTGAAGTTATTCGTAAGTTTATGAGCACTTAGCCTGGTTAAATATCTTAGATTTTTTTTCATAACGATACCTTGCCGTAGTTTATTTAAGTAATAAAATTAGCCTAGGGTTTGTGTATTTATTTGGATAACACATTTATTTATAATTAACTAAAAATAACAAAATTAAATTCTAACTTAACTAAAACTATACAGAAACTAAAAAATAGCGTCGAAAAATTCATCCGCATCGCTGTCGACTGGTAATGTACCCAAGAGACTGGCGGCATTACCACGTTGTATGGCGATGCTTAGCCTTTGGCCAAGATAAAAGCCAGCCCTTGGGTCACGGGAAGTGTCAACCAGCCGTTTCGAAATTTCTTTAAAAAGACCATGAGCACTCGGACCCCACGGCCCGAGAGTTTCAACCCCAAACGGCTCGAAAATATAGTTTCCGATGAGGTTATTATATTTTCGCCGCTTGAGGTTTTCTGCAGCCGCAGCAGCAGCGCCAGCACAGAATGCCGAGCCAGGAAGATGGGATGGCGCAAGAGTATCGACACACGTAGCGTCCCACACTAAAGGCCTACCCACCTTCCATGGAAATAAAGACATACCGTCCGGTCTCTTGCCATCGTCGCGTGCCAAGCCATTGGGTTCTAATACAGCTGGAACGCCGACGGTGACAAGAGCTCGTCGGATGATGTCATTAATGTTCGCGTGCCGCGCTAAGCGACCCGCACTTCGGCTGCAAGACAGGCCGTGGTGTCCGAGGCTGTTGACATCTTCGCCACAGTGACAGCGATGGGGAGAACAGCAAGGAGTGCCTAGACGTAGGGAAGCAGCGAGGCGAAAAGTAGTGTCGTCGAACAAAGTGCCTATGTTCGACGAAGGTAGTGCATGAAGCCAAAGACCCGACTCCCACCTACCCACAGCCAGCAGGCGCGCACGTTCCGCAGTAGTAGCAGACGAGTCAAGTAAATTGTTCTGTACTACTCTGCAGAGCGGCTCATCCCACCGTCTCTGGGAAGATGGATTGTCGGGTGGATCTGTATTCGGGCAAGCGAGACTCCAGGCATCCATAGCCTCGGTGAAACACGGCACATCATAATTAATCAGTGTGGAAGCTAGGATTTTCCTGATTAATTTATCAGTGCCGTGGACCGAAGATATAAAAGCCGGTAAACTAATACTAGAAATTTTGCGGACGCCGAGGCCCCCCATACGAATGGGAAGAGTAGCTTGTGCCCAAGCTCGGTCGTCCATGGCCACATTTAAAATGGAAGTTAATGTATGCCTGATAATTTGGTCCATTTTGTCTAAAAGGTGAGTGTGCTTCCATAAATGGGAAGCGCGAAGAAAATATGTTAATTTAGGGCCGAAACAGCAGTAGCGGATTAAAGTTATGGCCGAATGCATATTAATTTGGAACAATCTTTCCGAAACGTCATTGAAATTTTGGATTTTTTCGTCAATAAAAACGGGAAAGGAATTGTCAAAGATTGGGGACCCAAGGAGGCGAAGAGAGCTTTTTTCAATAATTTTGATTTCTGGAGCTATTGCGTTAAATTTGGGAAGTGTCAGATGTCTGTCAGTACTGTCCGATAAATATAGTTCACATTTCGAAAGATTGAGATCAAGGCCAATGGAATGAAGTTCATTTTTTAAAAATTGAAGGTCATGTAATACAGTTTCTGCATCGCCTCCCAAGGTTCCATCATCGAGATACCAAACGTTAAATTTGGAATTTAGCTGTCGAATAATTGGGTGAATGGGTTGTATTTAATAAATAACTCGACACTGAGTTTTATAAATTTAATTATATTTAAAACTAAATATATCAAACTTTTAATCGCTATACGCTATTCCCTTAGCATGATCAGCCTATATGTTCCCACTGCTGGGACACAGGCCTCCTCGGCGAGAGGGAGTAGGCCGTTTATTTGAACATAGGTACACGTATATATAAAAGCAATATTCTTGACAAGTTCGACTCGATTTTTCAGACGTCCTCATCACTCAGTTTTGCTCGGAAAAAGCGCGTGACCTTTTTTGTCAATGAAACTGACAAACGTTAAATTTTGTTTGTTTCTGGAACTTGATTTTGTTAACGGACTTCAAAAAAAGGTTCATTATTCAACACCCATATTTGTCAGTCCGCGATTTTCTCAAAAACTAATGAATCAGTTTTGATAATTCTCAATCTCAGGAAGGTTTTAATATACAATATATTAGGTTATTGTTAGTAAAACTTGTTGAATTATTTTGTTTCAAATCGAAGAGCATGGGGTCGGTCAATTTATTTGCACACAGAAGTGTATGTATTACTTTGGATAATTAACATATTTTTTTATCGGACTCGGGTCAACGATACGTTAAACAGTTTTAACTGTACTGAGCCCAGCTTAGATATTTAGAAATAAACTGTCAAAATAAATTAATTTTAAAAAGCGTTAGAAAATGACAAAGCAATTCAAATACAAACAAAACAACACAGGCAAACATGTTCAAAAACATTTACCTATAAAATACGCATTTACCTACTACACAACTGACAGCTCACAACAAAGCTCATATTTCCAACTCAATAAATTGAAACCAAAACACCAATCATGAACTAAAAACTGTAAAGGCTTATAAATCAACCAAAACTGCGTGCAAATTGGTATGAAAACAAATTATTTATGTATACACAGCTATATGGCGCCACCGTAGTGGCAGGAAATTGGCAATTTCTCTGCGAAATGCCAGCGATGAGGCTGGACCCGGTACTGTGAATATTTATAGTTCAAAGTATAACAGTTAATTGCTGTTACAAAATTGTTAGGAAGGTGCTTTAAATTAATTCGTTGTCAAAGTGGAACGGCCCGGAGGTTCAAAACGGAGGCTCGTTTAGTGTTTTTTTTTTTGTTTGAAACTACTTTCTCGTAGTTGGTATAGGTACTACTTTGGACTCTTTAGAGGTTCATGATTTTTCGTAGCGCAGTGAAGACAGTTATTTTAAAATGAAGCTGAGTTTACAGTCTTTAATTACGATAGAAAGAAGTGCACCAGTACTAGAATATAATTGTATAGTTTTTATAAAATAATTTACTGTAATTACTTTCTGCGCTTAAAGGATAAACGATCATCACCACTTATCTAGCCTTTTCCCACCAATGTTGGGGTCGGCTTTAAGTCCAACCGGAATGACCGGAAATCAGCTGAATACCACTATTTTACAGGGAGCAACTGCCTATCTGATCCCCAAAACCCAGAAAAAACATCTGTAATCTGGTTTAAAAACCCGTTTACGCGTCATCAAGAAATACTAGTATTTTAAAACTAGATAACATCGGCTTGATAGTTCTTAGTGCCCATTAAGTATATATGTAGGTATCCCTGTATTGTATACCTACACTTCAGTCTTTTCCAATAAATCTCCTTATTTGTTTTAACAAGAAAACAGGGATCTATTGAAGGACCTTTAATGCCTACCTCCGTTCTACGAATGGAAGCCAAGTGCCGCAGTATCAGAAATGTTTATCTAACTACTTATAAAATATATATAGGTTTGACACCGTCAGTCGATTTAAAAATATACATCCCTCTTTACTTTCACCTTTCATCGAAGAAAGCTCTCGAGATACTTCACATTAGGTACGTATCGGAAAATATGTTTAATTTTTTATTTAAAAAATAAGGTTTAAGGATATTTATCTAGTCGATATTTTTCCATACTCGGGAGAATATTACTCCGCTGTTTGACATTGTGCATCCAAAGTTAAAAATGAAAACGCTTTGTCTTATTATTAATGTTGTCTGTACGGAAACTAGTAAAATAAAAATAAATAAAAAATAAAAAGCCATTCAAAAGTTATGAGCCAACAAAGATTCGTTTTTCTTGCTATTTTTAACGTAACTTTGGGTGTGAATAAGTAATAAAAGAACTATAAAATCTTCAAAAACAAGTCCGTACCGACAAAGCTCAGTTATCGAAGAGTTTAATAAACTTGTAATTTGTACTTGATTTATGCAGTGGTTTTTTCATAAAACTCGATTTTACGAAGCACTTTTCTAATTTTTTTACGCGCCTATCAGTTCGGAATGATGTTTCTGTGCGTGAAAACTAGACGTCGCGTCGTTCGTGTAGACTAACGTCTAACTGCTCATCACTGATACTAGCTCTGTCGGACACGATGCCAGGTGAGACAGCGTGCTTTTTGGCCATGCCCACCAGTGAATTCGAGCTCGCGACTAGTTTAAGGTGTGCTTGTGTTGGATCGAATCTCTAATAACTTCCATTTTGCGTTCCTAAAAATATTGTTGAACACTCAAATATAATGATTTTGCCCCTCGTTTCGTGTAGGTACTTAAATAATTCCTATTTTGGAGTCCTAAAAATACAAAATCTCCGAGTAACTGCGACCGAATTGGAAGTAGCGCTCCCCGACCGCTGCCGCAGCACTGCCGCTTTCTTCGCTCGCTCGGCTCGCGCACTATTGGACACAGTTCTAACCTAACCCGGATCCGTTTTATATTTCCCTTTGAGATGTGCCAATATTACTTAAGTCAATAAGGATGGAGTGGCGTTATTGATTTTTTGGTAAACAATGCCTTGCAACAGAGTAGGTACAAACTTTGTGCAACATGACATGAAAGTATTCATGGATATTGAGCGAAGAAAACAACTGCGATATGACGTTGGAGAAGACACAGCTGTAACTGTAGTTAAAATATCCTTTGAGAAATGAAGTTAGAAGGCCTGTTATAATAAAATTAAAATAATACGGGCTTTTAAAGAGTCAAAAATATCAATATATTGAAATATCGGTGGGTGTCTGAGGATGGACGGCACCGCCGAGGCCGGCCTAGGAAAAGATGACGAGACTTGGGGGAGGCCTTTGCTCAGCAGTGGGACAGTTTAGGCTAACTAAAAAAAAAGTAGCACTCCAAGAGTACCGACAGAAGTGAAAACAAAACACAAACGGAATACTTTGCCATCACTCACTGACATATCGGATATCCATCAAAACAGACTGCATCCCAAGGACAGCCGAACACATCCAAAGCGGTGTCGGTTACGGTAACAGTGCAACAGTAGCGCGAGTTCAATAGTTTTTTCCCCATCTCAAAAAACGCCTAACGCCCTAAAAAAGTTTTCACTTTAAAAAGTATTGAAAACCTGAAGATTTGAAACGATACTGGCCCGCTGCGGGTCCATGGTTCCACATGTTTTAAACGATACTGGCCCACTGCGGGTCCATGGTTCCACGTGTTTTAAACGATACTGGCCCACTGCGGGTCCATGGTTCCACGTGTTTTAAACGATACTGGCCCACTGCGGGTCCATGGTTCCACATGTTTTAAACGATACTGGCCCACTGCGGGTCCATGGTTCCACGTGTTTTAAACGATACTGGCCCACTGCGGGTCCATGGTTCCACATATTTCTCTGCCTCTCTTGTAGCCTTCACTGAGCACATTATTCAGTAAAATTGCGTAGTACTCCCATACGGTCTCTATATGAAGTTAGACGCGCGAGTCCCACATAATAGGCTTAGGCACGTGATAAGCCTGACGATACGAGGGGATCATTAGTGATATATTATTTACATCACATCACGTCTCTTCGTGTACATGATAAATGTATGTGAATAAT
This sequence comes from Oligia fasciuncula, assembly GCA_963082905.1. Taxonomy (NCBI): domain Eukaryota; kingdom Metazoa; phylum Arthropoda; class Insecta; order Lepidoptera; family Noctuidae; genus Oligia; species Oligia fasciuncula. The sequence continues at coordinate 14,441,035 of OY720398.1, forward strand.
TATTTCGGGTTCATGAACTCGACATGTAAAAAGCTTATGGCCCTTCAGTCGAGTTTGAGAGTTATTGGGCACTCTGAAAATGTCCGTCGCAACTACATAATATACATAATACTACATACATAATATATAATACTATGCCTGTAATTCCCGAAGCGTGGTGTACCTATAGTAAACCTGAAATCGCGAAAACAATATAAGCTGTTCCCTACATTTATGTTCGCATAACTCGTCAAAATGTAGGAACCACTGATTTTTTTCGCGATTGCAATCTCCCATTTCCGTTTGTCGCATGTTTTAAATTTCAACCTGTATAATAAGAAAAGACAAAAGAACGATAACTGATTAACTATGTATAGTAAAAGGAAATAAAATATCACGTAAGATATTGGTAGCAAAACCACTGCATTATACTACTTTATTCAGCTGAGATTTTGCGCAAGAAGACATAACAAGAAGCTGAACAGATTTTTTTGTCATGCAGTAGAATATTCTATTATGAGAGTATCATAAAACTTTTTGCGCAGTAGGTACCTCATTCATAGTGCAGTGACTATGAGCCGCAGTATTCGCAGTATCCGCCGTATCCGCAAGTTGGACGTGAGCCTCATGCACAATGTGGTTCATCAGCGTTATGTGTCCGAATCATAATCCCTTTATGTGGGTCAGCCGTGTGGACGCCGTTAGTGACATAAATGTTTTAGTGTTATTCTTATTTGTTTTTATTATCTTGTTTCTTTATTTATATTAATGTGTCGGGGAATGTTTTATTTCTTTGACCTCTCGGATAAGAATTGATTTCCGAATATTTATGTCAAACCTCGTATTAGTAGTTTATTACAGAATCAAATAGCTAACTAACCTTTGCAATTGAAAACGTGCCCAAATAACTCATAACAACTCTCAATAACGCTTTAATATTTATGCGGAACGACCAAAACTTTTATTTAACATTTCCATCGAAAATATTCTCTCTAACGGCAAAAAAACATATCCCACGCACTCTATGGAACACTATCAATTGGAGCGTGAGACGCATTCACAATTCGGATCATCGTCTATTATATCCGCGTATCCGAATAGCCGAATATCCGAGTAAATAGGTCGCGACTATAGGTCACCGTTTTTGGCTGCATTGCGGTGGAGCCAGACTATTGGCAGAGAGCTACTGTTTAGCGAATGAGAAACTCATCTAGGTAATAGGTCGGTCTTGGTTTACTTAATAGATTAAAGACGAGACACGAGCAATGTCGTTCGCTTTTATTGCTGGTACCTACGCTAAAGATGTATGAGACGTTTTGTATGTACGAGTACTTTCAGAGTTTTTGTGTAGGGCAAAGTGACGAATAAGTACTTCGGTGACTGATAGGTACTTGGTAAAAAGCTCGATTAAGATACACTGAGTGAGGCTTAGTGATATGCCAAAAAATGGTTCTGTGTTTATATCTACAACTAACTGCGAACCGCGGTTTCACCCGCGTAAATGTCAATCCCGTGGGAATATCGGGTAGGTTTTTAGGGGTTAGGTTTTTAAACCTAGTAGCCTACATGTTAATCCAGGGTGTCAGCTACCTCCATACAAAATTTTATAAAAATTGGTCCAGCCGTTTGAGCGTGAAGAAGTAACAAACATATAAACACACCCCCACACACACGTCATAGACTTTCGCCTTTATAATATTAGTGTGATGTGTTGAATGGTATACAGAAATAAATAATACCGGACCGACAATTTGGTAAATAATATTCTATCCCATCATCGCGTGTTTTCGTCTAAAATATGTCGTCGCCATAAAACGCTTCGATTATAGAGGCATTAGCACTAAATATATAATACAGCATGGTATGAGGTCACACAAGTAGATTTCAAACTAGTGCTGCACTAACGTCGAACGTGATGAGAAAACTAAACGCCGATAATACTGGCAACATTCGGCTCGGCGTGAACTGGCAACACCGGCAAAAACTAATGTTACATTCAGTGCCGAGTAGGGATTTAACAAGCCAACGGTAGCTGGATTTCGCATATAAACTGAAGATACGTGGAATGGTGGATCGATTACATTCACTAAAACGAAATTAGAAACTAAACCCGGATTTGCCGAGCTTCCGAGTAGCAATTTGTGCCGAATTTCCGAGCAGACGTGCCTTTTAACAAAGGATGGCTTTTGTTTAAATAATGTTTGGGACTGCTTTTGTTTTGTTTCTATTCTGTTAGTTTAATTGGGCGTTGCGCAATCTCTTGCAGGGATTTTGTGTCGATTGAAGATCATGAGAACAATACTGTAGACTGAAATGCAACGTGAAATTTTTTGTCATTTTGAAAAGCCCTACATTTTGCGTCAAAAAAATCTAAATTAATAGTAAAGCTGAAGAGTTTGTTTGTTTTAACGGGCTAATCTCTGAAACTACCAGTCGAATTAAAAAAAAAATATTTTTGTACTTGATAGCCCAATTCTTGAGGAAGGCTATAGGCTATTTAATATCACGTAACAGGGTCCTACAATGGAAGCAGAGCAAAAAGAAAAAAGTCAGAAAGAACGCTAAGTGAAAGCGAAGTATAGAGCGGGCAGGCGATGCGATGCGACAGGGTGGGTCGGGGAAACAAGAAATTTCACGCGAACAAAGTCGCGGGCAGACGCTACTAGGTACCATTATGACCGCAAACTACAATATAAAAAAAACTGTAATCTTTCTCAACACAATCCATCAAAATTCGGTTAATTTGCGAAAACAATTACGTGATTCATACAAACAACAAATAGGAGAGAGTTCCATGCTATTTTAATATTCACGTTTTCACAAGGCTTATTTTCAGAGCAAATACTCTCGGGGCGAGGATTTTAACAGGCGTTATATTCGCAAAATAAATATTCGACCGACATCAGGTGCTTGTCAAAGTGTCATCGCCACACGTATCGCACGTATGAAACGTATTAGCGTATCTGACAATACGCCGCGTATAGATACGCATTTGAGCGTATCGCTTTTGATGGGTTATAATTTAGAAGCCAATACTTGTAGTATATAATATTTTCAAAGGTTCCAAATAGGTAATATTATGGTGATGTTCGGTTTAATGATTTGCAGACCAGTCATGCTTTGAGTGATTAGAGGATTTCCATTACCAGAAAGTTAAATTAATTCATATTTATGAAGACGGTGCAGAAAACCTCAAACGGCGCGAATATAACAACCTTATTGGGAGCTATATGTTTGAACCATTTGAGGCTGAAACGCCGTAGGGTCCGAGTGCTCATCGAGTATTTCGGGACATCAGCAAGCGGTTGGTCGCCTCTTCCCGTAACCAGAGGGCTGGCCTATTTTTAGGTCAAAGATGCCAGCCACTTTTGGGCACTTTTCCCACTGACAGCGATGTGGATGTATTTTTTTGATGCCCAATAATAATAATAATAATAATAATAAAATAATAATATATAATATTCCACAACTATCACACAACGCCGTCTAGTCTCAAGCTAAGCAGAGCTTGTGTTATGAGTACTAGACAACTGATAAACATACTTATATATTTCTAAATACATACCTATATAGATAAATTACACCCAGACACAGAACAAATGATCATGCTCATCACACAAACAATGAGCTCTTTTTTTATATTTGTGTATTATATCTGTATATTATTATTATATACTTGTACATAATAAGAATAATAATAATAATAATAATAATAATAATAATCATTTATTTGCTCGGAATGTAGGTATTTACAATAAGGTGGTTACAGAAATGTTGAAGAAGCCTTGTACATTCTACCATTTTGGCATGCAAACATTGATGCAGTTCATCATTAGTTCATTTTCATTCATCTACAAACACAACTAAAAAGTATCAGCTAGAAAGTCCGATACGGAGTAGTAACACTTATTCAATAAGAGTACAGTTAGTTTCTTTTTGAAACTTGTTACTGGTTCCTCTTTTATAGAATCAGGAATGTGGTTAAAGATAGTGGGTGCCATACCAAAAACACTTTTCCTCAATAAAGCTGTTCTATATTTCCCAGTGCGTAACAAGTTTCGGTATTGAGATCGTAAAGTTACATCTCGGTATCTGCTTTCCGATATAGATAAAAATAGGTTTCTGTTACATTTAACAAAAAGAGCAATTTCCAAAATGTAAAGGCAAGGAAAAGTCAATAAATTATAGTTTTTAAAAATTGGAACACAGCTGTCAGTAACTTTCAAACCAAATATTTTGTTATTATTTATGCAATGTTAAATAATAATAATATGTAGCAGGACTATAGGGGGCTTGTGGCTAAGTAATGACTGCCACACGGGTTGATCGATCAGGTTAAGCTACGCTTGCCGCGGTTGGTCCGTGGATGGGTGACCATCTTTACATACCAAGACCTCTCCGTAACATGGAAAGCACGTTAAGCCGTTGGCCTCGGCTGTCATTCGTGGATCTTTGACAGTCGTCATGGGTCGTCAGAAGCCCGAAAGTCTGACAACCAGTGTTACCAAGGGGTATCGTATTACCCACTACCCAGTAACTAGGTTGTGGAGGTCAGATAGGCAGTCGCTCCATGTAAAATACTGGCATTCAGCTTCATCCGGTTAGACTGGAAGCCGACCCCAACATAGTTGGGAAAAAGGCAGGCAGATGATGATGTAGCAGGACTATAATTTAGGTACAACAAAAGATACAATACCACAATGTTTCTGTATCTCTCTATGTCTGTACTCGTATCTTGCAAGCTATATAGTACATTAAACTGCTATTACCTACTAAACCGCTTCCCAGATCCCTCAGCATCTCACAAGAAAGGGGTGTTACCTTCAGTACAAGTAAATGAGGCAAGCGAGTGATGAGTGCTTTCATCTTATTACAGTCTGCAGTCAGATTACATTATAGCCGAGTGGATGGGCGTGTGTAATACTATGTGAGGTACATTATCGTGAGGGTTCATTGGACTTAAGTATCTTCGTGTAGGTACCTAGATGAAGAGACGGGGTGTACCTACCTAGATGTGGTTGTGTGTACCTACACACAGAGACCGGGTGTTTTGTAATGGTAAGATTGTCACTAGAAGTATAAAAAGAGGTTTGAAGTAGAAATTGTTGTTTTGGAAGGGAATTCAGGGGCGGCTCGTTCTTTTGGCCAAGTTAGCATTGCTTTCCACGTAGCTATGCTGCTAGTTTTCTAAGCACGTAAGCTCAGGTAAATGATAGTGATGTGCTGCTGCAATACGTTAAATGACCTTGATGCATTGATTCTTGCATAATTTTAACGACGGTCTCCTCCTTGGAAGAACCGCCGTCATAAATATTATAAACCTTGGTGTCAAATTTGAAATAATAAAGGTAGGAAAAAATATTTCAGCTGCGACAACAAGCTGAACTCCCCAGCAACCCTTCACTCTATATGTAGATATATTTGCGAGATATGGTCAGTATACTAGTTATAAGCTATACTCATATTTGCCTGAACTAATACTGGTAATCCTGACGGAGTGTACCTAGACCTAGTATAAGTCCACACGACAAATAGACCGTTCACCCGTCTAGACGATATTTGTCATAACGTGACGTTTTGTGGGTGTAGTCAAGTGAGGAAGGGAGTATGTCAGGAAGATGGATAGCAGAATCATATATCAAATGCCCGTAGAACTGCAAACAGCGTTGTGGTTCTAGGCTTGTCTCTAGAATACAGTGAGCGTTTGTTTGGGTGTTTGTATGATAAACAAATGAATGTGTATGGCATGCATATACACACACATATGTATACCCTGCCTGCTTGTAAATGCATAGCTAGATTATTGTATGATTGATGATTGTATGCTAGATATCCGCCGAATTTTAAGGACTGCACAAATTCCCAAGTAATTCATACGCCGTTTCACCCATGAATGCAATCAGTGTTGGCAATTTTAGTTCGTCCTTCACAGAATTCACGACAAAGTACATATCCAGCCTATCACAGTACGACTGCCAATTCCCGTTCTTCATGTCGAATTCGTCAAATTTCGCCATCCTCGTCGCCATTGTGGAATAAAACAACGATGTGGTCCGCACAACAATATTTTATTGACTGGCTTGCGCGGTCGGCCTACAATACATTTATACAACAAACTCCTATTTTAACTTAGAAATACCCTACATTACAGTAATGTGCTACGCGTTTCACGCTTTGGTGCCAGTCAGGCTTACTTTTGTGGCTTCCTTCACGATGCTACGTTGTTTTATTCCATAGATTGGTTGATTCATACAAATCTCCTAATATCAAAATTGCCATATTATGTTAATTGTTGAAAAAAGTGTGACCGTAGTTTCTGAGCTAAGAAAACAAGTTGGCATTACAAGAGCAAATCTTTCTGTATTCAAGTATGTAGGTACCTACAAAGAAATTTAGCTTTTATGAACACCTTGGACTCAGACCAAATAAAAAGTCAAGACATAACGCTGCGAATAATACAGTGAAGCATGCAAAAACTACACCTCCGCTCTGTGCATACACGCTCACACGCACACATTTACAATCAAACTACACCTCACTATGTGCACACATGTTTACGAAAACGGCCTCACTTTACTGTTGACAGCCCTCGGTCTTGGTTTTTTATTTGGTCTGAGACCTTGGACAGGTAAAGACTACTATTTAAAATACCTTTCTCCAAAATCATGCACCATGCAAAATACTTATCACCAAAAAGTACAAACTTTTCCAACCCCACAAGAACTTCGAGTCAAAACCCCATTAAAATAAAATTTACAACTGCGAGTGCAATTAAACGAACGTCGGGTATTTACCCATAATCTGTTTATCGGTGATTCATTGCAGCGGTGTCACCAACAGAGTCTGAGGGGGGACGGTGATCAATACCAGTTGTCTAGACTAAGGTTATGAATCACGGATTGTACCTGGTACTTGTGGAGGGGAGTTGTAAGTAATGCAACGGGTACGAGGGTCTTGTTATGGATGTTCGTGACGACTGAGGGGTAATTAGAACCAGCTAGGGATATAATAAGTATTGTCAGTTTAGCTTTTCAAAGTTTTAGTGGCCAAAGTCACGATACAAAAAGTTTGTATGTTCAGGAAAATAAAAAGGTCTGCGGCTATTTAATTTACGATGTACTGAGCAGTTTTATAGATTTGTTTTGTTGTAATTAAACAATGTTCTATCTCTTTCAGATAGAACATTGTAACAACATTGTTTTAATTAATTGTGTTGTGTTGTTGTTTGTGTGTAACGCAGCTATTGCAATATTATTTTAGACAAACCTATTGAGGTTTTTTTGGTATTTCTGTGTATATTATATTGTTTTTGATCTTTAATTAATAAACAATAAAAAAGTACTTACCTACTAATCTACCTTCGCCCAGCAGACAACGTACGATAATGATGAAAAAAAATTTCCTCAACAAAGTTATTTCATTCAAAAAGGTTATACCTACATATTTATTTTGAGCCGACAGTTCTTGCTTCATTTACCGAAGTATATATATTCGTAACTACCGCATAAGTATAAGTACACATATGTATCATTTTAAAGCACACAACAAAACCGAATACGCTTATATTGTTATATATATACCTACGTTTGCTCTACGCGTAATCGCTCCATTCTCGGCAACGTTTGCTCGTTAAGCGACGAGCCATCGCTTCTTCCAAGCGACTCGTATTTGAACAGTGTATGTAGTTAATAGCTTAATATCTGTAATGTGCTCGCTTAGCTGAAGCTATCTTTATATAGGAAGAAAGTCGTTTCGTAAGGAATTTAAGCATAAAACGGTGTAAGAAAAAACTGATATTCATGATCTTTTTCGGTTATTCTTGTGTAAGTGCAGACGCTAGCACATCAAGCTACTACAATCTGTTAAACTCTAATAAATTTTCAACTTCATCGCTAAAGCATAAGGTTCAAGGTTGATTGGGAATTGCCATGTGTCATAATACTTCTGTCCGCAAAATATTCACAATCTGAATCATTTTGAAGGATATTGCTTGATTGCTTATTGATAAGAAATCTATTGCTTCATATGTTCGAAAAATTTGTCTGCTCAACAACGTTGAACAGTCAAATTGAAAACCATTGCTACTGTTAGTGTGTTACGCAATTACCCCGCTGTAGCTTCATATTAGTGAAGGAATTTTCGGAATAGTTAAGAAGATTAACAGGACATACAAACTCACAAATTTTACCTCTTTATTATTGGTACTTATAAAGCAACAATGGTATGTGTCTTTAAGCTTTATTTTAACTCAGGTAGATCTCTTGCTTTGCATATGGAGGGAGTAATATCTCCATAAAGCACCAATCAATGTTGAACACATGCCTTGCATACCACTCACGGCAGATTGCATCGGGCATAGATTACAGACGTACTCGACCGGGACTGGCAGCCTCTCGAGACAAGCACAACACACACATCAAGCGTACTGTACGATTTATTGATGTTCCGGCTAAGAATCTTCCAACACATGTCCATACTTCCATAGCTACTAAGTATATTATATGTGTAACTAATATTTTAAATGTGAAATTAAGTTTGTTTGTTTGTTACCTTTTCACGCCTAAACCACTGAACCGATCCTCCTGAAATTTTGCATATATGTTGTCAGGTGTACAGAAACGGACATAGGGTACCTTTCATCCCGATAAAAAGTGCTGTTCCCGAGGAAAACCACAATAACGTTATTACGATAATAGATGGCGCCACGTGTCTTTCGAATAAAAAACAGGACAACGTCTGTCGGGTCAGCTAGTCTATTATAAATATGAAAGTAATTCTGTCTGTTATCTTTTCATGCCTCAACGGCTACATGGATTTGGATGTTTGGCCAGGGATAGACCAAGAATTGGATTAGGATCAGGGCATAAAATACTTTTAATCCCGTTAGTACATTCTCATGGGATAATTTCCAACTTGCACGCGCGCAAAACGGTGAAGAAAAACATCGTAAGGAATATAACCAAAAATTCCAAGATATGTGACATCTACCAACCCGCCCTGGGCCCGCGTGGTAGATTATAGTCCTCTACATCTCGAAGAGAGGAGGCCTGTGACACAGCAGTGGGAAAATTATAGGCTACGCGGTCAAAGCCGCGGGAAAAAGTTAAAGTGTATAAAGCAACATTGATACACTACCGAAAATGCTGCTATTACATGGTAAAAACAGCAAATCCATTACGAAATCCCAACAGGAATTGGTTGAACAAAAAGACCTTTGCAATTCAAATGATTGTCACCGTTTACTCGGCGTACAAAAATAATCGAAAATAAAGCTCCCGATTGCTGCAAACACATTAAAAAGCAATAGATTGCGAGCAATTAGCGCGTTTCGGTGCCATCGAGTGAGGGGAAAATCGAGCAAAACATCACGATGCAATTTCCGAACGAACGCTCCGCTCGCTCGCTCCTCGTGCATCGCAATATGATGTCGGCGGCGCCGCACTAGTGTTATTGACGATGCGCGGAAAACCGATGGAAAAATTTCGTGCGGAATTTCAAATAAGAAGACTTGCAAAGTTTATGAGATTCCGAGGTTTGAAGTTTTACAGGAATATTCTGGGATCACGTTAAGTTTTAAATGCTTACTCAATGTTTTTGACGTAGGTACAGTACGGACTCCAAAACACTAAGGTTGTCTCACTTTCTAGTTCTAAACGTACTCTAAAGCCCTGGATAACAACGGGGGCTCTAAGATGTATCAGGCTTAGAAACAAATTGCAGCTACAGTCGAGGAGAGACCCTTATAATGTTATTTTGATCATAACATATAAGCGTTATCGTACATTTTGCTCAAATCTTATTAAGAAACTCAAAAGACATTATAATAAGAACCAAATTCTAACTTCTGTGAAAAATCCCAAGCTACTTTGGCGTAAAATTAACGACATAACCCATTATAAAAAACCCAAGACGTCTAATGTACACCTACTTCAAATCACACCGCATCCTCTCGACTCTTTAAACCGCGTAAACCACTTCTTTGTAACAATTGGGAAATCATTGGCGGAAGAAATCATGACTCTATCTGGGCAAGGACGCAGACCTGCTATTAACACTTCAAATACACCATCACAAGCCAACTCATTTGTGCTGCTGGAGACAGATCCGGCGGAAGTGGATGCTACACTCATGGCACTTGACTCAGCAAGTGCTTCAGGGTGGGATGGCATATCAGTTAGTTTCCTTAAGTTATCTAGAGACTTTGTAGTTCCTCTCATTAGCAAATTAACCAATCTGTGTTTTGAAACGGGTGTATTTTGTAATGCGCTGAAACGATCTATAATCACGCCTGTGCACAAGGATGGGGACAAAAGCGATGTCAACAATTACCGTCCGATCTCCGTCTTACCATCACTGTCAAAAATAATAGAAAAAATAATAAATAAAAGGCTTACAAATTACTTGAATAAATATAATATCATTTCCGACTCACAATATGGTTTCAGACGGGGTCGTTCAACTCAGGACGCGGTAATAGCGTTAACGTCTGAAATTACAGATAAGGTAGACAAGGGATATAAATGCGTTACGGTGTTCCTAGACCTGAAGAAAGCATTTGACACCGTATCTGTTCCCATCCTTGTGCAGAGACTTGAGGCTATTGGGATCAGAGGCAAGGCTCTTTCTCTTTTTGACAGTTATCTCCGGGGTAGGAAACAACAGGTTAAGCTGGGTAACTTGTGCAGTAGTGAGGAAAATGTTGTTTTCGGTGTTCCGCAGGGCTCAGTGCTCGGCCCACCACTGTTTCTGGTGTATATTAACGAGCTCTGTAACCTTCGAAGCAGTGGTGGGAAAATCTTCTCATATGCGGACGATACGGCTATTGTCTACTTTGACGACACTTGGGAAGGGGTACGTAATAAGGCTGAACAAGGGTTAGTGGTCATTGATAGATGGCTCAAAGCAAACTTGCTAACTCTTAATATTGCTAAAACAAACTACATTTGTTTCTCTCCAAGTGCAAGGTCTAAAGCATGTACTAACTTCAATATTCGTATCCATATGTGTACAAATAGCATAGGGCAGAGCTGCGACTGCAAACCCATCAAACAATTACCGTCGGCAAGATATTTGGGAGTTATAGTCGACGAGTGTCTGACGTGGCACTCGCATGTCGAGGTTATTATGTCGCGTGTTCGAAAATTTATATGGATTTTTTTAAATCTACGACATGTGATGCCTCAAAAGACACTCAATAACGTTTATATAGCACTCGCGCAGTCAGTAATCACATATTGCTTACCTGTCTGGGGAGGGGCCGCCAAAACTAAGTTTCTTGAGTTAGAAAGAGCCCAAAGGTCACTTTTAAAAGTAATGTATTTTAAGCCATACAGATATCCCACCCTCGATCTATATAGAATTGGTGGCCTATTATCAGTCAGGAAACTATACCTATTAAACATCATTCTATACTTACATAAAGACCTTCCAGTTAACTCAGAAAGCCAGGCAAGGAGGAGAAAAGATACTGTGGCCTCCTCTACACCGGTCCGTACGGTTTTTGCAAGGCGTCAGTATGTATGCCAATCAGCCTACATATACAATAAAATTAACGCTAAACTTAAGTTCCACCATGAGGTCTCGCATCAATGCAAAAAAGTTATAACTGAGTGGTTAAAAACTCTGAATTACGAAGAAACAGAGCATATTCTAGTCAGGCTTACATAAATACTTCTCTTCTCTATCATAATGTTATACATTGTGATCACCTAATTGTATCTTTAACTTCGATTTATAATGGCACTATCAGCTAACAAATAAACTCATACATAAACACACTAACACACACCCTAACATAAAACACACACACAAACAAAAAAACCCACCCCCACACACTACTACAGTCACACAAACACATACTCACAATTGCACAATACACAGTGCTGCTAACTACTTTTTATGTCATTGTTTTTCTTTTTGTTTCTAAATTAGTTCAATTATTTTTATTAGTTTAATTTTAATTGTTACAGAGTCTCAATAGTGTATAAGCTAACAATTAAGGGAAAGTGCGAGTCAACCCCAACACAAGTATTTTTAATTACTTACTGGGGCTGTCTCAATCACATCTGCAAATGTAACTGTTTGAGACCCAATAAACAATTTTAATTTTTAATTTTTAAGGTACTTTCAGCCTGCCGGCAGGAAATCAATAACTCCAAGGTTTCACTGTGACCTTAGAAAAGTTGACATGTATCGTATCCTACCGGTAACAGCACAAAATGCAATAATGTTCAATTATTCATTCAGCTTTCAGTCCATTTAGTACCAAAATTCCCACAACAAAAAAAGACCGAAAGTAATTTTCTTGAAAAAAAAAATCGTATTCCAGCCGTTACACGTAGACAATATGATTGAAATAAATACTCAGCCATTACGGTGCGTGATAAAATTTTATATTCCGCATTATTTACCGCTCACAATGGAGGCAGATAGTTTAATTCAATAGGTGCATTGTTCTGCATTACGGGAACGCGTACGCTCTTGACGGGAACACCTCAGTAAATGATTTATTCTACGAAGAGGTGGGTGGGTAGTTTTATAATATTTTGTTTCATGACGTCGTAAAGAGCTTCTGGTTCGTGGAAAGGTTCATTATTAAAACTCTACTATCGGTTTATTGAGATGGTTAAGTTACAAAGTCTCTAGAGAGGAAATATTATTAGACTTTAAAGTAGGATATTTCATAAAGTTTATTAAAGTAGGATATTTCATATAGTTCCTACCTACATTCGATTTTACGGCGAATTTTCAATATAAGTTTTCTCGGAACGCAAACAAGATTGTTTAATGCTTTTGATTTTCTACCACAATAGGCTACTGGCAGTGGTTGGAATTCATCGAAGAATTTCAAAGGAATATTTCTACAACAATTTTCATGCACATGTAATCGGAAAACTACTTTCCTTAAACGCTGAATTTCATTTCACTCTGCTCAAATATACTCGTTCCTACAACTGCATGCAATTGCATACGACCACAGAAAAATGTCGTAGATATTCGTGAACCCATGTAACCTGGCTGATTGAAAACAGCAATCACCTACGAGCGGCTGTCGTATTGATTGCATGCTCTCCGAAATTGCAGGGTTATCGAAAAAAGCCGTGTAACTGTCGAGCGCAGATGGGTTTAGGATTTTAATAGCGGATGAAGTCAAGTGGAAGGATTTTCTAGTTAAATCTGGTTATTTCGATACAGTTATGGTTCCGTATTTTTTGGTATTTATAGTAAACTTTATTGGTAAATTAATGCATGAGCTCTGCATGTCATATTATGCCAAGATTATGGTCATGGCAAAAAATCACTAGTCTCAAACTCAAAGCATTTATTTAAATTAAACCAATTACAGGCAATTTTGGTGTGTCAAGGAATTGATCTTAAAAGAAAGATGAAGGTAGTTTGCCCATTCCAAGCGTAGTTGGTTCCGGGTAATTGAAGGCAAATAAGTACCTAACTACTAAAAAGAAAATTATTATAAAAAAAATGGTTGCCTGTAAAGTCGGTTTTACGGGCGAAGATTTTACGTGACAACGACCGATCATCCGATCATAGTTGAGTGGGAGAGAGACGCAAGGCATTCGGCGGGCCTCTCTCTCGTTCGGTGACTCATCGTAACGTTACCGAGCGTTACACTTTTTCATAAGTGACTCCCAGTCGCAACCTAATTTAAGACGTTGTCACGTCAAAAACACAAACCTCGAGTTTCGTGTGTTTGAACTTCGTTTTCGCATTTATTTTTCTTTCAATTTAACCGGTTCCCTGAAAAGTTAGCAAGCTAAAAACCCCTTTATGTTTAGACCTGTTTACTTGAGAAGCCTCCGTGATTCATTCCATTAGCCTTTCATCTTCACCAACAATTACCGTCAAGGTATAGTGTACACTATACAGCCGTTGTAAAAGTAAGTCTACACTAGTAGCTACAGTTTAGTACAAACATATTTACCCTATAGAGCTATGATAAACAGGGTGTAAAGTTCACTCATACTCTTTCGAAAAGGGAGGATCCTCCGACCAGACGGGTGTTGTGTCTGGCGGGCAACTGCCCGATGATTCATGTCAGGCCGTTGTATCTATGCTAGTTGCGCGGTAAACACTGCTTGCGAGATGAAGAATTTTGCGTGACGTCAGTATGACGCGTTATTCGCATGTATATTTTTGTACTAAAGGAATACGTCAAATTACAAGTCTCGCTGTCCCTTACCGAAATAATGTGCGGTATTGTGCATTTAACATCTTTGCATGCGTACTTAGGAGGATTGTTTCCAGGGTTCATGTTTGCATGTGTGTGAATTTGTTTATTGCACCATATTTTCAATTAATATTAATATTCCACAACTATCACACAACGCCGTCTAGTCTCAAGCTAAGCAGAGCTTGTGTTATGAGTACTAGACAACTGATAAACATACTTATATATTTCTAAATACATACATATATAGATAAATTACACCCAGACACAGAACAAATGATCATGCTCATCACACAAACATTTGTCCTGGGTGGGAATCGAACCCACGACCTCCGGCATAGCAGTCATAGTCACTGACCACCAGACCAATTGTACCACATTTGAATATTTAAACCGATACTGTACGAGAAAATCACTTTTGTTTTTTGCGTGTTTGTAAATATATTTGCATGTGACTGTAGTACATACAAAGTAGGTAGAACGGAAGCCGCGTCATCGAGTGGGCGGCTCGAGCCGCGCGGAGGCGGCGTTGATTATATTTATTGGAAAGCTTTCTTCCTGTCACAACTTGAGGTATTGTGTAAGTTTTTCATGGCATCGACATAACGATAATGATAACTCCGTTTCTTTTTATTTTGCACCTGTTCTTTGCAAGGCTAGTAAGAAATGACGTGTGAGAAAAGATACAGACCCTTGTATTATCATTATCACAGCTCAAGATACAAGATCATGATAAGGTGCCTAAGTGAGATCGTAGTTAGTAAAAAAATGTGACTCTTCACTAGGTACAAATTTTTTATTAACCGTACCTATGGCAGGCAGGTACTTACCTATGACAGATACTGATACAGTAATAATATGATGTAAATAAGTACCTACCTACTTATACTACTACACTACTACTACTTAGGTACTTATACTTATTATGTAAAAAATTGTTTCTGTGAATAAACACTTTTTAATTTTTTTTTTTTCATTTTAGGAACTTATTTCTTGAATGCAGCTACTGAAAACCCATCCTCATTCTAGGGCTTCACCGAAATAACCCTACGTGTAGGTATTTATTATCATTATTTCTTTTAATAGATCACATTCACTGTTCCGGAACATGTCTTCTGCTTGACCGCGGATTGATACTCAGTAGGTATGTTACACTATATTGTACACAGGTAGAAACTCAATGGTATGGAAAATCACAGGATCTATCCCTACTAAGACTAAGGTAGGTACAACATAGGTATCAAGTTCATGTATATTGTATTATCTAGTTAGTAGATTTGCGAATCAGTTTACTTGAACGACTGGAATGTGGGGTAGGTACTAGTATAGTGCAGCTGTGAGCTATCTGGAGCAGCTTAGAGGGAAATAATTGCTATAATAGATTAGAGCAATTATTTACATTGACATTTTTGAATAAAACGGTCCACTTTCCTAAATATAAAATATTTTTTGTAACTGTGGTAGATTTCATAAAAAGACCACTCTAATTATGACGTCAGGCTATCTTTGTCTCTTTCAAAGCACATACGATTGACAGAAACACAACGCTGTATAAAATAACACCTTAATTTTGCATTAAAATTACATTTAAATTAATTACACTATTATTACCACCTTCATAAGCCCCCTTAACAAAAAAAAGAACATAATTATAAAATTACTGAACATTTTTCCGGCCGCCATTGCCTGAAGCGGCCTGGAAACTATAAGGGATGTAATTTTCAGCGCCGGAAGTGACCTATGTCGGCTACGTCGCGTATTTCCTGTCAACATCAAGTTTAATTGGTTTTCCGACGGGTTCTAGGTACTCTTACTGATGTACCTACTTGTTTGTATGTAGGTAGGTAGGTGTGCATCGCTCAAACTTGGAGAGCAATTAATAGTAGTAATAAAATATTGTGCTGCCCAGATAAATTACGTAAACGTTGAGGATTTATTTTTATGAAACAGTTGCTGCGCCCTGCGGTTTCACCCGCATAAGTCTCGATCCCGTGAGATTATCGAGATAAAAAGTATCCTATGTCCTAATTCATGTTATGGTCTACCCATGTGCCAAATTTCATCTAAATCTGTTCAGCTGTTTTAGCGGGAAAGCGCAACAAGCAAACATATAAAAAATCAAATCTTTTCTGTTTATATTGGTATATAATATTAGTTTAGAAAATGTATATTCTGTCTGGGTATGTACTTAGTAAGCGAAACTTTTACAACAAAGAGAATACCTACTTTGTATTCTTTTTGAACACTTATGTCTAATAACGAAATAGAGCAGCCATTTTTTTTATTCTCGTTATAGTCTCATGCTGAGTCAAAGCAATATTACGAACAACGTATTTTTCAAATCATTTTCTATTTCTACACTATAAACGACAAAGAAAAAGTCAATCTAGCACAAAATACGTTTATATTCTAGCACAATGTTCTGCAACATATCGATTTTCATTGTCAACTGCACCACAGTTGTTTGTTACTACACAAGCCGCTCAATAGGGTGGGTGCCCCAGTTGCGTGCCAACCTGATTGACTCGCTCACCTGGAACAAGGGGCATGCGTCGTATGTCTGAGCAATTTATCGAGTTTACATTTTTATGTTGACGTGCTCAGGAAAAGGCAGCCATTGATTTGCATGTTTTAGGCGTCGTGTCACGTTGCGAACAGTGATTTGATATTTTTTGTACGATCGTTTCGGCTATTCTATTCCATTTCAATGTAAAATATACTGTGCTCGTCCTACAACTACTGATATATGTTCAAATTATAGGCGAGGGCGCTGGCACCCGAAGCACAAGTTAAATCTTACTTTGGGCACCAGAACCCTTAGTTGTAACGTTGCGTAGTGTTTATATACTTAAGTGTTTTTGTGCAACTGAAAAGATATTTTTTTCTTTTTTAGTGTAAATGCGAAATGAATTGAACATGTGTAGGTACTTGTTAGAAAACCGATAACTTGGTTTTCCAATTCAAACAATTTTCATCAAATTATCTTTAGTTTTAATAAAGACACAGTTAATTAACTTTCTAACTGGCAGCAAACATAAAATCTAAACGAGTGGCAGTAAAAAAAACTACAAAAGATAAGACACCCGCTCAATAGCTTAGCCAATAAAAATAAACCTGAAGCCCGCTTAACCCACGGGTGTGGTCATGCGACTGACGAAACACGCGCTTTGACCATGAAACAAGGCACCCTAACCCTTCACTGGTCACGCAATATTCGTGTCAGTAAATTTCCAGATACTTATTCACCACTCCACTAAACCACAGACCATTAAAACTTCTGTTCCCTCTGTCCAAAGCAATATAAAACAAAGTTATTGATGGCTATGATTTGTTAAAAGCCAAATAGGAAGTACAGAGGTGAAAATCCTGTGAATTTACAACTAGAGAGGATAGAACACTATTTATTATGTCCGTTTTCACGTTAGCGCCGAATATACATAGCGTGAGGCTTTCGAGAGGCTGCCGTGAAAAATGTGCGCGCTGAAGGCTATTTATAACCACACTTTCGACCGCTGGCCGACAAATGGTGTATTCACCCGGTCTATTGGCTTTTAGGGTCTTCGTGTTATTATGTAAGCAAAGATATTTTGTAGATCGATAAAGAATTATGTCACTATTGATGTCATTGTTTTGTGATTTTTCAGTCTACTGAGAACTATTTTCTTAATCCGATACAAATATAAATAAATCAAGAATAATGTCGGGACTTATAGCGGGTATAAAAATACCCTTAATAAAGCCGAGAGTCACTTGTTTTTCCCGTTTTAATTACTTTTTTTTTGTTCCTGGGTACCTTCTGGTTACGTAGGTATTGAAGGTGAAAGTTCCAACTTTATATACTCCAACGACTCCTGTACCGTTGCATGCACCCATAATCACAATGTTTTTCCGTGCATTACGTTTCAAACCCTGCGTGATCGAATCAGAAATGAGGAGATCCGTAGGAGAACCAAGGTAACCGACATAGCCCGAAGAATTGCCAAACTTAAGTGGCAGTGGAGTGGGCAGGTCACATTGCTCGCAGAACAGATGGCCGATGGGGCCGAAAGGTTCTGGAGTGGCGACCGCGTACCGGAAGACGTAGCGTTGGAAGGCCTCCCACAAGGTGGACCTTGTGAAGGCCACAGGAACCCGTTGGATGCGAGAAGCACAGAACCGGTCGAAGCGCTTGGGGGAGGCCTATGTCCAGCAATGGACGACCGTCTTTCGGCTGAAATGATGACGTTTCAAACTACTGTAATCAGCGAATTTTCACACCAAAAATGGAAGTCGTTTCCCAGCAATTATTTTTGCACAAAGTTACTTAGTTTTTTGTACAGCCGGTCTATTCTGAAAAAAATCTCACCTTGAGAACTGAGGTGAAGTGAGCTATAAGTGAGCTGTCAGTAGTGTCACTGTCAATCCCAAAACATTAGGAGGAATGACAGCTCACTTCACCAAGTTTTCACGGTGTGATTTCTACAGAATAGCACTACTGCATACACAAATAAGGAAACATCGTGTGGAAACCGACATGGCCTAGAACCAAGAATTCGAAGACATGTGACATCTACCAACCCGCACTGGGCAAGCGTGGTAGATTACAGCCCACTCCCTCTCACCGAGAGGAGGCCTGTGTCCGATCATGAACATTATAGGCTAACTGTACTATGCCTGTGCCAAGGACGGTTTTTTCGAAATTTTGACGTTCAAAAGTGCCTATTTGTAATAAATTATTTGACTTTGACGGCGTCGTGAAGCGTCCTTTATACCTACGCTAACATAGCATATAATTTTAATTTAAACAAGTTCTGTTATTCTCAACGAAGTCTAACTGTAGATTCGGTAGTCACAGCACAATGTTTTAATTATAACTCCAAAACACTGCGTATCTCAAAGTCATACTTAATTAACTAAGTGGGTACGTACATATGTAAAACAATGTTGTAACGTTAGTATTTGTTGAGGGGAGTTATTATTAGCATTCCTACTACCGCCTTGGTTAGACTGAAAGCTTCAACCGGAAAAGGCTGGGATGTTGTCTAATTATAGACCTATCATTAGACTGCCATTTACCAAGGGGTATCGTGTTACCCAGTAACTGGGTTTTGTCGGTCAAAAGGGCAATTCTCGTAATTTCAAGAACGTTCACAGTCTGATCTCAGTCTCAATCTGTCAAAGATACCTCTAATTTCCCTATATATTTTTTTTACAAGTTTTTGACATTTGCTTGTCGACAAGATGACACTGCGACTAGATTTTGAACGTTTTAAATTACGAGAATTGGCCTTCTGATTAGCAGTCACTCCATGTAAATACTGGTGGTTGGGTTTACATTCTGTAGTCAGCATGGTAGTCAAGTTAGATACCACATTAGATTAAATATCATTGTTTTCTAATTTACAACACCCCTTATAGTTCTATAACAAGTTAGATATGGGAAGTTCGTGCCTGTATATTAATAACAAAAAAAACAAGGCGCAGTTGCATGACGTATAGGTAATTACCGACCTGCATGAACAGTCATTTTCTGTGTTGCACTAATAGCCTAATTATTATTGCTTATAATTAGAACGAAAAATGTTTAATTCAATGTTCCAGAAATTGACTGTGTTCTCTTCTTCTTCCTGCCCTTATCCCATGTTACTTGGGGTCGGCGCAACACGTTTTCTTCTTCCATTCTCCCCTGTCAACCGTCACGCTATCATTCACTCCCTTCTCTTTCATATCATTCCTCACACAATCCATCCATATTTTCTTCGGCCTTCCTCTCCCTCTCCATCCATCAACATTGACTGTGTTCATTCATAATTAAGATTACTTTCTTTTTAAACCACCACCAAGCCTGCTCCTATATTAACACCCTCATTTTACGGCAATTTTAATAAGAAGAGACTTAAAGAAAAGGCGACTTTTTTTATATATCTGTGTAATAAGTATTTTTTTCAATTTAAATTTTCCCACATATGGGGGGGTTATCAAGTGGAATTCCAGACTTTTTTTATAGATTCCACTTATACTCCTCACGGGGACTTTCAGGGGGGATTTGTGATATTATAAGCCGGCACAGGCATAGTATAGACAGCGTATAATGTTCCCACTGCTCGGACACAGGCCTCCTCTCGGTGAGAGGGAGTGGGCTGTAATCCACCACGCTTGCCCAGTGCGGGTTTGGTCGATGTCACATGTCTTCGAATTTTTGGTTGTAGGACATGTCGGTTTCCACACGACGTTTCCCTATTTGCTCATACAGTAGTGCTATTCTGCAATAATCTCAACGTGAAAAACATAGATGAAGTGACCTGTCATTCCACTTGCGGCTAGGGATTGACACCATTGACAGCTCACTTCACCTGTGTCTTCGCGGTGAGATTATCATAGAATTGATCGACAAGTCTACGAAATTGTGTTTATTACTACACTTAGCAGAAAGAGGACCACAGTTTTAATTAACAAGATCGCTTGCTCGATTGATTTACGTAGTTTGTTAATCCTTAAAAAAAATGATTATTTAGGATAAGCCTTAGTACATACTAAATCAATGCTAGGTGGCTATGCTATGCACGGGTCTCCCTTGTTTTGCCGAAAAGATTTTGCCAAATTATCACTTCCCAAACAATTTTCCGCATAATTTCATTTGCCAAATTATTACTTAGCAAAAAATCTCTTCACAAATAATTGTAACCCAAACCTAATGTTTGGCAAGTGAACGTTTAAACAATAACTTGTTTACCAACCAGTACTTTTACCAATTTTTATTTAGTCAAATATTTCATTTGGAATAACTCATTTTACGCAAAATTACATTTGCCAAATATTTAGTATCGTCAGTTTTCGCAGTTTTAAGGCAGCCATTTCAAGCATAAGATCTAACTTTGAAGACGTTTTATTACAAGGGTGTTTTTTCCACTTGGGACAAATTCTAAACAGGTAATAATAATATTAAGTATTCTGGTAGTATTTTTAAAAATAATTAATCTCGTCTAACTAGTTCAGTTTCGGGTAGACTTTTTTCCATTTTTTTTTTCTATATAATTTAGTCGTTTCTGGCACTCGCCGGCCGCTACCGCGGCACCGCTCGCTTCGCTCGCTCGGCTCGTGCGTAGGAGGTCGCAGTTTTAACCTAACCTATCCTAAGCATTTTTTTTTAATAATTAACCTCGTAACTAATTCAGTTCTCGATAATGTCCATTGCAAAAAAATTAAAATAGTAAGTTACAAATATTTTGTATTAAATAAATGATTAGTTTAAAATAAAATTGCATTTTTTAATTATTTAATTCCCAAAAAAAAAATTCTCAAAAAATCTTATTTATGCCTTTATATTTTTTGTCGAATCATTTGACCAAACGTTTATTGTCTAAAGATTTTTTGCCGTAATAAATCATTTGATTAAAGACCAAATGCCTAAATGACATTATCCTTAATAATATTCTGCCAAGTAAAAATTTGACCAAATGAAAAGGTGCATACTAAAATTATTCCAAACATTGCATTGGTATAATAAAAGGTTGCGAAAATTTGTTTGGGTAGTGAAATTTTGGCCAAATCTTTTCGGCAAAACGGCAGGATCCCGCTATGCACAATACTGTAGGTCAAACAACACTGTGGTCTACAACGCCACATGCGAATAAAGCGTCATACAGACGTCACGCAAAATCCTGCATCTCGCAAGCAGAGTTTACCGCGCAACTAGCATAGATACAAGGGCCCGACATGAATTATCGGGCAGTTGCCCGCCAGACACAACACCCGTCTGGTCGGAGGATCTTCCCTTTCCTATTGAGTATGAGTGAACTTTACACCCTGTTCCTCATACTTCTATAATACATTGAAACCCTGATCTCCAAACTAGGGGTGACCCTGTATCTTAGAGATCAGTGTCCCTCCGCAGCAAAGTCACAAGCCAACATTTGTAACTCATTGGTACAAAGGCTAGCCTCTTCTTCTTAGCGTATTGACGGCAAAAAGTTTAAATATTTTTGGCGCAAAATTCAGGTGCGCGAACTTTGCTCACTGACAGTCTTAAGATCATCAAGTGTCAAGGTGACAGGACATGTGGCGCTGGATGTAAGATGGGCTAGTGTCTGTGCCGCATACGCACTTGAGATCTGAACCATCTGTGAACCCATCATCTGTGGAGATTGTCTTGCTCCGGCCGACTTGGGTTCGAAATCTATTTAGAGCTAGCCTATTATAATTCTCATTCAAAATCTGCACTGAACTCCAAAATAATACCTTAATTACTAAAATCAAAATTTGTTGACACGTTCTAAAAGTTATTTTAGTTCCTGCCAGCGGTATGACATAAATACTGAGGCATCATGCGAGCTTACCCGGGCCTGTCCGGTACGTGTCCGGATTATATCGTAATAACACTATTTCTGGACAAAATGGACGCCGCGGAAAACACCGACCGTAATGATCCGAAGGCTTCAAATTAATTAAGTAACTTGTGATCGCCTGATCACTGTGGAGTATTTAGGTAATTGTTTTAGTAGGAACTTATGTAACGTTTTATTTATTTATTAGGCTCTTCAAACATGTTCCCACTGCTGGGTCGCGAGCCTCCTCTCTGTGAGGACACCATTACTTTACAATTTGTATATTGCAAACTTAAGTCTAAGCGATTGCTTAAAGACTTTTGTTTAAGCAATGGGGCACTTAGACTTATCAAGCTACTACAATCTGTCAAATTTCTTTAATAGATTTTCAACTTTATCGCTAAACCATAAGGTTCGGGTAGCTTGATGTGCTGACGTCTGTATAATAAGCGAAGATAATAACACAATTCAGTATTGAAAATAAATAATACATAGTTCGTTGTTAGTCTGGTCAGTCGAATGGTGATAGAAACTTTAAGTAACTAATTGGCTTTTCAAATGCTGACCAAGCCTTTTAACAGCAAATCTGTTGCCATGGTTTGAACGGTAATTCAGAAACCCCCGCGGGGGTTTACCTATTTTTAATTTGATTATATTATACCTAGATGTCGCTTTACGGGGTGACATACATGGACTTTTTAGGGTTTCGTATAGGTACGGTACCCTTAGAAGATCACTTCGTTATCCGTCTGCCTGTCCGTCATTCAAGACCCTTTTTCTCACAAACTTGTGAAGTTATCAAGTTGAAATTAATATTAAATACTCACGGCTGCAATCCCTTGAAACAGTGAAAAAATTAAACTTCTAAGTCAACGCAATCAAAAGATACGGGCGTTTATAATCCGAAAACAAAACCTACAGGGTTCCCGTTGAACTAGAATCATAAAATTTGGCAAGAAGCAGTGTCATGTAGCACAAGTAAAGGAAAAAATCCGAAAACCGTACATTTGTAGTTACATTACAAAAAAAAAAATTTAAAACAATTACATGCCTACAAATTTGTAGGGAACCCTCGGTGCGCGAGTCCGACTCGCATTTGAACGGTTTTTTTTTAATAACCAGGGGTTCAGAATCATGTACTGAATCCGTGGTAACAGGTTGCGTCGCAATGTCCCCCCCCCCACCCTGTATTTATTAATTATGTCTAAAGTGTAAATGGTAATCAAGAAGTACGAGTAGATAGTACAATTTATGCATGTAATAATATCTATGTTACTCTATAAGGTACTGTCTAGAGTCTTTAGCAAAAGACACTGGCTGGATATGTATACGTGTTCCATTCGAACGTTCGTGCGAGTATTCAAATATTTTAATATGGTGTTTTAGTTCTATAGAGTGAGTTCTAGAAATATCGTGAAGCTGTCTGTATGCTGCTGTGTGTTAGTTCCAAGTCAAAGGCCTTTCAATTATACACCAAACATAGGTGTACTGTGGAGGACCCGTCTGGACCTTCACAGTACTATGGACTCCGCAATAAACTAATCTCATTGGTTGATTAAACCAGTAAACCTTATTGAGCTATTAAAAACTGTTGCATGAATGCTTTAATATTAAACAAGTTGCTTCAGAAAGGCGTAGTCAAATTTAACGGTGACACTGAAAACTTACTCCTAGGGACCAACATTGTAATCGCAAAAAAAAATTCAACTCTCCCGTACAAAACTTCAATACCAACTCGACCTAAATGTGGGATGGCCGACTTTTTTTACGCGATTACGATGTTGATCCCATGGAGAAAGTTGTTCAGTTTGATAGTCTATACCACCACCTTTCTGATACACGCTGTATAGTTAGGCGATCATGAATACAAAGTATATTTCACCTGCAAACTTATATTAAAGTACCAACACTAACTGTATACTTAGCGCAAACTTTCGTCAAAAATACCATAGTTTAAAGAATAATATCTGAGTGAAGCTCTACCAAGTTTACTCGTTCCTCACAACTTTCAACTAATTCAACCAGAAACCATTTTACGAGTAATCATAAATCGTAGGAAAACGCAGCTTTGAGAGGAATTTCTTAGAGAAATGTTACCCTCTTCGGTGAAACGATTCTATTTTATAGTTCGTAAAATATTATTCTTGAGGTAAGTATAAAAAGCGGTTCGGTTGAGGTGTTATCAAACTTTTTAAGTTTTTGTAAAATCTTTTGCTAACTCGATTTTACGAATCATTTGGCTCAGTTAATGACATTTAACAAAGTTTAATCAGACCTGGGAGGTACAACACACTAACATTAGGAATGGCTTTTATTTTACAGTCCAACATCATTCATTGCGTTATTTATATTGTTGAGCAGACAAATTTTTCGAACATATGAAGCAATAGATTAGCAATATCCTTCAAAATGAATCAGATGATTGATAGTGTGTAAACAATCAGGGTAGCTACTGCTGAAAGTATTTGAAACGTTGTGTCGCTATCACAAAAAAGATAAGGCACCGTGTGTCATGTGATGTAGGTATCATGAAATAATCACAGTCGTCATATAATAAGCAAACACATCTTAAAAACCATAATTATAACAACGACGTACTAAAACAATCTCTTTATTCCAAAGAAAACATACCCAAAACTAATTAATCACAGCAACATCAATTCCTAAGTACCAATTCGATAACCAAGACGGTTCAACCAAATCACATACAACCCTAATCTGATCACGAAATAGCTAACCTAACTAATCTTCCTAGAACACCGTATTAGAAGCCAATACATCTGACGTCACAGGTCAAACTCGCCTAAGATACCCTATCTTCTTATAAATAAGGCCACTTCCAAAGTTATTATGTAAACAGGCGATCCTTTATAGTACATTATTTACGAGGACAACACGTTTTGAGCCCTTCGCTCGTAAGTCTCAATAAAGGATCGTTGAATATTTGTCGGACAATTTGTTGAACCGTATGTCGCCTTTATGCTATGAGGAAATTAAATTTTAAGTCAAGAGAAGAGTCTTTTGAAGTCGTTTCCTTTTTACAAGCTTTTATTTAACTTGTTTGTCATGAAAACCATCGATATTACTACATGTGTGATTGGTGCCTATATGTAGTAGCTGCAACTTTTCGGTTCTTTATTGTTCGTCGATTCGTTGAGCTCCTTAATTTCTGAGTTGAGCTACACGATTTAGACAAATGCGTACACTGACTGGACAAGCCCACTCAAATCTGTATGGTCTTCATAGGACCTGACCAAGACTATGTCTGGACTTTAAAAGAGACTGTGACTGAGTTTGTTTCGGCCTTTCTTTTCAGAGTAGTGAGTTAGAAAACTCCGAACTCAAGCTGTAAAAAATAATTAAATATTGACGTGTAAAAGAGTTTTTTAAACCAATTTATTTACCATTTATATATTGGATAACTGTGGTTCTTTTTTTCAAATTCAAATTCAAAATAATTTATTGTGGATCATAGGTTCATATGATGGTGTGTTACTTGTGTTAGTACAGGTAAGTCTGCTATGTCCCGCCATTGAGGCATACAAAATTCACATTTTATGTTTGGTTCATAATTAAAATACAATACATCAAATTATCAATTATTAAGATTAAATTAGTACAATATCTATGTCAAATTAGTCATTAATAATAATTTTTATGTCAAATTACAAATTACCTATTATTATTTTTTGTACTATAAGTATTTTCATACTAAAAGTGCACATTGATTAAAGAGTGTATATTATGAAATTTCGTATCTATGGAAGAGCACATTTTAATAAACTGTGCACTTTGACAGTACATAAACGCTTTCTAAAGTATTTAAATCGATGTTTTCGAATGGCCAGACTAACAGAAATTTTCCTTTATTATTACTCTCAAACATTTCCAAAAAAGAAATGTAGAAAAATACCTGAAACTCCAAAGTGATTCGTAAATAAAGGAACAAATGATCCGATCGAACCTTCGGCAACATAATCTGTATTTACGATACTGTAATCTGGAGAGCTTTCCTACGAAATGAGATACGAAAACAATGAGAGATATTTATTAGAACTGTTCTGTTTATATAGAACTGACCTACTCAAGTTCTATGTAATAGGCGAGTACGTAAGGGGCGGTAAGCCTAGGTAAGCCCCCTCCCTTCGCCATGGGATCTGGAGGCGATAGTCCTCGCGCGCGTATATGAGTGGCGCGCGGAGGCACTACGCCGGGAAGAAGTTCCGCTTCCGCGGCAAATTGCTGCGGAGCGGACGGAGCTCCGGCGCGATCTCATGGCGACATTGAAGGAACGACTGTCGCAACTCAGCGCAGGGCACGCCGCGATAGCGGCGATAAGACCCCTCTTTGAGGAGTGGCTAGAGAGGCGCCACGGCGCCCTCACCTACCGCCTGACGCAGGTCCTCACCGGACACGGAAGTTTCGGGAGGTTCCTGCACATCATCAGGCGGGAGGGAACGCCCGGGTGTCACCATTGGCAGGATCGCCCAGAGGACACGGTGGAGCACACGGTGGAGGTCTGCCCCGCTTGGGCGGAGCACCGCCGTGTCCTCGTAGAGGCGATCGGCAGCGGCGGCGACCTCTCGCGCCCGGCCCTGGTGCAAGCCATGGTCCGGGGCGAGAGGGAGTGGGAGGCAGTCACCTCCTTCTGCGAAGTAGTCATGCTAGCGAAGGAGGTGGCGGGACGGCTCAGGTAGAGAGCCTCCCGTCCCAGCCGCCGCGGGAGACGCTCCGGGCGTCGGGAGCCGCGAGACGACTCCCGGCCACCGTAGGCGCGGGCCTGCGGGCGGAGAGTAATGGGTAGCTCACCGTCCGATCAGGACCAGGCCCGTGCCGTACGGCGCGTACGTGTTCCACGCGCGCCTCAAAGAGATGTCAGCATCGAGGAGGGGCCCCATAGGGCCGAAGCCTGCCGGGTCAGCGGGATTGTCCGAAAGGGTTACCGCTGGCCCGGAACATAAAGGGCTAAGGAAGGAACACGGGTGGGTTTTAGTCAGTAAGAGTCTGACACTCCCTTCCGCTCCACCCAGAGCGGGAGGGGTCATTTGATGATTTCCCATCCGCAAAAAAAAAAAAAAAAGCCCCCTCCCTTATTCTACTTAGAGCTTTGAATAAAGGTAATAAGTAGGTCGTAAGTAGACAACCTGGTTATACAGGGTGTGTTTATAAGATAGGAGGTCAGGGCAGACACCCAATCTATGAAGATTGATGAAAACGGTTAAATTAGCTATGACCTCCATTTTGGAGATTAATTTCATATCATCATCATTTCAGCCGAAAGACGTCAACTGCTGGACATAGGCCTCCCCCAAGCACCTCCACTTCGACCGGTTTTGTGCTTCTCGCATCCAGCGAGTTCCTGCAGCCTTCACAAGGTCGTCGGTCCACCTTGTGGTAGGCCTTCCAACGCTACGTCTTCCGATACGCGGTCGCCACTCCAGAACCTTTCGGCCCCATCGGCCATCTGTTCTGTACTTTACAGTACCTACTTACTTTACTTTTACTTTTTATACTATTATGGACTAATACAAACAATTACAAAACAAGTAATGAACGTCCTCTCTATCCACCACGCGAGTATATAAATGTTACTGCAACAGCAGCACAATAACTGCCGACAATTGAAATAACTACGAGAAACTTCTTCGAAATTTTATTGCACATTGTTTTCATTGTCTGACATTAAAGATATTCTTTATTATTTCACACAAACGGAGTCCGTAAAATTTTCATGTACATAGTTTTTGAAAGCAAAATTCCGGTATTTTTGTATGAAAATAAGCATTCTGCACAGTGCAAAAATCCACCTCCAAAGCATCCTTTGTTTCAGGTATTTCAGACTACAATATGCCAAAACGGAGTTCCGTATTCTACACGAGCATCCCACCATTTTTGTAAATTCGTATTCCAGGAAAATGCATTCTGAAATATCTGTTGGGCTCTGAAAACGGACCAAATGGTGTATGATAATGCACCTGCGCTTTTATTTTTAGTATAAAAAGTTGTTAAAGCGATGAATATGGTACGTTAAGAGAAAATCTCTCGCAGTTTATGATATGAGCATTTTTGTACAATGGAAATTAAAATATGCTTTTAATAAAATATTTTTAAGCTGGATCCACATTCATTGCTAAAAAATTGTGCCTACCTAAAGGTATCCCATAATATCGGAAAACAAAATAAACTCAACAATACTTCAGCATTTTGAACATACCTACAGCGTTACTGATATGGAAAAATAGGCACAACTCCGTTACACACAAAGTGTAGAATCGTGTCACTTAAAGAACACATTGTATCTAAAAAGAATCGTTCCACAAAACCTCAATGTAGATACCCAGGCCGCACAAAGTTTTTATCACAAACGTATTCTCCGAGGAGGTTGGTGCGAACTCCGACCTCCTCCAACTTCTACTGAATTTGTTGAGCCACACATTGTTGCCAACTGTTTGTCTTCAAACCAAACTGTTTTTGTTTTGTTGGTCTTGCAACCACTTGCCTTAATATATCTGTGTAGCTGTGAGAGTAAGGAACCAAAGTTATTTTACTTTATTCAGCTTGGTGGTTTGGTGATAGAAAAGTAATTTCCGAAGTTATTGAAGTCTTGCGAGTTTTTACTGAAATATTTATTTAACACTACCACTTACCAGTGGTTTCATTCACATCCTAGAAAACTATTTTTTGTACCATAGTATGAGTTAGTCTAGGACATGTGATGCGCACCAAACATTGAGTAACAATTATCAGAATATCGAAACATTTTCAAAAAAACTGAGATAGTTTTTAACTCATACTCGTACTATGTCATGATTATAAGGAATAGATCAATTTCTTCCATACCTATAAAATTATGGGCATAACTAAATCTCTTACCTAGTATTATATTAAGGTGATCTCGTAGGTAATCCAAAACCTAAATCAAAGTGGTCTAACTTTGTAAGTAGACTCCTACTTCCCTCAAGAACTTACACTATCTCATCTAGGTACTTCGAAATCCCTAGACCTGAAGCTTGTAATATTTCAGGTTTCAGTCTAACGATAAAACTTAGTTACCTGCCTTTTCAAACACATAAAAAGTATCATGAAGTCTTTGGATCACACTAAAGTACCTACATCTCGTTAATAGTGCGTAAAACATAAAACAAAAAAGGCACAAACAAGGTTTTAGTGTCCACAGAGGCCTGAAGGTTTTAGGTTCAACAAAAAGTTCTGCTGATCTGCTTATGAAAACCTCCTGAGAGTTCATGGACATGTTTTTTGGATAGCCAACAAACATTTCCATTTTATTTTTAATTTTGGATCCAAGAATTATTGATAAGAAGATGAATATAAGAATGATGAAATGGGCCACTAACTGTTATTCGAAGATTTAAAAATATACTTTCACTGTTACTTTAAAAAAAATCACGATCGCTATATCTCTAGAAAGTATTGGCTGAATAGACGATCTGTTACCTAAATAAGTTACCTTTATATAAATATCACAAAGGTCTCTGCGGAGGCCTGTAGCGGTCTGCGTGGCGTCCTACATCAGTATTATATTGCGTCTCATCTGAAGTTTGGTTTTATTTCACACATAACTGACATCGGTAAAGGAAAGACATCGTGAGGAAACGTGAACTTATAGCTGTTGATATGTCTGTAATCGCCCACCCATCTTGTGCAAGCGTTGTGCCTTTGCCCTGCAGTGGGATAACAATAGGCTAGTATTAATATTTTTAAGCCTACCCTGAGAAAGACTGAAGGGTGAAACTACGCTTTTCCTCTTGTTTATTGGACGTGCCAACCTCTAATTTTAATGTGTAAGTTCTAGTCCTTTGCCGTCAGTACGGTGCCACAAAAGGGGTCAGGTCTCTACGGAGGCCTGTAGCGACTAGCGGTCTGCAGGGGGCGTGCCGTACTACGTCAGTGTTATATTGCGTTTAATTCGGACCTCGATCGTTGCGGTCTTTCAGTGTTCAAACTTCGCTTGTTTGCTTTTGAAGGGTTTCTGTATAGGGTTTTGTTTGTTACCGTGAAAGGAGGAATATTAATTAATATACAGCTTTATAGTTAAGCACGTTAAGCCGTTGGTCCCGGCTGTCATTCGTGGATCTTTGACAGTCGTTACGGGTAGCCACAAGCCCGAAAGTCTGACAACCAGTCTTACCAAGGGGTATCGTATTACCCAGTAACTAGGTTGTGGAGGTCAGATAGGCAGTCGCTTCATGTAAAATACTGATATTCAGCTGCATCCGGTTAGACTAGAAGCCAACCCCAACATAGTTGGTAAAAGCTAGGCAGATGATGATGATACAGCTTTATAATTTTTTTTGGTGTTTGGTAATAAGCCAATAACTCTTTTTATGGAATTTTATAATCTCTGCTACATTCAAATTTGCAACGCTTTGGACGTGTTTTCATTTTACTTTTTTTTTTAAGATAAACCCACGTCGTATGTAAAATAAAGCCGGACACGTGCGAGTAGCAATCACACCCTGAGGGTTCCGGTCTCAAGGCTATGCTCGGATGCCCGAATTTCCAATTCCGGATTGAAGGACAAACTTAACTTTGCCTGTACCATTTTTTCCTCTAGGTTACCTTAAAAATAAGATACATTTGATAACACAGATCATCTAATAACTTGTCGCCCTCAGGCTAGGTGGAGCGACGATCTTCGCAGGATGGCTGGTAGCAGCTGGATGAGAGTTGCCGAAAATCGAGTTGAATGGCGTGCAATAGGAGAAGCCTATGTCCATTGTCCAGCAGTGGACTGCTATAGGCTGATGATGAATAACTTGTTGTCCCTACTTATCTTGTTAAGAAAAGTTGTATCTTATGTTGTAAAATTAGACATGGAGACCCATTTATTTGAAGAAGTTTGTTATTTTGTTCACAAATAC
This sequence comes from Oligia fasciuncula, assembly GCA_963082905.1. Lineage (NCBI taxonomy): Eukaryota > Metazoa > Arthropoda > Insecta > Lepidoptera > Noctuidae > Oligia > Oligia fasciuncula. The sequence continues at coordinate 14,472,384 of OY720398.1, forward strand.
CTTTCTGGAACGTTGTTTGTAAATTGAGAACACAGAAACAATACCTGAGCCATTAATTACACTCTGTACTGTGTTGAAGTTTCATACAATTTCATTGTTTTTATTTGCTCTTGTTTTAGAAGCTCTTTGCTCTTGGGAATACTCGGTAGCTCTGTATATTTGTATATTTTCACAAAATAGGTATACCTACAGCCTCGCTGTTCATCAAAATGTATTTACTCTTAACAAGCTACGTGAGAAATAGACTAGCATGTACTAGAGCTAAGTCAAAATGGAGAAAGAATAGTACATTATGATACATGTGTGCTATGTTGATCATTATGCACGAGGCGATATTATCGCGCGAGCCGCAGGCGAGAGCGATAAGAAAGCCGAGTGTATATTGATTAATGCACACGCGTTTCATACGACGTTTTTCAACACACTTGCGAGGAAAAAAAAACAGACTTGTATTGTTAAATATTAACTTGTATGGAAAATGGCGCGCTGGTTTTGTTTTCCCGCGCGCCGTGCTAGCCAGCACTAGCGATGCGCGCGCAACATTGACTCATTTTAAATATATTAATCTATGGCACAGACAAAACCGCTAAACAGCCTATAGAAAAAATATAATAAACACAAACCTGAAAATTGCAAAAATCCTAAGAATTTCGCGGTCTACCACTGCGCATTCACCTTAAATTGTCTGTGGTCCCCTGCGAGTTCATTTTGCGACCAAGGACAATTACAGACTATTTAAAAAAATAAATAAATATAGCCCGCGGATTTTTTCTTTTGGCATGAAGTCTCTTTGGGCGCTTTCCGAATTAGCTATAATCGCTCACATCACAGCGCTCACATCATCTCCATGGACGTAATATTACGTCCATGCATCATCTCACATGCGTTCCGATTTAGATATTACTATTATGACTGCTGAGAGCTGGCAACAATTCGGAACACTCGTGAACGCGCTCACATGACAGTGCTTACACAATGTAAAAAAGATATTATTACAGTATTTCTTTGTATAAACACCACATTTCTTCTTCAGTTCTTCTTCTTTGGTTAGGTAGCGACTGTCAGCCAGAAGCACAATTTCAAAAATGCCACGTTAGTTTAATTTAAAGATGATGCAACTCAAAACAAAACACACACTGACACAACCTCATACACACACTGTCATTTTTGACAGCGCTCACGGTGATATTATTCTAGGGCATGGTCGGCATTATCGCAAGATGGCGAATGTCATGACGTCATCTATGACGATTCACGGGACATCGTTATCGCGCTCACGCTAATTCGGTTATTTCCCAATTCGGAACACATCGATTATTTCCCAATTCGGAACGCAGGGTTTGATGAGATTAAAAAAGCGCGCGTCTCCGACTAGTAAATAGTTATCTGTGGTATTACAGAACATGTGGATTAAAGTAAAGAAAAAGCACGCGTTCGTAATACACTCCATTATGGACCTAAAAGCGGTTCAATAAGAGCCACTTTACGAGCAAGTGTGTTGAAATAGTACATTATGATACATGTGTGCTATGTTGATCATTATGCACGAGGCGATATTATCGCGCGAGCCGCAGGCGAGAGCGATAAGAAAGCCGAGTGTATATTGATTAATGCACACGCGTTTCATACGACGTTTTTCAACACACTTGCGAGGAAAAAAAACAGACTTGTATTGTTAAATATTAACTTGTATGGAAAATGGCGCGCTGGTTTTGTTTTCCCGCGCGCCGTGCTAGCCAGCACTAGCGATGCGCGCGCAACATTGACTCATTTTAAATATATTAATCTATGGCACAGACAAAACCGATACAGCCTATAGAAAAAATATAATAAACACAAACCTGAAAATTGCAAAAAACCTAAGAATTTCGCGGTCTACCACTGCGCATTCACCCTACATTGTCTGTGGTCCCCTGCGAGTTCATTTTGCGACCAAGGACAATACAGACTATTTAAAAAAAAATTGAAATATAGCTCGCGGATTTTTTCTTTCGGCATGAAGTCTCTTTGGGCGCTTTCCGAATTAGCTATAATCGCTCACATCACAGCGCAGCGCTCACATCATCTCCATGGACGTAATATTACGTCCATGCATCATCTCACATGCGTTCCGATTTAGATATTACTATTATGACTGCTGAGAGCTGGCAACAATTCGGAACACTCGTGAACGCGCTCACATGACAGTGCTTACACAATGTAAAAAAGATATTATTACAGTACCTATTTCTTTGTATAAACACCACATTTCTTCTTCAGTTCTTCTTCTTTGGTTAGGTGGCGACTGTCAGCCAGAAGCACAATTTCAAAAATGCCACGTTAGTTTAATTTAAAGATGATGCAACTCAAAACAAAACACACACTGACACAACCTCATACACACACTGTCATTTTTGACAGCGCTCACGGTGATATTATTCTAGGGCATGGTCGGCATTATCGCAAGATGGCGAATGTCATGACGTCATCTATGACGATTCACGGGACATCGTTATCGTTATCGCGCTCACGCTAATTCGGTTATTTCCCAATTCGGAACGCAGGGTTTGATGAGATTAAAAAAGCGCGCGTCTCCGACTAGTAAATAGTTATCTGTGGTATTACAGAACATGTGGATTAAAGTAAAGAAAAAGCACGCGTTCGTAATACACTCCATTATGGACCTTAAAGCGGTTCAATAAGAGCCACTTTACGAGCAAGTGTGTTGAAAAATACATTATACACACACACATCCAGAGTACGAGAGAAAAGAATCAAGAACATTGTTTTAGTAGTTCTCTAGTTATAAGCGCACTAACAGACAGACAACACAAACATTAATTTAAAAATATTACGCTCCTTCTGTCACAGTCGGCATAAAAGAAAATATGCACGTGTATGCACACGCTACATGCATCAAGGCAAAAATCGATGACGAATTCGTCGAAGCACAAACTACGGTTGCCATAGCAACGCATCTGTCGCTCCCCGTTTGTTTTAATTGGTTCTGCTAATTGGCGCCGGTAGCCAAGACACGGAATAACGATGGCTTGTTTTATTTCCATCTCTCGCCGAGCATGATTTTATTTAATTTTATAGACGAAATAGTCCTAAACTTGGCTAAATAAATGTTATTTTTGTTCGACTTTGGTTCAAATGTAGTTTTTATTCATTCTTCTATACCTATATAATATAAAAATTAAAGTCGCTTTTCATGTGTATCTACAGTGTGAGAGCGTTGTTCTTCTAAACTACGAAACGGATTTTTATGCTAGTTTCACAATGACTTAGAGAATTTATTTCGGAAGATGTATATGTACCATACATACTTAAATATTAAACTTACATATGATAAAAAAAATCTCGATGTTTACGACTGGGTCGCTTTTGGTGAATAACATGGGTTTTTTCGTATGAAAATAGATTTTACGTAGGCCGTCGTGCTGAAGTCTTCAATAGGAGAAAAGTTTCTCAAAGATATTAATAGACATCATGCTTAATATTATAAAGGCAAAAGTTTGTGGGTGTGTTTGTATGTTTGTTTCTTCTTTACGTAAAAACTACTGTACAGATTTGGATGAAATTTGGCACACAGATAGTTTATAACCAGGATTAACACATAGAATACTTTTCATCCCGATATTCCCACGGGATCGAAACTTATGCGGGTAAAACCGCGGGCCGCTGCTAGTTCTATATAAAGATTCTAACCATAAATCTCTTCAGGAAAAAATCACGATTATTTCCCTAATGTCTACAACTTTTCCTCAACAAAAAATCATAGAATGACCTAGATATTCAGCAAAGTTAATTCTAGTTCTTATCCACGTACAAAAACAGCTTAGTTTCAAAAGAGTATCTCGGTAAAGGATCCTATCTTAATTAACGATGTCCCGATAAAAAGAAGAAAAGGGGATATTTTATAGGAACCCCGCCATTGTTCGTGGCCACCTATTGTTTTGCAATGACAGAGAATTTTCTAGTCTGCCGACGATCGGGATCGGACTGTTTGGAAAAATTACAGCAGTCTTCTGATGAACATCGTTTAAAAGAATAAAAGAGCCAAGCTTTTTCAATCCTGGGGTTAGTCAGGGCTGGGAGAATGGGACGGCTTTATTTATTTCGAGAAGTTTTTTTTAATAAAGAATAACTGTTCAGTTTTGGAAGTGATAAAGTGTCATTAAACTTAAAATTTTCTTAACCAAGTTTTGTTTTGACGTGACAACGTCTTAAATTAGGTTGCGACTGGGAGTCACTTATGAAAAAGTGTAACGCTCGGTAACGTTACGATGAGTCACCGAACGAGAGAGAGGCCCGCCGAATGCCTTGCGTCTCTCTCCCACTCAACTATGATCGGATGATCGGTCGTTGTCACGTAAAATCTTCGCCCGTAAAACCGACTTTACAGGCAACCATTTTTTTTTCTTTAAGAAACGAATGTGAAAAGCTCCTTTTTAATCTTCAAACAACAATTTGTGGCCAGTGTCATATCAGTATCAAAAGGAACTATTTATTCATAGTTTTTTTTTCATAACATTTTTTTTTTATCTCATTTGCCGTGAATCGAAAGTTAAAGTATTCGACAATCGATTTTTATTCCAGTTTCGGTTCTATACGGGCTTCGCCTTCGTCTTGGACTGCAATCCCGCCTCGATTGTAGCTAATATCAAAGTTTGCAGACTTTCGGCAAAATATACTTTTTAGACGTGTCCCACAAACCAGAAAAAAATTTACTTACTATATTTTTTATAACAAATCTCGCAACTGATTCTTTTAATTAATACTTCAAATATTTTATTCTACACTAACTCACCTACAATAATAACTGTTGATGTATTTTTGGTTCGATAACTCAAAATGGAGCTTATAGAAGGTGTAATAGAATAAACGCAAGTCATGAAAGAAGTTTGTACATATTTGACTACTGAATCGATTTCAGTAACTTTCAATTTTTTATTTTAATTGCCATATCTGTCCGCCAAAGAAAATTAAATCTTATTAGAAGGCAATAAGCCTCAATTTTAAATACATAAAGTAATGCTAGGGTCAACACGATTTTCTTAATATTAGTACCTAGTAAGCTTTGAAAAAAATAGTTTTAGTCATTGTATTATGCTTTTAACTCAATACTCTTATGTTACATATTATACATGAGTATTTTTTTTAGTTACAACCCATAAAGTCGTATTTAATCAGGCACACGAACCTCAGGAACTTCACATAACCGCCATACAACAATATAACATGTCATCATCATAATGGAACACGTCATCCACCTAACTTGGCGCATAATGCAGTGTAATCACTTAGTTCGCATAAAGCCACGTCACGCCAGTCTAAATGGAATAAATAATAGAGATGTACCCGAATCGATAACCACTATCGTTAATCGACTAATTTTCATTACAATACCCGGTTTTGTTAGGATTTAGGAGTGTGTTAAATGATCCGTGCAAAACAGCTTCATTTCGACATGGCCTAGTTATTTCAACAGTTCAATTAGGTATATATCAAATTGTAATGTAATAATTGGCCTCATCATGAATATGTTTGCGAATAAATAGGTCTACTGACATGAATTTTTCAGTTGACTGACTCGATCATGGAAAAGCAATTATAAGTAATTAATATGTTCTGAAAGCTTTATGAAATTGTAAATATATTAACTTTTAGCGCGTCAAATAAAAAAGTAGATTACAAGCCGATGTTTTATTCGACATACCTACCTATTACATTATTTACAAATATAACTTTAATGATTTAAAAGCTTTTATGTTTTGTAATCTGTCTAAACGACAAAATTCCTTTGACGAAACTTTGTACACCCACACACACTTACTTTTATGTATATCTGTAATTTATTTTGGCCATAGAGTACCTAACAAAGGAATTATATTATATCGTAGACTTATTTGTTTCCAACCACTAAAAAACCGCACGACAATTAAAGTAAATACACATCGCATAAAAAGTTATTCCTTATTCGCATAATGCGTATTACTAGTCGAAACGCAACACCGCAACCCTAACATATAACAATCATACAATGGCCCCGGACGCTCAAACACACACTGAGTGCAATTGCCCAAGTCAAATTAACTGAATGTATACAAGAATGCTTTATTAAACGAGGCATATAGTCGGCTTAATAACTTTGTGGTGCCGTTTATATGTCAGTTTAGAGCCTTGAACATGCTCTCGACACACTCAAAGCTCATTTTGATCGCAATTTACATACTAGCCATTGCGGAACAGAAGGTTCCGCCAGTGATGTTACTACCTACTGAGTGCGAACACTTAAATAATGTAAAACTAATTAACAACTACGAGGCTTCTCTAGCGAAAAGTTATGCGACTTTTTAATTTTGTCGCGTTTTCTGATTTTCTCCGCATAAAAATCTCATTTCGACGTCATAAAAAGAACTTACACTCTGCGTTTCAGGATTTTTCAGACCATTTTTATTTAGACAAGTCGGGGCTTCGAGATGTCAGTCATAATAATTTGAAAAATAGATCTTGCTTTCGTAGCAGACTTGTTGCTACGCCGCTTACGAGGGTCTACGAGAAACCGTAGGCATTTAATCGTAGACGTTTGCTGACGTCACAATTTATCTAGCTAATAGGTACATTATTCGCGGTGTGCAGCAAGTAATATGCTTTTAAAGCGACGCGACTAATTGCTGACATTAAGCTCATGTATGTGTTACTAGGGAATTTATACGAAAGGGGTATTTAGTCTATCTCTATGGCCTATGGTAACTGTGTTATAGGTGTATTTACGTCAATATCTTTAAAATACTTCTCAACTACATAATTAAAGCCACAGTAGCACTATCGGTCCAATACATTTACAAAATTGTTGACCTCATCGGGTCTCATTAATATGAAATCGAAGTCCTACAAAATACAAAATCAGCCGCAAACAATGACAATACGATGCAGAACTCATCAAATCAAAAATGTCATATTTCCCGAACAAAAGTTAATTCAATCGGAATGAACAACAGGGGCTGGCAACATTTTCTGATGAAGCGAATAGTTTTCACCATTCATTATCGGAATGCCTTTGGGCTCCGTCGAATGCAACGAAAAAGAGTTTCATTAGCTGAAAAGCCAATGCTGCACGTTTCTTTGTTAGAAAAAAGAAAGAAAAACGACGAAAAATACGCGTTCCACTTTCCTTTCTTGTGTGGAATGGATGGCGGGGAAAGGGTTGAGACATAATGAAGAGACATGCAACTGCGGGCTGAGATTGTCTCATACGAGTACATGTTCCAGTGATATTTTCCTTGTAAATTTTAGGTTTGTATATATTTTTGAGAACACGCTGTTTTTTAAAGGAAAATGAGGTCGCAGAAATAATTAATGAAATGTTGGTATTTTTATATATAGTACCCGAGCATCGTATACACAAATTATTTACTTAATTAAAAAATTCCTCCAACATTCCACGGAATATAACTGAAAAGTTAATTGTAAACATTAATCATTGTTTTTAATCTGTGTGTTTATTATAGATTTTATGTTATTTATGCCCTACATCCCTTCACATTTACTTAATAATTAATTATATTTACATACCCAGGTGATCTGCTATACAGGTAATTCTAGTGCAGACTCCAGTCTCTCACAAACTAGTTTCTTAGCTTAATTTATTTTTAGTCTAAATTTATATGATTCCATTGTTTGTGAAGAGAAAATAAATCGTTTGAATTTGAATTAATTTACCATGATTAAATATCTCGAACAGGGACTAAGAACCTAAAAATATAGGTGCCTATTTCCGTAAGTCACCGCACCCTCGAAATATATAAAATTCAAATTAATTTCGTTTTTAAATGAAACATTTTTCTGTGTCCCTAGCTATGAATAAACACATGATTACAATAAAATTTGCACATATAACGCTGGGAATCTTTTTTCTTTCATCAGCTAAAAGGTCCAGCGGCCGGCACATTGACTATGTATGACTATTTACCCCTACGAAATAGCTGGGATGAATATTATCCACGCACTCTTATGTATATAAGATGACGGATTTTATTTCGGTTAGTTTTGTTTATTTTTCAAATAACTCCTGACCGCGATTTCCGCGTAAAATTTCGGTCCCATCCGCGTAAATTACGGTCCCGTCCGCGTAAAATTTCGATCCCGTCCGCGTAAAATTTCAGCCCGTCCGCGTAAAATTTCGGCCCCCGACCAACCGCCTTGCATCGCATCGCCCGCCCGCGCTTTTACTTCACTTTCGCTTATCGTACTTTCTGACTGTTTTTTTTTTGCTCGGCTCCTCAAGGTCGTAGCGTGATGTTATGAATAGCCTATAACCTTCCTCAAGAATTGAGATATCAAATGGAATAATAATTTTTATCCGACTGCTAGTTCTAGAGATTAGTGCGTTCAAACAAAGAAACAAATTGTAAACTGTATTATAGATAGAAAAACATTCAGGCCTTACATGATTTTCAAGCAACATATTTTACATGGACGTAGGTAGTAAATACAGGGTGGATTTTTGAGATTAAGAAAGATCGATTGGCATAATGGCTCTTTCAAACAGGCACGACACGCGACAGAATCGCGTGTCGCGCCTGTTTGTAGGAGCCTTAAAGAAAAGTTGTGTGGAAATCTGTTCTCATCGTATGGGCATGTGTTACAGAGAAATGAGGAAAATGTCATGAGGATAGTTTTGAGTATGAATGTCGATGGCTATAAGAGTAGGGGAAGACCAAAGTGTGAAGAAAAATGTGTGAATGATGATATGGATAGAAAAAAAAACCGAGATAACCACTAATAGAGAAGTGTGGAAGAAAAAGACATGTTGCGCCGATCCTAAATAAATTGGGATAAGGGCAGGAAATGATGATCGATAGGCATAAAATAAAAGTTTTTTTGTAAAACTTGCCCATTTTCCTGCTGACTGTACTTTTTTTTAAATCTGTGAATGCCTATCAAAATTTCTCAAAACGTTAGGGGAAGCCTCCTAAGACCGTTTTCCTGTAGCTACAACAGTTAAGGTAAGCTCCTCACCGCTTCATCTCAAAAATCCACCCTGTATATTCAAATCTTTTCAGAGGAAAATTCCTATGAGTAACTAATTTCTTCCAAGAAATAAGATTAGGTACAGACGCCAGCACATCAAGCTACTACAATCTGTCAAAGTTCTTGAATAGATTTTCAACTTTATCGCTAAAACATAAGGTTCAAAGTTGATTGGAGAAATTTGACAGTTTCGGGTAGCTTCATATGCTGGCGTCTGTACAAAATAAAGTGAAATTAATATTCAACACAATAAAAGCAGAAGTTTGCGGAATTTGCTATACGAAAAATATCAACATACTTCATGAGATTTTTCAAAGAAAACTATTTGTGAGCAGACAAGTAATATCCTCCGTCGTTAACGAATAAAAACGGAGAAACGAACCGTTTTTCTCTCAAAGCGAAAACACATACTTAACGTACGAAAAAAAAACAAAGCACCATTACAGAGACCGACACACGCCGCAAAAACGTGGCAAAGTTCGGCAAAGATAGTGTCATTACCATCAATGGAGGCATTCTGGCCCGCTTTGTACACGCCTCACGACCACTCGGCGGGGTAAGCAGACAAAAGAATCCCGTGAACAATACTCGGGACAATGAATCTGAACAGGTTCGTTTTCCCGGCTTCTTGTCTGCCTACTAGTGATGTTAATAGGTCAGCCCTGAATAGTAAGGCAATTAGCCCACGCTATTATTTGATGACCTAGAAACCTTTAAGGGTCATGCAACCACGTTAGTGAATGTGTAAAAAGCCATTAGCATGTTCTGCGTAACGACGGCTTAGTAATAAACTAAGCTAACTTTAGCTCAGCCATTTATGCAAAGAATTACTTGATTATTCCAAGAATTTTATCAAAAACTTCGCTTTGACTTTATATAAAATCCGACACTCCGAAAAAGTTTATCTAAAACCAACATCTAATCTTGAAAACTTTATTCATAAAAGTTGAAACTTTTAGAGATATATCTTAAATACTCTCTTAGGAGTTTGAAGACCTCGTTCGAAATGAATAAGAAGTCAGCATCAACTGACGATAATACGGACTGTGAAATATATTTTGGTTGTGATACAATTCACTTAAAACGACCTTTTGACTCTCCCACAAAAAATACCAAAATTAATCCACATTTTGATCAACACTATATTTTTCATTCTGCCCGAGCTATGAGCAGTGGTGGTCTAGTGGTTATGGTCCAGACTAACGAGTCGTAGGTCGTGGGTTCGAACCCGGGTAACCGTTTGTTTGTGTAAATAATTTCATCATCACTGCTCTCAAAACGTGAAGGAAAACATCGTGAGAAAACCGGCGTGTCCTAGAACCAAAAATTCGAAGACATGACATGTGACATCTACCAACCCGCACTGGGCCTGCGTGGTAGATTACAGCCCACTCTCTCTCGAAGAGAGAAGGCCTGTGTCCCAGCAGTGGGTGATGATGATGATGATGGGACTCCCTTTTCCGCACTTAGACTCTCATTCGGTCCGTTGTGCGTGGGCATTCTGGGTAACAAAGCCAGCTTAGCTCCGCCCAAAAGCACAGAAGCTTCCTGGGAGCTTCGCAGGCTTCGCGGAGCGACCTCATTGTTCCGAGGATTTCTGCACGTTGAGAAGCCACGGCCTCGCATTCCAGGATGACGTGGGCGGCTGATTCCTCGGCGTCAAGGCAGCCCCTGCAAAGGGGGCTGTCTGTGGCGACTATGTTGAAAAGATGTTTGTTAAGGAGGTTGTGGCCCGTAATTGAACCTATTATTATTCTAAGGTTATTTCTACTAAGGCTGAGAAGTTTTTTTGGTTAGTCGTGGGTGAATCATTGGTTCCCAGCAGTGGGAACATTATAAGCTAATTAAGAACTTTTAACTCTCCCACAAAAAATACAGAAAATAATCCACATTTTGATCATCACTCCTTAGTCAGAGTATTGCCTGAGCTGTTTGATCCTACAATTCAATCCACATTAAGTCCATTTAGCCAGCTGTATCAACCCTGAGGTAGATAAAGCACTAGTTAGCCTGCGAAGCCAGACGAGTTAGCCAATCCGACAGCGGCAGCGCGTTTGCGTAAGCCAACCCGACGTGCTCACGTTACGCCGATATACGAGTATATCGGATACGGTGCCTCGTTTAGGTACTTTCTGCCTAACTGCACAATTTTTACATGGATAAAGGTTTGAAAATCTTTTTATTCCACGTGAAACGACTGGCTATAAAAGGATTGCCTTTTAAAGGTGGCTACTCAAAATAGAACGGTATGATGGAGATGATATTAACATCCAAATGAATTACATTAAGCTTGTTTTTTTATATAGCCGCAGCAGCAGTTCAGTTTATTTGCCGAACTAACAGGCTAGATTGAACGTGCCTCCATAAACTCATTTAACGTAAAGCTTGCCTTGTAATCGAGTATCTGGTTAAAAAAAAACTGATTTGAAAACCCAATCAAAAAAAGGGTTAGCAATTCGGTTTCCGGAAAATGTAACTTATCAAGTGGAGGCCCGTGGAAACCGACGCTCCTTGTAGAACAAAAAAAAACAAATTCCTACTACCATTTTCCTGTCCCAATTCTCTAATAATGATCCCCGTAAGTACTGACCAGGGGGCCTAAAAAAGCCACTTTGGCAGAATCATAAAAGGATAATATTATGAATCATAATATTATGGCGAAGACAGACCGTGTTTTTCTTTTTTTCGCTGCACTACATAGGTAAAATCAAAGAGATTGGGATTGGATTTGGATTGGATTGATTGGTATTTTAGCACAGACAAAAAAAATAACTGAAAAATCCTTCACCAATGGGATTTGATTATACGATTAACTTTACAGTAAACTGTCCACTAATATGATTCATAATGTTATCCTTTTATTATTTTGCCAAAGTCGCCTTTTTAGGCCCCCAGTTATTCCTACTACCAAATAATCTGCTATCATATACCTTTTACCCATTAACTCGACCTTTTCCTAAGCCCCTCTATAATGATCTCCAAGCAGTATAATGCTCATAATCTGCCACTTATCAAAGAGTCTTTTATCCCCCATTCGAATAAATTCTTTATTTTTAAAGCGTCCGAAATTACTGTAGTAGTACCTGGAGCAGGCAATATCGAGAATCGAGCATTTCACGGTCGGTAAGTTCAGCCTCGTATCAGAGAGTATTTTATCCCCCATACGAATCCACCAAGCAAATACTCTGATGAGTTACATTACGAACTAATGGGACCTCCTTTACGGCATTTGCAGCATTTTTCCGCATTATCCGTTAGTACGAGGATTTTTTTCCGATTTTATTAAGTTACATTACCCCCAAAACGCTGCGAGTGGGGGCCAAATGTACCCAATTTGCAGTAATGTAGGATATTTTACGGCACAGGTGAAAAGCAAAATGAAGCTTATTTAGGTTCCCGTTGGGTACATTAGCTTTGTTGTGAGAATAGAATGGTAGTGCCCTTTGAATATATTCTTGCTATTTCGTATTTTTAGTTTCGGGTTACAATTGTGTGATAGAATTCTCCGTTTTAGACTACGTACAAATGATGAATGATATGGTCTAGTGGTGCAAGAGCCACTGCTGAGCATGACGAGGTTCTGGGTTCCATTCCCGAGTCGGGCAAAGTGTTGTTGGGTTTTTCATCTGCAACTTCTCAGTCTGGATTTGTGCCCGATTGACTTAAATATAACTGGCAAAATGTGGGTGTACTATAGGCACTCTGCCTTACCCTTCGGGGAACAGGCGCGATGATATGTTTATGTTATAACTTACCATTTTCCTATACACAACCTCCCTAAACACATCATGAAAGGGTTAAAACATGCCTATCAACAAATAAACAGACTGCAAAGATAAGAATTTATTCCACAAAATTACCCCCATACGTAAAATATTACCTATCAATAACAGCCATCCATAACTCAGTATGGGGGACGCTGGCCCTATGGGGGTAACGTCATCGTATGAAAAGTCATATCCCCCAAATAGATTAGGTATAGGTGTTTATCTGTAGGACGGTCGTAATATATTACCGGTGAACTACCATGGGTACTTCGGTACCGGGGGTTGCCTGTAATCGGTCCCTTGAGAGGACCTGTCGTTCCAACCCGAGTGGCTCTTTTTTCCACTCGCAAAACGTTTTTCTGAACGGGAATTCTCTAGAGAATTCGTTTTCTTGTATGTTTTGTTTTGGTATAGTGGATGCCACGTGCCGGTTAAGAACTATTCAATGTTGACCCGAATACAATAAGGAGGTAAATTAATATTCAGATTTTACAATGAGAATGTGATGTAAATTAAATAATCTATATAAATAAAACAAAGTCGGGTTAGTTACATCCATAATAAACTAATATTATAAATTCGAAAGTAACTCTGTCTGTCTGTCTGTATGTAACCTTTTCACGCCAAAACCACTGAACGGATTTCTATATTTGGCAGAGAGATAGATTGCAGGCCGGGGAAGGACATAGGATAGTTTTTATCGACATACCTCGCGGACGAAGACGCGGGCGGAAGCTAGTGTATTTATATTTATGCAGGCTGTTTGTAAAGGAATCCCCTTGTTCAACTTTCCACGAAATGAACACAAGTTTTAGTTACACATGATGCTACTCATGTTCATATACTGAAAATAATTCTGTATGTTGTAACAAAAGCTGTGTTTAAACGCCAATGAACATGATTCTCACACAATACTGTAAACTAGTTCGCGTTTCCAGTTCTACAAATTTAATGTTTCCTAGTTATATAACTTTTGTTCCATTGTTCCGGCGAACTAACGAAACTTATAGTAATTTTCGTATTCATAACATTTTCGATTCGGTGACTTTAGCATAATTTTCTGCCTGTCCAACCGCAGCACGATAATTTTTCAGATTAATATAATCGTAGTAGTAGTTCAGTAATCTTTTTATTTTAACATACTTACTTTAATATGTTTATAAACATAACAACAGGCTGAGTTGCTTGAAATAGTATTTTAATCAACTCAGCCTATCGCAGTCCACTGCTGGACATAGGCTGCGCCACAACACCCTGTCCATCCCAGCCACCTTCTTTAGGTCTTCGGTCCACCTTCTTAAGCTGGGGGGCGTCCCACACTACGCTTGCCGATACGCGGTACAACACTATTTGCATATTTAGAACTAAGCAAGTATAAAGTTAACCTTTATACTTGCTTAGTTGATTCGACAAATCTATGGAAACAGACAACATGGACCGTTTTTACGACGCAGGTATTTCATTGAGTTTTACAGCGTTTAACGTGTCTCTACGTTATGTCAGTAACGTTACGTAGTAGAAGGTACAAAGGAAACGATCCGTTAAAAAAATGAGTATCAATCAAATCAGTACGTTCAATGTCCCTATATTCGGCATCTGCCCCAAGAGATGACGTGAGACGCTGACACTGTCAATATCGGTCTCAAGCATTTTATCGCCGAACATAAAATTTTTACTATTCCATCTTCGAATCGGAAAATAGTTAGACGTCGCTGTTTCTGATGAGTAATATTAAGTTTTTATCAGTAAGATTTATGTTCAAATTATATTAGAAAACAAGGCGAATAAATATGTCACCCATAAAATGACCGTATCTTATATTTCATCACTAAACACGATTCTACGAGCACTTTAGAAACAGCTTTATAAAATGCAAGCTTTTGACAAATAACAACGTCACGACAAAACCAACTGTAAGTCCAATTATGTGACAAAAATCGTATTTAAATAACAACAGACCCGGAAATTAAACCAAGAAACCAGACACGCCATTTTACCTGCTAGCCCACAGAAATCAGAAACCGACTCCAAATTCAAATGAACTAGTTAGCTCAAAGCTAGTTATACATGGCTATTTGTTTTGCTTATTCCGTCCCTGTAGAGGGGAGATAAGACGAGCTCCTATTTCATTGTAATAGTATGATGACGCCCCAGGGTGTCCGCTTGGGGAGATTGGGGAGTTTGGATGCACAACGCTCTGTAATAAAGTCTTTGCAATCGCACCAAACTGCGCCGAGTGTGGATAATGGCACTCGAATTGCATTTGTTTCTTGATTCTAGGGGCTTTAAAGCAATTAAACGGAGTGAGATAACGGGATGTGTCGGTATATGGGGAAATTTTCATGATTTAATGCACTAGTGAGATTGTATTGAGAAACAAACTATACTTATTAAGAAACCCAAAAATCGAATCTAATTATATTAGGAAAGCTACAGCTTTTTAGTTCGAACGACACCGTAAAGCTAATACCTCTATAACATCTCAAACACATTTTCCACTTCACACACAATTTTCCCCAGAACACTGTGACTATGATATGTATCTTAAATGCGTTATCTTCTTCGGACCAGTCCCGACACTGCGAGTCCCATAATATATTGTGTCGCAACACTGCGGCCCGTAACATCTCGTAAAAACCGGAATATGTTTACACGTTTATGAATTCTCACTTCGGGCATTTGAACGTTTACTTTTGTCCTGAGTTCATGGTCCGTGTGGATGTAAACAAGACTGAGTTTTAAGAGCACCTTTTGTCTTCTTTTGTAAGATTATTTGCTCACAAACTTTGTGAGTCATCAAATATGGTCAAGTCAGCAGAATTCAAGTCGAATGTTAATGCTGTTTATATACAAGAGATTTTATGTCGAAAACTATCATAGGTCTATTTATTTTGTAAATGAGCTCAAGCTACGATATTCAAATAAATAATCCAAAATTATTTTACGTTAACCAATAGCTAAAAGAGTTTCAATAAACGCCAACCCTAATAAATCCGGATTGATGGTAACCCTAGATACGACGCAATATCGTACTGGCAATAGAAAATTTATAAAGCATTGTTACCCTACGCACGCAGACTACCAAGGATATACTAAAAAAATATGGTCACAATAAAAAATATGTACCAGAAACATTTACCAATGTCGGGACAACCCTAGTTTCGGTTATTTAAGGCTTTAAATCTTTCCTTAGATATATAATCCGGGTCTGGATTTTACGCAAAATTAATGCGCAAAATGTTGTGAAACCCTGTACGTGATCAATTATAATTTATAGCCCGTACCTCGGTCATGTTAGAAACATTTGATAGTAGTGTATAAACATTTGATAGTAGTATAAATTATAAAATAATATACAGAAAAATAGGGTGCTTTAACGGCAGGGACGCGTTGTTGCTTCTTAATTTTATGCTTATCGTTTTAAAGTGACAAAAAAAGGCATCCATTACACTTTCACTGATGTCACAGTCACGTCAAATTTTTTCTAGAGTCAAGCAAAAAAAAAAAACATTTCGAGCCCCTTCCCGCACTTGTATATTGTACTGCGGTGCTATTCTGTAAAAATCTCACCGTGAAAAGTTAAGTGAAGTGAGCGTGGAGTGAGCTGTCAATAAAGTCAATTCCTAGCAAAAACAAACTCACTTCACCTAAGTTTTCACGGTGAGATTTTTACAGAATCGACCGGCTGGACGTTACGTGTCTCTATACGCCGGTCATGAAGTGTCACCTTGACTTGTTTTTTTACGGTAGTCCGGCTATAATCGTAGTATTATTTTGTATGAATATTTTTAATGTCGAATGTCAACTTCATCTCATAGTCCGTGAAAGTGTTAATTTAAAAAAATTAACTTAAGACGTTTAAAAGAAAATTGCAGAATCAACCTTCATAACCGTTTATAACAATTATAACAAAGAAAAGGGTGGACTTTTAACAAATCTAGGAAAGTGCTCCTTTCTCCATTGTGAAGCGGGTGTAAAAGAATTCCTGTGATCAGTCAGCACATTGTTTAAACTTCGTTCCTTTAATTAAAACAGAAAGGAATGCTTGGAAAACTTCTGTCTTCGACAACTCCTTACCTGGAACAATGGAAATTAATATCATTATAATTTTGGTACCTTTCATACACGTACCTACACATAATATTATTATAGACAAATATATAGAATATAACAGCTGCACGGGTAGATCGAACAGGTTAAGCTAGGCTTGCCACGGTCAGTCCGTGGATGGGTGACCATCGTTACACACAGAGACCCCCGAAAAGCACGTTAAGCCCCGGCTGTCATTCTTGGATCTTTGACAGTCGTTACGGGTCATCAGAAGCCCGAAAGTCTGACAATCAGTCTTACCAAGGTGTATCGTATTACCCAGTAACTGGTTGTGGAGGTCATATAGGCAGTCGCTCCATGTAAAATACTGGTATTCAGCTGCATCCGATTAGACTGGAAACCGACCCCAACACAGTTGGGAAAAGGCTACGCAGATGATGAGATAAATAGACTAGGAGTATAGGTAAATGAAACTAAATGTTCTCTTGTCTATTACCCACAACGAATCAATATATGGGTAAAGTGTAAAGACAGCATTATCATGACCCGGGCAGTGCCTGCATTATTTATTAGGATCGTTCTAGTTCAGTAGCAGCACCACTACTGAATTTGAAATACAGCCGGTCGATTCTGTAAAAATCTCACAGTGAAAACTTAGTTGAAGTGAGTTTGTTTTTGCTAGGAATTAACACTATTGACAGCTCACTCCACGCTCACTTCACTTAAGTTTTCACGGTGAGATTTTTACAGAATACCGCACCGCTGATTTAAGTTTTGATCTATTACAAAAGAAATACAGCTGGATAATTACGTAACACACTAACAGTAGCAATAGTTTCATTTTGACAGTTCAACAACATTCATTGCGTCATTAACGTAGTTGAGCAGACGCATGTTTCAACTATATCAATGGATTAGCAATAAATAACCTTCAAAATGAATTGTAATTGAAAGTGTATTACGCAAGTAGGGTGCTGGTTACAGTTGATTAATAGGCTGAATAATGATATGTATATAGCATATGCAAACACATATATTATGTAAATGCATGTGTAATATGGCCAATATGTATTTATTAAACCTCATTGGGGAGACCTCACCGAAGTTAGAAAGTAACGTAACAGGGGGCCTAAAAAGGCCACTTTGGCAGAATCATAAAAGTATATGCAAACTAAAAATAACAAAATTAAATCCTAACTTAACTAAAACTATGCAGAAACTAAAAAATATTGTCGAAAAATTCATCCGCATCGCTGTCGACTGGTAATGTACCCAAGAGACTGGCGGCATTACCACGTTGTATGGCGATGCTTAGCCTCTAGCCAAGGTAAAAGCCCGCCCTTGGGTCACGGGATGTGTCGACCAGCTGTTTTGAAATTTCTTTAAAAAGACCATGAGCACTCGGACCTCACGGCCCGAGGGTTTAAAAGTATAACATTATGAATCATAATGGATAGTTAACTGTTACGTTAATCGTATCAAATCCCATTGGTGAAGGATTTTTCACATTTTTTTTTCGTCTGTGCTAAAATACCAATAAATCCAATCCAAATCCAATCCCAATCTCTTTGATTATACCTACGTAGTGCAGCGAAAAAAAAGAAAAACATGGACTGTCTTCGCCATATATGATTCATAATGTTATCCTTTTATGATTCTGCCAAAGCGGCCTTTTTAGGCCCCCAGATATCTTTAACACTAGACATCTTCAAGTATTGAGCCATTACAAAAGAAACAACGGTTACAGTAGAGTAACCTGTCCTTTTACTCAATAATACCCTAAAACCTATTCCATTCTACCCATAACTCTCAAAACATACATAATACTTGAACTTTCCAAATTACATAATTGCCTAAAACGAACAGCCATCGATAATCCAACTCATATACACGCTAAGGTAACCGGATATCGCGTGACGTCAGATCCTGGTCGACTCTATTTGTCAGAATTATAGAAGGCCATATTACACATTTTTCACTGAAATTCACATTTTGAGAGAAATAGGTAGTACGTGGAGCTTGATAAATTACGGTGTGATAATCGAGGTTCAAAGTTTAGTCGTGTGTTCGGAGCTAAGTGCCTTTCCTAAGGCGACGACGTAAGTAAGGACTTATTGGTGATGGAAGTATTATGTTTTACCTTCTAAAGGAAATTTCTAATCTAGTAATGACTATAGCGACAAGTGAGACTAATGATTTTGCCTGTCCTTTTAAGAAGATTCTTAAATTCTTGCAATTATGACACCTATATGTGGGGAGGAAGTGGTTTATACAGTAAAGGTCCGTCACGTCAGCACTATCTCCTAAAAAGTCAACAGTAAAAGAAAGAAAAAAAATTGGTTTATTTGTCACAGAAACTCCATACAAAAAGGTAATTAACTCGAATAATAAAGAAAAATAAAGACCAAATTCATAACAAATAAATAATAATATAATAGATAATAATAATCACGAGCACAAAACAGAAGAGGTATTGTTCCGTTTTTTAATGATAAAAAAAATATGATATATGTAGATTACTTTGTTTGACTACAAGCGTTTAAATCCTATTTATTAATTGACAGTCGACTTGCTTATGTGACGGGACGCGCATCTGTCAATTTGCGTGTTTGTAGAGCTGCGTCTTTGACGTGGTGCAAATCTGACGAGATGCGTTTCTGTCAACATGCGTTTTCTGGCGAAATGCGTATTTGACCTCTTGCGTTTCTGACGACATGCTAGTAATCCAAATAGTCGGCACCTGCACGTCAAGACTGTGACAAGAAGGCTTCCATTAAGCATGATGCTATGCTACCCACAGCACAGCGCTGATTTTCAGTGGTTACCCGAAAAGTACGTATGGAAACCAAGTCAGGTTTAATAATCATCATCATCATCATCTAGCCTTTTCCCAACTATGTTGGGGTCGGCTTCCAGTCTAACCGGATGCAGCTGAATAACCAAGTCAAGTCGTACTATTGGTACAATTCAAACAAAGTCTTATACGCTTGCTGGTGCAGTCTTTCTCTATTCAGCAATTTTGAGCTAAGTGGACCCCAACTAAAGCACGTGAAAACGCTAAACAAAGTTCAAACTTGTTAGATTTATGTAAAAATATTCATTGTCACAAACAGTACCTATAAGCAATCTTCACTCAACTGTAATGCTAATATAACCTTATTCAGTCTTATTCCTATTCACAAAATCCCGTTACAGAACATTTTACTTTGTAAAACTCTTAGAATGCGAAGACCCGCAAAATACTTTATAATACGACCAAATTGCAAAGACATCTGATGATACCAGAACATGTGGAGAAGCAAAACATTACCCGGTGCTTTTTAAATTGGCCGTTAGGAGCCAAAAACCATGCGATTACGTAATCTTTTTCGAATTTCCAGCGGAATGAATGTATGTAGCGAGAATTTCGTTTTGCGCTAAATTTTAGAGCGAATTTTCTGCTCTTGCTTTTTCGAAGGTAAGTTTTAAGTAGCTGCTACGGCGTAGCACTCGTAGCGCTCGTAGCAAGTATTTTTTTCTTGTTTCTTTTAGTTAATTAAAATTGTACAAAATCATTGTTCAATGTTCTTTCTTTGATAAAGTACGGAGTAATTCCTGAATGTAACTCCTTTCCCATTTTTAGAGCGTTGTGTTTTTCAGTGTTTAATCAAAATACTTGACGATAAATAGTTGTGTCGGTGACCCTTTAGAAGATTTTCCTTTCCGTTCATGAGCAAAACTAGACCCGCCTATGCTCAATTTTTCCCAAACCTTTTCCAGCAGCATCATGTCACCGTAATCACTTCAAAAACCGGTCTTACCGAAACCTTTGAAACTAAAACTTCTACCTTACAAGTTAACAAATCATTTCCGAGCACCGCCGGGCGCGAGCGGGCGAGTTTGCATAGGATATTTGACTCGGTCGTGTTACGTAGGTGTTTTTATTCATTTTTCCCTGTGAAGTTGATACCTTGCCCCCCTCTCCTTCGTTCTCCTCCACCTCCCCCCCTTTGTTATGACAGAATGCCCGGCGGGAACCCGCTGCTGCCTCGAGATTATAACTTTTTCTTGAAAACGAAGTTACATTTTATACGGCCCATTAATAAGCCGGGATTTCATTCGCAGTGTACTGAAAGCATTATTCTTTGTTAATTTAAATCGCCTATTTATCGTGTTTATTCCGTGTAATGGAATTTGAAACGGAAACGTTGGAATTTTCTTTCTAGTTGAACGCATTCGTTACGGTTTGAATTAAGTATTTTAGTGGTTTGGAACGTAAACGAAAGAAAGAAAGATTAATAATTCTGCACAAACAAAACGCACATTACAAATAAAAAAATACAACATAGTCAAAAGCCTCGTACTCAAGCTTTAAAAATGTGTGTCAAGCTTAAAGTTTGTTACGAGGTTTCGTTGAAAATTCAAGTATGTGTTTCTAAATAATATAAAAGTTACTAAGTTAGTATTAAGGTCATGATTAAGGTTGAGTTGTCCAAGCCACGGATATCTATGGTCCAAGCATAAGATCGGATATCTATGCATAAGATTTATTCGCTATAAATCTCTCATTACGAGCAACGTAGAGAATTAGAATGCACTACAGCACGTAAACTATATGTAACATTTTTGTAAAATAAATGGGCTGTTGAAAGTGTATATTTCCAGAATATATAATACAGCTAATATGAGGAGGGACTACTAGAATCAATTCTATTTTTTTGGATATTTTGAAGTCCAAAAGTTCCATGTTCCTATTTCAAATAAATTTGACTTTGAAATAAATAGTGCTTGAACACACATTTTAAAAAGACTGCTAAAAAGACAACGTGAGTGAAAGGTGACTGAAATAAATAACGAATTTATTTCACAAACAGTAACTCAAGAATAAAATCTTTTAAAACAACTTGCATTCACAATCGCAAAGTGCTTACCCACCGTAAAGAATAAGCGTGAAATAAGCTTTGACGGGACAAACTGTAAGGCTAAGGGGGAGGGCAAGGCTTTTAGTAAGCCATGGTAAAGAGATCGCCGCTTTTTGGGATTCTCCTTTTATTTTTATCTATTTGTTTCTTGACATTTGGTTCTATTTATGTCACATCAAAGAGGAGGAAGTTTTAAGAAATCTGATTGTGACGTCACCAGTCAGATTTACATTTATTTATGTTGTCGTTTTTGTTTGAATCTATCATTTTACTGATATAGCTCTCGTCTACTCAAGAAAAAATAATTTTAATTTATTAAACGTGTAAGTTTTCTGAAAATTTAAGATGTGACCTAAAAAGCGTCACCTCTCTCTCAGTAATTAAACACTGACTTTACATCAGCATCAGCTCTCTACTCTGTTCGTTTTTATTAATCGGAGAGCGCACTATACAAAAACCACTATATTACGATTCACCCCGCATCGTGACAATATAGGTACTACCTATATGCTACCAGCCTCCATAGGTTGTCTGCTTATTTTAATGATGTTATTACAATACAGACACCTATTAATATTTGTAAAAATTGAACCATGGCTGTGGTCTTTCATAGCATGAAAGCATTTTCCTTGTACTAAAACACTTCTTTCTCAAAAGCTTTAACATAGTCTACTACAACACAAAGCATTCCACCGAACACATAATGCAACATGTTTGCACAGTATCCGTCTGTGTGCAATACCGACTACGTGCAATACCCAGTATCCGTCTGTGTGCAGTGTGCCCACTACCAATAATGTGCAATATCATATTAATATGGCGGCCCGACCACAACCGCTGCGGTGACGTGCGCACTTTGTACACTATACATTTGCGTGCTATACATTTGTGCACTAATGTCATACATTGTTGTGTTTATTGCATATTTTGTGTATATTCGGGAAAATGTAACTAAATCTATGTTTATTTGAGGGTACGAAAACCTTAATTTTCAGTTGTTCAGTGATTTAGAATTGAGCTAAAAAACTTAATTAGAAGTACCTTTCATTTTAAAAAATAGCAATTTATATCATAAAAAATTCAATTAAAAATTAAATATTTATATAAGTTTTAATGAAAGCTTATCCCTTAAAACATAAGACTTTTATAATTTATAAAATTATAATTATATTTTCAGGGAACAAAACCATGTTTAGTTTTTCAGTGATTTAGAAATGATTGAACTAACAAACTAGATTAGAAGTGTAGAACCTTTATATAATATCAACTCCGAAATTAGGCCCAGATTAATTCTATACAGTTGAAGTAAGTACGCTAAGTTCTTAAACAAAACCTTTGGTCCTATAAATTGACATTTCACGCTGACCTTTTCAGCAAAGTTAGCACAATGTACTTTAGTCTAGCTCTGAGTTAGGCAATTCACTCTAAAGTTCAGTCGACGAACTAAATCCATTCCCGTCCCGGGGAAATTACTATCAAAGTTTTATATTCCTCTGTTCCACAACACCCGACGGCCAATATGGGTACGAAACATCGTTTGTCCTCTGAAAAACGTCACACTGTCATATAAATTCGATCAGGCCCGCCTATTCCAGGCATATGCGATAAAAAACATTAGCATACCTACTTGCGATACAGGCTACGGCCATATTTTATGTTCAAATAACAAAAAGTACGCGTCGCGGCCAAACTTTGATATACAACCTTGTAAAAAAATATCGGTCGGGCAAATGTCAACTTTATCTTCTAAACAGCTACGCCTGAACCAGTAGCTGAGTAACCTTCTGTTTTTACGCGTTAAACAAAACACAACCCTAACGACGTGTTGCTGAAGTTTAGTTTTTATTAGCTTCACAACAGTATCGAACGTGATAGATTACAAATTGTTTCATTATGTGCCTAATTACAGTAGCTGAAGGTAGCTTTTACTTTATGCGTCTACGTAGGGAGGGTGTCGATGTAAATTGGCTCTCATTGCTTTGTCGTTAAAGTAGTGAATGGTGTGTATCGTTGATGTAGGCTCGTCTGCTACGGGGTGGGTGCCCCCGTGCGCCCTGCGGCGGCCCCCGTAAGGTCAAATGCAAACTCTATACCTTTACCCTCTGAAGGGAAACAGCTATTACGCCATTTTATTGGCTTAAGATAAGAGCTGTTCTTGGTAATTGTGTACACAAATGAAGAGCTTTTGTGATTATGTTATAAACATGTTTACGATAGGCAATCACGACGACGCGACGCTCCGAAAAATTTACTTTCACTGAAAATTAGCAAAATTATGATACGTAGATTCACGTTTGAAATGTTGGTAATTTAATCAAACATATCGTCTAGTATGAACATACTTATTACGTTGTAATTTGGTTTTAAAATCACTAAATTAGTAGGTATGTACTTACTCGGTAAGTATAAGTACTACATTATTACAACTAACTTCTTTAAATGGGTTAAAAATTAGGTAAGTACTTGAAAAATACTAAAGGTCTTAACTTGCAAAATTATATCCCCAAGACCCATTTTCTACCGATAGAATCATTGAATTCTATACATAAACTAACCTCACTTAATCCGTCGAGTACCGTTCCAAGATTATACTCGTATTCAACAAATTACCATAGCTAAACGAGTTGATATAAATCTCAATCCCTTGTAATTTATCTACGACGCGGTACCTCCACCTCAGACGCTATTGCGTAGTCCTAAGCTTTAAAATGACTTGGTTTTTCGACTCGGGCAAATGTACTGTGATTTTTCTTTGTTCGCTCTGACATCGATGGATGTCAATTGATCGGGAAAACGAAGGAAATGGCCTCTTTTGATAGAAAATTACGGCTTTTTAATGTTGTCGAAGAGGCTGCAGCGGAAAAGTAAAGATGTATTACGAGGAATTGATTTTTTGTTATAAATTATTGATGTTCGGAACATTTAACGACATCACAATAGGGTATTGAGGACTTTTTGAAGATACCATTATAAAGGAATCGGCATGACCTCTTTACGCTTTCTTACATTTGCTTTTCAAATTATGGTTTTCCTTTTACTCCTATAAATAAATTGAGATCGAGACATAATTGTGCACACAAGCAAACGGGAACCAGACGTGCCACAGCCATTCCATCTGTTCCCAAGCAATATCTATAATTACAATCTTCGGCCTTTGATCGTGTACAATTTAATGCAAGTAGCGTGCTATCTATCGATCGCGACGTCCGTCCTCTGCGAGACCAAACGCCTGAGTGAATGCTTAGTGGTCTGTGAGCGTCTAAATACCACGCCCTTTACCAATTACCCACATTCTAGACACAGAATGAAATATAGACGTGCCGACTCTGATATTGGTCATTGTACACAATTGGTATATAGGTCTTCTGTCTGAGTATCATCATCATCATCAGCCTAGCCTTTACCCAACTATGTTAGGGACGACTTCCAGTCTAACCGGATGCAGATGAATATCAGTATTTTACATGGAGCGACTGCCTATCTGACCTCCACAACCCAGTTCCTAGGTAATACGATGATAATAATTTACCCTTGGTAAGACTGGTTGTCAGACATTCGGGCTTCTGTCTTCTGAGTATATTACTAGAAAATTAAATCGAGAGATCTTCATTTCGTAAGAAATTTAGCTCTCATTTTTTATCTACTTTACGCAAAATAAGATCTTACCGAAGCAAATATTTTATCGAGAAAAAGGTACAAAATACGAAAATGATATTACTCATCACTGACACTTGTCTTGGCTGTACAATACTCCATCTATCTCTTTTTTTCGTATAGAAATCTTGTCATAATGAGCAGGACACGTATAGATAGGTTCGGTATTGTGCTTGTAGGGTTCGATAAGTTGACATAAAAGCCGCCGACCGCAAAATATCTACTTGAATAGAAAGAAGTTATTGGAAAATATTAGAGGTGTTCTCTCGATGCTCGCCAAACCTAAAACCGATAAACTTTGTGCTGCAAACCAGAGGGGCATTTCTCGTAATTTAAGGAACGTTCACAGTCTCAATCTCAATCTATCAAAAATACCTCTACCTCTAATTTCCCTATATGTTTGACAAGTTTTTGACATTTGAGGCTGCGACTAGATTTTCAATATTTTAATTGGCCTTCAGATCGGTTTTGAAATTCCTAAGTTCTTGAATTTGTTCACTAAAGGCTCCTTCAAACAGGCGCGACACGCGACACAAAGGCACCGCAAGTCGCGCAATAAGCGGTGCCTTTGTGTCGCGCGCGATTATATCGCGTGTCGCGCCTGTTTGTAGAATATTCGGACATGGTGATCGTCATAGATTAGGGTTCGCAAACTGCAATGATGGTAATTAATAGGTACATCAACATTAATTTCTAGTGGTCGCAAGAGCTACTGCTAAGCATGAGGTTCTGGGTTCGATTCCCAGGTCGAGCAAAGAGTTAATTGATTTTTCTAACTGGATCTTTTCAGTAGCAGTAGCAGCTGTATCGGAGTCTGGATTTGTGCCTGGTTGATGGCAATAGGCTCGCCCCCTATTACATGAGACTTGAACATAACTGGCGAAATGTGGGTGAACTATAGGTACGCTATATCCATTACCGACTCGTAGTCACACCAGTGTGACAAACAGGAGTTCACCTCTTCCCAACCCTTTAGGGCAAAAAGGCGTGAGTCATGTTTTGTTATACCTTTTATTTGGTACCCTATTAAACTTGTTTTTTAATCGAATGGCCCTTCTACTATTCTCACTGGCTCCTCTTATAAACTCTACAGGTACTCAAAAAGTCGTGGATCAAACGAAATAGGGAAATAAAGAAAATTTCCAACGCTTTTAAAGTGTGAAATAACGCTTAAAAATTTTTGGAAAAAAAAATTGCTCTTGAATTTTTGTAACCAGAGCCGCAATAGAACTTTTGTATTGCTGATACATTATCTAGTAATAACACAACATCGTTTGTTATCAAATATCACATTTTTTTTTAAATTGAACTAATAAAATTGTAAAAGAACTCAGTAAACAAAAATATGAATCATAACTTTTAGGGCAATTGAAATATGGCCATGCTGTAGAAAGATTTTTTGTTGGAAATGTCCTCTTTTATCTCCCTATTTCGTTTGATCCGCGACTTTTTAACCACCCTGTATAAGTAGATAGGTAGTAACTATTAAAATAAACATCGATATCTTTACATCAATCTTTATTATTGTACATTTACATTTAATAGTACGAGTACATCTTTCGCGGCGCGTGGTGGCCTCCCACTGATTGAGCCTTTTGATGTGATAGAAAGCCTCTTTTAATTTAATTTATAACGACAAAAGTTCGGGTTCTGAACAGGGTCAATATATATACGTCTAAGTAAATATATTATAATGTTATACATTAGGTATAGCATGATTATGTACATTATGTTGTGCTATTCATCAACTTCTCTATCTTGTTCTCAATACTTGTCATTTACAGGATTTTGTAATTTTATTAGGTATATTACTAGCATCTGCCCGCGACTTCGTCCGCGTGAACCCCACTCCGTCGCATCGCATCGCCTGCCCGCGATTACTCTGTTTTTACGCTTAGCGTTCTTTCTGTAATTTTTTCTCTTTGCTCGACTCCTAAGATTCCTCAAGAATTAGCCTAAAACTGTTTGTACCTAAGAGATAAAGTCTGGAAGTACTGATTTGATCAGACAAAGTTCTTTTACTGAAAGAAACCTACACCTGCCGAGTGCCATTGATTTTTTTTAACACAGATAAAGCCGCAGACCGAATATAGTAATATGGAACTGCAGATGGGAGCTTCACAATATAATTAAAAAGCTTTGACGTGAATAAAATATACTTTACAATATCATGTTATTTCTAGCACATTTTTCTACTTAACAGAAATACCATAATAGAATATTTGACACTTGCTTGAACGTTCGAATGGAACACACCGGCAATTTATAACCAGCCTGTACTGCTAAAGGTAGGGCTACTTAGATAACCTCTACAGTACACTATAAAACAATGACTATCGTGTCTATCGTCAACGAAAAAGATAATCAGATTTGCAATTTTGCACCTCGGTGTTCTAGAAATACTAGCTTGGACATATCGGAAAAATACAAAACGCAACTCCCCACATTGCATATAAAACGAGATAACGACACCGATTCCCGAACAATCCTTTCACGCGATGGCTTAAATAAATTGGTGGACGGGTTTCATACCTATTCTATCCTTTCCGGGTACAATACCTATCCCATATGATTTATTTCTGGCTATCCCCCGACCGAAATTGGGGCTAAGTCAAACTTTTCGACCGTTTCTATGACGGATATCGGTTCTTGGTCATTTGCGTTGATCCCGAGACCCTTTAGGGTCTTTGTACGGTAAAAGTGGAACTCCATAATGAGTTTGTAACTCCTCGATTTGATACGGTTGTGAGTTAATATGGAGATATGTGTATTAGATGATTGTTTTGCAAATTAATTTTGGGTATTAAAATTATAGGGGTGGAAGATATTTTCATTAACTTTTGTCATGGCTATTGTGTACATATTTTCGTTCATTTAGGACTGATTTTTCAATTATCAAATGGTTTCATGGTTGTTTTATCTAAGCATAAGCATAAAGCATAATCATTCTAAAATGATCCAACTACTGGGACAGAGGCTCCTTCCTCTCTTCGAGAGGGAGTTGACTATAATATACCATGAAAAAACCATCACAAACATCGATCTACATGGTCTTCATATAACCTGACCAAGATTATGTCTGGACTTTAAAAGAGACTGTGACCTCTGAGTTTCTTTCGGCCTTTCTTCTCAGAGTAGTCAGATAGGAAACGCCGACTTCATCTAGTTTTAAAAAAACATGATTGACGTGTAAAAGTGTTTGAAACCTACTTACAAAAATAAAATCATTTATCATGCGGGTAGATAGGTGGCTATTTATAAAAAACCAAAAATTCGGTTTGGTCCCAGGACATGCAGGACACGGTTTCCTTCACCGTTTTGAGAGCAGGGAAGATGAAATTATTTACAAAAAGTAAAGCGCCTGCCTGGTTTCGAACCCACGACTTACAACTCGAAGTCGGTACCGTTCAGATATTTAACAAATTTTTATCTGAAGAATAAATAAGTAAGTTTTACATTCCTATGTATTTTGCACGAAAATTGTGAAACCGCAATATTTATTCCTACTTCAAAATGGTTTTTGTTCTCATCAGCATCATCATCCTGTGTCCGCAATGGCAACAATGTCGTCTGTCCTACCCAATGTCGGTATATCCTGCCCAGCGACAAATAAAAATAATATTAAAACGGCTTCTTAGTTAGGAATACAAAGCAGTTACTTGGTTCACTATTAATCAGAAATCTCGTATGTACTTAGAAGCAGAATACCAATGTCGATGAGGTCGATATCTCGACACAAACAGGGTAGCGTGCCCAGTTGTCGGCTCATGCTAATTTAATCGTTCTGCTTACCCACGCGGCTCCCACGCGACATATAAGTCCTATGCCTCGTTTAGTACGTATCCAACTACCCAACAGAAACTTTTTTTTTTACATGAAAAGTCATGTTTTTTAAGTTAATTTTAAAATGAAATATTCATGGTTTCAACATACTTTTTTTCAGCCACTAAAACCTTAGCTGGGACTGCATTCTAATTAACTCTCTCAGTTCTATGTTTAAAACATGACACTGAGTTTTAGTTGGCCGCATTACCATTTCTAACTGACTTCCAGAGCTACTTAGGGAACCAGATTTCTAGATTTTGGCAGCACCGCCAAAAACCTCGTTTATCATATCTACGTGATGTGATTGAGTAATACTGGATGGAAAAGCCTTTTTTGTAAGGATCTCTTTTCGCAAAGCTAGAATATTATGTTGGAAATAATATCTTAGCGATACAGATTTATTACAGATATCTTTATACTTAATTAAAAATATTTACAAACAAATAACCCTAAGGGCGCATTTCACCAATCTTTTATACCTAAGAAAAAAATTTCAATTTTTGACAGATTTTCCATACTAGAACGAAAAGTTTATTCCACGGATAAAAGATATCTGACTTTGGTAAAATCAGCCCTAAGGCTAAAATAATACTAATATGTACTTGTAGGTATAAAAAGTTTCTTATCATAAAATGTTATTATTTTAGTAGTACCCATAGATATTCGTGGTAGTACCTAAGTATTTAATTTATTTTCTTTGTAATATACTTTTCTGATCACAACATATTAATAAAACAAAGTCCGCTGAGTCTGACTGTCTGTCTGAACGCGATAATCTCAAAAATAACTGAACGGATTCTTACGGTCCAATGGACGGAGTGATTCATGAGGAAGGTTTAGGTGTATAATTCATTAAGGTTTTGTGTAAATTAGCTGAAATATGAGTGTTGAAGATGGCGTAAAAACGGCTGAACAGATTTGGTTGAAAGGCACACAGATAGTGGATTAACACATAGGGCACTTTAATCGCTGTAGTACGTTCACGTGGGGTTATTTCCGACATCCACCCAGGCGAAGCTGCGGGTTGTTAAGTTTATATAAATAAAAAATAGCAGTGCTCCGCGGTTTCACCCGCGTAAATTTCGATCCCGTGGGAATATCGGGATAAAAAGTATCATATGGGTTAATCCCGGAAATAGTCTATCTGTGTGCCAATTTTTATCCAAATCTGTTCAACGGTTTACGCGTGATTGAGTAACAAACATCCAAACATCTTCACAAACTTTCACATTTATAATAATAATAGTAGGATAAGTACGTAGTATGTCTGAAACATCAATAAATTAGCTCACTTATAAATTAACTAACATTCTGAAGCCACGGTATCGGAAACAATGACACGTTAACTACCGATCCAATACATAAGTCAAAGACATTTTCCCTTTGTAACACAAGTACCTATAGTTCAGCTTCATAATGTGACTTTGGTTAGCAAGGGAAACTGGGAACTATTTAGCTCTAACAGCTGCTGTGACGTCGGCGTAATACAATTCCTTCGACTTAGCATTAATTTGTGCTGCATTTACTGAACGTTATTAGTTTATTGCATGACTGATATTCTTTTGCTTACTACTATTTGAGTGGCAGAAAGTTGAAGAGCTTGTACGTTACATACCTAGAATCTTTTGAATATATGTATAAAGTAGACAAGAGAAATATTGGAGGATGATCTTTGATAAAAAGCGGAACTAACGAAGGGTTCCGTACCACAAGTCAAAAAAAGCCGGAAAAAGCACGTTTCTTGTATGGAGACCCCATGTTTTACTTTATTTTATTTTTATTTAATCAGCAATAGAAATACACACTCTGTGAAAATTTCAACTGTGTACCTATTATGGTTCAGGAGATACAGCCCGCTGACAAACAGACGGACGAACGGGCGAACAGCGGAGGCACCCTTAGGCACTAGGTACGGAACCCTAAAAAGCAGTGTCCGCCAGTATATCTTTTTAACCTCGTATTTTTGCTTTCTCCTACTATTTATTTTATCCATCTAGGCTTACACCAACTTCATACCCACAGCACGTATCCCACATTTTTGATGAAGCATTTTTGTTCCATCAGAAAATACGACCCAATTTGTGCTAGTGGACTAGCAAAAAAAGAGATACATTTCAATGCGAAACGACGGCTCGACAGTACAACGAAAAACTCGAAAATCGGAGATATGAAATATTACATTTTAACTACCACGAGTGCTAACGAATTTCCAACCGCAGAAGCAATTAAAATAGCGAGCCGTAAAAGGAAAAGTGAGACGAGTCCGTAACCAAGGTACAACGTTAAACAGCACTAAAAAAGACGGTTTAGTTTTTAGGATTCACGCCAAGACTTTTATGTTCATTTTTTGCTACGTGCTACTGTGAAGGCAGCATACAGTATAAAAAAAAATACTTTTGATAAATCTTGCAGACTTTTACATCCAACATCCTAATTGCGTAACACACTTTCAATCACATTTTGAAGGATGTTGCTAATTCATTGCTTCATATATTCGAAAAATTTGTCTGCTCAACAACGTATATAACGCAATGAATTTTGTTGAACTGTCAAAATAAAATCCAGTGCTACTGTAAGTGTGTTACACAATTATCCAGCTGAGCATGTAGGTACCTAGTTATAGAGTAGGTACTCCATTTTCTAGATATAATACAAATTAAACACATTGCCGCTTCTCTGAAATGGCGTTACCTACATAACATAGTTACAGTACAAAACAGTGTGTATAGAACTAGAACAGCAGACGTTTCCGCTCACCCGCAAACTTAGATGGTAATACCGCGGATTAAACCGTAGCCTGAGATATAACGATGTTATTGACAACAAAGGTCCAAATTGATTGTGACAAACAGATTTAGTTAACCACATTTCTAATAGAATGTAGCAGTTTAACACAACAACATTACGGAAACCAATCTTTTCACGTCTAAATCCTACAAAAACTATTCCAATCTTAATTCGAACTTGGTCAACAACTAGCGCAAGCAACTTGTCTCGTTCTAAACGCTCCACAAGCCAATATAAGGCGTCTAAGACCGGTCCAGCCACGTACTAAGTGAAAATCTAGATCGAGAGATTCCCACACTCAGTTCCGAGATCCGAACAACTCATTTAAACGGACCATAGTAAGCGAACTTGAAACTGGAAATTAATAGACAAAGTTTTAAACAAGCTATTGGTTTCGTAGTTGGAGATAAAGTAGCATTTACATTTTTGGGCCTCATATTGAAACATCCTGAATTTATAGAGGTCCAAAAATTTGAAATATCCAGCAAAATGTGTAACGTTCAACCAACTCTAGTTAGCAAAATACCTGTGTCAATAAACCGTTGTACGAAAAATATTCTAAGTAACAAAGTTAATTTTGGACTGTCAAATTTTCTTAAGTAATCAATTAGGTAGATACTTTGGCGGAGTTCACGAAGACCGTTTGACATTGTATTAAAAATTCGGTTCATTTTTGGAGAAAAATTAAAACAATGTAATTTGGTTTTAGATATTTGTTTTTTTTTAAGCCTTTAGTCTTCTTGTTTTCGAGTCGACGGTACAATACGAGACAACAGAGCGACGTCACTGTGCGGGCCTGAACATAGGCACTAAGAACTTTCACTAGTTTCCTACAAAATCTTACTGCGCAGCCTTCTGCGCAAAGTTCATGCCCGCCAAGTTACGTCGGTGTCGTATTGTACATATCTATGTATTGTACCTACTCTTCTTCGATATTTGATATTGTTTGGCACTTTGATTGCGGCATCAGTGGCATTCTTTATGTCATCCAAGGTGCACCCTAGTTGTTAAAAGGGTTAAAGAAACCTAAAATTTTTGCTAATGAATTACCTAATATCTCTTTACATGTCCCTAAGCTCAGACGACCCTAAATATAAGCCCTAAGAAACAAAATCGCAATACACATCGCCAACTAAAACCGTTATTCCTAAAAGACATTTAGATATTCCATATTCAAATAACAGAACTATGTCCACTGCTATCCGTCACGTCGTCACGCGCTCACGACATTACGTGTCGTTATCGGCCACAAGACGGACGAGCCATTGGCGTGACGATATCCATTAGTTTATCCGCATCGACGGCTGCCAACGTTGGCCCAACGTGCGATGTATTGAGATATTGGCCGCGGACGTTCGATGTATTGAGATATTGGGCTAAACCCAACGTGATTTACTGGATATTGATGGCGAAGCTGCTGCGAATATGTTGTGAAACTGATTGAGTTAGCATAGATTAGTTTGTGCTTGGTTAGTTTATTGTCTTAGCTTGGAATTGCAGCAACTAACTTGCTTAGTTAACATCAAACTGAGGTTCGTTTAAGTAGTGTGTAGTGTCCTATTAAACGACTCTCTTTTGACATTATTTTCATACCAGCAAGATACTAATAAAATACCTGACCTAAATCCTGCACCTGACTAGAAAGGAATCCTACCCCGATAATTACAAAGGCTAGATAGTGCAATTAAATCTTTACAGCTCCCAGTCAACGTGTAGATAATAAAAGTTTTAATAGTAGAATTCCGTATTTTATAACCTACTACAACAGCGCAATATCGCCAAACCTGATCTCATACGCAAAATTATCCCATAATCATAAAATATTAATTAAAATACCTATAAAAATTAAACTAAAGACTTTTAACCGACTTGTAAAAAGGAGGAGGTTCTCAATTTGGATGTTTATTATTATATACTAGGTTCTGCCCACGACTTCGTCCGCGTGAATTTTCCCTCCTCCCATTCACCCTCTTAGGGGTGCAATTTCGTAAAAACCCTTTCTTAGTGGATAGCTACTCTTCACAAAGAACACACCCTCCAAATTTCATGTCTCTAGGACCAGCGGTTTAGGCTGTGCGTTGATTTATCAGTCAGTCAGGACATTGAAATGTATATAGTTTTTTTTTTTTATATTTAAACATTGCTTAAAGTTAAGTAGTGGTAGTAGTGATAACGGCCGCGACTTACGAGTTGTAGGTCGTAGGTTCGAACCCAGACAGGCGCTTTACTTTGTGTAAATTATTTAATCACCACTGCTCTCAAAACGGTGAAGGAAAACATCGTGAGGAAACCGGCATGTCCTAGAACCAAAAATTCGAAGACATGTGACATCTGCCAACCCGCACTGGGCCCGCGTGGTGGATTACGGCCCACTCCCTCACCGAGAGGAGGCCAGTGTCCCAGCAGTGGGAACATTATAGGCTGATTATGGTAAGTAATGGTTAGCGACTAAACACACCCGGTTGTCGCTGAAAACCAGAGCTAGGGCGCTGTCTCACATAGGTTCGTAGTATTATACTGAGCGATGGCCATTTTTCGTGGATGTAACGCATATTTTTCCACAACTTGTTATTTTTTGTGTTTCTGTTCTTTCTCTGCGTCATGTTTACGGAGTAAAAAAATTAAATAAAAGTATTCTCTTTATTTCTTTTGTAAAGAGAAGAGAATACTTTTATTTACTTTTATTTAAGAGAAAGAAAGAAAATCCTGTATTAGAGTAGAAACCTACAATCGATTCCTTTCTGAATAACATCACCTAGGTAGCCGTAGAACATAACATTCACTAAAATTACACACTATTAATCTCAACCTTAATAATTTTGAAGGATATTGCTAATCCATTGCTTCATATGTTCGAAAAATTTGTCTGCGCAACAACGTAAATAACGCAATGAATGTTTTAGAACTGTCAAAATGCAAGCCACTGCTACTGATAGGTTGTTAAGGAAAGACCCCGCATAAAGCGACCAATAACGGGCAAATAATGAACTGACTCGCCTTGTGTAGTACGATAGAAATGGAAGGAGTGAGCTATTTTAATTAAAATACCTATTCAAATAATATAAAATCCTCTATTCGAACGAAACCTACAATCGATTCCTATCTGGATAGCAACAGCTAGATAGTCCGAGCCTTAAGCTATAAACCGTAGAAAATAATATACAGTATACACTAAAATTACAATTTATCGCCGATGTTATACACAAACGTGATGTGAACAGCAGATAGCGACCAATAACGACCCAATAATGAACTGACTTGCTTTATGTAGTACAATAGAAATGGACGGAGAAATCTTATATTTTAATTAAAATACCTATAAAATAATGCAATCAATTTCTATCTGAATAACACCGCTTATACTCTGATTTTTAATTTGCTAGACCAAAATGACAGCTGCGATCTGCGAGCAGCTGTTATTTTGGTTTAGCACATTAAAAATCAGAGTTTAGATAGTACCAACCTTAAGCTATAACCCGTAGAACACAATATTAACCGTCTGTTTGCTAAAATTACATTTTATCGTCGATATTCCAACGTGATGTGAACAGCAGATAGCGACCAATAACGGGCAAATAATGAACTGACTTGCCTTGTGTAGTACAGTCGGTGACCAACATTGTATGACCCACCCAACATTGCCTGACCCACTAGAAGTGGGTTAGATAATGTTGGCCACCGACTGTACAATAGAAATGGAAGGGGTAAGCTAGATATCTCTAATACCGCGGGCTATTCGCTTCGCAGTCGATATTAAAGAGGAGGAGATACACCCTGGTTGTCGAGCAATGTAGAATCTATGATTGTGATAGTAGGTCTAGAGTTATTGGTAATACTTGTTTTACCAATAGCGTACTGGTACAACAAGTAGTTTTACTCAGTTTTACTATTGCTTAATACTGTAAATAATAGTTTCTCCTGCCTCATTAGTATAGTAACGCAATCTCAGGTCGGGTATCGTGTTATTGGGTTTTTTTATCAGGAATTTTTCAACAGCAGCCTGGATTTGAGCCCAGTTAGCAATAGGCACGCCCCCTATTATATGGGACTTAAACATAGCTCTGCTTACCCTTCGGGGAAATACAGGCGTGCTGTTACGTCATGTATGTGTGTATGTTAGTCCATTTTCAACCAACCATTTTGCAACTTCTGATATTGGGATATGGCCTCAGTAATTGGAGACTACCCTTAAAATTCGAGAAAGAACGGAGTTTCCATGAATATATTTTTAGGTGGGTGGATACAAAACACAAAACTGACTAGCAAGTTAACAAGCCTACTAAATCACAAACCATTTGACGACCACTCCATCCCTTATCAACGTAATATAATTAATTAGAAATTCCAACAAGTTACAAAATGTAACATTATACAGCCAATATAAATTTCAATATCCTGAAATTCCTGGAGACACTTTCAAGAAGCGCTCATAAAAAGGCTACTTATTACAGCTCGCGGCCGCCATCTTGAATCAAATTAACTTCCGACCCTGTATAGGGTGAAAAGTACGCGAAAAATTCGAGTCTCTTTATTAAACTCCGCATTATGAAGTTCGAATTAATACGCACACCAAATAGCCTCTTTCGGCTCCTTTGGAACTCAGTAGGGATGGCAACAGAATTTAAATCATCGATATCCATAGAGTTTATTGTCTATGCAGGGGTGGTTTTCGTTTCGACACTGTTTACGATGCTTTTCCAACAAAAAATAAAAGCTTATAAATTCGAATAAATAAGCTGAAGCGAGGTTTCATGTTCAGCAAACATTTTGGAGTTTACTGTACGGGATTTAAGTGCTCGTTGTATTTGAATTTGTTGCTGAAGTATCGATAAACCAAACTTGAGTAAGTATCGAATATCGAGTGTCGATGTTTTTGGACAACCCTATCGCCGCTACCCGTATGCTGCACGTACTTGAGGAATTCCTCATTTAGCTCTCGCTACCCTATGCACCTTTTGATGTCAGTAGCCAAGTAGAGAGGAGACAGGGAAAATATGGGGACAGGAAAAACGTGAGAATTTCGTTATAACATCAAAACGCGCGTGGTAAAATGTAGTAGTAAATGTGTCATGTGATATTCTTCTTTAGATCACACGTTATATGACTTACATTACATGTCCGCTACGAAACTTTTTTTTTTTCGTGTTCGGGTGCAAACTTTAGAAGGCACCCGACCTCCGGGGAGGGGAGGTCGGAGAATGTGAGATTTTTACCTTACTAAAACCACCCCGGTTCTCACCATCAGAACATTGGAACCCCCCTGTGCACACAAGCTACGAACCTAATAAATTGTGAAAAGAATAGAAAAGATTCAAGATCTTGTTGATATTTGCTTCCCATCTAAAATCTGCCTTGTTACGTAAATTAGATCACCTTTTGCTCAAACCTCGTACATCTCTTTGAGAGGGAGTGGACCGTAATCTCAGGCCTAATGCGGGTTGGTGCAAATCACGCCATTAATAATAATAGGCCCAAATACAACATAAACAAACTATTAATTTAATACACCAACCAGTCGTCCATTATTACGTCTACCCTTAACCCTTATAGGGATCATTCCCATCACATCACTCATCAGTAGAAACTCCATGCGTTTCGCAATTCGCAGGACTTTCGAACAATTCGCACTCGCTTTCAATCGTACAAAGTTCGACATCGGAATTCGGAATGTCGGGTCCGGAATCTTTGAACCAGAGAGTGCAAAGTAAAACAATATTGAAGACGTCAGATTTATTACTCAGCCAATAGTTTTAGGTGAGTTCTTGCAATGCGGTGCGAATACCTGTAACTAGGTAAGTAGGAAGGTAGAACCTATTTGAGCTAGGTACAGAAATCGAATCGGAGTGTTGACATTGAATTCGATAAGTTGGATTAACTTGAGCTCGTTAAAGTTGAGCCGTGACTTCGTATTGGATTTGCACTCGGGAGCAGCATGATTTAAATGGACTTTAATAAGAAAGCTTTATTGCTGGAAACGATGAGATTATTTAACTGGAAACTGGGACTTTTGTTATTGTCGTAGCCAAATTACTTATAGCATAATCAGGCTATAATGTTCCCACTGCTGCTGAGATACAGGCCTCTTCTCTGTGAGAGGGAGTGGGTCATAATCCATCACGTGGGCCGTATATGGTGAATGAAATTACCTATATGTGTGATAAAAAAGTTTTTTTAGTTTCCCGTATGTCATTACTTCCCAGAATTCGCTCCTTATCAGCGACACTATCAAATTGTGTAATAATACAGTTTGTGTTTTTTTTTTCAAAATCAGCGGGTTCGATTCCTGGCTAGAAATATTGATTTTTCAAAAATCCAATGATGCAGTTTTAGTTTACATCAAAATCGAGCCCGCGACTCCTTTGAGTACTTAGTTTCGGATTTGGCCATCCACGCCCACTTGGAAAATTCACCCTGTACACCTACTAGGTCTATTCCTTCCACTGGGAATAACAGTAACAGAGTATTGAGTAAACAAACGCATATAAAACCACAAATTAAACATGGCGGCGTCAGTTGGTCTGTCCGCAGTTTGTAATAGATTTATGGTGACAGCAACATTGCGATGTGGAATACCCGTCGGTGTCATAGTGACCATAAAACACAGTCATTTGCGGGACGCTGATGATGACAGGTGATTGCATTTGGCTGGTTTTAATAACCGGTTGATATATCCATCACTATGATATTCATGGAATTGGGAAAAAATGACGGGTCTAAATATTTAATTTTTAACCAACTTCAAAAAAGGAGGAGGTTCTCAATTCGGATGTTTATATTTTTAATATGAACATTTGGCTGTTTTTAATAACCGGTTGATACATCACTATGGTATTCATGGAATTGGGTAAAAATTACCAGGCGAAATATCTCATTTTTTACCACGCAGCGCGGGCCCAGTGCGAGTTGGTAGATGCAAATGTCTTCGAATTATTTGTTTCTTGAACATTGTTTCCTCACAATGTTTACCTTCACTGTTTTGAGAGCAGTGGTGATGTTGAATAAGTAGGATTGGCAAACTAGATGCAAGTTTAGGTGACTAAACTAAACAATCATTCAAAAATTCATCCAGCGAACTTCAACTTTTCGTCATAACGTTCGAAGTTCGAATAGAAGTAAACACAGGAAAATAACACCAATCGGGCCTGTCAGAATAAAAAACAAAACAGAACTTCTAAATAAAATAATGCCATGTGATCTCGTAAAAAAATTCAGCTAGGTAAGACTGGTGAATCCAAAAGCCGCCATGCTTCAACGATAACCTTTCCATATTTTATGGCTTAGTCTAGACGGCATAACTCATAAATTACTACTTACACAGCTATACCTAGCTACACATTTGGCAAACTGTACCTACCAACCTCTCAAGGGAATTACTGTATCTTTATGAAAACTGTATTGAGTATCCCCTGGTTTTCATGATGGTAGATTTAACTCGGGTACTTTTATTTATTGTTCCCAGTGCACTTTTAGTGCACAAGATAATATAAGGCAAATACTCTTTATTGCACACCATAATTGGCATTCATTTGCATTTCATCATGCATTACCACCATTTTTTTGGAGTCGGTTAAAAGTATTTGATGAACGACTGTTAAGTCGTTCATCGAAGTCGTTCAGTATAGTTTACTCATTTGATTTTTGATTTTATTTATTGGTAGGTATAGAAAAATAGAACTAGAAAATATTTTACCAGCAGCCCCAAGATAACTGTCTAGTTTGTAACCAAAATATTGTATTGTAGCTGTAGGTAGTACTTTAAGCTACTTATGTCGTCTCGACTAGCTATTAGCCTGTGATCCTTACTAACTAACTGACTAGATTGTATTGTCCCCCTACAGGGCAAATGCCTCCCTCTGCCTGTCCAATTAACTATTTACACTAAGTACAAAATTAAATGTGTTTGCTCTTTTGTCTGCTCGACAACGTAACGCAATGAATGTTGTTGAACTGTCAAACTGAAAAGTCATTGCTATTGTTAGTGTGTTTCGCAATTACCCCTCTGGTGCCCCTGAGTCTGACCCAGGGACAACAGATCACCTCACACAGAGATTAAAACAGAAGACAAACTAGCAGGGGATCCAGGAGGGGGATCAGACAGGAATAAATCAGTTTTTGTACTTGGTTTGGTGATCTTTTGTTTTTTACTCTGAGATCCTAACACAATCACAAAGGGAGACGATTTATTTACTTACTTCTTCTTCTTAGCGTGTCGATAGCAATCTAAATATACTCGGCCCAGAATTCGGCCACTTGTTTGGCGCCTCCACCAGCGTCCATCAGCTCCTGCAACGTGCAGCTGACAGGACACGCAGGACATGACATTAAGTGTCCCATCGTTTGTGGAACAGCACCACATTTACACTCCAAGGCGGAGTCGTCTATGAATCTCCACCTGAACAGGTTTTCCTTGCTTCGGCCAACCTGGGTCCGGAGTCTGTTTAAAGACTTCCAGGTTACCCAAGGTAGCTCATGTCCAGGTGGGAGGTCTTCAGCGGGTGGGACGAACGGTCCGGGTAAGGAAGCACTGTCTCGCCACAGCCTCAGTCTCTCTTGTGATGGTTCACCAGTGAGTGGACCGACACACTTTAAAAAACTTTACTTTTACTTACTATTAATTCACCTTTGCCTAGCAATGCAATGGGATGATGCAGGCTAACAGTAAACTAACCTGTAACTATTAGTGCGAGATAAAACCAATAACATTTGAACATTTGAAAAGAACAAAGACAAAATCGATCCATGACACGCAATATTACTTTGTTCTACCAAGAGCCCTTTGAGGTCAATGACCGGTCGGTTATTCTCATAGAACTGTATAATTCGTGACATTTACTCGACTTTATCGATTACTGCAAACCAATCGGAACGGATAAGAACCTAAATCCGATCTGAAAATAATGTAGCACGCTGCTTAGAAATACGGAGAAATTGGGATTTATAGTCCTATTACAGTCAAAGAATTGTTATTTATTTAGGTTTTCTTTACATAAGGAAAATTAAGTTGAGCTGACCCTGTTCAATACTCATGTCTTGTCTGTACAAACATAATAAATACAGATCGTTTTTCTACGTTTTCACAGCTAAAATACAGAATTGTTTTGCTAAAAGCTGAAAGTTTACTTACCATCCCCAAAAAAATAAAATTCTAAAATTCTACTTTACGCGTATAGATGGGAAGATGTAACTCCAACCTGGCAAAGACAGAGCGACGGCAGAATGTGGGAGTGGAGCAATGTCGCAAACTATGATCCTCCTTCTATCCCGCCCTCTGTGTCTCAAAACTTGCAGTCAAAGTGACCTGCGCTGCCACCGACGACGCTGTGGAAGTGGTGAAATTTTGGACCAACAAGATCTGAAAAAAGCCGTGCCAGCACAAAGAAGCGAATAAAACTAAAAATGTTCAAAATCATCTATGCACGAATGAAAAGTTTTAGCGGGTAATCCGCCGACCATCATCGACTGCAATCCCAAAACTGAACAAACACATGTCCCTGAACAAAAACCCCATACGCTTTCAATTCCACGCTCTAAGAGACCGCAAACCCGAATGAATTTACGTAACAAAATAAAAAGTCCATCTACTATGCCAATGTTGGCACTAACTGAAACAAACAACACAGGAAATCCGTTGGAAGCAAGGACCGTTGAAAATGATAAAAAACCTTGTAAAAAGGTGGAAAAACCGGACCGGGCCGCGACACCGGGAATGCCGTATGCGAACTATTTGGGGCAGGAGCGTATTGTAGCAAAAACACAGCTTTTACTACCACTTTTGTTACTGAAACCAGTGGAAACGTGGCCATTTACAAATTCTTAAAATAAACAAACTTTTCTGGAGACTGGGGAAATTAAAATAGAGGATCTCATTTACATGTTGGGTGACGGTTTTGCGGTGTTGTGTTGAAAATAGGCTTTATTACATCCCTTGGGTGTAATACGTGTCCTATAATGCCAAGTGGTATACCTACTTTAAACAATTTAATGACAAAAATAACATTATATTTGTATTTTAAACATGGCTACCACTTTTCAAAGATTTTGAATATTTCCTGAATCATATTAGTTTCCAAATTATAGTTCCAGGAATATAAACAAAGATAACTATGAACATTTGGAACAAATTACTGCAAACGAGCACCATATTATGCATGTCTTCAAAACAACATGATATTGGAAAGCAGCTGCAATCGAAACCGCCGCATCTCCTAATGGTATCGTTAAATTTTACACACCATGTATAGGGAAATAGCTTAGAAATACACATGAGGTCCACATTAGAATACATACGACCAAATGCAAATTATATAGGAGCTATGTAATCACACAAAAACAACCAATCAGTAAACAGTAATACAAATGACCACTATATAAGAATTTCTACATGGCGTTTGATAATATTTTGTCAAACCCGCGTTTCGTCAGTTGAGATCTAATTGGGTGATTACAAGATGGGTATTTGGGTATACCAATAATCTTTTAATATCCCCGGCTTTCCGGCGGCGAGGTACGTGGAACCTTATTGAGGAGGAGGAGACCTCGTACCGGAGATTGGCATATGAAAACAGAGGCCCAGCTGTGGGTGAATTCGGACTGTGGACGATGCTGATATTTATTTTTTTGAAAGAGTAAGCGCGGAGTTTCTTGTTGGCTCTTCTCCATAGGAAACTACCAATTGGAACTGCGCACCTAGTTTCCACATGTAGGTTTAAGTGAAATTAAATATTCTGATGATAATGAATTCAATTTCTCTTTTCAAAACAAAATCTAAACACCACCTCAATTCAATTCAACCTCTCACTGAATCCTCTTTTAATCATCAAACATTATTTCGAAAGGTGTAGTATGCTAATTTATTTATAGAGTACTCAACACGCATCGATGTCGGACCGTAAACCGGGGAATAATGCACGATATTATGCAGGCTCACACTCGTGCGGTGCGTTTACATGTAGATAAGTATCTCTGCTAACGATGCCCCGCCTATTTTATTGTGGTTGATTTTGTTTGATGCAAGTGAGGTGATGACGCGTTTTAAAACGGATGTTATTATACTTTGAAAGACTGGCCACTCTACTGATTGGGCATTTTTATTAATCAAGATAATATTTACATAATATAAGCTAACAAACTTAAAATAATAATACATATTTTAAAAAAATCATAAGACATCAAAAAATTCGTCCGCATCGCTGTCAACAGGAACTGTGCCCAGTTACTTAAATATTAAAATAGATAAGGTTGCGTAACTTTTCCGTAGTCAAAGTAGGTACAGTAATAAACACGGCAAGTAAAACAGGCTTCCTGCACCAAGAATATGCTTAGCAGTAAAAAAAACTGGTTTACTTTTTGTATACCTGCCTAAGTGCCTACCTATTAATTTATGAAAATTGAAAAATAAAGGAAAGGAAGTAAAGGATAGATTATAGAAAGATAGAAAAAAAAAAAAAAAAAAAGGTAATGGTTAGATTATAGGATAGATTATGAAGGATAGTTTATTATAGATTTTTTTTCAAAATCACTGCGTTCACTTGCTGTGATTGCTTATTAGCACATTACCACCCAAATTTCTCTCTTCTCCAAATCATCAAAGAAACGCAGAACTAACAATATATTTTGACCCTGAGTCAGTACAATATATTTAGTCCCGCTGTTAGTTTTTGCCTCACACCAAGCTTTACTCTATCGAGAGAGCCGCGTGATTTATGTTCTTAGTCTCAGTAATGAGGGGTATTCACCAAATACATAAATATTGTTCTGCTAATAAATGTAGGCTTATTAAGGGGTCGTAAAATGTTGCCTATGTTGAATGTAATAAACAAATAATGATAAACTTCAACATAGGAAGGCTCTAGGCAAAATACTTTAATTAAAAACTTTACATCCCTATGCTTACAAATTAAACTTCCGTCGTAGAAGTTACCGACTGATTGATATGACTATGACTCACTGACTGACTGACCATGCAAAACCATGAATGATCTGCGCATGAATGATTTTTCGAAAGTAATGGAAGTTTGTATGTGAAATTGTAAACATAGTCATCATCCGCCTAGCCTTTCCCAACTATGTTGGGGTCGGCTTCCAGTCTAACTGGATGCAGCTGAATACGAGTATTTTACATGGAGCGACTGCCGCAACCCAGTTACTAGGTAATACGACACCCCTTGGTAAGACTGGTTGCCAGACTTTCGGGCTTGTGACGACCCGTAACGACTGTCAAAGATCCAAGATTGACAGCCGGGACTAAAAGCTTAACGTGCTTTCCGAGGCACGGGGGGGTCTCGGTATGTAAAGATGGTCACCCAGGCACAGACCAACCGCGGCAAGCGTAGCTTAACCTGATCGATCCACCCGTGCGGCTGTTAATTAATTAGCCACGAGCCTCTCAAATTTTGACTGTGACTAAATTGTGATCGTAGTAGCAAACAATTCTATTCCGTCTCACATGAAGCACCGCTTGTTCGAACAACACTTAACTGGCGTTACAAGTAAATTATCACTCTGATGCTTTTAAATGCTCTCATGAAATCCATTTGGGCGCCAACCGAACATGATAAACCCGTGCTCAATTGAATTAAGTCGAGTCTCCGCGCTCCGCTGCTCAACTCGCTCAAATCGCTCAACTCGCGCAGTTTTGTTCGAGTCGAGCCTATCAGCCTACACGAACCATTGAGTGGCTGACTTTAATGTTGATAG
This sequence comes from Oligia fasciuncula, assembly GCA_963082905.1. Lineage (NCBI taxonomy): Eukaryota > Metazoa > Arthropoda > Insecta > Lepidoptera > Noctuidae > Oligia > Oligia fasciuncula. The sequence goes on from OY720398.1 coordinate 14,517,082, forward strand.
TAAATAAATTGTGTTTGATGGCTTTGATGTGAGCTTATTTTTAATATAAAACATCACGCCTGTATTAACAGCAGGGTTGGGCAGAGGAGCTCCTGTAATAACACCCACATTTCGCCAGAAAGGTACATACGTATATTAAGAAGTGAGGAGGAAATAGCCGGTAAGATGACGACTATTAGACGATCTCTTCTTGGTCGCGTACTTCATTACTGAAGGTCGTGTCCCTGAAAGGCCTTCGTGGCTTTATGCACGATGTTCTTCCACTTCGTTCGGTTCTCAGCTTCTCTCAGGGCGGTTGTAACAGAGAGACCAGTGAGGGCGGACTTATTAGACGATAAAGAAGCAATAAAAAAGTGCAACCCAATGAAAGGGAAAAAGACAACATATGACGATAATGAACATGCACTCTGGAGAACAACGAAACAGTTCAGAATCAGTCCAACCTAATATAGTTTTTTTTTTTTTTATTGGTTTGCTTTTGGCTCTAGTCTAGGTCAGAGGTGACAGAGACAAAGTCGAGGATGGAGTGAGCTTACCCAGAAGAAACCTGTACACTCTTACTTTGAAGAGATTCGGGTTGTTGTCGGAAACACAGACGCAGGTAGAGAGTTCCACTGTTTTGATGATGACAATAGAGCATTTGTCACCACTGGAATTAAAAAAAAGAAATTCGTTGGCAGTCAAAAGCTTTTTTCGAACTCTTGCAATAAGGCTGTGCCTGTAGCTATGCATAATTTTCGTATCGTTCTATTTTCTTTGAAACACATCCGGCAGGATTTCGTTTCGCCAAAAATCTGGAGCGGAAGCCAACCGACAAACAACGAAGTACGCACCGCCCTCATTTCGCCTGAGAAAGCGAATTTTTATTAAGAGGAAGAACTATATTATAGGCGGGAAAAATCCTGTGTTTTAAACTTAGATTACACGTTTGAATTTTCATACCATGACAGCATTATCTTATTTTATTATTCCTCGTGTTTTATCTCTTATAGTATCTTTTGCTCTAAAAACTCACGTTTACCGCAAAGCATTTTAACATTTTTATTTTAGCAAAATAACATCACAAAGGTTTATGAAATACTAGCTGCACCCCGCGGTTTTACCAGCATAAATGTCGATCCCGTGGGAACATCGGGATAAAAAGTAGCCTATATGTTAGTCCAGGCTTTCAGCTACCTCCATTCAAAATTTTATCAAAATTGGTGGAGCCGTTTGAGCGTGAAGAAGTAACAAACATATAAAAACACACACTCACAAACTTTCGCCTTTATAATATTAGTGTGATTCCTTACTTCGCATCTTAAGTTTGTAAACCAGTGTTCACACCTCTTTCTTCATTCATCATTTTGGAACACAAAATTCACTATACCTTCACAAACCAAATGTGCTTTATCCTACAAAATTCACAAGATGCAAATTCTAAATCTCGGAGCTCATGAAAACATAAAGTTGTATCACTATGTTAACTCTTTACATAATAAGAAAGTCAGCGATAATGAATAAGCCACTAAAAGGATATAATGGGGAACTCGTAACCTTCACTATTTGCCGACAGGAGTTCTCATACAAATTGAAGAGGAAATTCTAGTGTTATTAAGGGGGAAGCTCTAAGGTGACCCGCGAAATTCAAATTTTCTTACGTTTTTTGCAATTTGCTGGTCAGTAATTAGTTGTACGTTGATTAAAATATGATTCGCGGTCGAAACAAATATGTATTTACAGAATTATAATCATTAAAGTCATCAACACAACTCTATAAGACCATGTAATCCCCAAGAATGACTATTTCATGAAATCTTGACATTTGGGGATTACATGGTCTTAGAGAGTTAGAGAAAGAAAAGGAAACATCGCGTCGTGGCCATCTATTTTTTTCAGTACTGGCACGATTTCCCGCCGTTTCAAGTGAACGCAGAAAAAACTGTACCCATAAAATCAAATAAATTTTCATTCCCATCCAATCACAGCAAACAACTTGTTCGTATTTCCCGTAGTTCCCCAAAAATGACATCAAACAATAATGTCATAATTAAAACACAACAAAAGTCAACAACAACACATTTGCATATTTCAAAATAACAAATTTAAATTCAGACATTTTTTTTTAATGCCAGCCATTTTTTTTACCCCCCTAGAGGTGAGGAGTCTCGGATATGTAAATAAGATGAGCACTCTCGGGTCGGAATTAAAAAGAGGCCGACGGTCGAGATAGGGCTGTGGTCGAGATAGGGCTGTGCTGACGAGAGCCCTACAGATAAGCCACGTGATTTGGTGAGGCACATTGTGGGTTGCGCTAATTATTATTTTTAAGAGTGTTGGTTGTGAAATATTTTTAGCCCTTGAGTCAGACTTATTTGTTGAACGTGAATTTGAATAAAGCTGGAAAGATATATCGAGGATACAAATAGAATTTAAAAAAAAATAGTCATAGCTCTACACGCAGAAGACCGTTTAGTTGAAAGTTTAGAAAATCATTTTCGATGAAAATCTCTAGCTCAGTGAAGTCGAGCACTCAATCCAGATGCAAAACCTGCACATCCCTTAAAAAAACCATCAAGAACCCTCCCCAAAAAAACCAATACACCAACAACTTCCCTGTTCCTCTCAGAATGCAAGAAAAACATCAGTTCAAAAACTTTTAATTACGAACTGCCAGCACCGAAGTTTTTTAACTTTCGAACGATTAAAAGTAACAATGTCGCAACAGATTTCTATCAAAGGGGTTTTTAGGGAAGAAAACCGGGTAGTCCGGGTACTTACCGTGCCCTCTGCCCCTTAATGAATACAATCTTAATCGCGCTGCCCTTTTCTCGCGTAAATATTTAATTAGGTCGCAGGGTGCTCCTTTAACGGCTTAATTGCTGAAAATATGGTATTACACAGACGTTTGTTGCAAGGAAAATATTTTAATTTCGCGCTAAATGTGGTTTTATAGCGCGTATCATTTTACGATTTGCGTGGATTTGAAGCTTTGTGAATGTTAAGTGGTGATGGCGTTGTAAAGGGATTGTGTTACTGAGGGATTACATAACATTGCGCCTGCATTACTTATACAAGTGTATGGTATGTACACCCACATTTCTGTAGTTACCTTTAAGCTTTTAGGTACAGACGCCAGCACATCAAGCTACCCGAAACTGTCAAATTTTCCCAATCAAATTTGAACCTTATGCTTTAGCAATAAAGTTGAAAATCTATTAAGGAAATTTGACAGATTGTAGTAGCTTGATGTGCTTTGAAAGAAGAAAGAAAATAAGTTTATTTGCGGCAAACATGACGCAGAGAAAGAACACAATAGCAATATTTTCCCCCATTGCTACATCCACGCAAAACGGACACCGCATAAAACTAAAGTAAACTAGCATAACAACACATTTATTAAGATGGCTATTACGTTATTTTGCAAGTCCACGATCAATAATAACTAAATTACCCACATTGAAGGACAAGTAAATCGGTTCAGTATAATCTGAAGGCCGAAGAAAATTGCCCTCTATAGAAACAATAATTATGTTTCCTATGCATGAGTATAACGTAGCAAATACTTAGTCTTGAATTAAATAAGTAATTTTCTTTTTCAGTTCATGAAGTCAGGAAAAATAAATTACTTGAATAGCATAATGTTTCCACTGCTGGGAGGACACAGGCCTTCTTTTTGTGAGAGGGAGTGGACTGTAAGCCAACACACGGGCCCAGAGAGGGTTTAAATTACATGAATGATTATCCAAAATCGAAAGTCGTATCGCGCAGGCCTTAGCTCAGAGAGAAGACACACATTTTGCCGGTCAAAAAGACTTTACAGAAAATACGAAGCCGTCAATGTCAGTCTATAATGGTCCCACTGCTGGGACACAGTCACAGGCATCTTCTCTGTGAGAGGAACTGGGCCGTAATCCAACAGACAGGCCCAGTGCAGGTTGGTTTTCATTACATGAATGATTATTCAAAACGAAAGCCGTATCTCGGAGGCCCTTAACTCAGAGAAGAGACAAGCACTTTGCCAGTCAAAGAAGGTCTTTGCAAAAGATACGATGCCATCAAAGGAGAGCTATATCACTTACAATTTATACCAACGTCACCTACATTAATCGGTATCCCATTCAAAGCTGAACACATTACGTAATCACTGTCGCTATTGAGAATTGTCCATTAAAACCAACATTTTTCCATTAAAGAAGAGACTGAACTGGCCGGGAGTCGTTAGTTTCGTTTTTGTCCATTCAGTGTCCACTCTCAGTCAGTAAAACTATTTCTATTAAAATGTTTATATTTCAGTCTTTAGTTTTATATGTCAGAAACGTCTAAACGAGTGCCTAACTTCATTTTTTTTGCCGAAAACTGTGCCGCATGTAATAAAATAAAAAGGAGAATCTTTTTATTCAAATTAGGGCTGTATATGAAGCACTTTTTGTTAGTCAAGTAGATTATCTATAGGAGTATAGTAGGACTGTTTCGCAACATCGCATAGCTTCGGAGATGGAGCCGAGACGCAATTTACATTCCGACTGCGTTAGTCGAATACTTCAGCTGAATCTATGTCTTGAAACTTAACAGTAGGTAGCTGGTATTTCTATTAAGAGCATTCTCTGTATTGTTATTATCTTCATAATTCTTCTGTTTTTGTATTTGCTTCTGTGTTAAGCCCTTTTTAATAAAGTTTCTGTATTTTTAACTGGCATTTCTGCAGCAGCCCGGAGTCTGGATTTGTGCCCGGTTGATGGCAATAGGCTCGCGTTACATGGGACTTAAAAATAACTGGCGAAATGTGGATGTACAGGTACACCTCTGCCTAATCTTCGGAGATTACAGGTCTCATGTTCTTTATCTCCATGCTCTCCCCTTTGCAGCTTGGAAAGCTGATAGGCCGTTTGGTCCCTCTGCACTTCTGACATCATTTCCGTTTTTCAGCTGATTACTTGCCAGATTCGATATCCGGATTATATCTACTCGTATTAGCAGCAGCAGAATCTTCATTTTCTTTACTAATTAAAAGCACAACTTCTTTTAAACCTAAATTTTCTTCCCCATATTTACCAAATTATTCAAGCGAAAGCCTTTAAAATCCAACCTTCGTCGTAAAATAAATACTACTAGTATTTCGTTTGAAAAGAGTAAAGAAGCGAGTCAGTATGTCAGGGCCGCTGCAGCTCCACTTGAGATAAGGCGTTCGCGACTTAATGAGGACTTCGTCAGACTTCGTAAGGTAACCTGAGGACTAGAGTTTAGTGGAAGTTCTAGGATAGCTCGTAAAATAAGATTCGATGCAGTTTTTAAAAGATTTGGAAGGACAGTGTTTTTAATGAGGGTCTGTTGTTTTTCAACTAAGTTCTAAAAACGGGATTATTTGTTTGTAGTTTAAGAATGTTTTCTAGAAACAGAGTCGTTGCAGCCCCACTTGAGATAGTTTAAATCAGATAAAGAAGATGATACGCATGACTTTGTAAAAGTTACCTGAGGACTAAAGTTTACTAGTTCTGGAAAAGCTCGTTAAATAAGATTAGATATTTTTATCTGGTTTGGATGGAAAGATAAAGTTTTAAATGAGGGTCTGTCAAAATCTGTCGATTATTTAAAAATCTAAGAACGGAAATCCTTTTAGTAGAGAGAAGCACGGGATATTAATACGGCAGCATCATTTACGCGTAGATTAAGGAATTATAATAGCTAAGCTTCAGAGTGTCCGTAACGACACGTTTTATTATGTTAACACGTTTTTAATTTAAGTGGTTTAACCACTAAAAATAAAAACGTGTTAACACAACTAGGTGTGGAAAGACTTTCTTGCCCTTTCTCAAATCTAAGCATTTTATTTTATTTTATACATACTCTTAATACTTAGAATCAGAACCCCTCAAATAGCAATAAAATTATGCAAAGATTCTGCAACTCAGCATTTATTATCACGTTTATTTTCCAGAAAAAAGCTGTTACCTACATCAAAATAAGATTGAGAATTCCGTAAATAAATCTGAATGAAAATTTTGTATAACGACACTAATAAAATCTCTTGTTTTATTCTCAAAGTTGTGATACATTCGGATCTCAAAGTTTTCAATTACATCTTTACCTTCGCATAATATCCTAGATTGTCTTCAGCCAGAGAGAATTTTGTTATTGTTCCAATTTCTTTTGTAGATGAATTGGGCTATTTATTTTTTCAAACTGCGAGGAAAATATTCTTCTTTGTCATTATAACTATGTGTTTTGTTTTTTTTAGTCTCTGTTAAAAACAGTCGTAATAGTATTTTGCTATAACAGCTTTGTGCCAGAAAGGTGTGACCATATTTAAGGGTGTAGTACAGACCGACAAACCAAACAACTTGGGGCCAACATCGTCATCGCGAAAAAAATTATCAACGTTTCCATACAAAACTTTAATACTGGTTTACTCGGCCCAAATGTATCATCATCATAATCAGCCTATAATGTTCCCACTGCTGGGACACACAGGCCTCCTCTCGGTGTAATCCACCACGCGGGCCCAGTGCGGATTGACAGATGTCACATGTCTTCGAATTTTTGGTTCTAGGACATGCCGGTTTCCTCATGATGTTTTCCTTCACCGTTTTGAGGTTTGAGGGAAGTGGTGATGAAATTAAATTCGCAAAGTAAAGTTCCTGCCTGGGTTCGAACCTACGACCTACAACTCGTAAGTCGCGGCCGTTACCACTTGGCCACCACTGCTCAAATGTATGGAACGCCTGATTTCCCCTGAGCTCCATGGGACCAACATCGTAATCGAAAATATTTCGATTACAATGTTGGTCCCATGGAGAAATTTTCTCAGTTTGATAGTCTGTACAGTACAGGGACATATGACCACACATTTCTGATACATGCAGTATAATAAAAAAAACTCAAATATTTTAAATAAGAACACAGATAATGAAGAGCACAACTTGATAAAAGACTTTAAAAGTTTATTTCCTGAAACTGTAAATACCATTTTCCTAAATGTAAAGCTCATCCTGTCTTCCTTACTCTAAATAAAGAATGAAATAAATACTTAAACAGAGGAGCCGAGAGACACAATTTACTTCAAAAGTTTAGTCATGGACCACGAATAAACAGAGCTTTAAGCACCAACTCTTAGTATCGCAGCGCACAAAGTAGAACAAAGTTTCAGAGCAAGCTAAGCGACAAATTGGACTCTTGCTGGTCGGAAATTAACCGAATACCTGCGTGTATCTTCGATGTGATCACGTACATACTAGATCATACAACTTTTATTTAATTAACTCTTAAAACTCACGGGATTTGCTGAAATTACTTTCAGTGTAAAATAAAATCGAACATAAAAACGTTCAAAGCAACAAAATTGGAAAGAGCTGAAAATTGGACTCTATAAACCCTCCTAATCCAAGCAAAACGAGCCCAACGTGACAATGGAAATTTAAAAACCATTAATACATTTTTCAAAACAAAAGTCCCGTGAAAGCGTCGAGATAATACACATAAAGCTAACATAATCTGTGAGTAACACTGAATTTGAATTAGTCCACTAACCTCCCTTAAAAGTTACGTGGTCCGTCCATTACGTAGGTCATTATAAAGGGCGTTGTGCGAAAGTTTTAATGAGAAGAAGCGACGCTATCATCGTGGGCAGATAAGAGACGCTCGTGTAATCCTTGCCTAATTGATTCGCGAAGCGTCGACTCATGCCCTTGGAGGATATAGGGCCGGTCGCCATTGTTGGCAGTCCATATCAATTCGGATACCGTTATCGTAGGCATAACTGGGGAACTGCCTACTTTGGTTATTGAACGGGGAGTAATAAACTGATGACCAACGTTAGGGAATAGGTAGGTTTATGCTTTTGATCTGGTAATGGATTCTTGTAACGAGTTTAATTTATGAAAATCTGGGTAATTTTCATAACGTGCTTCATATATTATTATAGGATCATAATTAACCGTTTAAGGGCGAATTCCACCAAACTTCTATATAATTTCAATTTAAACATATAAACCCCGCTTCAGTAATAAAAGCTTTTAAGCAAATTAAGATCAAATTGACCGAAGATCTTTGGGGAATGTCCATTAAAGTCTGTGCCTCCATAATTGAGACTATTGCACCTTACTTAGCCTTAGTATTTAATTTGTGTGTTGATCAGGGAATCTTCCCCGATTTAATGAAATACAGTAAGGTAATACCACTTTTCAAATCTGGGGACAGTAAAGACACCAATAATTATAGACCCGTATCCGTGTTGCCGGTTTTCAGTAAGGTGTTCGAAAAGATAATGCTTAATCAGATGCTCAATCATTTTAACATGAATAAAATCCTTCACGATCAGCAATTTGGTTTCACCAAAGGACGTTGTACGACTGACGCTGGTGTAACCTTATTAAAACACATTTTTAACGAGTGGGAAGAGGCCCAAGACGCCATTGGAATCTTTTGTGACCTCTCTAAGGCATTTGATTGCGTCGATCACGAAACCTTGCTTTTGAAACTTGAGCATTACGGACTTGGAAAACTTGCGCTCAGTTTAGTTAGTTCTTATTTAAATGATAGACAACAGCAAGTCCAAATAAATGGTGTCAATTCATATGGTTTAAAAGTAAAAATGGGTGTGCCACAAGGTTCGATATTGGGTCCTTTCCTCTTTTTAGTGTATGTTAATGATCTACTCCATTTATTAAAAAATCAACCACAAATGGTGTTATTTGCTGATGACACTTCCTTAATTTTTAAGGTAAATAGACGTGCTACAAATTTTGACGACGTAAATAACGCCCTACTGCAGGTCCAAAATTGGTTCACTGCTAATAATTTAGTATTAAATGGAAAAAAAACTAAGTGCATAAGATTTTCTTTACCAAATGTCAAGGGTAGTGATTGTGAGATAATATTGAATCAAGAGAAACTAGAATTCGTCGATAAAACTGTTTTCTTAGGGATCACGCTCGACTCAAGGCTACAATGGGGTCCTCATTTAACATCTCTTGCAGGACGGCTAAGTTCAGCAGCTTATGCTGTCAGAAAAATCCGTCAATTTACTGATGTCGATACCGCGAGACTAGTCTATTTTAGTTACTTTCATAGTGTCATGTCTTACGGTATTTTACTTTGGGGACGGGCTGCAGACATCGATTCTATTTTTATTCTGCAGAAAAGAGCCATTAGAGCCATATATAACCTCCGCAGGCGCGATTCTCTGAGGGAACTGTTTAAGGAAATTAACATCATGACGGTACCTTGTCAATATATCTACGAAAACATCATGTATGTAAGAAAAAACTTACATCTTTTTAGTAAAAGAGGTGAAAGACATAATTATAGTACTAGAAATAGGGACCTATTAGTTCAACCAGGTTTCAGACTGGCTAAAGTAGACTCATCTTTTATGGGGTACTGTTTAAAATGTTATAATAAAATACCTCCCCACATTCTTCAACTGAATGAGACAAAATTCAAGTCTTGTATAAAACGCACACTATGCAGTCAGGCATATTATAAGTTAGGGGATTACATAGCTGATAAAAATGCCTGGCTCAATGCTGGTCCTGCTCCACAACCACAACTAATTGATTAACACCTGAAAATACTGTTGGAGCTGCTGAAGATTGTAAGACTATCTTGGCATTGTATAAACTCAATTTCATTTGTATTGTATAATTGCATAGCACAGATGTGAGTTCTATGTAAGTACTATACCTTATTTTACCATTTACCGGGTAATATGTCTTTCATTGACTTGAATGTGCCCTGGCGGCTGATAGTATGTCATGCTCACACAAATGTCTCGCTGACGGTGGCGTGTATGTTGGATCATTTAGCTCCCTTCAAAATGGTTGAGCTGAATGGTGCTGATCTATGCGTCATGTTCGTGAACGGGCGCCGTCAGTTGGGGCTGGTCATCACTTAGCTGCCTCGGCTTATTTTTAATTATTTTTATTTTTGGATTGTTGTTTTAGTACTATTTGTTGTACTCTGGACGCTTTTAACGCATACGTCTTGTTTATTTTTACATCGTTCTCACATTATTTAATTATAAATTCAAAAGTAATGATGTAACTAATATTTTTGTAATATATAATTTAAAAAGAGTGTCCATGGAGTTTCTTGTCCGTTCTTCTCCATAGGTACCTACGCTTTGGAATGGGCAACTAGCTTCACATTTTTCTGACTGACCTACTTCTTGACAATTCAAAAGTGCCTGTAAAATGGTTTAATTGAAATAAATGCTTTGAGTTTGAGTTTGAGTTGAGTTTGAGTTTATACCTAGAATAAGTCTTATTCTGAGAATATGTTTTGTATTTTTTACGGTTTTACCATACTAGATCTGCCAAGCGGCAATTTTATTCCACGGATAAAATATGTACGATAAGATCTACGGTATCTAAGATCTTTTTAGATATAGGAGAGGACTTTGGTAAAATTAGCCCTAAACGGTTTGATGCATGTGTAGACAATGGGTCAATTTAGGCCAAAACTATGCCATTTACAGCACACAAGCCTTACTGAATTTTAAAAAATTCCATACCTATGCACTAATAAGAATTTCGCACATTCAACAAATCAACGATTTTACATTTCACCGAAAAATTAAAAATATCTCATCGTATAGCCTTTTCCCAACTATGTTTGGGTCGGCTACCAGTCTAACCGGATGCAGTTTACATGGAGCGACTGCATCTGACCTCTACACCTCAGTTACTAGGTAATACGATACCCCTTGCCTGTTTGTTAGACTTTCGGGCTTCTGGCGACCCGTAACGACTATCAAAGACCCACGAATGACAGCCTGGACCAATGGCTTAACGTGCTTTCCAAGGCGTCTTGATATGTAAAGATGGTCACCCATCCACGGAGAAACCGCGGCAAGCGTAGCTTAACCTGATCGATCGACCCGTGCGGCTGCCACAAGCCCCTAGCAAATTAAAAGTATCTATCGACAGAAAACTATCCGTAATAAACGATCAAACAACTTTCTTCTGCGAAAGTGTTTACTCGAAGTAACCCTTCGGCCCCTTGATGACGCTTTCAAACATTTTTGCCGACGCAACACTCCTTTTGATTCTTCAAAAACGACCGCTTACCGTTCAACTTTCCTTCGAAGGAACTTTGAATGGTTTTCCAAGTAATTATACGGAACTCTGGCAGACACTTCATGGTCCCTTGAATATCGTTCATTAAATAAATTGATGTCACGTATCTTATTCAAATTTACGGTCCTTTGCAGGCTTTAGGATTATTTCAATAATATAACGAAGTTTTAATAAATAACTTTTTATCGTAAGTTTCATAAAGCCAATATAATACGCAGAGATCGGAATAGGTAGAGTATAAATTTACCTAAACTTCGAGGAAGTAAGTATATGACATAGAGTGGATAACACCTCTATAATTCCGGAAACTTAAGAGCGTTTACGTCGTACGGCATTTCATACAAACTTTCAAGCCCTTGTTTTTCGAAATGAATGAACCGATTTTAATGAAACTTCCTACGCATAAGCAGGATACAAATGTCTAAAGAACATTTTGGAAAAATAATGTTACAGCCAAATTAGGCCTATTTTAATTTTTCCATAGAAACAGAGATTTCCAGTTATCTTTTTTTTAAAAACACATTTCAAAAATTCTTTAGTATGAGGTTTCATTAAAATCGGTTTATTCATTTCGAAAAACAAGGGCTTGAAAGTTTGTATGAAATGCCGGGATTTAAGAAATTCTTCGTTATTTATTGCACTTTGAATACCTTCGTAACAAATTATTTCCGTACTAAAAGGGTATTAGTACGGAACCCAAAAAACGTAATAAGATTCTTCTAACTAAAACTGTTAAATAAAAGTGCTTTGTTTTACATATATACATAAATTCTTGAAAGGTTGGCTGGTTATTGTAACAAATAAGCTCATAAACCAACCAACTTAATTTAATTCCCTTTATGTTACTTATCTTGAAGTTAAGGTAAATATACTCTACCTATTCCGATCTCTGATAATAAGTAATGTATTGCTCCAGCCAATATATGAGTCTATAATAAACCTAATCAGCCGTTATTGAATAGAAATGAAAACGTTATCCTGATAGAATACAATACTAGTAGGTACCTTTATAAGATTACACTCATCCTTTTCAATTAAGAGTAACAGCCGGTCGATTCTGTAAAAATTTCACCGTGAAAACTTAGGTGAAGTGAGTTTGTTTTTGCTAGGAATTGACACTATTGACAGCTCACTCCACGCTTACTTCACCTAAGTTTTCACGGTGAGATTCTTACAGAATAGCACCGCAGTAATATCAGTTACTCGGAAAGCATGTTAAGCCGTTGGTCCCGGCTTTCATTCGTGGCTCTTTGACAGTCGATACGGGTAGTCAGAAGCCTGAAAGTCTGAACACTAGTCTTACCAAAGGGGTATCGTATTACCCAGTAACTGAGTTGTGGAGGTTAGATAGGCAGTCGCTCCATGTAAAATACTGGTATTCAGCTGCATTCGGTTAGACTGGAAGCAGGGCCTCTTCTCTTCCTGTTATACATTAATGACTTGCCAAACATAACAAATGATAAGTGCGTACTATTTGCAGATGACGTGTCAGTAATAATACCGGAAAATAACAAAACTTTACATCAACAAGAAGTTAATCAAACCATCAATGACATAATTAATTGGCTAAACGAAAACAACTTAAAAATAAATTTAACTAAAACAAAATTCATTCAATTTGCAAACTACAAACAAAATCCACCAAAAATTATTTTAAATCATAATAACCAAATAATTCATAAAGAAAATACTATAAAATTTTTAGGTCTCACACTAGATGAAAATTGTAATTGGGGAATACACATCGAAAATCTATGTAAAAAAATAAACAGATTTTTATACGCTCTAAGAGAACTACGCAAAACAGCGAATGAAGAAGCTGCACTCAACGCCTATCACGGCTACGTAGCGTCTGTAGTGAGGTACGGCTTACTCATATGGGGTAACTCATCCAACATACAAAGAGCTTTCATAGCGCAAAAAAAATGCTTGCGAGCAATAACTGGGGCGCCTCCATACGAGAGCTGTAGACCAATTTTTAAAAAGCTAAAGGTTCTAACTCTATCTTCTACTTACATTTTTGAAATAACCATATTTGTCAAGAAAAACTCTCACTTCTTCTCCACAGTAACCGAAAATAATAGATTTGCAAAAAGAGACCCCACCAAGTTAAAAAAAACAATTTTGTAGTAGCACTCTCCACTACAGAAACAGCTACCTTATGTCCATTAAAATATATAACAATATTCCAAAAGTGATAAGAGAACTACAATTTAATTTTTACAAAAAAAGATTGAAAAATTGGCTTCTCCAAAATAATTTTTACACTTTAAAAGATTTTTTTTATTATAAGGGTAAATAAGGAAATAATATATATATACATTTTTTAATTTTTTTTATAATAAGGTTCCTAGGTTTATTTAGTTAGATAATAGAAATGTTGTTATTGTTGTGTTTTTATTGATATTGTATAGGTACATATTATTATTAGAGTATAAAATGTCCATAGTATAAGTGTTTTGTATTGTTTATTATTAGAGTTTTTAGTAGTCTAAAAGTTAGGTGTTATACCTACCCACGTGTACATTAGGTTCACAATATGTAAATATTCGTATGCCGCTATTAGCGGCGGATGTGTTGAACTGATCCATTTGAACCAACCAACTTTGTAACTACCATATCCAACGAATAAATGTCTTTGTCTTTGACCCCAACATAGTTGGGAAAAGGCTAGGCGAATGATGAGTAATATCAGTTACTAGCGACTTCGTTTTTAAAACTAGTTACTCAATATCTCTTTTTATATGATATACACGTAGTAAGTGAGTGCAAAAGAGAATAAAAACAAGCATCGAGAAGCGAGGTTTTCAAAGTACGCTCCGCTGCCGCGCTGCTGAAAACCACACTGCCTTTGACGCTGCTCCAAAGGTAAACGCTAAAAATATCCGCGGTACAAACTTGCAACGAGGTGCATTCATCTCTATAAACTTTTGCAGTTTACAAACAACTTAAGTCTTTTTAAGTAAAGAGTTCTCTATCTGTTTAATCAGCCTCCTTGTCGGAGTGAAGCCATCCATTTAGATAAGTAAGAGTTAAGTAGTTCCAAGGTTTTGCTTTTGGTAAGTTTCTAAGTAGGTTCGTTTTTCTTAACAGAATTTCATAGCAGGGCCCCAATTCTATAAGGTAATTATTATTCTCCGCGTAATCTTACCAAGTACGGACCACGTCAATATCGTGTCTTGTACAAACCCCTGCGGCCCAGTAAGAGCAAGGAATCTAAGTGTCAAGCAACAACAAGTATTTTGACAGTTCAAACCACGCCATCTTCGCGTTAATTTCGCGCGGTTTCGTTCGTTGTGTCATAGAGAATACGTATTGACGTGATTTCGAAGTAAGGAATCATTAAGAGGCGAGATTACAGGGCGTGCGATTCTCCATACAAATGTATTCCCTTTTTTTCTTCCTGAATAATGCCTCTAGAGCATTTTTTTTTTTTTTTTCATAAAATCAAGGTCTGCTGTAAACATGTCCCTGTCATTTTCTTTTTTCAGCAACTAATTAGTAAAGAAAATATGACCATCTAAAAATTATAAAAATCGCCCTATTTTTACCGTCGTGATTAGAGGACTACCAGACAAATTAGAAAAGTTTTTAACATCAAAAAAAAATGTTAGGAACTTAAACAGTAAACATACTCTTTCTTAAAATGTCAATGTAAAAAATAGTTGAATCGGCTCAGTTTTCGAGGAGAAAAAAGGGGGATTCGAAACGTCGGTCTCGTCAAAATTTTTGTGACAATTTCAGTTTTCAGTTACTGTTGTCATATCACACACTCCGGGGTCAGACTTGAGGTAAGGCGACGGCAATAGTTTCTTCAAAAACTTATTTTTCAAATTCCTCGCAGGCCCCGTCCCCTATTAAATGGTCATAGTGAATTAGGGCCCAGAACTAATACCACACAATGTAATAATTATTCAAGCATTAGAGAATTCAACCCGTGCCTACTCATGGAACGTTATAAATATGATAATGCCAAAGCATTAATACCGATTATGACAAATTAGCCGATAGGAAAACGATAATTTATTGCTATCCAAAATATATTTTCACCCATATTTTGGTGGAAGCGAACCGGGAATTCATAATGTATTCCCTGATGACAATAATATAACAGTGGCGTCCTTACGGCACGCACCACGGATATAGATAGACCTAGATAACGCAAGTATCACGATCTACGATAACCAGGCGTGCCATTTTTTGACTACCAACTATGACGTCACAAGCACTAGTGATGGGAAAATAAAATCGAATCAAAGACTCCGCCGCGTGCGGCACCCGTCTTGCCCCACCCGGGGCCTAGCGCCAGCGCTCACGCTGTCCCAGCCAGTACACAAGACTGAGATCGAAAGTGGCGGTTTACGAATTCTGTTTTGTTCGTAAGTTAGTGCGATTTTTGGTACCGAAGTAGTTGCTCTTGCGTTATCTAGGTGTATCTATATCTGTGGCACGCACGTTATTTGAAACATGATTCGCATTTAATGGTAGGTAAATGTGTTATTTGCATGCTCCTTTTAATTAACTTGTTTAATGTCCGAAATCGCGTAAAACTTTCTAGACAGCCACACTCCGAACATTTTGAAGTGGAGAGTTATGTCCACTCGGCCACCACTTAGCAGTAAAGTAGGGACTTAGGAGCGCTAGAAAGGCGATATTCCCCTAACACCTACATCCACTCTCTGTAGCGCTGTACCTTGAAAAGAAAATTGTCCAAAAGCTAGCTATAAAACTGTCAGTGTCGCCGGTAGCCCATCAATTACAAAGAGCATAAGCTCCACGGACACTCCATTCTGTAGGGAATGGTACGGACAGGAATCCACTACACTTCCACCCGACTAGCGGCACTATTCGACTGGAATAAACTCGAGCATGTCGTGTTGCAAAGAAGTGTACTGAAGTCTGAAATATCTCTAAGAATAGCAAACTTTAAACTTCTCCTTTAAGAAAAGTATACGAGCTACATTGGCTCGGAATCGACTTAACGGAATGTACTTATACAATCAGAAATACAAAAAGTATTTTCTCGTCTGAGAAATTCTCGAGGTGTAATAAAATACCAGCTTAACTCTAGTACCAATCTTGAAACGAAATACGAAGGATTATTTCGTCAGCTGATCTATCTAATTTAGAAGATTGACGGTTATTAGATGGTTTCGCAGTACTTACACCCAATTATATTTTTCCTGCGGAATAAGCATAAAGTTCGGTATTTCTGTTTGACAATTCAGCGGCATTTTTTTAAATCTTATTTTGGTTCACATTGGAGCACAAAACCTCGAAATACTGAATACAAAAATTCAAAATCGCTCTAAAACAAGGTGGACAACAGTCGCCGTATAGCTGCAGGGACAAAACAAATACCATTTCATGGATATCTTTGTTGAGCACACGGCACACGGTACAAAGTCCCAATTCACATTGGAGTATACAAAGCGACTCCATTCGTCTGGAAATATATCACGGCACAGAAGTGGAGCCTCTGTTCGTGCTTTTCTTTTTAAGAAGCTCTAGAGGCTCGTTTAGGCGAGTAATTGGGATACTGGACAGTGTGCTGGACATTCGTGTTCTCCTGGTAACGGCGTGCAAATATGCGGCTATCACTAATGGCGGCCAACGGGGACTTTCAGACGTTTTTAGAACACATTTTCGACTCTTTACGACTCGTCGCATGCGCTGTTTTGGTCTATTTTTTACTTTAACACGCTTCCGCTGTAATTTTATTGTAATGAGGGCTTTACAGCCTAACTTATGTTCTGCGCTGTGTGTATTTTGCAGTAACAAAATGATTGCCTGAAAGATAAAAATCTCTGAAATGGGTTTTCACGTGGACTTTAACCAACCATAAGTAAAAACTCAAAGGGGAGGTCCCTTTGAGTTTTTACTTATGGTTGGTTAAATAAACATTGTTGAGACTCTGTTGTGTATGAAATCTACATACATACGAGTATCTAAGGAATATGTCTGCACGAATCTCCAATATCTCTCCCTTGGTACAATAACCTCATAGCTCTCCGAATCAATATTCCGAAGGCACTCGTGTTGCTTCGTACTCAACTGAATTATGGATTTATGCATCTCACTCGATGCCAAATTATTTACGTGCCAAAATGTGAAAATTACGTGAAAATAGGTTACGGGGTTTTTTACTCACGCCATAACCTCTTTGCTTTTTGGTCTTAGTTTATCAAAGAGGAAAAATCCATACTCTAAAGGGTTATTGGTAAAATATTAACAATCTTCTCATCATTATGAACAACTTTTACTATGGGTAAAAATCTGAAATCGCGAAAAAAAAATCAGCTGTTCCCTACATTTTGACGAGATAGACGAACATAAATGGGAACAGCAGATTTTTTTTTTTTATAAAAAAAAAGGTAACATACAGACAGACGAGTTACTGTCGAATTTATAATATTAGTATGGATTATAAATTCGAAAGTACCTAAAAGCTCCTTCAAACAGGCGCGACACGCGATAAAATCGCGCGCGACACAAAGGCACCGCAAGTCGCGCAACGAGTCGGTGCCTTTGTGTCGCGCGCGATTATATATCGCGTGTCGCGCCTGTTTGTACGAGCCTTAACTCTGTCTGTATGTTACAATAGCACGCCTAAACCACTGAACGGATTTCGATAACATTTGGCAAGGAGATAGAAAGATCCTGAGGAAGAACATAGGCTACTTTTTGTCCCGGTAGCACGATCCTGTGGGATAATTTCCAACATGCACGCGGGCGAAGCCGCGGGCTGAAGGTACCAAATAATATGTTTTACTGTTCTTGATGAGATTGAACACACTCCGATTTTTATTACGTTAGATACGAGCGACACAGGCAAGATTTTTGTTATGTTCGTAAAAGATAATTTGATGGGGTGCATAAATCTAAACCTATGTACAAACGAAATGAGAACACACACAAAACCGAATTCAATACACAGACCCAAAATCCCACATCAAAAACAAATTCCTTTTACAAAACGTATCAAAACACAACCAAAACAAAACTAACACGAGTGGGTTTAATACAATCACCTGACTTTGCAATTTATCCGTCCGGTATCACCCGGGCCGGGTAATGCCGGGTATATTCGTAACATAACCGTGCTGTGATGAGACCGGCCGGGTGAATACTGATGAGGCACGTTGACCCGGCCGAATATTAATCACTGGAGTAATGCGACCGCCTGTTGCATTATGTAAGATCTCGGGGTTGAAAGAAATGGGAAGACTTTAAGAGAACTTGAGACGAATTTTGTAAAAAAAATTGTGACAGTGGACAAATGTTACTGGCAGGTTGTTAGGGAGGTATTATTAATTGTGAACCTTGGCTTGAATGAAAAAGATTTTAATCTTTTTTTGAACCGATTTTGATGAAATTTCTATGGGAACAATCTGAAAGTAAATCCTTTCAAATAAAAAACAATTTTATCAAATCGGAGAATCGAAAAGAGAAGAAGAAAGAAAGAAATTACAAATAAGCAACATAAAAAAAAAATCAACCGAATTGATAACCTCTTCCTTTTTTTTGAAGTCGGTTAAAAAAATTATTATGTCGATTAATTTTAATGAATTCTTGTGCCCTTCGTAGCACTATTATGTATTCTGTGCCGTCAGTGAGGCATTATAAAGGCTAGTACAGTCACGAGCAAAAGTATGTATACACTTGGCATTATTCAAAGTCGCTTTTCTCCTTTATTTTTGATTGAAATTTTATATTAGTAGGATCATAGTATTTTCGAACCCATAGGTATATGTAAAGTGTTGTATTTCAACGTTGCATTCGTTATTTCGTGATAAAATCGCAATTTAAAGTTGCCAAGTGTTGACATATTGGTGCTCGTGACTGTACATACTTAGATACTTTATTTCTTCGAAACTGCTATCTTTTACGATCCGATCAGCGTGTACCGGCGGCAGCACAACGACTTGTAAACGCTTACACCGCTAATACCGTGTTGTCATCTACCACGTACTTACCAACACGGGTAGCTACACCATTTCTCTGGCATCACAATCACGACTATTACTTTCTAATATTAGCTACAAGTTTCCAAGTACAATCAACCAGAATAGAAACTTGTACCCATTGTGAGCTTCCACTTAACGATCATTAGTCAGATGAAGTTAAGCTAACGACCAATGAGCACGCTAGATTTTACTTAATACGAGTAGTACAGTCAAGAGTTATTTTAATATCTTTGGTCGTCATCTTAATGAAGCTTGGCTTTAGATTTTGATCGGAAATGTTAATTTTGTATTGTTTACGATACCCGTGGGACAGATAGAATTTTTAGTTTTATTTTACAAAATAGAGTTTTATCTATTTTATTTATTATGTTGTAACTGTGGTACTTTTCCGTCACTTGTCCCTAAAGTATTATTACAGCATTATGTTGGACATTTTCGGAACAGCCGTGAGGCGCACACAGATGTTGTTTAAACATTGTGTTTTACGTTTCACTAACTGTGGCCAAATAAATGTTATTCTTTCTTTCTAATGGTCAAATTAAAACAACGAGTGAAACGTCAAAGACGTGTCGGGTATCACTATAATATCATGATAAAACAAAACAATGCGACCCTGTGTACCAACATAAACACGTAAACTTGTACGTAAGATCCTAACAAACCTTCCATACCAAAATGCGAGACCAATTTCGCCTCCACACATTTCAAATTCGAGTAAAAAACCAATATTCAACCCAACGAAAATCGGAAACTCCGCATCCCACAAAATTGTATTGTGAGCGGGTTGCCGATAAAAAATAAGAAAAATAGTGTTGCCATAATATTCCCCGGGACCAGTCTGATTTATATCCGGGTAACATCAGTCAAGTCATATCCGGGGTGAGAGACAACCCGCCCGTGTGAGGTCGAGGAAATGAAATAATTTCTCATTTTCTCACCTGATTAATTTCCATTCTCCTTCGCTTATCAGTTTATGGAGTGGAATTTACCTTTATGAGACTAGTGAGTGTGAAGATGATAAGGTTAGGTAATGAGGAATAGTGTCTTCTCTGTATGAGAAGTGGCGTTTGCCGTGCAGTGGGATAATAAGTACCTACGCTGGTATTAAATGTAATGAAGAATAATTATGTAGAATGTTTCTATGTATTTATTATTTTTTCTTAACTAATAGTCCGCCTCTGTTACCGTTGTACAGACGCCAGTACATCAAGCTACTACAATCTGTCAAATTTCTTTATTAGATTTTCAACTTTATTGCTAATTTATAAGGTTCAAAGTTGATTGGGAAAATTTGACAGTATCTGGTAGCTTGATGTGCTGGCGTTTGTACCTAGATTTGTGTGCTTAAAGTATTAAATAAATAAATATTATAAAGATAAAAGATTTGATTTTTGTATATTTGTTTGTTACGCTTTCACGCTAAAACTGCTAAATGGATTTAAATGTGGCACATGGACCGGGATTAGGACGTAGGATACTTTTTATCCCGATATTTCTACAGGACCGAGACTTATGCGAGTGAATTCGCAAGGTGAAGCTAGTTTTGTCTATTTTTTTTTTTATAATGCTGCACCTAGTATATTTAGTCTCTGCATCACCCAAAGGTAAACTGGTAGACAATTTCCTAAGGCAGTAAGACCGCCTTGTACGGTTATTTTTACTTGTGCATGAAGTTTTAATATATATTTTATTGATGCGGAAAACTGAGAGTAGGTAGTTAATGGGACTTCATTAAGCACGTGCTCAATTTCAAACCCATTTAATGTGGTGACAACCTAGGTGGCATAGTAAGTAGGTAAATAAACGAGAACTGAATTAATTAGTGCCGCTGTAATTAATATTGATATTCGACTCTGACTGCTCTCACTCAATATATTTGAATGCTTGGAATTCAGGCCCAAAAACTCCACGAAAAGCTAGAAACTGTTTGAAAAAATGTAGCCTAATCTGGAACCTTTTTTTTTTATAACTTGATATTCGAGCAATTTATTATACAAGGTCACGCCCCCGGTTTATAGGAATAATAAAAAGTAAAACAACACGTCCATTTGACGAATGAGATCTAAAATGAGAATCTGCCACGACAAGAAAATGTAAGGGCCACGGAATATTTTACTCTGGCAACTCATGCATTATAAAGGTAAAATGTTGGAAGTTGTAATGAGTTTATCTATAACTAAAAAGTTCTTCTTCGGCTTAACTTTCCGTAGTTTCTATCTTACAGTGGTTAATTTCAACATGGAGTTTGCTGGTGGATCCTAGTTTTGCAAAATCTGAAGTTATACTAGTTCACCTGCAAAGTCCCTAGATATTGCTACATAAAATATAAAGGTCATTATTTTATGCATCTCGTTTAATTTGGTTTTGGTTCATGAATATTTTGGCCTGCTTGTTTTTCTCTAAATACCGACGTTAAATGGATGAAAATATCCTCATAAAAAAATACATTTCATCACCTAACCGCTATAATCAAGTAATACAAGGAAAAAAGACAAAGGACAAGATATTTTATTTGTGCGAACACCGCATTGTTAGACGCGTCCCACAAGGCTCATTACTGAAAATTAGGTTAGAGTCTCTAGAAAAATAATGGCGGGTCTCTTCACTCGATGAATATTCACAAGATGGCGTCCTAGTGGTCATGACGCGCTCGCGCCACGCTCCGTCACGGGGATAATTAAAAATAATTATAAAACCCGACCCGCACTCCCGTCTGTGTATATTGAATTAATCATTCAGGAACATGCTGATTCCGAGATGAATTTTCAAAGGAATTCCGATAGGATTATAATTCACGTATTTAAACGGCACGTGGGAGGGCTGACACGGAACGGCAGCCATTTTAACTCTTACCAACTTTATCGAAGTTTTTAATGAGAAAGTCCAGCTTACCTGAAACAAAGAACGATAATTCATTAATACCGAGAATAGATGGATTGTTCAGTGAATTTAAATGGTCATTATACCTTAGCTAGGATTCAGACATTTTTTTTTTTTAAATTTACCACAAGATCAAAATGCACCCACTTGACATGGTCCACTGGCACGTTTGCCACAATAGAATCATAAAATAGAATCATAGAAGCATACCTTATAGCCGGGCACTGCCCCCTAAGATACAGGCCTAGCCTAGTTTAGGGGACAGGGTTGAACTTATTGTACTATCTACGTAATGCTAAATTAAGATATTTAATAATATGTATACAGTGCAATGTACTTGAACTTTGTGGTAATAAACAATTTATTATTATTAAAGGGACCTCGGGAGGTAATTCCCTCGAGACACGGATCTCCTGTCGTCGATTAAAATCCGGAGAGCTACCGTTGCTATTCGTAGGTACTTGTACCGGTAATGTTTACATTTACCTTAACTCCTGGATTCTCTTTGATGTTTATCCACGAAATATGATGCAAAACCGATTTATATCTATGCCTTTACTTTGTGTTGGTACAGAAGTGTCCTAATTTGGATAGTGTTAAGTTAGATTCTTTAATTATGATGTAGACGATGATGAGGACTTACATCTAATCATCGATTAATATAATCAGCCTATATTGTCCCCACTGCTGGGATACAGGCCTCCTCTGTTCAAAAAAGGGTTGGCCATAATCCACCACGCGGGCCTAGTACGGGTTGGTAGA
The DNA here is from genome assembly GCA_963082905.1 of Oligia fasciuncula. Classification (NCBI taxonomy): domain Eukaryota; kingdom Metazoa; phylum Arthropoda; class Insecta; order Lepidoptera; family Noctuidae; genus Oligia; species Oligia fasciuncula. Next base: position 14,539,745 of record OY720398.1, read on the forward strand.
TGTCACATGTCTTCGAATTTTTGATTCTAGGTTTCCTCACGATGTTTTCCTTCTATTATATTATAGCAGTATAACTATTAATATTATAAATGTGAAAGTGAGTTGGTTTCTTTGATACCTTTTCACGCCTAAACTACTGAACCGATCATCCTGAAATTTTGCATATACGTTGTCAGGCAATGATATTATAAAGGGAAGATACGCTACGTTCATACTGAGCGACGTTCTGTATTGTTGCGTTGTTATTACAAAGACTTACAACTCCAACTGCGATAGACAAATACGGAACCTGTGACACAGAAAGAGATAGACACAATGAAACTACAACATTTGTCTGCAACAATTTGCGCGCGCTAGTGCCATATTTGTTGTCATGTGTACAGCAACGGACCGTGTATAGGGTACCTTTCTTCCCGAAAAAAAGTACTGTTCCCGAGGAAAACAACAATAACGTTATGATTATAATAGATGATGCCACGTGTCATTCGAATCAAAAACAGGACAACGTCTGTCGGGTCAGCTAGTTATTTATACATAGTAAAGTGCAGGCTTTGTTCAGCCCCGACTTACCTACGAGTTGTAGGTCGTTCTACAACTTGTAAGTCAGGACCGATACCACTGAGCCACCACTGCTCCCGGCATCAGTAATCGGTTACCTGGTCTACTTATAAAATAACAAAACGATCAAACTACTGATCACTTTCTAAACACCAAATTTAAAAATAGGTACTTGCGCTTGATCATACAAAAACCTCATAGTCCTTTGAAACAACATGATCCTATCTGCCATTATCATTCAAATTCCCATAATATAACAACATTACACACGTATTCTGCTGAAACACATACTTCGCTACAACACATGAGCACTTTATTTACTACACAACATTCGGCATTTCGATAAGGAAATAGCAGAAACACCAACATTTCCTTCTCAAATAACCATTTCTTATTTCTTATTCAGTCTGTGTGCTATGCAAAGGCGAAGCGTTTCAACGCGAAGTGTTACAGATAAGTTTGTACGAGCGTCGCTAACAGTACACGAAAGCTACACATTTATATGGAGCGGTGTGACTTTGTAAAAACGTCCTATCTTCACTACAACGTATATTATAAGTACCCGCATAGCTCTGAAGCACGGAAAATGCTGCGGGGTACGTATCATTTATTTTTCTTTTTCATAGACTGTTCAAAGGCAGGAAAGAGTGATTCCTTCGATTGCGATTGTGGAAAAAAAATAAAACGAAGCAGTTCAAAGAGGATTCGAGCGGCAGACGATTTTCAGCACGATCTCTTTTACGTTTTTTTTATTCATTGCATTGAATAAATCTGGATATTTTATAGTAGCAATACCTATTGGATATCGCGTTTATTAAAAATAACAGTATAAAAGCTTGTACCTACTTTTGTTTGGTAAATGAAAAAATGTAGTGAGTATTGGGCTTTACTTTATTATTGTTCCGTACCCAAAGGATAAAAACGGGACCCTATTACTAAGACTCCCCTCTCAGTCTGTCTGTCTGTCTGTCACCAGGCTGTATCTCATGAACCGTGATAGCTAGACAGTTGAAATTTTCACAGATGATGTATTTCTGTTGCCGCTATTACAACAAATAATAAAAATAGAATAAAGTTAAAATTTAAAGGGGTATAAAAGAAACGTTTTCTTCGGCGTTTTATGCCTTGTGGTACGGAACCCTTCGTGTGCGAGTCCGACTCGCACTTGGCCGGTTTTTTATCATTTTTTTTTTTAATTTGGATTTCTTTACTGTTCGAATAAATATGTCAACCACACACCATAATAATAAAGATTTGCCAGAAATTGATAATTTCCTGAACACCTAATTCCTGTAATTCACCTACTTTTTCATAACCTAATACCTACTAGGTATATAGTTCTCTTCTAAGAAATAACCCAAAAGGTTCCTCTACTATATGTCTACTATTAAATAATTTAAACAGCTTTTCGTCTGCAGTTTTATCACTTGCCAACTCCCCTCAGGCTCCATTAAATGTAATGATAGTCTTCAGAATACTAAATTCGAGAGACTGGAGACTAGCTTGTCTAATTTAAAACGCTCATAAAACGTTACTTAGTAAAGTAACAAGGATTGTTGAAGATAAGATTTGAAACGTATTCGTAATTGGTTCTGTAGATACATAAGGCTAATTGCGGTGTTATCTTGGATTCAGTTATTTCTATTCGGAAGCTACCTCTTGAGATAGCTGTAGTATCAATAATGCCTATATTATTGCCTGTAGTTACTTTTGTTCTACTAAGAATATTGAAATCTATAAAAGTCAGGGGGCCTAAAAAGGCCACTTTGGCAGAATAATATTATTAATCATAATGGACAGTTCACTGTTAAGTTAATCGTATCAAATCCCATTGGCGAAAGATTTTTCAGTTATTTTTTTCGTGTGCTAAAATACTAATCAATCCAATCCAATCCCAATCTCTTTGATTATACCTACGTAGTGCGACGAAAAAAAGAAATACACGGACTGTCTTCGCCATATCATAATTCATAATGTTATTCTTCTAAGATTCTGCCAAAGTGGGCTTTTTAGGCCCCCAGGAGGTGCGTAGTAGTCACAACCAGCGCGCGTGTATGAACGTAAACGAGGCAAAAGGAACATGTAGGATCGTAGCAGGTGACGTTCTGTAGTTTCTGCCTACCCCATGGGAATAAGGCGCGTGTAATATGAAAATCTACAATATTTATATGTATTAAAACATATGAAAAAAAAAAAAGTTAAAAAGTATTTTTCATGAGATTCATTTACCACCGCAAGGTAGGCCATTGAAACAATTTCTAAAATATGGTATAGGTAGGCTTAAAAGCTGCCTAAGGACAGCAAAAATATGACTTTAATTAAATTCACCTACACTGAAAATTGTTCCTGTAAATTATAATAAAACTAACGTACAGTGCTGCAGTAACTAAACAACCCTGAACCAGCTAAAACCTAGGCTGAAAAACATGAAGTAGGTCAACGCGCTATGTCAGAACTCGTGTCCTACATATGTTGGCAACGACACTGGAGGGATGCCAGGATCCCTGGCGACTTCATAACCTTGCCAATTTAAATGCGCCACACTTTTGCCAGAAAACCTTGGAAGTCGTTCGAAGTCGTTGGAAGTCGTGCCGCAGAGCAAAGTGAAATACATGATGAAATTGCGATTTCTCGTGTCATACAAATACGATAAGGCGAGAGTTCTACGTCACGTTTGTTTTAGATTATCTGTATATATACATTCGGGTCTGGTTACTTATAGAAACGTACACTCGCGGAACGAATGGGTGAAATCATTTTGAAATACATGCCTTTCCCGCATATCGGGCGCATGTCATGTTTCTGACCCGCCATTTTAATTCATAGGTAATGTCAGTGTAGGTACATAAGTCTCATTTAAACGCGCGTAACCTTCTAATTAAAGTCCTCCAGACCGTATTTCGGCCACGGCGGCCAATCTCAACGGAGACTAGCATTCGGCGCGGGAGATATTATAGTGCAGAAGTGTGTGCGCAGACACATGCAATCCCTCTTCCCTCACTCTCATAGTCTGATGGGATGGCAATCCGACACGACCGAAGAGAGATCAGGCACAGGAACAACGGCTTATGTGCATTCCGAAGCACGGGGGTATCACACCGCCGACTTCCAAACTCCGGGCTGTTACTAAGAAATTCCTAATGGAAAAACTCATTAACACTTTGTCCATACACAGGATGATAAGGCTCCATACGAATGTAGGTAGTAAGTTTTTTTTCTTGTGAAACCTTTTATGACTTTTATTTCCTTGATTGTTCGAGCGTATCCCAGCAACTATTAGGTGTAACCATTTCCAAAGATCAACCGCCGCTCAGGTCGATCGATCAGGTTATGATACGCTTGCCGCGGTTGAACTGTGGATGGGTGACAATCTTTACATACCAAGACCCCTCCGTGCCTCGGAAAGCTCGTTAAGCGGTCGGACCCGGCTGTCATTTGTGGATCTTTGACAGTCGTTACGGGTAGCCAGAAACCCGAAAGTCTGAAGTCTTACCAAGGGGTATCGTATTACCTAGTAACTGGGTTGTGGAGGTCAGATAGGCAGTCGCTCCATGTAAATACTGGTATTCAGCTGCATCCGGTCAGACTGGAAGCCGACCCCAACATAGTTGGGAAAGGCTAGGCAGATGATGATGATGATGATGATCGGCTGAAATACCGAGTCCTTGCCATATGCTTTGTAAATGTTGGAGACAAAATTAAAATGTGCCTGTTACTTCATGTGTGTGTATAAAAGAAAGCCAGCAGAACAGTTTTTATCGCCACAATCTTAGAAGCACAAACATTTTACGTGACCATATACTTGAAATAGCACATTATATTTCGTACGAAAGTAACTTTACACCAGCTGTATCTACACAAGTACACGATATACACAACTTGACTACAATTTTAGTTTAGTTATGTTCTCAAGTTACAAGCAATTGTTTCAAGGATATTGGAAACGTGTTTTGGCGAGGAAACATTTCTAGCTGAAAATTCGTTTGCCAAAAGTGACTTTTAATAAAATCCTTTCGTACTAGATTTTTATATTTCATGCCATACTAGCAGCGCCCCGCGGTTTCACCCGCATAAGTTTGGATCCCGTGGGAATATCGGGATATAAACTATCCTACGTCCATTCCCAAGACTCAAACTATCTCTATACCTAAATCGGTTCAGCGGTTTAAGCGTGAAGAATGTAACAGACAGACAGACAGACAGACACGCTTTCGCATTTATAATATTATATTATATACATATATATATGTATGCTAGATAGTATGGATAATAAAGATTATTTTACAATGGTTGCCGTCACCTTTGGCATGGAAGCACCAAAAGTATTTGCCGATGCGTTGCCGATCTTACTCCATGCTGCTTGCCAGCAGATATGGTAGGCTGATACACCAATTTTATGTCGTCTGCTCGACGTCCGTATGTCACTGCAGGGATCCAGCAGAATATCAGCGTCAGGTACATTTGCCTGACACATACTGAGCTGGACTCCCATTTCGTGCAACTTTGAAACGCACACCGCACTGTTTTCGTTATTTGATTTAAAGTATTCCATAGTGTCACTTTAGTTATTTGAGTATGTTTTTCTTTTAATTTTCTTTGTGTAGGTATATTGGCACCTTCTTTCTAACCGACTTCCAAAAAGCAGGAGGTTCGACTTTATGTATGTTTTTTTTTTGAAGAGAAAACTTCTTTAGGCGCGTTGGGCATTTTTTGAGATGGGACAAAACCCATTATAAAGACATCAACGCGCGGTACACGTTCTTTGGGAAGAACCTTCAAATATATTTATAAAATTACTATGCTTTTCACTTCTGTCGGCACTCCTGGAGTGCCACTGTTTTTTTTTATGTAAGTACGAATATGTTCACCAATATCTCCGTCAATTGTGGACCTATTTTAATTTTTTTTTGTTTCAAAGTGTACACTCACGAGGTGTCCCATTGTCATCAAGTCAGAATCTAAAAAGAGAAAAATAAATTCTTTTTTACAAAAAAAACAAAACAACCGACTTTCAAAAAAAATGCAGTACAAAGTGAAAAATAAATTTTATTTCGGAAGTCGGTGTCAATAAACGAAAATGCGGAACCAACGTCACCGATTTCCGAAATTAAAGTTATTTTTCACTTGTGTTTTTTTTTTAAGTCGGTTGTCTTTTATATTAATGTAATTTGTGTAATTTTGCTTTTGTGTGTTGTGCTTTGTCTTTTGTGTGCACTGAATAAATTATTTATCTATTTATCAATCTGATAATAATTCTACTGAATGATATGTAAAAATCTAATGTCTTGTGCTAAAGAATGGTCACTAATGCTCCACTGACCGAAGTTAGTCAATATTCAAGTTCCGTAGTACGCAGAAAGGGTCAACTAAAGTAGTTAGTGGTTCTCCAGAAATTGAAGTGTCGAGACCAAGATTGTATCTCCGTCCAAAGACAAATTTACTTTGAAAACAGTTTAGTACCCCTGGTTGAACACCTGAACTTCCCTCCCTTGTGGAGAAAACTCTGACTACAGACAGGTGCCATCAATCCATCGGAGACCTTAAAATATTAAGATAAATTGTACTTCACCTACTAATTATCCTTTTTGTCACTACACTAACTTTTAAGTAGTTTTCTTTATTGCAGTACGTACAGCAGTGATGGTTACGAGGTTGTAGGTCGTAGGTTCGAACCCAAGCAGGCACTTTACTTTGTGTAATTTTTGTCATCACCACTGCTGTCAAAACGGTGAAGGAAAACATCGTGACGAAACCGGCATGTCCTATAACAAAAAAATCGAAGACATGTGACATCCGCCAACCCGCACGCCCCGCTTGAGTTGTGGATTATGGCCCACTCCCTCTCATGGAGAGGAGGCCGGTGTCCCAGCAGTGGGTACATTATAGGCTGATTATGATTACCTATTTTATAAAATCAATATCTAAAATTCCATGACAATTGATTTTGAAACAATAAGAACGATTTCGACAGCACCCTTCGTGGAAAATAAGTGGAACACTAAAGTTCGAAGGTAACGACATTTTTCTACAGTAATTTTTGCTTAGTAAGGAGTATTTTATTTACAAAATCCCAGCAGTTATATCATCAAATATTTACAAGAGGAAAATGGAGGTCTTTATCGCAGGGCTGCTGTCTAAATCCCGGAGCTCACGGTACTTTATGTCTAAAAGGCCTTATTTCTGTTCATTTAGAGTCATTGTCCTAACTCTGGTGTGATAGTGACTTGGTTTTTGTTACTTTTGTTACGTCTGTGTTGCGTTATTGGATGGATCCGTCTGATTTATATTATTTATTATTTTATTTTATTTATTTATTAGCGGTGCTATTCTGTTATAATCTTACCGTGAAAACTTAAGAGATGTGAGCTGGCAACAGTGTCAATCCCTAGCATCAAGCGGAACACTCCAACGCTTTTCGCGGTGAGATTTTTACAGATTAGACTAGAATAGAATAGAAGTCGGTGAGTGAGGGTGATGTGTTAGCTCAAAATCCGCAGTTTGGAAGTCAAGGGCTTGCCCCGTATTTATTTATTTAATACTTCAAGCACATAAATGTACAGAGGCGGACGTAATTCCATAGGCATTTTCTACCAGTCAACCTTTGGGTGATGCAGAGACAAACAGTGGTAGGTGCAATCTAGAACATTGAGGAATAAATATTTTAAATATAAAGATACGCATAAACCTAATACAACTATGAATATAATATACTGAGACATTACAAGCTATAATAATATGAATGTACAGAAGTGCGTCGTAGATATGAGTAAAGTAGGTACCTACCTATGAATAACAGTAGACTGAGTAGACTTCAGTACTCGCTACCTTTGACAGTGGAAAATTATATTTTTATTTAAGTAGGTACTTCCACCATGGTCTACTACTCACTGTGAAGATGGATGGTACTTCACAGTGACTAGTGTCCAGTACGTATTTCCACCCTCCAATCGAGCGCACTGTACAGCCCATCGCACAAATTGATCCTTCGAGCCAGATTACTTATTCGTAGGTAACCAAATAAGAATAGTACTGTCAAGACGCCATTTTGTTCCGCAACACTCGTGAACAGCGAACTTCATTGCTGTGCTGGCAGTACTAATCTGACAGCTATCGTCTGAAGTTGGCAGCAAGCCCGATCCTATTCTTAGTTGGCTCGCATAGTACTACGAGTAGTAGCGTCTTTCAAAAACGACGTTGCATTATTGTCTTAGTTACCTCCCATATTTTTATTTACGTTAGTTTTTAACTTTTCCTCATAATGTGTTTCCTTGCATTCGGTACTGTGCCAAATTATCATTTTTCTTTCTTCACAGATTACCAGTTTCTTACTGAGGAGTAGCAGCCCTATGGAGTCCCATCCAATGGCACTTCACTGAGTGTTTATCTACAGTTTGGAGATCCCCGGAGCCTTGAGATGACTTTCTGTACACTCTTCAAGAAGGGTCATTACGAACTAAATCTACATCTAGTACGGGGCCGTTGAGAGTTTGTACTTCTTTTGTTTTTATAGGTATTTCAAGGTTATTTAGTAACAATTTCTTGCGCACCTACCAAAGATATCAACTTGCTTATGGGAATGATTGTAGTCGTATATTATCACTACCTCTACAAGCCATTACAATTGGAGAAAACAATTAATCAATCATATCGAATGCCTTTTCACAAATATAAACAAAACAGAACTATAAAATTACTTCAGTCAAAGTAAAAATAAACATGGACATAACAATTTAAAGAAATTCGAAAGAGTTCAGTTCTGAATACAATTTTCTCTTACTTATTGGCTGGCCTGGCTTCCGTCAACAGTCCGGAAATGAGTTTTGCCGTCCTATTCTCCCCCTCATTCCCTCCCCCTCTACCTCCTTCGTCCCGTGGCAGGGACAGGCAAGCCACCTCATTATTAGCACGTCGGAAAAATCCATTTGACCCCGGCCGACTTAAAAAATAAACAATTCAACTCCCTTACAAAGTAACTTGTTTTTTTATTTTATTTGGTTCAGTTGCTGCTGTTTATTTATGAGTTGAAAGCGAAAATATATATGGTTTTTTATTCTGGACAAATTAAAACAGAATATTTTTTAATTTACAAACACCTAGGTACGTGTATTTCAATTGTATTTATTCGCCTGAGCTCACAGTATACTCGTGTTTACTTTTGCAATCCACAAAAACGAAGCCAAAAATAATGTTTGTACGAAAATAAACAGAATCCCTGACGAGGTTCACCGAATGAAAGCAAACAGGTTAACCGAAACCTGCTCATACACAGTAATGGAATCAAACGCCATTTAAAAACTCGAAAAACAATCGTTAATCATAACTTTTTCTGTAGGTACTAAGATTAGGAAAGTCATAAACGAGATCTCCCATGAAATCAAATTACAAATTCAAGGCACGGTCAACGGGTGGGCTATAAATTTCTCGAAAACAATCATGGATGCGCGAGTTGTATCCTTAGCCAACATGTTTTTGCTGATCACAAAACGATATATTGACGAATTTCAACCTTATGACTAATGCAATGAGTATTTGGTTTCACAAATTCATGATACAAGTTAGCCAACTTTAACTGGGCTATAGATGACGTTCCGGCAATCCCAAAAAATATAGGACAGGCTGTATTTGCTAAAGTTAAAAGCGTACCTTGGATTGTGGCCAGTTGCTACCGATATGCGGCCAAATCGAGATGGAATTGCTTTTTGTGATTTATTGCGAAACATAACGTCGTGTACCGTGGTTTGATTATTGGAAAAGGTATCCTGGTATACACACTGCCACTTATCTTTATTTATGTTACCAAAATACGCACGCCACGAGTTATAATAGACAATTTAGAGAGAAAAAGTTAAGTCAACTCGGCAATTCTTATGCAGAAGTCAGACAAGAGGCAAAGTCGTGTCTACCGAACAACAAAAACTAACTTAAAACTAGAAATAAAGTTTTTCCTAGTTCCAGCTGGTACACGGGGTTGACTGTACCGTAGTCAAATAGACACCTACCCGGCGCACATAACATCGTGAGAGATGCGCCGCAGAGGAGAGGCACAAAACGCTAGTGCGCTACGAGCCCTCGACTGGCGTGCCGTCGAGGGCCGCCAGTGATTAGAGCGCGCTAACAAAGCGCAGAGGGCTCTTAACCTACATGCTCCGTTTCACAGCATCGCCCGGTGACACTCCTAGGGACCGCTGCGAGCCTGGTAGCAGCACACCCACTCGCTGACGGCTAATCTCACTTTACTACAATTTTATTCTTTTCTTTTATTTGAGCAACGGCGAGTAAGTACGTCAACGTCATGTAAAAGACAATCGAGAAAAAAAAATTAAATTCATAAGATGCAACTCTAAATGGTATCACTAAAACCTTATCAAAAATTCAACAGTGTACCGGAACAATAAAATACAGGGGCGAGCATAATATAAACGACACGTCATAAAACCTTAAAGCAGCAATACATAAAACAACAGACAATGTTACAAAGCGCCGTAGATTTCCTAGATAAAACCGAGAAGGTGACTCGACGAAATTTTCAGTTTTATTTTACAAAACTAGAAGTACTTGTGGAGGCTTTTATGGCGTCAGGGAGCAGTAATAAAACGGCATTTAATAAAAACGGAACTCCGCGAGGCAGGCACCGGAGCCGCTAACACTACAGCCGGGAACATGAAACACATTGACACTTTGCAGATATTGATTTCCAAAGCTTATTTCTAGCCGAGTGTTGAACATCGTCGTCGTCGCATTGATTCTTGTGAATTTATATAGAAGCTGGCACCTCGTCAAGTAATAAAGCCGTTATCTTCGCTCGTTTGCGCCAAAACGGAACATTGATATGCCCCATATTCGGCAATAAAAAGCTGGGAGCGTGCAGAAGCCGAATTTCAGCTAACGGCATGGTAATTACGAGCAAACTTCGAAGGTGGGAGACAACTTTACGCTCGTAATTTGTTGCTAAACTTAGTTAATGTTCCCCCTGACAAGATAAATTCATTAAACGTTACCTGTTTCGAGCTTATAGACGACAAATGAATCGACGTCCTCCTCTCTAACGACATCGTCTATCTCAAGTGTACCTATAGCTCTCTACCCAAACCGATATTATGCTGCGAGTGTCTCATTTGATAGTCATATTAGACGACCCGCTATTCAATTTTAATAGCTTATAACTTTTTTTCGACAAATCTCTCTTGACAACTATAAAGTTGAAGAGCCAAATCTTTTCGAGAATATTGGCAAACTTTCAAATAAATCAAATCAATAGCAAAGTAGTCAGAATAAATCCCTCGTCTGCAAACTATTACTGTGAATTCCATTTTCTCGAACATGACTCTTCACTTTTACGTTGAAGTTGTTTAGGGCGCCACCGTCAGTCACAGCAGTAAAACCACAATATTGTCCAAGTGGGTCGATATAAAGCCTAAATGGCGTCGGAGCGGTCAGTGCATCCCGGGGAGAGTGGCCCCACTCGCATTAAACTTTTACAATGCCATTAGAAGACGAGACGGTGAACGGACTCCTGATTGCTTTCCGTACCATTTTAGTCCATCAACTCCCGCGTTTCAACGTTTAGCTGAAGCCAATATTTTGAAGAGCTATTGTTTCAGTTTATTGCACGATTTCAGCTATGATGGTGAATAAGACAAATTGAGGAAAATGGTTCAGTCTTTTTCTAGGGAGCAATGTATAAAGCTTTATCAAAAATAAAGCCTTGTATAACAAGGGTGGGTTCATATTTTTACTTTCTTATTTTGCTTTTAAAAGGTTTAGAAATATAAAACAGTCATACAAAGAGGACAATGTTATAAATCTTGAAGTTTGTTCTGCCGTTATATGCCAATGCTGTCAAATACATGTGTACTTACCCCAGACAGAGTAGTTATATTCTAATTCTAACTTATAATATTACTAGCTGCGCCCCGCGGTTTCACCCGCATAAGTGTCGATCCGGTGAAAATATCGGGACAAAGTATCCTATGTGTTGATTCTGGTTATAAACTATCTGTGTGCCAAATTTCATCCAAATAGGTTCAGCCGTTTGTGCGTGAAGAAGTAACAAACATACACACACACACACAAACTCGCCTTTATAATATTAGTGTGATAAAAGCGAAAGTGACTTTGTTTGTTATGCTTTCACGCTAAAATGGTGGAACGGATTTGGATGAAATTCGGCACATGAATAGATGATGATCTGGTTTAGGACATGAGATACTTTTTATGAAAGAAAGAAAATACGTTTATTTGCGGTAAACATGACGCAATAAAGAACATAAACAAAAAAAATAAGAAAGGGTTGGGGGAAACATGCGTCACATCCGCGCAAAACGGCTATCGCTCAGCATTATGCTGCGACCCTATGCAAGACAGCCTCAGTGCTGGTTTTCAGCGACAGGCGGTTTATCCCAGTAATACGTTCCCATGAGATAATTTCCGACCTCTATACGGGCGAAGCCGTGGGTAAAAGCTAGTATTTTATAATCCTGGCTTTGTTTTTATTACCCTTTCCCATAACATATACATTATTATATTGATAAATATACATTAGGTATATCGATGCATTTAAAAATCTTATAGAGGTTTTTCTTTACACCATTAACAACACAAGGGCGAAAAATGCCCTTCATAAAATCTTCGTCACTCCGTCATAAAACAGCTATAATTTTGGTTCACAATAAAGATTTTAGTAGACGACAAAACGTAGCGTCATATAATAGGAATATAATAGAAATATTTGTGGTAGACCGCAAGTCAGTAAATCTTTTTATAGTTTCTCTTAAACACAAACATTTTAATAGACATATGGTCCGTGATTCTGCAATGAAATGAAGTAGGTTGAAGTAGCACTAGATGTTGATTTTGCAAAGAATATATTAAAACCACTTGACTGCGCATACAGTGCCCCGACGCTCGAAAAATATTAGTATTTTGTCGCCTATGTATAGGCTAGTGAGTTTTTTTTTCATAATGTTAAAATCCATTTTATCTACATCGACCATTTTCCCGGACCTAAACGCAAAAAACGCAAGTTTTAGAAGCAATAAAAGTATATGATCGACTACAGTAAACAAAATCAGAAAAATATATGATATTATTGAGGATATAAATGCTAGGTAGATAGTGTGTTGAAAACATAATACAACTAATTTGATACGATAGAAAAAATCATGAAGATACCTCTAAAAACTTTCTTTTTACAATAAAAACCATACCAATATACATACAATCATTCTGATTTTTTGTCAGATTATTCTACAAGCAACATATCGTGTGCTTCGAAGAAATCGGCGTATACGCTCTCTAGTGGTTATAATATTCTCTATGTGATTTTGACTTAGGTACCTACAGCACCCTAATTGCGCACACTATAAATCTCAATCTGAATCATTTTGAAGGATTTTGCTAATACATTTCTTCACATGTTCGATAAAGTGTCTACACAACAACATAACGCAATTAATGTTGTTGAACTGTCAAAATGAAAGCCATTGCTACTGATAGTGTGTTACGCAATTACTCCGCTTGTCATAAAAAGGAGATTTTGTTTTGTCATTTTTTGTTTAGACCACATATAAAATGCAAAAGTTTAACCAAAACAAACAATTTCAAAAGAAACCTTAATACCTATCATTGAGATTAACGAAGAAAGTAATTACAAAATTACACCATAAGAGCCAGCCAAATGAACTTAATGAATCACACTTATTACAGTCTACAGCAGTTCATATCGCTGACGTGACGTCATTAGCAGGGCCGAATTGAAAGCACATATCACGTGAAATGGCACACGGAACAATACATTCTAAACCAACCTTTATTAAACCCTTTAATACGTAATTTAATTGCACAATTGCGGCCCAAATTCTCTCCTGTTTCCAAAACGTCGCTAGCGTTACAGAAACCATTTACAGTATAAACCGAACCGGCGTGTGTTCCTTGGACATATTTAATGAAGTCCCGAATCACAAGGATAATGTATGTAAATAGATACTGGGTCACGGTTTATATTAGTAATTGGTGCGACGTTCAATTGTGGCATAGAATTGGAATGGAATTTATTTATGGACTGGGATGAGAACCGACTCACGTAGTGGGTTTATTGCCGCAGTGCTGTTGCGGTACAGCTCTGTACATGTCTCATTCAACCAAGTCTGCTGATCGCATTGCCGAAGGCCTCGTCTGAACGGTGACGTCATAGACTGAAGGTCATTTGTCAAGGATTTTTGCTGAATAATATCGTTGTGGGGAATCTATACGCATGCGTGAATACTGCGAACTGTATGGGGATATAAATAAATTGAAAAGCTTAAAACTCAGCAGCAGCTGCGAATGGTGGCAGTGGAGCGAGAAATGACATGCGAACACGTACATATAGCTGGAGCTTTATCGTCCAGCATTCACATCCACTCGTGTATCTGTACAATCTATACGTGTTTGTGTATTCAGAAGGATTTACCCCTACACAATGAGCTAAGGGTTGTTATAATTCCATATATCGATGATGAAATAGAATTGGAAGTCTTGGAAAGACTTCTCTCCTTTAGTAGGTACTTTAGGTAATCTCAGTTGGAGCATGATTGCTTAGTTCTGTTCTCTTAATTATGGCCTGTTTATTTATCATCATCAACCCCAGTGTGGCCTTCATTAGCACCATATTTTCTGGTCCCATGACTTCTATAATGTTTAATACCTATTTGCATTATATTTACGTTATTATCGTTTAGTAAAGATAGACTGTTCCTAAGTGCTATTATTAAAAACCAAATAAAAATCTCTTTACTGGAACGTAGAAAAACTACAAACTGAATTCCCAGCAAACATAAAACAAAAGAAATCACAACTACAACTCTGAAACTAAGCACAGCGGGTAGACAGTACGAATTAAGGAGAGATGCGGGCACCCAATCGGATAACAACGCTGATTGCAATTTGATTTAACCGTATAATCACTAAAACAATCAACTAAATGTACCGAGCTTCGCGTGTGGAACTGCTGGATAATAATGGCATAGACCCACAATAGGCTTAGACGCCTAATGCGGTGTGGTTAGACAATAATCTTACTTAGTACGACAAACACTAGAGTATGTTTCTATCCCGTAATAGGTACCTAGGTTCTTTGTATGTGGCTCTTAGAATACTTAATACCTCGTGCTGATGAAATTGATTTAGTTTATGGCTAATTAGTTAAGTTTGATAATAAAATAAGCAAGCTGAAGTGGCAATGGGCCGGCCATATTAGCCGTAGAACCGATGGCCAGTGGAGTAGATGTGTTCTTGAGTGGAGACCGCGAATCTGCAAACCCAAGATAGAACGCCCGCAGGTTAGGTGGAGCGACGATCTTCACAGGGTGGCTGGTAGCAGCTGGATGAGAATTACCGAGAATCGAGCTGAATGGCGTGAAATTGGAGAAGCTTATGTCCAGCAGTGGACTGATGTGGGCTGATCATGCTTATTGCACAACTATATCTTTTACTGAGAAGTTTTAAGAAAAAAAAACATCTCGATTCGATTTTCAAAAGAACAATCTAGATCTTAGTTACCCTTTGAACTTTGTATCGGAATTTTTTCCAAGTCAATTTAAGTTAATAACGTTACCATGCAACAAAGAGCAGCCGTCCCGCAAATCGATAGTATCGATATAAAGAACATTGGCGATTCGATGACGGGGCCTTTAAATAGGAAATCGGATTACTGGCACATGGCACTGGCGAATAGAGGACAGGAAACGAGGCATTGTGGTCGAGTTCCGCGCTTCAGTGCCTCTCTATACACCGAGTACTTGTTTAGATGTACTGACCTATGTCATGTGGATTTAGCTGATATGGTTCGGCGAATATTAGCTAACGCATCCGGACTGTCAAAGTCATTGGTCATAATATTCTAGTTGGTACCAAATGACGTCATTAGCAAAGTGCTGTTGGATATACGAAAACAGCAAATATGTATTAGCGTCAGAGTATGAGGACATTTTGAACGTAGCGCGATGGTATTCCGTAGTCCATAATTTAACCGCGCATGGGTGTCGTGAATGATAGGGGTTTGTGGCTACCTAAGTAATAATAGCCGCATGGGTCGATCGATCAGGTTAAGCTACGCTTCTTACGGTTGGTCTGTGGATGGGTTACCATCTTTACATATCAAGACCCCTCCGTGCCTCGGTAAGCACGTTAAGCCGTTAATCCCGGCTGTCATTCGTGGATCTTTGGCATTCGTCATGGGTCGTCAGAAACGCGGAAGTCTAACAACCAGTCTTACCGAGGGGTATAGGATTACCCAGTGACTGGGTTGTGGAGGTCAGATAGGCAGTCGTATCATGTGAAATACTGGTAGTCAGCTGCATCCGGTTAAACTGGAAGCTGACACCATATTTTATTTTTATTTTATTATGGGACAATAAACAGCTACAATATAAAATGTTTACAAATAACAATTAGACACATAAGTAGTATTAACAATATTGCAGCCCACTACATTATCCGCATATTAACACAATTAGAATAAGTTAAAAGTGCCACTAGATTAGCATTACTCAGTTATATAAACAAATTGATTATTAAAACAATATAATAAATTAATTATTAAAAACAAAATATATATATAAATTAATATTTGGATAAGGTTAAGGGATTGTTCCTTATTATCACAAATAAGAATGAAGATAGGAAAAAAAAAAAGGATTTGACAGTACAATACAATTCATTAATTAAAATAATTAAAATGTTTGAAGTAAATTAAATTTAGAATAAAGGACTCACACTATTTCTTATTATCATTAGATAAAATTTTAAAAACATTAGACTTAAATTTCGATTTGGAACATACAAAAATATCAATATCAATGAAGTTACGATTATAAGACTCCACTATACGACGAACAGGGCAACGCAATCCTGAATTAGTCCGACAGGTATTAACAGCGAACAATGTACCCGCACGGACACTACGCTTATTTACAGTGCGGGGGACCACATAACATAACTTACTCGTGAGATCGATGGAATCAAAGTGATTATGAACAATACCATGTAGTATGTTGGCTTCTAGGTACTTACGTCTAGATTCTAATGTTAACATGTTATATTTGCTTAGCAATTGTGAATATGACAAACACCTTTTATAGCACCTATAGTACATGGCTCGAAGAAATTTACGCTGGACTTTCTCGATCATATCTATATATTTTTTGTAAAACGGGTTCCAGACAGGAACCGCATATTCGAGCTGTGAGCGTACAAGCGTCTTGTATAAGTAGAGATAGGTGGAGGGCCGTTTACACCACATATTATATACCACATAGATGGAAAAAGGCTAGGTGTAGATGATGGGTGTCGTGTAAGATGGTTAGATCTTAGAATAGGTAACCGCCTCCTTCGACATCTAATAAAAACATATACCGATCACCATAACGTTTGCTCAAGCCGTAGAGTATTAGTTTATCTATGCTCAAGTACAGAAGTGAGCGTTTACGGAATAAATAAGTCAATATACTGAATTATGTTCTGGATACTAAAATTTTCCACATAAATACATACCGAGCAGTCATGTTTGCAGCTACTTACGAAATACAAATGTGTAATATATGTTATACATAGTTTATTATTCGCTAATGGATTGGAAAAGCTTTTAATAAAATATCAATACATTTGTTACCCCAGAGAGTTGCGAACATATTGACATTGGCAAGATTAAAAACCTTTTTTCGCGATTTATATTATTGCTCCGACCGAAATGAAAATCGAGAGGACACTTTTGGATTATTATCATCTTGTGTAGTTGTTGTAGTAAAACTCGTTTCTAAATCTAATCACAAAGTGAAAACTTAGGTGAAGTGAGTTTGTTTTTGCCAGGAATTGACAGCTCACTCCACGCTCACTTCACATATGTTGTCATGGTGAGATTTTTACAGAATAGCACCGCTGTAGCTCAGTGGTAACGGCCCCGATTTACAAGTTGTAGGTCGTGGGTTCAAACCCAGAGCAGGCGCTTTACTTTGTGTAAATAATTTCATCACCACTGCTCTCAAAACAGTGAAGGAAAACATCGTGGTAAAACCGGCATGTCCTAGAACCGAAAATTCGAAGACATGTGACATCTACCAACCCGCACTAGGCCCGCGTGATAGAAGCCCATCCCTCTTGAAGAGAGGACACCTGTGTCCCAGCAGTGGGAACATGATAGGCTGATAATGTGACCGAAATGAAAATCGAGAGGACTTTTTGAATTATTATTATCTTGCGTAATTGTTATTGTACTCGTTTTTATATCCAATCAAAATTTTGAAAGTCAAGCATATAAACATGGTTTATTTACTTTTCATAAGCCACCACACTCGGCGAACGAGCGGGTCTGAATAATTCCATCCCAATTTACTCTCCTTCAAGAGGTTACCTCAAAATTCATTTTTCACGCAGTACCTTGGAATAAAATATACAAGATTAGTTTATTCGCTCGGAGGGCCGGGATATCAGTGTTTAGGCCCGTCGCCATGGCAACTGGAGCAGAAGGGCCTATTTGCCGCTCCATTGGGCATTTTGAGTGGCACTGACGTAGTTAGGATCCAACATGTGTGTTACAATGTCGTTATAATGAAGTTTGAAGACAGTAATGGCTCATAGGAGATGCTTGGGCAGTAATATCAAAGGTTTAGGACCTGGTTCAGGCTTGTTATGTGACGGTCTGATGGCCAGATACTTCGTTTGTAATAGCCTCTTCACATGTTTGATCAAGATTTTAGAGAGAAACTTGAGTATTGGATTCCTTGCTTTAATAAATCAGGCAGCTATTCTCTATCAACTAACACTGTTCTTGATTTCCAAAGCTTTGTTTTAGTTACTAAAAACATGGTGGCGTATATCGATTTGCCAAAAAGAGAAATACTTATATGCAACTATACTCGTATCTCATCCAATTACCTACCACAATCGATTGCAATCTCAAAAAAAAGTTGACAGTGTTGCCACGACTAGATATGAATAAATGATGACCGCCGTACTAGCCTGAGGTACAGACGCCAGCACATCAAGCTACTACAATCTGTCAAATTTCTTTAATAGATTTTCAACTTTATCACTAAAGCATAAGGTGTAAAGTTGATTGGGAAAATTTGACAGTTTCGGGTAACTGCTGGCGTCTGTACTAGCGTAAGTACTGGAATGTGGTCTAGACGTTTTTATTTCTGTCCTATAAATAGTGGCGTCCTAGCAAGGACGAACAGGTTTATCGATATAATCGTTTACAGTTAAAATCGGCATGCCATCGATTTGCTTTTTAATCGATTTGGATTGTTGATGCACATTGTAGTAGGAAACGTGTTTTGTATTGGTTCTGCGGTGCTTTTGAGTTACATACTTTTATTTTAATTCTTTATATTTTAATATTGTAGACTGTTGTCTTTTAAGATAACTGCATCGCTTGAATATGTTAGAACTAGCTTCTGCCCTCGACTTCGTCCGCGTCAAATCTCTTGTTCCCCCGACCCACCCCGTCGCATCGCATCGCCTGCCGCGCTATTAGTTCGTTTTCGCGTTCTTTTTTACTTTTTTTTGCTCGGTTCTTAAGAGTCCTTGTGTGGTATTAAATAGCCTTCCTCAAGAATTCAGCTGTCAAATACAAAAATATTTTTTCAAATCCGACTGGTAGTTCTAGAGATAGCGCGTTCAAACAAACAAACTCCTCAGCTTTATTATTAGTATAGATAGATACAGATTAACGACAAATAAAAAACTGGCCAAGTGCGAGTCGGACTCGCACACGAAGGTTTCCGTACCACAAGGCAAAAACGCCGAAAAAAAAACACGTTTGTTGTATGGGAGCCCCTTAAATATCTATTTTATTCTGTTTTTAGTATTTGTTGTTATAGCGGCAACAGAAATACAACAAATCTGTGAAAATTTCAACTGTCTAGCAATCACGGTTCAAGAGATACAGCCTGGTGACAGACAGACAGACAGACGGACTTTTGAGTCTTAGTAATAGGCTCCCGTTTTTCCCCTTTGGGTACCTACGGAACCCTAAAAACAACCCACATTTCCATCCTACGTCTTGCGAAAACCGAGTACAAGTGACAGGTCGATATCCGTGGCTAGAACTAACTTTACCGAGCCTGCTCTAACTAAGCTCCAACATAGTACGAATACCTATACAAAGTTAGGCTATTGTAGAGTATCCAACAATAAACCCTCACCATTGTCTCAAAGAGTCCGCAGAACTCATACTGTAGATATTACCGACCAAGACTTAGTGCCAAGTTAACAACACCAAAGGAACCCTAAAACCAAGCACTCAACTAGTCTGTAAACAAAGGCAAGTCAATAAAAACTGCTGCAAAACAGCACAACTGTTTTCTTGTTACCAAACGGAAAACGAGTTTTACAAAGTTGTTCCTTTAGAAATACAACGAAAAGAATCGTGTAGCTGCGCCTTTATACCTCCTTTCTCTATGCTCCCCTGTTCTGACGTCACAGTCAAAAGGTGTTCGAATTTCAAACGGATAGGAACATGAGGATGTAAAGGTGTCAGGTGATATTTATTTGTATGCCAGTGTTCAAGGGCCTTGGTTGTCTGATTTAGTTCAACCAGGTACAAACATTTGTAGCTCTGTTATAGTCAAAATCTGTTGAATTATTTAATAGAGTGATTATTTCTTGACGTTGATGTATACTACGACCAACTACGACGTTGTTCTGTGAGTACTTCATCAGCACTAGTAAAGGATATTCATAAATATTTTGCCGTTGTAATGTACGTTAGACCTTCAATATTATTTACTGAAAACGCCTGAATTTGTTCCTAAGACACAGTCTATGTATACAAAAGCTGAATGATAATACCACATACGATGTTTGTATTCATACTATACTAGGTAGGTACCATCTTGTCTTCTACAGTCATTTATGTCTTCTTGCTGGTAAAGGTAACCACTGTGCTAACACAAAGTTTACTAAAATCTATGCTCACACTAAACCTTGAAACTGCTCCACACATGTCCTTCTACCACTGAGTGTCAACTAAAAATAGATAAATTTCCCTTCGCACCCTCCCTGCCCACAACACTCCGCGAGGTTGCATTCTTGTTAAACAAAAGACGGTAGCGCACAAACTACGTCGCAAAAAGTTCTAAGTCAGCTCTCTTATGGCCACTAAACCTACGAAATGTAACGCTAGCTCTTTGAAAGAACGTAGAAGCCTGAAGCCTGTATCTATCTACTTATCTATCCCATGTATGAAGGTGATTCCAATCTTTAATAATATTTTACAACATATTGAAGTTGCAATGTGATAGCAAGAATAGAGTATGGTGCTCGAAATTTTGGGATTTTTAAAACTTTGGTCATGTCTTTCACATTCATGTTCTTTATTTATCTCTAAGATAGACTTATAGCTGCTATTTTTGTTTTGTATATTTATGTAATACTATAATTAAAAAAACCCAGAGGAAAGTTATTAATACGACCAAATTCCAAAACACCAAATTAAACCCAATTATAATCAGCTCGTCAACTAAGCAGAAATAGTGATTCAGTATTTAGTAAATGTCGCTTGCTCCGTGGCCCTAATCTTGCGAACTGAAGGCTTAGCACGGAGTACCACCGTCGCCATCTTGGAGCGGGGATTAAATTTCAAAGAAGCTCTTTGAATTGAGGGTAGGTGTGTGTGGTACTGTTATATTTTCTCTAAATCTATTCAGCGTGTAGGTAGACATGGTTTTTTTTTGTACAAACTTGCATTGGTCTTGTGTGCTCATATTTTCTTTGATGGTAAAGAAAATATTTTTTGAAATTTCCCTTTTTCTCGAATTTGCAGTATCTCCAGCTATTGACATGTATACATTTCCTTGGAATCTTAGTTCACTGTCACTGCTTACTGCCGCGACATCGCTGCGGAATACAGACCATTATTATTCTCTTGCCCTTAGCATAATCAGTCTATAATGTTCCCATATGCTGTACGCTCTAGGTATATGAGGGGGAGGAATTTCTTAGTAGCAGCCCGGAGTTTGGAAGTTGGCGGTGTGATACCCCCGTGCCTCGGAAAGCACGTTAAGCCGTTGGTCCTGCGCCTGATCTCGGTCGTGTCGGATTGCCGTTCCATCGGACAATGAGAGTGAGGGAAGAGGGAGTGCACCTGTGTCTGCGCGCACACTTGTGCACTATAATATCTCCCGCGCCGAAGGCTAGTCTCCGTTGAGATTGGCCGCCGTGGCCGAAATACGGTCTGGAGGACTTTATTTATGAGGGGGAGTGGGCCATGATCCACCACGTGGGCCCAGTACAGCTTGGTGGATGTCACATGTCTTCGAATTTTTGGTCGGTTTCCTCACGATGTTTTTCCTTCACCGTTTTGAGAGCAGTGGAGATGAATCTTTTGCCCTTACCCAATTTATTTGGGTTTAGCGCAACATGCGGAATACGTAAGATATAACATAAAATTGTGCTAGAATAGAATTCCATTGGCTTAGCATGGTTAGTTAAAAAGAACATTGAGCACACATCACTGTGTGGGAACAGATTATATCCGCAACTCACCCCACAAGGGATTCAAATATAAGCGTAAAACTTTTTAGAATTTCTAATGCTTATTTAATTTTATTCACTTCGGCTTTCCAGAACTTTTCACGTCCTTCCAACATTTTATAATCAAATTTTAATTTTTCCAACTTCTGCAAAGCTTCTGCAAGCTTTCTGCAAAGTCTTGGGAAAAATAAATGAGTTTCTCTCATTTCTATAAAATATTGCAAACCTCTCCATAAAGGACCAAGTTTTGTATGCGTCGTTAGTACGGCTTCCTTTTGATTTCAAGAACATATTGACATAGTTTTTTTATTCTTTCAAACGGTAAAAAAATAAACGTTAATTCAGAAAAATATCTTAGGTAATAGGTAATACGGGCTGGTTTCCGCAACTCCACGTCAAAGCGCGTATTTTTGAAAAATCAACGACTTCAATGAAAAACTATTCAAGTTGTTAATCTTCTTTTTCCCATAGACCTGTACACTTTTTTAAACCATTTAATATTTTATGGCATACATGGGGCAAATAACTGGCGAAATGTGGCTGGGCTGCACCCTTCGGGGTTCACACGCGTGATGTTATGATAAATTAATATTTTTTCTAATAATATTTCTTACAAAGAAAACAAGTTCTATATCTAGATAAAGGATTATTTCTGTGTATACTCGTATACACAGTAATAATTCCTAGTCCCATTCCATTTACCAGAAACTTCGCCACAAACTAGTCCCATTGTTCCAGCCTTTGAATAAACCACAAACAACAACATTCTACCACTATTCAAAATATTGATCATCTAAGCACAACTGGCTGCATTTAGCACAATACCCGACGTGGCCGCTCGCAAGTTTTCAATAGACTCAATGAAGTGTACATTGCGACAGAGCAGAGCACGCAGATAACTGAAATTAATAACCTGGTACACTTTATATATCTGGTACAGTTCATTTATCTGGTACAGCTTGTATACCTTTGTCCCATTGTGTGTGCTGTCGTCGGGTAGGATAATGGGTTTTATGCGATTAGTGTTGAATAGTTGTTTGTAAATGTGCAACTGGTTTTTGGGTGGTGGTTAACGCTTGTATTTCATAGTAGGCTGTACATAATGTACTACTATGATTTATTACTAAGGCTGTATGCCAAATCGAGAGGGATAATGTCGCTAATTTAAATACCTAGCTAGGTAACTAGGTAATACGGGCTGGTTTCCGCAACTCCACGCCAATGCGCGTATTTTGCGTACGGTAACGTACGTAGGTAACTATAGGGTCGTTTTTAGGGTTCCGTACCCAAAGGGTAAAAACGGGACACTATTACTAAGACTCCACTGTCCGTCTGTCCGTCTGTCACGCAGGCTGTATCTCATGAACCGTGATAGCTAGACAGTTGACATTTTCACAGATGATGTATTTCTGTTGCCGCTATAACAACAAATACTAAAAGCAGAATAAAATAAATATTTAAGGGGAGCTCCCATACAACGAACGTGTTTTTTTCGCCGTTTTTGTCTTGTGGTACGGAGCCCTTCGTGTGCGAGTTCGACTCGCACTTGGCCAGTATTTTTTTTGTTGTACCTGTAGATAACTTAGTCCAGTTTTCATTTAACTCTTTGCTAAATTCTGTTTCATATTAATCAGTACACAAACAGAAGCTGTTAGCAGGCGTTGTCTGCCGTATCCCAATTAAACAAAACGCTAACGCCTGGCGCAGGTTTTATTCACTCCACCATTAACCGAGAGGACGGGCCAAACCTTATCAACAACACACATACACAACAAAAGGGCACTCGAGCCGCTTAAACAATGGTCACTCTACAAAGCCACCCCAAATCCCTCCAGAAAGGAAAATTGGAATAAAACCTTCGCAACATCGACTGGGTTACCAGATAATATATTTAAAAAGACATTATGTTGTAAAAAGGAGATTTGGAAATAGAATTTTGAAACTCCGTATTTTAAAAGGTTTGAAAACAGAACAATATGGCGGGTCTTAGTGCGGGTTGGTTACTGGGAATAAAAGTTAAGGGGGGAGTTTTACTTTATAGGTTTTCTGCGAGAGTAATGGACTTTTCTTGTCCCTCTGTCTTTAGGAGGAATGGAGTGTGTGGAATGGGAATAAAACTTACTTTATTGGCAGGAATACGTATGATTCATCATAGAGAAACCTTTTTGCAATAACCAAACGTCCTCTTGGTTTTTTTTTCGCACAAAGGAGGAAATTGTACTTACCTGCTAATCAAGCACGGGAATAGAAAAACTTGACAGAGGAAGTCATTCATTACTGTGCTAACTAACCTATCATCATTGTAAATCAAGCTAATCCTGCAATCTTCAATCTTAACCTGTTTTCCTTAGCAAACGTTGAATTGCTACTGCATTACTTAAAGAAAGGGAATTATAGGTGGCGCAGTTATAATAACTGCAAGCACTTGAAAGACTTGAAACTACCTGTGGCCGTGAAATTATGGGTTGAAACGGTCGATAAAATTGCACCGTAGGTATCGTCTAAGCACTTTTATGACCAGTGGAAAATATTATTATTTCGCAAAAAAATAATAATAAAGTAGACACTATTTCCAACTAAACATTTATTCAATTACATTTATACTGTGAGCTGCTTTACCTAGTGAAATAAAATATGCTGGCAATATATTTCTCAGGCAAATTATGATACCAATCCCTAACTCGTTTGAGAAATGGACAATGTTTTAAAACAATAAACATTAAATACAGCTGTCTGAAAAAATAAAGGCTGCGAGAATAAAATAATTCCAAAAGGCAAAAGTTTGTGAGTGTGTGTGTGTGTGTTTATATGTTTGTTACTTCTTCACGCTCAAACGACTGGCCCAATTTAGATAAAATTTTGTATGGAGGTAGCCGACACCCTTGATTAACATATAGGCTAGTTTTTATCCCGATATTCCCACGGGATCGACATTAACGCGGGTGAAACCGCGGGGCGCAGCTAGTAGTTAATAAGAGGCTTTTGTTTGTTTCGTAGACTCAGTATAGCCTATTTGAATTATGTGAAAACACAATTTAGGGAAATTACCTAATTAATTTCGATCTCGCAATTCAATAACGCCCAACCGCTTATAGTAAAGTGTTTTGTTTCGATATTCCATATATATTACTACTATATTGATACTCGTTCGAAGTCCTCCCTTAACTGATTGATCCGAAATTACTACGATAAATTCAAAACGCAGATATCTCCATATGAAAAACCTCGACATAACCGGCAACGTTGTAACAAAGTAAACGTGTCGTCAGAACGCTAAGCCTTCCTGCTTGACAGCTAATATTCAGGTGACCCGATAAAGCCGGCTCTCCCCTTTTGTTTCGCGGTGTCAATCACTCATATTCCATCAGGTCACAGTCCCTTTTAAAGTCCAAACATACCTAATCTTGGTCAGATCATGTGAGGACCATGCAGATTAGTGTCTGAATTGGTATTTTGAGGAAATAACCACACAGATTTGAGTCAAGGAGACTTCCGTTAATTGTTTGATCTGAAATCAATGAAATGACAATATTAAATCAGAAATCTACATATCAAAAACCTCCATAACATCCGGCAACGTTTGTAACAAAGCGAATGTAGTCGTCAAAACCCAAAGCGTTCCTGCTTGACAGCCAATATTCAGGTGATCCGATAAAGCCGGCTCTCTTTTGTTTCGCAGTGTCAATCACTCATATTCAGGTCACATTCTCTTTTAAAGTCCATAATCTTGGCCAGAACAAGTGACGACCATGTAGACTAGTGTCTAAATGGCCTTTTGAGGAAGTAACCACAAAGGCTCACTCAAGGGCCTGTCCAGTCAACCTCCATTAATTGTTTGATCCGAAATCAGTCAAATGATTTCAAAATGAAATCAGAAATCTCCATATCAAAAACCTTTACATCAACCGGCAACGTTGTAACAAAGCGAATGGAGTCGTCAGAACGCAAGGCCTTCCTGCTTGACAGCCAATATTCAGGTGATCCGATAAAGCTCTTTTGTTTCGCAGTGTCAATCACTCATATTCCATCAGGTTGAACCGAATCCCCGTTAAAAAGAAGCTGCAGAGCTAGAGGGCGGATTCGAAAAAGTTTATTACTGGTCGAGGCCGTTTGGAGTGGGACATGATCGAATTTTGATCGAACGACATCGACAGTTTGGTCGATATTGAATGTTAGGAAGGTTTTAGCTATGCCTATATCACACACGATGAAAAAAGATATGAGCAGACTAACGACAGTATCTAACAAAAATTTTATGTATGAGTGTTTTCCGATGGCAATTTCGTAACGGCAGGAATCAAGCAATCGAGCTTTGCGTGCGTGGGTTTTCATCAGTTGAGATCATAGATATCCGGTGGTTGAGATGGTGGTCAAACGCAGAAATAAAATTTATTTATAATATCTACGTTGGCCTGAGACTAATGGCATTGCCGTACAACGCACGTGGCAATGCCGCCAGTCTCTTGGGTCAGTTCAGTCACATTACAAGTCGAAAGTGATGCGGATGAATTTGTCGACGCCATATTTTATTTTAGTTTGTTAATGGTTTCAGTTAAGTTTGGATATTATATTTTTTGAACAATTAATTATTGTTTAATATATACACTGAATAAACTTCCTAAACTAAATTAACTAATAACCTAACCTTACTAAAATATTATATTTTTATTTATTAATTAGGTATAAGTTGTTATTTAAGTACATTTTATTATAATTCTGAATAAATCAATCATGTCTTCATAATATCTTGTATTTTATTTATTAGAAAATAGTGCTATTGCACTTGAATTAGCCAAGAACCTCATATTTCCACTTTAACGAACCCAGAAGTAACTCGCCCACAGTGAACCAACATAAACTTACCTCATTAGCCGTAACTCAATGATTGACGACTATTTGTAAATCATTACCGGAAAAATAAACGCACAACAATACTAGAGTCCCATTACCTAGGTACCAGGCGCCCAGAGTGAAGTAGGAGGTTTTATTACCCATTCGATATACAACGGCAGAACACATTGCGCGTGGAAAATCAAAAGGCCATTTGATTTTGCACGCACAATAAGATAATACGATCCTTTAGGGCTACCAACTAGTTTTTCTTTCTATCTTAAACCACTCAAGGCGGTTAAGCAAAAAGTTCATTGAAAATTCGTTCACGTTCGTCGGGTAAGGGAGGTCCCTCGTTGAACGGCACCTGATCAGCATCGCCCTCGAGTCGTCTTCGAGTTGACCCCCCATAAACGTCGATCCTGCCTCTAGCTGTTTTATTACACCCATATTTAAGTTTTTTAGTGCCTACATTAAGCGTTGCTGGCTATGTTACTATAGGTACGGTGCGCCCTAAGGGCAGGATAGAAATGGAATCCGTGTATCCAGTATTTACGAACTCCTTTTTCTTCGGCAACTAGAATAGGTATTTGATATGCATAATTTTATTTTGAGTTTCAGTGACGATCGCTTCAAAGCTTTTCGTATTTGAACATTCAGTGCTCTGCTTAACCCGCGGGGTAATTGCGTAAGTAGGAATAGCTTTCATTTTGACAGTTCAACAACTTTCATTGCGTTATTTACGTTGTTGAGCATACAAAATTTTCGAACATATGAAGCCATGAATTAGCAATATCCTTCAAAATCGTTCATATGCGATTGACAGTGTGTTACGCAATTATTTAGCGTGCCGAACCCTCATCCCCTTTTCTTCTTTGTAAGAGGGTTCAGGAGGTAATGCAGAGCACTAATATTATAAATTCGAAAGTAGCTCTGTCTGCCTGTCTGTATGTTACCTTTTCACGCCTAAACCACGGAACAGATTTCGATAAAATTTGGTAGGGAGATAGATTTTATCGACATACCTCGCTGGCGAAGCCGCGGGCGGAAGCTAGTTTCACATAAGCTTTTCGGTTGCTTAAGACAGTCAAATACATTTTTAACTTTTCCATCATCGTTATCACTGATAGAATGTCCCTTAGCCTAGGCCCTAAAGACCAGCTATGTTGCGATACTAAACAAACAACTTGAGTCAATTTAGTTTGACGTAGTAATATTGTCTTTAGTTCAAAGTAAGTTCATATAAAATTTATTCAAGCAGTTCTACACAAAGCCGTCGATCGATGCCTTTGTATAAATTCCTGAAGATCGCTAAGTATCTTTCAGTCATTATGCAGAAATCATGGTATACAATTCCAATAACTACCTATTATTTTAATTCTGCGAAATATTGTGCTGAAAACTTGTGTTTAGTATTGATAATTAAGGCGAAATATTCGGGTTTATAGCCCGAGAAATTCAAAATTTCTTACATTTTTTTTTTTTAATTTTGGTTGTATGTTATTCTAAATATGATACGCGGCCGTAACTAATATTTATTTATAGAATTTTAATCATAAAAATCACCAATACAACTCTCTAAGTTCATATTAGGCTTAGTCGATGAATGCCCAATTAGTAAAATTCCCAACAGCTTAAAAAAGGACTAATTCGCTAAATACCTAAGTTCTGAAAATACCTATTTCTGGAATTAAGAAAACCTTTTTTTTTTTTATTATTATTAATTATGAAACTAAACAAAATACAAACATAAACATCACAAAAACCTCAATAAGTTTGTCCGTAATTCTAACTCAGGGAGATGTATTGCTGACTCTAATGATTATAATTCTGTAAAGCCTTAAATGTTACGGTCGCGAATCATATTTCAATCAACATACAATCTGACACTGACCTGCAAATTGCAAAAACTTAAATAAATTTGAATTTCGAGAGGTTCCTTGGCGCATTCTCCTTAGAAGAAAATCTATGATAATCTGTTATTTATTAGAACCTTGGATAATATTAAAAACAGCTAATTTTACAAAATCACGCGATCTCTTCATTATCATCCAGTTTCGATTCGGACTTCTTTATCATCGTACCGTAACACTTGAAATAAAACTACTTAACTATATTCAAAACAGTAAAAAGCCTATTCATCAATCAGATACAACATACCTACCTCGTATGTAACAACAAGTACCTAAGTAGGTATTACCTACTCGTAAAGAAACGATTTCATTGTTGTATACTGCACAGTAAAATTGCGAATTTCCTCACATCAGAATCGTATGTAATTTACGGCTATTTCCTTCAGGCTGTGCGGCCTGAGTAAGTGCAGGGACGCAGCAAATAAGATAGAAATGTATGGAAATGAGGGTGTATGGGCAACAAGACGCATAAGTATTGCGCATTACTTATGCCCCGTCGCTTTTGCAGCTGCCTGTATATATGCCGTATTGAACACCCTTTATTTCAGCTATGACGCAATACCATCGAATAGATTTTTTTTCGATGCAGTATTTCGGTATTCAAACGAGGCCTAGTTCTAAATTTAAATCTAAAGTCAATAAACTGCGTTCAATATTGCCTGTTTTATTAACCTGCCAGTATGTATGTACAGTCAACAAAAGAGATAAGTATGCAGGATCTTCAGTTATAGTTGAAGTTTAGTAAGAAACCGATGGATGTTCTCGAATACAATTTTATTTTATTAATAGAAAACAAACAGCTTATTTATAGCATCTCTTTTGTTGACTGTACCTATAAAAACATTTTCGATTTGAATTTACAGAGTTAACCTGTAGTACATACTTATTCCATGACATAGACGTATTATGACTTGAGCCTGCCACTGACTGAGGCTCTAACAGTGTCATCGATTTAAAAAGAAAATGCTGCAAAGTGCAATCTCCGCTACCTTTGTACAAGTATAAAAAGTAAATCGATCCTTGCACGTGAATCCTAGCTACCTAACCTAAGATTCATATAAATAGCTACCCGCAACTAGGTACTACTAGCCTCTCTAAAACCCTACTTGTAGCGCACTCTTGCCTAACATTCCAGACTATTCACTCTTGAAGTGGTCGCTACTAAAGTTGAATGCCCCTCGGACTTTAATTGATTTTATAAGTCTACTTAGGAACTAAATAAGAAGCCGTAGAAGATCCTTTTGTTTCAAACACTTGTACGTAGGTAAACTTTAGTTCAGCAAATAATTTAGGCAGTTTAAGCGGAGTTAATGACAAAGTATTGTTAGTTGCTGTGTTCAGAAACCTTAGTTAATACGAGTTCGAGTTTTGAAATTATAAGTGTCTAAACACACTATGCCGAAGTTACGCGACCGAAGTGCGGCATGATTACGCCTGTCAGTAATTCAAATAGCATTGCAGGCGTAATCGTCGCGTAACTTCGGCATAGTGTGTTTAGACTCTAATGCTAATATCATAGATGTAGTATATAGTTTAGACTAAATCTATGGCTGAGACCATAGATATACCTAAGTTAGTAGTTATATAGGTGTATGCGTATCTTTATATTTAAAATATTTATACCTAAATTTTCAGGATTGCACCTACCACTGTTTGTCTCTGCATCAACCAAAGGCTGACTGGTAGAAAATGCCTATGGCATTGAGTACGCCTCTGTACATTTATATGATTAAAATATTAAATAAATATAAGTACACTTCTATGGCTGAGACTATCCCCTACGCTAACCCCCGTTTCAGAAGGCCTCTTTTTTGTTACTTTATGTCACGTCATGGAATTAGAATGTACTATCCTATGTCAAGTCATGGAATTAGTACGTACCTTGTTTCCTATATCTATGGTATGTACTATCCTATGTGAAGTAATTCGGCAAGCTACTTAATTTATGTATTAATCAGCCTTTCAGTAACCGGTTGTTAGGTACTTAACATGAATGCAGCCGTACAGACACCTACGCATTCAAAATGAAATGCCGTTAAAGAAAAGCCGACGGGTCTTGTTGTAAAAGTCTGTAGATCATTTGATAGCCCTTTACTTCTATCAGAGTCTTTTTTGTTTTAGTGATCTTGTAGCTTTCAAGCAGCTGATGTTGAATTGCTAATGCATACTTACTGTAGCGCTTTTGTGCAGTACAGCGCTGAATGCGATTTTAATTATATATAGTGCAGCGTAATGCATTTGAGATAATTAAATAACTTGCGATCTTAGGATTTGCTTTCTTTTAAGCTGCTGTAGCAGTATCGCTGGCTGAAAGACGGTAGAGTCTTTTCAGTTCAGAATAATGTTAAATTGCTATAAAATGCCTTCTTAGATTTTTTCAAAAACAAAGTTAATTTAATCATCCGCATCGTAAGCGTCAGAATTATTCATAATTTAGTGCGAATTCATAAGTTACCTACGCAAATTACATTTTTAAAGAAATATTAATATTTTTTCTTAATTTATGTTGTTTTTCTTGATAAATAAAAAAAAAAAATATGCTATACGTGCAGATCTTCATGTATTTTAACGTTATAATAGTAATAAAATTGCTTTACCATCTTAGTAATGTAGAGGTGATTCACTTTTGATTCTATTTCGAGTCTAACGACTGAAGAAAGTCGTAAATGTATTTTTATGGCATCCGTAAGCCCATTATATTGTTCAGGATGAAGAAAATTTCATTACAAACTTAAATGTTATTTAGAACTAAGAACAACATTAATTTAGGGCTGGTGGGACTTCTCAAATACCTTTTCTCTCCTTTTTCGTGCAATTCAATCAATATTGACACGGCATTGAATAATAAATATTATTTATCGATCCAAAGTCGCTATTTCCTATGATCGCAAACACGAAAATCTCGGTCGTTTATAAAAAGATCAGTCGTGTAAACAATTACACGTATTTTTGCATACACGCGGCTCCCGTATACGCTACTTTATTTATGCTAAAGATTACCAACCGAAGAAAACGAAAATACAAAGTTTTCTATACTTATCTAAGTCCCAATAATGTTACGCAACCTATTAAGTAAATCATCGAACGAAAAACGCCAACGAAAACAACTTTTACGGCATCTGCAAGTGTATGAACGGGCTCCTTTCAGCGAGACACTATTCTACACCCGCCTTGAAAACATTACCGAACACATTCAATCGATTTTCGACTTAGTGTCCCCGGCACGATGCCGCCGCTTCACATTCAATAAAATCCATACAAATCTTCCATTCAAGCCTTTATCTTACCTGTCCGGCATGCAGCACGTCCAAAAATATGGTAAATACACTTATAAAAAGCACGGCGCGCGTCATTTTTGCGGCCGCGTTGCGTTCCTATACCGGACTGGCGAGAGCTGACGTTTGTGCCAGACGCCAGAAACCTGCGTACTAGTGGTGGTACGGCACTGTAGCCGTACCTAGCGTCGTATAGATCGACCCTCCTGCGAGGGACAAGGACGGCGGATGCGATACCGCGGGTGGAACAGAGATGCGAGAGGGAGGATAACGCACGCGCAATGCTGTAAACGCTGCGTACAATGAGGACTCTATCGAAGGGAATCGCGAATGCTGTCTTCGTCTGGCTTTGTTTGGATTTCCCGATGATGATGCGTCATTTTTACAACGGTTCCGATTGGATACTTATGTCTATTCTCATGCAGTTTAAAAGTGTAAAATAGCCCTTTAGATAGCCATAGGTCACAGAGTTGCACTCGATAATGATATGCGTAAGTTCAAAGTACGGCGGTAATAAAATGTACCCCCTTTTAATACCTGCGCTGAGTCATCAAATACCAGCTTGGGGTGACAGAGCTTTCACCCCGCTGTTCAGCCTTTAGAATTAGGTGTTGAAAATCGATTATGTGTATGATTCAGCTGTTTGTTCGTAAGTATTTGAAAACAAAGACGATCAATACTGAATGGAATTTTTTTTCATACTGCTTTTATATTATTATTTAACCTACAGATTTAAGCGTGGGTTTAGAAATTACGTAGACAAATGTCTCGTAAAAAATATCATTTTGGTTTCCAACGTTCAGCGGATTGTACAAATAAACAGAGCTTTTCGACATGGGTTCGCGGAATATCAAATTTTATTTTATTTAGAAATAGAGAGACCTTATTTTTTTATAACTACCTAAAGTTAGCTATAAAAAATATCTGTATTCGTAACAAAATTACAAAATGATGCGTAACATTTGGGCACCCTTTCAAATGAAAATTGTAGTACTTACCTAAAATTCTAAGTACGTCTAGATTACTTATCTTACCTGGAAAAACTGACCGAATACCTACATAACTTTCTCCTTGTTTTAAAGTCGGTAAAAAAATAAAGAAAAATACGAAAATTCGAAAAAATAGTTTTTCTCAAAATTGTAGCAGCTCTACAACCGTTTATCTTGAGATCCTGCTACTCATTGATTAAAGGTCCCCCATGAGGATATTCTTGGTCCATTCAATGTTGATGAAATCTCTGAAGACGGACATTAAACATTCACCACCCTTGGGTCCCTCGGTCCGTCCGTCATAACCACTTGGAAAATAGGTTACCATAGACACAAGTGTTTTAAGACATTGTTTCTGAAGATTTTTGGTGATGTAACACATTTTGGTAATAATTCTGAGAAGTGCTAATATATGAGGCATCCATACCCCTTTAATTAGAAAAATACAAGGCGGCATGGACATCGTAGCGTAACCTTACCATATGGATTCAGTACATGATGCTGAAACCATTGCGTTGAAATTTTTTGCCGGTGATTAAAAAAAATTGATGTTCCATACATTTTGACCGCATAGAATGACACTTTTCTATGAAACAGAAGATTTTTTTTAACTGACTAGTTATTTCTACGCTATATAGAATCATGCGCTGAATTCATGGTTACAGTATGCGCGTCGGTGTCCACACTATTTATGTGAGTTCAAGATTTTTAGCTGACACGGATGCAGCTACCAAAGCAGCTACTAATACCAGTTTTTACATTGGAGAAATCGGGAGGGGAAAAAAGAATGATCAAAATCGGACTACTCTAAGAGTTCTGCGTGGTCATACATAAAAAAAAATATACAGGGCGTCCCACGGCTATGCCACATGGAGGGAAAATACCTTGAATATTGTAGATGGAACATTTTACTGAAAGAAGACATTATTTTAATTTAAAAAACCATTTAAACTGCATTCATAGATTTTTAATTAATTACATGGTTGAACCGGAAATCGAACCCGCTACACGAGAAAAAAAATTGCCTGTAGCTTTATCATACCGACAAAATTTTACTGAAAGAAGACATTATTTTAATTTAAAAAACAATTTAAACTGCATTCATAGATTTTTAAATAATTACATGGTTGAACCGGGAATCGAACCCGCTACACGAGAAAAAAAAATACCCCGTAGCTTTATCATACCGATTGAAAGGCTTCATCATAAGGATTATTTTTTGCTAAATAACATAGTGTCAAAAATAAAAGGAAGACCATGAATTTTAACATTTGATGTGAAATTTTGTTCAGAAAAATGAAAAGCTGACATTGCCTTAAGGACATACCTACAACTGACCTTATCATAAGTACCAATTACTAATAAAATTACCCACTTGAGAAGTACGCATCATTTCCCTATTATAATTTAAGTGCATGATAAAATGATAAAGAGATACGAAGAAACGTGAAATAATAAAAAGAGTGTCGCCTTTGTATTCAACAGTACAAGACTCATTTTAAGCATTTGATAAATTGATTAATTTTGTATTAAAAATGCCTTATACCTTTGAAATTACATTCTTTATTCTAACATTTCTAATATTAGTCATAATCCCTATTATATATTATGTGGACAGGGTTAATAGTATGGACTTCATAAAAACTCAATTTCGAAAACAGCTAAAACTAAAATAACGATAAGTAGGTACCTAAATGGTAATCTTCTTTCGATCTAAAACCATAGAATACAAATTAGTACAAGTAAAGCTAAAAGTTAAAACAAAATACATTTGCCTCTTGCTTTATTTTTAGGTCCCGTAAAATAAATGACGGGCAAACATAGGTACGTACCAAGGGTCCGAAAGCTCCTCTTTCCTGGTGCCCATACAGTGGCACGCTCGTAAGTCGCGCACCCCTGTATCTCACCTTACACCCTTGTCAGTGGCACTCGTATCATTTTCACTACGTATCGCACTGTCTCTACTTGTCTATGCCACATGTGTCAAAGCTATTCCATACACTGACCTGTATTATACAAGTTGTATGATAGAGGTCAGTGATTCCATATGATTTGTTTAGGAAACGGATACGGGCTAAATAAACAGGGATGATTTTCTGGAAAGGTAAGGAAATAATAATATTTTAGGAGGAATTCCAGAGTGTCCTTTTACATAGGGTGTTTTTATAGATGTCTTGTAATTTAACGTATTCCTGCCTGGACGAGATAGTGTACCATATAGCTGATTATATGAAAATGTGTTCCCTAATTTGTAACTTTGAGATTGAGATAGCTGGTGTCAGTGTTCATGTACATAAGTGGATGATTTTTGAAAATGGTAAGCAAACTTCTCCCTTTAACTTTTATCTGGTTGATGTTTTAGAAAACTTGGTTACCTCGAAAGGTGTTTTATAGTATTATATACCCAATAGAATAGTTATAAAGGCCATTCAATTTCAGAGTTTAGAGAAAAGCGTTAATTAGTGAAGAATTCTGGGAAACTTTCAAAAATACATAAAACTAGGGTTTTCGCGAATTCCATGAATTTTTTCTTGGGCTTTATGGGGTGCTTAATTGTTGCAAATGGGTCACACCTTCACGTCCTGGAAGGAATACGTCACATAACAAGTCACCTTGTATATTTTTCTTATTATTGTAAGTACTTATCTACTATCAAACGTGGGACGAACACAAACACATGAAAAAAAAATCTCTATTTAACAACGTGTCTGAAATGTACTGACAAATATGTCAGAAATATTATAAAGCACTTATTGATGTAAATCCAGTAGCGAACCGATTCGTTTCCGACATTTCTCCGCATCACACGTCAAATTAGGCTCATTACTTTTGACTTAATCATTATTACGACTCCAGTAAATATCGTATTTCTACTCTGAAATTAAATCACGAGTTGAAAATCGATGGCAAAAACCTCGGCTTTGAAGGAAAAATTGATGAAAACCGTAGTTTTAATTTTTTTCCAAGTCCCAGTTATGCCTCAAAGCGCTTTATTAATTTCGCTTTAAATACCAAAGTTGCTTGGTTGGTAAAATTCGTCGGTAAATTCTGGTGGTGCTTATAAGCTGCATATTCTGTATTGATAGACAGGCTATCAGGGGGCCTAAAAAGCCCACTTTAGCAGAATCCTATAAGGATAACATAATGGACAGTTAACCGTTAAGTTAATCGTATCAAATCCCATTGGTGAAGCATTTTTCAGATATTTTTTTTTGTCTGTGCTAAAATACCAATCAATCCGATCCAAATCCAATCCCAATCTCTTTGATTATACCTACGTAGTGCAGCGAAAAAAAGAAAAACAGGGACTGTCTTCGCCATATTACGATTCATAATGTTATCCTTTTATGATTCTTCAAAGTGACCTTTTTAGGCCCCCAGGTGCGGTTCGTTTATGCACTTCGGTGGCAACGCCGTCCTCCGCATGATTGAGTAGCTCGTAACG
Source organism: Oligia fasciuncula (assembly GCA_963082905.1). Taxonomy (NCBI): domain Eukaryota; kingdom Metazoa; phylum Arthropoda; class Insecta; order Lepidoptera; family Noctuidae; genus Oligia; species Oligia fasciuncula. The sequence continues at coordinate 14,576,265 of OY720398.1, forward strand.
CATAATGAGCTGATATTGCATTGAAACTACATGCCGTGTTAATTTAAATTCAGGTGTGCTGTGAAATTTTACGTGGAAGTATGAACGGGTAAATTGGAAGAGGACTAGAGCGGGGTAATTGGGTAACGCACTAACAGTAGCAATGGCTTTAATTTTGACAGTTCAACAACATTCATGGCAATATATGTATGTTGTTGAGCAGACAAATTTTTCGAACATGTGATGCAATGGATTAGCAATATACTCCAAAATCATTCAGAGTATGATTGATCGTGTTTTACGCAATTAGGGTGCAAATTTTGGTATTTTGGGATTAATGAATCATCATCGTTAGTGTCGGTGCAGCGGTCTTTTTACCCGACTACGGCGAAGCAAAAAGGAAGGTTATGATTTTGACCGGTGTGTATTTATGTATGTTCATCTGTTTTCTCATAACTTCTAAAATACTTGTCATAATTGGACAAATGAGGTATCGTTGGAAGCGTCTTGATCGTCCGCTAGTTTAGGCTATGTGACGTTACAATAAATTGAATATGGCGCCCTCTAGCGGACATAAAGTCATGACATGAAAGATTTTTTTTTAATCATGCCGTGTTGGGTATCAAATGAAAGGGCTTAATTATTAAAATAATTAAATAACAAATAAGTTAAAAAACTAAAACCTGACTACTGAAAAAGATGAAACAAGAAAATACCTTCCTGTGGTCGCATGCCGCTGTACAAACATACAAAGCTATGGTAGCATGCGACCACGGGAAGGTACTTTCTTGTTTCATCCTTTTCAGTAGTCGGGTTTTAGTTTAGTTTTTAATAGTAATGCATCGTTCAGTGATTGGGCTACCATTGGTATTCATAAAAGTAGAACACGGCTTTATGAACTGTACAATGAAAGGACTTATATTAACACTGATGAATTTAATTTGTATGTTAGAAATTATTCAAAATTATTTAAAAAAGTTTGTTATATGGCCAAGTCACGTTATTTGAGTTCAAAGATTAAAAACAGCAGTAATGTAATTAAAACGACTTGGAATATTATTAATAGTGAAACGGGAAGATCTAGTAACCGAAATACTGACTACAGCCTATCTATTAATGACAACATAATAAAATCAGACACACAAGTCGCCGAGGCATTTGAAAATTTCTTTTCAGATATTCCCGTTTCAACTACTAAATCACTAAACTCATCACCTTCTGTTGCTGAGTCTTTGCTTAAAGAAAATGTTAATGGTTGCGATTCAGAATTTCATTTTGAATATATTACCTGTAGAGATATAATTAAAACCTTTCACACTTTAAATGTAAAAAAGACTGCAGATCTGTGGGGTAATTCTGTAGAAGTAGCCAAGTCTATTATTGACATTGTAGCGCCTACTCTAGCTATTATCTTTAATAGTTGTATTGACAATGGGGAGTTTCCTGACCTTATGAAAAATAGTAAAATAATACCTTTGTTTAAATCAGGTAGTACATCAGACCCCACAAATTATAGACCTATTTCTGTACTACCTACCTTTAGTAAAATTTTTGAGAAATTAATTTTAGACCAAATGCAAAGATTTTTTAATAAACATAAATTATTACATAGCAAACAGTTTGGTTTTACAAGGGGTCGTTCAACTACTGATGCCGGCGTTGAACTATTAGGACATATTTATAATGCATGGGAAGATAAATGCGATGCCTTGGGCATCTTTTGTGATTTGTCCAAGGCATTCGATTGCGTTCTTCACGAAACGTTAATCAGGAAACTCCGCCACTACGGGATCCGAAACACTGCTCTGGATCTTCTTATTTCATACTTGAGTAAAAGGATTCAGAGCGTTGACGTTAATGGAAAAAGATCACCCGGATCTATAGTAACAATGGGAGTCCCACAGGGCTCAATTCTTGGTCCTTTCTTGTTTCTCATTTATATTAATGACTTGCCGTACCTCATAAAGGATCATCATGATATAGTGTTGTTTGCAGATGACACTTCTCTTTTGTTTAAACTTAAACGTCAGCAGTTGGTTACTGACGATGTAAATAGCGCGATCTCGAAAGTAGTCCACTGGTTCAATGTTAATAATTTGCTTCTAAACGAGAAGAAAACCAAATGCATTAAGTTTACGCTACCCCACGTAAGGCAGGTGAAAACTAATGTGTTGATAAGGGGCGAGGAATTGAATCCTGAAGACAACACAGTATTCTTGGGCATAACTTTGGATGCTAAGCTTCAGTGGGGTCCACATATAGATAAATTGTCAAAAAAGCTAAGTTCTGCAGCATACGCTGTTAGAAAAATTCGAAATTTAACTGATATAGAGACTGCCCGTTTAGTGTACTTTAGCTATTTTCATAGTGTAATGTCGTACGGTATTCTATTGTGGGGAAATGCCGCCGATATTCAGACTATCTTTGTTTTGCAGAAGCGAGCTGTTCGATCAATTTATAAATTAAGTCCGAGACACTCTCTCAGAGACAAATTTAAAGAGATTAATGTAATGACTGTGCCTTCTCAGTACATTTATGAAAATCTTTTATATGCCCATAAAAATATAAAATTGTTTAAAAAATACAGTGATATCCATAATATAAATACTAGAAACAAACACAAATATGTTGTACCTACAACCAGGCTCAAGAAAATAGGTGGCTCGTTCAGATGCCAATGTATACGCTTTTACAATAAACTACCAAGCCACGTTCAAGATCTAAGCCTTAATAAATTCAAATCTTTCATTAAACGTAAGTTGTGCCAGAAAGCCTTTTATACCGTTAAAGATTATATTGAGGACAAAAAGGCTTGGGATTGAGCTGCTTCCAATTTCTGCATTTTGAATGATTTTTTTCTTTTTTATATACACATTGACATTGATGAATATTTTTTTTTTTTAAACAATGACATTTGCTTACTTTGTAAAGTATTATATTATTTTTTCATTGTGAATGTGAAGACGATGTGGGTCATTTTACATACTTATATATTTTTTTTTTATTATTCTCTCTGTTCTGTTTCTTTTTATCATGGTCTGGCAGTTTGAGTAATTTATGTGGCCTACCCAAATGTCCTTTCTTTGGTATTGTTCGTCGAATCGTTGAGCTCCTTAAGTCTTGAGTTGAGCTGCACGATTTTTGACAAATGCGTGCACTGACTGGACAGGTCCTCTCAATCTGTGTGGTTCTTTCCTCAAAAGACCACCTCAGACATCGATCTACATGGTCTTCATATAACCTGACCAAGATTATGTCTGGACTTTAAAAGAGACTGTGACCTCTGAGTTTGTTTCGGCCTTTCTTCTCAGAGTAGTCAGATAGGAAACGCCGACTTCATCTAGTTATAAAAAACATGACTGACGTGTAAAAGTGTTTGTACAAACCTACTTACAAAAAAAAATAAAATCATTTCATTTAAACTTATTTTTTCTGCTATAGCTCTATCAGCCGTTTAGTAAATTTTGGTACTAATGAATATTATTGTAACTTATCTACTCTTTCCATCTCCAATTTCCCAGTAGTAGCCCGGAGTCTGGATTTGCCTATGGCATTATGTCCGCCTCTGTACATTTATGTGCTTGAAATACCTATTAAATAAATTTGTGCCCGGAAGACAACAATAGGCTCGCCTCCTATTAGATGCGACTGTGTGACGTAGCTGTGTGTGGCATTGACGAAATGTGGGTGTAGGTACAGTCACGAGAACTAATATGTCAACACTTGGCAACTTTCAATTGCGATTTTTTCCTAAAATAACGAATGCAACCTTGAAAATACGACACTACATAAACCTATGGGTTCGAAAATACTATGTTCGTAATAACATAAAATTTCATTCAAAATTAAAGGAGAAAATCGCCTTTGAATAAAGCCAAGTGTATACATACTTATGAATACAGGCGTGATGTTGTGATGTTAACTTTTTATTTTAGTAAGTATTTTTATTTTGTGTTTTACGAACTGTGTCCAAATAAACCTTATTCTTTCTGCCTTTTCTTCTTTCTTTCTTTGATGTAATGTTACTATATTTACTTTACATATTTACCTACCATAGACTTTATATTACGACCTAGACCTAAGTGATAGTCATAGACACAATGCAAATACCTCTGTAGAGTTGAATGAACGTGAAAGCTTTCACATTTTACTCCTTTGAACTTTGTCATCGATCGTAGGATATTCACAATCGAACTATTTAGTTTAGAATATACTTAATCGATTCTCAACTCAAAACTGAATAATGAAGTTGGTTATTAACTAAAATTACTTTGCCATCATCGACAGAGTAACGGACGATGATATTAAATCTGCATTCGCGATTGATATGCCAAAAATATAAACAAATATGAGTTTATGGAAAAATAACTTTAATTCCTACACAATAAAGTTCTGTTTACGCGACAACTTCAAACATTTTTATAACTTTTTCAATAGTGCTGGTCACTCTGAAATCAACTAAATTACCATTAAAATAAAATTGATATTAATTATTAAACTTGAATTATCATAAATTTAAATTTGAAAAAGGAACAACTGCTGCAAACTTAACTTTACAGAAGGATATGACGGCGCATCTAACCAAAGCTACAGCTGCATTGGGGCGTTCAGTGAACTCTTTCGGTGTCATACATAAAATGATGACGTCACGATCGTCAGCACTAACAAATGACCGAAATTCTTTTCTATAAAGAACATTACCATACCAAAATAATTTACGAGACAATTGACGTCAGTTCAGCATTACCAAACAAAATGACCAAATGAACCCAAACTAGTGGTTAATATGGCACGAACACATATTTTTATTAATTCGCCACCAGCAATAAGGCTGTGACGTCGGTGTTTTGGCAACGCCGACCGACGTCCGGGGTAAGATTGGTCCAATATTGATCACACGAGACCCGGTTTTACCAACAAAATGCTCTTACGTAATTTTTCATCGGTCGTTTTGACCCTTTATATAACATAGTGTAACCGTTTTACTTTGTACTAATTGGTCTAAAACGCGTGGACACGTTTTTAGAGCTGACCCGGATACATTTTGCAAAAGTAGGGCTCACAGTCATCATCTTTATTAAGCTTAAGCTTTGAACGAGGGTAGTTGGAATAAAAAGAGTAATATGCTCGAAATACGAGGGTTGGATACATTTACGTGTACCTACATTAAAATAAAGTTTATTAAAATTATTATTTACTAGCGACCCGCCCCTGCTTCGCAGTTTTCACGGTTTGACAAAACATGGAAACATATTATCCGAAATAAATTCTATAAATGATAATGAAAACCGCATCAAAAGCCGTTGCGAAGTTTAGAAGAACAACACAGTCACACAGACAGACACGTAAGCGACTTTATTAGAAATATTTCTTTAAAGCACTCATCATCATCATCACACAAAGCACTAAAACAAAACACTAACGCACGCTAAAAAGCACTATGAGCTTTAAAGCACTAAGTGACCTAAACCCGCACTTAAGTCACGCTTTTCTGTGACTTAAGTAGTCCATTTTACACAGAAATGCGTGACTTAAGTGCGGGTTTAGGTCACACGAGCTATAAAATAGTATACGATACTGACTTAAGTAGTCCAAGGATATAGATTTACCCCCTTAATAATAATCGTACTAAATCAGATGAATAGTTACACACCGATTTTTCTGCTTCAGTCGTTAGTAATTCCACTTTCGAAAGAAGAAGACCAAGCGTTGTGTAACGATACAGACGCTATACAACGTTAATTTATTAGTATGTGTATCCCCACATTAATTGATACAATAACCTACACAATAATGCCATAAAGCTCTCACAAATAGCATTTTTATATAGGCATGGACTCGTGACGTAATCAAGCAGAATGGAATGGAAGTAGCTGCAGTAAAGAGAGCAAGCCCCTTTAAAGAACTATTGCATTGAACTGATTCCAACTTTTTTATCACTTTATTGTACAGCAGACCGTTAAGATTTTACTACGGTGCAGTTATCGGATAGATTCTAGATTCCTAGTACTTTTTAACATTTACCTCGTAATAAATCCTATCCTCCTATCTCTAATAGAGAGTTAACAAAACTATGAAAACTGCTGTCGACGTTGTTCGACGCTCACCCTTAATTGGGAAGCTTACGAAGTTATAATTAAAATCTACTTGTGTCAACTTGCGTTATCCAAGCTTGTAACTAGGGTTGCTTCAACTGAATCTGTTTCATGTTGCTCTTTCGACCTTGTGTTTCCTCTTTCAGCTCTGTAACTCCGGTTTTTGGTTTTGTTTGATCCAGTAGGTATAGCACCAATTGAAAGTCTTTCAAACTCTCCATACCTATTGTTCACCAAACACAGAAGCAAAATGAATGGAACCAACATTTTCAGTTACAGTATGTTTACATCACGAAGTTATTTATTTATTTATTTTTTTTTTATTTATTAACACTTTATGCACAAGTAAAAGAAATACTGTACAAAGGCGGACTTAATGCCTGAGGCATTTTCTACCAGTCAACCTTGGAAGTTACACGCGCTTTACTTGTGTTTACCATGTGTACAAACACGCTGTGAATGTGTGAATATAGAAGCTCTCTGTACCGTCGCGCGTCGAGGCAATTGCAACGGCGAAGTTCGAAGTGTGTGTGTTATGTGCTGACGCTACTCGTCTACACGCACACATTCAAAGCGTGTTTGTAGACTGAGTTACCACAAGTAAAGCGCGTGTCACTTCGTGAAATAAAAATACTGTAAGTACACGATATTGTACGCGAATTCAAGGAATGCATTTCACTACGTGATTATGTTTCCTCTTTTCTCCATCAATCTTACTTATTTCACCTAAAAATCCTACAATTCCGGGATTAGACCTCAATATGTTGTATCAATGATTGTTACTCCCATTTGCAATGCCTTTAGCCATTCGACACCTTCAGAAAAGCGAAAAAACTAACAGAAGACCGTCATCTGTTTTCCTTTTTACAGCATTTGAATCATTCAGTGGTTCTACTCTCAATAAATCCATGTAAGTAGGCACTATTGTTCAGGGATACGGAACAGAGTTACCATTCTATGAATGGAAGCCATTATTAGGGTTATAAAAACATTGTTACCCTTGGCTACCGTAAAGATCGTTAATCTACTTAATAAATTATTTTTGTCTGGTTTTTTGACTAAGTAGTTTCATGATTTTGTATCGTAAATCATGGTAGGAAAGACTATTGATTGTGTAGTTTACTGTGGAAACGGTTTTCGTAGATCTTTATCTCGGACTGAGGGCCATTTCCCTGTAATGGATAAGTCTAGATTAAAGATTGCACAAGATTGCATAATGATGGGAAAACTGCTTTGTGAAAACACACTTTTAAATAAGCGAAACTGCACGAAAATCGGTCTCAAATTAAATTAAAAATCATTGTATTTATGGTGTACCTACATAATAAAGAATATTCTATTCTTTTATTTTTCTTATTGTATATTGGCATCATGTTTTTATTTATATTAATGTAATTTATCATTTAATTGTGCTTTTGTGTGTTAAGCTATGTCGTTTTGGTGTACATAACAAATTTTTTATCTGTCTAGGTAGGTGCCTAACTAAGTCGTTTCGGGTCCGAAATAAAGCCTTACAGCACAAACAAATTTATTTGCCATACAAATCCGAGACTAGCTTTTAAAACATTCAGAATCGTAGCTCCGAAATCCTTTGCCCATAAACTAACATTAAACGAGGCATCCCCTATCCAAAAGTGAGCAGGCACACATCAGGGCATCTCAAAAGGAAGATAGTAGATACCAAATCGAATTTTGAAACGAACCTCGGCGGGCCATTAAAGCATCTGCACATAGAAATGCTGGGCGCTTGGTTCGTCGGAATATTCTAGACATTTGCATATGGCGGCCGGTGACGTCACGGCATGTCGCGTGCAGCCAGACGCGCCGGTATTCATGCGGGCCTTAGTATAAAGCTGCGGACGCAAAGGAAGATAAATGTGCTCGGATTTGTCCGGACCCGGCCAGTTCGACTTCAGTAAGTAATGGTGTGTTTAAAAGGAATAGTTTGTTGCTGTAGAGGAAATATCCGATGGACTTTGGGAAACGAAGAATAACTCTACCTATCATCAATTTTGATATCCTTTAGAATACATTTACATTAACTTCAGGAAGCACTTTCTCAGGAATTAATGTGACAGGGATGTCACCAACATAAACGTTTAGGTACTTAATGTTGTATTGTGCCTTCAAAGTTATGCTAAGATTGTTTTGAACGGTTTGCCACTCAACTAAGCGTCAAAAAGTGAATAAAATATTTATAAAACATTGACTTCATTATGCTCAATCAGCGCTAACGATCCTTCAGTAAACCTTCTTCTGCACAAGATATCAATCAAATAAAAGTCATACCTACTCAATGCCAAATGCCCTCCAAAACCCTAACCATTCTTTATCCTCGGGCTATCTCTTATCCAGCGTCTATGTACGGCTATCCTACACAATAATGAGCTCAGTTAGTGAGTCCACGGCTTAAGGCCCTGTCTAACGACGCAAGCTGTTGCGTTACCGAAGCCTGCCGGGTCAGCGGGATTGTCCGAAAGGGTTACCGCTGGCCCGGAACATAAAGGGCTAAGGAAGGAACACGGGTGGGTTTTAGTCAGTAAGAGTCTGACACTCCCTTCCGCTCCACCCAGAGCGGGAGGGGTCATTTGATGATTTCCCATCCGCAAAAAAAAAAAAAAAAAAAAAAAAAAAAAAAAAAAAAAAAAAAAAAAAGCTGTTGCGTTATTTTACCAGTCTCCTTCCCGAGACGGTCCAGTGATTAATAATGGCGTCCGAGCTTTATATTATCTAGCCGCGTGAGCTATAGTTTCCTAAGAAAGCGGGAAACGGTTGCACAATAACGGTTGTCTAAATACAGAGCGTTTTTTGACACCTTAATGTCAAGTAGGTACTGGTGAAAGTGGTGGCCCAGTGGTCACGGCCGCGACATTGTAGGTCGTGATTCGAATCCACACAGGCGCTTTAATTTGTGTAAATAATTTCATCACCACTGCTCTAAAAACGGTGAAGGAAAACATCGTGAAGAAAGCAGCATGTTCCAGAACCAAAAATTCATGTTGTGGCATCTGCTAGCCCGCACTGGGCCCGCGTGGTGGATTACAGCTCACTCCCTCTCCCAGAGAGGAGGCTTGTGTTCTAGCAGTGGAAACATTATAGGCTGATTGTGTAATATATACAGACGCCAGCACATCAAGCTACTACAATCTGTCAATTTCTTTAATAGATTTTCAACTTTACCGCTAAAGCATGAGTTTCAAAGTTGATTGGGAAAATTTGACAGTTTCATAGCTTGATGTGCTGGCGTCTGTACTTGTGAAAATGACAGATCTTTGTGACGGCCATTATAATATGACGAAACCGCTATAATATGAAACCGTAGCCTGTAAGACGTTTACTTAAGTCACAAACCTTCATGGTAATCAATAGACCTAGCTGACGTCAATCCGCACGCCTGAAATATTTAAATATTCACAAGTCGTGCCAATGAGTCAGAGTAAGTTTTCTAGAACTTGTCCCATTTATGTAATAAATTGGAACGTGTTAGGTACTACAAATCTCTTTGCTCTCTTCCTTGTATTCTTGAAGTGACGCCAAATTCGGCTGTAGTAGGTAATGGGACGCGACAGAATTACGTGAATTACAGTCTTCCTGCCATCTTACGTCGTTTCTGTAAGTTGACCGTTGACGTCATAAATTTTCTGCTCCATGGGTCTAAGGAAAGCTAACGCCATCTAGTAGAAAAGATCGAAACCTCCTATCAAAAACTCCTATGGGCCTAGCCTAGGCCATAAGTCCTATTTAGTCTACCTAACCACAAGAGATTGCTAATATCTAATTGGAATATCTAGTATTGCCAAACTATACCTTAATAAATTTAAACACGTTAAAGGAATGGTATTGAAGGCATTGCCTAACTGTACGTGTCTGAGTCATAAATTGTAATTTAACTAGGTAGGTACAGTTTTGTAAACCTAAAGAATTATTAGCTTAGGTATTACATTTGAAAAGCAAGACAGAGTGTACCCACACAGCACACAATGTCTAAAGAATATCTAGTAAATATCTTTTAAATATTCATACAAACATCTAGGAAATATCTGCTGATATTTACAAGTACTATAGTAGATATCTAGAAGATGACTCTATGTCCGCCTCCTAAATGTCTTCTAGACATTTTAAATGCACATCTACTACACATCTACTAGACATGTCTTCTAGATGTCTACTAGTAAACTTTAGAAGATATCTTCTAGATTATCTACAAAATATCTAGTAGGAATTTTGCAAAATATCCTCTAGACATCTTCTAGATGTTCGAGAGTGTAGTATAGACATCTTCTAGATTATCTGGTCTTTCTTGGTCTTAGTATCTTCTATATATGTATATTATATATTTTCCACAGTCTCTAAATCTTCTTCAGACAGTGGAAATTTATTTGTAATGGATATAATCGCCTCACTCTCTTCATCAGTGCTTTATTCAGTAGCTAGTATTTTGTCTTTCAGGTCATCAAAGGATTCCAATAATCTATTAATTTTAAATTTGATGTCTAAAACATCTCTTCCAACATCAAATCTGAAAAAAAATTCCTTGTTAAAAATTTGAAACATTGCAATTCAATCTTAATATGGGAGACAAAGACATGACACACATGAAGACATGGCTATTTACAGTGTTCTTACAAGGTTGACAGACATAATATATAATATTGTGGCTGCAACCAAGTTATAGGTTACAATAGTATACTGGCATGTAAAGTACCACTCTTTGAGCAATTTTTTTTAAATATAATAATTGTTATCAGTAAGTACTTACAGTCTTCAATGAATAGCAAGCAAGCGCCAAAAATCGACTTTGTTCTCTCCAGAGGATTGGAGCACTTTTACACTTTCTTCTTCTTTTTTTTTTGCACTTTTACATCAAATTACCACATCGTGATTTCACCAATTAGGTATTTATGCAAAGAAAACACGTTTTTAAAAGAATTACAGAGCGGAACGGCGTGCCTTTTTTTTAGGTTATATTGTTTATAGGGGCGTTGCGTTCCTATACATGTAATCATAACGCGTCGTCTCGCTGCGTTGCAAAATTCGAAAACAAAGCTTTCAAACATTACAAAAAACACTTTTCATAAAATAAATAATAAGTACCAATCAATAAACTCGATTTATTGTAAGTACAAAGTGTTTTTGCCGTAAGCGATGATTATTACGATCTGCTGAGTTGAATTGTAAAATGTAACGTCCACGTCTATAATCATTTCGTTAAATTGTATGTCTATTTTAAATAATAAAAATAGAAAAACTGGGTCCAACTCATTATTTTGTAAGTATAAATTTGCATTGCAAGGTTCAGTACAGCGAAAAAAATTGCTGATTTTCTTTGTTTCTTCTGAACTTTCAGAGTCATTTTTAAGTCCAACAGTAGATATCTACTAGACGTTATGCAATATCTTCTCTAAGAGATGATCAGCTGTAGATGTCTTCTAGATATTATGTAATATCTTAACTAAGAGATGATTTCAAGACCAGTTGTAGATATCTACTAAACGTTCCATTATGATCTTAGATATCAGTAGACCAATATTGGATATCTACTAGATATTATGTGCTGTGTGGGTAAAACTAAAATATTATGTAGGTAAGACTACCTTCTGCCCGCGACTTCGTGAAATTTCTAGTTCCCCCGACCAACCTCGTCGCAACGCATCGCCTGCACGTAATATTACGTGGTTTTCGCTTAGCGTTTCTTTTTTTTCTTTTCCTCGTGTCCTAAGGGTTTATGCGTGATGTCACGTACCCCACCTCAAGAATTGGGCTATCAAATGCAAAAAGAAGTACTTATAGATAGATATCAAAATAACAAAGAGAAATAACTTGATCCTATCCACCAGTCACTATTACTTATGCATGACTTAGACTGCTTATACCTAATTACCTACATCGAGCTGTTTGAAGTATATATAGGCCGGCTATCGACAATGATGCATTTTGCAGGTCAAGTCGCATCGATCGAATAGGTACCTACTATTTAAATGCCACTCGTAACTTTTGAACAAAACTCACTAGAAGGATAGGCTTACTTGAAGTAGGTACCTACCAAGATTGTTTTACCTACCTACCAAGACTGTTTTCTCTACGGCTTCGTTTCGGGATAGCAAGATGCCGTCCGAGTTCAAATGGAAACCGTTTCGAAAAGTCATCATCATCGCATGGCGAGATCACTGATGGGAGAGCGGTTCGTGTCCGAAACTTGTCGGGATATCCCGAAATAAATACGTGCATAAAATGGATGTACCTTTAACAGCTTATTACTGTCACACTGCAGGGTAAAGACCTCTTCTCATACATCGAAGACATGGTCATTGATCGCCACGCTTGCTAGGTGGGTTGTTCAGACTTCATCATTCTCCCGCCCTTATTCCAATTTATTTGGGGTCTGTGCAATATCTCTTTTCCTTGCATACTTCTCTATTAGTCGCCACCTCGGCAGTCACCCCCTTTCTAGCCATGTCATCATTTCAGAGTTATACTTTATAGTACTAGTGGCCCGCCCCAGCTTTTTTTTTTGAATTTCCGAAATTTTCATACAAACCTTGTCCTGGCAAAACTAAACACAACAAAAAAAGAATTATCCAATTTGGTGCAGTCATTCGGAAGTTATGCGCGTACAGACATTATGGCGACTTTGTTTTATACCTACCTACCTACTATGTAAGGATTAATTAGAAGCCCAGTTTTTTAAGGATCGATGTTTTTCTTAACCGATGTCAGTGATTTTCAAGATAAACTTCGGAAGTAGTAGATACTTGCCTCTACAACATCTAGTAGCGATGCAACATTCACCCTAAACCACTAAAATTAAATGAGATTCCGAACTGATTCATAGTGTGGCTTATAATATACACGCTTCCCGTTCCGTGACTAATCGTGGCCGGTCGAGCCATCAGAATCACGATACAAAGCCATATATCATATTTACCCTCAGAACCCCATAGTGTTTAAATGTAAACATATATCATCACTTCCTATCCCTATGGCCATGGGACCGCTCGACCGATCTAAGGATCGATTTCGAGCAACACGATAGGTTTACGAATTAGGTATAACTTAGTGGGTGGGTAGATAATTAATTTAATTAAACAAAATATTTATATTAACAAAACTTGCAAACACTGGCAGCAGGTGCGGTCCGCCCTGGTCCCCCGGTCCTGGAGGGCCCCCACTTTTTAATCAAATCTCAAACAAGACCAAAATATGTTCGGTAAGTAAAGGCAGTTTGAATTTGGGGGGGGGCCTACGCATGCTAAATATAAACGTAGGATGCTATAATTTTTGAGCTTGCTTAGGTCACTCCTGCAGAGAGGCGTAACTAGGGTGGGGCAAATAGGGCACGAGCTCCGGGCGCCTATCGAAGGGGGGCGCAAAATCGCCAATTATTAAATAAAAAAAAAAAACAAAATACACTACAATAAACCATTTCATACTTTAATATTTACTTCGTGATCCTGATCAGTCACAAATTGTGCTTACAATTGCAGTAGTACCTATCCACCGGAAGTTGTGAGCGATCTTTTAGTGGGTTGAAATTAACTTCTTATTTGAGGAATACAATGAGTCAAGAAAGGTTATAATATGCGAACTAGGTTTGCTCAGGTGACGAGTAAAATTACTTAGTAGTAAATATAAACTAAATGATAAATGATAAATGATTTTTATTTCTGTAAGTAGGTTTGTACAAACACTTTTACACGTCAATCATATTTTTTTTTTAAACTAGATGAGGTCGGCGTTTCCTAACTGACTATTCTGAGAAGAAAGGCCGAAACAAACTCAGAAGTCACAGTCTCTTTTAAAGTCCAGACAAAATCTTGGTCAGATCGTGTGAAGACCATGTAGATTGGTGTCTGAAATGGTCTTTTGAGGAAAGAACCACACAGATTGAGCGGACCTGTCCAATCAGTGCACGCATTTGTCAAAAATCGTGCAGCTCAACTCAGAACTTGAGGAGCTCAACGATTCGACGAACAATACCAAAGACAGGACATTTGGGTAGGCCGCATAAACTACTCAAACTGCCAGATCATGATTAAAACTAAGAAGGAAAAAATAAATGACCCACATAGTCCTCACATTCACAATAATTAAATAAAAAATAATAATAAAAATTACTTACAAAGTAAATATTCATGTCATTGTCTAAATAAAATTCATCAATGTCAATGTGTATATAGAAAATCCGGACATAATCTTTGAGGACCATGTAGATTAGTGTCTGAAATGGTCTTTTGAGGAAAGAACCACACAGATTGAGCGGACCTGTCCAGTCAGTGCACGCATTTGTCAGTAACCGTGCAGCTCAACTCAGAACTTAAGGAGCTCAACGATTCGACGAACAATACCAAAGACAGGACATTTGGGTAGGCCGCATAAACTACTCAAACTGCCAGATCATGATTAAAACGAAGAGAGAAAAAACAAAAAAATTACCCACATAGTCCTCACATTCACAATAATTAAAATCATATAATACTTTATACAGTAAATGTACATGTCATTATTTAAGTAAATAGATACTTAAAAAAAAAAAAAAGAAAATTATTAAAGTGTAAAATAGCAAAATAAAAACAACATTCTAAACCTATTGGAGCAGCTCAATCCCAAGCCTTTTTGTCCTCAATATAGTCTTTTACAGTATAATAGGCTTTCTGACATAGTTTTCGCTTTATAAAAGATTTGAATTTATTAAGGCTTAGTTCTTGAATGTGGCTAGGAAGTTTATTATAAAAACGTATACATTGGCATCTAAACGAGCCACCTATTTTTTTGAGCCTTGTTGTAGGAACAACAAATTTGTGTTTGTTCCTAGTATTTATGTTATGGATATCACTGTATTTTTTAAACAGATTAATATTTTTATGTGCATACAAAAGATTATCATAAATGTACTGAGAAGGCACAGTCATTATATTAATCTCTTTAAATTTGTCTCTGAGGGAGTGTCTGGGACTTAATTTATAAATGGAACGAATTGCCCTTTTTTGTAAAATAAAAATTGTCTGAATATCGGCGGCATTTCCCCACAACAGAATACCGTACGACATCACACTATGAAAATAACTAAAGTATACTAAACGGGCTGTCTCTAAATTAGTTAAATCACGAATTTTCCTAACGGCGTATGCTGCAGAGCTAAGCTTTTTTGATAATTTATCTATATGGGGGCCCCATTGAAGCTTGGCATCCAACGTTATGCCTAGGAATACTATGGTATCTTCAGGTTTCAACTCTTCATCCTTAATGAGAACACTAGTTTCTACTTGTCTAACGTGGGGTATGGTAAACTTAATACATTTCGTTTTTTTTCCGTTAAGAAGTAGGTTATTGACATTAAACCAGTTAACTACTTTTGCAAGGGCGTTATTTACATTGTCAGTAACCAGCTGCTGACGTTTGAGTTTAAATAAAAGTGAAGTGTCATCTGCAAACAACACTATATCATGTTCATCCCTTATGAGGTAAGGCAAGTCATTTATATAAATAATAAATAAAAATGGGCCGAGAATTGAGCCCTGGGGGACCCCCATTCTTACTACAGATCCGGGTGACCTTTTTCCGTTAACATCAACTCTCTGAATCCTATCACTTAAGTAAGAAGTAAGAAGATCCAGAGAGGCGTTCCGGATTCCGTAGTGGTGCAGTTTCCTGATTAATGTTTCATGAAGAACACAATCGAATGCCTTGGACAAATCGCAAAAGATGCCCAAAGCATCGCATTTGTCCTCCCATGCATTATAAATATGTCCTAAAAGTTCAACTCCTGCATCGGTAGTCGAACGACCCCTTGTAAATCCGAACTGTTTGTTATGCAGTAATTTATTTTTATTAAAAAATCTTTGCAATTGATTTAAAATAAGTTTTTCAAAAATTTTACTAAAGGTAGGTAGTACTGAAATAGGTCTATAATTAGTAGGGTCTGATGTACTACCCGATTTAAACAACGGTATTATTTTACTGTTTTTCATAAGATCAGGAAACTCACCACGGTCAATACAATTATTAAATATAACAGCTAAAGTAGGTGCTACAATGTCTATAATCGACTTAGCAACATCCACAGAATTACCCCATAGATCTGCGGTCTTTTTAACATTTAACGTGTGAAAAGTTTTAATTATATCTTTACAGGTTACATATTGGAAATGAAATTCAGAATCGCAAACTGGAACGTTTTCTTTAAGTAAAGACTCTGCAGCAATGGGTGATGAGTTAAGAGATTTAGTAGTTGATACGGGAATCTCTGCAAAGAAATTTTCAAAGGCCGCGGCGACTTGACAATCTGATTTAATTATATTGTCATCAATAACAAGGCTGTAGTCACTACTTCGGGTGCATGACCTTCCCGTTTCGCTATTAATGACATTCCAAGTCGTTTTAATAATGTTACTACTATTTTTAATTTTTGAACTCAAATAACGTGACTTGGCAATACTACAAACTTTTTTAAATATTTTAGAATAATTCTTAACATATAAATTAAATTCAGCAGTGTTTATACAAATCCGTTCTTCATATAATTCATAAAGTCGTTTTCTACTTTTATGTATACCAATGGTGGCCCAGTCACTGAAGGAAGCAATACTATTAACCGATAATGTTTTTGGAATAAATGTGTTATCAAATTGTGTGCAATACATATTAAAAAAATCATTATATTGTTGATTAGGGTCATCATTAGTGAACAAAAGTGGTAATTTACCCATGAGTTTAGTTTTAAATGTTTCCAAGCGATTAGTTGTTTTTGGATTAACAGTGATATCTTTTTTAGTAACCTTTTTGTTTTTATTTGGAATAGTGATTAATTGTCCACAATGATCTGAGTCTATTAGGTTAATAATGTCTTTGTGGGTTGGTATAACATCTGTATAAATGTTATCTAGGCATGTGGCACTAGTAGGAGTTATTCTAGTGGGCTCCAAAAATTGGTTTGCAAGATTGTATGACTGAAACAAACTTATAATTTTAGTACTTAACCCAGAATTTTCTAACAAATTAACATTAAAATCACCACAAATGATGATGGACTTGTTTGTATTACAGATTTTGTGCAACACTTCATCCATAACTTTTTCAAAACAATCATACAATCCTGAAGGAGGTCTGTACACACTTAATATAATGAACTGCTCCAATTCTATACAGGCTATTTCAATTGTCCGTTCAACAGAGAGGCTCACAATATAAAGGTTTTACGGACTTAGGTACTTACATTTAAAAAAAGAAAAGAAATATTTAATGTTTTGTTAGTAAAATGTATTATTGTTTTATTTGGTGTATCTGATTTTTCATATTAGATATAATAATTTACGAAGGGGCGCAACTAATATGATGCGTGCCCTAGGCGCCATTTTCTATACAGTCTAATTATTCACACAAAGTCAATAGAAACATTGACTTTGTGTGATGAACTGAATCACAACGAACGGAACTCATCACTATTACAATAAATATGGCTTAGCATCTGTCAGTTTACTCCTAGGGACGCCCCTGCACTCATGCAATTGCAACCTATATTCTCTTTTTTCTCAGACTTCTATGCGTAAGTCGACAAAGTAACTCCTATACTTATCCTCTAATGAAAAGTTTTATGAAAAATCAACATTTAGGTACGCTTTGCTTTCGGCCCCATCGTCAACTTTCAAGTTACGTAAGTAACATGATACTACAGTAGGTACCTCAAAGACTGGACTCGACGATTCGTATTTATCTTCCAAACAAAAACATAACCGTATTATTTTACGCAGCTTGTGTTAAAGCTCGAGGCACAAGCACAAGGGCACTTCCGATATATCAAAAGAGCCATTAATTGCGTCCCCTGTTTCCACGACATTTGGCTAATGTCAGGGCCAGCCACCCCTGCAGTTGGGGTAGCTAGTACCTACGTAGGTAAGCACTGACTGCCCCCGGAGACACTTCGGTAATAAAATGTCAAATATTTGAGGTGAATTGAAAGTGTAGCAGCTATTTTGTTTAGGTTTTAGGACTATAAGTTCGCAAATATTACAACGGGTGTGTAGGTACTTGTGTAGGTAATATATTTGCCTTGGCGCTCTTTTGCAAGCCGTCATGCATGACCCCTCTCCGCCGTCATTTGTTTTTACCGACTTCACAAAAAGGAGGAGGTACTATGTTCGGGTGTTTGTGTTTTTTTTTTTTTTTTTGTATGTTTGTTCATCGAATACTCCGCCAATTGTCGACGGATTTTCAAAATTCTTTTTTTGTTCGAAAGTAGATAGTTCTGAGGTGGTCCCACTGTCACCAAGTTAGGATCTGATGATGGGATCTTAGAGAAATCGAGGGCAACCCTCAAATTTTATAGGCCCACTTATTGTTTTTCGCATATTTTATTAAGTATCTTGTGTATTTGTGTATGGCTGTCACCATCTCAGGTAGCTGGGCTGATGATGGAAGGTACAACTCCTTAACAGTAAGAAGTTACTCGAACAGGCAAGGACTGTTTTAGTAATTTGTTTTGATGTTTGATAGGGCATTTGCCACATTTGGTATCATGATCATCAAGTCATGACCTGATGCTGCAGTCAGGATAGTCTGCAGAGTACCTAACTCCTCGACAACTAACAGCAGATATATCGTGTTTAGGCTCATTGAAAAGGGCTCGATGTGTGGATAAACGTACTGTTAATGACGAACACCGAAGTACATAGAGACCTGATGCTGAAGCCAGGAGCATCAGAAAAAGTACAAACCTTGAAATTACAGCACCGTAGTCGTGTTTGGGCTCATTTTAAACAGGACTAAATTTTAAGTTCAATGCAATGTTGACATAAGTCTGGCCTGATGCTGCAGCCAGGATTATCAGTTACAGTGGAATACTAGGAGAACTCCTCAACAATTAACGTCCCTGTATCGGGAAAAGCAATATTTTGTAAAAGGTGATCAGCAGTTGACATTAGCTATTGTAACTTAGATAAATTACAAACTGACCCACTAAAAAGTAAAAAATAAAAACTTTTTTACAAAAAAAACAACCGACTTCCAAAAAACACTATAAAGTGAAAAATAACTTTAATTTCAGAAGTCGGTGGCAAAAAACAAAAATACAAATCCAAAGACACCGAATTTTTCACTTTATAGTGTTTTTGGGAAGTCGGTTGTTTTTTTTTTGTAATTTGTCTTGCCATCAATTTCGATGTTTTACATCTGCCGGGCATCGCAACCCCTGTCAACCGCATTCGAGCCCAAAAAGTTTTACTTAGCAGTGTACCTTGTGATCGGTAGAAATCTAATAAAATCAGTATTGTGCCCAGTAAGTAAACAACGTTTATTCACATAAAAACAATGAAAAATAATTGTCATAATAACATTTTTGCTTAAACCAATTATAAATAATATTTATCAATAACAACTTTTCTTAGATAATTTGGCTGCTAAACATTTGAAAAACATTAACAAAAATACAAATATTTATTTGGAATAAAAATTACTATACACAGATTTGAATTGAGCGTAGTTTTCTATATACAAAGCTTGAAAAAGAAGCGCCTGCGAACATCGCTTGCGACTCTGATACAATATGCTCTTCGATAAACCCTTATTGATCAATGCCTTGATGACCTCTTTGAGTGTATTTCATTAAAAAAAAAACAGCAAGTATACAAATCTAAGTTTCTTTTTTTAAACTCAAATAAACTTTTTTAAGATTTTATTGTGAACTTGTGTTATATTGTTATCACAGACAGCATCTATAACTATATTAACAAATCGAACTACGTTTTCTTTACTTGGGTTTGGATATAGGAACTCCATATTTTTATTTACATTGTTATTTTTTATACTGCAGCTTTGTCAAATAGCCATCGCAAGTATTACTTTTTCATTCACTTGGCCTGACGAAGTTGCTTCACGTGTTTAAGCTTTTAAGATTATTTAATGCAGTTAAAACACACAAATCGAAAACGCACCACATACGGAACAAATATCCGTAGCCCATAATTTGGATTTTTTAATGAAAAATCCAGAATTGAATGGTTACAATGATATTATTTCATCCGTATGAAAATCAAGGAGAGAAATACATGCCCCAATGATTAAAACTTCATCGGCCTTCCCAGGTGTATTTTTTGTTGTTTTGTTGATGACATAATTATGTCCAAGCGACGATCTTCGCAGCAGCTGGATGAGAGTTGCCGAAGATCGAGTTGAATGACGTGCAATAGGAGAGGCCTATGTCCAGCAGTGGAATGCTGTAGGCCGATGATGAGCATGTTTGCCTAGTTACCAAAAATAATCCTACGTTTCGCATACACAAATATACATAAAACTATATTCCATTAAAGAATAATCTCACTGGCTATCGTCAAAGTTATCAGTACAAAAATATTACATGTTTTACTACTTTTGTAAATAAATTTCTAAAATACACAACCCTCTTTCGCAGTCGCGTAATTAATAGTTTATCTCTTTAGTAATGTAGTCCGCAAACTCTGTTGGCGGGCACAGCTTTGTCTGAAACAAGAAAAATAAATTATTTGTCTATGAGTAATCATTAAGTTTTGTTTTTACTAGCTGCGCCCCGCGGTTTCACCCGCGTAAATGTCGATCCCGTGGGAATATCGGGATAAAAAGTAGCCTATATGTTAATCCAGGGTGTCAGCTACCTCCATACCAATTTTTTTGCAAAATTGGTCCAGCCGTTTGAGCGTGAAGAAGTAACAAACATATAAACACACCCCCACACACACTCACACACACACACTCACAAACTTTCGCCTTTATAATATTAGTGTGACTAGCTGCGCACTGCGGTTTCACCCGCATAAGTGTCGATCCCGTGGGAATATCGGAATAAAAAGTAGCCTATATGTTAATCCAGGGTGTCAGTTACCTCCATACAAAATTTTATCAAAATTGGTCCAGCCGTTTGAGCGTGAAGAAGTAACAAACATAATTATAAACACACACACACACACTCACAAACTTTCGCCTTTATAATATTAGTGTGATGTTTAGTTTCGTCAACTTTCGTCAGTAAGACTAGACCTCAACAAGTTCCACATCCCAATAAAATTACAGAGTACCGGTAGAGCAATCAAGTTTTTTTAGATAAAGCATCTGTCACAAGGACAAATCGAATTGCAAACTCGTTTTACCACAGTTCTCATGTGTAATAAAGGAGGATCCACAAACGTAGTCCGCGAAATTCAAACCTTCTTACGTTTTTTGCAATTTGTAGGTCAGTGTCAGGTTGTATGTTGATTAAAATATTATTCGCGACCGTAACAAATATAAACGAGTCCACAACGAATTATAATCATTAGAATCGGTAATATATCTCTTTAATTTTGAATTTGCAATGATTTCATGGATCATTCATTCAAAAGTTGTATAATTCATATCTGTAATGAAACAAGACAAACCAAAATATGCCCAGCATGCCATGGTTCGACTACATGACATGACTTTGACGCCGAGAGCACGTTTTTGATTTTTTGACCTGTGGCGGTCAAAATGTTAAAATCCTCAAGATTTTAATGATATGTAATTCTGTTAATACACATTTGTTACGGTCGCAAATCATATTCTCATCAAAATGCAACCTGATACTTACCTGCAAATTGGAAAAAAAAACCTTAAGACTATTTTAACTCCGCACTCTCGCCAATTGGTCTCAAATCAAAACAAAATTCAACGCACCAATCATTTTAGGGTACGGCAAGTTCAGATTATCCATAATACTGATGAACTCCTTCAAAGGTTTCGTCAATCTCGGGTTGTATTTCTTCTCCTCCCACACCGTCGTCGCTGTCTGACCCCTGTAGTCGTGCGCCGGGTACAGTTTGTAGTGGTCGGGGAGCGTGAAGATACGTTCATGTACCGAATTGTATAGGGTTCGTGGCGAACCTTCTTGGAAGTCAGTTCGACCACAGCCTCGGATAAGGAGGGTGTCGCCTGTGAATGCTAGGCCCTGAAACAGAAAATGTTGTTTTTGCAAAACTAAATCGACATAATAAAATCTTAAATTCATTCATTCAAATGACAGAAAACACAGCCTAAACCATCATCTGCCTAGCCTTTTCCCAACTATGTTGGGGTCGGCTTCCAGTCTAACCGGATGCAGCTGAATATCAGTATTTTACATGGAGCGACTGCCCATCTTGGTAAGACCCCTTGGTAAGACTGGTTGTCAGACTTTCGGGCTTCTGACTACCCGTAACGACTGTCAAATATCCACGAATGACAGCCGGGACCAACGGCTTAACGTGCTTTCCGAGGCACGGAGGGGTCACGGTATGTCAAGACGGTCACCCATCCACAGACCAACCGCGGCAAGCGTAGCTTAACCTGATCGATCGACCTGTGCGGCTGTTATTATTTAGCCACGGGCCCCTCACACACAGCCTAAACCGCTGGGTCTAAAAGCATGAAATCTTGCTCAAGAGTTTTTATACAACATAAGTGAGCAATAATGACGGATTTTTGAAAGTTTATCCCGATAGAGGATTAAATGTTTTGAGTTCGAAATTTTTTCTTCGTCGTCACATTGTTTGTATCTCAATAAACCGTGTCACAATTGACAAGAATGACCGTGAAACATTAAAAAATATATATCTAGAAATATCTGTTTAGTTTTGTCGACCAGCGACTAACCTTTGCCCTAATGCGAAAGCTCATGACAAATGTAAGTAAAGCAGTCGTCGGTATGTCCCGGAGTGGCCATCGCCAGCAGTTTGTGTCCACACCACATCGCCATCTATCAGATGTGTGTCTATTACAAGCACTAATCCAGACCTAACATAGTACAAACTATATGAACTGACCTGTTTATGGCAGATGTAAGTAAAGAACCCGTTATTGTGCCTCGGAGTGACCTTGGCCAAAAGTTTGTGTCCAACGAAGCACAACACATTTCCGTCTATCAGATATATTATGACTGCTGCACACCAGATCCCCATTTATCAGCTAAATGTCATAAAGGCTTACCTCTACTTACTTACTCTATCTGACCAATATTATAAATGCGAAAGTGTGTTTCTTGCTTGGTCCTATTGCAGAGCAACGGAACAATGTGGTTTTTTGCATAGAGATATTTTATGGATTGGAGAGTGACATAGGTTTGTTTTATATATATATATATATAATCCTAGAATACATCACGGTTCCTGTGGGATGGACCAGGAGAGAAAGTTGTTCATAATGATGAGTACAATGACCCCTTAAGAGGTTTTGGGCAATTTAACGTTACACCTTGTATAACTGTGGTACAAACTATATGAACTGACCTGTTCGTGACAGATGTAAGTAAAGCAGCCGTTAGTGTGTCCCGGAGTGGCCGTGGCCAACAGTTTGTGACCACCGAAGCTCACCACATCTCCATCTATCAGGTGCATGTCTGCATCAGCACCGGAATCCTTACCTATCACACTCTTGGTTTCGGGCAATATAGCCTTGAGCTTGCCTGTGCCTGTTATGTGGTCTGCGTGCATGTGGGTGTTCACTGGAAACGATTAAAAAATATATGGTAAATCTATCAATTACAGTATTATAATGTATACTAGCTTCTGCCCGCGACTTCGTACGCGGATCCTGTTGCTTATGCCAGCGACAACGGGCTCGTCAAAATCGAAGATCTGAAACGTCTGATGTCGAATTCTAAGAGCCCGGGTACGGGAAAACAGCGTGATGCGCGAGACGATTCGAGACGTTTCAGATCTTTCATTTTTGTAAGTCAACAGGAAATGCCCATCAGACTAAACAACTTTTGCTAAGACGTCATTCCTATATGTTATAGTGTCGCTGGGCTTTGGAGTTCCACAACAGGTGTTCCAGATCTTATTCTCACAGAAGAAAATGCTCTTCACGTGGAATACTTTTTGCTATGGCACCATTTTTATATCTCTTATACTTTAGCTGATCTGTTGCGGTTCTGCATCAGGTGTTCCATTTTCCAAAATAAATTAGTGATAGTTTGTTGATTTACAGAAACACTCAAAAGATGCGTCTCATACTGTACTATAGCTTAGATCCCTCTAAAACTATTTGGCTTAGTAAACTCAAAATTTGAAAGTAATGTAGTTAATTTACTGGTAAGAGACGTCAGGTTAATAAGGAAATTTAGGAGACGTCGAATAACAGAAGTGTTATAATTTACTGTAACACTTCTGTGTAAACAACGTTCGTAGTTTTTCCCTCGGTCTCATTCAATATGTAAGTACAGCGAGTCAGGACTGGTGACGCGGGAGCAAGCGACGTACAGTTTTCCGTGTGAGATGCAGCTCGTCCTGAGGTCGACACCCGTAGCCTTCAGTGTCTGCCCCTGTGACTTATTTATTGTCATTGCGAAGCACACGCTCACAGGAAACTGCACGCGCTTGAATTGAAAGGGGTAATTGTGGCCGGGTGTCACCATTGCCAGGATCGCCCAGAAGACACGATGGAGCACACGGTGGAGGTCTGCCCCGCTTGGGCGGAGCACCGCCGTGTCCTCGTAGAGGCGATCGGCAGCGGCGGCGACCTCTCGCGTCCGGCCCTGGTGCAAGCCATGGTCCGGGGCGAGAGGGAGTGGGAGGCAGTCACCTCCTTCTGCGAAGCAGTCATGCTAGCGAAGGAGGTGGCGGGACGGATGAGGGAGAGAGCCTCCCGTCCCAGCCGCCGCGGGAGACGCTCCGGGCGTTACGACTCCCGGCCACCGTAGGCGCGGGCCTGCGGGCGGAGAGTAATGGGTAGCTTACCGTCCGATCAGGACCAGGTCCGTGCCGGACGGCGCGTACCTGTTCCACGCGCGCCTCAAAGAGATGTCAGCATCGAGGAGGGGCCCCATAGGGCCGAAGCCTGCCGGGTCTGCGGGATTGTCCGAAAGGGTTACCGCTGGCCCGGAACATAAAGGGCAAAGGAAGGAACACGGGTGGGTCTTAGTCAGTAAGAGTCTGATTCTCCCTTCCGCTCCACCCAGAGTGGGAGGGGTCATTTGATGACTTCCCATCCGAAAAAAAAAAGGGTAATTGTGGGGAATCGGTGGTATACGTGGTATAAACACGACATCGCCGGCACCACAACCCATTAGAATTTCCGCCTCAATGATATTTCTCTGCAGCGAGAGGACTTTGAGCCGGGTCCCATTGCACAGTTTCGGCGGAGTGAGATTCCGAAGAAGCATAATTGGGACACCGACCTTTAGCTTAATGGTGTGCGCTGGTAGTTCACTTGCACTGAGGAAATTGAGAAATTCTACGGGGTAATGTGTAGCGTCATCTTGGTCGACAACAGTGTTTATTGAAGTGTAGATAACTTCATTTCCCTCAATTTCCGCGAGAATGCATTCATTGATCGCTGAAGGTTGGTCGTTTCTGGGTGTTAAAATGGCTCGTTCACACACCCAAGAATTATCTTAGTGCGGTATCCTATTGATGTCCTCGTACACCAGGCGTATCAAATCTTCTAAGGTGGACACCACTCTCACAAGTATCTCAGGTAGAACCACCTGGCCACCGACTACTGGTAGCGTTCCCTCACCCAATTCTAAGAGAACATCAGAAAATTCTTGGGCGTGTACATTCCCGCCAAGCTGTGCTCTCATATTCATCGTTAAACGCAACCTATGAATATGTGGCCATAAGAAAGAGCATTTCAACAAAGCATTCACCTCATCAGCCCTAGTTCCTCGCGTCACCACAGGCAGCGTTTGTCGGAAATCGCCGCTTAACAGAACTGTAACGCTACCCATCATTTGCTGGTTCCTGCGGATGTCCTGCAAAGTCCTGTTTACCGCCTCTAATGCTTTTCTGTTCGCCATAGTGCATTCATCCCACACGATTAAAGAGCAATCTTTAAGCACGCGCCCTTTGTCGCTGTTGCTGTTGCGTTTGGAGTGTCAACTCCACAAACAACAAATGTGCTTGGTAAGATATAACTTAGAACCAAAAGTTTGACTTGACTTTATGATAGTGTAGCTTGTTGTACCACCAATCAATCTGTTTAGTAACATTGGTGTGAAACTCCCCATACAATTAGATAGGAGGATGTATAGTTCTCAGATTTCATAACAGTATCGTTCCTAATGCACATAAAAAATGCAAAAACTAAAAAAAAAAGAATTTTACGATTTAAAAAAAATTATAATACGGGATTTGAACTCGCGCCATTTAGTGCGGTAAACGGTCGCCTGACCATACCGCTAAATTTCCTGTTGACATATTGTTGAAATAGCTGTTCCCTTGCAATTTATAATATTACTGCCCCGCTCCTTTATAAAAATAGCGTGATTGTTATGTTTCCAGGGTTAAATTTTTATTAACTAAATGAATAACATGTCATTTTGGGCATTCAATTGTTTTGTGCATTCAATTACGAACCAAAACCTTTTAAAATCAATATTGCTTACCTCCCATAACATACGGCGTGATAATATGTAGCCTAAAGCCTTCCTTGGTTTACAAAGAACATTTTTGCTGAATTTCAATTCAATCTATCCAGTAGTTTTGGCGTGAAGCCTTACCATACACACAGACAAACAGACAAACAGACAAAAATTGTAAAAAGTCACTTTTTGTCATCAGTTACGTTTTTCTAACAAAAGCCACTTATTTTTTCTCGAAAATTCTCAATGTACAGTTTTTCTTTCGTTACTGTTTTATTATATGTATAGATTACGGTGAGTTTTCAGGAGAGTCTCTTCGATAATTTCTGAAGAAAGAAACAGAAAATAAACAAATACTGAGTAAACCAAGTCGCACAGGGCTCGCATGGATTTTGGAAGCCTGTGTCCCAGCAGTGGGAACGTTATAGGCTGATTATACTAAGTTGTCACGTCATACCGTTAATTGAGGAGAGATTGTGGAGAATTTGAGTCTCAGAAACCATATTTTTTTTCGAATATTCCGAGTTTTAATTAGGGCAGTTATTGTTTGTTATTTCGTGAAGGGCAATATTCACTCGCATAACAGCGAGATCCTATTCTAACATCCTTATGGGCTGATTTTAAGAGTCAGATAAATATCCGTGAAATAAAATGGACGTCCGACAGTTCTAGTATGGAAAAACTGTCAAAAATTCAAAATTTATTCTTAGTATAACTTATTCTAGGTATAAAAGTTTGATGGAATGCACCCTAAGATTAAAAAGAGTCGGAAGATATTTGTTTTGCATAAGAGCATATTCCTCATACAATTAATTAAGGAAAGGCCCATGGTAATCATGTAGCGTCTGAGTAATAGAATTCTGGCAACCCCATCAGGAAAATTAATATCAGAACGAATTATAAACTTTTCTCTTTGTTGCCAGGAAAACGAGCAAAAGTAGTCAGTTCACTTCATCACTAACAGTGGAATGGTATAATGTACAAGTCACTAATCAGGCCAACATGCACGATCTCACGCCGAAACAAGATATTACTACACGAAAAATGATTTGTCATTCATGGCTCGTAATATAATGACCAAATTATGTCGCTTTAAGGTCATAGCACACATATCAACTCGGAAAGGGATCGTCACCGTATCACCTTTCGCCTCGCCGTCAAACAGGCGTCAACCTAACGTAAACACGTAACCAAAGCGGATCGAAGCTCCGTTGCGTCGACTCGGCTACGGCTAGGCGACGCGACGCCGCGCTTACGGGTCGCCGACCCCTGGTTGATGGTGCTGCAGGCTGCAGGCAGGCCGCGTGAGGTGTGAGAGGAGCAAGGGTGGACGAAGAGACGTAAGCTCGGGTACGGAGAGACGTAAGCGCGGGGACGACGAACCGTCAGCGCGGGAACTGCAAGTTGACCACGCACCGCACCGCGGTTCGTTAGCTTGTCCCGAGGCGAGGCGATTACGTTACGATTCCGATTAGTGTGAGTTGCAGTAGGGAGTTTCATATAAAGAATACTGAATGGCTCGAGTTGATACGGTGAAGATCCCTTTCCGAGTTCATACGTGTGATTGTGATTTCACCTTTACGTATAATTCGTTTTCAGGTCGCTTACGTAGTGACGACCAGGGGCCTAAGTCTATGTCTATAAACTTACAATGGAGAGATCAATTGTAAGTTTTTGACAGATTTTGTATGGCAAATCTCAAAAAAAAACTATTCCCATTCCCAGCAGTTAACTGCAAGTCTTACTTTACTTTTAAATTAGAAGGTAATAAAACTCACTGGCATAAATCAGCTTGAAGCCCAACTCCTTAAGAAGCGCAGCATCTCTCTCGGCATGCTCAAGCACAGGGTCGATGAGCACAGCATCGCGCGTACGATTGTCGCCCAGCAAGTACGTGTATGTACTGCTTACTGTGTCGAACAACTGGAATAGAAGGACATGGAAGATGTTAAGAACAGTGCAGTGGCCTTAGTGTTGAGTTTTTTCACTCACGTTCGATTGCGAGCGCGTTAGAATTTTATATGGAAAAAAGTTATAGCGCCACCTGGTAGTCACCAGGAGAAACCTAATTTCCCATACTATATTCTAACGCGCTCGCAATGGAACGTGAGTCGAAAAAACTCACACTAAGGCCACAGTAGAAAGATCTTCTCGCGTGTCGTTTAAGGATAGCTCATGTAGTTGTTAAATATTCCAGTCAGCAAGGTCGTCTAAGCGTGTCGATGGCAATCTTAATAGACTCGGCCCAAAATTTAACTATCAGTTTGGCACCTTTAACTTCAGACACGCGGATGGGATTGATAAGAATGCTTGAAAGTAGATTGGTAATAGTAGTGATTAAAGCGGGGATTATTACTTAAAACTGTATATTTGATCAACAAGGGACATTTGGTATGTTAGCACTTTATCAACGGTTATCCCACACTTGACAATTATTGTATTGTATTTGTATTTAAAGGGAACGCTTTGTTCTTTTACTGGCAACTAATAAAGAACTTGACTTATTCAGTATTTATATAAGTGCTTATAGGCTACAACTACTCAAGTATCTAGGTTGGACAAGACATTCTTATATTTCCACTGAATAATAGTGGAGATTCACAAGAGCAAACGTGCTCGGGGGAAGGAAGTATTCCAGTAAGTGCTTGTAGGGATCTTGACCATCTTCCGGGCTCTGGGATTGTTCTGGAAACCGTGGAATGTTGCTCCCTTGTCGTTACGTCACTATGCGTTAGCGACAGTTTCCGGGGGCCCATCATTGAGCTTGCAAGTCACCTCTGCCATTATATCTGTATATTTTATATAAAACATTGGTCAGGCAGGGGCCATAGTCTTCCCAAAGTTCTAGATAACTTTAGTCACGCCCATAATCCAATATATTTGTTTCCTTATCTTGTAATAGGTCTACACCAACGGGGGATTGTCCTTGGATGCACTTGCATAGTGCGTACAGGGATTATCGTCGGTTGGTGCCTCATTTCATTAAAAGCGTCTAACGGGCCCCGGTGAGTTGGCTTTGGCCCCTCGTACGCCTTCCAAAGGTCCGGGACCGGATTTGAACCCACCACCTCATGCATGAGAGGCGAGGTCCCTCACGACTTAAATTTAGTCTAGGAAAAGGATAATACCTAAGAAAATCGTTTCTATTAATGGTTTCATTACGACGCGATGTGGTCTGAGTTACTACTATATGGACAAAAATATATTATGATCACGGATTTCACCGACTCAATGAAAACACAAATCATATAATTATTGGATGCTACGTTAGCATTGTGCAGCTAAATTATCTATAGGAATGTCATACACTAAACATGCAATAGACATGCATGAGTAAAGATTGATTGATGAATTAATTATGACATTTATTGTTTAAACAGTAAGGTTCAATTCACTGTTACAAAGTCGCTCACTAAGGTATGCGATAAGCTAGTTCCTCCATAAATCCATTATTAATATGTGTTTATATGTGGAAGCTTGTAATTAACAAATTTTCCTGTCTACGAATGATTTTTAATTGTGTTATTAGTCTGTAAGCTTTCTGTAAAAATATAATAAATAAATTAATTAATAATAATGTTAATTCATAGGTGCGTAAACTATCTTGATTTGTACATTTGTAGTCGAATGGTGACTAGAGCCAACCACTTTACATAGTTAATTTCACGGTTGAATGAAATTTGAAATTTACTTTGTTATCGCATTTTCGTTACGTACGTTACATTAAATACGTAGGTACCTAAATTTTATCATAGTATAGGACAAGTAGTAAAACCTGAAACCTACTTTAAAGAAATATTACCTACTGGCAGCGCCCGCGGTTTCACCCGCATAAGTTTCGCTCCCGTGGGAATATCGGGATAAAAAGTATCCTATGTGTTAATCCAGGAAATGGTCTATCTGTGTGCCAATTTTCATCTCAAAATCAAAATCAAAATCAAAATATTTTATTTCACATAAGCCTACATGGGCACTTATGAAACGTCAGAAGCTAGGTGCACGGTTCCAATTGGTCGTTTCCTATGGAGAAGAACCGGCAAGAAACTCCACGGTTACTCTTTTTAAAAATAATTGGCTTTTACAATATTTTCAAATTACAGTAGGTATGGGAGGATAGCGTAGGCCTGTCAACAAGTATCAGGTACTTGATAAAATAAAAAATGGTCTACAGATCTAAAGTCTACAAGGCCTACAAAGTCCTCACATTTACAAAACAAGAATCTATCAAAAGGATAAATAAAAAATAAAAACCTAATAAAACCTAGTGATATGATTACCATTACAACCACTAATAAAGAGATGGAAGAAATTTGAATTTTCTAAATCTGTTCAACGGTTTACGCGTGATTGAGTAACAAACATCCAAACATATTCACAAACTTTCACATTTATAATAGGATTGACTGTCGCATGTCGCTGAAAACAATGTACCTATTTCACTTTCAACGAATGTTACAGAGATCATCATCATCATCATCTGCCTAGCCTTTTCCGAACTATGTTGGGGTCGGCTTCCAGTCTAACCGGATGCAGCTGAATACCAGTATTTTACATGGAGCGACCGCATATCTGACCTCCACAATCCACAACCCAGTTTGTAACGTTTTTTAATTTTATAGAGATATCAGATATTTATATCTATTAGATAAACTGAAAACACAAGTAAGATTTATTCTTGCAACACAGAACAATGGGTATCTGTTGGAGATGAAAAGTTTATTTAAGTAAATACCTGTTGAAGACACATGAAACGAATGTTTTTAGTTAAATGTCGATCGCTGATGGGAAAGTGAAGTAACTTTTGTTCATTTTATAACATACCTACTATTACTTACATAATCCCTGCTGTTCCGTTAAGTGTAGACAGGGAAGACTTCCTATTCTAGGTACTTCTCAAGATCGGGTATGAATGTGTGACGATACTTATTAGGTTTTTCTAATAGGTATCGTCATACCCGATCTTGAGAAATAGACAATTATATTATACAGGTACCTACCTACTTAAGGCCTTGTGTTAATCTACTATGTAAATAAGGTCCTATATCCGGCTGGACCGATTTTGACAGGACTTTCACTGGCAGATAGCTGATGTTATAAGGAGTAACTCATGTTATTCCACATCCACGCGAGTGAAGCCGCGGGAAGAAGCTAGTCATAACATAATTAACAGGTGCGAAAATATGAAAACAAAACACAGCTCAACAAATAACATTCTCCTGCCCTTATCCCAATGTTTTTGTGGTCGGCCGCAACAGCTCAACAAATAATAAATTCTATTCTATTTTTTTTTTTTATCTTTTCAGCTACAAAATTCGCTTATTGGCAAAAAGGGAACTAAACAATCTGCAATTTTGTGCTAAGTATGCAGGTGAACGTGGCCAATTTTATTATTTCTGCTACAAAAACGACATTACGCCAAGCCTAAAAATGAGGAAGCCAGAAAGGTATAACTTTATGCTCCGTTGCACTTTTACCGCTTCTTTTACTTTTACTCTTACTTTTAAATATCGTACCTACCCAAAAAATTGCTATTTTTGAATTATGTCAAGCTTCTCGCAAATGAACGAAATATAAATACCTAATGCGCTTTTAATTGTAACTATTTATTTACTTTTCATTATAACTATTAGCTATAAACAAAAGTTTAATTTTAAATAATTCAAGTATGTACTTTACAACACAATTTTTATCAATCATTAAGTATACGTAATATGTACAAACTTTATAATTAAATTTAATAAACAAACACTTAAAAACAATACACACCTGTCTAAAAAAGAAGTCAGACCCCTTATCCATGGCTGTAGACACCATCCGCACTTGTACACAACTCTTGGACAAAGTACACACCGCGCCGGCAACGCGCCAACCACCGAATGACAGTTGTTGCAGCATCCTGCGACAAATAGCAGACCACTATAATAGTTGGAGTATTTGTACAAACATTGGTGTTATATCATTAATACAAAACAAACTTTATTAAAATAGACATAGGGTATAATTTTGTATTGATCAAGTTGGCGAATATTTGGGCCAAGTGAGGTGCCATCATTACACAATCATCATTAGTTCTTGCGCCTCAACTCAAAGATTACTTGCCATTATTTTGTCCTGTAGTTAAGATGGCTCATTTCTATATTTTAGATAAGTAATTAAATAAATACGTAAAGAACAACGGTAAATAATAAAATTAATAATTATATTCTTGTTGATTAATCAAGATGACTCAATATTGAGCAATAAAGTAGCTTACTATTACTAGGCACACAATTTTGATTGGAGTTTTTTTTTTTGTTTCTATTTACACACAAATAAGTGAAGGCCACGTAGGGGCAAAAAGACAACTCTGCGAGGCCGGAAATAGGAGTTCTATCAAACGAAGTGATTAAAAACAATCATAAAATAAACTCTATTTGTAGGGAAAATACGCCAAATACCGGCCGGGGTGATATTAGTTGAATCTCAAGAAATAAGGTACCCAAACAGGGGCCGACTTTAGAAATATTAAAGTTCGTAATGTCGGCCAGCCTCGAATTCGAGCGCCACTATACAGGCT
This sequence comes from Oligia fasciuncula, assembly GCA_963082905.1. Taxonomy (NCBI): domain Eukaryota; kingdom Metazoa; phylum Arthropoda; class Insecta; order Lepidoptera; family Noctuidae; genus Oligia; species Oligia fasciuncula. The sequence continues at coordinate 14,609,212 of OY720398.1, forward strand.
GATTACTTTTGTATTTTTTTTACTGATTGTGCGGGTAGTCGTTTTTAATAAGTATAGTTATCAAACTTATTTTCTCAAAATTGAGTATCTATTATTATAATTTATTAATATTATAAAGAGGTTAAGTTTTGATGTAGGAATTGATATTAATTATAAAATTGAATTAAGTTAATTATAAAATATTACAATATTGAGAACATATGCATATAAATTACTCTTTGGAACTTGCTATCTATTAAACCTAACCTAACTACAATTTTTTTATGACTTTTTTTATTTTATGAAGCTTTTCTTTTTTTTCTTTTTTTTTGGATGGGAAATCATCAAATGACGTCCCGCTCTGGGTGGAGCGGAAGGGAGTGTCAGACTCTTACTGACTAATTTTATGAAGCTGAGTTGTTGTTTTATTTTAATTATCAATGCATAATATGAATAATAATTTGTAACCCTTTTTCATTGTTGACCGATTTGTTTCACAAATATTTAATTTTATCATAATTGTTACAAACAACCACTTTTGATTTAAGTATTATTTTAATCCTTTTGATTTATTTAATATTCTAATCTGTTTTAAATTCTTAATTTTTATTTAATTTTATTGTGATGTTTAACTTTGTTATTATTATATAATTATAGTAACAAAGTTAAAGTGAAAATCAGAAATTTTACTTACAATTAAACAAATACAATAAAAAAAATGTATACTTAGTGTGATATTATACTCCAGCCAAAATAAATCATATTAATAATATTTTTCATTGTCTTAATTTCAAACATCCTATAACCGGCCGACATTTGGCAAAAACGAGACCGACCATTGGCCGTAAACGGCCGACTTTAGGGTTTTTTCGTTCTCGATGCATTTAAACCTTTTTGCTTTTAGTTGAAAAGTCAATTCTATGCCTATAAACATAAAATAGATTTATCAACCTGTCTAAAACAGCATCACAAGTTATCCTTTCGTTGCAAGTGATGGAGCAAGAGCGATCCAAAGTTAAAAAATCCGTTAGGGGGCCGACATTTAGCGTATTTACCCTATGGAAATTGACAATATTTTTAATTTGTTACGTTTATGCATTCGGTGAATCCGGTGAATACGAACAAAGGTCTGTTCCTGAAATTTTACGCTCGTTTTAGTTATAGGTAAATCATCGTCAACATTTAGTGAAATATTAAATAAATAAATAAACTAATAACGTGCTTAATAAACACACCCTAGTGTATCCTTTAGATGTGTGCCTACTTATTTATATGTTACTTTACTTGTGTAATAAACAAACATGGCATGTGTAGTTGTGTTCCTATTATATCGAAGGCGATAATATTGTCATAAATGAACAATACTTTGCCTACTGTCATTCTGCTTGAAGCTAAATAAGCCATTGAATACTTGCATTATGTTATACATTTTTACTAAACACCTTTAATACCACAACCGAGAAAATGAAAAAAAAAATTACCTACAAAAGAAATTAACTTAAATTTATATTAAATAAGAATCACAATAATTATTCCACACCTTAAAAACACTGTTCAGAGAAAGTAAAAGAAGCACTGACTGCCCATGTAGGTATAATTCTCAGCCATTTATTAAATCATTCAAGGAAAATTCATTAAGTATTACCATATGAGAGGAAACAGGTCTACAGGTTGCTTGTAAATACCAGGCACAAAACAGGCAAACCATGAACAAATACTGATGAATAACATCATAGGTTGTAGGCTATTAGTAATGTTTGGAAAAAGAAAGCCTTTTTTTTTCAAACAAAGGTTAGTTCAGTAGGAAGATGATGATGATCATAGGTTCATAATAATAGGAAGCATAAACCCAAAATAATAGAACCTAATACACAGCAAAACATTATAACCATACACATAAGTAGGTAAGCAAAGGTAGGTACCTTATTTTCAAACTGACTCTAAAATCTAATATATTTCAAACTTTTATTACCAATTGCTACAACCTCAGTAAACAGTATTAACTCTACTACAGTAACGGGTGGCTAATAGTATTAATTATACATTATTCAGTAGTGCAGTATTTATCAACATGTTAATGGAAACAATAAAGACGCCAGTCCACAGCAGTCCACGATCACGCTATTTTACGCGCGTCTTAGCTTCGCTTTGTATGAAAAGGATATTGGGCAAAAATGTAGGTATTGGACTTAGTCAAAATGTCCACTCTCTGCGAGACCTATGTCACTGAATAGGTAGTCTATCGAGTAACTTTTACTAAAAACCTATATTTTTTTAAATTCATCTATAACTTTTTACTGATAGTTTTTATTTTATGGGTGAGATATCCATAAAAATTGCTCCTTATTTAATAGACTAATGAGTCACATTGTTCTCGTTAGAGGTAGATATTTGGACCACTTTTTCCCATTGTCTGTTAGGACTTGGGCGGGCCCACTGTGATGGCCACGATACGCGCGGATTCGTGGCTAAAAACAAATAAACCACACAGCTAACCAGGAAAACCGCCGTGTATCAGTGGACGCTACTGAAAGTGCCAAGCTCGTAGTAAATTTCTGGGCTGATCTGTATAGATTGCTATCGACACGCTAATGCTACGACTATTTGGCGCGATAACGCGATCCACACCTCGCGCTCTTTGTTGTACAGCGAGACGTCGAGCGAAGTATAGTTCGCGTTATCGCGACAATGTAACCATAGCATAATAAGCAGTGGATGATCAACCTAATAAACGAGCACACGCCAATTTTTAAACTAACACTATTGTGTTGAATAAACAATTGCAAGTGAATCAAACTGTTAACAATCAGTAAGAAATGTGAGAAGTTTATACACCTCAATGAATGGTACCCCACTACGCAAAATTTATATATTTTATTTATTTACACACATAAACACATTAAGCACACATTAAGTATACTTATGTAATTTATTTTTATGTTTTTTCTTCTTAAACTTTATTAGTACTATACCTATTTGCGTTGTGATGTAAGCACCTTCCGTCTAGTTCTCTCTACGGAGACGTAGTATTACAGTTCTTTTATATGTATTCTGTACCTTACTTAGGAAAACTTGAGACGAAATGTAAATAAAAACTTATAATGGAGTGTTACAACAATATTGCCATAGTATTTTTTGTCACTGTGGCTCTTAATAAAGGAAATATTTTAAATAAGGATGATTATTTTTTTACATTGGTCTATGCTTTCTTGTCTGTGCATTTGTTAGGTAAGATGCTACAATAGTAGGTAATGAAAAATAATATCATAATCTTATCAAATTACTTCATTATTTTCACTATCACTAGTTTACTTGACTTTGCTGTTTCTGCGCACATATTTTTAGAACCACAGGAGGTTTACTATGGTATTCACAATCATAATTAACAAATAGTAAGTTTTCAGGGCCGTCTTTACCTATTGTGCAGGGTGTGCGTTGCACACGGGCGCAGCGGTCCTAGGGGGCGCCGAGCGCCGCTCGCTACGGAGCCCCACTGGCGTAAAAAGAGCTCCGCTTTGCATACATTTTGTATAGCATCTGGAGCTCTTCTTATATTTGTCGAGTTACACCAAAGCAAGTCGCGCCACGAGCGCGCGAGCGGCTTTTACAATATTAACTTTTTTTCAACATGAAATGAACATTATTAACGATTATATTTGGTGTAGTAGCGAGTGTCGCATCGCTCGGCGGCACCTGTTTCAATGATTAGTTTGAAAACACGCCGACAATCATAATGCGAATTCAACAGTTTTGGGATAGAAAATCAAGTACTAATTACCATGGACGAACGTCAAGCGCGCGGCATTTCTCAAAAGCGTGAGTAAGCGCCCCAGAAGGTGGTAGCCATAAGGCTCATCCGGGGCTACCGCACAATCTCGGGCGAGGCGGCAAGCCTCATTGCCGGACTGCCGCCATGGGATCTGGAGGCGATAGTCCTCGCGCGCGTATATGAGTGGTGCGCGGAGGCACTACGCCGCCGGGGGGAAGTTCCGCTTCCGCGGAAAATCGCTGTGGAGCGGACGGATCTCCGGCGCGATCTCATAGTGGCATGGAAGGAGCGACTGTCGCAACCCAGCGCAGGGCACGCCGCGAAAGCGGCGATAAGACCCCTCTTTGAGGAGTGGCTAGAGAGGCGCCACGGCGCCCTCACCTACCGCCTGACGCAGGTCCTCACCGGACACGGAAGTTTCGGGAGGTCCCTGCACATCATCAGGCGGGAGGAAACGCCCGGGTGTCACCATTGCCAGGATCGCCCAGAGGACACGGTGGAGCACACGGTGGAGGTCTGCCCCACTTGGGCGGAGCACCGCGGTGTCCTCGTTGAGGCGATCGGCAGCGGCGGCGACCTCTCGCGTCCGGCCCTGGTGCATGCCATGGTCCGGGGCGAGAGGGAGTGGGAGGCAGCCACCTCCTTCTGCGAAGCAGTCATGCTATCGAAGGAGGTGGCGGGACGGATGAGGGAGAGAGCCTCCCGTCCCAGCCACCGCGGGAGACGCTCCGGCCGTCGGGAGCCACGGGACGACTCCCGGCCACCGTAGGCGCGGGCCTGCGGGCGGAGAGTAATGGGTAACTCACCGTCCGATCAGGACCAGGCCCGTGCCGGACGGCGCGTAGGTGTTCCACGCGCGCCTCAAAAAGATGTCAGCATCGAGGAGGGGCCCCATAGGGCCGAAGCCTGCCGGGTCAGCGAGATTGTCCGAAAGGGTTATCGCTGGCCCGGAACGATGATTTCCAATCAGAAAAAAAACAAAAAGCGTGGCGCGTGCCGCACTTTGTGTTCTACCGCTCGCTACACGTAATTTTGCGAAATAAGCCTTGGCGCAATGGATTAAGTTTTATGTTTGAGTAAACATGTAAATATGTTTACTTCATATTTGCGGCTTTTATTTTGATTGAAATTGACTTAATAAGTAAGATTTAATTTTGATATTAGCTGAATTAGTTGCCAGTCTGCCACAAGCACAACTGTTGCGAATTTCGACCGCGTCGGAGCACTCGTCAAAAATTGCTACCAAATAAGTCTGAAAACAGAAAACATTAAAAAAAAAACATAAACGTGTGCTTTGTTTTTCTTGTCACTCTTTCCTTCCTAAAAATACTTTTTACCCGTGTACAGTGAGCCTCGCTCGCAGTGAGCTTCCCAAATTTGTCAAATGTTCCCTATTGATATTGAACTTTGTTTGATATGAGGTCGTAATTAGAATGAAGAAATTTCAAAATTTGGGTGTAACATAACATCTATAAATAGACATGTTAACATGGGTACGTTTTGGCTTGTTAGGGTAAACACTAAAACACCCTGTATAATTCTAAATACATTCAACAGCACCAAAACCGACGAATTTCTTCTTCATCTCCAAACAATAGAGTTTATTATCCATTGGGGAAATTTTACAGTTTGTGGTAACTTGATGTGCTGTTACTTATACTATATACCCATCCATTTTGAACGCGCGCTTACTAGGGGGCGCTTGGGTAATGTTTGCACACGGGCGCAACATGGGCTAGAGACGCCTCTGTAAGTTTTCCTCTGCATTTAAAATAATTTTTCCCTCCAAAACAAAATTTATCTTCAGACACAGGTTTGTTCTATTAAGCCAATTTTTATTACAAAGGCAGATCACTACGGCAGGATGAGCTTGACGCCTACAGACGGGATTGGTCCACGCTAGCTCAAGACAGAGAGGAGTGCAAAGGAGAAAGGGAGGCTGTTACCCTGCAGTGGGACAACATAGGCTAAAAATAAAATAAATAATTCTTTTAACTGCTATTGATCAAAGAAAGCGATAATAAAAAAACTGGGGCAATAAATAAATTACCACAAAATATTGAAGACGCCACCTGGCTGTGACAATAATGGTTTCTCATAAATCAAGTACTTTATGGAACATCTTTAAAACACACATAAACTGTTCAAGCAAATGTGATTTGAAGGAAAACATAATAATAAATTACACAATAAACACACACTTATCTGGCTTATAGTAAATTGTAAAATAAATACAATTTATGACTAAACAGTGTAATAATATATTGAGCGGTTTATTTGATTTCCAATACATGACATCACTGATAGGTTTATTCCCATAGCTTAATCAGTGAGTTAAGTCAAATAAACTTTGATACATTGTTGGAATTGTTTATTTTTAGTATCACTTTCTAGAAATATGCTTGTAACAATAGACTAGACCAGTAGACCTTCTAGTAGACCGTTTAAATAACATTTAAAAGATATAGCTGTAATCGCCACACTTAATAAATAAATTGGTTGCAGTATGACTCAATAGCTCCAGAAGAAGTAATTTTCCTTTTAAAATAGCCCATCATCCAAGTCACAAGTCACAAAATATAGTAAAAAAGAACTGTTTTATGAAAGAAGAGGTTTTCAAAAACTTGTTCAAAACATTACTTACTTGAAAACGAATAGGGATCACCACTTCTCAAATGCCTGCTCAATATAGAGAAATCTTATCCAAGGCAACTACTTATCAGTAAAAAATGTAGAATTATCATTATCACAACGTAAATTCAAAATAAATGTTAAAACGGCAAGATTTGAGAGAATATTATTTCTGAACTTTACAATGACATAAATGACAGACATGACAGCTGACACACATGACATGACTTATGTCACACACGGGCTGCAGTTCTCTAGCATGAGATTGCTGGCGTTGTGAGCAAGTTGTGCTATAGAACTTGGTTTCACACAGGCTGGAACACGGGCACCAAAAGTGATGGGACAAAAGTTACTAAAATTTTAGTTACTTTTTTATAACTGTGAACAGGTGAATTCGGTATATACCTGTGTTAATTAAAAATAGAACAGTAATGCTTATTTTTTTCAGTGAAATATAATAGTATATTTGAAAAAAATATTTAACTGCTAAAAGTAATAACATATTAAATGCTCTAAAATCAACATAACCGTATGTTGTAAGAGTACTGGCCGTTAGTAAAGATAAAATATTTTGACACTAAGTTATAAGTCAATGAGTTAATGGTTTTTCTGATGCTGAGAAGAAAATGCAGTAAAATGTAAAAATAAACAACGTTGTTTATATTTAGAGTTTATATTTCCAATGACTATCAGATTTGTATAAAAAATTTAAGGTAAGTTAACATTAAGTATCCAAAAATTATTGCACCATCATATAAATCATGAGAAATCATCATAGATCATGAGACCTCAATGCTCTTCATTTACAAACATTTGGATCTTACGCAAAGTTAAAAAAAACTTGATTTGGTATAAGCCGTCCAGCGAACTTAGCAATGTCAGTTTTGTATTTTAATAATTTAAACTTACTTTTTACTTATTTCAGTTGGAATAGGTAACAATTCATACAAATTTCCATTTAAATTAAAATCAATATGTTGTAATTCAAATAAGTGTGTACTCGCCTTTAGATACATACATTCACAAACTTGTACTTGTGTTGCGTCTCCGGTGGCTGATTTGTTGTATTTCCTTCTCGGTTTATTCCTTGAATTTAATAGCTCTATCTTTGTCACTCAGTGCCGCAAATGTAAACGTCATTGACCTCTTTCATCCCCTCTTTTGTCAGTCAATATTTCGCTCGCGTATGTACACAACCCGATATTAGTGTGCGTTGAAACAGGCATTGCGTCTGTGCAATGTATTGATGTAAACATTCTCTTGTCATTTTATTTCAGTGCGTTTGGAGGACCGTATGGAAATCCCTTCAAGCCGCATTTGAAAAACATGTGAACAGCTGATTTCGTTCGTTTTAAAATTATAGTGAACCCTCGATGTGTGTATTTTTGTAAAACCATTTTTTGAAAATTAAGCGTCAAGAAAAGTGCGACAAGTCTTTGTTTTGAAAAGTGTGGAAAAAAGGTCAGTTTTTCAATATTTTTACTTGTAATGTAGAATATAAATTAATTAAATTATAATCATCTGTTCAAGTTAAAATCGGTCTTAGAGTTCATAACATAATGTGCTGTTTTGTAGTGAAAACAAAATTCAAGTTTCGAATTCGAGCCTTCATTTTCTTCTATAAAATTAGATGAATGAGTAGGTACCCAGACTGGTATTTACGTTCTCAAAAAATGCAACCCTAATTGCCTACTTATAGAACTCAAATTATCTTTGTAAGTAGTTTTAAAAAATAATGAATAAAACCGGACTCTAGTCTAGTAAGTAGCCTATGACGCTGTGTACAAACAACTTCCTTGTTCTAGGTAATTGTGTAGTATGTGTAGAAGGTGATAAAATAAAATACGCAATCGAATTTATCGACTGAATGGGCTTTAGGGTTGTTCCGCATGAACAAATTCGAAAAAACTAAATATCGATACCATAACTTAACCTTCTACCAAAAAAATAAATGCATTCTCCCGCTCTTTTTATCTACAGATTTAAATTACAACAAGGTAGGTAGAGGTACCTACCTAGACTGCATCATTGTCTAACGTGTTTCTAATTGAGTAATTAGCATGATGTAATCTTTTTTCTGTGCACCGACCGACATGGCCAGCATGGATGTTATCGATTTTGACCGTGACCCATATTGGCGCGCGTATCTCCTACTTCCTCATTACCAAAACGTGTCCAAATTGTTTTACCAATCCTTGGGTAAGTGCTTCTGTTATTGAGCAATTATCATTATGATAATGGAAGCGATTCCGTAACAAGTGTCTTCATTACTATTGCATTTCTTTGTTGCTCCCTAAGGGAAAACATGTTACCATTACTTACCTTACGTACGTTACGTAAAAACTAAAACGTTGTAGATACCTATACTTTGAAGGCTATCTAGACTAGAACTAGAAGATAGAGCGGTTACTATACTACCTATAAGGCAGCGACTGGTCCTATTCGTAGCGGATCCGAATAAAAACTGTTTTTTTAAAGAAGGTTTGCGTAATTAATATGGAGTCGATGACTTTACGAACATTTCATCAATTTAGGTATTTTTTTACAAGACTAGCTGAAACAAAGAGAATCTATAGTCTTTGAGCTGAAAGGATGAATGAAACAAACAGTCAGCAAATATTATTATTTAAAAAAAACTATAGGTACCTACCTAACCTATAGTTTTTTTTTAATTCTTGGCTCTACAATATTTGTAACTGATACAAATAATACCTACCTATTTTTTAAATAGGCTTTTATCTTGTTCTTCCCCTAAGAATATCAAGTCAATACTTCAATATCTATAAACAATTCATCTACTTACTATGAAATATTATGAATATTTTTTACCGACTTCAAAAAAAGGAGGTTATCAATTCGATACGTATGTATGTAATATTATTGGATTTGCATTATATTCACATATGATGATCTATTAGGGCTTCCAAACAAATATACAAATTTTCATAGACGTATGTATGTATGTATGTATGTATGTATGTATGTATGTATGTATGTTTGTCCACGCATATCTCCGGAACTATTAATCGGATCGTGACCATTTTTTTTTATTGGCTTACATTTTCTTCAACTGAGGGAACAGTGCAAGTTTCATCAAGATCGATTCAGTAATTTTCAAGATATGGACTAATACGTGTAAGTGTGACGGCCTGGCTTATTGATAAGAGCTACGGGTGTAGTGTCAAAGGGAAAACATCTCAAAACCTTGGTCAAATACTAGTGCAAAAACTAAAAATTACGAAATAAAAAGTAATTTAAAAAAATTAAACCGACTTCAAAAAGAAATTAACTCAAAATTATGAAATAACTTTAATTTCGGAAGTCGGTGGCATAAAACTAATACAGATCCCAAGACACCGACTTCCGAAATTAAAGTTATTTCATAATTTTGAGTTAATTTCTTTTTGAAGTCGGTTTAATTTTTTTAAATTACTTTTTATTACAAGGTTTTCTGAGAGTATGAATGAAACAATACTTTATATTTTTTTTAAATCTTGTCTCAAAATCTCAGGACAAAAGCGTAAAATCCCGCGCACTGCAACATCGCGTTCAGTTCAGAAATAGTTAGCCGTCCTTGTGAATCTTGTGTTGTGATCGTCGTGCGAATTAACTAAAACTTATTCTACAGATGTTTTATAAGACATTTATTATTATACGTCTAGAATCTATCAACTTGCTTAAATTACCTTGGCTTTCCAGTGGTTCTATCCGCGATTTCCACTAACTAGTCTCAAATTAGTTTCTGAACATAGTTTTCCGACAATCATTCATTACATTATGGTACGTTCAAAACTTTGTTTTCAAGTTTTATCTCTTCAAACCGACAAAAGATAACTTCACTAAGGTAAATTAAACAAATCACAAAACTTTATACTATATGGGTTTACCCAACGATTATGACTGAAACATGACACAGTCATCATTGTAGCTCGTTAAAAGATAACCAGCAAAACAAACAGAAATTGCACATGTCATACGAAAATAAAGCGTCACAGTAAACTGTGAAGGTGTCTGTACTTCTGTAAACAAGGCAATGCAAACGAGTGCTGGTTCTAATCAGTAATGTCTGTCGCACATGTTGTGCGTCCCACGTATTTCAATGTTTATCTCTGACGACCTTCAAGATCCGCGTAACAACAATCCTAAGTTCCCATCGCAGTAAGCATACTAACTCTGTTGAACATTCTTGTTTCGAAACCAAAATTCCCTTGTTAAACTGAATTTAGAAAAGGTAAAAAGAACTTCAGTTCAGTTCGTCAGTGGGTCGTCTTAAAGGCTCAAGGATAGACCCCTGAGGAACAACAGATTTTGCTGAGTTCACTTTCGTTCAATCAATATTCGCATTTAAAATGAAATAAGTAATGTTGAGTCTTCTTCTGTTCGTATCGAGATGGTAGGTACCATTGCTCGTTTTTTTTTATATAAGTAGTTTGAGTTGAGCCCAGTAGGTAGGTGGTCAGGTTGATTGCGGCATTAGTGGCATTCTTGTTAGTCAACAGAAGTGTTTCGACTTGGTGTGTCTGTGTCGGCTTAATATTTTATGATTAATGACCGATTAATTAGGAAATCCTTCAGTGTTTGCCATTGAAACGTTGAAACAAAATTATCAATATTATTATGTACCTAATTATGATTAATGTGATTATCATTAGGTGTAATAAAATTAAATGGACGCACAAATGAAGCGCAATAAATTGAGTTGTAAAAACAAAACATATACTATGACGAAAGCTAACAAACAAGTGTGGTAAAGGAAAAAACGTGATTATTTCCAGTCACCTTTATTTACAAAATTATTCTATGATTTGAACATTATACGCTGCGCAAAAAGAACTGCGCAGTATAATCTCGCGCTGTTAGATTCACAATTATTTTTTTGTTAACCATTGTCAATGTTAGCAAAGGACACGTGAACGATCTCATTTTGTCATCAAATAATGGCCACTCACGTTCCAGAGTTATTTTGTAGGTAATTTTTTTCCAAAGCTATTGTATTTCGCACTTGTTCACGAATCGTTTACAAAGTAACCGTTTTAGTTCGCATTTTTTGATCGGCAGTCCTTTGGCGGTCGTAGGCCTCTTTCATGTTGCGCCACAGAACCCGGGTTTCCAGCTTGTGCATCCGGTCCGTCCCAGCTGCCTTTATAAAATCCCTGGCCGGCCCATCTTGTAAGGACTCTGCCAACCCTGCTGCCCAACCCCAACTTTATCCTCCCATCAGCTAATTACTCGAAGTTACGTCTACCGAGCTGGATGACTCGCCCATCATACATACTCCTTCAGAACTTCCAGCTCATTTGTATAGTCCAGCTCAAGCGTATGTTCTCTGATTGAAAAATCCCCATTCTAATATTTCCATGGCTTTTTGCATGGCTGTACCTAAATCACGAATTAATCTCTTAATGTTCGCGGTCAGACTTTCGAAGCCAATATATTTTCGATCCAGACAAGCAACAGATAGACATTAGACAAGTGGTTTAGCCAAAGTGTGGGTAGTCGAGACGTTAGGTTCGCCGCCCTTACCGTCGCGACGCCTGGCCCGAAGGGGTGGCCACTCTGTGGGTGGATGAATTCTCATTTGTGCCACAAAGGAAACCTCAGCGTCTACGTTCTTTTGTTTGCTTCTGAGCAATCCTATGCGCAGACAAATGCACATGAGATGAGATGTTGTTTACCTTGAGCAAAGATAGAAAAATGGATAATATATCGTTGGTAGTGTTTAGAATAATAGAAACTGAGGCAGGAAACTTTTAATAGAGAACACTTCAACATTTAGATAATAATATATTTAATGACAAAAAACAAAATACACAATTTGTGCTGATGCTATTATAGTCTGACTAGTTTATCAAACACATCGTTTAATTATAACAAAACTGCTTAGGTACTAACTATAGTTACGATATTTTGTAGAAATTGTAGAATAGTTATTTCGATCGAAATTTACTTACCCCTAACTGCTGCAGAATGACTTCTACCTGGCTGACACGCAAAGCTTATCAAGAGGTAAAATATTAAACATTGATTCATTCTGCTTGTGGAAGGCACGAAATGCCACTTGAAGTCTAGTACGACACGACATAGATACAACTTGTTCTAGTACTAGAATAAATAATAATTATTAGTAGTCTCATACTGTTGCAACATGCACTATTAATTTTATTAGCCTCATTGTTTCAACTCACGCAGGATGTGTATAGCGCTTTGTCTTGCACTATCTCAATAGTCATCAAGAACCTGTCATAGATATTATAGAATATCTACATAAGTATATGCATAAAGAGATAAAGAGTAATCACAACAATTAGAACTTTATCCATTAGATGTAGGCAATAAAAAAGAACAAAAGCGTTAAATATGTTGTGCAAAAATACGATTACAAGTGTTCCGGCCTTGGTAGACTCTCGCTTTTGGAACAACCTTACTGTAACAGAATTATGAAGTAAAAATAAATTATTAGCGCTTAGTATCTATAGATTGCTATTTAGGAAAGTAATGGGATAGAAATTCATTACACTATTTCAAATGATTTGGATCCTAAATTAACATTTCCTACCAGAGATCCTATTGATGCTGTAGCAGAAAATGCTGTAGGCCAAAACCTCAAAATAATAATAGATTTTACGAATTAAAAGAATATCCAAATGTGAAGATGAAAAGTACAAAAGGCTAATGCATTGAGTTACTTAGTTATTATTACACATTATGTAAACAATAACTAGAGCGGAATTGGTTAACCTTATTACGATGGCCAGTGCAGTGGTGCAAGTTGTCCAAAACTTCGGTAGAAGTTGTAGTAATTCACAAAGGGGAAATGTTATTCTATGAACACGACACGAAATGCGTTAATAATGTATGCCACCACACCATCAGCTCCGGAATTTGGAAGGGATATTGAATTTGAAACAAGGTGGCTAACGAGGTTGACAACATTTTTATTGCGTTCTTCGGAATTTTTACTCACGACTTTTCGCCGGCTTATAGAAGTGTCGGCGTCGGATGCAGGAACTAAAAATCAAAACTGATATATTCAGTTAGCTTGGAGTTATTTATGTGTACAATTTCACGTCATAAATCTTTCACGAGCCAAGGCTTCCGTCGAGCTACGTCGTGTTTTTTTAAATATAGTCTGTCAGTCAATGAAAAAGGTTAGGCTACGCGTAATGTACGTTTAATTTACTATAACATTACATATCCGCGATGTTTATGATGCTTTGCACAATCAAAGGCCGTCAGTTAGCCAACATAGTACCTCGCAACAGCATTATACGCGCATTGGAAATGTAGAACGGGATTTATGTCATACGTAATGCGTGGTTATAGCAATTTACGGCTGTCTGATGTCATGTTTTGTTGATATTCCACGACGCTATTTGATATGGCGTGTAAGAAAACATAAAAAAACAAGACAATAAAATAAATCATGCTTTAAAAGATTCATGTGTCCCGAAGTCGGCTTAGATGCATTATTGCAAAGGATAGAAGAAAAATGTGCTCTTCTATACTATACTAAAATTGCAAGCAACGTTAGAAATCCCTTGTGGAAAATATAGTCGGGACGTGGTAGAAACGTTTCTCGCTATTGTCTGATAAGTCAGCTGAATTCTATTAGCCTTGACTTTATCGTTAATATTACGTTCCGCCAAGTTCCATAGTCGACAAGCATCTAAAGAATATTATTATAATCGAGCTGTACTTGAATGTCAACACAATATCCAATCGAGTGTCTCTATAATATGGTAAGGTAATTTTCGTGGTCTTTTGAGACATAAGGACGCTTTTTTACCTGTGTAGAAAATTAACATCAGTGTTTAACTAAAGCCAATTTAAAAACCGAAATAAGTTGCTTTTACAAACGTTAAAAAACGTGGCGTAATAATTCTTCGTCGAATCAAATGCCCCGTTTACTAAGTAAATTGTCGTTTCAAGTCAGCTCTATTGTGATTGTGAGACAAGGTACTAATTAAGTTTAATGCACATTTGAACTCGACCTTGGCTGCAGTCACGAGGCACGAAGTCTCGGAACAGCCCGTGGCCCGACTATTTAGTATTGAGCAACATCCCTTCTAATATTGTTCCTACCGCTTTAGTTTCAAGCGATAGTGGAGTGGTGTGAAGAATTTCAATTAAATTCAAGCTGGAGTTAAACAAGGCCAGATAAAGTTGAGGTTCGATAGCAAGTTAAAACAGTTATAGCATGCTCTAACTTTGGAATCAGATACCTAAAGAAATGTAGTCTGTCTTTCTCTGTAGAGAGAGGAGACGATTCATTCAGAATATTTTCAAAGAAGAAATTAATGGGCTAGACAAGACGTGCAAAATAGTAAATGCTAATTTATGCAAATCAAATCCTCTAGAAGACACTGGCTAACGTTTCAAGTACTACTCCTGCTAGTTTTGCAATAGCAAGTACCGATGAAGTAGCGGAACTACAACGCAATAATTTAGATTTCCTCACTGTAATTTTGTAGGTATTATTTTCGTAGTTTTGTCACAAGGTAATCTTGTGGCAAAACTACGAAAATAATACAAAATAAAACGCAGTATACGATATCAGTATCGCCCTCAATAAACCTTCGTTTTAATGCATGAATGGATAAGAAGTATCAAAGCGAGTCGTAAAGTGTAATAATTATTGAATCGCCTTATAAAACACACATCACGAACCGGGCCAAATATACTTTTTACGGTCCGGTATGACGAATCTAAATCGATCGATGAAACTGTTGTTGAAGAAACTTTTCTATAATTCTTAACATTAGGAACATTCTTAATGAATTTCAGTTGACACTTTTAATGCCAAATATTATTCAGATACATTTTTATCTAGCTAACGTAATTAAAATATCCATTAGGTAGATAATGCTCCTAATAACACAGCTCATTTGGTTGGCCGTGGAAAATCTGGGTTACTAAAACATATGTTGGAATGCTAATTCCTCTGAGACACTCCCATCAGTGTGATTCCTTAAAATAATATTTAGGTTCTGAGCAACTCATGCAAGTCCTTGAGCAAATATTCCGGTCTGTTGGTTTATTGCTTTACGTAGGTACTGTTTATTTATTTAGCCGGTTGCGCATGAGTTCAAGCGAAAAGGAAACGACGCTCATTAATATTGACCAATTAATTAATTTCAAATTGAGCCTTCGATGGCGCTTTGATTGTGTAAGTGATAGCGACACTTGAATATTCATCATGTTCTTCATTTGTTGTCAATCGACGACACAATACTGTAACATTAGATGGTAATTTTTTTTTATGGGCTGCCTTTCCGATATTACGTTACTTATTATATGACCCATTGGCAATGAACTGACAATTATGGTCGAGGTTCTAAATTATCGGACAATTTAATCGAAACAGTAATGTAATTTGATGCAGATAGCATTAAGCGTAGTAAAATTAAGCATGGAGCTTTAATTAGTGTTAAAAAGATGTTTTTTTTTACAGATATTAACAAACAAGACTCATAGGTGTCTACTAACATGCCGTCGCTCCTAGAAGCTCTAGAGCGGAAATATGGCGCGAAGGGCGAAGTGAACCCTCCGATAGATGACATGCCAGTTGCTATATTTGTGCCCAAGCGCTCCCCTCGACTGAGTGTGCCCACGCTGCTGGTGCTCAACGACTGCGACATCGACTGCGCAGGAGATGCCTGCGCCCTCGCCGATAAGTGTGCCGATGTAGTCGAACTCGATATAGCCAAGAATAAACTTGCAGAGTGGGAAGAAGTAAGTTAGTGTTAAGTTCATCATAGATTATAGATAATAACCTCCTTGTCAACTGTTACAGCAAACAAGCCTCTGCAATAAGCACACCATTCCCACAGTTACGACAAACTATACCAATTATTGGTTATAGAAGGCAGTTATTTCCGCGATGTTACGTTCACTCCTTAATAATGTACGACTAACATGGAGTTTTGCTTCTAGGTTTTTGCAATACTGGAACAGACACCGCGAGTAAGGTTTCTAAACTTGAGCTTCAACCGTCTCTCGGCCCAGATCCAGGCGGCACTATCTCTTCAGCCACGGTGGGACAATCTGAGCCACCTCATTCTGAATTCCACGTACGTCCGTTGGCCGAGCGTCCACGCTTTACTCAAAGCTCTACCAGCTCTGGAGGAGTTGCATTTGAGCCTTAACGAGTACTCTTATGTGGACTTAACAGGGAAAGAGGTTGATGAGAAAGCTCAGTGTGAATCGTGTTCCCGACTTAACGTTGATGTCACAGAACCCGTGCACGACCAGCTGAAGAAACTCCATTTCTCCGGGAACCACGTCGTAAGTTGGAAAGAGATCTCCAAACTAGGCTACGCCTTCCCCAACTTAGAAACCTTGCTGGTTAACGACTGTCCCATAACCACTCTAGAGCCGGACCCGTGTGAGAAATGTATCGATGAGCACGGAAATAAGAAAAGCCACGATGCCTTCCCGTAAGTGAATACAATAATTTGTTATCATTATGACACAATTAGGTCAATGTGTGTTGTCAGTGACCTATTGATCTTCAGAATTTGAATATTGTTTGTTTTGTGCGGCGTCACATGAGCGATGTCATTGACATTCCAGGCACCTCCGCTTCCTAAACCTGAACAATACGGGCTTAGCTACGTGGGACGAGGTGGATCGACTGGCACAGTTTCCTGCTCTCAGGAGCCTACGAGTACAGGTGAGTTCAACACAACACCTGTTAAACCTATTGTGTATTCACGGCACATAGACCGTAATGTTTGCAAATACTGACCTCGCAAATGCAGGATTATGCACATGGCCGGAACTGTATTGTAACTATACGGTATTCTACGCACACTTTGAAGCTAGAATTTGTAAATAGGCGTGACTTTGTGTAGACATACAATAATTGATCGATGGGTAATTTATGAGATATTTAAATTATTAACGCAGCTGTTGATTAGTAAAGAAACCGCTTTCGATTTATTTTAATTGAAATCCCTAAGCTGCAACTGCACTTGGCAGTGCAAATTCTGTCAGAACGCCAACACGTTTAGCGCCGCCAACTTGTAATCCGAACGTGTCCGCGATAAGCGATCTATATTTGACGTTGAACGGTAACGTATGAAGTGTTCAGGAGTGTTGTAGTTTTAAATTATCCGTGTAACGTCCCTCGGGAACACGGGGCAGCCGTAATGCGGGTGAAGGTCTTCCAGATATAGTGGCGGCCTACTTGACGCCCGGTTGTGCAACGTTAGCTAATATCACCGATCACTACCACGCACGCATAATTTCGACACGTCTCCGCTCGCGGGTATGAACGGGAGCACACCGATTTTATAGGAGCGTTAGCCTTGCATTTGTCTGGTGCTTGAGATGTTTTATGTTCTATTAAAACGGATTTTGTGTCGTAAAACTGATCCGTATTACGATTGGCTTCGTCGCGTTCTCAATGAAGGAGCTTTGCAGAAAAATGGGCTTGCTTGTGGAAAATTTCCGCGTTTGCATCAGCCTCAACGGACATAATGGTCGAGCTACTTTCGATTTCCATTTCGTGTCAGTCGTAATATCAAAAATACGCAATCTGTCAAGTTCAAGGTTGTGCAAGTCGATCGTCGTAAACGAGCCATCCAAATGATTATCTCTTTGTGTACACATCCATGTCCTTTGTTACTCAAATCGTTTATCATAGTTAAAGCTTCATTGGTAACGTATTGTGAGTCTTATAGTAGCAGTTACAGAGTTATTTTTACCATGAAAATTAATAGAGTAGCCATGTTTTGTGACCGTCACGCTACAAAGAATGTGAAAGTGTGTCTGTTTGTTTTAATGCGCTCTTTATGCGTTTATGAGCGATTGTGATGTCATCATAATGGTCAAAGTAAATTTTGTATGAATTTTAGTAGGTATATCAATGGATTTTTATGTGGATCCGAAAGTTATATTAGGCTCTAGTTTAAATAAGTATAATTATCTATCTCCTTTATCAGCAATTCACTGGCTTGCTGGACACGACTTGAAAAGTGTTGACTTTGAATGATTGTTGAATCATTGTTTGTTTGACTGTGAAATTTTAGGATCGTATAACAGGGTTTAGGAAACAGACACTCTTGTGGATTTCTTCAAAATTAAATCTCTCACAGCATACATTAAATTATTATTTCATTTACGTAAGAAAATGCTTAGTTAGATAATAAAGTACAACTACAAACTTGGAGCTATTATATGTGTTTACATACGATCTCTTGTGAACGTGCTACATAAAGAATTTCGTAGGCGATGAACTAACAAAATTTCTACTGTTACAATATTTAACACAAAATATAACTGCGTGGGTTCAAGTGGGACCAAAGAAAACTGAAAACCTCTGCTATTTTAATACAAATTGAAGAATATCTACCTTTACTTACACTGAAAGAGATCTGAGGAAAAGAATAGGTACTTGCATGAAGATACAAGAATAATTTGCAAGCAAAAACCTAAAGACAATTTATGTCCATGAATAATAAACTGGAAACAAAAAAGGATTGTATTTATGGCAATAAAAACAAAAACTGCAAAGGTAAAGGGTTGTCGATGATTCATTCGAAAAATGAATCGAACTCTACGGTCGGGTCGTTCACATTACCAGCTGAGCTGGCGTCCTTGTGTCACTTGGTATTTATACTTGTATGTATGTCTGCATGTCCGTTAATATGTGTAATGTCCAATTTAATTACTTGCAGTTCGTTTCTACAAAGTTTATTATCGTTTTGTATACTTTATAACCAGGCCCTGATTAACCCTTAGGCTAATTAGGCTGCAGTCTAGGGCGCGAGGATCGGGGGGGCGCGTTAATATCGTGTCTTCGCTATCTGTATTTTGTGTTCGCATGCACTAATCTAGCATCATTTCATTTACCCCCTACATATTTCAACTAGACCGATACAAAAACGAAATGCGCTTGAGCCTGCAGTCACTTGTTATGATTTTGGTCTTATAATGCGTGAGGTACTTTGCCTTTATGTACGGTCAGTTTGCCACTGTAAGGTTGAATGTCATGCAGATTAAAGGACAACGTTAGTTTCGCTTGCAGATCGATCTGAAAACTTTTATAGGTACTTAGTATGAACCATGTTAAAATTTTCACACTACTACTCTACTCACTACTTTTTAGGCCGTCCGTAATACACCTGGCGGGGGCGCGTCCCCATAATTAGCCTAGGGCGGTCAGAACTCTTGATCAATCGCTGTTTATAACGCATTAATCTAAAGACGGATTGCGTCTGGTCTTTAAGTTGACCTTCGCTTCGCAAGTTCGCAGAACGGACAATAGTGTCATCATTACTGTTTCAATATTTCACCTCCCAACGAGTGTCGATGGATAGAGTCGCTCTTACATGACATTGCGTTCTGCTAAAACTTAATATTTTCGAAACTTGCTAGCCCTGAAAGCCAACTAAAAGCCTGTGCCATTTTCATCCCATTCCCAACTTTGTTTATCCTTTTGAAATTACACCCAAGCACCGCAGCAGAATTTACTGGTTTTCTGTCTATTTTACCGTTTTCTTCGTGTTTATGCCCCACATTTTCAGTCTGTTCAGCTGTGATAAGCTCGAACCATGCATATTCAATCCTGATACCTGTAATACAGAGTGCAAGCTTTAGCTTGCAAACTTGCAACCTACCTGTTGCGAAAAATATCTCCCTATCGTATTTTATTACCCACTTTATTTTGTAATAGCAGCTCGCACTAGCAGCTTGCACAGGAAATCACATTTTGGGAAAATAATCTTCTGCCATATCCGATAATAATTCGGGCACACAGACACATCAGATACAAGACCCGAACAAACAAAACCTAAATCTTCAAATGATGACATAATGTGTTACAAATGTAGTTTTCAGGATACTTGTAGAGTACCGAAAGGCATTACTTTAAAGATCATCTAGATTAGGAAAGAAGCGATACAAACATTTTGCAACCTCTATTACATATTGTAATTTTGCATTTGCAACGTTTGGAAATATGCTTTGTATTTAGCATAGCAACTTCGGCAGCAGACCATCTTTAATGTTGTATCTCATAATTTCTATAATGCACTCGATTACAATGTATGTGAACTGAAAGCGAGGCAATTTGATGTTGTGCAAATGTCTACCAGTCTCCCTGACAAATGAAGAAGTCTGTTCAATTTAAAATTGAAGTGAGTGGCCTTGTTTGCGTTTTGCTACTGAATTTGTAGACGGTTTTGAAAACATTTTATCTCTAATAGCAGTCTTAAAATTGAACAATATATCGCTGCACATAAAATAAAACTATCAACGCAGCCAATTTCGTTGATAGCAGCTCTAGTTTGCAAAATGGAATACTTGTTCGTCTGTTCCTGGTGCATTTTTCCTTGATGTTGCTTTTATTGAAATTTGCGCCTCAACAAATTGGAAAATTACTTGCCATGTGTGAAGACAATAAGCTGTAGTCAGTGATTCACATTGGGGCGTTAAACGTTCGAAGCACTCTTTGATTTTTTTTGCCCACGCGGCCACGCCCTCTGCGCGTTACCTCGCTCTTTTATGCACTTTGTTGATTGAATTATTGATTTATTTCCTTTCCTCAGTGTTAATATCTATCATTAGTATCAAAATGAATAACGGTGTTGGTGTTTGATCTATTTAATTTAGAACATTAATGGTTCCTTTCAATTAGATTAAAAGTTCTTCATTAGTTGTGGAATCTTTTCATAATGAGTCTCTTTGACTTGACGGAATGAATAGATGAAAAGATTTACTTATATGTCGCTTCTATCTTTCATGTTTTAGTGACTACATTTGACAAATTCCTTCCGTTATTATCACTTAAATGTAGATGTAACACTTCGATAATCTTAGGGTACTTAACTGTAGTAGGCGTCAGTTGAATACAAAATTTATAGATTCGGTCATAGAGTGTCGACCGGGGTCGACACGGGGTGACCCAGAAACACGTGTAATGTTCTACACCGTGTTCAGTGATTTTGTACCATTCCGTAGCAAACTAGAAATCATACACTTAAGTACCTAGTTTACGAATTTTCTCATAGTTATTATATTTTTGTGCACCACCGCACTATACAGCTTTTATTGAGATTCTTATTTCAATTTCATTCCAGATTCCAATGTGTGGGTTTAAACATAGAATGTATTTTAACTATCTGACGGTGCATTTGTACTAACATAAACGTAGGTGTACCTTTATCGTCTGTCTGGCTGGCGTGATTAATTCTAGCTTTTGTTGGAGACTTAGAGCCCTCCTACACAAAAGATGGTTTGCATTTGAATTCTACATTCAGTCAGCAATTGGTTGGTTCAAGTGCGTACGCCTCGTCTCGTGTCAATAAATGCTTGAAGTGCCTCGTTGACTGATGGTTATACAGGATTATTGGTAAAACATTAACAACCTCTTAAGAGGTCATTGTAATCTATGAACAAAAAAAAATCAGCTGTTCCCTACATAAATCCTACATTTATGTTCGTATAACTCGTCAAAATGTAGGGAACAGCTGATTTTTTTTTTCGCAATTTCAAGTTTGGTCCCATAGTAAAAGTTGTTCATAATGATGAGTACAATGACCTCTTAAGACGTTGTTAATGTTTTACTAATAACCCTGCATACATGTGGTAGTTATCATGTCTCTAAGCTCTGCCAAGCATTCATTGTGGTCAAATTAAATTTGTTTTCTTATTACTCTCAAAGTACGCTATAACTTTTATGGCCGTAACTAAAATCTAATATCTTGGTGAAAGACGTCGCCATAGAGTCGTGACCTATGAATTCATTACTCCACACTACCTACTCGATGTTTTAGGTCAACTGTCTCCTCGATCCGTACTTATTAACATTAATATTGTAACTCCTTTGTGTATCATACGTTCAATAGACAAATAGGTGTAGGTCTAGGTACCTATACGTGGATTTTATTGTTCCCAAGGGGCCAGGGGAGGGTTACTTCAAGGTAAAAAAAAAGGTCCCAAACCTTGGGCTCGAGGTTTCAAAAGAGCCAAAAGATTTTTATTCCGAGATAGTGGACCAAATTAGAAAGATAACAAGCAAAACTTATATCAACAAAAGTATTTTCAAAAGAAATGGGAAAATAACGAGAAGAAGCGTTAAAACTAAAAAAAAAACAACATTTTCAACAACTAGTAGATAAACTAGTTCACATAATTGCTTGTAATCGATAAAAACAAGTCTATCCACAGACAATTACTCAAGTGTTTATATTAACATTGTAAAGGGCACAAATAAGCAGTTTCCTTCGCACGCAATGCAGTAGTTTCCCTTTAGTAACAGCTAATTCGATTTTTTTGCCTCAGCACTGTAACTTAGATATTTGATTATAGTGCCGCAATCATAATTAGTATAATTACCTATATTTTATTAGGTATATAATATGATGCAGTGTTCTACTAACCTATTTCTTCCATGTTAATCACGTCGAATCTGAACTGACTTGCCAAAAGATTGTGTGACATTTTATCTATGTGTACGCAATCATGATGGTCCAAAATGTTGATCACGTCTAGTCTGGTGTCCCCAAAGGCTACAACATAGGGTGTGGTGTGAGGGACAGGGATATACATCTGTATGGTTTAGAAGAGCGCTAGCTTGTCGAACATGTCTTTGTAAGTTAGATACAAAAGTTAAATCTTTCTGCTATTTTATTCAAAACGGTTTGCATAGATGCCTCCGTTATAGCAACACTAGATTATCGTTTTAATGCCTTGATCCTAGTGGGTATAATATTTCTTAACTATCATGTTGAAACCAGAATAGATTAGAAAAAAATCCATTTGCCTCGGCAAAATTCGTACGAAACTCCGTTTGAATTTTTATAGCTGGCGCTCTTGATATAGCAATGCTGTCCCAGACGGGATACCAAGTATTTCACAATGAACGTGCGACGAATGACGCCAGAAAATATGAGGTTCCTTTTGCCCTTGAACTGGTGAAAATATAGCTATAATAAATGGTACTTCGGTATGTCGGTGTCAACTGGGAAGGGGAGAACGACAAGTTAAGGAAAGACAAGTCGAGACTTTCCAAAATACCTTTCCCTTTTATAGTGCTACTTACCTTCATATTACAATTTCTGATTCCTATGTCTTTTTGTTCTATTTGTAAAGTATCTGGCCATTGTTGCCAAGCGCAAGACAGGGCCCTTTATTTCGATTCTAGCAAGCTTTCGGCTTCAATTTGGGACGACTACAGTCTGACAAAATATTTTGCTATGTCGAGAAGAAAACTTTTTCCTGTAGCTCACCTCTAACAACCTCCAAAGGAGTAAAGTAGGTCATGTTGTTTAGAAAAAGGACTACGTGTGTGTGCGATATCTATACTAATATTATAAAGCTGCAGAGTTTGTTTGTTTGTTTGTTTGTTTGAACGCGCTAATCTCTGGAACTACTGGTCCGATTTGAATGATTATTTTAGTGTTGGGTAGTCCATTTATCGAGGAAGGCTATAGGCTATATTTTTTTTCTTCAAAATTAGGGATCCGTAATAAAATTGCTATTTTGTAACACAAGGTGTAAAATCGAAAACCTATTTTTGCGTGCGCTGCAAAAACTATTGACAATAGAACAAAATAATGTACTACGGGTTTGTAGAGCCCATTAAGACCTACAAAAAAGTCCGCGAGAACATATGTCTAGCTATCATGGTTTAATCACAATAACCGATTTTGTGTTCAAAATAATTATTAAATCGTCTGAAGAAAAAAAAACTACGTTAAATATGTATCGTAATATTAATCTTTATCGAAATTAAGCATTATGTTATCAAGAGTATTTATGAAGAAGTAAAATACTTTTTGTTTCATCTCAATCGGATATTTCGTTTAAAAGTTATCACGTGTGTAAGATGTTAAGAGTTGGTACCTATTAAGGAGTTATGGGCCATAGAGTTTTTTTATCTATACTAATAATAAGGCTGAAGAGTTTGTTTGTTTGAACGCGATAATCTCTTTAACTACCGGTCAGATTTGAATTCTTTTTGCATTTGATAGCCCAATTCTTGAGGAAGGCTATAGGCTATTTAACATCACGCTATGACCCTTAGGAGCCGAGCAAAAAGAAAAAAACTCAGAGTGAACGGTAAGCGAATACGAAGTGTTGCGACGCGACGGGGTGGGGGTACAAGAAATTTCACGCGGACGAAGTCGCGGGCAGAAGCTAGTGTGTAATGTAATGCTTTTTCTCTTTATTCTTATAATCTAACACATTCTCCATTTTTCTAACGTCACACTCGGATTATGTTCTAACACCGATTAGGTATGTCAGTACGAAATATTTCCTACTTCTTTGTTCTGTTACGTACATTAGGCAGTACGTAGGTACACGCTAGATCGCGATATCTCACAGTAAGGCTAGTTATTATTTATTATAGGTACCATGACTAAGCCACTGTTTATTTCTAGTAGGTATCTAATAATATTGTAACCTTCCAACGTTCCTTGTTTTGGTATTCTTCTATTGTAGGTATTCTTGCGTATTGTTTTCATAAGTATCGAAATGAGGATAGATACGGAAATTATATTAGTCATATATTATGCGTCGTTTCATATGTAAGAGCAGGTTTTTATCGTAGTTGTGCTTATTCTTAATGGGTCTTTGAAATCTTTTGGGTAATAATCACGCGCCAGGCTAATGATAACTGCTGTTTTTTTTTTTAATGCATGGAATGCAACCAGTGTTTGCCTAATTAAATATATATTTTGTTTAGGAAACATTACTACAGCGTTGTATAAAACATTACAGCATTAAATGCTTTCAATTGATTATGTATCCTAGATGTGATATTCATATTATTAACCGTGTGCATTACTGTTGCATCTGTTGACACTGCACAATGAAATCGATACTGTAAATTCATTGATTCAGAACGGCGCTGTTACCGATCGGAACGGAACTTAAATTATAACAGTTAATTTAATTTTGAAACGCGGTCGTTTGTGACCGTTCCCTCCCGCGTGTGTGGGTAGTCAGATGTTAGTCAGCCAATTTGACGGGAGGGCACATTTTGAAACTGTCAAAACATTAGTTTAATGCTCTTAATCCAATAAATTAATATCCTGTTTCTGGCCAAACAGAGGTCACCTCTTTTTATTAGGAACAGCGCTATACAATACTTTATTCGACTGCCCTTGAGGTCCTTGAGCCTCTAAGATATAGGTAAGACCGAGATTAATATCATAAGTTAAAAAAAAACTAACGTGTTGATACCTACAGAGTTTAAAACAAAATACTTATAAATAATAAACCAATAGTGGACAAAACATTAATCATAAATTATTAGCTATTTACCTACATTTTCAATGTCTAAGCTATACCTAAATACCTAGGTACAGATTTTCCAGTCAAAAAAATAACCTCAAGCACAGACTAACTAATAATTCTTACCTACCTCAAGCTAAAAAGGGTACAAACATGCGGCAATAGTAAATTCCGTAGGAACCGTGTATGCAAAGGTGATTCCGCCTTCCGTTTTTAGGCAAAACAGGGCTGCGAGGTTGAACGCACGCTCAAAGATCTCTCATATATAGGGGAGAACAAAGGACTGCTAAAATATTAGAAACTAAACTCTGACACCTTACCTGTTAGATCTAATTTTGTTTGCAATCTGAATATGAACTATGCTTATGAGGTGTTAGTTATTTTCGCCTTTATTATTAGCGGAATAATGACTAATTTCGAAGTGTTTGAGGTTAAGTATATTTGCGCATATTAGGTATATATAATAGGTCTGTTAGAGCGCCACTTTCCTATGCAGCCTCCATTTTCTAGTGTTATGCATGAGAGACGTGGGTGAAATATTCACGAATTTGACTGGGTAGGTAGGTAAAGTTCGTGAACCTACAAGGTTATACTTACTTATAATATAAAATTGTGATCGTTAGAAAACATAGTGATTAATATACCTTAGAGTGCTTTCTTTAGTAAATTAATCAGTAGACATTTTCTGCTGTAGATGGGACATTCACTCATAAAGAACACCATATAAACAAGCCTTGGGAAAATATCATCAAGTCGTGAACATTAATTCAATCATAAAGAGGTACCTACCTACTTGTCGGGACAGTCGGACTAGGAACTAACGTCTTCGCATCGATTCGTGCGCCCTACAAGGAAACCTGATCCTCGCAGAACCTTGAGATTGAACAAAAAGCAATTCAATTTATATCTACGACTTTTTGTTTTGTTTCATTCGGTGATCCTTTTTAAGTACCTACCTAGGTAGCTTTAAGAATCGTGACTTCGGTGATTATTTTTATTGGAAGTACTACCTAACTACTTAGGTGTTGCTTGTAGATAATATCCTCAAATTAATTATTTCTATTTGTATACCTACCTATCTACTTAGGTTGGTAAGTATCTAATTAATATTCTATCGACGCAGATACTTATAATAACCTACGAAACAGCCACATAGTACAGACGTGCAGTGCAGTATGTTTAAATACCATACCAACTTTGCTCGGTATCAGCAACAAAAATACATGATGGTGGGTTATTTCCATACCTACTCTAATAAACCACAAAAACATTAATTGCCTGTATGTTTTTGCTATTTTATTCATTTAATCTGACCAACCTAAACAGTATTTTATACCTACGAATCATGATAAGTACCTACGCACTAAGAGATAAAAAAATGTCCGGTTCATACCTACTGAACATCTAATTTGACACTATTGTCACCGGCCTCGGTGGCGCAGTAGGCAGCGCGTAAGTCTCATAATCTTAAGGTCGTGAGTTCGATCCTCACCCGGGGCAGATCTTTTTGTTATTTTTATATTGTAAAATAATAAAGTTCGCTACATTATTTTATTATAATGGCGTGTCGTAGCATTAAAGCCGACATTTTTTATAAAATTAATGTACATTTCAGTATCATTTTCCTTGTATTTTTATCTAGAATCAACATAAATAGCTGCATGTTTTTTTTATTAACTTTAGTAGCTATCATATTATCTTGATAAATATCGCAAAAAAAAAAAAAACGGATGTTATCATACTTATCAGTTATCGTATAGCGACGTTTTGGCAAATATTTGTTATACGACAGTTTTATTTTATTTCCGGGTCCTATTGCTTCGTTGCTTGTTCGTATAATAGTCGTAAGCGCGACTGCTGAGCTACGGGGTCATGGGTTCGATTCCTAGGTCGGGCAAAGTCCGGAAGTGCCATACTGTTTTTTTATGAGGATTTTTTTCACTAGTATCTCAGTTTGGATTTATACCCGGTTCATTGATATCAATAGGTTCCTTTTAAAGGTGATTAAAAATATAATTGACGCGAAATGTGGATTACTACACCCATTATAGCCACTACTTATATTGTCCTTTGGAGCCTCAAAGGATACAAGCGTAATGTTATGGTTGTTTATTTTTAGTCCCATTTATACGACCTTTATCCCATACGACCTTGCTTTTTATTCGTCTGGAGTCTGGAGGTCTGAGACAAGGTCGTTTTGGGTTAACCAAAAAGTATTATTATTTAAATAATTAAATTAACTGACTCTTCTCTACGCATTTTCTAGGGCTGGCCGCTGTGGGAGCGAAACGAGTCAACGGAGCACGAAAGACGACTGTTGCTGGTAGCGCGGCTGCCTCACGTGAGAACCCTGAACGGTGGCGGAGCTGTGCCTATTGAAGAGAGAGATGCAGCTGAAAGAGCCTTCATACGGTACTATATGGAGAAACCGGAGTCTGACCGGCCTGATAGGTGAGAAATGCCATAATACCTACTTAACATATTTACGCATTTTGGAACTCGAATGACGTTGGTAAACGTTTGTGAAATGTCACTTGAAATGTATTTAAAAAAACAAGATGGCGGCGTTAGTTCTGATTTTGGCCACGCGTCAAAATAACCTTTTCGCGCTATAACTCAGATGGAAAAGAAAGATGAATTTGATAAGTAAGAAAGGATACGTTGTGAGAATAATGATAATTATGCTAGAAAGGGGGTAAATATTGAGATGATGGCTAATAGAGATGTTGGAAAGAGCATGCTGCGACGGCCACAAATATATTGGGATAAGGGTAGTTTGCTGATGACGTTGAGGATGAATACCTACATTCCCTCTAGATATTTTACTGATAAATGTCTATTGGCTTCAAAAAATGTATTTACTTACTAGTTTTCTTTATCAGTTCATTTTAGTTAACCTAAAGAAAATGTTTCACTAATTTTTGCCACTTAAGGTACATTTGAAACCGCACACCAGTTCACACCACACATATAAAACTCTGACGTGTTCTGGAAAACCCTATTACTTACGCACCAGGTAATCAAATAATGCAGCATTATCCTTCTAAATTGCAACGTTCGTTACGAAGGTTTTATCAATAAGAAGCAATGTAGGTGGGGTCTCTGTGCCAACACAACGACCTAAATGACTAAATTCGTATGCTAATGAGACCATGTAGGTGTGCATAATCATAAAAACTCACTCAATTTGTACCTTGTTTCACTATAACGACAGTTTAATCGTGGCACCATAGGCAGGAGAATATCACGCTTGCAATGTTTTCTAACCAGATAAGGTGTGCCTACAAATAATCATGGCTTTTTTGCAATACCTAAGTGTGCATACTTACTCCAGCCAGGTTTTAGCTGCACTTGATGACGTAAACGCATCAGATTGAGTATAAAATCACTCGTATACGGTATTGTTTTGGTCTGTCTATTATGCGGTGTTGACCACCTAAGGGCTCAGACATTTATATCTACTAAGAAATTGTAAGAAATAGGTAGGTGTAACTTTTTCTCCTGTAAGAGCCAATAGGTATAATAGATACGTTTCTTCACGTAGACATCAAGCTATACATTTCCAGCTTTAGCTGACCTCGCATGTTATAGGTTTTTCTTACAATCAGAAGTCAGCTTATAGGTACTGGTTACGTAGGTATAGCTTGATGTGTAGCCGTTCGTATACCTACCTTACCGTAAATTACTTCTGAAAGTTAATGGATCTGTAAATTAAAATTCATATGGATATCGTGCCAGACTGCCAGTCATAAGGTGACTGCCCCTGAATTAATATTTGCCAACATTATTTTCCAGATACTGGGAGTTGGTGGGCGTCCACGGAAAACTCGACCCTCTAGTGTCAGTGGACCTGAGACCCGAAAAGCGCGTGCAGATCACTTTCACGTGTGGAGACAACAGCGAAGTTCGCACCGTCGATGTTTACAGGCTAGTTTTACTTTTTTGAAACCCTGTTTAATAGAAGAGCTGTCATCGTTCCAGTGCGAGACAGAGATGCAGTGGCGTGCGTTGCATAAAGGCATAATAAGCAGTGCCTACCTGGATAAATCACCATAAGCCTGTCAATAGGCTATTTGACAATGTAAAAAATAAGGTCATAATTATTGACACTCGTATAGATTATCGCTTTTAAAATCGATTTGCATTAATTTTACTACAAAAAAATGTATTATTTATTAAAAAAATCCCGAAAAAACTTCATCTTTTTAAATCTGGCGCCATGTAATCGAAAACGGTCTGGATTGGCTGCACTTATGATGACGTCATGATATAGTCAATTTCTGTCTATCGTTGACAGAGCAGATGACTTTTGTCTAGTATCTCGACCGTTTCAACGTTTGTTTACGTGTATTTTGACGTCACGACGCCATATTGTTAAAGATAGCGTTTTGGCGGCTTATTTAAACAGTACATTTTTATTTACTATTTTCTAAAAGAAATACATTATGCAATTTGAAGTAATAGGTTTTTGTGGGCTCGTTAGACACCATTAAATAATCTGAGATGTTTATCAGAAACCAGTCAAATAGCCTATTACATTTTAGTGTGTGTGCCCCACAGTTAAAAGACTCACTAAATTCAAAATACAAAATCTTCATACAAACATGCGCGACCAGTCGGCCTGCTCGGCTCCCGTATTATTCGCACATTGTCGTTGGTCTTTACTCGTTCAAGTTAATATGACGAAATTAAAAATACGTACGTCTCACGCGTAATAGCATGACGTTCGACCTTCACAATTTATCACCCTAAAGTAGGCATGCCTATTCAAATAACCAACCGAGTATGAATTTCAAAATCGTATTTTGTAATTCGTACGAATACAAAAAGCAGCCGAGGTCGCCGATAGTGAGGTAAAAATGAAAATCCAAGATGGCGACAGCAAAATTTTTTCAAATTTTTCATCATGGCTGTCGTTTTCAAGGTTTTTGAGGGTGCTGAAGCCAATAGTGAGGTCAAAATGAAAATCCAATTTGGCCGTAGCCTGCCTACCTATTCTGAAAACCAATGCACGCCACTGCAGAGATAGATCTATACAGGACAAAAAGCACGAACCCCTCTTTTGCGAAGGAACAAAGATGGCGCCTTATATAATATGGTTTGCTTTTACAGCCTGATTAAAACTTTATGGCAGCTCGGAACATGAGGCGAGTCGGTGTGCAGTAACAGTTCACCTGTCAGCGGGGGTGAGGGATAAGGTACAGTCAACAGCAAAAGTAGATGATCAAAATCAGAAATTCAATACTAATGAACGGAGTTCGCGTCAGAACTGTGTGACGTCGAAGTACTACTACTTAGAATACTTACTACGTAGAATACTTTTGAATCACTTCGACGCCACACAGTCCTGACGCGAACTCCGTTCATAAGTATTGAATTTCTGACTTTGATCATCTATTTTTGCTGTTGACTGTACACTGCGCAGCGAGGAGCGCAGATCAGAGCCGTCATAAAGTTTGAATCGGGCTGTACTTTTATAAGTCTTGTCAAACCCTAGCTAGAGTATACTAACCTAACCATATGAAGCTTGTTGCTACTTTTCGTTTAAAGTAGGTATTTATATTATTTCTAGAACTGTATCTGACCTGAAGTCAAGACTAGAGAGGATGGCTGGCTTCCCCGCGTCTAAAATGAGACTATTCTACGTTGATCAAGAGCTTCGGGACTCCCAGGTAAATACAATATACTTTAAAAGTCACTAATGGTTGTTTTTTATATTAAATTAACCCATTTACAAGACATTCTTTGCATGGCAAAGGGAATGGATGTATTGCGATGATCACTAGCATAAGAAATCACTTGAGGCTACTTTTAACCCCAACAAAATTAATTCAGAATTCTGTACTAACTGCGCCACCGAGCATGTTGTTTGTATTTGTTTGTGTAATACCACACTTTTTGATTTTTACTGCTACACTAACATTGTAAATACGCTTTTTTTCTTACGATTAACAGTTTACATTATTTTTAAGCCTTTTCAGGGTCCAGAGGAAATGAAGTACCCTACTAAGCAGCTATACTCCTACAACATCAGATCAGGAGACGAGATCATCATCGACTCGAAGCTGAAGCATTCGATCTCCGTCAACTCGACCGCGTGAGACTAAAAACTCACTTCATGTCGGCTGCATTTCAAACACATACCTACAACAATGCTACAAGAATCTTTTGGCGCTCTAATGACTGTGACAGGGTGGCGCTGTTAGTAAACATAGTGTAAATGTATTGAAAAAACAAGATGGCGGCGTTAGTTCCGATTTTGGCCACGCGCCAAAAGATCCTTGTACACATTTTCCTCCCTCGAGGAACCAAGACTGAGAAAAGGCCAGTCTTACTTGGAAAATGTATTCAATAGAACTTACACTATTTTTTCTAGTATTAGAAAATATACCAGTACAATATTTCAAAGAGGTGCAACTGACATGCAATAATAGTGATCTTTTCGCCTAAAAATGCCATTTGTATTTTCATGCTACTGTTCGTCTTACTAACATTTATGTACTATACTTGGTATGAGTTTTGTTTTGTAAGAAATTGTTTCTGTTTTTTCCATGTGGATTATTTTGGGAGTAATATTGCAAAGTATTATAATAGTAGGAAATGTCAATGGTTGTCACAAAGCATTTAGTTTTAAGAATGATTGCAAGCTTTGAGCTTGATGAAATTAGTTTTATTTACAGAATTATATTTTTAAATAGATTACCAACTGAAATTCTGGAAACTGAATCATGTTTTATTACTTACAAAATTATCGAGTAAATTAATATACATGCTATTTTTACAAGTCAAGATACGGTACCTACTTTTTTTTATTTGCAATAAGCAACTGTGATAGTAAATTTTAGATTACAAAATCTGAGATTAAACTACTTATTATGTGACATTATTTTTGCATACTCTCTGCAGTGTTTCTTACACAGCATCTATTTTTCAACTATAACTAGGTGTTGTAAAAGTGCTTATTAACATTAAGAGATATTAACTGCCATTTCGAATTATGAAGTATACCTAAAGTGTCTTTTAGGTATAATCCTAAAATTAATAGGAATTGGGTCAATCAACTATTTTACCCACACTTTGGACATGTTAGAAATATTTTTTTTTTATAAAATAATCTTTTTTTTTAAATATTCTGACTCAACTAAGGCATTAATAATATCATCTGCTTTAATGATTTAGAAAGGCAGCGAAGTCAATTGAAAATTAACATAGTTTTAGTAGAAAAATACAACACATACCCTCAAAAACTGTCTCCAGTGTTACCTGCATTCAGCATCAGATAAATGGTGAATAAAACACGTATTTAAAAAAAATATATATATATTTACTCTTACATGCATAATTAACTGTTTTGGCATAATCAGTCTTCAAGTATTATTCATTTTTAATTTAAAACTAATCAAAGTTATGTCTTTTGCGTTACCAAAAAAAAAAAAAAAGAAGGGGTTTTTTCAATAAAAGTAACTGTTAAAGAAATATAACTGAGAAATAATTTTGTTATAAAGGTCGATAATCGTTTGAATTAAGAACTATTAATATAAACTTATACAATCAAATAATGAGCATGTTATAATCGAAAATGTCATTTTTAATTTGGGGACAAGAAGTAACTCCAGAGACAAATTTGGGTAACGCCTAAGACATACAATAAAAAAATAACAAATGGACGGCATATAATTAAATAAACTAAACTCTGTTTTATAAAAATAATCAAAAGATCAAATAGTAAAAATGAAGAAAGGCAACATTTAAAATGTAAGTACCGAACTTATTTTTCGAAAATATCAATCGAACTTTCAAATTTGTATTGTCCTTTTCCCAAAAAGGCAGGTGTTGGCAAGATTTTTATAATATCTTCATAATTGACATGACTCATATCATGCTTATCAATTCTGAATGTCTTTGCATCATTACTAACAACCCGTAGGAACATAACTTTCACTTCACCGTCTTCTTCGATAGGTGTCAAAGCTTTGCACACGTAAGAATAAGTTTTCTTTTTCTTGTTCACGCCATACACATAGACATGCAGAAAATCGCCAGCTGACACCTGTGGTGGAACTTCATAGTTACTCGTCGTAGCCAGCGGTCCTTCTGAATCCTTAAACATAGCAATGCCTGTAGACTTCGATCCACGTCTGTAGTTTTCTTTGCCATGCATTTGTTCTGGCTGATCACCATCACTCTCAGAAGAAGATCCATATACTGCTTGATAAATACTGGGACGAAGCGGTATATTTTGGATATCTTTCAGTATAGCAAGCGGCACATCATCATCTGATAGATCGGGAGAAGCCGGAGAATAATATCCCGTAGGTTCGAAATTGGCTTCTTTTGAGGGCTCAATGTTTTCTAGTCTTGCAGATTCAACGGTATCTTGTGTTGCGGGCTTGAAATTAACTTTATATGTATTGGGATTGAGACAATTGCAAAAACCTCTTTTCAAAGATTTCTCTTTACAAAAGCAGGTAAGACATCTATACTTTAATGAGTTTCGTTCTTCGGTAAATATTTGATGGACTTGTAAAGTTCCAATAAGTCGTGGTATTGTTTTTGGCAGCTCACCTTGCATTTGTTTAATAGCTTCGTCTTCTACTAAGAACAGCTTGATTTTACTGGTGCCATTCAATTGGTTAAAAAATTCTTGTGCATTTGGGATGTCCGTACCAGTGGCAACAATCTTGTCAGCAGTGCACTTTAGAAACCCTCCAATCCCATCTGCAGGACCCTTACCGTGCCCGGCTTCAAAGAAGGACCAAGTGGTAGCAGTAAATCCATAGTCAAAGTATTTTGTACAAAGCAAATAAAAGTTTTGTTTCTGCCGGTACTGTGTGGATGGTCCATCAGAAAAGAAGTGAACTGTATCCACAGCATCATGTTCATTTCTTACCCATTGCAAGATCGGGTGCAAGTGTGTCCAGATGGCGGCAGGCTGGTGACAATTTGACGAAGAAATTGTACAAAAAGAGTTCGCATAATATTTAATTTCGGGGTGGTATGTATAAACCATCACTGTATGCAGCGATACTTGGTTTCGAGAGCCTCCAAAATGGTGGGATTGAACTTCTTCATGATATTTGCAATTATAATTTTCACTAAAGTCGACTACAATTGCGCACTCATTAGGCTGCAGATGGTTTAAGCACTCACGAAAATTGTGGAACTGGATTTTGATGTTATAAATATGTTTTTTGAAGTGGTTAATATCCTTCTCAAATGTTTGCAATAAGTGCGCAACATCAACACATTGTTCTTCTTTCACATTCTTTATTGTTTTGATAATTTTTCCTTCTTTTTCATATGTTTCTTCCTTTCTTATCCATTCACTATACTTTACGAAGCCAGTTACTTTTTCTTGAACATATTCCATCTTTATATCTTTGCATGTTTCACAATTATTGTACATACAATCCTTTGACCGGTTGCTGCATACTGTCATTTGAATAATGACATTCAAATCGCTGGTTTTCAGGACACCTTGTTTTTTCAGTGCTTGAACCTTATGTGTCATGTTGGCATGAGTTTTACACAAGCATGTTTCTCGAGCATCGACTGATGCACTTTTGACGAAAAACGGGCGGTTCTTTGTAAAATAGTAATATGAGCAAGGCATACCGGGGTTTTCTTCTTTAAAATCACTATATAGTTTTCTCATTGTGTCTAATAAATACCTCTTTTGTACTTTCTCTCGGTTTCTAGTCACAGTTTCTTTTTTCCCAGCTGTAGCTCTGGAAACTTCGTCACGCAGAAAAAACTGGTGTATTTTTTTCTGAAGTAGCATAGGCCGTTGCGTTGTTTTTTTTTTAATGTACTGTCTGTTTATTCCGAATGTTTCTCGTAGTAATTGTGTTTTCTTTCTAGATTTCTCTATGCTGTCAGTATTAAGAAGGCTTTTTAACGACATTTTCTCCTTGTGGCTCTTAATTCTTTCATATCGCTCTTTAATTGAATTTGTCAATAGCTTATAATTTCGTTTCTGATCTTCAGACTCTCTTTCTTTTATTTTGTTTCTAATTAGTCTTTTTTTGTACTTCTCACAATTTTTCTTTAACTTCTTGTTTTCTTCTTGTAATTTCTTATTCTCTCTATATACTTTACTCCTATCTTTTCTTACTTTTTTTCGTCCACGTTCTCGAGACGCAACTGGTATCTCGTGGTAGACATTAAGTACACCAGATATCGGAGAACTCGGTGGTGTTCCACCCAAAATAGCTTGTAAATTCTTCCTTTTCTTTCTGTATTCTCTTTGTCTCATTTTCCAGATTATATTAGCTTGTTTCTTTTCTTTTGGCGTTAAGTCTTTTGCAAGCCTTTTAACTTTATGGTAGTGTTCACGGTGCTTTCTTTTAGCCTCTTCGTATTTTTCGGTGTTCTTTTTGAGTTTTTCCCTGTACCTTCTTTGCTTTTCAGCCGCCGTCAGTCGCGCCATTTCAGGACGAGTAATATTTCTGAAAATAATAGTGTAGAAGTTTTTACATATCAATACTTTCGTAATTTAACAATGTCAATCGAACTAAAAATGTATTTAGGGTTAAACCTAAATACGATCAATCTACTATCATCCACCTTCCTTCTCCAACACGAAATCAGCACACTGTAGGTAGGGGTAACATGAATAACAGACGTATTCTTCCTCCTTATTGAAAACTGGTTAAAATAGGGCCGCCTTTACTATACGTGATACATGCTAATCTTATTATGTACCTAAATGTCTTAGGAGTTACCAAGAATGTCTATGGAGTTACCGCCAAAGTAACTCAGTATACAAGTAACTCAGCAGACATTTGATATATTTTCATCGAAAAAGCACATTACTATTTGATTAAGGTACTTGGCGTGAACTTTAGCCAAAAACACATGTTACGTACTATAAAACAGCTGATTATTATAAGTAAATATTATAACTTACATCGAGAAATCGCGGTCACTCAGCAGACGACACAAAAAGGCACGCACTCCCTCCGGACGTACTTTGCGGACTGGCGGCTCGAAGTCGCTACCAAAACGCCCTGTCGCGCCGTGCCGAGCAAAGGCAAATAGAATTGAAGCTAGTAATGATAAACAGAGCCATCTATGTGTTTGCTGGCGAAATTCTTGAGCGTAACTCAGTATACGAAAGAAAAAGTATTTTACCAGGGGACACAATTTTGAGATTTTTTTTTGTAAAAGTGGTTTGTCTTTTTAAAGTTTTGTATTACACACAATAAACTGTGTTATACCGTCTTTTTCTATAATAAAATTCAACTTAAATGGAGAAGTAGAAGTTCATTTAATAAGAAACTTCACAAGTTGATGTGGACTCTAGACAAGAATATTTTCTATGGTGCGAATATTTCGTATCCTGAGTTACCATAAAAAAATATAGAAATTAAAGATTTTCGAGAACGTGATCAAGTTTTCCGTTGTGCCTAGCAATCTTAGATGCAATTGTGACATCTCATTTGTGTATGTCTATTGTCAATTAGTGCATATTTATAATGAAGTGTCGGGGACAGCAAAGTGTGGGTAAAATAGTTGATTGACCCAATTATGTAAAAGAAAACATAAACATCGGTTATTTTTGGTTTTATAGTCTTTGGGAACTGGTAGTGCCAAAGAAGTAAATTCAATTTAGATTTTTTTTCGATTCTGCAGCTGCCAAATTTTTTATAGGTGAAAACTTTAAGTTTTACATATGCATGGAGCTATTTTTAGCACTGGCTCTCAGTTGAAAAATCGTGATAATTTTGTTTGACACAAAATTACAATATAGTGACATTTTTATTTTCCATTTTAGAGATGTAGAAAATAGTATCAATTAATAAAATAAATGGATTAATTGTATGAAAATCTTAGTTTTATTCATTAATATCACAGCATTTTTATTTAAGTACTTACATATTTACCTCAATCTGATATAAACAACCTTTTACCATAAACAGCTATCATAGCATTTTGTACTTGTTCACATATACTATCATAAACTTTCAACCAGTCACTACTTCCAATTTCTTTGGTCATCCTTCTTAGAAAATTCATTAAAACAAATAGTTTTTCTGTATTCTTATTCACTACCATTTCTTGTAAATATGCCACAGTCATATCAATATCACATTGTAGAGGGGTCTGTCCACTTTCTAGCCATGCCCTTAACAGCTCCCTTACTTGGTCCCAAGGAAGACCCAACAACCCTTTGGGCTTTTCTGTTCTTTGTGGTTCTTCTATATGAATTTCTTTTATCATTGGGTCCTTATATGGCAAGTCTTTTGTGACATTATCTCCCTGAAGGAATTTATTTATTGTAGAAGAGGGCTGTTGAATTTTTTTTGGGGGCCTCCCTTTTCTTTTTCCTGGTGGAGATTTCAAAGCGATGATGGGAGATTTCTTTCTCTGTGTAATAACTTTGGATTTGCTAGTAGTACTAGGTTTCTTCTTAGGTAGTTCTAAAACTTTGGAATCACTCTTAATAGTGACCAGTTCTGATTTTATGTGAGTCTTATCAGTGGCAGGTTTGGACGCCTTTTTAACAGTTTTGTTGTTTAATAAAAACTTATTTATTGCTCCTTTTGAAGGTTTACTGTTGACGGGTTCTAATTTTGTTATCTGAATGCCAATGCCTCTCATTTCTTTAGGATCTATGTTTTGCTTCTTGCATATTGATATTACTTCTTTTGTTATAACTTCGATATCATTTGTAGCATGATTTAATGAAGTTGATTTATTGATGACATTGCAGAAACCATGCCCCATGAATTTTGCAGTTTCTACAGGCGCCTCTTCATTTCTAACCATCAGTTTCAAAGTTACGCATTTCCCTAAAACTTTAAATTGCTGCATTCTTGAGTGAACCTCGGCTGATAATTGTTTCAAAAACTCTAAACATTGATTATTATTTTCAAATCTGATTCCATAATTCACTTCAGCTGAAACTGATTTCCTTATAGTATGGAAATTTAGAGGGTTTGGATCACGACCACGACATTGATCAAATAGTTGAGCCCCACTCTTATTTCCTAATTGACTTTTTAAGGTAGCTAATGTCAAACTTTGTAGTGATCCACAGGTGGCATGACCTAATGATTCCAATTTTTGGGCAGTCTGTCTGCCTACACCCGGTAAATCTCTTAGTTTTATTTCAAAGATAAAATCTTCAATGAGGTCTTCAGTGATGAAGAATTGCCCATCTGGTTTTGCCCGTTTTGTGGCCAATCTGGCTTGTAATCGGTTGCCACCAAATCCAGTAGAACATGGACAGCCAGTTTTACGTTTAATCTCCTCTCTCAGCATGGTTGCAAAACTCTGAACACTGATATTCATATCTGCCAATAGTTCAGTACAATCTACATACATCTCATCACATGATACAGCCTCAATATCTAAAGTATATTGGGCTATAGTATTGTATAAAGTGTATGCAACTTCTTTGTAGCCCTCAAAGTCATAGGGTATTGTTTGTAAATCTGGACATAATCTCAAAGCTGCTCCCATGAACATACCATTTCCTACACCTTTGGCTCGGGCTTCATATGAACAAGAGGCTATTTCACTCATTGAACCATATTTGTCATCCTCACCAGCAATGTTATCAACTCGGCTCTCAAATATAATTTTATCTTCTGGTTTTCCAGTTGCCTTTCCTAGTTTCTTGACTTGCTTCTGTTTGTACAAGCCAAATTCTATATTCCTATCAACACCAGGTCTCTTTGGCCTACCCTGCCCTCCTCTAGAGTGAGTAACAGCTACGGGTTTACCTCTGAGATCAAGTCTATTGCGTAAACCAACTGACACGAAAAAACAATCCATGTCAATGTGCATGATTACTTTATTTTTCTCAAATTTCAACTGGGATAAATGATTGAAGTAATTCATGGTTAAAATTGATTTTTTAAGCTCTGCTCGAGCAGGAAATAAGAAGTTACTATTTTCTCTTAAATCATTTACATACTGTTTGAAGCATGCCCCTAACTGTGAAATGTGATGTAGCCTTGAATTATTGTAAAATTCTGATATGAAGTTAGGATCTGCAGCAGTTTTAGTTACAGAACCCAAATTTTGTTTTGGTTTGTTTGCCAACTTAACTAAATTATTATCATTTGTTATTTCTGATACATTGATGTTAGAAGTAGATGCTCCTGCATCATTTGAAAGTGGATTACGTTCTGTTCTGTTTTCATACTCAGTTTCTGATATAATCTGTTCTACATTATTCTCATGTGCAAGTAAACATATTGTATCATTCTCATTATTAGAAAACTTGATTTCAGTGTCAGAAGAATCATTATTTTTAATAACCATAAAGTTAAGCTGTTTTTGAGTTCTTGAGTTTTTATAGAGCAAGTAGTCTCTGTAGTCTAGCAAGCGATTAGATGATATGCTATCAGTAATCCATTCAGGTTTTACAACTCTTACAAGAGACATATTTTTTACTTTAGTATCAGGTAAATTAGAGGCTATTATAAAATCGTTGCCTCTTTGATAAGTGTGGTAGATTCCTCCATGCTTCGTCATGAGAACTTTTAATTCATCGGCGGAAGGTATCGTAAATCCATTGACGAAAATACTCACCCCGTTGAAAATATCGGATAGGATTTCTTCTTTTCCCGCTTTTACACAAAATTGCTCTTCTAATTTCGCAATCTTAGCTTGCATATATCCACCCCAGGCTTCGAAGCCATTGTCAGGAAATTTTTCGTCCCGGCGCCTCATTTTAGGTTAATCTTTACTAATGAACACAAAACACTTAATTACTTGGATACATTCGATTTTTTTTCCCTCCAATCAGTCAGTCAGTGTTCAGTCATAGAAATGAATGTGTTTGTGTGTGAATTTATACAGCATCATAATGTAGTCTTTGGTGTGAATTGGTGTCTGTGTGTGTCTGTGTGATTCGGATTGTTATGACCATAGTGAAAGAATGACAGTCAAGTCAATGACAGATTTGTCATATGATGACAGACTAATAAAATAATTGTTAACTGCACAGATATTTTTCTATAGCAACACCGCCACAGTTATAGTGATGTGACTTTAGTAATAAAAAAAACCGGTATTATTTTATTAACAATCTATGGCCATTAATTAATGACATTACTCAGTAAATAATAGTTTACTCCGGGCTGTCAATTCCATCGGGTCGTACCACAGCCCGCACGGTTGTCGTACGGATTACTTATTTTGCCGCGAAAATGTTGCGGGTCTTTATCATTTTTAACGCACTTTGCGTATTTTTTGTGGCCAGTTTGAGCATTGTTAATCCCGGACCGGCATTCCCACCGACGAAAGGGGAAGTGTGGCCAAAACCTCAACAGCAAACAAAAGAACAGACTTATTTTAAACTATCACCCTCTGTTTTTAAGTTTACGGTAAGTGAAAAAATAAACCTTTAATCCTACCTAAAAATCCATGGCCAGACTAAATCTATCCATTATACATCTAGGATGGTACTGCTCCTGATACCGTTTTCTTTTGTTGAAAGTATCGATTTTTTTTATCGCACCCTGGTTGAAGTTCACTGGACTTTTTAAATGATTTAATCCTACGTACCTAATAGATTAGAACTTTTGACCAGCAAAATAACGGTCAAATGTTAGTTTACCTATGTGTTTCTAAACACGTTTGATAATTAAGATGAAACAAGCAGTCTTGGACAAAAAAAATCGCAAAAAATAAAAAAATATCCACAGACTTATCTACCATAATGTTGTTAATGTCATTAGATCAAAGACTACAATATGATGCTGCATTAGATGCATTTTGTATGTACCTATGCCAAAGACTACAATATAAACCTATGCTCTCATCAAAAAGGTCGCGAATGTCGCGATGCATTGTGTACCTTTTTCTTTTTATAAGTACCTACATGACATCCGCTAGCCGCAATCTCCAATCAAAAAGTACTTGCATTTTGTACCTATGCCAAAGACTACAATATAAACCTATGCTCTCATCAAAAAGGTCGCGAATGTCGCGATGCATTGTGTACCTTTTTCTTTTTATAAGTACCTACATGACATCCGCTAGCCGCAATCTCCAATCAAAAAGTACTCTCACACATCATATTGTAGTCTTTGCTCTCACATAAGAAGAGAAGTTACCTGAGCAAGTACTAGTAGTTAGTGAGTACCTACTCTGAGCTAATATCCCATGTACAGCATCTGTGCGCTGTGCATCCCCTATTTAAATTATTGTACTCTGTC
The DNA here is from genome assembly GCA_963082905.1 of Oligia fasciuncula. Classification (NCBI taxonomy): domain Eukaryota; kingdom Metazoa; phylum Arthropoda; class Insecta; order Lepidoptera; family Noctuidae; genus Oligia; species Oligia fasciuncula. The sequence continues at coordinate 14,651,011 of OY720398.1, forward strand.
TGTGCATAGGCGTGGAAAAGACATTCTACAATATAATAAAGGGGTGGAGAACAAAGATATAAATCGTCCTGCGAATCGAAAACGCGTTGTCAACGCGAGACCGACAAGTACGCAACGCATTCCTACCATACTAACTTGTGGTTTTCAAGCCTCAGTTGTTGAGTAAAGGCAGTAGGAGTTACGAGTTTACGAGTCGTCGGTATGGTGTGTCTGTATGGACTGTATGCGCTTAGATAAGTACTGCTGATACAAAGAACGGTGACAAACTCTGTAGCGACTTTGCGATTAAATAATTTGAGTAGTAAGGATAGATACAAAAACGTTTTCTTGTTTAAGTACAAATATTATATCACTTCATTAGAAACCTCTTCCGCCAGAAAACAAACAGCTGATAACAGCAGGGTAATTGCGTAACACACTATCGGTAGCAATAGTTTTCATTTTGACAGTTGAACAACATTCATTGCGTTATTTACGTTGTTGAGCAGATACATTTTTCGAACTTAAGAGCAATGGACATAGGAGAACATAGGAGCAATAGATTAACAAAATTTCCTTAAAAATGATACAAATTGAGAGTAATATCGTGTGTTACGCAATTAAGGTGCAGGTCACATTCATAAACATTATTTAAAATACCTACGCTATCCCACAACAGAGAAAACGGCTTATTCCGTTTATTCACCCTAAAAAATCCACCCTAAGGATACGCGGAAATGCATGTCCACCCTAGGCCTAGTTGGATAAACGAAAATAGGCTTAGGGTGGATTCTCGGACATGCGTTTCCGAGTAGGGTGGGTCCTTAGGGTGGATAAACGGAATAAGCCGAGAAAACGACGACTTATAGCCCGACCGCTTAACTGAGACGTTGCCTGGGGTAGCGCGCCTGCGCGCGGTGCGGGAGCGGGACTGGTGGATGACGTGATGCGAGAGCTCAGTGATTCGTCAACTTGTGACAACTCTCACCCCTCCCGCACCGCGCAGCTCAGGCAACGTCTCAGTTAAGCGGTCGGTCTATAGTTGCATAATGATATCGCTTAACATAACATCACGCCTGTATTCTCAGAAGGGTTAGACAGTAGGTACTCACTTTTCGTCCCATGTAGTAGGGGGCGAGCCTATATGTATATTGCCACCAACCGGGCACAAATCCAGACTAAATAACATTCAAATATTATGAACACCAACCGCATATAGGTTAACATTCAACCTTGGCTTACAATAATAGTAGGAGTTTAGATTAGGTCAACATTATTATCCAAGAAGGAAAATATTTTACCAACCACAGTAAATACATTTTCAGTAAGTAGGTATATGGCAATTCTAACACCATTAACTAAGCCCCTATATTTCAACAGGAAAAAGGAAAATCATGCGACTTATTAAAAAATGCCATAGATCGGTACACTGCCGTGCTAAGAAACACCCACCATATAGCATCGAGATATTCGAAGAAGGTGGGGAAGCATGTGGAGACTCGGTCTGTGGATACCAGCCCTGACTTCAAGGGTACGCTGGAGGAACTGAACATAGACCTGAGTAGACAATGTGAGGCCTACCCACATCTGGATATGGATGAGAAATGTAGGTGTTATAGTGATTTCCATTGCTTTGCGACAGATTTCGTCTTTTTGATAACTGTAAATAAGAGAGACTTATCGAAGTTGGCCAATTAGAACCTATCTTTCGTTCTTTCGTCTTTCGTTTGTTCGCTCTCAAGCGCGGCGCGTGCACAGAATATATGTTGCATGACTCTCTCGATACACAATTAAAATAATTTACTGCTTGCTTACAACATTGTTATGACACTAACTGTCATTCACGAAATCGAAGATAAAGATGTATAAACTTATGATGTAGGTAGTTAGGTACCGCCTAGTTCCCATGGGATTTAGCAGAAACTACAGAACGCTCTCTGGGCTCCTTATGTCCTTCGCCTCCCGGCCTTTCCAGTCACATCTGCCTTGTAAATACCTTTTGTTAGTCGCCTTTCATTTATCCCCTCAAACCACCTATGCATACTTTTGTCGCTACATCTTTTAGACCGCTCCGTTGCATTACCACATCAGTCCTCAGCCTATCATTCATAGTCACATCACACATGCTTCACAATGAACACATTTCCACAGCATTTACTCTACTTTCATGCTTCTTTTGCCACACTCAACTTGTACACTTCCTTACATACGGGTGCACCAGCACACCATTGTGAACAGCCAGTCCAGCCTTTTTGAACATCAACTAGTTCAGTCTTTCTCAAAGTGGGCGATAACGCCCCCTTGTGGCCGCTGGCAAAGTTGGAGGTTGTTGAAGTGGTATAAGGGGGTCGCTGATTTGTAAATTCGTCTACTTAATATTTTAAAATTCACTAAAATTAAAACCTACCTACTACATAACATCGATATTTTGATCATATTTCTGCCCTGTTTGTGTGCATGATTGTATAAAAATATTTAACATCGCTTTCGTAGGATAGCCCGTGAGCATTCAAGTTTTAAAAAGTTTTTGTTAAATAACGCGATTTGTGCAATCGGCTGGTTCATCGATACTTGTTCTTACTTGCTCAGTACACGATTGAGCGTCGAATGAGATAAACGAGTTATGTGCAATGTTTGTCATAATCCTGTCGGTAGTGCTTGCTGTAGGTATTTCAATCATAAATAAAAGCACGTAATATTTCTTTTATTTACATTAACGGTTTATTGGAGTAAAACTATTCAGACCTAAAAAAGTCCTAAAACCGAGGCCGATTCCGATTCGAGGCAAGATTCTAAAAAAAAAACAAAAATCTAATCTATCCTGCGCAGGGTGCGTCATTATCGAGCTTGCTTCACTCGCTCGTGCATCCTACTCTATCTTAATTCTTAAAAGTCTCATTATATAAATCGACACAGTTAGACCCCTTTCTCTATGCATGGACAAATTATCGAGCTAGCTCGCTCTTGCATCGTATTCTTCATTATTAAGCTTTTTTGCATAAGTCGACAAAGATAGTACTTGTATGAATGTACAAACGATAACCTAACATATCCAAAGTGAAGTGCAAAAATGATCGAGCTCGATTCGTGGAACTGAATATAATCTTGCCGGCGCCCATGTACAAGTTGAACAGGCACAGTGACGCTACACAATCTCACCACTGGATTAATACAATCCCCCCATTAAAAGCAGCAGCGATTTCAGTGCGAAGACCAATCTTTTCTCGATATAAACAAAAACATTACAGCCCAATGCCATCAAACCGAACCTATCTATATTCTAAAAAATATTATTGATAAAGCTCCCATATAATACAGATAATATTATTTTCCAGATAGCCTTAATGTTTCTGCAGTTTCGACACTCAGCAGTGACTCGATATGGGGCATTCTGAGGGGTATGGAGACTTTCGTGCAATTGTTCTATTTTTCTAATGGATATAAAGTAAGATATTATTGTTCTTATGTATATATTTTTTTTAAATCGCTAAATAATCAGCATAACAAAGAAATTGCTACTAGTAATGATGAACTACATCTACTGGTTACAGGACGTGCTCATCAACACGACGCAAATCGTGGACTTCCCAAGATACACGTATCGTGGACTCCTTATCGACACATCGCGACATTACATCACCGTGGCGAACATTCTCAAAACATTGGACGCCATGGAAATGAACAAGATGAACGTTCTGCACTGGCACATAGTGGACGACCAGAGCTTCCCTTATCAGAGCGAGAAATTCCCGCAGTTAAGGTATTACTTATTTAAATAAAACCTGACTACTGCAAAATCACGCCATAATATTTTTTTTAGTTCATGACTATGTCCTCTAGAAGGCGCCATATTCATATTTAATGTGACGTTACATAGCTTTTAACTAGATACCGGATTATATGCACTTGCATATTCGCATATGCATTTGCATATTTTAGCCATTCTCAGTGGTAAAAGCATATTTCACCTAAGATCTAGTTATGATGCATAATTATCGGTACATTTACAATATTTTTTTATCAAATTGATAGTTTCATTAATGGGACGGCAGAACTTTTGCCAGAAACTCTAAGTTCAAATTCTGCCCAGTTACCTCAGTGGATGTGGAGCGAACCTTTTCCACTTACAAAAATATTCTAAATGATCGTAGACACAATCTTAACATTGAAAATTTAGAAAAATATTTGATTGCTTACGTTTACAATAATTTTAATGTCATATAATATTACTGTACCTATTAGATATCGCCTATCAAAAAAGAATTTAGGTACTTATTGTATGCTGATTTTGAAAAAATAAAAATACTTACTTTTCTATTTTTTTTTTTGGGGATTCCTAAAATTTATCATTTAATTTCGCATATTCTGCCAATTTTCGTGCATATTTCAAGCATTTTTCATGCATATTTGCATGCATATAACAAGCTTTTTACGACGCTTCCAACGACACCTCATTCGTCAAATTATGATAAGCTGCGGTGCTATTCTGTAAAAATCTCACCCTGAAAACTTCACAATGAATGAATGATCACAAAACTCTTTCTTTCCAGTGAACAAGGCGCATACGATCCCTCAATGATCTACACAAAAACGAACATTAACCAGATTGTTACGTATGCGAGAGACAGAGGAATCAGAGTTCTTCCAGAATTTGATGTTCCGGGTAAGTCCGATCAGAATAAAGACATCATCTGCGTAGCCTTTTCCCAAGTATGTTGGGGTCAGCTTCCAGTTTAGGTACCCTACATGCAGCATATCCGGATGCAGCTGAATACCAGTATTTTACATGAAGCGACTGCCTATCGGATCTCCACTAAACCCGCACTTGGAAAGCCCGAAAGCGTGTTGGTAATTAACGCTAGTTTCTACCTACTGAATAATTGTTGCCTACAGTTCCTGCCTGTTCAACTTGTACAGACGCCAGCACATCACGCTACCCGAAATTGTCAAATTTTCCCAATCAACTTTGAAACTTTATGCTTTAACGATAAAGTTGAAAATCTATTAAAGCAATTTGACAGATTGTAGTAGCTTGATGTGCTGGCGTCTGTACAACATCGTCCCTTTTAGTAAAATCAAATAATAACAGTATTATTATCAGTAAATGACACTTGACATAGTACATAATGTCCTCTCAAGTTGACCTTAGATAAATGTGATGTGATAATTGCCACTTATTTGCCGAGCCTCGATTTTATCGTAAAATATAAGCAATCAAGTAAGTACTTACTTAGATATGTTAACTTGTTTTGAATGCGTTAACAATATCGCAGCTGCATGAACCAAAGGATTAATTACTTACCATCCTATACTCTAATATTATCGCGTATCATAGGAAATTCTTACGCTTGAGAAAAAAAAAACAATAAAACATTATCTTTTAATAGGACACACAAGATCGTGGGGCGTCGCATACCCAGGGATTCTGACAAAATGCTATAAGTTTGGCCAAATTATAGGCTTAGGACCAATGGACCCGACAACCAATGTTACGTACAAACTGATCGGCGACTTGTTCCGTGAAGTCCAGGAGCGGTTCCCTGATAAATACTTCCATCTCGGAGGTGACGAAGTTGCTATGGACTGCTGGTGAGTTTCTATTAATTAACTAAAGGGTAGCACTAAACATCGACGCACAACCTGTTGTCATGGACTCGGTACAAGATTATGAACCGATATGGAACAGATTTTTTTTTTAAATAACTATAAACTAAAACATAAATTTAAAATAAATTGCATCGTTCCCCAAAGCCAGTATTATTATGGCCATTAATTTATTAAGTTACTATTAAATTGTGTTCCTATTAAAACTGAATAAATCTAATACGGTATATCACCGTTTCCAGGGCATCAAACCCTGAGATTCTAGAATTCATGAGTCAGCACAATATGAGTAGGACCAGCGAACTGCACGCGTACTTCATGACAAATGTCCTTCCGCTGCTGGGACAAAAATCCAAGCCTATAGTCTGGCAGGTATGTTACCCCACACGCATTTTTTTATTATCTCCTCTTCCAAACCTCTTGCCCGAATCCCAATGATTTTGGATTTGATACAGCGCGTCTTTTTCTCCCATAATTTCTATCAGCCGACATCTCATTATTTCACTTCCTTTTTATCCATATCATCTGACATAACACAGTACAATCCATCCGTTTTTTATTTGGTCTGCCACTTTTTTGCGACCATCCACAATCCACATTAAATTTTTCTCCCTCCATAAAAACAAAAATCAAATTCTCCGAAATGTTTCAGGAAGTTTTCGATGAAGGTGTAGAACTGCCCAGCGATGCAATCGTGCAAGTTTGGAAAACCGTCGGTGCTGAGGACATGATTCGCGTAAGTTAAAAATTACTCCTAATAGAAGGCGACGGACGTTTCTCATAATGGGCAAACAAAACATGGAAACCACGAACGACCAGCTGCTGCTCGACAATCTTTTAGTTTTACAGTCTACGCACACAAAATAACAACGTCACATTATAAATAACAGAAACATCTACAACAGGACACCAACATTCATCTCTAAACACGCCATCACCACACGTTTTGTTTATAGTAGGCTAAGTCGTAATGGTTGCCCAGGTCTTGTCTGCTGGTTACAGAGTAATTGACTCCGCTCCCTGGTACTTAGACGAACATCAAACTGGCGAAGACTAGAGTCATTTCTACAGGATCGATCCCCGGCATTCGTTAGATGATAATTTTAACTTCTAAGACGATGTTTTGGGCGGTGAAGCTTGCATGTGGGGTGAAATAGTCGATGACATAAATTTTATTTCCCGGTAAGTGCTCCTCATTTGTTCTACGATGGTATCCTCTACGCATGACTTTGCGATGACCGACAGTGACGACGTCCTTTTTAGGGTTCCATAGTTCTGACAAGGAACCTTATAGTTTCGTCATGTCCGTCTGTCTGTCTGTCTGTCAGAGGTTTTCCTAAGATACCGTTATGCGTTAGTACTAGAAAGCTGTAATTTTGTAGGAGTGTGTATATCAATTACGCCGACAAAGTGGTAAAATAAAATTTGGAAAATATTTTTTTAAGATAGCTCCCCTACATGTGAATTGGGGATGAATATTTTTTTCGTCGTCTACCCTCGTACCATCGTGTGGGGTATCATAGATAACATTTTCAAAATGTCTTATTTAAAAAAAGATAACTGGAAATCTCTGTTTCTATGGACAATTTAAAATCGGTATATTCTGGCTGTAAAACTATTTTTCGAAAATGTTCTTAAGTAACTTTTTAGACCTATTTCGAAAAACAAGGGCTTGAAAGTTTGTATGAAATGCCGCGTACGTCGTAAACGCTCTTAAGACTTAAGAGAGCTGGGCAGGGCTTTCTGGCACCATTGCCTTCAGGCAGTTGTTGATTGAGTGATGTTTAATTGATTTTAGGGTATGGCCTTGTGCTAGTGCTTTAGCTGACGTAGGTACAGAAAGCGTCACTATCTCCTAACCCCTCAAGTTTTAAAATGTTACACTGCTACAACATTGAATTCCTTACGAATAATCTAAAGAATACTTCAAAAAGAGTCCATTGTGTTGACTCGGATTCGAACCATCGCATCACCGAACGTCGTCATACTCATACCGGCAGTTTGACGAACTAGCCAGCGAGCCCATATGAATTGCGATGAAATTGTTATCTACTATCGGCTGAGTCATTATATCTTTAGGTCCCTGTCTAATCGAAAGATGTTATAATTTGAGGGTATCCATTAATTTTACTTACTTACGTTGTCTTTATAAAATTAATCCATACCTTCAAGTTAGAACTTTGTATACGTTCACTTAAAACGGCGAAGAGTAAACGACTACTATTTATCAATTATTTTTTTTAATGATTTCTGATTTTATGAGAACTAAAATAGTTGTTCTGTTTGTTGTAAAATAAGATCATAGTTTTGTTAAATAATAGCAATAATAAATATTAATAAATGATTAATAAAGTATTTTATTTTTCTTGATTTTTTAATTCTTTATAAATAATTACTACTTAAAACAAAATAGAAAAATATATCAAAATAATATAATGAACAATAAGCACATTTCGTGCCTATATAGGATTTGAACTTCCAATCTTATGCACGGTAAGCGGTCTTGAAACCTCCAGTCTATTTAGACGATGAATAAGTTGTCGTAAATGTTAACCCTATTATTGTTGCTTGTCGTCGCAAAAGTATTGTTTTATTGAAAAAAACAATAATAAAAACAGAACTAAAAAAAAAATACTTACTTAAACTTATTTATTCACTAAAACAATACATTATTTAAAATAAAATGTTTTTGCAAAATACAAAAACCAACTTGGGCCTATCACGGATTTGAACGCACATGTCTTTTGGTGGGGTAACTACTTAATGCAGCTGTGTGTACTATGGAGCGCCATGGACCCTCAGTTTTGGTTCACTTATCGCACCGAAATCACCTATCGTCTTGAAGAGCATACATGCCGCATGAACAAACGCGGCATCCAGGCGCAACCACCTTCTGGAGCAGGATTTTGCATCGGAGGAGTCTGATTTGACATACAATTTTGATTTTACATTGATTTGTTATGAACTGTTTACTTTCATGACATTATTAAGTTATAGTATTAAAATATGTAACGGTTAGAACTGTTGTTTCTATGCATTCGTTACCTTAAATGTGGCTTTTTATTTCCATTTTTTTGACTCGGTCTCCTCTACATTGCTCTCGACAGACTAGTCTTTGGGTTCTTGAATTTGTCAATCACTTTGAACAGGAACTTGCAAGCGTTCTGAGATTGTTAACGACGACATCTGCGTGCACTTGCTCAATACTGTATGCCAATTTTGTCATAGACATTATGGTTGGAAATATTATTGGTGAAGTTCTACTAGTGTGTTTGTCTTTTCCTTTCTTCCTATTGGTATCCTTCAAATACTTTAAAAATAACATGGAAATTTTGTTAATATTTAAAACCCTATTCATAACATGGTTTTCATTTCGTATTGTGTTTTGTTCATTGTTACAAAAACCCCATTTTGTTACTCTACTAAATAATTAATTTCGATGTTCACAGGTTTTGGAGGGCAATCACAAAGTTATCTACTCTGCGTCATGGTATTTGGACTATCTAGCAAACGGTGGTGACTGGAACAAGTTCTACTCGGTGGATCCTCGTCAGATGATACCGAGACATTACAAAGAGTTGAACCTGAACAACATTCTGGGAGGCGAGGCTTGCATGTGGGGAGAGTCAGTCGATGATAGGAATTTGATAAGCAGGTACGTTAATTCTAATTGCATGACACAGGTTGGGGCAAAGGGCCATCACTGTTGGGCAGTTTGTTGCGCTAGTTTTTGGAAACTTTCTTGTTATTTTGACGTTTTGCCGTTCAAATGTGCTGTTTCCCAGACTAATTTTTAAATGAAATCATTCTTGATTTTGTTTGTTAAAAATCCCGGAAGTCGTGATATTAATCTGGTGTCGCGTGTAAATGTACTCATAACTAGTGATTTGGTTGCGGTTTCCAGATACTTCATGTGAATTACTGATATCCAGCTACGTATTTCGGAAAGAATTTGAAATGGCTAGAATTATCATTCCAATAATAATGTTAGAAGATATAAATCTCTTCTTAATTAATGTAAGACAGTTCAATTGGTTGCAGGGTATGGCCTCGTACTAGCGCAGTGGCTGAAAAACTCTGGAGTGCCGAACAACCTCGTTTTCACTTCTACAGACATGTTTCGAACGAAGTCAACCGTCGTCTGGAAGAGCACGCGTGTCGAATGAACCGCCGTGGCGTACACGCACAACCTCCTAATGGACCCGGATTTTGTGTCGGAGGAATCTAAATAATTATATTATTATTTTGTTACATAATGTGTACAGCGATTTAAGATTAGTTTACTTTCTCAGGAATTTAAATTTTAAAATATTTCTTAATTTAATCTGCGTTTTATTTTATACCTTTGTTTAATGTAAGATCTATTATACACAGTCAAATTAAATTAGCTAGTGAAACTCCGCAGACGTGATGGGTATCGTACAAAATAAAATAAATAATAATATTTTTATAAACATATTCCGAGAATTACTGATGATGATCGCCTGACACTTATTAGGGTTTACTACTACCTACCCCAAATCTATCACCAGGTTTTTATGACTATCAAGTCCCTATATAATTTGTCGATAGCTTCAGGATTTCTTCAACCCTCCCTTGACAGTACAATTGCAAGTCATCTGCATAGTACGTACACTGAAGTTCGGAAGTTGTAAGATTAATAAAAATTTAAAACAGAAGAGGAGAAAGAATACCGCCTTGAGGAACGCCAGTTTCCAAATCACACCAACACCATGAAGAATCCCCAACATGAACGGACCGCTGACGTTTCTGAAGCTAAGAGGAAAACCATTACAGTGCTTCGGGGAGACCATAACATAGAACAATGACAGCTGGCTAAAAGCAGGACGTCGTGAGTTCGTGACTGACTGTATTAAAGGCATTCAAGAAATTGACCAACACTATTGCAGTAACTTTGATGTCTTCCAGTCCTACCCTTATATCGCAGCCCCGGATCTAGGGGAGGGTCTAGCCGGGGCCCGTGCCCCGGGTGCCAACTTCAGGGGGCGGCAAACGCAAACCGCAACTTGGCGATAAATGAGCGCAACACTTTATAGAGGTATGAGGAACAGGGTGTAAAGTTCACTCAACCTCCATAGAAAAGGGAGGATCATCCGACCAGACGGGTGTTATGTCTGGCGGACAACTGTCGGGCCGTTGTATCTATGCTAATTGGCACGGCAAGGCACGGTTGGCGCAGTGGTTAAGCGATTGACTGCTGCGCTGCGTGTCGCGGGTTCGATTCCCGCACGGAACAAATATTTGTATGACCTACAAGTAGTTGTTCCGGGTCTGGCTGTTTGTGTATGTGAGTTTAAATGTTTGTAAACGCACCCACGATACAGGAGAAATTCCTAGTGTGGGGCAACGTTATTTAAAAAGAAAAAAAAAAAAAATTGCGCGGTAAACTCTGCTTGCGCGATGCAGGATTTGTGTGACGTCAGTATGACGCGTTGTTGATGTGGCGTTGTAGATACCGCTACATCACTCCCCCCGGAGACCGGAGGTCGATAGTGGGCTGAGTCTTGTATCTTGCGATGCTTGCCAGGCCAGCTGAGGTTCCAGTGAGTCGGAACCGGTTGCCGCATAGTTCACGGTGAGTCGGAACTGTCTGCGGAGATGTCCCCAGTGAGTCGGGGTGGCGCTGCGTTATGCTCCAGTGCGTCGGATGTGGTACAGGCTGAGGCTGACTGCTGGCGTCGACCAGGAGAGCGTATTTCAAGGGCTCTACTGCTTGTGGGCCGGCCGAAAGTGCAGTGTGCTGTGCCGAGGTTGCTGATGAGGCTGAGGGTGATGACCAGGAATGCGCGGTCGCTGCATGCTGGTGGTCAGGATACCCGTTGAAGCCGTGGAAGCTGGCTGGCTGGGTGACTCTCCGCTCTAAAGCTTGCGGGAGTGATGATGATGACGTCACGCTGTAGTATTTGCACGAAGGCTGCGCTGACATCACGTCGGGGTCACCAGTATAGAGGTACGAGGAACAGGGTGTAAAGTTCACTCAACCTCCATAGAAAAGGGAGGATCATCCGACCAGACGGGTGTTATGTCTGGCGGGCAACTGCCCAATGATTCATGTCGGGCCGTTGTATCTATGCTAATTGCGCGGTAAACTCTGCTTGCGCGATGTAGGACTTGCGTGACGTAGTATGACGCGTTGTTCGCATGTGGCGTTGTAGATACCGCTACAACTTATTATCTTTCTCTTCGGGTGGCGCACTGAGGTGTCGCAGTTGAATTCTTCCAGGAACTCTCCATTTTTAAAGCACATGCTCCACTTTTATTTGACGATATAAAAAAGGCTAGTTAGATTAGATGCCGCATTGGAACCGGAGGCGTATGAGCGCCTCTGTGGTCAAAATTTGAGAAAAAAGTCCTTTATTTTCTTATTTTTTAAATATTACTTCGCGTGACGGGGGCGCCGGCCGTCCCGCCTTTTCCAACGTCTGCGTGCTAAGGCTGAGACGGTTTCCCATTGACATAAATCATTGCGGTTTCCATATTTTTTTTGCCACAGCGCTGGCGCCCCTGTTGGATTGGAGCATTATCGATCGATATAATGTGACTAATATGTTGCTGGTAAAATATTCGAGCTTGCTTCGCTCGCTCCTGCAGCCTAACCACTCTTAGGTCATAAAACTTCTCTTTATAAGTCGATTAATAAGTAGATAAAAAATCTAACTTATCTGAGGCGGAGTGCTAAAATTTTTTCGCGCTCGCTTCGGTCGCTTTAGTTTCACTGCCTTGTCATGATTTTCGAAAGCCTCGAAAGAACTCGATAGGTAGACTCAATGATATTATAAGTAACAATTTTATACTTATAATATCATTGGCTATACTAATAAATAATAAACCTTATTACAAAACGAGATCTAACTTTAGTTCTAGCTTATACCTTTGAACCAGTATAGTAGTGTAGTATTTCGATTCGATAGATCCTTGAGAACTATAACGAATATTTTGTTTTTTTTGGTTTCAACAAATTTTTCTTTTTATCTGAAATAGTGCGTTACAAAATACATAGAATTCTAGTCGATTTAAGCTTTTATTTTAATAATAACGATAAAATTTTAACATGGTAACCCTAATTTATACGTCAAATTTTCAAAACAAAACGATGTGAACAGAACTGCAAAACTTCTAACTATTTCGAATTCGAAGTTCCAGTACTTCCAGCAGTTCCACTACTTCCACTAAGTTCCACTTTGACTGACTTTGACCCATAGAGTAAAGTAATATATTGCTTTGACCTCTTAATTGTTGGTATTTGTCGAGTTGATGTTGAACTTTGTTTGCATTGAAAGAAAATGTCCATGATCGAAGAAGAAGTCGTAGTTGCACCGTGGGTTGGTCCAACAAGCTGCAAAAATACGTTATCAGTGATAGTTCTCTCATCCACTGTTGACATTATTGAAAAAATATCAGAAGCCCTCATAGAAGTTCACAACAAAGGGAATTTCTGCTGGAAACTAACTGTATTACGATCGTTTCATCTGGAAGAAATCGTTAAACAGTCTGATCTGACCGGAAAGATCGGTATCGACTTCGTTATTTTAGCTATCGACACAAGTAGAATATTTTGTTTGGAATGGGCGAAGAAAGTGTTAGTGCAAGTGCATTCGGATTTAAAACTTCGTCGTGTGGTGCTTGTGAATGCTGGTGGACTACCTGTGAACGCTATGGCGATCAGTGCTAGTGATCTGATAAACTTCCAAAATGAAATGAAGCTAGACATTATTACTGCGAATGTGTTTGATGCAGACAATGCTACATTCTTGGCTCGCAGGTTACTCAAGTACGTTCAAGTGTCTGTTGGTGTTAAGACTGGAATCCCCAATCTAAATGTATGATTCCATTAAATTATGTAATTTTAAGAATGTTTTGAGTTAGCCTGACCACCAATTTTAAAAATCCAAGTCTTAGCCTTTGGTTCATGGTACTGGTTACTTACCTTAAAACTCTTACTTAGTTGTATAAAATAATCATCATCATCTATAAAACCAACTCTAACTGTGGGACCACTCATGAAAGCTAATTTAAAAAAAAAACTGCTGCTCCATACATTTTGTTGAACTAAGTGAACAAAATATGTTATTTCGCAATTTAGTTTTGTCTCAAAGTAAAAATATTATGAGTACCATGGCCCTGTGTGAGGTTCAGGGTAAACAAAAATTAGGGTTGATTTGTCAACAAAATCATATCACCATGCGCCAGTCACAATAATTATCATGTTGACACTCTTGTACATATCACTATGTTATAATTTTTATTTGGTTAGACACACTAGCAGCTAATGTGTGCATATCGTATAGCTTGGAGATATTTAGTCTGTCCAGTTGATTCTTGAATCAGTTCAGTGTGGGAGCTGTCACAACATTTTTCGGGAGCCTATTCCATGCTGTTACAACTCGGTATTATAAGAATTGCTTCAAGGGCTCTTTATTGTGTTCTGTATCTTGTGTCGCTGACTCTGGCAGAGCCACCATCAGGGATTTTAATTTTGATAATGCAAAAAATGAGTCACCAATTAGTCGGAATCCATCGCCAAATATCAGAATTTGTCAGTCACCGGTTCAAAAGATATAAGGGTTCATAGGTGGCAGAGTCTCCCCAGCAGGGCCACATTTATATCTCAAAACCTAGGGCACCTAGCGAAGACGTGTTTTCTCCCATAATTTGTCGCAACTAGCAGTGGCGACAAACGTCTTTTATTATGTTATCAAAATTAAAATCCCCGATGGTGGCCCTGCCAGTCAGTGACACCCTATATTCATACCGGCCATATTGTAGTATTATTGTATGCTCTACACATCCGTGTAGATTTTAACTGCCAGTTTCTTCATCAACAACTAATGTGTCAAAGTATAGACTTTTACTTGACCTTTACTGATACTTTGGCAAATGTGTTTCTTCATGCAAGTAACAGCTAAAATATTGAAGAAACAAATTTAACTGTTACTGTGACATTTGTGATGTTACTTTGGCTGTTACTATTGATGAAGAAACTGGCCTTAAGTCAGGGAAAGGATACTATCCTAATGAACATGTTTAGGAAAACTGTGTTTCATGCAGAATTAATTATGTGCTCTTTAAAGAGAGCAATTGAGTGGATGTCTGTGTTGATGTAAGATATTGAATGAATAAAACATATTTTACACATTTTGAATCATTTATTATACTTTGATTGTACTACAAAATAATAGGAAGTTCTCTACAGTTACAATTATATTATATATTACATAAATAATAAAACAATTACAGCAGTCCTCACTTGTGTAGCAACCTCACAATATTCATGTAGCAACACTATTGCTAGGTAGTTGTATAAAAACAAAAATAAACTATAGGGCTGTGTGGTGATAATGGATATAACATGACCTTATAACTAACTGAAATACTGCTCATTTATTAACATAACTGTTTTATAATTATAAATAACATTTTAAGCTTAGAAAAATCTGTAAAATAATCCAAAATTATAATAAAACAATGAGAATTTCTCATAAAAAAAAATGTCAAGCTCACAAATTCAAAATGCAGTACAATTTCCATGTTACACTAATGTATTCTAAAATATATCGCTATAGATTGTTGCATCTAACATTAAAGTCACTGGTGACTTGTTTAAATAAAACGTATACAAAAATTTAATATTAGGCAATATCACAACTAAACCGCCTGTTTGATGACAGGCAAATAAATACAGTCACATAAACATCACTTTAATAATCCCACAGTGATGTGCAAGGATCAGTAAATAAAATACAGTGTAAACTCTATATAGCGAAATTGAAGGGACTGGGTATTTTATTGTGCTAAAGTTTTCGTTAAACGGAGAGTAAAAGAAATGCACAAAGCCTTACTTTTACTGGCCATGTTTACAGTTCAAAAACTTGAAAGCAACTAAGAATAAGATACACAACCCATAGCAATAAGGCGATAGTAGGAAGTAAAGTAAGTAAACACGTGCTAGGAAATTACGACAAACAAATGAACACATTTACGACCCTTATGATTTTGTTTAAACGGTTCATATAATTTGTATTGTTTCGCTATTGAGAGTGGTTACTACGCTATAGTGTTCCAATATAAGGGTAACAATGTAAACCTAATAAATTTTAGCAATTTCTACATTTTAAGGAGTTTGTCGTTAAATATAAGTTTGCTATAAAGAATTTACACTGTAATTATTGCAAATAAAAAGACAGTCATACTGCACTATAATTACAATGTGAGTACACAGTTTTGGATAAAAGAATTGCTAAGGCCCAAATTAAAAATTGACACTTCACTAATATTAAATAATATTTTGTGAGTGATTTGAAAACTTATAAACATAGTTCTAATTCACATAATTGTAATATGGAATATTTTCATACAATCATGAGGCTATGATGTATTTAGATTAGAAACAAAAACATTTATTTGAGGCCGAATATGGGACTAATAACTATGATAAAACCTGCTTACAAATCATTTTCTAGTCTTCATTCTAGAACAATTTGTATCAACTTAAATTATACTTAATAATCATTATGGGAATAAAATATATTTTAAACAGATCGGGTTTAAAAATTGAAATTGCCACCATATATAAATATGTGATAACTTCACGAAAATAACATCTCTCTAATTTTAAAATTGAACATCAATGTTACTAATGGTTTATGTGCCGAGTTCATAATCATGTATTCCAGTTTCTAATTCAACAATCAAAAATATTGATTAAATATACATAAACCAATGAATAACATTAATTTTAGTTTAGATTGGTGTTGCAGTAACTATACATAGAGTAATATATTATCACTATATTGCAACATAGTGGGTGCTTGTCACAGATTAGCGAACAAATGAAGTGCATTTCAAACAGCACCCTAATTGCGTAACACAGTATCAATCACAATCTGAATCATTTTGAAGGATATTGCTAATCCAATGATGCATATTATGTTGAACATCTGCTCAACAACATAAATAACGCAATGAATGTTATTGAACTGTCAAAATGAAAGCCATTGCTACTGTGAGTGTGTTACGAATTCACCCCGCTGAATAATGATTTTGGTATAGTCACATTTCCTGTCAAATTTATAATGTTGTGTCAGTTACAGATAGGAATGTGTTTTAGCACTCCGTTTACTCACTATTCCTATTAGGTGTGGTCATACAGTTCCGTGAGCATGTCGCGGTCACTACTATGTTAGACACACAGAAGTTTTCTAACTACCAACACATAACTTATCACTAATTTCCTGTACTGAGAGATATAGTTAAAATTTATCCAGCTGACACCTGAAGCATCCTATGATAGCATCCATACAATCACATTCTGTATTTCCTTACACTAACTTGGATAGTTATAAATTATGTGGAATGGTTAATTCTTCCACACAGCCTGTGCGCATTCTAGACTGTTTCGATTGGCTGGCAATACTTCTGCGCCAATTTCGACGCAAAGGCAGAATATTTCCTTGCAGCCTGTGTGCACTAGCTACTGTTTCAGTTGCTTAATGAAATGAAGTTGTCATGTTTTTATATTTGGAATGAATAGATTAATGGATGATCAATGAACAAGTATCAAGAACGAATTTCCAGTAGCTTTCTTAGGATGCTTCGTTTGTTCGATAGTTCCTACGTCATCCTCACACATAGTGTCAGAAAGTTGAATGTTAACTTCCGCAAGCACAAGTGTCACATTTCAAGTTTGAGCACAACTGTCTAGTGTCTATACGAAGCTTAAAATATGACCAAACTTGTGCGCCCTAGCCTTATCATTTTTACTAAACTACGCCTTAGGCTTCCGCTGTTGTTGAGTTTAACGAAACAAAGTGGAGCTTCATTGATATGTGGACACCACTGGTCCTCGTTAGGAAATCATATGGAGAGTATACGGCTAAGGTCTAAAAGGGTCTGAACTACAAATAAAATACTGAGATTCTTGATATGTAGCATTAATAGCGCAAGCCTCAAGGCGAAAAGCTACATATATGGAGCTAACACTCCAAAATATCACTATATTTTGGCCAGATGATCACCTGGAGTGCAGAGCGCTGCGGACTCGACTGGAGGGCGGAATCCCTGTACTCGGCTACTGCTACTGTTCCAGCGATCGGCCAGTCCGCGGCGTCTACACCCTACTCCATATAGCAGTGTAGCACCTATTACCGTTCACTGTACACTTCGGTCCACTTTGCACCTCTCTCACTACCTGTCGGTAAACAAAGTAAAATATGTCAGTTCAATGCAAAGAACAAAAAACTGAAATATACAAAAATTTTATATGTCTATCTTGCTGACCAATGAAGTATCAGGAAACAAAATATGGTGGGATGTACGAGTAGAGCAGGGTCTCGAAATAGGTGAAGTGTTCAACGAGTAGAATACGTACGGGTTTACTAGTCGGAGTCGAGGTTGACGACGTCCTGCGAGGGCGCGGGCGGCAGGCGCGGCGCGAGGGGCGGGCGGCCGCGCGGCCGGCCCGCGCCCGCGCCCGCGCCCCCCGCGCCCCCCGCGCCGCCCGCCATCATGATCTCGCGCGCGCGTTGCTGCTGCAGCGCCATGGCAACAGGGTCGCGGCTGCCCAGTCCGCCCGCGTAGAACTTTGCACCCATTTGCTGTTGTTAGTTACGTAAAGTTCAGATGACAAGCGCTTGACGCGCTTTTTGCTTATGTGCGGTTACAATGTGCCGTTGGAGACGCCATGTTGTATGTGTAAACACGCATTAGCAAAACGCGCGTCAAGCGCTTGTCATCTGATTGTTAACATTGATTATAAAACAGAACAAAAAGCAAACTGAAATCAGAAAGGTACCTAATCTAGGTTTGACCTGTACCACTGTAAAGGTGACACAACGCATTCAACAAGAGTGTTCGAACGTGTCTATCATCTATCAATCACAATAATGTAGCATGCCATTGTATGGAATAAAATCATGCATTAGCTCCCTTTTTATAAAACATCTAGTTTATAATTTAAACGCTATCGTCAGCTTTAGCCGACATAAAAGTGCTCCTGATACTTAAATACGACAATAGCCGAAAGCCACATTAAAATTTGTGGCTTGGAAATAAAATATATTTGTTCCAATCAATATCTTCATAATTTAGATGAAAGTACACTGATCTTGCTCCATTTTGTACAATTTCTTCTAAAAGTAATGATTTAACTTTGATTTAAAATGATAAGTGATTTAAGTAATTTATTTGAAGGGCAGCTGTTTTTTTATTATTATTGCAAAATGGGCCTGCTCTTGACCTCGATCTCGCCTGATGGAAAGCGATGGTTGTGGTCTACGATGGAGCGAGTGTGCCCAGAAGATGCCTGTTCAGTCTTGCTTTGAATGCTGCAGATTATATGCTTTACACAGGCTTGACCCTGCGTATTCCTCATAATGTCGGCCGCTGCACACTCACATTCTGCTGCATGAGCTGCTGCAGACGCATCTGGTTCTGCTGCTGCTGCTGGCGCTGCCACGGCGGCTCGTACTGCAGCCCCGACGTGCCGCCCATGCCGCCGCCTGCAGCTGCGGCTGGAATATATTACTTGTTACTACTTGTCTATGGGTAATGTCAACCTCACTTGCTAACACTAAGACGAATGGGATCATCTGTCGGGGTAGGCTTCCAGTCTAACCAATGCAACTGAATAATACATGGAGCGACTGGTTGAGACTTTCGGGCTTCTGACGAACTGTAATGACTCACTGATCCACGAATGACAGCCGACCAACGGCACGGAGGGGTCTTGGTATGTAAAAGTATGGCATGAGATGCTTATTCAAGTATGAAGTAAACATTCAATGCAAATTCAGCACACATGTTACGTTATATTATTACTAATTCCTGATTATATTGCAAGGCGTATTAAAGGATAGTTTAACAATACAACTCACCTTGATTCATAGCAGGGTTCATCATACCGTGATTCAATATCCCCGGTTGAGTGTACTTGTATATTTCACTCATTTTCTGCATCAACTATAACATAAAAACAATTCGACGTCATTAGAGGTTCTACAATAACAATAACTGTGCGTCACTACAAAATAATGAAAATGACATGCTTTAATATAAAAAAATAATGTCTAACGGCGTCAGGACTAGGCGTATACATCTAATAAACAAGGGATATAAAATATATCGACATAAAACTTACGCCAAAGTCATATCCACCGAACATCTAAACAGATAAATGTTAAAATGTGAATAAGTTGATAATATTGGTTATATTACTTATTCATACACTTACAAATAAATCAGTCAGTGTGTATTTAATAAATACGCCAATCAAGAATGTTGAAATTAATGAAAAAAAAAATAATGGTCTTTGCTTTTTGACAAATGAGGGTATGAGTATGATGATGATATTATTGTATTTAATTGATTCAGTATGTCCCTGATGTTCATTACCGTCTTTTAGTTAGTTAATTCTGGGTGTTTCTCTAAAAAAATCAAAGAAGAATGCTTCCAATTTATGCTTGAATGAATCCAGTGCCGTGACCTTATGTTTATTTCCAATTATATCTTTTTATTTCATAAAAAAAACTGTGTAATGTTGCGAATGAAACTGGAATATTAGTGTCGGAAATTGCAAGTTCGCTAGATGGGCCAATGTAGTCCTTGTCGGAGTTAATGAGAAACGTATAAACTACGTACGTACTACGCTATTATGTCTGTATTTTTTTTTTATTTGAAATGGGTTTTATGGTGTACATAATAAAGAGTATTCTATTCTATAAACTGTAGTAAGCTCACCCCTGGGTTAGAGTTGTATATGAGCGGCAACATGTCCCGGATCTGGTTGTCGTTGATGTTGGGCATGTCCTTGCGCAGCATGGCCGCCAGCGCCGCGTACGCGAGCTGCTGCTGCTGCTGCGCTAACAGTCCCGGCACTGGAAAAGACAAAGTGATAATAAAAAACTCAGGCAGCGCTGAGAATACAGCTAAAGAAAAGTGGACAGGGGCATATTAGCAACAAAAAGATATTAAAAACCTTACTATTTTATCAATATTACGCTTTAACGGATTTTACACAGACTATGGCTTTGGGTTTCCATAATATTATAGAATACTTTTTATCAGGGTGCATAGTTATCCCCAGAATGCAGGTCAAGTACTTAATACTTATGTATAAGCACTTGAGTGAGATACCTGAGATACAGGTTTATTCCTAGTTCAGGTATAATCCAATAATTTTTACCTACATCTAGTATAAGGCCCTATTTTGTAAATATTTATGTAAATCAATTATTTCAATAAACAATTTCAATTTCAAGTTGCAGGTCAGCTAAAATAACGACTGGCCGCACCGGAAGAGTTTCCGACATAGTCTGCGTTTGATGCCACACTGGTCGTATCGGGATGGCCCAGCATCAGCTATGGATTACCAGGTTTATTGAAACTATACAGGATGGCTATTGAGATATCGACGCGATAACTGTAACCATGAATTCAGCGCATGATTTTAGACCCCCTAGCATAGAAATGTTTCATCCGTTATAGAAAAAAAAGTGGTTTCATAGAAAAGTGTAATAATGGTCAAAATGTATGGAAAAGCAATTTTTTTTTAAATAGCGTTCGAGGTTATGTCCCTGCCACCCTGAATGTACGATGTAAAATCTCACCCATTCCGTTATGCATAGGCCAGGGGGATGGGAAGGGCGCGGGCGGCGGCTTGTTCTTCTCGTTCTCGAAGTCCTCCCACGCCGCCTTGCGTTCTTCCTCGCTTAGAGTCTCCTCTTCCTTGTTCTCGAGTAGAGAGTCATGTTCGTGGTACTTGTAGATCTGTGGGGAATTATGTAAGGTTCAAGTATTATCACTCTTGGAATTTTGGTAAAGAGTACATAGATATACGAAAGGGGGAGCCGTCGCGCTCGGCGCGACGGTAACCGTCGGCTCTGTGTGAAGTCGTCCGTACCGTAATATCTAGTACATTACAACTGCTCAGCGTCGTGTCGCCATCCCGCCCCGCCGCGCCGCGCCCGCTGTGTACAGAGACCTTTATAAGTCCTTACAAAAAACTAGCAAGGTGCATTAAATACCTGTGCCTCATGTTCCCGCAGCATCTCAGCGAACAGCCTGTCCTTGGGCAGCGTGGGCAGAGGCCGCGGCTCCTCGGGCCGCGCCTCGAACTTGTACAGCTCGGCCAGGTCGTTCTCTGCGTAGTGTCTGTCTATCTGTTGTTCGTCGATCACACGTTTGGAGATAGCTTGCTTCGTTACTTGACGCTCGTAGATTTTTTCTTCCATTGTGCCCTGTAGGTTCGAAATAACATTTATTTCAAATTCTTGAGACATTTTTGGAAAAGTTTCATGGAGAAAAAGATTGAAATGCTGCTTTAAAGCAAGAAAACAGATTATTAATATGTTGTAAATTCTGTCTAAAAATTTTATAAACACAATCGTTTTTTTTTTTTACGGTTTAGGTATCTGGTCCTGAAAGCTAGTGTTTTGATCTGAACACATTGATTTCAAGAATAATCACTTTATCCGGATTTTTTAACCAGTTTAGTCCATACTAAATAGGAAAGTTGACTTACCATAGCCAAAAACCGGTACACATAGCAAGGTTTCTTCTGCCCAAAGCGGTAGACCCTGAATATGCTCTGCACGTCGTGAGAAGGGTTCCACGACACGTCGAAGATCACCACACGGTTGGCGGCGACCAGGTTGATACCCAGACCGCCCGCGCGCGTTGATATTAGGAATAATCTGCGGCATAACACGTATTATAAGTTAAATCACTCAAAGGGGAAAGGACAAGGGCAGACAGAAGAAGAAATAGTCTAGAAAATAGTAGTTCTATGGTTTTTGGTGATTGTTTTAAAACAAGTTAGGTAGTTTTCTTGAAATACTTGTATAATCGAGAGTAAGGAACTCTGTTTAAAAGCTGGCCTACTAAATATCACATATTTAGGCATCACCCCATGAAAAGAATAATGAGTTTATGTCTACAACTATCACATGTCAGTTTTATTGGTATGTGACCCCAGTTATACCCATCTTGTTCATAAACAAATTATGAATACCTGTGTTAAATATATGATTGTTATACTGACCTCGCTCTCGGGTTGTCTTCTCTGTTGAAGTTCTTGCACCAGATGGATCTGTTCTCACATGATGTGGAGCCGTCCAGCCGGAAGTAATCCACGCCCGGTGACCACGACCCTGATTAACACACATGATATTCACTCATATGCCTTACATAGATTAGATCATGTTACTTGGATTGAATTTGAAAAGCCGAGCAAAACCCACAAGGAAACCTAAATTGACTATGTTAAGACTTTGTTATAATTTGGCCATGCAGGTGAATTTTGACAGGACTGGACACTGGCGCCGATTCTGTTGTTCACAAACTAAACTAAATTTAAGTTCAGGCATTTTTTTCTTTCTATTTCATTAAGAAAAGGACAGAAGATAAATATTAGTTTAGTACTGTCAAATTAAGATACTCCATAGACAATTTAGACGAGATTAAAAAATTGCTTATTAAAAATACATCAAATTTACGTCAGGCGCTGACTATTTTGACAGGACTAAACTAATATTGATCTTCTGTCCTTTTCATCTCAAATTTAGTTTAGTTTGTGAACAACAGAATCGGCGCCAGTGACGCATCTGAATGTGATATAAGAGTTGCGGCAGTTACACGGCAACATAGAGACCAAGGTTTTAAACCAACTCCTTACCAACATGTCTTCCCAGTTTGTCGTCGATACGTCCCTCTTGCGTGGCTTCGTCAACCTTACCCAGGAAATGCTCAATCAGATCTAGTGAGTACAGCGACTGTGAGAACACCAACCTGATGACAAAGAAACAAACTATTAAGTGCATACCATAATAATAATTCCGATAAGAGGAAGGAAGTATTCCAGTAAGATGCTGGTAGGAATCTTGATCGTACGTGCGGGTTGGGTTCAACGATAATGATGCCCACAATTGCCAATCACGAGGTTGATCATACTCAGCACTCACTAAGATAAGATAAGATAATATATTTATTTGCCCAAAAACATGTGTACACATACAAGAATAAAAATAACAACTTGCATGCAGGATAACATTAAATCAAAGAAACAGTTCAGAGACATGTTTGCCACATACTATGGCGTGCAAATATTATGTTTGTTAAAAAAAACAATTAATAACACATGAACATAAAACATGATACTTAGTTTCAAAAATATGCATATAGTAAAAGAAAAAAGAGTGAAAATAAATGAATCAAAATATTAATCAAATTTAAAAATATGTCCGATGTATATAAAAACATTAGTCTTATTAATGTCAAAATTACAATAACATATAAATGTCAAAATTAGGGCTTACACTATTACAGATTGATGTCAGATGTCAGTAATTTAAATAAATGGTAATTAAATTTTAATACAGACATAAAAAACATACAAATTACTTAAAAACATTTTAGGTTAGAGTACTTAAACTTTTATCTTCCAGAAACTCAGAAATAGTATAGTAGGCTTTACTAACAAGAAAGTTCTTTAAATGCCTTTTAAAAAGATTAATGTTTAACATCTTAATTGATTCTGGTATGTGATCATAAATCATTGGAGCCATACAGAAAACACTATTACGCATCAGTGCTGTTTTGGATTGCCTTGAGCACAACATATTGGCGTGCCGTCGACTCCGGTTATTTCTGTCTGATAGCTTAGGAAATAGTTCTGGGTTGGTTTTTACAAATACTGCAGCTTCGAAAATGTACATACAGGGCAATGTTAGTATTTTACATTTAGTAAAAAAAGGCTTACAAGTGTCTGTGACTTTTAACGCAAACATTGCCCTGATGCACCTCTTTTGGGCCTTAAAAATAAGCTCCCTATTTGTTGAGTTTCCCCAAAAGATAACTCCATATCTTAATAATGAACCAGCCATGCCATGGTATGCTGTTACAATAGCATCCATTCCTGTGACTGGCGCAAGTTTATATAAAGCATATGCTGATTTGCTTAGTCTCTTTGCCAAATCTAATGTGTGTGCTTTCCAGTCTAGTCGTTGGTCTATGGTTAAGCCTAGGAATTTAGACGTGCTCACTTGATTAATTTGTTTACTATCGTAATAAATATTCATAGGTAAATTTTTGCGTTGGTTGAAAGTCATTAATTTGGTTTTGTCAATATTTATCTTAAGATTATTGTTATTTAGCCATTTTATAATTGAATCTATGGTATTAGTAATGTCATTATCATAATTTTGTTTGTCTTTACAGTCAATGGTGACTGTGCTGTCGTCGGCAAATAGTGTCATATGATGTTTTGTAGCTTTTGGTAGGTCATTTATGTATAGTAAAAATAGAGGGGGGCCAAGCACGCTGCCCTGTGGCACACCATATGTGATTGTTCTATAACGCGAACGATAGATCCTTTCGTTCTTTGTTTTAGGATCTATCTGTGATATTTCCACAAATTGTTTTCGGTTTTTTAGATATGACTCGATAAGCTGTAGGATATTTCCTCTTATTCCGTAGGCTTCTAACTTATTAAGTAAGATATTGTGATCTACGTAGTCAAATGCTTGAGTCATATCGCAGTAAATTGAACATACTGGTACATTATGATCAACATTTGTGATAACTGTATTTAAAAAATCATAAATGGCCATATTAATAGTTTTATTTTTTCTAAAACCTTTTTGTTCGTCAATCAAAATGTCATGTTTTATTAAATATTTATTAATTTGTTCATATATGTATTTTTCAAATATCTTTGAGAAAATAGGCACAAGTGCAATAGGTCTATATGACTCCGTTTTATCCCTTTCGTTTTTTTTATACAAAGGTTTTATTACGGCAGTTTTGAGCTTGGTCGGATATATACCTCGCGTTATACTTAAATTAATTATGTGACTTATATGGCCACTAATGCTGTCTGACACATACTTTATTGTTTCTGTGGCTATACCATCATAACCTACACTCTTAGTGTTTTTTAAGGTTTTTATTATTTGTTTTATGTCATTTTCGTGGCTAGGAGCCATAAACATTGAGTTGTTGTGTTTGGATATACTTGAAGTAATTTGTATGCCAGTATTGCAGACAGGTTTAATTTTATCAATGAAATAATCGTTAAATATATTAGCTATGTCACGAGGTTGTGTTACCCTTTTATTATCCATTTTTATGCTTGAAATAGTGTTTTTAGGTAACTTTGGTTTTGACTGATTTATGATATCCCATATTGCTTTTGATTTATTTGCTGCTGATTTTATTTTGTATGTATTTTGTGCACGTTTAGTTAATTTAACTATTCGTTTGTACGTAGTAGAATACGATTTAAGTTTCATTTTATTTGCCTCGTTTGGATTGAGACGGTAACGCCACAAAAGTGCCCTCTTCTGGTTACCACAGGCTCTAATTCCACGTGAGACCCATCGAGGTCGTTGGTGTAAATTTATTTTAATTTTTTTAAATGGGAAACACAGTCGATAGAACATACAAAAAGTCTCCAGAAATAGGTTGTAAGCCTTATCTGGATTATCGCATTGATATATCTCTGAAAAAGAAGTGTTTTGTATACATTCTCTGAACTTTTTCATATTTTCCAAACTAATGTCTCGCCGTTTTATATACCAGTGATTTACGCGAAAAGTTCTTTTTATGGGACACTTCAAGATTTGACAGGTGTGATCTGACAAAGCTAATTCAATTACGTCAGCTTTACATTTATTGCCAAGATTATGCGCAAAGTTATCAATGCATGTGTTACTTTTTAACCTAGTTGGTTGGTCGATTTCTAACTTTAAATTAAAATTAAGCAGTAGACATTCTAGGTCTCGGGATGTATTGCTACGTTTTAATATGTCAATATTGAAATCGCCACATATTACAATATTTTTGTTTTGTTTCTTCGTTATTAACTGTAATAATTTTTCCAAGCGGTCAAAGAATGTTGTCAAGTTATTCGTTTTTGGGATTCTGTAAATACATATAACAATGGTGCAGGATTGCGTTAATTCGATAGCACAACATTCAAATGAATTACTTATTGCTAGTTTATTTATGTCAGGTAATTCCACCCATTGAATTCCCTTTTTTACCACGATACATGTTCCCCCTCGTTTTGTTTCTGCTCTACTAAAATACGTAGCTAGATTGTAGTTAGGAATATCCAGAAAGTCTTCATAACCTGACATAATGAAGTGTTCTGAGATGCAGATGACGTCAATGTTGATATTCTTCGTGATAAGTTCTTCAAGGCACACAACAAGAGCATCTGATTTATTTAGGAGTCCTGCAATATTTTGGTGCATGATATGCAAATAGTTGTCATAGAAATAACTGATTACTTGGAAATTCCTCAGTCAATATGTCATATTTTTTGTCACTAGAATTGGAAAAACAATTTTGAAAGGTCATGTCAATATCATATTTTACATTGCAAAAAATATTGTTCATACCAGTATTATTAATCACACCATTTAACTTAGAAAACATTGTATAATCACAGGGTAAATCGTAATTAGAGTCATATAGATATGCATAGTTGTGTATCTGAATGTCATTGTATAACAGGTTATTAAATAATTCTACTCTTAAGTTGTACATATTAGAGTAGTAGCTGTATTTATACGTAGGTAAACATATTATAATATTTGTGTTATTCACAGCTACAAGTGTTTCACGCAAGTTAAGAATCAGATCATGATAGTTGTTTGTTGAGCTGAAGTCCTCTTCGCCGATGAGAATTATGCAGTAATCATCAGTCGTAAAAGTAGTTAATTTTTTATCGATGTCGCTGACGAGATGCCTTATCCCACAATATGGTTTGAGGTAGTGACATATATTATAGTTCGGGAATGTTGTTTCTGCTATTGATAAGATCTTGTTTGACTTATTAGAACTCAGAATACACAATTTATGTTTTTTTTGTGGTTTATTGTTAACTACCTCCATATTTGTTTTAACGGTGTGCGATGGACTTTTTTGTATTGTATTAATCTGTTTCTGTTTCGTAACTACAGTATTTACATGTTTTGGAGTTAAAGTTATTGTAGAACTTTCCAGTTTCTTATGTGGATTTGAATTTCGAATAGGAGTGGCTTGCTCCTTATTAGGTGTCCCAATGTCACTAATTAGCTTCTTAGTTACCTTTTTTACAAGTTTATGTTTGTTATTTAGCGAGTCAATCGTTCTCTGTAGTTCAGTGTTTTCACATGATAAATTATTTATTTCTTCATGGGCTGCCAGTAATTCTGAGTTGAGTTGTTCAATTTGTTGTTTTAATTGTGTGACTTCGTCGTTTTCATCATCCGATATTGCAGGTAAACTGTGTGTGGTGCCATCTATGGACGAGTCATTGGAGTTATTACATTGTTCCACTATACTTTCATTGAGTGATTGAGCACGGGTACGCGTCCGCCGAAGAGTAATATTCTCGAAGAAGTTCATATTTACGCCTCGTTAATGTTATTGTAAGGAATTAATACAACACAAAAAGTATTTCACCCTGTGAGATTTGAACCGGCGACACGTCGAGTAAATCAAACCCGCCACACAAACCACTCCGCCAGCGAGACTTTACATATGGTGACAAAATTTTTGATCTCTATGCGCTGAGTACTGCACGCTGAGTAAGCGCAGGCGACAGCGGGGACAGCGGTGGCCAGCGCGGGAGGTATCGAGCGCTCCGCGGGTTGTCGTAGGTCAAGGATAAAGTTCGTTAACACTGTTTTCAAATTTAGAGTTTTTTTCACCGTTTTATTTTCCTTATAACTTTGTATAACTCAAGTCGATTATCATAAAAATTACATAAGTCAATAGGTCACTTCACTGGCTTTAAGTTAACAGTACATTATTGCTACAACATCCACTTTTTTCCACTAAACTTATTTAAAAACTGAGGAGCAAAGATAACAACGATCCGTCAACGCGTCCGTTCGTATTCCGTTTCAAGTAAGTATGCTGTCATGACCATTCCGTCATATCGGCGTAAGCTATATAGGCTCACTCATACTCTATAGAAAAGGGAGGATCTTCCGACCAGACGGGTCTTGTGTCTGGCGGGCAACTGCCCGATGATTCGTGTCGGGCCGTTGTATCTATGCTAGTTGCGCGGTAAACTCTGCTTGCGAGATGCAGGATTTTGCGTGACGTCAGTATGATGCGTTGTTCTCATGTGGCCTTGTAGATACCGCTACAGCTATACAGTTTTACCCCATTGGTAGAAAGATTTACCTGTGTGTAGGTTGTATCGCAGCCGATTGCAAAAAAGAGCCCACAAAAGTAAAGGCTCTTTTGTTCCACTGCAGAAAGCAACTGTCACCTCTAAAAAAATAGTTGTTTAATCATCATAAAAATAGTAGCACTCACAGTTTATCCCCGATAGCCTCGCACTGGCGCAGTATATCGAACAGCAGCACCAGTTTGTGTGAGTTGCGCATGTCGTCCAGTTCCTCCTCCTCGACCAACCTGATCCACCACTCAGTCGGGTTCTCGTTGCGAACTTCCACTACTTCAGCGACGTCGGCGTCATCATCGTCGGCATCCACTGGTGAACAAAATAAAAAGATATAGAAGCTGAACAGAGGATAAGCACGATTGTACGACATTCTTTTGACAAGCTTCGCATACAGCGCAGCGCGTAAAAAGAAGAGGGTATATTGAACATAACATAATGCATAGTGTATAATGAAATTAATGCAAAACAATTTCAAGCAAATGTTACATTCACTCAAAAGTAACTTTGTTTGCTAAGCATCATAATGTTCATCAAAAAAATATAACCACATTTCTCCAATTATATTTTTGTCCCATGTAATACTGGGCGAGCCTATCCAAGCTGCTATTATTGTATTTTTGGGCAATTTAGTTCTCCTTAAATAATATCATATCAGTTCATGACTTCTTGCACTCTCTATCTCTAAGTCAATATAAAACTAAATTCCAATAGTTGGTGGGTGCCTAAGATAACCATTTGGTAAAACCATCCTCTTGTCAAACTGCGATCATTAATCTGTAAAGCATTCTTATTACGGCAGTTTCCGAAGTCAGTTAAGTAATTGAAGCTCATCAGCATCCAAGTGGTACTCCTTGGGCGTAAACTACTTAAAGCTGCAGTTAATATGAGATCTGCCAGATGCCTGTAAAAGGGTTTAAGGACTAAATTCTACGAAAATAATAGAAAAGCATACTAAAAGCTGGTTAGACATTACCGTTACCTGGGTTGGCCCTGGTCCCCCTCCGGGTGCCAACCTTAGACTCCTTATCCTTGCCCTTGCTCTTCTTAGCTTTGTTCTTCTTCTTGGCCTTCTTTCGGCTATCATCGCTCACATCTGACAGGTCGTCTGAGGACTCTTCTGTTGAAGTTTCCTGTGTAAACAATGGTTTTGTTAATTAAATAGTGTTTATCACTGAAAAATAAGGGATTGTGTTTTCAAGTGCTCAGGGTGTGATGGTAGTAGCACCCGTACAGTTCGATCGCAACTGTCTGTAACTTTTAAAAGGCGTCTCTAATAGCGTGGCGCCTGCATATTTAGTTGCTCAGTCTTAAACACAGGATTCCTAAAAGTTTGGCATCCAGCACAAAACACTAGTAATGGTTGTCGGTTCGTTCAATAAAATTGGAAGCCACCAAAACATTACTGGGGGAATAAACCTGGACACAGTAAATATAGAAATTAGATTAGGATACTTCAACTTACATCTGGAGTAGAATCATCATCTATAAAATCTACTAGTGATCCCTCAGAGTCTTCTTCTTCTCTCTCCCTCTGAAACAAACAACTCCTAATATACCCTTGCTCAATAGTTTGAGTATAAATAAACAAATATAAAAAAAATACATAGCATATCGTGTACCTTTTTCTGTTGCATAATTTCGTATCTCTCCGAGTTATATTTGAGTACGAGTGGGTGTGTCCATATTCTCTGCAGCGACTGGAAGTCAGGGAACAGAAATCCTGAAGACTTGCCCGGTAGTGGCCTGCACAGATAACATATACTTAAATTAATATCGAAACGTTCGGGAGTAGGCAGCAATAATCAGGTTACAGTAACAACAACAATAATATTAATAAAAAAACGAAAAGCTTGCTTTTGGCTGTAAAATTAGGATGAATATTCCCCATCCATTAGGGTTTACATTGAACACGAAAGTTGTCCACATTGGTAGCAGATGGATAGAGAACGTTAGTGATTGGCTTAGTTGAGAATCCTCATAGGCAGTTGATTCGAACTAAACGCATGTACAGTCAACAAAGGAGTTAAGTATACAGGAGCGTCGGATATTGTTGAAGTTTACTAAGAAACCGATGGATATTCTCGAATAAAATTTTAGTTTATTAATAGAAAACAAACAGCTCATTTATTAAATTAAATTTCAGTCCAGAACATCCATCGGTTTCTTAGTAAACTTCAACTATATCCGACGCTCCTGTATACTTAACTCCTTTGTTGACTGTACACATAGTAGGCTCTCAAAAAGACGTACCTTCTCGAGTAGTTGTCCAAATAGTGCTGGTACAGCTTCACTTGGACATCCGACAGCGTGATAAACAACACGTACTCGTGCTTCGGAGGTAGGAAGGGCGCCAGCACTCCGTAGTCCCTCCTCTGAAAACAATAAAATAATTTGAAAACCGCCCCTAAGACGACCCACTGACCAAAATTACTTTTAATTAGTAAAACCGTGTACAGCGGGGTAAATGTGTAATACACTAACAGAAATTGCATTCATTTTGACAGTTCAACAACATTCAATGCGGTATTTACGTTGTTGAGCAGGCAAATCTTTTGAACTTATGAAGCAATGGATTAGCAGTATCCTTCAAAAGAGGCAACGCTCTACAAAATTGAACTATTAACGGCCGCGTGTTGTACTTTTTATTGATTAAAGGTTTCATCACTTAAACAGGTCCATAGACAAGTGTTGTAGAGAAAAAGTCTTTAGTTGCCTACTTGACAAGCGTCAGGACAAGCAGCTTTGAGTTGACGCTAACTGGGGCTGTGTCAGGCTGCCTATATACAAAGCCCATCAATCACACGACTCTAAACACGTGGACACCACCATATTTGTGGTTTAATCCAGACTTTGGCGGTCAATTAGTAGATTTTGAACGTTTTAAGTTACGAGAATTGGCCTTCTGAATTCATACCTGAACAGCTCCATCCAACATTTTGTGCAGCACATGGGAGCGTCTCTTCATGACCTTGATGTCACCTTCCGTGGAGTCAGTGTACTGTCCGTTGGTGATCGGGTTCACGAAACGATTCAAGTACTCGTTGTACTTTCCCAGTAGGTTCGGCTTCACGAATTGTACCATGCAGTAGTCTGGTGACAAATATAATAACAATAAATTATCGAATCAGTAGACATTTTTTTTAATGATGTTATCTGCCGGTTGATTCTGTAAAAGTCTCACTGTGAAAACTTAGGTGAAGCGAGTTTGTTTTTGCTAGGAATTGACACTATTGACAGCTCACTCCACGCTCAATTCACCTAAGTTAATATTATTTTAAATGGAGTATAGAACATTAAAATATACGACGTACATTCTTTCAAGTTGTTCTGTAGCGGTGTACCGGTGAGTACGATGCGGCGTAGCGTCTTCACTCTGTTCATGGACTGCGATAAACTGGTCTTCTCGTTCTTTAGCAGATGTCCCTCGTCACACACGACCAAGTCTGGTCCTGAATTGAAAAAAAAAGCATTATAATAATGTAGCTTTAAGTTGACTTGTATATTTTTCTAAATTAATGCCTTATATAATAATAATAGATTATTCAATCACTAGTACAGCCAGATTCAAACTTTTTGGCGCCGAGGCGAGTCGCTGCGCAGTTACAAATTGACCTGTCAGCCGGGTTGAGGGTGAGGTACTGCACAGCGAGGAGCGCACTTCAGAGCCGCCATAAAGTTTGAATCGGGTTGTATCGTATCACTAGAACAAACTTCTCGTCAGGTAATTGAAAGAAGTGATGGTAAGTATGGTAACCACTGACAAGGATTTAACACAAAATTGTTTAAGCAAAACTTGAAAACATTTTCTACTGGTGCATTCTACAGGAGATCCTAGACAGACGGAAGCGTCAAACTTTGTAAGGTGTCTGGTAGTTAACAGATGAGAGTGACAGAGGATATACTGCATTCCCATACATTTGGAGGGGCCTATTACCGGCAATGGTTTGGTAAAGCCTGAAAGCTAACACTAGCTGCATCACCCGCTGACCTGGATCCACGACACTCCCTGGTAGTTTTTGTTGTTGTCGGCGGAGACGTTGCGGAACATCTCGCACGCACACGCCGCCTCCACCGAACCACTGCTGCAGCCGTTGGCTAAAAGATCCACTCACCTGGATCCACGAGACTCTCCTGGAAGCTCCGCAGCATCTTCTTCTTGAACTTCTTGTTGTTTTCAGAGGAGAGGTTGCGGAACATCTCATAGCCGAGGACGCACACGCCGCCGCCATCCAACCACTGCTGCAGCTGGAACGCGCGCTCCGAGTTCTGCTTGTACCTGGATTGAGGAATTGTATGGGTTAATTAAATTATATTTCGATAAAAAGATCTAGAGTGTTGATACAATCTATCGGACTAGCAACAAAACAAGATTTTTTCTTCTCTTGAAGTAGGTGATCCGCTGTACTCGAAGATTTTTTTTTTGATCATTGCTATTCGATACTGATACCATCACGTCTATGAAATCGCCAATGAATTAAAAAGGTTCTGTATAGTTTGACAAACGAAAACAAAAACGTATTTCTGAATTCATTAGCGACGCATTTACAGTCATTTGATGTTAGTTCTCTATTTCGCTGCCCGTCCCTGTACAGTCAACAGCACAAGTAGATGATGTCAAAACTGATCACGAATATATGGCAGCTGTACTAGTAGTAAATGTTTGGTATAATTTACAATCACATAGTTTTGAATCACTTCGACGCCACACAGTTCTGACGCGAACTCCGTTCATAAGTATTGAATTTCTGATATTGATCATCCACTTTTGCTGTTGACTGTACCAAAGTAGATACCGATCATAACTCATTGGACAGGATATGACACTGTGGTAACACAAGGTCGAGTAGTTTTATCAATACGTTTGATTTAAAGACTTGCATTATTATGTAGTACCTCTTTATCAGCCCTTACTTCAAGAGGATAATTGCACTTTTAGCGGCCAGTTTCTTCATCAATAGTAACAGCCAAAGTAACGTCACAAAGCTAAAGTAACGGTCAAATATGTTTCTTCACAATTTTAGCTGATGCTTTTATTGTTACTTTTGCCCCTAACCTTTACTGCCCATTAAGCAGATGTGAAAGCTAAAGTAAATAGTCTTTTTGTCAAAGTTGTATTGTTGTAGGTAACACTTGTTCGACGCCTGTTCGAGTTTTTAACTAATATAAATCACTGCGCATTTATCTGTGTAATAGCTTCATAATAACCTAGATGTTATTTATAATATTAAAATGGCATCAAGATCGTCAAGTGAAAGTTCCAGTTCATCAGACGATGAACTTATCGTGCGCGTAAGAGATTTAATATTCGCAAGGATCATTTTTTGCGCGTTATTTGAGGCGTTGAACTCTTTTGCAAGAACTTCGCAAGTTTCATCCTTTTGTTTTATGGATAACCCATTAGTTTTTTGTTTAATAACACCTTTGAATATCTATTAATTAGCTTCTTCAACTTTTTAATTTCAGTGTTAGTGAAGTTGGAAGATCTTTCACTGTAAATAATAAAACAACATTTAAATTGAACATATTGGTACTCATAGTAAATAGCTCTAAACCCTAAGCTACCTACTAAAATAAAAAGAAGTTTAGGAACAAATACTAACAATAACTTTTGTAACAATTATAACTATAATAAACCATACAACTAACTTGTGGTATTTAAAACACCAATCACCTAACAGAAGTTTAGGAATCTTTTGTAACAAAGCATATTTTTTACTCTATGAACAAAGCATTATGCACTTAGAAATTGTGGTGCTGCCATGTATAAAAAAATCTCCCCAAGATTTTTTGGGGAAATTACGACGTTTGTGTAATGGCAACTCTTTTGACTTTTACTTTAGCTGTTACTTGAATGAAGAAACACATTTGCCGCAGTATCAGTTATGGTCAAGTAAAAGTCAATACTTTTACTGATTACTTTAGCTGTTGATGAAGAAACTGGCCGATGTATAATGATGCGTAGAGAATATGAAAAAGGCATTTTGTTCAAGTCTAAACTTGTACTTGCTATGAGGATAAAGGCTTGTTTACATGAAGCGAGTTTTTCGACATTTGAGGGGAAAACGTTCATGTAAGCATGATCCAGGCTATTTATCGCACTCGAGCGAGAAATGAATACGATTATGTCATATGAGACTCGACAGCCGATTTTATCGAGCCGTGATTTGACAAATCGAAATATAATTTTTTGGTTACACAGACCCGGTCCATTTTGAAAAGATAATTATTACCTAAAACTATTTTCGCCTTCGGACATGCGATTATCGTGCAGTCGACCAACCGTCATTGGTAACAAAACCAGTATAAATTGGCGTCGTCATTTTTTGAAACTTCTACTCAAAGTCAAAATATTTCCACTGACTTGGTTGAAAATTGTTGACTCATGTAAACAATAAGTAACTTACTGTTTACACGAGTCATCTTTTACATCTCCTTTCGATGTGAGGAGGGTTCACCACGATAGTCCGGCGCGAGTAAGTGGATGATTGAATCTTACATTCATAAATAATATCCTTAATATTCATTCAATGACCAGACAACCCATAGCCTAGACCGCTGGGTGTAGAAACATGGAATTTTGCGCAAGAGTTCCTTATTTAATGAAGGAAGGATTTTTGATATTTCATACCCTAAAGGGTTTAAATAGGGGATGGAAGGTTGTTGGTTGTAATTTGCCGATGGGACGGCTTGTAGATGATAATTTGATCGTGTCTTACCTCGACAACTCGTACACGTCAACTTCAAACTCGGAGTGGGCGTGTTTGAGCCACATCTTGAACTCGTTGACCCAGTTGAGTACAGTTGACAGCGGACATACGACCAGCACACGGTTAACGCCCGTTAAATTCCCGTGGATCAGCAGCGTGTGTGTCAGCGATATTACCTGCAAATATTTGGATGATTAGTTGATGTCAAACCCCTTTATTTATAAACGTTGCTTAAAGCTAAGTAGTAGTTAGCGACCGTTATAAACGTTTTTTTTATGTTTAAACGTCACTTAACTTTAATCATCCATACTAATATTATAAATTCGAAAGTAACTCTGTCTGTCCGTCTGTTTGTATGTTACCTTTTCACGCCTAAACCACTGAACGGATTTCGATAAAATTTGGCAGAGAGATAGATTGTATCCCGGGGAAGGACATGCATAGTTTTTATCGACATACCTCGCGGGTGAAGCCGCGGGCGGAAGCTAGACGTTTATAAATAAACCCCTATTTTCTATTATGGAATGTGCACTCGAGTGACCTGAGATACAGGTTTATTCCTATTTCAAGTAGATTAATTTTTATAGTTTACCTCAAGTTTCAAGGCCCTGATATTGTAAATATTTATGAACCTAAATCAATTATTTCAATATACAATAGTATATTAGCGTACAATAGGTAAACAGCGTAGACTAATTTGCTCGGCGGAAACAAAAATGCCCCCCGTTTAGGCCCGGATTCCACTGAAGCGGAGCTGGGCGGAGCGGAGCGGAGACGTGCAGGAATCGACCAATCACAATTTTTTGAATCCTCATTGCGTCCCTCGTCTCGTCTGTGATTGGACGATTCCTGCACATCTCCGCTCCGCTCCGCCCATCTCCGCTTCAGTGGAGTCCGGGCCTTAGGGTGCGTTTCCACTGAAGCAGAGCTGGGCGGAGCGTAGCGGAGACGTGTAGGAATCGTCAAATCACAGAAGAGACGAGTGACGCGATGAGGATTTCAACCATTGTGATTGATCGATTCCTGCACGTCTCCGCTCCACTCCGCCCAGCTCCGCTTCAGTGGAACCGCACCCTTAGCCTCGGCACTTACGTTTACAGATTTTAAATGGACGCCTAAGAAAGCCAGTCTGAGACCTATAAAGGTGTCAGCTAGGATATAGTCATACTCAACAGTGACTCTTTATTTTAATGAGACGCACCTTAGCTATCTAGATTTTTTCATACCTTTCGACTAAGGGTCGACTTTTCAATCGTTTGTAGCTTTTATCTGAAGAGTCTGTCTAAAAATCGGCCCTAAAAGTAAAACTAACAATGTTTTAATGTAACCTTCCTGTCCATGTGTAAGAAGGATTATGTAACCTACCTGTCCATGTGTAAGAAGGATTATGTAACCTACCTGTCCATGTGTAAGAAGGATTATGTAACCTACCTGTCCATGTGTAAGAAGGATTATAAGTATAGGGTTTACTTACTTGTAAAGTTTTTCCCAGACCCATGCAATGCGCGAGAATGCAGCCGGAACCCTTTTCTTTCTTGATACGCTTCACGCTTTCAAAGCAGGCATCCCACATAAACTTTATGCCGTTTGCCTAAAAACAGACGTTATTTAAAAAATAGGTAGGAATATTATATAGGAATTAGGATGTTAAAGATAGTTCTTATTCACCATAAAACTAGTCAAATCTCGTCGGTAATCCTTGAAGAGTGTAAGTATCCAATCATGAGTCATCATGAGTATCGTGTAGAAGACGAAGTAGAATCTCTACATTTTTACGAGAATATCGACACTTTGAAAAGAGTATCGACATTTTAGTAGAATATCGAAACTTTTAAAAGAATATCGACATTTAAAAGAGTATCGGCATTTTTAGTAGAATATCGACATTTTTAGATGAATATAATTTTTTTTAGAAGAATATAGTTAATTGCAAAAATGGTCCTTACTTACGAACATAAAAATAAAGCTTACCTGATGGGGTTTCAGCTTCTTCACAAGTCCTCTGTCGACCTCGATCAGCGGCTCTTTAGTTTCAGGATCGAAGTCCAATATCACCTTCTCCAAAACAACCTCGTCTGGTTTACCAGACTCGTCGAATTCCAAGTTATTGTACTGTAAAAGTAAATTTTATTTTTTATCAGTTTTTACACAAATCGGTCGGAAACATCATCTTCTTCTCCATCAGTCATAGCTTTGTAACCGTCTCTTTCTAATCGAGAACTGAACGAGATTTTATCCAATCTTCGAGTGGGATACCGGCGCCGATTACACGGTGGTTAAAACCGGGAAAATTATGCCAGAATATGTGGAAGCTTTTTTCTTGCCGTGAAAAATACGATTTATTAGCCGTGTGTAGGCACAGTTGTCATTGTTTTATGGATCACTATGGAAGCTTGTTGACGGACATCTTTCCTACGGCGCGATTATACGTCGTACCGCCGTGCCGTGTAAGGAGGGCCTTAGTCAGAACGTGTGAAAAGGGCTACGTCAAGAAAGATATAAAAAAAATCATAGAGTTTTACATTTTTTTTTTTATAGAATTAGGGTTTAAGGGCGTTAAAAAATACTAACCACTTTCTGTCTCTCTAAAATACGAGCGACCCTTTCTTTTTCTTCACGCGCCGCCTTTTTCGTGGCTTCCTCCAGCTGATTCTTACCCATGACCTGGAATCAAACATATCATTAACATCCATTACATTCAAAACATATTTCAAAGTGTAAATATTGATAAAAATATACTGAATATTTACCTTACGTATATTCTTTCTGCCATGTTTATTTCTGCCCTCATTTTCAGTGTCAGAACCAGAGGCATCACTATCCCTCACTGATTTTATACGTCGTCGTTTCTTTGTGCTAAGTACAAAGAAATAAAAAACCCCAGTTAAAATAATTCTAAGGAACTGTGCAAGAAGATGATCATTAGAATGTTTTTAGATGATAACTACAATACCAGAAGCATACAAGATCTATGTGTCACTGACCCTGGCAGGGCCACCATCACGGATTTTAATTTTGATAGCACAAAAAAATTGTCGCTAATTAGTCGAAATTTGTCGCCAAATATCAGAATTTGTCGGTCACTGGTTCAAAAGTTATAAGGGTTTATAGGTGGCCGATCTGGAGAGAGTTTCCCCAGCAGGGCCACATTTATATCTCGAAAACTAGGGCACCTAGCGAAGATCTGTTTTCTCCCATATTTAGTCGCCAATTAGTCGGAATCAGTCGCCAAATATCAGAATTTGTCGGTCACTGGTTCAAAAGATATAAACGTTTATAGGTGGCCGATCTGGAGAGACTTTCCCCAGCAGGGCCACATTTATATCTCAAAAACTAGGGCACCTAGCGAAGATCTGTTTTCTCCCATATTTTGTCGCTAATTAGTCGCATTTTGTTGCCAAGTTACAGATTTAGTCGGTGTGTAATTAAAAAGATATTAAAGAATTAAATTTCCCCATACATTGGTACAAGCACGTACAAAATACTTTGTGTAGTTTCTAGACAATATCTATGACGTCATAAGGAGGAATGTTTGTTTAGAATTAAATATAATAATATAATATTCCACAACTATCACACAACGCCGTCTAGTCTCAAGCTAAGCAGAGCTTGAATAAAAATAAACTTATTCTATAATTTCAACCCACAAAAGGAAAGCTTTATTTACTACCTTTATACAAATCTACAATAAATTTACGTAATTATTTATCTAACACAATGTGCACTTACCACTTTAGTCGCTGGCAGATAGATCGCTGCGCTCCGTTTCATTTACGGTAAGTAAAAAAGAGATAGATGCGCGTGTACAGACGAGCTACTTAGAACAAGTTGCCCGTCACGTAAGTTAAAGTCAGCCAGTTTAATTAAAATGCAACTTATTATGAATATTTACGAACTCTAGTGTTGTTATCTCTAGATTCCGCAAATACAAAAACGGGGAGAAAGATAGAACGTCGGCGTTCGCGCCGCACAAAGTACTTAAAAAAAATAGGTAAATAAACAAACTTGCTCTAAAGGATTTTTTATATTACTAAATGTACGATATTTTTTTTATTATTCTATAGAGGTTATCATTGTAAACTGGTAAAACAGTTGCATGCGACTGTACATCTTGACACCAAATAGACCAAGAGCAAGGTTTAATGTTTTCAAAGAAGTTTAAGCCACTCTAACCTAGTAATTTAAAACATAAAAACATGTATTTAATTGAGAATTTATCTCTCTCGGACATTGCTAAGGACTTTAGACCGATAAAACTAGAAGTATATTACACATATTAATAGAAATATTTTTTCTTGGCAATTTTTCGTAAACTCTTCGATCTAGCTCTTGGACTATACCTTAATAATTGAACTCATTATATCTCTTAAACGAAAACCCGATTAAATCTGTGACTTGGTGACTGATTCCGACTAATTGACGACAAAATATGGGAGAAAACAGATCTTCGCTAGGTGCCCTAGTTTTTGAGATATAAATGTGGCCCTGCTGGGGAAAGTCTCTCCAGATCGGCCACCTATAAACGTTTATATCTTTTGAACCAGTGACCGACAAATTCTGATATTTGGCGACTAATTCCGACTAATTGGCGACTAAATATGGGAGAAAACAGATCTTCGCTAGGTGCCCTAGTTTTCGAGATATAAATGTGGCCCTGCTGGGGAAACTCTCTCCAGATCGGCCACCTATAAACCCTTATAACTTTTGAACCAGTGACCGACAAATTCTGATATTTGGCGACAAATTTCGACTAATTAGCGACAATTTTTTTGTGCTGTCAAAATTAAAATCCGTGATGGTGGCCCTGCCAGGGTCAGTGACACAAGATCTATCAAAGAGAAAAAACTAAAATGTCGCAAATGTGTCTGTAATTATTACAACGGACCCACACCCTTCAAACTGGTTCAAAAGAACTACTAAATGGGTTTGAACATTTTCTTATGGAAGCGTGCATACTTGCTCCATCGCCATGTAAGACTTTTCTGCAAAGGTGCGGTGCCCGAGGTTACTAGCATATTTTGTCCCCTATTATAGTACATAGACATAGAGAATGGACTGAGCGTTCAGTATTCAGTTGTGCATTGAATACAGACCGAAAAGTACGAGAGAGACAAAGCGAATGTGAGGCAAGTAGTTGTCTCTTTCTAGAATTCTTATTTTGTCCACGTCACTGGCGGTCAGGAGTGTATCGTAACAAACTGTAAGCCAAAAGAGACAAGAATTGGCTGCACAGTCGCTTCGTCTGTTTCTAGCGAGTGGTCACTTTTGTGAGGCTAACACTCTCCATCTATGTATGTGAAAAATCAAAATGGGGCGTGGTGGATTACGCCCCACCCCAGTGCGAATTGGAGTTTCCGCTCTACGAATTGCTCTCGTTCTAATCTATACAATTACATTTAGATAATAATATAACATACCCTCCTTCATTACTGGATCCTCCCGATGCCTCACTCTCAGAGACTTTCTTCTTTCGTTTGGCGCGTTTTAATGACTCCGAACTTTCGTTTTCCGAATCCTCAAAGTCACTAACTCTCGCATCTTCGTCACGTTGCTTACGACGCGACGTTCCACCTTCGGAGTCAGATGATATCGCGTTCGCCTTGCGTTGACGTTTTAATTTTACACTGTGAAAAGGCATAGATTTTTGCAATGTTCAATGCTTTTTTGCCCGAACTAAGTTGAACCTGTTCCTCAGGTTAGAAAGTGCATAAATACTTAAATTATAATAAATTAACAATGAGTATAAAGTAAAAACTAAATTAAAACTTAGGCAAATAAAAGTTAAATAGCACGTTAGCGGGTCTATAATACAGTTTGCGTACAACGAAAACAAAATCAGCTGTTCCCTCCCTATATTTTTTTTTTCTATCTTCGTATAACTCGTCAAAGTTCCCTACGGAACAGATGATTTATTTTTCGCGATTTCAGTTTTGGTCCCTTAGTAAAAGTTGTTCATAATTATGAGTACAATGACCTCTTAAGAGGTTGTTAATGTTTTACCAATAACCCTGTATAAGCTGTTCTCGAGGGCCGTCACGAACCATCTTGCCAAAAGATTTGACGAGTTTCAGCCACCAGAACAAGCCGGAGTTACCGACATAGCTTGCAAAGTAAGCAAGCTGATCTAATCCATTTATAAAGAAACTAGCTGCGCCCCGCGGTTTCACCCGCATAAGTGTCGATCCCGTGAGAATATCGGGATAAAAAGTTCCCTATGTGTTAATCCTGGTTATAAACTATCTGTGTGCCAAATTTCATCCAAATCCGTACAGCCGTTTGTGCGTGAAGAAGTAACAAATATACAAACGCACCCACAAACTTTCGCCTATAAAATATTAGTGAAGACGATAATGAACTGATATTGATATCATGCAAATCCCAAGTAATACTTTTCTTTAGTTCTAATGTTAACTCCCATACTTATCTCGTTCGCTAAAATAGTGTAGAAGAGTGATATAAAAGAGTTTCTGTACTTACTTTTCTTCTTCTTCTGAATCTTCCACGGCATGAGCTTCCTGTAAAAAATATTAGAGAATGAAGTATAAACAATCTAATTCACTAAATTGTCCATACAAACGATTGCATTGTCTACGAATAAAGCAGTAGTTTTAAACAAGACTGACTTGTTTGAACATTCCAAATCGCTAAGTAACCGTGTTTTAAAGAAAGTTCTATATAAAATCATATTATACCTCTGTTTCGCTCTGCTCATCTTTATGTGACACTGAGGAGTCAGTTTCTCCAAGTAAGTCATCTTTAGCTAAATGTCCAATGCTGTCTCCATTAAGTCCTGGCAGTGTTACTGGAGGCAAATCTAAAATATAAAGTGCTTATTTAGTTACCATGTACTATTAACATAACATACATACATTTTCGTCTATACACGTTTAAATTTAAGTCGTTCTGGACCTCTTCAGGGGTCATTGTACTCATCATTATGAACAACTTTTACTATGGGAACAAACCTGAAACCGCAAAAAAAAAAAAAAGCTGTTCCCTACATTTATGTTCGCATACCTCGTCAAAATGTAGGGAGCTGCTGATTTTTTTTTTCTAATTTTTACCTCCCTACAAGTAAGTTGTCACAATTGGGACAAGCAAATTTAGTCCCGTATCCTACGCGGGATTCGCCTGTTTGGTCAGAGGTTTAAATCCCATTCGCGATTTGGGGTTTATTAGTTACTAGCTGACCCGGAGAACTTCGTACCGCCCCTCCAGCCGCTCTGCCCCCGCTTTTTAAATCTCTGATATCTTCTAAGATATTCATTTTAATGATATGCTGTAAAGGGCAATTTTGATCTCCATGAAATGCACAACGTATTTAATGTATTTGTTTGGATAAGGGATAATACAGTATTGTTTAAAATAGCTTGGTAAATAACCCATATTTTTTTTACATCAATTTGATCTATCTCGTAAGGTTTAGCCAGCGTTTGCAATTACAAATCTTTAAATTTCTCGGCTTTTCTCTGCTACACTATGCATGTATTATACATATAAACCTCCCTCTTGAATTACTCTATCTATTAAAAAAAAACGGATAAAAATCCGTTGCATAGTTTTAAAGATCTAAGCATACATAGGCACAGACAGCGGGAAGCGACATTGTTTTATACTAAGTAGTGATTTATACTATTAAAATCATAATAAAATGTACCTTCTTCTTCCAAATTGTCATCTTCGGATACTTCAGAGCTGCTCACGGCCCTCAGCAAGTCTTCGCCTATGTTGGGTGTCGGCTTTGGTCTGTTATTCTTCCTGACAGAACTTCGACTGCCACTGTTGTTCGTAGGAGTGTCGCGCCGTCGATGCGGTTTGTTTAAATTGTTCAAGTTTGCCAGCCTACGAACATCGTACCTTGTTAGATATTTGCAGGAGAGTAGAATTAGTCACCCCAAA
Organism: Oligia fasciuncula; assembly: GCA_963082905.1. Classification (NCBI taxonomy): domain Eukaryota; kingdom Metazoa; phylum Arthropoda; class Insecta; order Lepidoptera; family Noctuidae; genus Oligia; species Oligia fasciuncula. Next base: position 14,694,397 of record OY720398.1, read on the forward strand.
TCGTTTGTATTTATAGGTATGACAAAATAACAATATTTTTTATGTTAATTAATAATTTTGCAAGTTAATGGCGTTCCTTTTAACTTATTCCTCTTCTTTACATGTCGATTCAACTCAAATTTTGTCCGACTAGTGTGTAGCCATTTTATGTAAAAAAAAAAATAGGGGTGCACTACCCACCCGCACATCTTGTAAGTTAACACTCGCTGAATTAGACATAATTCAGAAAGTTTCACGTATTTACCTGACTCAGACCTAGTCATAAAATATCAACTTGTATATTTTTCCCTTCATAAGTCTCATTAACGATCCAAGCCTGAAACGCTAGCTGTGACTACACTCACATGGACCTTCACAGTTACACACCCAATCTTCTTATAGTCTAGTAGTCAGTAGGTATGAACTATGAACACCACACAAATTGGGTGTCTGTCACTGACTCTGGCAGAGCCACCATCTGGGATTTTAATTTTGATAACACAAAAAATTTGTCGCTAATTAGTCGAAATGTGTCGCCAAATATCAGAATTTGTCGGTCACTGGTTCAAAAGATATAAGGGTTTATAGGTGGCCGATCTGGAGTCTCCCCAGCAGGGCCACATTTATATCTCAAAAACTAGGGCACCTAGCGAAGATCGTTTTCTCCCATATTTTGTCGCCAATTAGTCGGAATCAGTCGCCAAGTCACAGATTTAATCGGGTCTTAGTTTAGGAGATATAATGAGTTCAATTAGTAAGGTATAGTCCAAGAGCTAGTCGATGAGTTTTTTCGTGAACTCATCGATCTAGCTCTTGGGATTATACTTACACCTATAAACCCTAGGAGAAAACAGATCAGAAACAGAGAGAAAAAAAAATCATTTCATTTCTGATGGCGGCTCTGCCAGAGTCAGTAACACCACAAATTGTATTTCCCTAGTTTGTGAATATGGAAATACGTACATACCTATTGGTAAGGAGATGAAAATATTTAAATTCAACTTTGCTAATCAAAAATCAGAAGTCATTTATTCAAACTAGGCTGAGAATCAGCACGTTTTGGACGTCAAAATTGCATAAGACAGTCTGCAACACGACTTCCTAGTGCTTTAGCCGGTAAGATGTGGCGCAACAGAAATTCAGAAAATTCAAAAGTGCATAACTCATAATGCTCATTTGATCGAGAAAAAATTGATGAGATTTTTTTATTTGAATTGCAGGAATATTGAAAACTGTGACGACGGTGCGCAACTGGTGCTCCCGCCGCCCGTACACTTGTAATCACTCCCCTAGGAACTCGATCGTCGCCAGCGTGAACCACAGGACTGTCACCAACGAAAAAGTCGGCCTAAAGGATATCTAGGACGAAATTTTATTCTCAGTCACAATCACAACAATAATTGAAGTTCCTTCACCCCATCTAATTTTTAGACAATATTTACCCATCAATTTCTTTGTCACTTGCATCTTGATTGTCGGAATTCTGGCCGCTGCTCCCACTGGGTTTTGCTTTAGAGCGTACCATCTGTAATTATTTTCATCATATTTATTTAATCTTCATGTTCTGTAAACTACAAATTAGTTCAAATACAAAGTAAAGGTATAAAAAAAAAAAAAAACAATCATTAGTTTAGCATCGTCTATTTTTTACTTATTAGTTTATACCTCTATTTTGCATTTAGTGCATAAAATAATGAAAACTACCTTGCATTGCTTGTCTCATTTTTGTGCTAAATTAAAACTCCATATGTTTCAATTGGCATTTAATTGCTAACTACCAATGCACATCAATAATACAGAACAATAAGTATTATCCTTAAACAGATATTTGGGTAGACATGAACATGAAAAACTTAAAACTACAAAAATGCAATTTATGTTACATAGTTTTTAACACTGGTATTAATAGAGAATGGCAATAAGTGTACATACTGTTATGACTTATGTACAATGTTGATAAAACTTATATGTATTTTGAATGTACTTATGACTTATGTCCTAACCTTGCTAACACTGGAATTTGACTGCTCATCTATGGTTCCATCAATCTGGTCAATAGTTCTGCAATCCTTATCTTCAATGTCCGAGTGTGGCTTACTGCTTTTGTCTTGAGAGATAGATTCCCGTGAACTAAGATCCTGACTGTTTCCCTCATTCAATGAAGAAGAGCTTGAAATACGATATTTTCGTCTAGTATGTTTATGAGTGTGCTTTTGAAAATCCTTATTTGGTTCTTGAGAGCTCTCTTCCTCATTTTCTGAACTAGATGAATAATGTAACAGACTTTTCTTAGCTTCCCTACTTTTGATGGCATGCTTTCTTTCAAGCTTGCTCATTTTCTTTTTGATTCCTGGTGATTTTGCCTCACTATCAGATGAATCATTCAACAGGGATGATTTAATTTTTTCAGGGTCTTGATTTGATTCACATTGCTCAGTTCTGTCAGACTGATTTTGTGACATGTTTTTTTCTTTATCAGTATTAATAGGTTTATCAACATTATCATTTTGATTCTTATCTGAATCATTGATCAATGCACTTTTAACTTGTTTGCCTTTTTCTTTATCATTATTATCAGGTTTATCAACAGTATCACTTTGATTCTTATCTGAATCTGAATCATTGAGCAAAGCATTTTTAATTTTTTCAGCAACTCCTTTTTCTAAATCTTTTTCACTTTCATTAGTAGTAGAATCAATTATTTTATTTGTTACTTCCTTATCATGTCCGTTATCGTCAGATTCATTTAGGAGAGCATCTTTTATTGCCGCAGTATCTGTTAACTTGTCCTGGTTTATTTGATTACTATTATCAGTATTTTTTGAAGTTTGTTCCATATCATCAGAATCGGAATCATTAAGAAGTGTATTTTTTACTTTTTTTGCTTCAGCGGTTAATGCATTGTCAATATCCTCTGACCCAGACTCATTAAGTAAGGCATTTTTAACTTCATCAATGTTTTTTTCTAAATTTTCTTTATCCTTAGCCTTTGTTACCTCACAAATAGTTTTGGATTCATGTATTATTTTTTGAAGATTGTGAGTAATCAAAAAGCTTATAGTTAATTGGGGTAATTTATTTATATTTACAGTAAATGGTTTAGGTTTAAATTGCTTAACTTCATTCCTTTTTAGTGCCCAAAATTCATCATCACTTTTGTTTTCCTTTTGTGCATTATTACGATTTGTACTAATTTTCTTAACTCTTCCTTTTTTCATTATGTGATTATTTTTTGTCATTTGTTTACCTTTGGATGACCCACTTGTTTCGGTATCTAGTATATCAGGTTTAAGTAATTTAGTAATATTGACACATCTTATTAAGGGCTTAGAATTATTTTCACTATTACTTGCTTCTTTTGAATTATGATCTGAATCATCCATAGACTTCGAATTTTCACAAGTGTCACCTAATTTCCTTTTTTTAATCTTGGGTTCAAGTTCAGTAGTGTTCTTTTTGTTTATTTCATTTTCTTTACCAGAACAGGATTGATTTTTGTTTTGTGCAGTGTTTTGATGTTTGTTTTTTATAGATTCATCACTCTCTGAGCTATCATCAGCAATCCTAATCTTACTGAACTTCTTTCTTATACCGGTTGCTTCTTTCTCACCTCTTTTAGTTTTCATACTATTTGTTTTATCTTCAACTACCTTTGCTTCATTTGCAAAACATTCAATAAGTTCAGATACTGATAAATCTTCCTTAGAACTAATAGTTTCTTGCCTACTTTTACTATGTACATTTGCATTATTCTGTTCACCTTGTTCACATGTGGAATTATCATCTTGTGTCTCCAGTGAATCAGTAGGAATAGCATCATTAATTAAATCTGCAGGATTAGAATTTATCGTCACATCTAAAGATTGCCTCCTAACAGTTTTAGTATTGTCAGAATCCATCCTTTTTTTTCTGGACTCCTCATTCTTACTAGATTTTCCAGATTCACTTCCATTGGATTCAACAAGTTTTGAAAACTCGGTTTGTTTTTTTTTAGACTTTCCAATGTTCTGATTTGTATCAGAACTGCAAGAGGAGTCCTTTCTTTTTGAAATTCGTCCTATTTTCTCTTCAGTCTGTTTTTCTGATAGTTTTCTCCTTAGTCGCTTTAGTTTACAATCGTAAAATACAGGATATTTTTCTTGCATGGAAGTAGGCATCTCTTTGGCAAGGACTTTAACACCCGTGAAATGGTCGATTGAAATCTTCTTCGATATTCGCAATTTGAACGACTCATAATTGAAATAATAAAACTTTTTATTGCTATCTAGGCTTTTCTTTTCGATCGTTTTCCCGCCATTATCTGGGTGTGCTTGAGCCGCGTCAACTATGGCTAGCACTTTCCGAACGCCGGTTTCTACATTCTCAAGTGATTTTTTTGACAATTCACAAATGAGAAGAACCTTTTTCGCAGCTTTATGAACAGCGTGTGCATTTCTTAATTTATTCTTACTTATTCTCTTCTCTTTCAAGTTCTCAGATCTAGATCGCAAATTTGATCCGAGTTTAGACAAATATTCCATTGCTTCACATAGTACATCACAAACGGGCACCTCGGCAGCCATTTCACGTATCCGCCTTAATTATTTAGCGCACTTAGGTTCTATACGAGTAACACAAATGTCATAACTTAATAATTTTAACAACTTGGGAGTTTCTTCGTTATTATTGCAGTTCGATCATCGAACTTCGATGAAATATTGAGATTTTTATAAAACAATTCGCGTTTTTCGAAAACCAAATAAAAAACCATAGACTAAAAAACGTTCCATTTCCGTACTTTTTTTCTTTGATTGGTGCAAATTGTCAGTCCACCTCTATTTTCAAATATTTTTATATGATACACTCAAATTTTGAACTAGTAAAATGTTTTGTTAGACTTTCATCTTGAGGTCATTATACTTACACCACCTACTATCTTGGATAGGGGAGATATTCTATCGATTGCAAAATACTCGTACTTGAAATGGAACGTAGTGCTTCCTCATGACCTATTCAACTCGGTCGGGTAATAGTTACTATACATAAATATAACATACAAAATAGCGGCAAATAGGTATATATATGAACTATAACTTATGCAGCGCTGTATGAATAATTATTCATAATCCGGTAACATTCATTTATCTATTTTAGAACAGAATGGCACTATTTGAATCCCTATTTTCCTATTGTCACTAAGGTGAAACCTATGCTTTACAAAAAAAAAATAGAGGTACCAATTTTTTGTACTCACCTTTCATGTAAATGGCTGAACTTGTGTTTTACGGACACCTACAAAGCAATTAGACTTAACTATGATTGAAAAACATTATAACATGTTGTATTATAGATTACACAGTAAAATTATACACATATTCCGCGTCCAGACCGAAAAATCGGCAATATAGGCAAGGTAGGTAAACTATCCAAAACAGTCGTGAAAAAGAACCATAGACACTAGAGGAGACGCAATGTACCACGGAAGTAGAGAATGTCTGTGTAACGATCCATCCATCATTAGTTTTTTCGGTTGATGAATAAATAATACTGCTTATTTAGGGAAACTGGATTGTATCATGGTGATAGTTAGTCATACTTATATTGTTACTCTTACAGTATAAAAATAAACAAATATTTTGAAATACTAACCAAATAATAAGAAACGCAGGTATGGAATTCGTATCGATACTTGTAACATCACGAAATAATCGACTTCGTGACTAAAACTAACTAAACCCACTGCAATCCTATTGAAAATCTCTATAAATAAATTATTGCTTCCTCGTATTCAGTTAGTAAATAAAAACAAATGTTTAGTACTAAATATGAGAATTTAATTGAGCTAGATCGAGCCCAGTCAATAATAAATAGAGGATTCCTCTAAGCACTTATGTTTTTGGAATTTATTAAAACGAGGTACATAGATGGCGCCATTAAACATAAACAGAACGTCGGCATGGTTTCTGGTTTTGAAAAATAAATAAACTACACTGAAGGTACTGAAGTCTTTACAAAGTTTATTGGTTCAGATAAGTTCTGAATTCGGCAGGTTTAGTAAAACGGTTCGTGATGACCATGTGATGACTATGAAAACAGTTTATACCGTTAGGAGTCGACATACATACTAGTGACTTTAAGGATTTGTCACACTGGATGCGTTCTGCGGTCTACGGTCAGGTCAAAGTGAAGTGTTGTTCATACTAGACCTGACCGCAGACCGCAGAACGCATCCAGTGTGACAAATCCTTTAGTCCTCCGCTAGGAGTATAATTATGTGTTCTGTGCTTAAAGCTCATTTCAGACTACGCTATAATTTATAATTTAGCGTATAATAAAAAGCACAACAATATCGCTCGCCAATGAGGGGATTTCTTTTTGAGTTTAAAAAAAAAATAGTTTCCAAGAACTCTGTAGATGGCGTTGTACTGACTACGTTACTAGATGCCAAAGCCAAAACGCTTGAAAAAAAAACATTACGTCACGTCACATACGCTCGTTGACTGACACTTTCGTTTGCTTTCGTTTTACGATCTCAAAATTACATCCAAGTGAAATAATAAAAAAATTATGTGAAGTTCCGTTCCTTGCAGTAACTTACCAAGGTCAGCGCCATCTATCCAGCGACTAGGGAAGAGTAAAAAAAAAAGGAAAATCCCTCATTCTAAATATATTTTAAATGCCGTATCTAGGTTAACAATGATCTATGGATGGCGTAAAGAAATAAAATCATGACTTACCACCCGCGGATGTATGTATGTACTTAGGAAAAATAAGAAACCGATGTCTTAACTTGGATTTACTTACTTATGGATAAATATCAAACTAATGACGTTAACTGGATCTACCTTAGTTATCAAAAATAAACTGATGAATTTACAAAAAAAAAATACTGATGTCTAGGCAGCATGGTCCCTGTTCCACAAGGAACAAAAGAAAAAAAAAATGTGAATGTCAACGGTACAATGACAATCTGCCTTGTTTAGTATTTTTATCTATGGTCCTTCTTGACCTAATGACAGATAAATTGTCTTGTTTTTTAGTGCTGTCAGGTTGTATAATATAAAATAATAATGAATGCTCTAAGGAGGAATACGTTAAGAGCTTTAACTAGATATTACAGCGAAGTTGCCGGAGGTGCTCAGAGTACGCCCCCACCACCTGCGCAGGCCAGTCAAACAATCCCCGACGTTCCTGGACTGAGCAGCAATGTAATCCAGCCAGCGGTTCAACCCGTGGGTCCTGGCGTTGACCCTAAAAAGACCGGAGCCTACAAAGTCCCTGAATACTTTCAATACGATAATATGAGTTTCTTCGAAGCTGAAATTGAAATGGCGAGCTTTAGATGCCCTCAACCATCTGCTCTCAAAAAGTAATTTTTGCTGAATATTATGGTCAGTGGGTCGTCTTAGGGGCGGATAGTTCATTTAATAAATTAGTAGAGAAGGTTAACCATTGTTTTATTTCTATATTATGTTTTAGCACTTGTGTTATCATCATACTCAATATATTTATTGCTTCCACATGTGAACTTAGGTGGTAGATTTTACATAATATGATCATTGTGGACCCTGTCGGGCACAGCAAAAGTTGGAGAGAGGAATGTACAGCCTACCTTCACCCACTGTGAATACATAGCACTCTCTTCTTGCGTCGATCGCCACGCTCCTGTACCAGCCTATGCATGTTGACTGATGCATTAAGATTGATCAAGTTCTCTTGGCAGGCTCAGATGACCCAAAAGCCCTAATTATTATTATGGCGGTTTATAAATTCTCCAACTGGGCTGTTTGCGATACCCATCCCAGGCACTCCTGCCACTGCAAAGGGTTATGTGATACTGTTTACAAGGAAAAGTATCCGTTATGATTAGTTAATTTAAAATATTAAATGCACTTCCTTCCTTTATGATGTTTTATAATTATCAGCAATCGACATTAGGTAGATTCATGTCTAAATAAGAATACAATTCTAATTTACTTTGTGAACCACGCAAAAAGAGAAATTATCCTCATGTAAACTTCCTGCCTTTGTCTATAAAATAGGGTTGGCGCAGATCTTTTATTTCAGACTGTTAAAGAATGCACATTTCTGCCTGGCACTGTTCCAATACCTATAATACTAATGTCACCACATTATAATCATTGAGTACCTATGTAACATAATTTCTCTTTATGAACAACTAGCTGTTCCCTGCTGTGTCACACGCTGCGCGGCTCCTTATGGTCGTAGCATGATGTTATATAGCCTTCCTCGATAAATGGACTATCCAACACAAAAATAATTTTTCAATTACATTAAAGTGTACAGACGCCAGCACATCAAGCTACTACAATCTGTCAGATTTTTTTAATGGATTTTCGACTTTATTGCTAAAGCATAAGGTTCAAGGTTGATTGGGAAAATCTGACAGTTTCGGGTAGGTTGACCTGCTGGCGTCTGTACATTAAATTATGACATTAAATCTCTTTGTTCAATTCGAACCGGCAGTTCCTGAGATTAGTGCGTTCTCAAACAAACAAACTCTTCAGCTTTATAATATTAGTACCTATAGATTAGGACGAATAATTACACCAGTGCAGTGTGGTTTATAAATCTACAAAAATATTTTAGTTTGTTCAACTATAATATAATGTAGGTACTATATCAAAATGAAAGTAATTTACAAAATTTATAATATTATGATGTACTTACCTTAGATAATTGCCATAATTATGAGCTGTCAGAAGCACAAGTCTGACAACCAGTCTTACCAAGCATTGTACCTATTGTTTGTTACCCAGTAGCTGGGTGGCTCGTGGAGGTCAGACAGGCAGTTGCTCCTTGTCAAGCTACATCTGGTTAGACGCGAAGCTAACCCCAACCAGGCCACGGCCAGGCGCACACCACATTTTACCCGAAGGGCTCGACTTGTCGGGCCTATTCAGTGGGATGCTGCGTGCTGTCCGTGTGGCACGTGGGGTTTATAACTATATACCTATACTATAGTTCCGTCTAAAGTAAAAGTGTGCAGTGCTGCACACCCCTGTCTCCTATCCTATTTTACTTTACCTACTTTATTTCAATGCTCATTAACCCTTTAATTGGCAGAACAATCATTCATCAAAATTTTGTTGTTGCCACCATGAGCCAATTTTCAGTATACTCGCCATTGACATATATATTACTAGCGTTAAAATTTAGTTTTTATCAATGTCCAGCTGGCTTCACTCTGCCAATTTAAGGGTTAAGTTGATTTCAGAGTGACTAGCATTAATTCATATTTGTTTACATTTTTGCCAAATAAATCGCGAATGCAGATTAGTTGGGAAAAGGCTTGGTAGATTGATTGTATAGATTGAATGAATCCACATTATAAATTTAAATACATATTTACATTAAAGTTATAATATAACAAGGACTCCACTGTTACTCAATTCAACAATAAGATAAAATAATGAAAAGTGATAGTAGAAATTAAGGTAGGTACGTAGTATGAAATAACAAGAACATGAAATTTTGTAGTCATTTTATTTCAATCAATAGATTCCCATACATGCTATAAACCTACAACTAAATAACGTAAAATGCAATAATATTACATTTAAACTGGCTGACTTTATACATAATATTATTTGTAATGCTCGTGGTACCTACATAGACAAATGCACTAAACAAGAACTGAAGCAACACCACCTATAAGTACAGCAGCATCAACATCTGTAAGAGTGGTAGCAGGCTCCAGGCTTTCAGCGTACACACTCTCAGCCTCATGTTACTTCTTCTTTGTAAGCTTCTCAGACAAGTCATCAAAGGTGGGGTCCTGAAGGTTGATCATCAAGCTGTTACCAGGGAGGAATACACGGTTTTGGGATTGAGCAATCATCCTAGAGATGCTTTGAGCAGCACGGATCTTACGCAGCTTCAAGTAACCAGGGTTCATTCCCATAGCTTTTCCCAACATTTCAGCGGCTTCAGCTTCACCCTCAGCCTGTACAATTTTCTGCTGACGCTCCTGCTTGGCTCTTTCAACAACGAAAGCAGCACGCTGAGCTTCCTGTTGGGCCACCTGCTTAGCCTCAACAGCAGCAGTGTATTCCTTACCAAAACTTAATTCAGTCAGGGACACATCATCCAAAATAATATTGAAATCAGCTGCACGCTCCACCAGCTCTCTTCTGATTAAAAGTGAGACCTGTTGACGCTGAGTAATCAATTGAGATGCATTGAATTTTGCCACTACGGATTTCAGTACTTCGTTGCAAATTGATGGCAATACTTTTTCATCATAATCAGTGCCAAGCTGTCTGTACATCGTAGGGAGTGACATCGCATCAGGGCGGGAGAGTACTCTCAAAGAAATGTTTACCATTTGTAAATCCTTAGATCCAGTGGGTGAAGAAATCTTGCGAGGTCTTGACCTGATGTCGTAAATGATGGGGTACTGGAACCAAGGTATGCGGAAGTGCAAACCTTCGCTCATGACGTGTTGCTGTATACCTCCTATTCTGTTGAACATGATGGCACGGTGACCACCTTCGACGGTAAATAAGGATTGCGATACTCCATAAGCTGCCGCACCTAAAGCAGCCACCACTTTCAGACCGATGTTGAGGCCAGGGGGTCCACCCTTGGCGAATTTGCCCGCCATATCGTTAAGCTTACTTTGAGCCATGTTTATTGCGTTCCAACAAGTATAATATTATTAAATTTCAATACTTTCAGACAAAAAATTCTAACCTAAAACGGCAGGCCGAAATCGAGAACAATTTAATTGTGCAATGGCCATGACCATAGACAAAAAGAAACAACAGATTTAAAAAGTATTTTTGGTTTTCTATAAACGAACCGTCAACTTGAAGTGAGCAGAATCGAAATTTTAGGCGATTTAGTGTATGTACAACCCTAGACCATCAGCAATAATTGTTATTTTATTGACATGAAAATGACGTTTAATTTTTGTATCTGTATTCTGTACTTTAGAAATTCAGCCGAAAGCAAAATGTCTGTTTTCGTAAATTTCGTCTAAAATATTTACCTTATTTACCTGTAATGAAAAGCGTCTTTGTTCTTTTGTAGTTCAGTTCCATTGATAAAAGTTTAAACGTTGTTTATATATTGATAAATTAGAATATAGTGATCGCATAACTATGGATTCGTGTATTGGAGTTGAACAGGATTTGGACAAAGCTTTAACAAAATTTAACTCTCTAAATGGTCACACAAATAGAGTTCTACAGGATATAATAGACCAAGTTGAAGAACTAAGAAAAGAAACTGCAAAACGTAAGTGATTTGTTGTCCCCCCCCTCTACGTGCCCTCTTTGTTCACTGGGTGTCCTGCAGTGCGATTCTGTAACTATCTCACCGTGAAAACTTAGGTGAAGTGAGCGTGGAGTGAGCTGTCAATAGTGTCAATTCTTAGCAAAAACAAACTCACTTCACCAAAGTTTTCACGGTGAGATTTTTACAGAATCGACCCGCTGTTTACGTATAAGACCATGACAAGACGAATTTCATTTATATACTAATGCCAATTTCTTAGCTTTACCGGTCAGTGGGTCGTCTTAGGCTTATTAGGTCTTACCTCTCAACAGGACAAGTAATAAAAGCTTTTAGTAATAAAAATAATGAAACATTTCTCAGTTTTGTAGATATCAGCCCTTAGTCTTTCTCAAGTTCTTATCTAACCTCAGCAGTAAACAAACTATTCATAACATGTGTTTAAGTTTATAAAAACAGGTCTGTGAGTACCTTGTATTTTTGTTATCATTGCTTTCCAGACATGCAAATAAAAGATTGTTTTAAAATGGTTGACCTCTGGGTCATAGAGTAGTTAAGTTCCTTTAGAGAGAGAGAGAGTAGTAGAGCCTTTGACCCTTGAGTTGGTTTGGCCATTTCTTCTCAGGGGTACAGTCGCCAGCATGAAATTTGGTAAGGTATTTGCGTAGTGGAAGTTTGCAAATACAATGTGTAACTTTAAATGCACAAAACCTCTTAAGAGGTCATTGTACTCATCGTTATGAACAACTTTTACTATGGGAACAAGCTTGAAATACCAAAAAAAAAAACAGCTGTTTAGTAAATTTTGACGAGTTTGGTAAGCATAAATGTAGAGAACAACTGACTGAACTTTTTTTTCGCGATTTCATCTTGGGTCCCATAGTAAAAGTTGTTCATGATGATAGTTCAATGACCCCTTAAGAGGTTTTGCGCATTTAACATTACATCTTGTATATCTATGGTTATTGCCATAGTTTATTTTTAAAGTTATGTCTGTTTAGAAGAAAGTTATAGAAAGGAAAACGCATCTAAAAACTTGCTAACAACAAATGTGACATTTAAAAGTGATTCTGTTATCCTATTTACAGAATAAACAATTTCAATTTTTTTAATTTCTTGCTATTGACGAAACATGTTTTTAACACTGAGACACTAACAATAACAACTTCTATTGTGTCTTCTTTAGTATTCTTAAACCGATTAATGATACTTACTTTTCTTTATTATTTTCAGAGGCTGAGAACACACCATTATCGCCAGCACAGGCTATGGTGGTGAGTGACTTAGCAACACTAGTCAAACAGACTGTGTTTCAAATGTCAACAGGTAAATATTGCAACACTTCTACTGTAATTTGAAAGTTAAACTAACTTAGAATTACATTCTTTGCTTATCAGACGATTTAGGTTTGTATTCAATAAGATAATAAAATGATTGGTTTAATCTTCAATCAATAATAGTTATTGTTCGAAGGTTTTAATTGAATAAAAATTAAACCGTCACTGGACGCCTGAAAGATGTGAAACATCAAAACTATTTTGTATAAAACATAATATCCATGAAGGGATAGTATATTAAAGGAAATAAATATGGCATAATCAATAATACAATATTCGGATTTCATAGAGGAAAAAGAAACTTAAAAATATTACTTACATAATTATTTATTTATTTAATACAAAAATTACTCAGAGTTACGAGCATGTGGCGACAAACAGCCAGTCTGACCCACCGTATTAGATCTTTCACATCAATAAAAATATTAACTTCTTACCACACCATGCCTTATTTAACCACACCACACCCAGTAAAGCTTGATGGAAAGTCATGTCCATTTTCATTTATATTACTAAATCCCAAGTAAGAGCTAATTCGTCTTCTAATTCCACAGAACATAGGGAACTTCATGCAACAGTGTCCCGAGTAGGCAAGTCTATTGACAGGCACTTTATTGCTGACTATGCGTCTGTGGCGCCTAAAGCTGAATCCTTCTGTAATGACGTCAACAGGCCTATCATGGAGCAGGCCATAGCTCAACATTTGTACAGACAGGTAAGAAAATAGTAACTTAATAATCCCAATATTCTAGGTATCATGCCGAATTAATCAACAAACTTAATCAGAATGTAGTTTAACATAATATGATGTTAATCTATACTATATTATGCATAGTTGTATACGAGAGGGTTGTGGCTAAGTAATATCAGCCGCACGGGTCGATTGATCAGGTTAAGCTACGCTTGCCGCGGTTGGTCCTTACACATCGAGACCTCTCCGTGCCTCGGAAAGCACGTTAAGCCATTGGTCCCGGCTGCAGTTCGTGGATCTTTGACAGTCGTAACGGGTCGTCAGAAGCCCGAAAGTCTGAAAACCAGTCTTACCAAGGGGTATCGTATTACCTACTAATTGGGTTTTGTAGGTCAGATAGGTAGTCGCTCCATGTAAAATACTGGTATTCAGCTGCATGCGGTCAGACTGGAAGCTAGGCAGATGATGATGATGCATAGTTGTATACTATAATATTTTATAATTCGAAAGTAACTCTGTATGTTATCTTTTCACGCCTAAACCACTGAACGTATTTTGATAACATTTGGCGAGGAGGTCGATGGCATTCTGGGGAAGGACATAGGCTACTTTTTGTGCTGGTAGCACGTTCTCGTGTGATTCTGACATCCACGCGGGGAAAACCACGGGCAAAAGCTAGTGTATATAATGTTTGTTTTTTGTATGAAGCGCTAATCTCTGAAAACACAAGTCGGATTTGAAAATTTTTTTTTTGTATATTATAGCCTAATTCTTGAGGAAGGTTGTGAAAGAACGCTAAGCATAAACGAAACAATAGCGCGGGAAGGCGATGCGATGCGACACGTTGCCGGTCCCACCGCGACTGAGGGAGTTTTATAAAAATGTGGCTGTTATTTTAGTATATTGTGTCTTACGACTTCCACACGAACGAGGGTCGCGAGCAGAGACTAGTAGTTATAATAAGTTCTGTACATTCTTCCATAACCAAATTATGGTGTACAAATATTATTCAAATGTCGTAAATATTTAAAAAGTAAATTAAAAAAAAAAATATTTAAAATTACTTAAATCTTAGCAGGCTGTTGTGATTTATTGACCAAAAATCAGTATAAAAATATATTTGTAAGAAATGTGATATTATTTTTACATTTATATATTTATTCTCTAATAAATATTTACTTCTCTAATAAGTACATACTTAGTATAAATACAAAATAAAATGCAATTTTACATACATAAATATTATGTAGGTATAGACTTACTGTAATTCTTACCATATCCATACTAATATCACAGTCATACTGTGCTAATTTTATATTATCTTATCACACTATTAATTTTATAAAGGCGAAAATTTGTGAGTGTGTTTATATGTTTGTTACTTCTTCACGCTCAAACGGCTGGACCAATTTTGATAAAATTTGGTATGGAGGTAGCTGACACCCTGGATTAACACATAGGCTACTTTTTATCCCGATAATCATACGGGATCGAAACTTGTGCGGGTGAAACCGCGGGGCGCAGCTAGTTAGAAATAAATACAATAGTATCCTGTTCATAAAACACAATTAATTAATAAAGGTCTGCAAACAGGTCCTAATTCTAGTTTTCCTTATTTTGTTATTATGTTGCCTAGACTGTTTATAATTATAATATGATTGTGTGTCATCAGTTCACCACTCACCATGCGGAGTATTCGGTATTACACGGCCGACTTCAGTAGACACCTGGCAATGAAACAGAAAAATTTATTGACTATTTATCAATTACTAGCTGTTCCCCGCGGTGTCACACGCTGCGCGGCTCCTAAGGGTCGTAGCGTGATGTTATATAGCCTTCCTCGATAAATGGATTATCCAACACAAAAATAATTTTTCAATTCGAACCAGCAGTTCCTGAGATTAGCGCGTTCAAACAAACAAACTCTTCAGCTTTATAATATTAATTAGTATAGATAATGAATAATAATGGGAATTTACTGGATGTGGCAATTCAAGGCCAGTTGATGTGGAGACACTTGGTATACCTACCGGCCAAAGCTTTAGTATAGGTACTTCATAATCCACAGGGCCTAGAAGATGTAGGGGACGCATTCGTATCAGAAGCGAAGATTACGGGCGTAGAACGTACATGTACGTTCGCGTTGCTGCAACGTTGCGCGGCGGCGTTGGCCGAAGGAGAGCCGAGTGCTGCCCTGCACTGGGTCGAACGTCGTGCACATGAGTTGCATAACTCGCCCCTTCCTTTCACCTTGCATAGAATGCAGGCCCTAAAGGTATGTTTAACAAATTCACTATATGTACTATGGGTCTTACTTAATTCACTGGTTGAAATTCACAGACAATCAGTCCCCTGGCCCCAATATTTATTTGTTTTAAAAGTGCATGCAATGTATTGAATTGGAGTATTTGATGATTGATATGTTTGACATGCCTCCTATTTTTTTGTATCTTCTATAATTAATATTTGTATTTCAGTGTGTTATATTTGTATGCCACTTGCTGTGGCAGGACCCATGACACACTGATACCTTTATAATTTGTAACACCTTGTAACCATCATCATCAGTCTCTGGCCCTTATCCTAATTTCATTGGGGTCGGAGAAAACAAATCTCGGTCTTTTTCAATACCCGCGTTTAAAGGCTAACGAAACATCTGCTGTGCCTAATGTTTCCCCTGTAAACACCCATATTTCCCACCCACAGCTGGCACGCGAGAAGGGCGTCGGAGCAGCCATAGAGTACGCTCGCCGCCAGTTCCCGATGCACGCGACGCGACACGAGCGCGCGCTGCAGGCGGCCGTGTGCGCGCTGGCGTGGTGCACGCCGGGCGCCGGGCCCGCGCCGCCCATCTACCAGCATCTGCTGGACCCGAAGGCGCTGGGTCAGTTGTAACATAACTACTTACATAGCACTGCAGCTACATGCTGCTTACATTGTTCTGTCACCTGTTTGTTATACACGGGAGAATCTAATATCTGCGTCTGCGAATAGTGTTAGCGTTGTTTAGTACTGAGCTAAACAAAAAGTTTAACATTCTTTTCAAACAATATTGGGCATCGACATGCTAAGAAGACGAGAGCACTGCATAGCTTAGGATAATAATAATATGTTTACTTATTATTACACTGCTGTTTGTTATTTCTAAATTAATAAAATAAGACAAATCGTCGTTGATAGTCCAATACCGCGTAACTAACATTATTCAAAACCGCGTATGTACCATCGCGGCCTTTTCCGCCTGATCACTTAAAAAATTTTTCGCATACATCCTGCAACGGCGCCAAGCTACGCCCCCTTAAAGTTTTCGGCTATTAGGAAATCGATAGCGCAATTAGTTGCAACCTGCACTGCGCAGCTTAGTAACTCATCACGTGTACTCCTTTTGTGAATTTTACGGATTAACTATTTGACCTTGGCGCGGGGCTAGAGAGCGCTTCTATTTTTTGAGTGCAAGCAAAAATGAATTTAGTGGTGGTCAGGCGGGAGTGTCCGCTATAGTACAGACGCCAGCAGGTCAACCTACCCGAAACTGTCAGATTTTCCCAATCAACCTTGAACCTTATGCTTTAGCAATATAGTCGAAAATCTATTAAAGAAATCTGACAGATTGTAGTAACTTGATGTGCTGGCGACTGTACAAAAAAAAAGCAAAAAAAAAAAAAAAAAAATTACGTAAATACGGGTTGACGCCAATCACAATCAAGTTACCTACCTACAGCCGCGAAATCTCATTTTTGCATTTTTTTTGTACATACGAGGTTTTGAATAATGTTAGTTACGCGGACCAATAGTTATTGCGATATATGGCCTTAAGAAACCAACATCGTTTTCGCAGGCGCTGAAGCAGCAGAGCTATTCATAAAGGAGGCGTGTGCATTACTCCGCTTGGCCCCACTATCCCCTCTCGCTGGCGGAGTGTTAGCAGGAGCTCGTGTGTTACCTGCACTACACGATATCAGGGCTAAGATGACGCATCCGCACGTCATCGCTGCCTGGTCTGATGATGAGCTGCCTTTCGAGGTAAGATATCCGTTACATTAATAAAGATTATTTAGTTGCCATTTCAGTGCGGGCAACTCAGGTTATTAGGATTACATGACATCACAACAACACACCAATATAATACATCATATTGACCAGGCGTTTGGATATCATAATTCATAAGGCAGGCAGAAACTGCCATAAGTCGAAAATAAAAACAATATGGAGCGGGGCTTACAAATGCTGTTTACATACAAGTCATACACCCGATTTCTGAATTGAAAATTTGATGCTGAAAACTCAAAACGTGAAACTTCACTTTACCATTACATAAGTTGATTCCTTTACGTTTTTTCAAAACTATATTGAATTTCGCTGAGTTGGAGTTTCAATTTGGAAACCGAGTGTGTCTGTTTCTGTTTCATCTTCCAACCCCCTTCATTCAGTATTTGTATACCATTGTACTTCGAAAATCTTCTGATCAATAATGTTATGAATCAGGTGGACCTAGGCGAGGACGGCGGCGGCTACCACTCGGTGTTCGCGTGCCCTATCTTGCGCCAACAGGCGTCGGAACAGAATCCGCCCATGAGGCTCCTCTGCGGACATGTCATCTCCAGAGACGCTCTTAACAAACTCGCAATGGGTGCCAAGTGAGTATACTAGCAATAACTATAACTCACAGCATTTATTTCAACCTGACGCAGACTTGGGCGGGCCGCACCGCATTTTAAAAATCCTCCTAGATCACTTTCTATGAATCAACGCACTCTACAGGCGCGCCGCACCGCACCTTTTTGTATGAAAATGCGTTGCGTTGCGGCCCGTTGCGGCTGTAATGTGCGCTTAGCTTTACAGACACTTTTGAATAGTCAAGGACTCTCTGTCAGTTGGTCATAAAGTTGAAGTTAGTTTAAGCATAATACATAAAAGTAATAACTACTATTTATGAGTAGAATGAATGAAAAATGAATGTAGGGGCAGAGTAAGGAGCTAATACATTAGCTGCTATGCAACCAATCCATATATTATTCTTACACCAAATATAGAGCCTTCTTCGCTAGGTTAATTTTATAACCTCAATTTTCGTCGATCATGAAATTGCTATTTATTTAATAATGTTATTTAAACAATAATTCTCGGAAAACGTGGCGAGATTTCAAGTTGAAACTTTTTAAATACAGATGAAAGTGTTAATAATTTCCATTACTAAGTAATTGATGAGCGTTCTTTTAAATTTTCAGATTGAAATGTCCCTACTGCCCAATGGAACAGTCGCCGGCCGAAGCTCGACAGATTTACTTCTCGTGAACAGCTATATAGCACTAGAGACCGTTGTTATTTACTTGAAATAATCTCCACAGATAGCAAAAGGGAACGAACTTGCCGCGGTTAGGCTGTGTTGACACTATACGAGTATTCTCGATCTCGATTCAAACAACAAGATTTTTTGGAATCGGTCCAGCCGTCTTCGAGTAATCGGTGAACATACATAAAAAAAAAACATAAAGTCGAACATATAACCTCCTTTTTGGAAGTCGGTTAAAAAGAATAGACAATTTGTATTTGAAGATCCGATCCGATTCAGGGCCCCAATTCTGTAGGGTAATTATTATTCCCCGCGCAATTTTACCACGTGCAAACCACGTACGGTTGTCATGCGTGATGCGTGGTATTTTGACAGGTCAAACCAAGCCAACTTCGCGTTCATTTCGCGCGGTTTCATGAATTGTGTCATAGAGAATACGTTATTAGCTGATGTCGTGATTAGCTACGGAATTGACGTGGTTTCGAAGTAAGGAATCATTAAGTGGTCATAGTGAATTAAGGCCCAGATGGTTCTCACTCGTATGGTGTCAACGTAGCTTTAGAATTTGATATTATTACATTATGTCTAGATTGTATAGAATGTGTGAACGTGTCCAAAAATATTACTAAACAATCGTTATCACTAGCTGACGCGGTGTCTAGACATAATAATCAAAAGATTTAGATATAAAATTGCGGGACTGAAAAGTAACATTTGATAAATATTCTGTTCATGTACGGACGCCAGCAGGTCAACCTACCCGAAACTGTCAGATTTTCCCAATCAACCTTGAACCTTATGTTTTAGCAATAAAGTCGAAAATCTATTAAAGAAATCTGACAGATTGTAGTAACTTGATGTGCTGGCGTCTGTACGTTTTATAACATGACAGAAGTTTTAGGCTTTCATTTTTTTTTTTTACTATTTGACCAGAGGCAAAAAAAAAATACAAAATTTAATGTTGCAACATGCAAAATTTACAAAACATGGCAGCATAAAAAATAGTCATGGTGAAGAATGTCTTTGATTCAAATATTTTTTAGATGATGTATGAATGGTTATGAAGAATTCATTTTATTGAAGTTATGTGCAATACAGCATCCGAATTAGCGCTGAAGACTTTATAAATTGAGGAAAAATCATCTTTCTGAGCACTCCGATAATTTAATTTTAAACACAGACCTTTAGCAGTTATTCAGTGCATCTGATTTTCTAACAGTAGTTGTGAAAAGTTGAACATCTGAAGCCTGGTAAGTTAAAATTGGTTTCAAATCGAAATAGTCAAAGGAGCATTTTCCTATTTTACGGTGATGAGTCTGATATTATGGCGAATGTTGGAAATACTATTCTAATAGATGTTAAATAGGGTAGACAACATTATATTGTAATTTTAAGACAAATATTATTATTGTATGTTAACGTACTGACTGGTTGTAGAGCCATGCTTTTGTTCTTTTTTTGTAATAAAATGAATTCAGTATTCAATTCTTATTGTTTTATTTTGAAGCGTACAAAAATAGATATTCTGACCTTGTTGCATTTACTTATTTTAATGCTAGGTACACACGCAGCTACTTTAGTCGCCGGCTATTTCGAAATTTCATTTCCACACACAGATTTTGATATCGTTAACGAGGAACTCGTTGTCAAAATCTGTGTGGACGTGAGGGGTTATTCAGTTTATCCACCCTAAGTTGGATACGTGGAAAGTCATCTCCGAGAATCCACTTAGGCCACTGACCTCTAATAAACAAGTGACTTAGGCCTAGTAGATAAACGGAATTTATAGGCTTAGGATGGAGTCTCGCGACATGCATTTCCGTGTATTCACCTTAAGGTGGATAAACCGAACGTGAGATTTTTAATGACTAGCGAGTCGCCGGTGACTAGTCGCTACATGTGTAACAAGCATAAGGCCCGGACTCCACCAAAGCGGAGAGAAGCTCAACAACATGTAGGGTGTATCCACTGAAGCTTTGCTGAGATGCGTATTGGCTAGACCGGAGCAGAGGTGTGTACTGGGGCTAGAGCGTGCGGGCGGGTTGTGGGAAAGTAGCGGTGCCACACGCCGCCGCTTACATATCTCTCGTCTCCGTTGCGCGCCGTCCGCGTCGCCAGCTTGCAAGGTACAGATCACATGTTTTGTTCGAACTAAGCAAATATGAGATCTCTCTGCTCAACCGTATCCACTGAAGCGGAGACGAGATTGTACCTAAATAAGGAAATCCTATTGGTTGTTTCTAACACATCTCAGTTGCTCCTCGGCTTAGGTGGTCTTAAGACTCAATTCAGGAGAAAAATGAGAGGACTTGACTCTTCTTTTTCGAGTCGGCACCAGCTACAGCGTCAGCAAAGTTGGAAGTGGGGGCAGAATATCCTGGGTACGCCGTTTATTAAACTCACCACTGGTGGAGTCTACAAACAATGTATTCTTCCTTTCAATATCTCGTAGATTTATTTGGGCAGCATTGGGAGCAGGTCTTCTTATAAAATAAAAAAGAAACGATACATTCTCGGTACATAATTTATTTAATGGATATGTACAAAGACAAAAGGTTTTAGGACAAATAAAAATTTGGCAATAACTCTCAACAATAGCAATAATATTAATTAATAAAGAGTGGTGTCGTTCAAAAGCCGGCAAAATATCAACAACAACAATAATTTAATTTTATACTTAAATATAGTTCGGACATACCAACGTAGGGCTAACTTTTAGCGAATTGTGACATCACCGCTGTAATAACACGCATCATTGTCGATACACACACCCATAACATTTAACCAACAAGATGTTTCTCACAATCAGTTTCCACATTCACAAGCAAACATTTACAGAGATGACGTCACAACGTAGTCCGTAAAACGATAATTCCAAACAAATACCACTTAATTCAAATAAAGACATACATTTTGTTTAAAAATTCCGTTTTACAAACAAATAATAACAGCATCATTAATTAACCTAAGAATAAATTAATTGATAAAAAAAAATATTTTTGACCATAGAACATGAGCCGTAACAATTTTAATATCATATCGATATAACTCTTTAAAAGGAATTTTATGATCGTTAACAACTGAAGTGATTTAATTTACTCTTCTATCATTCAACTGGTTTTAAATCCATTTTCGATATTATCATAAAAGCTTGTTGGTCTGTGACCATAACAGGTGAATAATATTGCTTGAAAGTTGCATAAGATCATAAAATTTAGTTTAAACACAGCACTTAATAAATAAATCGCGTTTTATCACACATAATTATATACGTAGCATCTACCAGCAAAGTACTACTATTATGTACTAATTATTGCTGTAAAATTTCATCTACATACCACCGAAAGAAAGGCTAGTGTGTACGGTCAGACAAAAAAGTTCCCGCAAAGGAAATACGCTTTCAATAAAATAAACACTACATTTGAATGCAATGTTTGTATTATAAAGACGTGTTTAACACAGTCTCTGGCTGTTTTTTTTTTACCTCAAAGGCAAGTTCAGTATCAAATACTGTACTGTACTCTTCAGAGGACGAAAAAATGATTATCACGCAAACTTTTTTCTCCAACCGTAGTTATCTAAGAGAAAACAATACGAGTAAGATGGAAGACGCTCCTAAATACAGCAAAAATGTATGTATTTTAATTATTTAGCAATTAAATTATATTACTATAATATCACTTACGACCTAATCTATCTATGCGTTACATAGTATTTTTTATTAATATAAATACATTTATATTACTGGTATTTGAATTCGCTTGATATAATATGGTAATAATGTTATCATCTTCATAAACATTTGGCACACATAGACCATTCATTTGCCTACAAAACATACGAGGAAGTCAACAAATCATAAGGATTGAAAAAAATATATCTAAGCATTTCGACATTGGTTTAGAAGCACTATGAAAGTCTAGTCATAATTTAATCTGCCATATTTTATTATACGACGCGGCGACGCGTACAAGTCCAGGCGTGACTCTTTTTATATTATTTATAAAAAGGAGTCACACATGTTTCTTATAACGTGCAATTTTTATTACTAATACCAAAATGTATTAGCAGATTCGAAAATTGTATTGTAGTTAAAATTTGAAATATCTATTCGGCATTAGTCAAAACATTCTAACGTTACACCACCATTTGTTACTTACAGTCACGATGGAACAAGCCGCAGCAGGTTCGGGGGGAAACGGAAAAATATATATCAATTTCACTAATAAATAATATTGCTTCATCACAAATCAGTCATTGCATCAGTCTAGTACTTCCTACGCGTAAACACGACGAAACACCAACGAAATTGTACTAATCAAGCCATTCAAATAAAAAATACAGTTGCTTATGATAACAATTAAGGGGGCTGCGCGATAAGGTAGCCCGCTAAAATCAAATTTACTTTACGTTAATTGCAATTTGCAGGTCAGACTGTTTGTTGATTAAAAATAATTCGCGACCCTAACAATAATGGCTTTAGAGAATTATAATCATTAGAATCAGCAATACTACTCCTTGAGTTAGAATTGGCCCAAATATTTAATTTCACCAAATAGTCATTCAATAGAGCAATATGAACTTAAAGAGTAGTGATAATTTTATGATTATAACTCTATATATAAATATTTTTTACGGCTGCAAATCATATTTAGGTCAACATAGATACAGCCTGATTCTGACCTGCAAATTGCAAAAAACATAAGAAAATTTGAATTTCGCGAGCTATCCTGATGCTTTCGCCTTAAGACATTCCGACACCACAGTTTACTTGTGTCTTTCTGTCTTAGACATACTCTTACATTTAAAATATATTCTTAGTACAATTTAAGTGAAGAGACATGGTTCGTAAACTGTGGCGAAGGAGATTATTAGACAGTATTATTATACCAAAAACCCAACTAATATAACGAGACATTTAAGCAAACGTTAAACTAAACTGATGTTTTTATCACAATTAACTCTATTTGGTGTATTCTTTCAAGGCTTTGCCGTGAGCGCCAGATAAATACACATTTTGAAATGGTTTACTATGAAAATAATATTTACTAACGGGACTCATAAACACAGAATAGTATTTTTTTTTAATTCTAAGTCTGTCACAGCCTACTTATCACTAGTTATTTTGGTGTTATTTAAAGTAGTTTGTAAACATCCATGAATACGTCCCTGCTGTCATAAAGTACAACCTGCCAGAGTCAACTTCAGCTAGCAACCCTGGGCTGTTACCGCTCTCGCCGTGACGCCTCAGCACCGCTAGCTTACGCCATCCGAGCGGTCTTCAGTTAACTCTTGCGGGTTATTTAAATATTTAACAGAATATATATGAAGCTGTTTCAATGGTATTTATCCCGGCACTCGTCCTCTCTAACGACACTCCGTACTCCTGTTATAATTCTCTAACGATAGAATAGAAGCATTTTAGTAGGCACTTGAGAGAAAACGGCCTCGTACCAAGTATATAATATTACTTAACCAATAGTTTATACAATAGCAATTCAGCCACACCAATATAAGAGGCATTGATATAATTTTGGCTATGTAAAATAGCAACACTCATCCACCATCCATAACGTTTTTATGACATTTTGTTTTTTTATAGTTTTGAAAATAGAGTTCTAAAATGGCGAACACGATTATATCAGGTTACTGGGTTGTTATTAATATTAATTTCTATAACGGACCTAAAACAAGAATTAAAAGGATTTGGGTTGACTTTTGGATCTGGATGCAGAGGTTGAACGTTTTCTGTACTCATTAGAGGTAAATTTACAGTAATGATGGATATATTCTCTATAGAGGAAGCAGCTACACAATATATCAAAAATTAATAATTATATCTTATAATGACGAATAAAATTTCTCTATATCTGAGGCGATTGCCATTACATGCTAAGTCTTAATTGCGAGACAATGGGAACTCTGTCTACTGGCTAGTAAATATACCGGTAAAATTATTTGAGTACATTTTTCATCTAATCACTCACAGATACGAAGTTATAAGTCCTTATCAATATGATAAATAAGATTATTTTTGTTTACACTGTAGGCGATTGTATGAATTAGTTCCCTTGGTTTATGAACACAAAATACGGCTTGCTTATGGCTAATGCAAGTAGTTGCTACAATAATGTAGGTAAATATATACATGTACTATCACTTTTGGAAGTAACATAATTTGAATAGATAAAATACATTTTGATCGCCCTGTATACAATATTTGTATGTTCAGATCACAAGGTATATTAAATAGATTTATACATTTAATATTGCTCAGTTTAGAATCAGTAATTTTATCTCTATACTTACCGGTGAAATATATCCTGACATATTGAAGATGCAGGTAAAACAGTATGACATAAGAGTAATTATAACTTAAAACCTACCATGCGCCACACTTCCGTCTAATTATGCACAACAGCAACTCTATAAAACGTACACTCGTACATTACTCTGGCAACACTCGGCATAAAATCAAATTGATCGACGGAAATACGGGAACACTATATTACTTTAAATTATGTATAGAATAATTAATTCTTACAATATATTAAGATTGATTGACTATTAGTAAATGGGAAAAAAAACCTAAATGCATATAGGGAGTAACTATTCAACTATTTTCCATTCTTTTAAATAAAATATTTCATACTAAACAGTATCAGTAGTATCACATCTATCACTATAAGTATCTACTATTATGTAAAGTGTAATTATTCTAGAACATGGTTCGCGTAACGTCTGTCTTTACGATAAATGTGATGTTTTACATTGGAAAATATATTGAATGAGAAAATAGGTTCTAACTAGACAGCAAGTGAGCCATTTACCTAAGCACGATAACTATTTCATATTGAATATAATTTATATATAGTAAAGACATCTGTGTATTTCATTGAGATTTGCTTATATGGATTGTCTTTATTGGACTAGAGAATGGTAAACTTTTATGTCTATTTTATAAAATGCGACAACAGAATCAGAAAGTCAAACATGTTTTATAACAAATTTTCCGTTCTTCGAACTCATATGTCAATATAGAATCACTGAATGTTTTGGGGCCTTGCCCCGAGAAATTTAATTTTTCATTTAATTTATACTTTATTGATTCAATAACTTAGTCATAATTTTAGAATGATTATTGAACGCATTTAAATAGTGCCCTCGTGAAATCAGTGTTAAAACTGCATAACGAAAAGTATTCTATACTCTTGAAAAAAAAGAACAAATCATAATTGCAAGCGCTGTACTTTGTCGCAAAATAACTTTACCATTTAGATATTGTACAATATGATACAAGACTGGTATTCTATTCTCGCCTGAAACTAGTAACATCGGTAACGTGGCTGTTCATCTCACAAATCGACCAACGCAAAAGGTACAGGGTACTCAAAGTGTGCTGTCAGTATGTTATATAGTTTTGGCGTACAAAAATTCAAGAGCAGGTATTATTTTAAATTTTGTGACGTTGATAGCGAGCAAATAAAGTTTTTGCTCGCACTTTGTGTACCCAATACAGAATTGAAGAGTACATTATGTCTTGTTAGATGAAATCGAGATATCAGACTTTAAAAAGAGCGTACAATCGGAGATAGCGGTGTTCCGCACACTGTACTGGCGACATAAGAAGTACAAATATGCGCAGTAGTTCAATACAGTGCGTACAATGTAGAACAGCGGTGTACTGGCGACGTGAAGAGAATAAGCTGAAGTATGTTGTACCTGGACAGGTCAACAGAGGGCGTTAGACAGGTGTCTGTACAGTCACTCACTAGCTGACGGGTGTACATCGTCGTGGCTAACAGCATGGTTTCGCAGCGTCGTGAGTACGCTGAATTACCTAACCCCGCGTCCTAACCAAAAACATAGTTCGCGCGAATACGCGACCGTCGCGTTCATAATATGACACAGGCATCCTTTGCCAACGCGACCACGAGTTCGGGTTCGCCGAATAAATTGAAAGTGACGATCGCGTTGATTAGCAACCTAACAGTCGGCTTAGTAGTTGCGGAGTTTAAGAGAGCGCTAGGAGTCACTTGGGCGCGGTCTCACTAGCTGGAAGTGGGCTTGGAGCGCACGTAAACGAGGTTGAGTAGCACCTCGGCCATGCAGACAGGTGTCGGTACAGTCCAGAACAGAAGGCGTACAATGAAGAACAGCGTCGTGTAGAGAATAAGCTGAAGTACGTAACAGTCAGGTCTTTCAGTACCTGCGGAGTCTAAGGGCGCTAAGAGACGTAAGGGGTCGTTCTCACTAGCTGGGCGCGGGCTCGGAGCGCACGCCGGCTAAGTTGAGCAGCGCCTCGGCCGTGCGCCTCTCCTCGCAGCCGCTGTACGAGTGCTCGTCGCGCGCGCAGCGGGAGATCACCAGGTGAGCTGCCGGCGGCAGCTACAGGGAAAAAAATCTAAGTTTAATTTATGTTAACGTCCGAAAATTTCAACGGATCAAAAAGAAGGGATCCGAGGAGCCTAAAGGACTAGTTCAACGCATTACCATCGTGTTTTTATGGAGAATTGCTAGACTGAGACCACATCATCAGCCTTTAGTTAGATGACCATTGCTCCCAACACTAAATATTACTAAATAAAATTAATACTATGGACATCACTAGAGTGCGCTCTCGGTAGCCATATTCCTTTGAATGTCTCGTTCACTTTCCTCTGGGGTCGGGCCGCGACAAGTCGACAACGTGCTCCTGTCTACGATTGATATTGGTGAGAATATTCTTCATAATTTAGAAGAACTGGCTGTTTCCTTACTGCGATTACATCTCCACTAACACAAATCCCCACATAGGCTTCTCAAATTGCACGCCAATGAGCTCGTTGTCTTTAGCTACACACACCTAATACTAGCGACCTGCCTGACGCAACGGCAGAAGGGTGTGATTGCGGAGCTATGTCACAAACCATGCTCCACCTCCTATCCTGCCCTCTGTGTCCCAAAACATGCAGTCAAAGTGACCTCTGCGCTGCCACCGGTAACGCCGTGGAAGTGGCAAAGTTTTGGGAAAACAAGATTTAAAATACAGTCGTGCCAGCGACACGAAGAAGAAGAAGAAGCGACCTGCCGAAGATCGTCGCTCTATACCTAGCCTGCATGCGGGCGACCTCCCTGCGTTTGCGGATTCGCGGTCCCCACCCAAGAGCACGTTTGCCCGAACAGCTAGTATAGCGACATTGCGTTCAGTTTATCTATCCCATGATATAGCCAGAATTCTAGTAGAAATACGCACTGAGATGAGCTCATTGCTCGCAGAACGGATGACCCATGAAGCCAGAAGTTCTGGAATGGTAACTGATTACCGATAGACGCAGTGTGGGTAGGCTAAGCCCCCACAAGATGGACCAAAGAACCAGTAGGGGGCTCAGGAATTCGCTGTAACAGTTTTTCTTTGTTTCTTTCTGTATGGGAGACAAAAGACAGGTCGTTGCAGCGATGCTTGAGGGCAAATACAACAACACACAATTGACACTCATACTGGATGTATCCAGTATGAGTGTCAATTGTGTGTTGTATTTAGTTGTGTTGTTAATTTACCTGATCTAACACCGCAGGTCCATACTTCATGGCCAGCACGGTAGCTGCCGCGAGGTACTCGTCAGCGCCAGGCTCGGGGTCTGCCAGACGACGTGCTAATAGTGACACTCTCGCGCCATTCTCCGGAACAGGCTCGGTGTTCTCCACCGCGTCTCCTGGTGCTGGTATGGGTTGCCGACCGAATGCCTGTGGAGACGTTTTCTGATTAGAACTTCCTAGTGTTGTCCGCTTTTTAAGTTATTGGGTGTGGATACTTACTGTGGCGTTTCTGGTGGTGGAATAGGATCGTCACTTTTAAAGGATTTTCAATGATAACTAAATACCATTTTCTTTATTATGACGGTCTATTAATTTCCGTTTTGTTCAATAATTTTAAATGATGCTAGTATTCATATTGAATAAAATTGTTCTACCCGAAAGGGTATTTTTTTTTCCCATTTGAACTTGTAAATTATTATTAAAAACTTGTAAAAAACATTTGATATGCAATGAAGAATTGAATTAAATTAAAAGGTTCTATTTAAATACCTATTATCAATACGTTATGCATGCAATCTACTAACATAACTCGCGAAATGTGTATGTGCCTCTTTCAGATTATAGGCGTGATGTTTTGTGTAAATTAAAGTCATGTTTAAATTTTTTTTCTTTTTCTTTCATTCCGTTTAATATATCACTCACTGACATATATCGGATTTACATTAAAACCGAGTACTTCCCGAGGACAGCCGAACACATCCCTTCGGATGTTTTCGGGTTTTTTTTAATCGTTTTATAAACAAAACACGCGCGGTGTCGCTTAAGGTAACAGTGGCGCGAGTTCAATGGTTTTTTCCCAATCTCAAAAAATGTCCAACGCGCCTAAGGAGTTTTCACTTCAAAAATATAGCTTAGGAGATCCGTGCACGACATACTACTTGGGTATAAGATATATCTAAGATGTATCCGTATATTTATAGTCCCAACCAACCTGTAATAACGAGGCGCGATGCTGCGGGTCTACCGTCCAAAGCGAACCTTTACCTAGACCTGGTGCAGCTGCCACCTGAAATACAAATGATTCCTGTTATCAGTTCACTTTAAAGTGTTGTATGAAAATGGAATTATCGACACGAAGAAGAGTGACAAATATTACATCCCAATTCGTATGAAAATTGTTCCTATATCTAAAAACAAGCTATGATTTTAGTTTTACCATAATTAGAACATTTTGTAAAAAAAAAATGTCAAGAAAAAATCATTTTAATTGGTTGAGGGCAAGAACTTTTTTATGTCAGTCTATTTATTCTCTAATCACCATTAACCAACACTCACCTTATGGAAGCACTTATTCAACGACAAATTATGTCGTACACTGTTCTTCCACCCTTGCGGCGCATGTCGGAAGTAGGGGAAGTGACGTACGATCCACGCATAAATCTCTTTGACGGGTAGCGCCCTCGCGGGCGCAGCTTCAATAGCCATGAAAATGAGGCAAGAGAAGGAGTAAGGAGGTTTTGCATGCGTGTTCGCGGGAGGGGAAGGAGGGGCCTTGCAAGGGGTGCGGGGAGGAGAAGGGACTCGGGCCACTGGGGGTGGTGTTTTTGTTTCTCTCTGTGGGCAAAAAGATAAAATGCATTTAGTGTTACGACGTCACCAATTATTTATTTATTTACTCTCATGCACATCACACATTTAATACATACATTAATTATAGTTTGGACTATTCCAACTCAATACTAGCAGGTACCTCCTTAGAGGATTCCACTAAAAATTAATTTCTAATCTGCATTCGCGACTTATTTGCCAAAAATGTAAACAAATGAGTCAATGATTAAAAAAAAAACTTTAATTCATACATAACAAAAGTGCAGCAACTTTTTCAATAGTGCTAGTGTCACTCTGAGATCAACTTAATTAACATTATAATAAAGTTGATATTTGTTTAACTTGAAATAACATCAATTTGAATAGACATTATAATAATTATGTATGTTGAAAGGTCCTATACCAGCTATTTTCACTTGAGTATTGGGTTGTTGCATAGATGCACATAAGTTTTCTCACAAGGGAGCGAAACTGAGTACTTTGGCAACATTCCAAGAAAAAGTGAAAATGAAATCAGCACTAGCGATAAAGATTTTTTAATACAGTTGCTCAAAAAGTGGTGTATTGCAGGGACGTATAGCGTTCGGGATGTAGGGTATTACATACTAGTGCTTTTTTTTTACCTTTCCCGAACTCGTGCGTGTCTCTTTCCAAACTGTCAAAATAATGTCTATTAAAAAGAAAAACCGACCATGAAGTTTTTACTAAAGAGTTTTTGTGATTCATAAAATCAAATCAAAATCAAATCAAATTATTTATTTGCTAGAATGTAGGTAAGATACAAATAAGGTCGTGAAGAATTAAAGTTGAGCCATACATTCTGCCCAAGATTAGACATGCAAAATTTAAATGAATGAATATGATGCTATAACTAGTAAAAGAATAAGAACATTTAAACACAATTATCGGATAGAAATTAACAGTTCAATACAATTAATAAACACTAGTCAAAATAAGATCAAAATGTCAAAATACGATTAAAATGTCAAAATACAATTCAAATGTCAAAATACAATTCCAATGTCAAAATACAATTAAAATGTCAAACAAAATACAATAAAAAGTAGTTAGTCATTTAATTTAGTATTAAAAAATAAAAAAAGTCACTTTAGTCAAAACTTTCAAAATATTCTAAATTCAATTTATATAATTAACAGAATTTCGAAGTCTATAATAATCGGTCATTTAGAAAATCATTAATGGAGTAATAACATTTTTCCACCAGAAAAGCCTTAAGTTTGTGTTTGAAATGTTGTAATGTGTCATTTTTTATATAGTCCGGTAATTTATTAAATAGGATTGGTCCCATACAAATAGCACTTTTCCTTAATAGTGCAGTTTTATAGCCACCGACATTTAAAAGGTTTTTATATTGGCTTCTCACGGGGCCTTTTCTGGTGTCCGAGACCTTAGTGAATAAGTTCGCATTTGTTTTAACAAATATTGCCATTTCCATAATAAATAATGACGGAAAGGGAAGAATTCTTAGAGACTTAAACAAAGGTTTGCAACTATCTGTGGGTTTAAGACCGCACATCGCTCTTACACAGCGTTTCTGAGCTTTAAACACCTTATCTCTTAGGCTACAGTTACCCCAGAACTATTTAGGTTGTCCCATATTCATTTAACTATGTTACAAAACTCATTTTCTGCTTTCTCTGCAGAGGTGTACCTATAGCACACCCACAATTCGCCTGTTATATTTAAGTCCCATGTAATAGGGAGCAACCCTGTTGCCAGCAACCGGGCACAAATCCAGACTATTCTGAGTCCGGATTTGCAGTAAAACGCAGATATTTTTCTGCTTTAGCAAAACTATTCTTTTGGTGTCTCTTTTCAAAAATCTACTTAATGAGAATGATTCTCCGATCCTTGTCAAGAACAAGACAAAAAACCTCAAAGAAAATCTTAGATAGACAATGATACAATATTCTAAAGCGCGTATCTACGTATGTAAACACACAATAGTCATCATACTGCAGTAACCACGACTAAACACTTCCTATTCAGAATTCGGAAGGACAAACATCAAATTAAGTTCATAACGACGAGATAGGAAAAATGTAGGTCGGTTACAAACGAGCCCTTTCTCCACACGATTGTAGGTGGCCGTCCAACATACACTTGTGTAAATAAAACAATGCGATTGTAAACACCGATGGTAACAAAAGAAAAAATACTATTGATCTCGGCTGTACCTACTGAATGTATGTTTTTTTTTATGACCTGATCGGTTTTGCAATTTATGCTCTCATAAATCTGAAAGTCATCGTTTTAAATTAAAATGGTAGAGAAAAGAAATCAAACAGCTGAGTAGAAATAGTGATTAATTTTAGTTTGGATGTTTGTTACTCAATCACGCAAAAACGGCTGAACGGATTTGCATGAAATTTGCCATACGGGTAGACCATGAGCTGGATTACGATATAGGATACTTTCCATTCTGTTAGCACGTTTGCGTGGGATAGATCTTTATTATGGACACTATAAATAATACGTATGTATGACAGCAGAGCGATTCTGTAAAAATCTCACCGTGAGAACTTAGGTGAAGTGACAGAGCTGTCAATAGTGTCAATCCCTATAGCATCAGGTGGAATGACAGCTCACTTCACCTACGTTTAAACGCGATATTTTAAAGACAATCTTTGGATGGATTTAGAGACAAAACTAATAATAATTTCCGACCTTCATGTGGGCGAAGTCGCTCGCCAAAGCTAGTCGGGCATATGTTTAATTCGAAGCCTTCCTAATCTCATCTCCCAGAAAGGCAGTGAGAAATACATCACTAAATAAACAAAATAGCTGAACATAAAAACATTAATAGGACATCACGTTTACATCTCATTATATCTGCTCTCAAATGGGCAGTAGGCAATTAGCGAGGTTATTATGCACTCCTACTATAAAACTGTTATAAGTATGAGTCAGCTTTCGATTGTATCAATGAATGATGAATAACGAATGAAATATTGAATTGTATTGAATGAATTTCCTGCACGCTGTCAGTACCCACTGATTGAGTACAACATTGGATGACTGAACAGTACCCGGTACCTTACATTAAGATGCCATTCATTACTGATTTTAGACGTGATTTCAAACAGGTTCAGGTTTATGGGGAGGAGAAAAGCCAGAAGTATGAGCACTATAGAAGAAAACGACATGTTGCGCCGACCCCAAATAAATTGGAATAAGGGTAGGAGAATAATGATGATGTCATGGGAAAAGGCTTTGTTTTCTAGGAAAATTATTTAATCCATCACACTAATATCATATAGGCGAATGTTTGTGAGTGTGTTTGTATGTTTGTTACGGGTGCCTGCCGTTTTGCCGAAAAGATTTTGCCAAAATTTCACTACCCAAACAAATTTTCGCAACCTTTTATTATATGCAATGCAATGTTTGGAATAATTTTAGTATGCACATTTTCATTTGGTCGAATTTTTACTTGGCAGAATATTATTAAGGATAATGTCATTTAGGCATTTGGTCTTTAATCAAATGATTTATTACGGCAAAAAATCTTTAGACAATAAACGTTTGGTCAAACGATTTGTTATGACAAAAAATATAAAGGTATAACTAAGATTTTTTGAGAATTATTTTTTTGGGAATTAAATAATTAAAAAATGCAATTTTATTTTAAAATAATCATTTATTTAATACAAAATATTTGTAACTTACTATTTTAATTTTTTTGCAATGGACATTATCGAGAACCGAATTAGTTACGAGGTTAATTATTAAAAAAAAAATGCTTAGGTTAGGTTAGGTTAAAACTGTGACCTCCTACGCACGAGCCGAGCGAGCGAAGCGAGCGGTGCCGCGGCAGCGGCCGGCGAGTGCCAGAAACGACTAAATTATATAGAAAAAAAATATGGAAAAAAGAGATTATTTTTAACAGGCTATCGAGAACCGAATTAGTTAGACGAGGTTAATTATTTAAAAAAAATGCTTAGGTTAGGTTAGGTTAAAACTGTGACCTACGCACGAGCCGAGCGAGCGGAGCGAGCGGTGCCGCGGCAGCGGCCGGCGAGTGCCAGAAACGACTAGAGTATATAGAAAAAAAAAATGGACAAAAAGTCTACCCGAAACTGAACTAGTTAGACGAGATTAATTATTTTAAAAAATACTACCAGTATACTTAATATTATTATTACCTGTTTAGAATTTGTCCCCAAGTGGAAAAAACACCCTTGTAATAAAACGTCTTCAAAGTTAGATCTTATGCTTGAAATGGCTGCCTTAAAACTGCGAAAACTGACGATACTAAATATTTGGCAAATGTAATTTTGCGTAAAATGAGTTATTCCAAATTAAATATTTGACTAAATAAAAATTGGTAAAAGTACTAGTTGGTAAACAAGTTATTGTTTAAACGTTCACTTGCCAAACATTAGGTTTGGGTTACAATTATTTGTGAAGAGATTTTTTGCTAAGTAATAATTTGGCAAATGAAATTATGCGGAAAATTGTTTGGGAAGTGATAATTTGGCAAAATCTTTTCGGCAAAACAAGGGAGACCCGTTTGTTACTTCTTCACGCACAAACGGCTGGACCAATTTTGATAAAATTTGGTATGGAGGCAGATGACACCCTGGATTAATACAGGATACTTTTTATCCCGATATTCCCACGGGATCGAAAATTATGCGGGTGAAACCGCGGGGCGCTGCTATTGCTTATATAAATTCGTCCATACTAATCATATTAATGCGGAAGTAACTGTGTGTCAATCAGGCTTACCTTTACATACCTTAACGGCTAAACGGATTTCAATGGAATTTGGCACACAGGTAGACCGTAGTCTAGGTCATAGGGTACTTTTGATCCCGGAAGTACGTTCCCATGGGATACTGTTCGACCTCCACGGGGACGAAGCCGCAGACAAAAGCTAGTATCTACTTACTAAGCTCTTCTTCTCTTAATCAACAAGTAAAATTTCATTTAAAATGTCTAGTAAAAGAGGGGTTTCCAGTAAATAGCGGATAATTGACAAAATAAAATGATTGCTAAATGGGCCTACTCTTGACCTCGATCACGCCTGATGGAAAGCGATGGATGAGGTCTATGACGAAGTTCCCGAGACTAGGTTTCGTAGTAAATTAGAATATGCATTGAAATTCCACGAAACGTTGCTTGGAGCGTCACCGCTTCGGACGAAGTGAATCTGTATTACTGGCACGTTTTGAGCATGATCCTAAATATCATCCTACATCTGTGTAGAGACTTGCTGAAGTAGCATCTGTCTAGGTTTATTAATTCTAAATTTTTCCGAGACTAGGACTATAATATTTCACCCGTAGACAGAGTAATCTATAGACTCATGGTATCCGTGTCACCGAAAGGGACAAAAAATTCCGGCAATCTTCATCATACTATCATTTTTACAGCTTATTACACTGCACCTAACCATTTTCATAGTTGCGCAAATGTACTATTATTTAATTATGCATGAAAAAGATCTTATTTTCCGTTTAATCGCGATGTAGTTTTTACAAATTCATTCATAATTTTTAATATTTCATTTTTAAATGTCAAACTTGTTGTGCACATTGATGTGCTTAGCCGACACGCAGTAAGGGACAGAAATATTCTTACTCTGTCTCTTTTCTTTGCTAGTCACGTTAATATTTTTCTCTTTTTCTTGTGCGAATGAAAAAGAAGATATGCAGCAGTCTATAGTTTACTCTATCTACGATTTCACCATATTTTGTCCCGCTGCTTAGGCAAGGGCTCTATTTATCAATTCTAACGGCTGTTTGCTGTTGTGGTCCCAGAAGTTAGGAGGATAGCACCCTAATTGCTGGTTGATATGGTTAGATTGTCAAAATGGTTTAGATTTTCATTGGGGTGTAGAAACACTTTCGGGAGGTTTTTATCTCTCGATTATTTGTTATATCTTCTTAGAAAATGGGTTACTAATGAGAACAGTAGGCTTATCAAAACATGCGCACCATCGCAATCTTTGCGCGTTACGTAGTTACACGTGGCGTGGCGCTTACAGTGAAACCACTACGTGCCAGTGACGTCTCCTCTACGCTAAACCCCTGTACACAGTGGCCTGTGTTGGCGCATTTTATAGCCACTGATATTACTTCATTGAGTAGAAGTGTGGTGTTTACAAATGTAATGGATGTTTGTGCTGTTAATACGGGTTTTAGGATTGAAAGATTTTACGTTTACAATTTCAAAGGCAAATTCAATTAATAATACAATATTTATATTTAAAAAATCACTTAAGTAAGTGCATGATTTTTTTATACTGAGTTGGTACAGCCATTCACGAAAAAAAAACCTTATGCTAAGGCTACAAAAAAACCTCACAGAAAAACCATTATTTTTAAATTAAGGTACCTATCTATTTGCCATTTAACCATTGGACTCTATTGGACCTTTGAAGCGACACTGCCAACACATTTCAAGGTATTATTAATAGTGTTGTGTCACAAATAGTAATGATATCACATTGAACGATTCAAAAGACTACGTTTACGTTCAATCTGTTTATGTCACACTGAAGGCGTTATTAATTAGTGAGTAATGAATAAACCTGAACTTAAGTTCACATTTAATCTCAATAAGTATGTATGTACCTACTACGGGTATGTTTTTGAGGTCACATATGACAAGGCAGTCAGTGAGTATAGGTAACACTTAGGTCACATATGATTACATGGTATTACGGAATTTTACTTTCCCTTCGCAGTTAGTCACTTAAAAAAACGTGGAAAATATTCTGTTACAAACCTTGTAGGTATTTGATGCAATAATGCTTCTGGCAACAAGTTTATTTAACTTAATTATTACTTATTTAAATATCTGGGAGGGCAATGAACAACAAATTGCGTAGTATTGCATTGTGGTTTTAGTTTATCAGTCAGCATTACATAATTTAGTAGGCAGGTACATAAAAAAAATTCGACCTCAAAAAACTAATAAGTTCGTGTATGCCACGTTATCATCTGTAGGTATGTCCTGCGCAATCCATATATTAAAATGTGTGTTGTACCACGTAGGAGTACATGTCGCTTACAGGTGATAATATTCTGCGGTTCTCATACTTACAATACAATATCTACGATAACATTTACGGGTAGCACCAATGACGTATGACAAGTTGACAGATTACTTGCAACATTGAAAAGTCAACGTTGATATGATAATCTTAAGGCCTACTTTACACATTTATTATCACTGATAAAATGTTTGGGAATGTATTACTCAAACGTATACTTTATGAAAACTGTAAAATAATTACTATTATACCAGGAGAACTGTTAGCAGCGTCCTGCTGTGTCCCTATTCCCTACTAACACAGCAATATTCTACGCAAGTACAGTTACACTACACGATATTGTTTTATTTCTCACCCACAGATCATTACAGGTTGATTACAATCTAAGTATAGATTATGGTAATGATAATGAACTCACCTTCACAATAATTTGGTTATCAACCATTTTCGTGTCCTCCATATCCACACCACTTTTTGTTAGATTTATACCTGGAACAGAACAAGTTTTTGTTCAGTTTTAATACCACGTCACAAGAATAACCTTTGCAATTTAAAAATTAATCAAGATTTTAATGCAAAAAACGACTGAACGTTGCATGTTATTCTATATTAGCACAAAATACAGAGAGTACAGAAGGCAATCTAGATACAAAGTGCGCTCGAGCAACGCACACATAGACACCGCTCACGGACACGTTATCTCGGACTGGTTGGGACTAGTGCGGGCGCGAGTGCCATCCGCTTGAGACACGCGTCTGTGAAGTGCGAAAGTGTTTCCTATTTTGAATCAGTTTAGACGAAGTAACTTTTTTGTAAGGTAAAAACACGCCACCAACTATTACGTAAGTTGAAAACATGATTTTATGTTTGTGTGGATATTGTGTTGTTTTTAGTGTCATTCGATAGGTTTAGACTGATAGGGCAAAATAAATTGTGTAAATAGGGTAATCGGTTTTAAAGTTATTAGGGATTTTCGATAGTGAAAATTGGCAAAATTAAATGTGAAATTTTATGTTTTGTAAATATTTTGCATTGTAATACTATGTTTATTGTTTAGTTTTAATATTGTAGAATAAGCTCAACAATAAATCAAACAACTAGATACGAGTGCCACTACCACGATAGCATAAGCCAAAGTTGACAACCATAGCGCGACCGCCGAGCGTAGGTATGAAAAGTGAAGTACATACATGTGATTGCCTTCTGTACTCTCTGTATTTTGTGATATTAGTGATAACAAACTTCTATGTTTTTCAACGGTTCATTTACAATCCGAAACGGCACTTAATATTGTTACTAAGGCTATGGAATGTTTATACGTATTGTTGCTTCATTATTTTTTTCGATTTAATGGTTACATTCCACATTATTATCAGCGCTAACTGTATTTAATTATGAGTGAAGTTTGACAATTGAAATGTGAATGCAACTGAAGCGGTACAATTAATCAGTCCACTGTTGCATTGACTCAAACATCTTCTATTCTGTATACATCTCACCATGAAATCTAAGGTGCAGTGAGTTTGAAGTGAGCTGTCATTCTACCTGATGCTTGGGATTGAGAGCTCTGTTCTGGCTGGACAACAGACGCGTAGAGATACGCCTAAATATTTCGCATTACAAAATACAGTTCACAGACAACTCGTATCTCAAGTAGTCGCCAAGTATGAGTAGTGCCTTTGCTAAGATGCAAAGTGTCACGTTGCGTCACGCCAACGCCCAGCAAGGGCTAGTTAGCCGTTACGTCATAAGCTTAATCACTAAACTATTTTCTAATAATATGCGATCTTCGGTCTAGTGAAGCCGTAGTCTTAAAGAACGTTCCCACTGTGTCGTGACGCTCGGCAATTTTCATGTTCATAGCGGTTTGTTTATTTAAAACAACGTTCTCATCCTGCGTAGGCGTTTCTGTAACGTATACGCTGCGTTTAGGCGACTATGCAACTTCAATCAAAGCCAGATGCGAAGGCACACTGAATAGAGGTGTTTATATTACCAAGACACCATTACCTGTCTTCCGCTGTAAAATGCGATTGTAATTTACCTTCTGTCATCACGCGACGCAGTGGGAACAACAGTCGCCTATATCAAAATCGTCAAAACACAGTGGGAAAGGTTCCTAAGATAGGATACATTCACGATCGACGTAAAACAGTGAGTCATTGCAATGTAACTCTTATCTTGGTAAGGTAAGGTATAAATAAGAATGATTGCCGAGAATTTTATTAAAATCACGGCTATCATTATAATTTATACTTTATAACAATGAGATAAGAGTTCAAATTAGATCGTGAATGCGCTGCTTAAGTGTATCTAATCTACCTCTAAGTAAATTCCTGTCTTGCAGCCAGCTCAAACTGGTGAGGTCATCGTCGTGGTCAGCAGGGGGTAGGTTGCCGGCGTTGCCTCCGCAAGCCACCCTGATGAGAATATCACATTCGTATACTATGCGAGACCATGAAAAAGATTACTTACGTATACTTAGGTTATTAGGTAGGTACAGGAATTTGAGCTTGAACGCAAAAAAAAAATGTAGACTTTGGATCAAAAAATATGTAAGTAAGCACAGAATGACGATGATCCACTAGTGTTTCATAAATGCTATAAATATACGGGTTCTCTAAACAAAAAAGAGTTTCCTAGTTCCAAAAATAATATTTATGAAATAACGACATTACGTTTTTCGACATCCACGCGGACGGAGTCGCGGGCAAAAGCTAGTTGCAAATAAAAAACTGGCTAAAAATCTGTTATAATTATAATCGAGCATTTCATACCTATTAATATTGCACGTTGATATCCGTTTAGAAATGTTCCTAAAATACCTCAAGTTTAGATCGATTTCCAAAAATACCTAGTCTAGGTTATTTCTGTGCATTTTATGTATAGAAGATGTAACAGAATACTCGCATGTGAATAATTATATGCAGTCTGTTTCTACTACCTACTAATACTGTTGGCACGTGTAACAATGCTTTATATGTGGCTAGGTACCTTATACCTATACTAGCTGCGCCCGCGACTTCATTCGCGTGCATGTCGAAAAACAATTACATTTCATGGGTTTTCATTTTTGTGAGCCGAACCCTAATTATTTTTGTCAAATAAAAGAAGCATTAGTTACTTCTTATAACATCAGCAAAACCGTCAAAATAGGTCCTGCCGTTTCGGAGATTAGCCGGACAAACAGACAAACATTTTATAAATGGTTATAAGTATCGTTTATACTTTAACTAGCAGCGCCCCGCGGTTTCACCCGCATAAGTGTCGATCCTGTGGGAATATCGGGATAAAAACTATTCACCCGCATAAGTGTCGATCCTGTGGGAATATCGGGATAAAAACTATCCTATGTCCTTCCCCGGGATGCAATCTCATCTCTCTACCAAATTTTATCGAAATCCGTTTAGTGGTTTAGGCGTGAACAGGTAACATACAGACAGACAGAGTTACTTTCGAATTTATAATATTAGTATGGATATGCATTTAAAAAGCTATTATTTTGACATTAAAAATAGACACCGCAATTTTATTGAATATATCTCTGTAGTCTCGATGACTCTATGGTATACCTGTTACCTAGAATTGACGGCTACACGAGGTTACCCTATCACTTCCCGTTCCCATGTCCGTGAGGAATTAAGGATATGACGACTTTACTGTGCGAGGGGAGGTCTAATAGTAAATTGCTCGATATGGTAATAGTACCAACAGTTCCAATTTACCTCATTAATTACAGAGTTAATTAAATAAAATATTTTAATGATTTTATCTCCCTAGACTCCCTACACAAAACTATGTCGCGCCGTCAAAAGTTTTGCAATATGGCCTGTTTGCATGACGCGTAACTCGTAAGTCCAAAAGCACACGATGTCATAATCAACAATTTGTACTGTATCAATCTCGGCGACTATTCTCTTTTTATCGTTCATCGTTTGTCTTACCCACTAACCTAGCGAAATGATAACAATATGTTATCAACATTTTATCAGTTTTTTTTTTACACTGACTTACGCTTGATTGATGACATGAAACGTCTTGATACTTTAGATAGCAATAGTCTATTTTGAATTTCTGGCCTGATTTGAAAGACCTTGTGGTTGGTTAACGAAGTTTCCTGGTGTAAGGTGATGATTAGACATTGCATTATCAACACCAGTTCTGAAGAACTTGCACGATAAAAAAATGCGAAAAATTAAATCAAAGGCTCACATAAAATTCGTCCTGACTGACTGATATTAACGCACAGCCTCCGCTGGTCCTAGAGACATGAATTTTGGAGTGTGTGTTCTTTGTGAAGTGAAGGCATCCACTAAGAAGGGGTTTGTGGAAATTCAACCTTTAAGGGGGTGAAAAGGGGGGATTTTGTTTGTATGAAAAATGTTATTCCTTGAGTTAATAACATTGAAACTTGGTACGAATACTTATCTAAGTAAATTATGAAGTTTGGCATTTTTTGTTTTTCTAAACTACCCCCTAAGTGGGATTGGGGGGTGTCAAAGTTTTTATGGAAGAATTTTAACGCACGGTCCGATTAACTCAAAGCTCAGTATTTATACTAAAGACCAAAAATAAAGAATAACATATATCAACGTTTTTCGAAAATCCTCCCCCTAACGGGCTGAAAAGGGGTAGTTCATTTTCCAGGGGCGGTTTTTACTGCGTGGCTTGATTAACTGGAAAATTGGTATAAATAATCTATGACTCAAGTAGGTAACGGAAACATCCCAAACGTTATTTCACCCCTATGGGGATAAAAACCGTGGGGGTGAAAAGGCAGGATACAGTTAATATGATAAAAATCTTATTCCTTTGGTTAATAAACATGAAATTTGGCAAAATTTGCCTCATTAAATAATAAAGATTGTCAGTTTTAGTTTTCAAATACCCCTCACGGAGGATTTAGGGGGTGACAAAGTTAATAGGTAAGAAAAAAAAAATAACCCGCTGTCGGATTAACTCGAAACTCGGTATTATTAATTAAAATAAAAAAGTTTGAGTTTTTTTTATGGGTTTTTCAAAAATCGACTCCTACCGGGCTGGAAAAGGGTAATCAAGTTTAAGGAGTAAATTTTACTGCTTGCTGCCATTAACTTGAAAATGGCTATAAATAATCTTTAAGATGCGATGCGACGCGTTGGGTCAGGGAACGAGAAATTTCACGCGGACGAAGTCGCGGGCAGAAGCTAGTCAGATATATACGGATTACAGATAATCTATGCGCGTTCGTGAAATCTAGTTAAAGTCTGAAGTGGGTCACACATTCACAAAAGACAATGCTGATCCAAATTGACTGTTAATAAAACTATTACATCACAAAACACGTGCTACTTCGCGCCGTCCCGCGTGATGACTGAGACACGTGTCACCAAATATTTAGATTTTGTTTTCTAATAAATTATTCATAATGAAGAGAACCTTATGTTTATTATTATTCTGTGGCCTATTGTGGTTTTTTTTACTGATATTCGCAAAACTTCATATTCATACATGTGTCGTTCAACCTCCGAACCGACTAAGTAACGCGTCATTTTTCACAAAAGGTGTTTGCACTCTCAGATCAAAGTACCAACTTCATAAAGGAAATTCATTTCCACACAAACAAAGGTACTAGATAACAAAGAAAAGTGATAAATTTATTTGAAATGACTAATATTAGATTGTTTACAAACAATATAAAATTCATACTACGTTGTAGGGGAACTACCAATTTGGTTGGCAGATGGCCTGTCCCTTGCGTGACGCTAGTTTCCTTTATGCAAATACGTCGTCATCCGCTCAAGACGGTTAGGTGTCACCGATTTAAATGTACTTCCGTATACACAGGATTAGTTACCGTACCACATTTAGAAAGGGGAAATATATTTTTGTCATAACGGGTAATACAACGGGATGAAATACTTTTCGGATATCCTATGTAGCCCTTATTTTCAAAGAACAAATAATATCGACAATACTCCCAGAAAAGCCATTAGGTATTCAAGTCACATTGCTGTTTCTCCTTCTCAGTTCCGTTGCTAAGTCACCTTTTCAAAGATAAGAGACAATCTGAAGGCCCTTTTAACTATAAACGTTACGAACGAACATTTATTGATTACTTGACTTTATCAATAGTTGGTCAGGCGCCGTCACTATTTCCTTGTCTACTTTATATGAGGTCAATACAGTCAATAGGAGTTTTTGATCTAGGCATTCTAGGCAGTGCGCCTTGAAAAGCTGAATGTGAAACAAATGAAACGAGTTCTCTATAAAAGGAGAGCGGACTTTCAGTGTGAATGTTGAAAACTACAAGAGGAAAGTAATAAAAGGTCGTAGCCGTCGCACTTTCGAAAGTTTATTCAGAAATAAGTTCGGATCTCGCTTCTATTCAGGAAATGAGGGTGCTATTGGTACATTGTTGAGCAGTATTTGACGGGTCTATTTTCATTTTGGGTATTTAACTGGACATGCTGTCGAAACTGCTTTGCCAATCCTAAATTCTACTTTTCGTAAATCTTTT
Organism: Oligia fasciuncula; assembly: GCA_963082905.1. NCBI lineage: Eukaryota > Metazoa > Arthropoda > Insecta > Lepidoptera > Noctuidae > Oligia > Oligia fasciuncula. The sequence continues at coordinate 14,737,582 of OY720398.1, forward strand.
AAGAACCAAGGGCTGATGTTTCACCCACTCGCGTACTCGAAACCAATCTTCACTAACCATTGTTCACGTGCTGATCTATGTAACAGGAGAAACCTCGACCCCTGTGATACAGGATGACCTAGTTTAGGGGTTGAAATTACAATGATGTAAAGTTACTGAAGTTTTGGAAATAAATTACTATTACTGTCCGGAATCATACGGGAAGAATGTCCAAAGAATTGTACTTAAATGTACAATTTGTAAAACTTACGCAGGCTGTGGCTGTTCCATATCGGACTCATCAGAGGCATCCTCAATGTCGTCAAAGTTGTCAATGATCCTGCCCGACACCTCAAGGCGTCGTAGCGAGCGGCCGCTGGAGGCTACGTGCCTTGCAATCTGGCGAATGAGCCGGCGCGGAAGCGGCAGAGATGCGCGTGCGCCTCGCGCTGGGGACCCGCCCCTTTCGCCGCGCATTGGCGCCATCTGGTAGTGAGAAATAACGTGTCAGTGCATACAAAAAAAAAAAACCGCCACAGAACAAATGCATGTTCTATAGCCATATAGTGAATTATTTGTTCCCTAAGCAAAAAGCTAACACCAAACTTTTTAGAGAAGATTTGCAATCCTGTAGGTAACTACCTATTACCTTTAATACCAGCTAAACAAACCCTGAGTGTACTTAATTACTTATGCTTAAGCAAAATGATAATTAATCCAAACTTGAATTCTAATCAGATTCTACTCGATAAAATCGGTACTTTCAAAGTTAAATAAAACCAATTCTGATTCTGATTGAATTTTTCATGAATACAGTTACGTACCGAGGCTTTAAAATTCAAAGGAATCGGGTGACGAATGCAAGTACCAAATTAGTATTGCGTAAAGGGCACCAAAGTTGAACGGTTAACAAAACAAAGATCCGAGGATGACGTAAAACTGACGTTTCTAAGTAAAAGTTTTGTCTCTCGACAATGACGGCAGTTTTGCATTGCATAGTAGGTACCTACTGGGTCAAGTCCGCGCTGATTTGATTTTACCAGTAGCTACTTACTTCAATGTGAAAATGTCGTCAATTCGACGCAATAAGACGTAAAGTAATCGAAGTGATCCGAAGTCCGAAACTTCGGAAGCGATGTTGCAACCGCTCGAATTATTTATGTCTCGTCTATTAGTCATTAGGCTCGCAATTAATTCAGCATCTAAGCATGTGATTTAAATGCTGTTTTAACTCTTCTAGTTCTGTGTTAATAGGTAAAGATAAATGTTTTGATTTAAGAGTATTAATTAACTACTCTAATGTTTGAGCTTGCAATTTAAACGCGTTAGAATGCGGCAGGCTCAGCGATGTTGCAGAGAAAGCTAAATGGGATACAAAATCCTGGCAACGAACTACCTACGTTCAAGGAAATTTCTAGGTAGAACCTTATAATACAGATCCAAGTTCCAAGACTGGACCTACCTATAGCAGGTGCTGTAGAATTTAACATACCGTTGCAAGATAGCAAAGCAACGTTACATTCCTTATTCAGCCAACTGAAATCTTTGCTTTAGGTATTTTTGTTTCCCCACTTCGAAATATCAGCGCATGGTTTTAAACAACTGCGAACTGCAAAATTAGCATTTACAAAATGATATCGCGACCTGCGTTGATCTATAGAAAGTAGGTAGTATTTTCAGTGTCATTTTAAACATTATTGTGTCACATTACCGAATTTACGTAATAAGAATGTAGAGTAGGAACGCGAAAAAGAAAATACAAGTAGGTATTTTTATCTTTAATTTATCGCGTCAAGTAGCTACACAATCACATAATAACGCGTGACCTTGGCATAGTAACAAACAGCTAAATGTAATGGCGTGGTTGCGTCGTGTCGTGGCGTCCCCGTGTCATCGGCGAATTGAACTCGGACCGAGACGCGGACTGACACACAAGAGCGATTATCTAACGAGATTTATTTACAATGCCCTATTACGGACCTGCACAAGGTACATTAGCTTAGTCTATTATCGCTCAAAACCAACCCGCCCATAACATTAATTGATTGTCGCTAAATCCACCAGATAGGTTCATAGGTGTCATCGAGACGTCAAATAGTACGGTCACGTTAATTCTGCTCTGTAACTTAAATTCTAAAATCATAGTAAAAAGTTATTTTACGACTGCGTGCTGTCTAAACAATCATAAACGGAACCCTATGGGCTGCAATTACATAATTTTAAACGATCAAAGTGTCCTAAATGTGATAATAGTGACCACCAAAGTGTACTGTGGCGGTGATCTAACAAAAGTTATTTTATTGAAAGTTGTCACTATAAAATTATTTTTAATCTACCGCCTGTTGTGTTAACTTTGTTTTGTCACTGGACGGGATCCATAATTTCGTGTGTCACTCTAAAGTACTGTTGGCAGTGAATGCTAACGTGTGACATGCGAACATAGAGTGTCGTGAGTTCGCGTCCGACTAATCACACCTTGTCTTTTTGGATTTATTGTATTGTTTGGGAGATTGTTTCTGTACTTTGAAAATGTCTAACTGTGATACTTGTGGATTACCAGTTAAACAAAATGAAAAAATAACTTGTTCTAATTGTGATAAATTCTTTCATCACCTGTGTGTTAATCTGAGTGCTACTGCGTTTAAAAGGCTCAATAAAGCTGCACGTTCTAAGTGGAATTGTCCGAGCTGTTTATCTCAACAGGAACATAATAAATCGACGTCTGAGACGATTGAAGATAGCTCCGAAGGCGAGGAGAATAAAGTCAGCGATATACGTCTTGTTATACGGGAGGAAATTCGTAATACATTACGTATTGAGGTTAAGAATATGATTAGCGAGCTTAGGTTTGAAATGGAAGATTTAAAGAAACAGATCGATGAGTTAAAGTTATCTGGTTCCTTTGATATCTCTCAAGTTGCTGACTTAAAAACTGAACTCAAGAATGTGCAACGTGAGAACACTGAACTTCGTTCACAGAACTCAGATATGCAAAAGACTATGGCTCAGCTGAAAACGCAAATAAACACCCTTGATCAGAATATGCGGGAGGCGAATTTGGAAATTCACGGCTTGCCTGAAAATAAGAATGAAGTGTTACCGACAGTCGTTACACAATTGGCTAATGTTGTGTCATATGCGTTAAAAGACTGCGATATTATGAAGTGCGTTAGAGTGGCCAGTATGAACAACAACAAGTCTCGCCCGCGCTCTGTAATAGTGAAGTTGCGTAGTCCTAGATGTCGCGACGAATTGTATTCTGCAATTACTAGATACAATAAATCACACACTGATGATAAATTGAACACGACTCTTTTGGGTTATGGCGGTAGCAAGGTGCCGGTTTATGTATCCGAGCACCTTTCTCCAACATATAAATCTTTACACGCTGCTACACGTCTTAAGGCCAAAGAAAAATCTTATAAGTTTGTCTGGGTTCGCTATGGTAAAATTTTTGTATGCAAGAGTGAAAATTCAGGTACTATTCTGATTAAAGATGAGCAGTGTTTAGAAAAAATTGTATAATTATTTGAATTGTTCATTAAGTTTCTATTGGTCATGTTTACTTTGTTTTTAGTCCAGTGTATAGTATTTCGATTTTTTATCAGAATGTTAGGGGCATGAAAACGAAGTCACATGAAATTCTAATGTCAATCTTAAGTTCCGACTATGACATAATATGTCTGACTGAGACTTGGTTGGATGACTCGTTCTTATCCTCTGAATACTTTGATCAGAGATATACTGTTGTGCGCCGTGATCGTAGTGCACAGTATAAGGATTTGTACTCTAAAAATTATGGTGGTGGGATATTGGTAGCTATTAGTAATAAGTATAATTTTGTTAATAAAACTGAGTGGCAAACTTCCGTTGAGGACATGTGGTTGTGTATTAGTGCTGGTAGCGTCTGTATGAATATTTGTGTTGTTTATTTACCGTCTTATATACCTTGCCATATCTTTGCTCAGTTCTTTGCCAAGGCTGAAGAAATTTGCTTGCGTTATATGGATTGCACCACTTTGATTCTTGGTGATTTTAATCTTCCAAATGTGAAATGGCTTCAGTCTAATGATCCCTTTCTAGGAATTAGTGACCCTAAGTCCTCAGCGTTGAGGGACTTCCTAAACATCACCGGCTTTGTTCAAATGAATAACATCTGCAATGAAAATGACAGTATCCTAGACCTCGTCTTGGTGGATGAGAACTCCAGTCTTTCTGTTTCTTCCGCACCCCCCATCAGTAAACCAGATATACATCATCCGCCGCTAGAATTAACTCTTAATAAAACTTCAATTTCTAATTTAAATTATAATATTAAACAGTCTAAATATATTTTCACTAAAACAGACTATGAGGCATGTGTTCGTGATCTACTTAAAGTAAATTGGGGGGATTATTGTCATTTGAGTTGTAATGATTATGTTCTGACATTTTATAATATACTGTGGGAAAATATAGATAAATACACTCCGAGGGGTAAACCTAGAAATAATTGTTATCCAGTTTGGTTCTCAGCTTCGTTGATAAAAGTTCTTAAAGAAAAGCATAAATACAGGATTCGGTTCAAACGGTACAAAAACCCTCGGGACTACGATACTTTTGTTGCCCTACGGTTGCGGGCTGGGAGAGCTATGGGTAACTGTTTTGGGGATTTTATAGAAAGAATTGAGAGTGAATTAAAAACAAATGTAAAAGCTTTTTGGCGTTACGCTAAGTCTAAGAAATCTTTCAGGGGTATCCCTGACCAGGTTTCATGGGGTGATCGTGTTGGTGAGGGTGGTAGTGGTGTGGCTGATCTATTTGCAGACTATTTTGCATCTGTGTATGGTGTTACTCAACAGCCTAGTAACTTGTCTCCAAATTACTCCTCGTCTAGTTATAGTCTGTCTTCTATTAGCATTACTGAAAATGACGTTAGTGATAGCATCAAAAAGTTAGATCTTAATAAAGGAGCTGGTCCGGATGGACTTCCTCCTATTTTTATTCGTCTTTGCATCGATGCTCTTATTACACCACTGCAGATAATATACAATAAATCCCTTAAGGAAGGTACATTTCCCGATTTATGGAAAATCTCACACATTATCCCCATACATAAGTCTGGTAGTATGAACGACGTAACTAACTATAGACCAATCTCTATTATATCACAATTTGCAAAGATGTTTGAGGGTCTCATATACAATGTAGTTTATTCCCACTTTCGTCATATTATTAGTTTGAAGCAGCATGGTTTTGTGTCCAACCGTTCGACTGTGTCTAACTTACTTATTTACACTACTTTCATTAGTAACACCTTTGAAGCTAGGGGTCAGGTTGACGCTGTTTATACAGATTTTGCAAAAGCATTCGATCGCGTTGATCACTCAATTCTTTCTATGAAGTTGAACTACGCTGGTATTCATGGCTCTCTGTTGCGGTGGTTCGAGAGTTATTTAATTAATCGTTCTCAAATAGTTGCCTTGGCGGGTTATGAATCTGTACCTTGTTCTCCTGGTTCTGGTGTTCCACAGGGCTCTAAGTTGGGCCCTTTGCTTTTTTTGATATTCTTGAATGATCTTTTAGAATTAATAAATTGCAATTGTTTAGCCTACGCTGATGATTTAAAGATATACTGTAGGATATTGGACCTAAGTGATTGTATGAACCTTCAGAGAGATCTTGATGTCCTTCAGGAATGGTGTTTGAACAACAGAATGACGCTCAATGTTAAAAAATGCCAGACAATTACATTCACGAATAAAGTGAAATACATTAAATTTGATTACCATATTGATGGATCAGTATTGAGCAGAGTGTCGGTTATCCGTGACCTAGGGGTTCTCTTTGATACATCACTATCTTTCCGCAATCATATAGATGGTATAGTGACTAAGGCTAAAAGGATGCTTGGCTTTATAATCCGTACGGCGAAACCTTTTCGTAATTATAGTAGCATTGTTTTACTTTTCAACGCACTAGTAAGGAGTTCCTTGGAATATTGTTCTACTATTTGGTCTCCCTATTACTCAACTTATTCTAATAGTGTTGAATCTGTTCAGGCCCGTTTTGTTAGGTATTTATGTGTGAAGAATGGGATCCGTAAAGCTATACCTGATTACAATGACAGGTTAAGTCACTTTAAAATGATTAGCTTAAAAGAAAGACGTAGCCATTCTGACTTACTAACACTCCATAAAATTATTAACGGTTCCATTGATGCACAATTGGTAAACTATTTTAACTTTAGGTCTAGCCAACGTAGTAAGCGCCATCATCGTATTTTTGAATTGCCTACATCCACCCTAAATACCACATTTAATAGCCCACTGACACGTATGGCAAGGCAATATAATGAAAGGTCCAACTTGACAGATTTTCCTATTGATATTTTCTCCATGAGTTTCGCTTCATACAGACGTTCCCTATTTAGACAGAGTGTGGAGTGCATGTCTATGTAGCTCTAATCGGTTTGTTTTTTGTAGTGTTCTAGAAAGCTTCTAGACACACTTTTTATTTTTCTCTTTCGTCTCATATATTTTTTAATTTAGATGTTATGCATACCTGTTATTTGCATGGTTACTGAAATGCTAATTTTACATGATATTTCATTTGAATTGTAAGTGACTGTGCTGTTGGTGTGCTTATTATAAATAAATAAATAAATAAATAAATAAATAAATAAATAAATAGGACTTGCAAGACACAACAGGAAACAATTTATAAGGGTTTCCGATTTTTTTCTACAGAACTTTCTCAACTAGATAAAAAATACTTTTCATAAAAAATGTAATTAATCATTCAGTTCATTAACATGATGTTAAGGAGTTGTAAACAAACATTGAGTATCAGCACTTCACACAGTTGAGTCCATCCAATCAGGAAATAATGACATCACTCTCAATGTTGTTATTTATTTGTTTTGATACTGATATCAGAAACACACCTTGGTAAAACTGTGCAGAAGAATGGCAAGTGTAGAATAAGATACTTCTATATTTTTGTTTATTTATGAAATAAAATTATACTTCTTTTCCATGGCCACAGTATCTTTGTATTGCTGATGTTGAGATGAGAATAAAAAATTACAGATTTTTAATTATTTGAGCATTTATTCATTAATGTGTCTATAAAAAGTTTCCTTAATATGTTGTGTTAAAAAAAAAAAAAGATGTTTGACCCTATATTGTATTGATTGTGTAAAACTTAGATAACAGCTATGTCTCCAAGGAATGCTATCTTAACTTGCCGCATATTACATTTATCATTTGGGAGAAGATTATGTAGCCTTGAAACAGCTTGTAATACGTAAATCATATATAATATGTATAACATTTCAGCAACAGTCTAGACATAGGTGAGATTTAAGACAGTTTGTCATGTTTCTAATAATAATTTTAAGGTTTTTGCCCTTTCTATCTGAACTAGAACATTTTGTGGTACAATAAAAGATGATGAGTTTTTGAATAAGACTGTGAATTTAAATAAACAGTAAACTTATGAATGATGGTGTTTGTAATTCTATCTCCAAATTTGTTAAGATACTATTTAAAGGTAAATTGGAAAAGCTAAAAATGTAGCTACTACATGCTCATTGAAAACTAGAACACTATCCCTGGGTGACACTTAAAATTAGAAATCCTACAGGAAGTGCGAACTGAAATGTAGGTCACACAAAGGTCTAGACTCTATTTATAGCCAGTATTAGCAGGCTCTAGATATTATGCACCACTGGGTTTGTGACAAGCTCTACTTGATTGAAAACAATAATGAGGTAAGCACCAAGGTCACAATTCAATTAAATTAAATAGTAAAGAAATAAATCTAATGATATACTTACTCAGAAACTTCAAAAATTACACCAGTTAATCTAGCACCCCTACAATGTGCCTAAGCATTTATGTTATGGCTAATAGACACCCTAGCAACGTAAGCAGCGAAATTACGGACGCGATGTAATTTAAGTGTGATGTAACAGCTAGTTACCATGTGTTATTGTATTCATTGGGTCAGCAGTGGCATCAACAACGTGTTGCTAGGAAACTGGTGTCCGGCCAGCGCGGCGACCGCGTGCGCGATTGCGTCGTGCCCGAGCGTCCTACGTCGTGCTTCCGACGTGGAGGCGCCGCGTGCAGCTTCGTATGCACGTGCCGACGCGCACCTCGAAGGGCTCTTACATAATCGCAGGGACCGCCGCAGATACGACGCCGAGGACAACACAAACGTTGACTAACACCCGTTCCATATTTAGAAGGAGCGCCACCACTGCGTCCCGACGTTATTCATGCGTCTAGTAACATTTTTAGAACCGCATGTAAACGATACTTTTATACCCCCACGCTGTACACCTCATGTGCGCATCTCTGTACCCTATTATTACGTTATTCAGGGTGCAAAATCCAAAATGCGTAATATATTGAGCTCAAAAACAGATGTAATCATGATACTATACTTGATGATAGCTTGGTTTTACGGAGAAAATTATAAATGATCATCTATTGCAATGCTATGCACTTACCTTGAGGTTGTATTGTTTGTTAGACGCACTAATTATAAATTAATAACAATAAATAAACAGCATTCCGCGACCTCCGTACTTGTGATCAACACTCAACAAACACCTTCCTCAACACCCAATCAAACCATAAACTATAGAGTAACCTACATAAATAAACATATGATTTGCAAATGTCGTTGGTTCATTTTCCGTTTCCGAAAACGCTAGTGAGGCGCTTTCGTGAAAATGAAAAACGTTACTTAGGCGATTATTGTTTCTTTCAAGATCAGTTAGTTTGTCACACTCAAGAGAACATAAATTAGCCATACTAATTTCAATATTGATTTCATTTAATTTTATACATGTCCAAAATGAAGAACCTATTGATATTATAAATCGTAATTGAAGAAAATACAAAAGATTTTCTGTGATGATTACAATATTTCTGTAACGTGGCTGAATAAAATGGCAACAATGTCATTAACCAAAAAGAAGAAAACACGTTAAACTTGACGTGGACTAAAGTAGCTGGCTCACTGTATCGAAATAAAATTTATAAGATTTTAATTATTCCACACTGTTCTAAGCGTAGTGATACTATAAAATAAATATTCTAGATGTTAGGTTTTTAAATGAAAATGATTTTAAACATTGTAAGTGCATACTTTCTTTTAAAACTCTCGTTTGCTGCGTCAACCTATTTTCCGGAATCGCTGATGTGTTTTCCGTAGTTTTGAGATATATCTTATTGTTTCATTTTTACTTTACAGAAAATGTTTGGGGTGTTGAGCGTGTTACTGTTACCACTACTTTTAAGTCAACAAACGGAGGCCGCAGCGGTAATATCCATTGACTTGGGTTCAGAATGGATGAAGGTCGGCATCGTGTCTCCTGGAGTTCCGATGGAGATAGTATTAAATAAGGAGTCTAAGAGGAAGACGCCAGCTGTCGTGGCATTCAGAGATGATGTAAGGACCTTCGGGGAAGACGCAGTTACTGTTGGCGTCAGATTCCCGAAAAACACTTACAAATTCTTGCTGGATCTGCTTGGAAAACCTTTTGATCACCCAATGGTGCAAGCTTACAGGTCAGTGACATGCCCCCACATACAGCTTGGCAGAGAAAGTAACAGTGTACTTGCCGGTTTTTTGTTTTTGTCTAAGAACTTGAGTACCTATTCATTCATAGTTCATTTCACTTAATTGTACACTTTCGTTGTACAGTCAACAAAAGAGATAAATATGCAAGATCGTTGGATATAGTTTAGTAAGAAACCGATGGATGTTGTTGACTGAAATTTATTTTGATAAATGAGCTGTTTGTTTTCTATTAATAAAATTCAATTTTATTCGAAAACATCCATCGGTTTCTTACTAAACTTCAACTATATCCGACGATCATGCATACTTATCTCTTTTGTTGACTGTACATGTCACTTTAATTAGGTTTAAAATCATGAAATTCTTCAGTTAGCATGAAGTTTAATTATGGCTGCATATTGCATCATTTTAAGGGAGACTTGTAAACAGTTTTGTATTGGAAACTTTATTGCTGTCTTAGATTAGATTATAACTGATCATTAATTTTAAAGTTTTTCAAAGATTATGTTGCATTTCTTTTTTTTTTTTTTTTAATCTTTATTTATTTGAAAGGGTTTTATCACTTAGTGATAATGTCACCCCCGTAACAGACAACATTCAACAACTTAAAACTAAACAATGGGTAATGAACAGTTATGTTGCATTTCAATCATTTATGTTTGTCGCACAAAATATAAGGATGTTGCAAAGTATTTCTACACTAACATCCATACAATGTTCCTTGGGCTCAATATCATTCTTATTATCAAACTAGCTTCTCCCTGCGACTTCGTCCGCGTTAAATTTCTTTTTTCCTGACTCACCCGGTCGCATCACATCATCTGCCCGCGCTATTACTTCGTGTTCGCTTGTTATTTTTGCTCAACTCCTGAGGGTGCTAGCATGATGTTAAATAGCCTATAGCCTTCCTCAGAAATAGGGCTATCAAATGCAAAAAGAATGATTGAAATTCGACTGGTAGTTCCGTTGATTAGGGCGTTCAAACAAACAAACTCTTCAGCTTTAGTATTAGTATATACATAAGTATGATATCTTATACAAATTAATCAAATAGACAGATATAATTATTATCCTTGTGGTTTTGCAATGGAATTATCTAAAAAAGAAAACAAATAGCTATGGGGAAAAATAATTCACTAATTTTAATGCTATATTTTTACCGATAACCTGTTCTGTAAGTGTTTTAAAACAAGGAAAAAATATTGGTAATTATTTCAATTATAAATAGCATAATAATCATAATTAGAATTCATTTTGACTTTAATCTAAGTTCATTTAATTATGTAGTAGGTACATTGATTTAAAAAAAGAACCATATTATGTGTAAAATACATAACAAAACATCACACATCTTTTCTCCAAAGGGTTAGGTGTACCTGCAGACGAAGTACCCTCACATTTGGTTGGTAATGTATAACCTTTTGACCGCCACACGTCAAAAAATAAAAAACGTGTCCTAGGCGTCAAAGTCTGTTATGTAGTCGAACCGAGGCGTGCTGGGCACATTTTGGTTTGTCATCTATACATGACTGTGGAGGTCAAAAGGTTAAGTACCATGTAAAAGGGGGCAAGCCTAGTGCCATCAACCGGGCACAAATCCAGACTCTAGGCTGCTTCTAAAAAATATTACGTAGAATGTTATTAACAATATCAATCACATTTTCAGAGCCCGCTACCCATACTATGAGATTGTGGCAACAGACAGGGGCACACCACTGTTTATACATGATGAAAAGACCAAGTTTACACCTGAGGAGCTGGTAGCGCAACTCCTAGCTAAGGCTAAAGATTTTGCTGAAATAAGTCATGGTAAGATTTATTTATGAAACTGAGATAAGAGACTATATATATTATTATGGATTTAAATTTCCTCTGCATTATTCAACTATGAAAGAATCTGAATTATTATTATTAAGTGGATGTTTTGAGAGCTGAGTGAACAATCCCTTAGTAAGATGAGGAATCAACTAGTGTAGTTAGTAGTTATCACATTGATATAGGTCTACCAGAAACTCATGGCAAAAAAAAAAATGTGATTTTCATACATTGGCAATGTCAATCCTTATTATGAATATTACAGAAAGTTAAAATTCCAGAACAACCAAAACAAATTATTATTTTTTTAACCAGAAAACTTATTCTGTGTTATACACACTTACACTGCAATACAGTATTTTTATCTCACTAGGCGACGTGCGCTTTACTTGTGGTAACCAAGTGTACAAACACGCTGTGAATGAGTACGCGTAGAAGAGTAGTGTAAGCACAACACGCACACACACACACACACTTCCGACTTCTCCATAACCGGACGGTACTGAGAGCGCCTGCGCTGTGAATGTGTGTGTAAGACACATGTGTGTGTGAGCATATTTGTGCACTTGGTGACCACGAATAAAGCGCGCGAAGCTTCGTGAGATAAAAATACTGTACCTACATATACTGCATTAGTAGAATTTTCTAAGAGTTATTAAGTTTATCAATAAAAATTTGAGTATTGACTTACTGTACCCTAAACAAATTAAATATTGTACATATTTGTTTATTCTCCAGGTCAACCAATCACAGAATGCGTGATCACAGTCCCCGGTTACTTCAACCAGGCTGAACGTCGCGCGCTCAAGGATGCCGCCGCGCTCGCCGGCTTGAATGTGCTGCAACTGATTAATGATTATACTGCTATTGCCATCAACTATGGTATCTTCAGGAGGAAGGTGAGATTATTTGCCAATCTGTGTTAAAAGAGACTACACAACTATACATATTATGTCTGCACATTGATGACAGATTAGGCTTAGGGCGAAATTCACAGATAGCACTTTTACTTTACTAGTTAAGCAAAGATAGCGTTTTATATGAATGTGAACTTTATCAATATGCTCATAATGTTCATAATTGTATCTTTCGCTCAAGTCATCAAGCTTTAGAAAGGGCAGCATCACTGGTATGAATAACAGAAACAACATTACAAAGCCAAACTTATTCTAAAATCCGATGTACCTAAACGGATTGAAATCGTCACGCCGTCACCGCCCAACAGGGGTTAGCCGTTATTAGGTGTCAAAATCCAGCCAAAAGCACTGATTTTTAGTAAAAAAAACTGTAATATCGAATCGTAACTTTACTCTAAGTTTCGTCTCCCTAGTTTACCCTCAAAGCCCCTTAGTTTCTAACATTGACAAGCCAGTGTTATAATTATTTATCCAAGTAACACTGGGTACTTATCCTAACTATGTTAAAATCAACAGGCAAAACCTCCTTATTTCCTCAGTAATAACACATGTTTTCCTTTCATAGGAAATCAACGAGACGGCCTGGTACGCGTTGTTCTTCGACATGGGCGCCGCGTCCACAAAGGCGGCGCTGGTCGAGTACAAGACTGTCAAGATAAAGGAGAAGGGCTATGTCGAGACTGTACCTCAGCTGCAAGTGTTGGGAGTTGGCTTTGACAGGTAAATCACACTAATATTTTAAAGGCGAAAGTTTGTGAGGGTGTGTGTGTGTGTGTTTATATGTTTGTTACTTCTTCACGCTCAAACGGCTGTTGTATAGCCTCTCTATGGTTACACAACGCTTTGTCATCTTCTTTCGAAAATCAAATTACTGACGACTGAAAGAAAGAAAAAGGTGGTGAGATTCTGGGTAGGGTAGTCCAGTCGGTCGATTCTGTAAAAAATTTAATAAAAACCGTGAAAACTTAGGTGAAGTGAGCGTGGAGTGAGCTGTCAATAGTGTCAATTCCTAGCAAAAACAAACTCACTTCACCTAAGTTTTCACGGTGAGATTTTTACAGAATAGCACCGCTGGTAAGGTTAATGTAATGTGTGTTATTTCTGGTCTTTATCTATATTTCATTCCCATCAATAAAAAAAAGTTTAGCTTTAATACCTGAAAGATTGGTACTTACAGTAAAAATCTCCTTACATGTTTGGCCATTGTTAAATATGTACTTAAGTGGAAATGCGGGTGGTTGTTTCTCAATAGAAACGCTCTCGCCTGTTTTCTGTCTGGTTAATAATATTAACTACTTGTATGTCCCTGTTTTCCTTTTTGATGATACATTATTTTTATAAGCACTAGAACCCTCAAAAAATGCCGATATAACCCGCTGTCCACAGAAGCCTAGTGTACAAATTTGACAGCTATTAATGAAAAAAAATGAAAAACATAGAGTAGGGACACAGTATATATCCTTCTTATTCATTTTATGAAATATCTTAAATTGATCCAATATTGGAGGAGGAAATAGGTGAGAGCCAAACCTCGAATTATGACTTTTTACTTAGGCTTTTTCAAAAGTCTCTCCGGCCGCATTTCCTCTTAAGGTGCTAAAGGAGTGATTTGACACTTGTAAAAAACTTTGCCTACTGCTGTTGGAAATAGGTTTCTCCCAAGCCAAAACATCTACATAGAACCTGAAGTCGCTGCCTATCTTTTCCTAAATAGATTAGGATAGGCCACAGGGATAGGCTTTTAAATATTGAAGCCAGTCAGCGGTCTTAGCTAAATGATAAGATTGCCGACTCTATTATGTTTGTAGAAGATTGTAGAAGGTGAAGGAGACCAGCCACATTTCATACAAAGTTGGTCCCAAAACCTAGTCACCGAAATAAAATGTGTTACCCTGGTCGGGGAAGTCCTCTTTATAATTTTTTACTATTGCGCCGAATCTCTAGTCGACAATAAAATAATGCTGGGACTTCGAATTTTCGGTTCAAGAACATACATCACCACTGAAGAAAAACATCGTGAGGAAACACGATGTTTTTCTTCCGTGGTGATGTAATAAATTAAAGAAAGTAAAGTGCCAGGTTGAGTTCGAAACCACAACCTATAACTAGGTAAGTCGGGACCGATACCACTTAATTGATTATTAATATTTATTTTTTGTCCACAGAACTTTAGGTGGCCATGAAATGACCCTCCGTCTTCGGGAGCACCTCATCAAAGCCTGGGAAGCACAGGGTGGTGGTGACGTCAGAGTCTCACCACGCTCTATGGAGAAACTGCTCTTAGAAGCAGAGAGGCTGAAGATTATTCTCTCGGCGAATACCGAGTTCTACGCACAGATCGAAGGCTTGCTTGATGATAAAGACTTCAAACAGCTGGTGAGTTATTAAGAAACAAGCCTTGTGTCCGATGGAATTTCCCGTCGGTAAAAATGAGAAACTTCCATCCCTTATCCCAAGATTTCTATTCGATAAATTTTATCGAAAATATCGTCGAGTGAGTAGACAAAAGAGTACCTATGCACTTTATTTCCAGCAGTGACAGACCGAAGGTTCGGTTTCGGCCAGTTTCGGCCAAAAAATCAGGTTTCGGCCGCAGTTTCGGTTTCGGCCAAAACGTTGCCGACCGAAATTGGCATTATGGCGTTCGTGGGCTGTCTGTTTTGATAGAATACGAACGACTGACCTTTAGACAGACAGCGTAGACTTGGTAATGTGGTCCCGTTTACACCCTTTTTGTACAAAATCCAAAAAAAAAAAACATTCTTAGCAGACATGCTACTTTTAGTTTTAGAGAGTAAGGATTTATTCGCTTTCTGGAAGTTTACGTAAAAGTTAACTTTAAAATGCGTAATAAAATAAATACTGCCTTATCTTATTGAATACCGTACGTGGATCAGTGTTCACAAACAAATATAATTGTTATTTATATTCTATCGTACTAAGTGATGGGATCGAATGTGTTCCCTTCAAATGAATAAATCAAAAACAATAATTTTTATACAGGTAAATCAGTATAGAAAAACTTTGCATACATTCAAATATCAATAAAATATATAAATTAAACAATCCTAAAACCTATATATTTTGAAAAGAATCCAATGGATTTATATTATTATTATTATTTATTTTTATGTTTTTACTTAAGTCGGGACCATGGGGTCCCGGTCCTTTGGGAGGCTTACGAGGAGTCGAAGCCAAATCGCAGAGGCTCCTTAGGAAATTTTAATGAAATCCGGCACCAACCGACGATTATCCCTGTAAGCAAGTGTACCCAATGACAACCCCGGTTGTTGTTGGACTATTGCAGGATATGGAAACAAAGATATTGTATTATGGGTTTGGGTGGCTAAAGTGAACTGGTTATTTCGAACTATGGAAATTCTATAGCCCCTGCCTGACCAATGTTTTATATAAATTACACATAAAATGGCAGAGGGTGACTCGCATACTCAATAATGGGCCCCCGAAAACGATCGCTAGTGCATAGAGACGTAGCGACAAGGCGGCAACATGTCCTGAGGTGCTTATGAGGAGTGGAGAGGTATTCCACGGCTATCAGGACAATCCCGGAAGTACGGTCAAGATCCCTACCAGCATCTTACTGAAATACTTCCTTCCTCCGAGCACCTTTGCTCTTGCGAATCTCCACTCAAGCCGGCCAATAAAGGCAAGAATGAGATGGGTGCTCGTGTTCCTCGTAATTTTTCACTCCAGCCGACCGATAAAGGCAAGCCAGAGGTGAGGAAAAAGACTTCTCCCGGGAGATAGGGTGGGTCCGTGGGGTCGCTACTGCCCAACAGCTCACGACATGCTGCCCTGCGGGTTTCTGTATCTCTCTTTGGTCTGGCTTCTCATCCTAAGACCTGTTCCGGCAAAGTAAATCAAACTCTTCCGACACAGGCCTAGAGTTCGGAGCGCGCAAGCCACACCACGACGTCAACGTTTCTACGTTGACGGTCTCTAAGATAAGGGGCGGTGGGGTATTATTATTTGGTTAGACACACTAGCATCTAATTAGCTGATGCGTATGTATCGTATAGCTTGGAGATATTTAGACTGTCCATTCAATTCTTGAAGCAGTGCAGTGTGGGAGCCGTCACAACATTTTCCGGGAGGCTATTCCATGCTGTTACAACTCGGTTATACAAGAATTGCTTCAAAGGCTTTTTTTCATGAATTTTTCCATAGCTTTAGGGAATTCCCACGCAAATGTGTGTTCGCATTCAGTATGTAAAGATCTTGAAGGCTGGGCACTTCGTAGTGTTCTGTAAGTATCTTGTACGTCTCAATGAACATATCCCTTTGTCTGCGCTGTTCCAGTGTGATAAGGCCAAGGTCTTTGAGGCGTTGTTCGCAAGGTAGATCACGCATGGCGCGAACTATCTTGGTTGCCCTTCTTTGTATTTTATCAAGTAGAGTTTTCTAAAATAAGGTAATCAATACTACATACAAATTAGTGTAAATAATCGAAATATTACGTTGCTGCAATCACTAGTTCCATCTGTAAAAAAACGGGGATAGAGTGTAGTCAAATATTTGTAACAAATCTACAAAAACGATGGGTCTCAGAAAATAATGTAATTTATACTTTTTCTTAACTTTATGAGTTTCGGTTTCGACCGAAACTAGAAGAGGAACCGAAGGTTCGGCTGAAAATCGTGTTCCGCTCGGTCACTAATTTTCAGGCACTCTTAGTTTAGCCACCCTGCACTTTTTGTATAGAAGTCTATAATTTTTATATTGTTGTGAATTCACATTCGGACCAATGACGACACCAACATGCTGGGCCAGTATGTCGGCAATTCAGCATCAAAACTGCATAACAACTTTTTCTTTAACTCATCATAATTTTGATGTTCTATTAGGCCTTTATACCTCACATGGAAATGCATGATGGCTCGATTTAGGAGTACGGGAGTGTATATATTGTAAATTTCAAATACTCGGAATTTTACTGAAGACTGTCCGAAACTTGTGTGTTCGGATATGTAAAAACTTTGCCTAGTTCAAGCAGCGTAGTAACTGGTGAAGCTTGAATATTTAATTACAACACACGTGCCTTCAGCTTTGACACCTGAAGTCGGACGTTTCGATCGTACCTACTCCGATTTAGCCTGTCGATTACAATATCCATGTTTAGATTATAAAATTAATAATTCAAATAGTGCCTAAACCGTTAGTTGCTGTACTTGTCATGACATGTGTCAACAGCAGTATGCGGTCAAATCCTGTCCCACATTGCGTTGCGTCAGGTTGAGAATACTTTAATAATTTATACAAGTTAAATATTTGATCACCTGTTTTCAAAAAGCGAAAAAGAGGATTTGTGATAATGTCTATGGATTTTATTGGCGAGTTTGTTTAATTATTATACTAGCGGCATGAGTTGCAATGCCAATTTTTTTTGTTAGGAACCTCCGGCTCTCCCACAACTACTTACCAAAATTACATCACAATCAGTCGAGCCGTTTTCGAGTTTTTGCGAGACTAATGCACGACAATTGATTTTTATACACATCGATATCCCCAATCACACTGTTCATGCCGTCGTAAAATACATTAGGCACATAAACGGCACTTTAGCATCCCTATCCATATTATTACCCATCATGACATGATCAGTCATAATCATAAATGACACAATTATTATTGACCCAGACACTCTGGAGTCATAATCACAATTGTTTATTTGCTAAGAAAGCAGGTACATAAAATAAAGGTGTTTACAAAACTTTGTGGTCCCTGTACAATCTACTTACCTTAAATTAGGCATGCAAACATTAAAAATAAATCTATATTTTAAAAAACAAAGTCGGGTTAGTTACACCATTTATATTACTCAAGAACGGCTGGACCGATTTTTATGATTTTTTGTTGGATTTGTCTTTGGCCCCAATACCAGAATAATGATTAAAACACGGGAAAAAATAACAACAAAAAAATCTGAGGTGGTACGAAGTTTGCCGGGGTCAGCTAGTATTTAATAAAAACATGTCAGTCAAATTAAAACTGACAAAAAAAAAAAATAGAATTTAAACCAATCAATAACAATAAGGAAACAACGTTAAATCTAAAGTCACATAAAATCATCCACAAAACATGCATGTGAATTGCGATAAAATCCACATACTCAATTAATATGTATGTAATACGTAAGGATAATGTTAAATTGACAAATATAAAAAGCCTAATATTTAAATATTCTCATTCAGCTATAGCATAGTATGTATGCAGGTGCTTGTTTTTGGATCAAACTTAACTTGCATACTGATTCAGCTTTTGCCCAAAAGCTTATTAACTTACAATAGTGCATATAAAGTAATGTAATCTGGGAATGTCTGTATGTTCAGTGAATTTAAATAAAAAAATCCAATTGTGTGGCTCTCATACCTAATTATTTTTAACTGGATTTTGATTTTATGCATTGAAGAATGTTGAAATAGGTATAAATTCAATGAACCTAAGTATTAATTAGTATAGCGATAGTCACGGATTATCGTCTTCGATGCTAGTTGTTACTGGCGTGTCTAAATAGGGCACGATTTTACGACCATTTATTGCATGCTCGACGATACCAAAATTCAACCTTGAATAAAGCTTAACCTTTTGAACGCCAGAGCATAAACGCACGCGCGTACCCTCCACGCCAAGCCACAATTTTAAATATTTATGGTATACAAATAAAAACACACAAAAGTAATGATTTAATTGTTCATTTCGTGATAAAGTGCACCGCATTTTTGTCACATATTTGTGTCGCTGGCGTACAGGGCACGCGCTTGCTTGTCACGTATATGTGACAGTGGCGTTCAAAAGGTTAAGCGAGCATTGCGATTTAATTGTCAAGTTGCAAGTCAGTTGTTGCTTGCATGAAAATGGGGCTTAAGGTGGAACTAGTCGCGAGCTCTAACTCTGGTGGGCATGGCCAAAAAGCACGCTGTCTCACCTGGCATCGTGTCCGACAGAGATAGTATCAGTGATGAGCAGTTAGACGCTAGTCTACACGCACAACGTCTAGTTCTCACGCACACAAACACCGTTTCGAACTGAAACGCGCGTAAAAAAATTCAAAAAGTCCTTTGGAAAATCGAGTTTTATGCAAAAACCACTGCATAAATCAATTACAAATAAAGTTTACTGAACTCTTCGATAACTGAGCTTTGTCGGTACCGACTTTGTTTGGAAAATTTTACAGTTCTTTTATTACTTATTTACACCCACAGTTGCGTTAAAAATAACAAGAAAAATGAATCTTTGTTGGCTCATAACTTTTTAATGGGTTTTTATTTTACTATTCTGTTTCGGTACAGACAAAATTAATAATTATAAGACAAAACGATAATATCATGTTTAACTTTGGATGCACAATGTCAAACAGTGCAATAATAGCTTCCTGAAATTTTTATGAAAAAAATATCGACTAGTGCCATCTTTAAGTCTGAGAATCAGCACTTTTTGAACCCCAATAGTTACAAAAGGCAGCTCCTCGTTCTCCAGCTAGGAAGAAGTGCGACAACAAACTCTAGTAATTTCTGAATGTTATATCAAATCAAATCGAATCTTCACTACATTAGGAATGATGATTCACACCAAATGCAATGCTCGCTTTCCGTCAGGTACGAAATGGGTGCAATTGTTCATACACTTTCAACTTTACATTCACATACAACTCTTAATAAGCGTGCCAGCTGATGATACATTTAGTGTGCACCGTTTCTTGAGTTGTTTTAAACATGAGTTCCAATAATCTGCAATCAAGTGCATCTCCACACAATCAGTTCACATTGTCGCTCAAAACAATGGAAAGTAAATAAACAAACATTCAATTGTTTTGTCACTCCTACAATCATCTTCATCTTTGTTTCCATTTTCAGGTTACCCGGGCTGAATTCGAGGAATTATGCGCAGACTTATGGCCTAGAGTATCAGGGGTGGTGCAACGTGCTATCGCATCGGCTGGCGGCGCGGGCACCGGCGCCAGGCTTGTGTTGGCCGGAGGAGGGTCGCGTGTGCCGGCCGCTATGCTGGCGCTGAAGGATGCGGTGGGACATGACCCTGCCAGGTCTATTAACGCTGATGAGGCTGCTACTATGGGAGCTGTGTACAGGTAATATTATTAAACTATCGATTAAGAATGAACCTTTTTAGAATTTCTAATATCTATGCATTAATCACTGACTTTTAATGAAGTTTATAAAAAACCACAGCTTGACATCTCATTCGCTGAACGGGATATGAAAGATGGAGACATAATCAGGCAGAACATTTCGAGGAGAAAAAAAATGACAATGACTCCTAGCGAATTCATCCTAGCCAATAGTCTGATTACCAAAAATGTTGAATTTCATCAAATAATCAATCGAGAACCTCTCGAGGTCTTATGATTAACCTTAAACTTAATAATACAACTTCCACAAACATCATTATCATCTGCCTAGCCGTTTCCCAACTATTTTTGGGTTCGGCTTACAGTGTAACCAGATCCAGCTACCTAAAACACCAGTATTGTTCGTGGAGCGACTGCCTATCTGACCTCCACAACCCAGTTTCTGGGCAACTTCCACAAACAAATCAACGAAATATTCAATATTATTCACAGGGCGGCGTCTCTTGCGACTGGTTACAAAGTTGCTGCGCTGAACGTACGCGATGCTGTACTGTTCCCCATACAAGTGACATTCACCAGACACGTCGACGGCACCGATAAACTGGTGAGTTTACTACTCATACAACTTATAATCACCCTGAAAACAATTTATTGTCTTGCGATGATGGACATCAAAAGGTTGTATAGTTTTTAAGCTTAATGTATGGTTGATTCTTGTATTAATCATTTTATAGGATTCAATTGAATATTAAATTATTTTATGTCTTGGGTTTCTTGGTAGTTTTTTCGTATTCTACATTAGGAATTTGATCATTTATAAGTTTAAACATATTTTTTTGAGCACTGGTCTAATAAAACTCTTATTTGTTTCAGATCAAGAGGACATTGTTCGGCCCCATGAACCCTTACCCACAAAAGAAGGTAATCACTTTCAATAAACACACTGATGACTTCGACTTCCACGTCAACTATGCCGAGTTAGACCACATTCCCTCTAACGAGCTCCAATACGTTGGTACCTTGAACCTTAGCCAAGTTGTACTGAACGGTGTAGGTGCCGCCCTCGCCAAACATACCGGTGAAAACGTCGAACATAAAGGAATCAAAGCTCATTTCAATATGGACGACTCTGGCCTTCTAAACTTGGTCAACGTCGAATTTGTCGCTGAAAAAACAGTCGACGAAGACGAAGACCAAGATAGTACATTATCCAAAATAGGAAGCACTATTAGCAAACTCTTCGGATCAGATTCGGAAACTCTTGAAAAGGTTGAAGATAAGTCTGAGGAGAAATTCCAAGAAGAAGAGGCTAAGAATGATACAAAGAAAGCTAACCAAACAGAGGGCGAGAAGCAGAACGCTACTGAACCAGAAACTAAGCCCAAACCTAAAATTGTTATACTGAAGGAGCCAATCAAAACAGAGGAAACACTCCTAAACCTTCAACCACTTTCACCAGAACAGTACAAGACATCCAAAGCTCTGATTGCCGAGTTGAACATGATTGATAAGAAACGCATCGAAAGAGAGACTGCACTCAACAACCTTGAAGCATTTGTAGTTGACGCACAAATGAAAGTAGATATGGCCGAGTACGCTCAATGCGGAACTCAAGAACAGATTGAAGAAATTAAGAAACTGTGCAGTGAAACATCTGAATGGTTGTACGAAGATGGGTATGAGGCGGCCACGGAATTGTACGAGGCCAAATTAGCTGCCCTGAAGGATAAGACAAGCCCAATCTTCTACAAGCACTGGGAACACAGAGAGAGGCCCGATGCGGTCGCAGCTCTCCGCAGCATGTTGAACAGCTCTCGGGAATTCCTCAAAATGGCGAAGAACTTCACTAAAGACGCTAACCCAGACAAAGACGTGTTCACTGACGTAGAAATTAACTTATTAGAGAAGAAGATTGAAGACACTACCACCTGGCTCAGCACCTCTATCAAGGAGCAGAAGGCTCTTAAAAAGAACGAGGACATCAAACTGACGGTCGACAGCATTCGAGAGAAGATGTCGAATTTGGACAGAGAGATGAAGTACCTGTTGAATAAGATGAAGATATGGCGGCCTAAGAAGCCAGCGAAGAAGGAGACTGAAAATAAAACTGAAGAGACAGTTATTGAACCTGAGGCTGGAGAAGAAGAGGCAAAAGCAGAAGAAACACAGGAGGAGAAGCCAGCAACGGAGAAAGAGAATGAAACTGAGACTACAGAACCGCCGCTGCAGATCTCAGATGGCGAAGATGAACATTCCGAGTTATAATCACCGCGTGGAGTAACTTAATGTATTAGTTTAATTTATTTAAATGACTGCGTGGCTTGTTTGTTTTTTGTATATGGTACGCGGAATGTTGACTTTGTTCATTTATTGGAATATCTTTACATTTAGGTTACACTTCTGAAATCCATCCATTTTTTGCATTTTTTTACATTAGGTTTTTGGGGTTGACTAGATTTTCATCTTGTCACAAGATATGCACCAATCATTCAACAACGTTTTTTCCAACGTGAAAACCCCCTTTTTGGTCAGGCTAAGCTGCTTTCCCTGATACACGTCTTGGTTGTATAATTTGTTCATTCTTCGTTGATAGAGGACAATATTTTAGAACGATCTCACGCTCGTCCAAGCTAATGATTATTGTAATAAATAATCGATTTATTTCCATATTTATTTTAAATTTACACTAGGTAATTTTATTAGAACGAAATTCTCTCCATCTACAATTTGTATATTCTTATTTATTTATGTATTTAAATTATTATATTCTTCGTTGCCGAAAACGAACAAGCCACTCAAATGGAACTTACAATTAAAGGTCAAAGCACACGTATCAAACCGGAAAGGGATCGGCACCGTATCAACTCGAGCCGTTCAGTATTATTTGTATGAAATTCCCTACTCCAACGCACACTAATCGGAATTGTAACGTAATCGCCTCGCTTCGGGACAAGCTTACGAACCGCGGTGCGGTGCGTTGCGGCTCGTCGTCCCCGCGCTTACGTCACTCCGTACCCGAGCTTACGTCTCTTCGTCCACCCTTGCCCCTCTCGCCCCTCCCGTGGCCTGCCTGCACCATTAACCAGCGGTCGGCGAGCCGTAAGCGCGGCGCCGCCTAGCCGTAGCCGAGTCGACGTATCGGAGCTTCTGATCCGCTTTGGTTGCGTGCTTACGTTTGGTTGACGCCTGTTTACGATGAGGCGAAAGGAGATACGGTGCCGATCCCTTTCCGATTCGATACGTGTGCTATGACCGTAAATCTCAAATCAAACGGTGGCCGCCTTCAACAATGAAAGAATTGAAACAAAATATAATTATTTATTTAGTTATCTTCGTTGTTACATTGATTTTCTTTTAAAAGTGCGGCTTCTCTCTAGCAGTGGCCCCAGCAGTAGCGGATGCGAGAGTAATATATTTATGTGTACCTAAACTTTATGTGATATAATAAAGGCTATAAGTTTGTGTGAGTATTATACTGTTTTTCTATTACAGACACAGTGTAAGCACAAATTGTAACGAACGCAATGTTCTATTAGCGCCGTCAATGAAATTAGTTATAATCTAAGCGGTTTGTGTGTAAATCTATGTACCTATTTAATCATTCGACAGGATTGTGTGCTATCGAATATGTATGTACTCTTTCCTCTTAGAATTCTCAGGTATCTATGCCTTTATTACAATATTTACTGAGTAGTATAAATGAACGGTGGTGCGGACTTATCCAGTGAGCATAGCTGATACACTTATGATTAACATCACACCAATTTAATTAACAATCACTTTGAGTGTACCTTTATTTTCTGAAACCAATGTGTCAAAGAGAGGGACCTAAGTAGTTATACGTAAAAACAAGAGGCTTGTAATAACACCGTTGTTTTTATTTAATTTGTAAACGCATTCAGATAACAATATTGATTCGTCCGCGCCGTCGCGTATGTCTGCGAAACACGGAGTATTGAGCAAATGGGAGTGCTTATGCTCGATGAATACATACTTTCTGCGTCGGCGGAAACACCGTTGTCAGTTACAATAATATACTACTACTTCTGACACAACTTTAAGGTTCCATCGGCAAATTCGTCAGAGGCGATCTCTTGCGAACTAGTGCGTCTTGGGTTTAAACGAACTCAAGCTGGGTTGACAGGGTAAAGAACGATTAATAACTCGTGAGTGGAGTGAAAAAAAGCGATCAGTAGGTACTTAGTTATGGGTGTTCAATTAGGTGCCTTTATCTGGGCCCGCGTGGTGGATTACGGCCCACTCCCTCTCACCGAGAGGAGGCCTGTGTCCCAGCAGTGGGAACATTATAGGCTGATTATGGATGGATGGATACTATTGCTAAATGTGTCTCCCGACTTTTCATGCTTATCAGCATTCCATGTCTTCACTATTCCGTGTTCCGACACGAACCCTGGGTGTGTGTATTAGTGAAACAGTGTGCGGACTTAGGTCATACAATTGTAACATTTTAAGTGAGGTTCGTTCAATACCCAATCGCAAATGGAAATAAATTATACATGAATGAACATAATTATTGTCGTTTTATTTCATCTGATTATCACAGCTGCCATTTCTACTGTTGCAAGTTTCGTGAAATTTCATTTGGACTGACTTCTGCACCCTAATTTCGTCACACACCATCAATCTCAATCTGATTTTGACGGCACGGTTGGCGCAGTGGTTAAGCGATTGACTGCTGCGCTGCGTGTCGCGGGTTCGATTCCGGCATGGAACAAATATTTGTATGACCTACAGGTAGTTGTTCCGGGTCTGGCTGTTTGTGTATTGTGAGTTTAAATGTTTGTAAACGCACCCACAATACAGGAGAAATTCCTAGTGTGGGGCAATGTTTTCTTAAAAAAAAAAAAAAAAACTCAATCTGAATCATTTTGATGGATATTGCTAATCCAATGCTTCATAATGTTCGAAAAATTTGTCTGTTCAACAACGTAAATAACGCAATGAATGTCGTTGAACTGTCTAAATAAAAGCCATTGAAACTTAATGTGTTACGCTATTATCGCGCTGTTTGGTGGAGGTATAGAGGTATAAGGAACAGGGTGTAAAGTTCACTTATAGAAAAGGGAGGATCCTCCTACCAGACGGGTATTGTGTCTGGCGGGCATCTGCCCGATGATTCATGTCGGGCCGTTGTATCTATGCTAGTTGCGCGGTAAACTCTGCTTGCGCGATGCAGGATTTGCGTGACGTCAGTATGACGCGTTGTTCGCATGTGGTGTTGTAGATACCGCTACAGAGGAATACCCATAGTCTTGCCGTGGTCTTTGTATTTAAGATTCATTGACTAGCCGACTGCTGATCAACTTCGATATTCACAACGACTCTTTTCTGGAAGATCAGCAACGCTTTGACAATCCTAAATGAGTTACCGGTTGCAGCCGATCTATTCTATAAAAATCTCACAGTGAAAACTTATCCAACAAATCAAAGATTACCAAAATCGGTGCAGCCGTTCTTGAGTTATAAATGGTGTAACTAACCCGACTTTGTTTTACTTATAAAGATACCCGGTAGCCCACTATTCACCTAATAACGAACTAACAGCCAGGCATCTAGGTAAACCGGCCCAAGCAGCCGCGATGTATTGCAGTATCCTGTGTATCAGTAGGCATGTGCGTGCGTTTGTTTAACATGGAGGTGACATAGAGGTAGCGAGCTAAACCGCGATCGCGTGGTGTCGCAGTAAGGCATCTTCGGCATGTAATTACCCTTGGATGTTTAGCATAGACACAACACTCTCATTTTGATGATTTTTAGGGTTCCGTACCAAAATGGTAAAAACGGGACCCTATTACTAAGACTTAGCTGTCTGTCCGTCCGTCCATCTGTCTGTCACCAGGCTGTATCTCAAGAACCGCGATAGCTAGACAGTTGAAATTTTCACAAATTATGTATTTCTGTTGCCGCTATAACAACAAATACTAAAAACAAAATAAAATAAATATTTAAGGGGGGCTCCCATACAACAAACGTGTTCTTTTTTTCCCGGTGTTTTTGCCTTGTGGTACGGAACCCTTCGTGTGCGAGTCCAACTCGCACTTGGCCAGTTTTTAATAAATTGATTACTTGTTTGTAAATATAAGGCTACAAAAAAACGTTTTACAGGTATCTAGCGCTTGTCTGCGATTCTTTTAGTCTAACGAGCGCACCTATAAACCAAGTATTTACTGTAGAGAAACTAGTAGCAACACAATTTCACGGTTTGCGCTTCCACAGAAGGCTTTCTTTACACCTCTGACTAAAGTAAATATTGAACGCAAAATACACTTGAGAAAACTGAGTGTTCTCACAGCTTGTTCTGCTAGTCGATAGTTCTTGATTTTTTTTGTAAGTATTGTTTATATTTCTATGCAATAGGCATTCCGCCAGTTATGGAATAGGGGGCGAGGATGTACCTACTAGGCTAGGCTACTATAGCTACATCTCTGCCTGACCCTTCGGGGAAAACAGGCGTGATGATACAGTATGGAAACCACATGGCATATGCAATAAATTATACCATATACAATTGTTGTACGAGTCGGACTCGCACACGAAGGGTTCCGTACCACAAGGCAAAAACACCGAAAAAAACACGTCTGTTGTATGGGAGCCCCACTTAAATATTTATATTTTTAGTATTTGTTGATAAAGCGGCAACAGAAATACATCATCTCTGAAAATTTCAACTGTCTAGCTATCAAGGTTCATAAGATACAGCCTGGTGACAGACAGACAGACCGACAGTGGAGTCTTAGTAAAAAAAAATCAGCTGTTCCCTACATTTTGACGAGTTATGCGAACATAGATGTAGGGAATATCTGATTCTTTTTCACGATCGATTTAGTTAATTTTTAGGGTTCCGTACCCAAAGGGTGAAAACGGGACCCTATTACTAAGACTTCGCTGTCTGTCCGTCCGTCTGTCTGTCACCAGGCAGCAGGCCAGGCTGTATCTCAAGAACCGCGATAGCTAGACAGTTCAAATTTGTACAGATGATGTATTTCTGTTGCCGCTATAACAACAAATACTAAAAACAGAATAAAATAAATATTTAGGTAAGGCTCCCATACAACAAACGTGTTTTTTTCGGCGTTTTTGCCTTGTTTGTATATCGTCGGAAAAGGCGATAACAAGTATGTGGTAGGTATAATTTATCACACTAATATTATAAAGGCGAAAGTTTGTAAGTGTGTGTGTCGGGGTGTGTGTGGGGGTGTGTTTATATGTTTGTTACTTCTTCACGCTCAAAAGGCTGGACCAATTTTGATAAAATTTTGTATGGAGGTAGCTGACACCCTGGATTAACATTAGGCTACATTTTATCCCGATATTCCCACGGGATCAACATTTACGCGGGTGAAACCGCGGGGCGCAGCTAGTATAATATATGGATAACTATCATAAAAGTGTTTGGGACATGTCTACTGTACTTTGTAATTTTCAGCAATGCTGTTGTGTTGTATGTACTATGTAGTCATGAAAAGTGTCAACTCATACTGGAATAATGTAATCAGAGCATTTTAAAATAATTTAGATACGGTTAGCAAAAAAATGGTCCTAAAGCGTGGCAGGTAGGTGAAATGATCTAGCAAAATGAACTAAGTACCTACCCACGGTAACTTTGGGGGTGAACGAGGCAATAATGGCAGTGTATTAGAAAAAACTTTTTTCAAAGCACTTTTTACCCGACTATTAAAACCAAAGTTGGGTTATTTTGTCCCGAGACTTTCGTAAGTTACGATTTCCATATTTAATTTAAGTATCCTACATATTTCTTTCGACTTGCTTTGGTTACCTGCAGTCCAAGAGTTCTAAGCTGTGTGTGTGAGTGAGGTTTTGCGTTGTTGAAGATCCTGAAATATTAAAAAACTTAAGTGAGGTAAGCCTATTTTTTAAAGATATTTGCTTTATGTAATATTCTTTGCTTCATGCTTTACAGTCGTCATACTTTTCAGGGATCTACGGTGTCGAATATCTTGAAAAGTACTTACCAATATTTTTATTATAATTATTATTGTATTATGTGCTTTGCCTTTATTGTTTGTGCAGACAATGCAAATAAATCTGTCTTCAGTTATCTCCAGAATATCTTTTCTATATCTTAATCTGGCTTTTGGATCGCTACTATTTATCAAGTCAAGATTCCTTGTCGAGCCATCACGTCTCCTACTTGATGGCATTTCAAACCAATTTTAAATCATACAATAACTTGACAGGCACCTAAAGCCCCATTACCAGTAACTTGTTTCAAAAGAGCTTTTGTTTTTTTTAAGTCCCGAAGGAAGAAGTCGGCGCCCGCGCCGTGCACTGGCGCCTTTCTTCGAGTGAGCGAGACGGCTGTATGTAATTATATACCACGTTGAAGAGAGACAAAAGCAATAGCATTCCGCGTCATAGACAGACAAGCCAAATGAATCCAGTTTGCTTGTTATACGCCGGTCGCTCGGGTGTGTGTTGCCTTAGTGTTTTTTTGACAGTGATGTAAACAATTAAACTTGAATTTTTCTGTGAATCAACGCACTCTCCTAACACGAGTGTCGATAAGAACATGTGTTGAATTCAGTTTTGCACAAGCACGAGTGGATTTTGGTGGGATTTTTGTTTGTAAAGGTAAGAATAACTAAGAATGCAGCCGATGCCCTCTCGCGTCCCTCTTGGAGGAATGCATTGCACCTCGCTGTGCCCCGGCGCACCTTGCGAGTCTATCGAATTTTCTGTCCAGTCGATACAATAACTAACTCAATATTCGGCGTATCTGGTTTTTACCTGAACGTATATGTCGAGATTTAAAGTTAAAAACGGGAGAGGACACAGATGTCATTGTATTGTTTTCGTAAACAAACAATTATTCATTTGTATTCCGAGACATGTGCGCCAGTTTCCGTAATTAACAATTCAGAAAAAATGATTAGATGCGAGCGAACACATTTTAAGGGTAGGTTGGGGTATTTTGAACCACAAGACGGTAATGTTGATTTATTTTCCAGATCTTAAGGATTCGTGAATATTTTAAAGTGGTTAGCCGTAGCTATGTACCTAAATGAAATATCCGCCTCGTTTAATCTAGATGTATTTATGCAGAAGGTTGGAGGTCAAGTCACCGCCAAAATAGTGCACGCTTATCGTTTATTACTTCCTGTAAATTTAGAAGTACCTAAGTTGTTATCATTTGTTTGTGTCTTTCATTCATAGGTACTATTAAACCGTACGAGATACGATGTATTGACGTTAAAACTAAGTACAAACTCGTGTCGGATTCACGTTCAAAACAAACGTGCACGGTGCGGTGTAGGGTTGAAAAGTTTTACTACTTATCTATATTTTAATCAAACTAGCCATTCGTTGATGATACTGTAGTCAAAATCCACAATATTGTATTTTCACGTGACTTTTTCGTTACTC
This sequence comes from Oligia fasciuncula, assembly GCA_963082905.1. Lineage (NCBI taxonomy): Eukaryota > Metazoa > Arthropoda > Insecta > Lepidoptera > Noctuidae > Oligia > Oligia fasciuncula. The sequence continues at coordinate 14,767,381 of OY720398.1, forward strand.
CTGTATGATTTAGTTTATTTCTTTTTCACTTTTTTTCATTTTCTTTTGCCGTTACTGTTTTCTTACCGGTCTAACCAGTAAGATACCTACGCAAAATGGTTTTCCCTTCAGGGGCCAGCTTTATGGCTATAACATAATAGATATCGCCTTAGTTCGAATTAATGTACGGCTGAAGCTAGATTACTATGTCAGATCTAGATGCCCCAAGGAATCAATTGCGAATACTAATCCGATTATTGATAGCGAATATCGAATTGATTCAACTGCTAAAAATTTGGTTGTGTCTTGAAGTAAGAAGAAAGAAGTTTATTTGGAACCAAAGTGATTCAGACACCAGAGGGGCAATTCTGGTAATTTTTAGAACGTTCACAGTATGATCTCAGTCTCAATCCGTCAAAAAAACCTCTAAATTTTTGACAAGTTTTTGACATAGATTGTCGCAGCTGAGATTGCGACCGGGGCCTAAAAAGGCCACTTTGGCAGAATCATAAAAGGATAACATAATGGACAGGTTAATCGTATCAATTCCCATTGGTGAAGCATTTTTCAGTAATTTTTTTTTGTCTGTGCTTAAATACCAATCAATTCGATCCAAATCCAATCCCAATATTTTTAATTATAAATGGCCCCTAGATTTTCAACGTTTTTAATTATGGGAATTGGCCTTCTGCTCCCCGTTTTTCTTTTATCTCTTTATCGTCGTCCTCCTGCTCTTATCCCAATTGATTTGTGGTCGGCTAAGTATGTCTTATTTTTCTTCTATGCCTTCATCTCTATTAACCATCGTAACAGATGAAATTTTCTAGCCATGTCACCTGTTGCCTGATCTTCTACACACAATCAACCAACTCAGCCTATCGCAGTCCACAGCTGGATATAAGCCTATCCCAGGTTGCGCCACAACACCCTATCCTCCGCCTTCCGCATCCAGTCTGTCCCAGGCACCTTCTTAAAAGGTCCTCGGTCCATCTAGCTGGGGAGGGGAGCGTCCAAAACTACGTCCCCCACACCATAAGCACAGTCAAAACTTTCCTTTCAAGATTATCGTTTTTCTTTTGTCTTTTTATTACGATTTCCTAAAGCCATCTTCTAGTATTTCCTTGATATCCGGACTCTGTAACACTTCGATCTCGATAGAATCATGTGATTAATTTAATTGCGTTGATTTCGTTCCCGGTATCCCTTCAATTAGATAGTATCTATTTAATAGTCCTGAGCGGCTTAAGTCTTGTTCGAGATGAGAATACGGATTTAATTTCCGGATATCACGTACGGCGTCATTATTAACATCTCCAAGTTCCCTTGGAAATTCGGAGGTTGTATAGAACAGGTATTTTAGCCGAAGAGCTTTCGTTACGAAATCAGTGTTAAAATCGTAGGTGGACGGTCAACTTCGATGCGCATTATCCGAGCCATCTTGAGCCCGTTCATTAAAATTTTCTCGTATAATCACCTCTTTTGATGGATGGGTTTCTCAGCGGGTAGGTATGATTAATAATGCAGAAGTTTGCGTTATAAATTGTGACTCCCTGTGATGGTGTATGTAAATTCTTGCATTCCTTCCTACTGAAAGTAACTCCTTTATTAATTATGTCGTTGCTCTCGTCTAGATAGTTCTCTAGGTCTTGAAAGGGCTGATGCTATGATTCTGTCTGTGTCACGTTGACTATTATTAAGACTCCATATTTACCCAGTGTAGTAGGTAATATTTAAGTACTGCATGTATATTCATCTCTTTGTATATGGAAATTCGTCGCAGCAGTTCTTCAACATACGACCTAATTAGCCCGATACGACTGTAATTCTCAAAATGCAAAATATTTCAGACGTACATTTTTGGAAACTCAATGTTAAACAAAAATACCATCTGGATGCTTGCCAATTTATTTTGATAACCTAGATGTAGGTACAGAGTGCATACTTTGCTTTATTTGTAATAATTTTGGCGACAAAAGAATATAGTAATTGCATATACTTACATAATATTTTACGTTTCGTACGCCCAATTACAACTCCGGTGCTTTCACCAGAATATCATGCTGAATTTTATTTGAAATGATACTTAGCTTTTCATCTAAACAACAATAGGAAAAGGATAAAAATAAAACGAGTCAGATTATATTTACATGTTGTATGTTGTTTATGGCATTTAACAAATGGTTTCGCTTAAAATCGAGCGAACATAATTGCCTATGGATAAAATATCAGTTAAGTATTATTAATCATTATTGTTAATAATTTCTTGGTAAAATGTGGCTTTATATGGAATCGTCTGCTTTTGTAACAGCGTGTCCGGACAAAATCATTATGTTTTATGCTGGTGTGTATTCATTACAACTTGCGTGGAGTTGTTTCGATATTTGGTGGAGTTGTTTCGATATTTTCGCACAATGTTATGGTATATAGTTTTTGTGGTATTATTTAATCCATTGCTTCTTCGATCTAAGAACTGCTACATTGGTGACGGCAGAAAATAAAAACTTTTACCAGCAGTGGTTTATTAGAAACGCTTCAGATAATTTGAGGATATTTTCACCTTGTTCTCTTGATCGTGGTTATCACTTATCTTCAATTCTAGCGGTTATTAATGTTCGATCATTAAAAGCCAGACTAATTATCAAGTTTGCCTGGAGACCCATAAATCGTGATTATTTGCGACCTTGGCCCTGTACTGGAGTACGGACTAAGAAAAAGATCTTTCCATTACGATCGTTTTCGTTTATGTTTGGTACCGTCAACAAAAAAAGATATTGGACAGATATAATACTAAATGCTCAGTGATGCAAGGGGTTATTTTTATCGTTTTGATTGGTCGCTTGATCCCAATATTGTGGAGCCATAACCAACAATAAAGTAGGTAGGTACGTTGATAAATTATTACGAACGTTCATGATAAGGAAATGCGTACGTGATTTCTGAGACATAGCGTCTTTCATAAATAGATCTTCGACTGACTTCACTTTTTTAAAGTCACATAGATTAAGTAAGTAAGTACTTAAAATAATTATATTATTTATCTTCATAAATTGTGTCAAGATAATCGAGGGAAAGACAAGACAAGTGTCATTTGAAAATAAATTCGGTATTAGCACAGAAAGAGGTGTATTAATAGCTACGTGCGATGTACATCATCGTGCTTGAGCGTTTGTCAAAAATTATCTACAAACCTAGTTTGGACCCGTACCTAATGGTCGTATTTAAGGCTTCTACACATCACATCGACATCTATCCATCTATACATAATTCTGCGTCATTGTTGCTCAGCACACCACACTGGAAGTCCCACTTTCTTCCGCTCGGCTGATCACCACAACACGTCAAATTCGATGTTTACGATTTTAATTGGTGTCTAATATTTAGCCATGTCACAGCTGGTATTTTACGAATAAATTACTAGTTATAATATATCCCACGAGAGCGGTTCCGTTCACTATTATCATTAAGGCATAAATCAACGTTGAGAACGCCTACTTACAACGCCAGGGGCACGATTCAATACAACAGTGTAGTTAAAAGGTTAATAAGAATATGCACTAACTGACGACGGCCTGTGTGCCTTGACGCTCCATTTCTCTGCTATACTCCACAAACATTAGCCGCGAGATAAACGGGTTATTTGAAACCAGTGTACAACGACAGGGACGCCATAGAACGAAGGGATTTCACATTTTATTAATGTGATCCAACTGCCTCCGTACAAGAACATTCGTCTTGTGTTGCCAGAGCAACATCCGCTGTATTTTTGTATCAATAAAATATTATGTTTTACGGCTCAGATTAGGTCCATAACTGAATTCATAAATAGTAATGTACCTAACGTGGTCTTTTTTCAATGAGAAAATTGTGGCGTACTTACTCTTTAGCTCTTTCCATTTCAACCATTTGTATGAAATTAAAGTATTTTTTTTCTGTGTGAACACAGGAAAAGAGTACCTAATTAGTTTCCGTAAAGGGAAGTAGATATCAGTATCTCTTTAGCATCAAGGAAGCACCATGCACCAGTGTTTGGCTCAATTTTGTAAATAGAAAATAAAATATACTCTCTTTCATCTTTTGCGAGGATGCATTTTTACTTATTTTTATTGGAAAATGGGAATGCGTTTGACGTTAGGTTTCATAGATGTCGACGATAGATGCGGTTAAAAGCTGGACGCGTTCGTTTTTTAGATCGTTTTTGCTTTTTACCAAAGCGTAGAGCTTCTAATATGTATTCCGCGCTGAAGTATGTTTTAAAATCCCTTAATTCTTTCAAATAAGATCGCTTTGCCGCAAAAAAAGTTTTTAGCCGACTGAAAAAACTACCCAACCTCCCAACTGTTATTAGAAACAATTAAAAACATTTTATAAGCTCAAAATACCTTTACAACAAAAAAGTATAACGTGTAGGTATTTAAAATTACTTTTATTAACATTGGTTTGCCGTCTCCAATCACACTCTGTACAAAAACTGGTCTTTCAAGGCGCAAGCCTTAATGTTCAAGTTGAAGGATGCAATCCCTAGTTTTTACGATGAGTGATCTAATTTATTCGAACATGGACAGGACATATTTGGACACGTAATGGCTGTAAATATCTTGATATATTGCAGCCATTAATAACAAGATAAGCAGGTTCATTGAATCTAGTACATTTTCGGTACAGCTTATGTCTTGGCCTATCGAGGTGTGGTTGAATAGTTTCTTCTTCTTAGCGTGTCGATGGCAATCTAAAAGAACTCAGGCCGGAATTCTGCTCCGTGTTTGGCGCCATCACTAGCATCCATCAGTTCCTGTAATGTGCAGGCAGCGCCGGATTAAGACTACTTGATGCCCTAAGCAATCCACGCCTGTAGGGGCCTCCCATCCACTGGTCGCCTCGTATTTTTCCAAAAAATTGACGAGCGATTTGTAAAAATTGGCGCTCATCTCTAGCTGGAGTGACTTTTGGGCCTTGTAATATCTTGTTGATAAACAGCCTTGCCTTTCATGTGCTATCAAATACTGTTTCGGTGCTATTTCTGCCTTATGGTGCCCCCCGAGACGTGATGCCCTAAGCAATTGCTTAATTTGCTTAGGGGCTAATCTGGCACTGTGTGCAGGCAACAGGACACGATATTAAGTATCCCATCGTTTGTGGAACAGCACCTAGCTAAAATGGTGGTGGTCTTAGCAAATGATAAATAAGTTACTATTTCAAATGCAATTTCGGATTGTAGTGACATTAGTCAAGGTCTAGTCGAAATCTAGTCACGAAATGTCTGTGAAGATTTGGAGAAAGCTGCTTAAATCTATATGTATAAATAAAACAAAGTCGGGTTAGTTACACCATTTGTAACTCAAGAACAGCTGGACTGATTTTTATGATCTTTGATTTGTTGGATTTATCTCCGCCCCGAATAGCAGAATAACTATTAAATAAAACATTGGAAAAGTTCACGAAAACTTCTGTGGCACGGGTCAGCTAGTAATACATACAATCCATTTGGAATGTTTAGGTAGCCTACTGACCACATCAATCATTGTAAACTAGTTTTGGAAAAAAAAATAGTTCAGCCATTTTCAGTAACTCTTTAGCAAAAAGGACCACTGGTCCTTGCCGTTCTTTTTCCTAGGACCAAGTTCCTACTTTTGCACCAAATTCGGGCGCTACATCCTACAACCCCCATTCCCCTACAAATTACCCCAATCTCGTTAATGAACCACGTGCAGTCTCTTAAGCACGTGCCGCACTTAAAACAATGGTTAGTGCAAAAACGGCCTTTATCAAACTAATCGACATCTATTTCCTATTTCACGGTGGTCTTGGAGCGTGGATGAAGTAGGTGCTTGACCTCACGCGCGCTTTAATAACAATGTATAAAGGAGCTTTTTTTTGGTGTATGAATTGAAATAAATTAGTAGGTGTGTTGTTATGTTTAGGTATTTTAATTATTGGCTGCATCAGGTCTAGTAGTCGCAAACGGGATGGCGGAGCTTGAGGTTCTGCGTTTGGTCTGCAGCCGATTGCATCATCGTCATCTCTAGACTTATACCAATTTATTTGATGTCGGCGCAACATGTCTTTTTTCCAGACTTGTCTATTAGTCGTCATTTCTGTAGTCACTCCCTTTGTCCGAATTATTCTGTAAAAAACTCAGTTTGAAAACTTAGGTGAGATGAGCTTGTAGTAAGCTGTCATTCCACCTGAACTAAGGAACAAACTAGGGATTGACACAACTGACAATCAGTTCAAGCTCAGTTCACCTGGGCCTTAATTGCGTAACACACTATCAATCGGAATCTGAATCATTTTGAAGCAAATTGCTAATCCATAGCTTCATAAGTTCGAACAATTTGTCTGCTCAACACGTAAATAACGCAATGAATGTAGTGGAACTGTCAAAATGAAACCGATTCCTATTGATAATGTGTTACGCAATTGCCTCGCTGTTTTCACGCTGAGATTTTTACAGAATATTTTCATTAGGAATTTGCTCAGTCTTCATTTGTATATTAGGCTGACCGTGGGCTTCAAAATGTGGGTTGTAATTGTGAAGACACCTATGCTTATCCCTTGGGTAATAAATAGCCTAGCCGTATTATGTTAGGTATCTATAACGTAGATTGGTTGGCAAAATCAATATTCGGAAAAGACAATTTTGTAAGAGAAATCCATCAATTCCATTTCGCTTCTTCGTCAGCTCCGTGCTCACAGTTTAAAACAATCAATCATCTAAGATTAAACCAGTCTTTTGATAGACATAGGTCTCCCTGAAGAATTGATAGATAGAGCATCTTGTTTGTCGATTCTCATAGGATTAAATCCTTTGACAGGTCCGTGAAGATTGGTGTTACCTAATGTAGAATTGTAGGGGCATCCTACTCAAAAATGATGATAAATTTTGTCGAATTATTTTACTATTTGCTCAATAATAAATTCATGACTATTTTAGTATCTAATTGTGTTAAGTATTTTATACCTTTGGATTATAGCGCTAGAGCATAATGAACTTTTTTGTACGGTGTAACGCATAAAAGCATAAATATTAATATTGAAACTCATTTCGATCTTTATCTTTAGCAACCATTACAATGTTAATTACACGTATGTTATTAGCGTTATCATGTTAATACCAGTACAATTATTATAGACGCTTTTGACCTTCCGACATCGTTTCGTTTGCTTGTATTATTTCCAAAAATAGGTATTCTCAATTTACCGCACAAGCATGACTATTGTGCGACAAACTATAATTATTGTCGTAGGTGACAGTTCAGTTCTCGTTTGTATAACTTTATTGGTTTTATCTGACCACGATTGCGTGGTCAGATAAAACCAATAAAGTTGAAGGTTGTGTGTCGACGACCCTGCCATCTTGTATATCAATATACCTGTAACAACTGATTTAGTACATGATTCTGATGAATTTCAACGCCCCCTGCGTTGAAATTTCACGTCGGTTATTTAAAACAAAATTAGTTCTTTGCCTGCGCATGCATTGTATTTTTCTATGAAACGGCTTTTTTTTGTTAACCGACGAAAAATTTCTACGCTAGGGGTCTGGAATCATGTGCTGAATTCATGGTTTCAGTTTGCGCGTCGATATCCGTGCCACCCTGTATATCTTGAAAAAAGCCTCGACTAAAACCACTTCAGTCGCGAGTACGAAAATAAAATACGAAAGAAAATATAAACACCTGTCATAAAAATACTATGTAAATCTTTGTAATTCTTCTCTCAACATTCCGCCAACGTTTATCTTCTTTTAAGATCATTATCATTACATTGTTGCCTGCAAAACGACTGCGCGCCTATTCCGAAAACATTCGCTTGACAATTTTACATCCAAGTGGCGATTACGTAAACTGTATAGACTTATTATTCAAAATAGGCTCGGTATACATAAAATTACAGGACGAATACATAAAGGGAAAGAAATGGACGAAAAATACAGCGCGAAGTATCTGTGAATGAGAATATCTGTGTTCATAATAATAAGGGGTCTCTTTTGTTACCTTAGGGTCTCCTGCGAAGGGCTGTAGGTAGGTACTTCAGGTGGAAAATAGTATTTTTGTCTGAGTAAGTGCGCTGCGAATTCATTTCTTTATTGGAAACAAGACGTTTTCACGAAAAACACGAACACTATCAAAAATAGACAATCAGAAACGAAAAATCTACAACATTCCTTTGCATTGCAGCAGAAATTGATAAATGGCTGACATGGAACATGGAACTGAATAAACATAAAGCAAAGCCAAGAAAAATATCACCTCATTCTTGCATTCTAGCGCAGTAATTTCTCACAGTTGCTTTGTGTAAATCAGAGTGGATGCCAAAGGCTGCCCTGAGCCCAGCTTGTTAAAACAATTGTGCCAGTGAAAGGTAGTGTACCACGCAGCCGGCTTTCTTCTCATTATTAAGGTAATTTTTATCGGGGCTCGACATCTAGGCCCTTCCCAACACAACAAGATAAACAATGGGCCGTGAAAAGTGATATAATCTGAGCTGAGAGTAGGAAGCTGTAACCTGAGCCAAAGGTACCATTGTACCTGTCTACGTAGAAAGTAACTTGATAACCTAGGTTGTAACAAGGTGATGATTTCGCTGACGAGGAACGAATAGAAAAGGAACTAAGTGAAATCCCCAATCGAACTTCCAGTACAAGTTAAGTCATCAAGATTAGATATCTATCCATCGAAAAGAGTCAGAAATCTAAAAGTTATCTAAGACTGACTGACTGACTGACATATGAACGCACAGCCGAAACTACTGGGACTAGGAATGTGAAATTTTGCACACGGCTTCCTTTTATAATGTAGCACCAAGTGGTTTTTGGAAATTCAACTTTTACCTAAGGGGGTAAAAATGGGGAAATTTGTTTGAATGAAAAATCTTATTCCTTGAGTTAATGAACTTGAAACTTGCCACGAACACTTATCTAAGTAAATTATGAAGTTTTTACGGAGGTACCTAGTTAAAGGGAATTGGGGGGTATGAAAATTTGTATGGAAGAATTTTAACGCGCCGTCCGATTAACTTCAAACTCAGTATTTATACTTAAAACCAAAAATAAAGAATAACGTGTATCAAAGTTTTTTGAAAATCTACCCCTAAGGGGGTGAAAAGGGGTGGCCAATTTCACAGAGGAGTATTTTTATTACGTCGCTTGATTAACTGGTAAATTCGTATAAATATCTTTGAGACAAGTTATGCAAACATCCCAAACGTTTTTTCAAAATTTCACCCCTATGGGGATAAAAACTGTGGGGATGAAAAGGCGAGATCCAGTTAATATGAAAACCTTCGAAAAATCATCTTAGATCGTAAACATTAGTTTTCGAAGGGGAGGTGGAGAGACTGATAATTTTTTTAAAGGAATGTACGACACCCACGCGGATGAAGTCGCGGGCAAAGTGCTAGTGTGTAATAATATTTTACTGTCATCTGAAATATGTATGTTGTAGCAACGACGGCATGGTGTTGAGTAGGGATTTGTTTTCAACATTTATTAGTTCATGTTGCTCGAATAACTTCGGGAAAATAACTAGTTACTAACCCTCTACCTACATACAACATCATTTACATACGCTTTGCTTGAATGCTCAGTAATATTCCGGTAAATTAACATTAGTTTGTCGAGGGTTCGACTAATTTTACAAATCATCGTTTACTTCTATGGTTGCGTGCACCATCGTCGACTGTATCATCGTTCAACATCAGGTGAGGTGAGGTGAGGTCAAGGCAGGAGTCAATAACTACAAAAACAGAACATCCCGCCTGAATTCCCCTAAAGAGACGGCAGAAGTGTTTAGTATACCCTCGTTTACCCGGTTATGATATTAGTCCCATGTAATAAGAAACCAGAATATATCCGGGAACAAGAGATTCCTAATTGACAAAACCCAAAAGCGCTTTGCCCGACCTGGAGACCGTCATCAAATCCAGGTGAAGACCAGGGTCTTTGTGGTCAAAGACCAACGAGGTAGTATCCTTCATAAAACTATACAGCATGAATCAGAAAGGGTACAGACCATAAAACTGAACAAGTTTCTTCATGGGACCAACATTATAATCGCGAAAAAACAATCAACCGTCCCATATATTATTTGTGTCGAGTATTGAAGTTTCGTATGGGACAGTTGATAATTTTTTCGCGATTACGATGTTGATGGTTGTTCCATGGACAAAGTTGTTCAGTTTGATGACCTGTACCACACCCTTTCTGATGGCGCATCCACACATGTCGCCGGGTTTGCCGCCGGCTTTCAGGCTGCCTTGCCGCTTGAATTTGCCGCCGGCTGCGGCGGCCTGCAGATGCGCTTGCAATTTTCGCAGTAGTGTTGATGTAAGCAAACTGCCGCCGGCAACCAAAAGCCGCGCGTGCCGCAGGTAGAGATGCGCGTGCCAGCGGCCAGGCCGCCCCGGCTTGGCCGCCAGGTTGGCCGCCGGCCGTGCCGCTCGGCATGTGTGGATGCGCCATGATACATGCTGTACTCACAAGAATCAAAAACCCTTCCATTTCCATGAAATCATCCAGTTAATTCTGAACTATTATTTTGTTTCAGCGTCTACCAATTATTTGTTAGCAATGCTTTTATTAGTCTTGTTAGTTGGTTAATTAGACAATCTTGTTATATATCAACTAATTTGTGAAACGCGTGTTGTTTCAAAATTGGATCACGTTCATGAAGGATGTATTAATAACGTTTGGTAGTTCAATACAATATTATTGGATTAATATAAAGACTACAGATACGTGTTTGCGTGGTGACTGTGAAGGTCATAGTTAGCTTTAATTCATTCATCCTTTCAAGTCTATAAAAAACTTAACTTGGTCCACCTGATGTAAAAAAACGAATAAAACAGAATCAATGTTCAGTTCTGAATCACAGAGCATGTAACCTTTTATTCTGAATCATCAAGTACCTATTATCCATACCTACTTGATGATTCAAAAGCTACATCTTGAAGGTGTTTGCTAGCATTCTGAATGTGTGAAAGAATTATTATGTCTACCATAACCTCTAAAAACTTTCTTCAATGGCAACAAAACATTCCCCTCAATATTTAAAATCTTCTAAAATTATTGTCTATGTCTTTTAAATCAATATAGCCAGTGTCCAAAAGCGTTTGTTTTGAAATTGGATCGCATGTCATCGATTTCCGTGCCCCCCTCCCGGGACCACACACCGTATAGTTCCGGGTACTTGCCCAGTTCGTATTACCCACAACGCATATAGGGCTGGCAAGATTTTGGTCCTAACTTTTTGGATGGAAAGCCCGGCTTTGCCACTTTTTGTACAGTCTTCAGTAGAAAACATTTTCAAGGTTCAGGAGTGTTCTGTATAGGTACCTTAGATCCATCTATAAATGTAATATGATTGTATCTACCTGTATGAAGCTTAAATTACAACAATAAGATTAAGCTAAGTTCGAAATGTTCGAGTAGGTATAGGTAAAACTTCTTTAAAAGATGTCCAAACGAGGCAACCCTACAACGAATTGTACACATGGTGATCGATGTACTTAGAGACCTACGAGTTTAGAAATGGGCAAGTGACAAAATGAGGAAGTATTCCGTTTTAACCGATCCGATGTTTAAAATGCCCTCCAGGATATTAGTCGAACTGTGTACACTAACCGTAAAGTTTCACTATGGAGTTTCAGAAACATTTTCGATTTAGTTGAGTGGCTGTTCTCTAGAGACTTCAGTATCCGTACCCTCTCGACACATGTTTTAGGTGATAATGTAGGAGCAATAAACACTGATATTTAAATGATTGTGTATTTTGCAGCTTCAGGTCCAAAGCTCTCGAATACGCGAATTCACATTAGCATCGAGAGTGCGCTGCTGCATGTGGTTTCAATAATTCAAACAGCTTAAATTACCTATACAAAGGTGCAGAGACGTGGCTTAGTCTCAAAGAAAAGAGCTAAGATAAATAGAAGGTATTGTACAGGGCATACCATAGCAGAGGTGTAAAACTGGCAGCAAATTCTTAGAAAATTCCCCTTTGTTGCAGTCTCTGTAGCTACCTCTCGTCGCACGTTATAGAAAGTGCAAATAAAAGGAGTTCTTGTTGTATATTAAATCTTGTGGGACGATAAAAATGAGTCTTTAATGTAGTATAAACAATTTAATTACCATTTGATAAGCTGACAATGTGCTTGTTCAGAGTGACGTATGTTTCTTGAGTTGCTCGGGTTTGTTCTTCGATAGTGTGTATTGACTATTGACCTGGTTCATATACATTAACTACTACTGTTTTATCGTTTGTATCATTTCTATGGTATGTCCTCATTATTGAGTCGGGCCGGTCGGGCATTACAGGGTCTCTATCAGAGACATGTACAAAGAATTCGTTGCGGGCCATTGCTGGGTCACGGAATGTCACGAGGCTGCTACAACAAATGGTACATGAGGGTATTTCACTCTTCACTGGTCACTTTTTGTAACCAACAACGAAAAAATATGAAGGTAGGAAGGTAGTCAGCAAATCTGCGTACTTTAGAAATGCTAAGTAGGTACCTACAATACTGGTTGCGGAAGACGTGATCGAGATGATGAAAACACCTTATATTAAACTATCATCGCCCCGCGGTTTCACCCGCATAAGTGTCGACTCCGTGGGAATATAGGGTTAAAAACTATCCTATGTCCTTCCCCGGGATGCAATCTATCTCTCTACCAAATTTTATCGAAATCCGTTCAGTGGTTTAGGCGTGAAAAGGTAACATACAGACAGACAGACTGAGTTACTTTCGAATTTATAATATTAAAGTATGGAAGAGACCATGACCTCGTGAGTTTGTTTAGGCATTCCTTCTCAGGGATCAGTCAGCTAGGAAATGCCGGCGCCATCTAGTTTTTAAAATATTTCCCAACAAAATATTGACTTGTAAAAGTGTCATAAAAGATCTATTCGCATAATACATTTAATTTCATAAAGATTTCATTTAGAGCCGTTTGGGGTTGAAACCCTCGGGCCGTGGGATCCGAGTGCTCATGGTCTTTTTAAAGAAATTTCGAAACGGCTGGTAGACACTTCCCGTGACCCAAGGGCTGGGTTTTACCTTGGCCAGAGGCTAAGCATCGCCATACAACGTGGTAATGCCTTTAGTCTCTTGGGTACATTACCAGTCGACAGCGATGCGGATGAGTTTTTCGACGCTATTTTCTAGTTTCTGTATAGGTTTAGATGGATTTTTTTATTTTTTTACCTGTCTAAATAAATGTCTTTTAATTATTCATTGAAATTGTGAATTATCCGTTATCATTATATGACATCTAATGCTAGTGATTGCATTCGGATGATAGCAAAGATTTGAGATTGCTTGTGAGATGATTGTGAGTAATGAAATACACAGGCAGGTGCTTTCCATTCAATTACAGCTCCCAGTATTTTCTATTTATCCGAACTATCCATCTTGTCTGAATTGTCAATGTGTTCAGCTACTGTAGCCTTGCGCTTAACAATAAGTACCGGAAATTGCGTCCCTAGTGACTGCGGCGTCGACAGGTGGATGTATTAAATAGAGATTCGTATCGAACTGCATGACTCCCTTCTGCAATCCATTATTATTTATAGTTCTTTTTACAGTAGGTAATTGTTTATTAGCTTCAAGTGTTGCCGGTTCTTTCTTCACCCGCTCGTTAGGGTGATTATTGCGATCGGAATCTGATCCAAGTGTCGGATTCGTTTTATTTTCATCGTCTATTTAGACATCCGCTCAAATAGCGTAAGTACAGTAGGTATAGCTTATTGAAACAAGATCGATTTTAACATTGTGGTAATTGGAAAGTATTCTCTGTAAAAGCTTTCACTCAAAGGCATTTAAAATGAAAATATTTACTTAATATTAAACATGAATAACTTTAATATTTTATTTTTACATTAGGGCCCATGACTAAATAATAACAGCCGCACAGGTTGATCGTTAAGGTACGCTTACCGCGGTTGGTCTGTGGATGGGTGACCATCTTTACATACCGTGGCCCCTCCGTGGCTCGGAAAGCACGTTAAACCTTCTTCGTGGATATTTGACAGTCGTTACGGGTAGTCAGTAGCCCGAAATTCTGACAACCAGTCTTACCAAGGGGTATCGTATTACCCAGTAACTCGTTTGTGGAGGTAAAATACTCCTCCATGCTCCTCGCTCCATGTAAAATACTGGTATTCAGCTGCATCCGGTTAGACTGGAAGGCTAGGCAAATGATGATGAGTTTATTTTTACTTTAGTAGGTATGCATCTTCTAACCACAGGGCGTAGGGAATAGAAAAAGTGACATTCTACATCAGCGATGACGATGACGGAAAAGTTGGGAGTTGGCAGGAAAATTGTATAAGCCGCCGAAAAGCTTATTTCAATAATAAAACAATGTTGATTCTTGCTGTTTAAAAACGAAACGCTTTCAAAGCGATTGCTACTTGTTTAGAGACCCTCACGTAAGCTAAGAAAGTTACCTTGCTTGACATTGAAACCATTGACATTACTAAACATGGTACAGGCGCCATCCAGCACATCGCTACTACAATCTGTCAAATTTCTTTAGAATAGATTTTCAACTTTATCGCTAAAGCATAAGGTTCAAAGTTGATTGGAAAAATTTGACAGTTTCCAGTAGCTTGATGTGCACAATAAAGCGAACATCTAGTTTCTGGGGTTACACAGTTCAAGCGATACTTAACTACTAGTAAAAAAAACAAGAAAGTTTCGTTATTTTAATAAGAAGAGACCGATCGTGTTCTCCATTTCTCATTAGCGGGGAAGGCATCGCGAGTTCTTTTAAACAATCGGACCTTTAGGAATTCACGGAAAAACGATACAAGATAACAACGTAAAATAAAGTCGACTTTAAACTCTTTTGTTGTTTACTGCAAGGAAAAGGCTACTCTTAATGCAGACTGCAGCAGGATTAATGTCAAGAGACTGACGGATTGTCGGCATTCTTTTTGCAATTGCCAAATCGTTTCGCCAAATGTATTATTACGGTTGATGTACCCTTAATATTTCCCTTACTGCTACTTTATAGCAGTTGATGGAGGGTTTATGTTCAACAGTGACTTTTTATATGCGAAATCCGATCCGGTTTCGGAATGATCGTTGTGGCAATGCTTGCAGGGGGTCCGTCTCTAGTAATGAGCATTTTTCGGATAAATAAAAATAAGTAAAACATTTTTTTCCGGCTACAATGGCCCATAGATCCTACACATAGAGCTACAAGTTAATATATCATCGTCTGCCTAGCCTTTTCCCAACAATGTTGGGGTCGGCTTCCAGTCTAACCGGATGCAGCTGAATACCAGTATTTTACATTGAGCGACTGCCTATCTGACCTCCACAAACCAGTTACTGGGTAATACGATACCCCTTGGTAAGACTGGTTGTCAGACTTTCGGACTTCAGACTAGGTACCCGTAACGACTGTCAAAGATACACGAATGCGAAAACCAACGGCTTAACGTGCTTTCCGAGGCAGTGAGGCACGGAGGGGTCTCGGTATATAAAGATGGCCACCCATCCACAGACCAACCGCGGCAAGCGTAGCTTAACCTGATCGATCGACCTGTGCGGCTATTAGGTATTATTTAGCCACGGACCTCTCTTTTTACAAGTTAACAGATATCCCAGGTCAAATTAAATTAGCTAGAGAAACCCCGCAGACGTGATGGGTATGGATCTAAACATGATAATTAATAAAGCAAAATATAAATTAATTTGGTGATTTTTTTTTGTGGAGTCATCGACCGCTTGAAATTATAAGTTTAAAAAGTTTATATTTCTTGTGTAAATTTCACAGACGTGGTTGTATTGATTACTAACAACCGACTTCCAAAAAACACTATAAAGTGAAAAATAACTTTAATTTCGGAAGTCGGTCTTTGTATTTTTTTTTGTTTTCTGCCACCGACTTCCGAAATTAAAGTTATTTTTCACTTTATAGTGTTTTTTGGAAGTCGGTTGTTTTTTTGTAAAAAAGTTTTTATTTTTTACTTTTTAGTGGGTCAGTTTGTAATTTATCTAAGTTACAATAGCTAATGTCAACTGCTGATCACCTTTTACAAAATATTGCTTTTCCCGATGCAGGGACGTTAATTGTTGAGGAGTTCTCCTAGTATTCCACTCTCCTAGCTGATAATCCTGGCTGCAGCATCAGGCCAGACTTATGTCAACATTGCATTGAACTTAAAATTTAGTCCTGTTTAAAATGAGCCCAAACACGACTACGGTGCTGTAATTTCAAGGTTTGTACTTTTTCTGATGCTCCTGGCTTCAGCATCAGGTCTCTATGTACTTCGGTGTTCCTCATTAACAGTACGTTTATCCACACATCGAGCCCTTTTCAATGAGCCTAAACACGATATATCTGCTGTTAGTTGTCGAGGAGTTAGGTACTCTGCAGACTATCCTGACTGCAGCATCAGGTCACGACTTTTGATCATGAGACCAAATGTGGCAAATGCCCTATCAAACATCAAAACAATTTACTAAAACAGTCCTTGCCTGTTCGAGTAACTTCTTACTGTTAAGGAGTTGTACCTTCCATCATCAGCCCAGCTACCTGAGATGATGACAACCACACGCAAATACACAAGATACTTCATAAAATATGCGAAAAACCATAAGTGAGCCTATAACATTTGAGGGTTGCCCTCGATTTCTCTAAGATCCCATCATCAGATCCTAATTTGGTGACAGTGGGACCACCTCAGAACTATCTACTTTCGAACAAAAAAAGAATTTTGAAAATCGTCGACAATTGGCGGAGTATTCGATGAACAAACATACAAAAAAAAAAAAACATACAAACATCCGAACATAGTACCTCCTCCTTTTTGTGAAGTCGGTAAAAACGATAAAACACATTTTAAACTAAGGCTCCACTGTCCGTCTGTCTGTCTGTCACTAGGCTGTATCTCATGAACCGTGATAGCTAGACAGTTGAAATTTATTAGCATTTCTGTTGCCGCTATAACAACAAATACCAAAAACAAAATAAAATAAATATTTAAGAGGGGCTTCCATACACCAAACGTGTTTTTTCGTCGTTTTTGCCTTGTGGTAGGCACGGAACCCTTGTGTGCGAGTCCGACTCGCACTTGGCCAGTTTTATTTAGATCTCGATATCCATCATGTCTGCACAGTTTCGCTAGCTCATTTATTATGACCCTGTATAAAGTATAAAACAAAACTTGTGTTAATAAATATAACTGGAAACTATGTTAATAGCATTTCACTAGCTCATCCTTGTGCTATCCTCAGAAAGAAAGAAAATACGTTTATTTACTTCACTTCCTTTACCGTACTTGACTTACCTTTTATCTTTACTTTACTTGTTTTTTCTACTTGTCCGCGGAAGCGACGGAACACCACGTGCAACAGTCCAAATACGGCCAAAAGTCTTCTTCCATGACGAAGGGCTGGTAATCGGTACGCGCACCACGAACGCCTTGAAGTTGACGTTGCGGTGCGACTCCTGCATAGTTATTCACAACCATCCGACAGGCTACCGTATCGAAAATGACACATTTCAATAAGCTGAATTGCCTTGCCCCCGACAGCAAACAACTCTCGGAAGAATAGCGGTCGTTTAATTTATTTAAACTGACAAAATTTTCGGGTTTTTGACTTGTGAACAGCGTTTAGAGGACTCCTAAGATAACATTGATTGATGTTCCATACGGTACGGAACCGTATCGAGTGGTTGTGAATAGCTATGCAGTTACTGCACACTTGGCGTGTACCTCCACGATGTCTTCCGCCTTAGAGGTGTAGTGGCTTTTTTTTTGCGGATGTGAAATCATCAAATGACCCCTCCCGCTCCCGGAAGGGAGTGTCAGACTCTTACTGACTAAAACACACCCGTGTTCCTTCCTTAGCCCTTTATGTTCCGGGCCACCGCTGACCCGGCAGGCTTCGGCCCTAACGGGCCCCTTCAAAACATGCTGACATCTCTTTGAGGCGCGAAGACGGTGATCCTTTGCAAATATATGGCCCATGTTCAGTCGCTGGCAGTCTTCTAAACTATTATCTGTTGTGAGCTACCTTTCAGGCATATTGCCTTTATTACAGTGATCCAGAATTTTCCGTCTCGCTCAGCAAGTGTTAATTTTCAGAGTGTTGGCGATAAAGCTTAATTTTCTAGTCTAGTGCTTTCAGGGCAATTTTGTACGTCGTTTGCTGATACCGCTCCTGAAATGCCGCATTATATTTGTTAGTAGTTTTCACGCAACATTTGCGAACAATTTATGCACATTGTATGCTTAAAATGACTAAAGGGTAGCAGTCTTACAATGGTTGCCAAAGTTCTAGGTGAAAACTGTGTCAAATAGCGTGAAAAGTTAGTGAAAATGTCTCGATTACTTTTAATTTCTTGGTAGTTAACCAAGATTGGTATTTTGTAAATTACTTTTCTTTTTACTTACTATGGATGGTCCATTGCCTTTCTTCGTGTGCGATCCATGATAAAAAGTAGTAGCATATGTCCTCCTCCAGGTCATGGTCTACCCATGTGCTAAATTTCATCCAAATCCGTTGAGCCGTTTTAGCGTTAAAGCGTAACAAACAAAAATACAAAAAATCTGATCTTTTGTCTTTATTAGGTATACAATCATAGAATCTTACCGACTCTTTTCCATACCTTCACATACATAAAGTCGGACTTCAACAGAAGCAATATCACAAAATGATACCATCACCCACCCACATTAATACGGCTTAAAACTTGCGATAATAAAGGATAAAAGCCGCGGCGATATAACAAAGTGTCTCGTTAACGTAATATAGTAGAATGTACGCAGTACTTACTACTCCTGGTGTCAGAAACTACACGTAATAAACATCTACCGCAAACATTATGAGCGGTTCATATCGCGAGTTCATTCGTAGGAGAGCGTTTACATTGGTAGAAAGTGGCCGAATTAGAAAATGGCTTTAGTCTTAAATGGTCTAGTCTAGACTTAGAGGCAAGCTAGTGTATAGAAGTGCTGGCTGCTTTCACTGTCTATGTACAGACGCCAGCACATCAAGCTACTACAATCTGTCAAATTCCTTTAATAGACTTTCAACTTTATCGCTAAAGTATAAGGTTCAAAGTTGATTGGGAAAATTTGACAGTTTCGGGTAGCTTGATGTGCTGGCATCTGTACCATAAATTAGAATTTTAAATTGACCTAGTACGATAGAGCTTTGCCCATTCTAGACTACTACCTACCTACGCCCCCGAAAGCAAGATACAGATGTAGGCAATCGGCCAATACTTTTAGGTCAGTCAGTCATCAGTATGAAGATTTTATTAAAGTGTTAACGCCTTTGGTCCTGCGCCTGATCTCTCTCCGGTCGTGACGGATTGCTGTCCCTGAGGACTATTAGAGTGTGGGAAGAGAGTGCACGCGCTCTCGCGCCGAAGGCTAGTCTCCACTGAGATTGGAAGCCATGGCCGAAATACGGTCTGAAGGCTATTTTTTAAAGCTTTTATTCGATTGCGTGATTATACTGATTTAAAATTGGGTGTAAATACGTATTGTAAGCAATAGATTAAACTATCTGCCTGCTAACAGTTTCAAGTGCGCGTTGGCCCTATGAAAGTAAACTCGTCCTAAAGGCTGATACGCACCAACTGGCCATTAAGGCGATAAACGTTCGAATCTATCGTAACGATTTTGGAATACTTAAATAAATTACTACGCGTACCTTCTGAGAACATTGTAGGTAATTTGATGGCGTTAACACGAGAAGATGCTATTAGAATGCTCAATTGTTTCGTCTTTAACTTTTTCTCACACTCTGTATCTAATCTTTCTGTATTTATGAGCAACTAGCGAGCTGCCTCTGCTTCGCACGGTTTTTACAACTTGACAAACATCGTATTTAATATACGTCCAATTAATATAAATGGATTATAGGTAAACATCAACCTTCCGGAATAAATTCTCTAAATGATGGTGAAAACTGCCACACACACCTATCGAACACTCCTTGGGATTTATTATTTATTTATTTATCCTTCTACTGGTACGCCATACAGCAATTACACCAACGGAGCAAAGACTTACTCCATGTGCTGCTTTCCATCCATCCTGTGCGCGGCGGACATCGAACGGGCGGCGATGGAACACGCATGCTCACACAGCGTCAACTCCACAGCTCTATTACTCCATCCAAATTGCGCACATTCTTTGCGATTTTTTGAGACTCAATGAATTTTTCAAAATAAATTATATTGAAATTGTAAAAACAGAAAATTTTGATGTGTCGTCCGTCCTACCTGACAGCAATAGCTGACAGGAGTAGATGCAGAACCAGCCCGGTTATGCCACATTTATTGCATCAAAGTTGATTGCGCAGTTTAACGGTCACACAGACAGACACGAAAAGCGAATTTCATAATTTATGATATGAATAGATTTACACTTGAGAACTTATGCCATCGTGCATCGCTTCGACGATTAGCCTAAAGTGTGCTGCCTCCTTAACCATTGTCCTAAAATATGATGAAAATCTCATGATCCCAAAGAAATAAAAGCAATAATTTTATGGTCGCACGTACTGTGTGGTATGCGGGTCCATACAATACTTTACGAGGCATTTATTGAAAACAATAATGTCTGTCTCCTATCCTTTTAAAACACCCGTGTGATGTGTGTGACGGGAATAAAAGGTTCAGTTTTATAACGATTTTAAAAGTCCTCTCAGGTTCACTGGGGTATGGGTAAGCCTCTTAAAAGTATGCAAGCAGTAAGTTTGATAGCTGTAATAAACGGGGCTCCGATTAAAAAATACTAAAGGAAATGTAAGGCTTGAATACACCCAAATAAAGATTAAACCTTCTTGTTTTAGTTTTTGTGAACATTTTATGGTTTGCGGCCCTTTTCCTCGATAATAAATGCAGCTGGCTTCAATTACTTAGACGTGCGAAGGCAGAATTAAAACAAGGGCATTTGTTTACAAGGAGAATGGAAATTTGTGTCAATTTTGGAGGGTAAAGAAGCCATAGGACGCCACGAGGAAAGCCAGCTGGCGTGATTCCCAAATTCCCGCTGTGTGAATAAAACGGAGATTATATTACAAAGTTTATCCATCACTTAAAAGTTAACTGGTAACGTCCCGATAAAAGGAAGTTATTGTTTGATAAAGACGCGGAAGATTTACCTACTTTGACAGATGATTATAATCATATAATAAGGGAGAGGTTTACGCTGATCGGTATCAAAGTTCAGAATGTATGAGCTTATCATGAGTAACGCGTGACTAGGGTAAAGGTGGTTGTTGTGCACTATATGTAGGTTCTAAAGAAGATTGACGATGGCCTAGCAACTGGCAACCAATCATGACATCTGCAAGTCCTTTCTATGATTATATCTTTTTTTAGTCAGTAGATCAGTTAGCTAGGAAATGCTTGCCATCTAGTTTTAAAAGCAATATTGACGCAATACTTATTGTTTTTTTTTTACAGAAATAAACATTTCATTTCATCGTCGAGTGTAAAGATTTTAACATCGTCGAGTAGAAAGCCTTAACTAATCTTTAAACAAACTCCCAGATTATATTTGTAGCAATATCTTTAAAAAGTTTCCAAGTTCTGAGAGAAACCATTGTGTTTGATCGTGATAGGTTACCTAGTCTCAGTTTCCTTCGCCATTCGTACCTTTTACTTTCCCTTGCAATTTATATAAATGTCTTGGTTATCTGATTTTGTTCGGTAGGTCGAAACTTTCTGAATTGTATGTTTAATTTGTTAGGTTAATTACTTTTCATTAAAACTGTCTCGTTGGTTTAAGGGCCGCAAGCGCCAATGTTGAGCTTGAATCAGGTCCTGGGTTCGATTCCCGTTTCGGGCAATGTGTCATTGGGTTATTCCATCTGGAATTTTTCAGTAGCAGCCCGGAGACCGCATTTGTGCCAGGTTGATGGTAATAGGCTCGCCCTCTGTTAAATAGTACTTAAACGTTACTGGTGAAATGTACCCTGTACAGTCACGAGCAATAATAATGTCAACACTTAGCAACTTTCAATTGTGATTTTTTCACGAAATAACGAATGCAACGTTGAAATACGACTCTTTACATAAACCTATGGGTTCGAAAATACTATGTTCGTATTAATATAAAATTTCATTCAAAAATAAAGGAGAAAATCGCCTTTGAATAAAGCCAAGTGTATACATACCTAAGTATAGGTACACTGGTTAAATGTGGGTGTACTAATAGGTACAATTCTGCCTAACCGTTCGGTGAATACAGGCGTGATGTTCAGGCGTGATGTTATGTTATGATCACTCTCGCGGTGAAAACAAATGATGGAAGACGAGTAAGTAGCTCAAGATACTTGCCAATCAGCTTTACTTTACTACAACATTGTATCATTTAATTGCTTCATACAACTAAAACACAACGGGCCTCTTTCCTGTTTTCGTACCCACAACGAATAGAAAACGTTACATCCTTAATCTAAGCCGTACAATGACGTCAGATAAAGGTATGTAGTGACAAAGTGACGAAGGACCGGTAGCCGTCAATTAGATGGCCATAAATACGCATTTCAATAATCCTAATGCGACGCGCATGTCTGTCGAGGAAGCACTAAACCATGTCCAAAATGATTTGAATTTAGCAAGGAAACGTCATCGGTGTACGCGTTAGTGTTGCCATGTTACGTGACAGTTTATGGATAAAATTTTTTTTTCTTGTGAAATGATATAATTTTGATAAGTTTAGGAGAAAAGTTAGTCAAGAGGGAATGGAAGTTAATAGCCTACGAAGTGGGATTTTAATATTGGCAAGCTTATGATACTAGTTAAAGGATTGGGACTAAAGAGGACAAGAGAAAAGGATATGTCCAGATTACCATCATCATATGGATTCTATATTCAAACGTTCGAACTGACAGAAAATATGGCCAGTCCTAAATTGTTAGACAATCAATGAATGATGTAAGACATGCTTGCTTTCCTTAGTGAGTTAGTATCTACATTCATGGTTCTGTAATGATATGCGGTGCGAATGGGCTGATGAATTCTTTAGTGTGTTTACTATTTAGTACATTTACAAATATAGCTATAGTGAGAGGAGCTTAAGAACTTTTCTTCTATTTACACAGAAGACACACCACAGAATAGATGCTTGTACTTAATGTTTAGCTTCTAGAATCCATCGGTTAACTAGCATAGAATAAACATTACTTACATGATCTGAAATTGATATGACAAAAGTACTTAATACTGGGAATATTTTTATGAATTTAAGTGGCAGTTGCCATTCTTTTCTATGAACTTACCATCTATAAGTTTACCAGTCTCCAAGTGAAGAAGATGAAGAAGTGAACGATACTCACTGCAATACTTTTGGGTATTCGTCCCAAGAAATAAAATGCGACTTAATTAATATTTAAAAGGTACATAGTTGACAACACCGACATTGCGTAGACACTGTCCTCGGCAGGACATGCCCGGCATAGTAATGCAAACACTCCTGACTGTAATGATATGTTAACTCAACTATTAGGCCCGTTATAAACGGCACGGTTCCTTTACGGTACGGCGCGTTAGCCGCACCGTAGAATAATCGTGTGAGCTTGTATGTGACACGGCAAACGACCAGCACGCGTAGCATGACCGCCGTAGAAACGGGTTTTGTCGACGGAAGAATAGACAAAATGACAGATTGTAGAAATATTTGTACGCATTCTACGTGTCTAAGCATGGCAATGTGTCATTTTGTCTATTCTTCCGTCGACAAAACGTCGTCATGCTACGCGTGCTGACGATTTATTTTTATTTTTTTATCCTTTATTAAAAAAAACCAGGTTCTTAATAATTAATTACAATCTAGCCTATATATGACTAATAAGCAATTTTAATTTTTTTCAACACACTTGCTCGTAAAGTGGCTCTTATTGAACCGCTTTTAGGTCCATAATGGAGTGTATTACGAACGCGTGCTTTTTCTTTACTTTAATCCACATGTTCTGTAATACCACAGATAACTATTTACTAGTCGGAGACGCGCGCTTTTTTAATCTCATCAAACCCTGCGTTCCGATTTGGGAAATAATCGATGTGTTCCGAATTGGGAAATAACCGAATTAGCGTGAGCGCGATAACGATAACGATGTCCCGTGAATCGTCATAGATGACGTCATGACATTCGCCATCTTGCGATAATGCCGACCATGCCCTAGAATAATATCACCGTGAGCGCTGTCAAAAATTACAGTGTGTGTATGAGGTTGTGTCAGTGTGTGTTTTGTTTTGAGTTGCATCATCTTTAAATTAAACTAACGTGGCATTTTTGAAATTGTGTTTCTGGCTGACAGTCGCCACCTAACCAAAGAAGAAGAACTGAAGAAGAAATGTGGTGTTTATACAAAGAAATACTGTAATAATATCTTTAATATCTTTTTTACATTGTGTAAGCACTGTCATGTGAGCGCGTTCACGAGTGTTCCGAATTGTTGCCAGCTCTCAGCAGTCATAATAGTAATATCTAAATCGGAACGCATGTGAGATGATGCATGGACGTAATATTACGTCCATGGAGATGATGTGAGCGCTGTGATGTGAGCGATTATAGCTAATTCGGAAAGCGCCCAAAGAGACTTCATGCCGAAAGAAAAAATCCGCGGGCTATATTTCAATTTTTTTTTAAATAGTCTGTATTGTCCTTGGTCGCAAAATGAACTCGCAGGGGACCACAGACAATTTAAGGTGAATGCGCAGTGGTAGACCGCGAAATTCTTAGGTTTTTTGCAATTTTCAGGTTTGTGTTTATTATATTTTTTCTATAGGCTGTATCGGTTTTGTCTGTGCCATAGATTAATATATTTAAAATGAGTCAATGTTGCGCGCGCATAGCTAGTGCTGGCTAGCACGGCGCGCGGGAAAACAAAACCAGCGCGCCATTTTCCATACAAGTTAATATTTAACAATACAAGTCTGTTTTTTTCCTCGCAAGTGTGTTGAAAAACGTCGTATGAAACGCGTGTGCATTAATCAATATACACTCGGCTTTCTTATCGCTCTCGCCTGCGGCTCGCGCGATAATATCGCCTCGTGCATAATGATCAACATAGCACACATGTATCATAATGTACTATTACGTGATAATTACTTTAAAACTTAGAATAGTGTTGATTGTACTTTACACAAGTCCGTTCCACTTTCTTTGTTTGGTCTAACAGCTGAATTGCCTCGATGTTCACATGACCACCATAGGATGCATACGGCGACGTCTGTCAACAAGCTTCCACAGTGATCCCTACCACACTAACGACCGTGCCTATACGCGGTGAATCAACCTTGTTTCTCACGGCAGAACCGCAGTTTTTCACGGCAAGAAAAACGTGTGTGTGTAACGGGCCTTAGAATGACATGTTAACTCAACGATTAATGTGTCACACTATCAATCGTGTCTCGTTTGTTTTGATTGAGAGCCCCTGTCATTTACTTCGATGTCTTGTTTAGGCTTGCATTTAGCATTTCTAATTGTTGATTTAATAAACAATGAGTGTCGTACGTTAACTGTCGAATTGATTGAGGATATATATCATTAAATATTTGGCCACAACAATGATTGTTATTGATGTGAATTTAATTCGTAGACAAAGTTATAAAACTTTTAATAACTTTTTCTACGAATGTTACTATTGAATAAAATTGATTAATAGCTTCCGCCCGTGACTTCGTCCGCGTGAAAATTCACCCTCTTAGAATTGGTATTTCGAAAAACCCTTTCTTAGTGGACTCTTCACAAAGAACACACCCTCCAAATTTCATGTGTCTAGGACCAGCGGTTTAGGCTGTGCTGTGTTGATATATCAGTCAGTCAGTCAGTCAGGACTTTTTTTAATGTATAGATAGGTACGGACAGACATCATGCTATTATTGAGCAATTGCTACTTAGTAGCACGTGTGTCGAAACATTGCTAATAATGAGCATGCTAAAATCAACAGGCGTTTGATTTTCGAGCATGTTACCGGTGCGGGTGAAGAGTGGTCCGAGCGCGTCTGCACACGTTTATTTAGGAGTATGCTTCAGTAGCGAAGGGTAAATTTTTGTAAGAGGTAAGCCGGAGTAGATATCTTTATTAATATGATTAATTATTTGTCTATAGAATACGGACTGTGCCATTTTTCAAAGAGAAGCCGGTAGGAATTGAGTTGTATGGAACCTTCGCCACTGGTATGCTTTAAACTAGCATGCTTATTTCTAGCAAATGTAAACAGCTGCAGGGCATGCCAATTTTAAGCATGCTTTCGATAAGCATGTGTGGTCAGTGTCTTAAGGGGATAAATAAAGCAGTGTTTAATATCACGGGCGCTATATTGAGTTCCGAGCGTAACGAAGGATTCTAGTGCTCCCGAGCGCAGCAAGTGTACAAAGTTAACTTCTAAGCGAAGCGAGAGAGTAAGACTAGAAACCTTACCCGATTACAGGGCATTTGCCACACTTTCTGGGAACTTCAAGCGAAGCCAATTTAAAGGGTTCCCAGTAAGCTTAAATACCAGGAAAGTAGGTATTATAGTGAAGAGTGGAAGTGTCTTGATGAATTTTGTATGTGGGTAGTGTACCTATGTCCTTTATGGGTGCCTTAATTTCAGCCCTTTTTTAATGAATGACTTTATTTTGAGCTCTGACGTAATATGGGACAACCATAAAGGTTCTATCTATTAAAACAGCATTCGAATATTTTAACCAAGTTTGTGGTTTAGAGAAACCTGTTTATGATAAGCAATGGTGGTCCAGTGGTAACGGCTTCGACGTACTAGTTCTAAGGTTGTGGGTTCGAAACTTCGAATCCAGAATTCCAGACAGGCGCTTTACTTTGAGTAAACCATTTCATCACCACTGCTCTCGAATCGGTGAAGAAAAACATCGTGAGGAAACCGGCATGTCCTAGAACAAAAAATTCGAAGACATGTGACGTCTAGCAAGCCGCACTCGGCCCGCGTGGTATTTTATAGCCCACTCTTTCTCGAAGAGTCCTCTCTTCGAGAAAGAGTGGGCTGTGGGCTGTGTCCCAGCAATAGGAACATTATAGGCTGATTATGCTATGTATGATATACATAAAATTTTGTTATCTTAAAGGTTGTAACTGCATTACAAGCTTCATTGTGGTCTAATTCAAGCAGCTTTTTAACGTAGGCGCTCTCCACTGGCATTCTCAGCCTATTCTTAGTCAGGTACAAGTTTACAGACCACGCCGGCCGTACATAAATCATTGTCTTAGTAGGTACATACAGTGTACTGGTAACTATGCAGCTGCAACGGTTACCAAGCAATAGGTACTTTAGCCGTAGTTCTAACTTATGTTTCATCATGCACGAATGAAAATAACTCTCCGTTTTTAATCTGCACCCTACTGCAAAGGATTTAACGACTTTTTTCAGAATAAATTCTCTGTAGAAGCTTTTCTCAGTAGCAAAAAGAAGGAAAAGCAACTTTCAAATTAGATTAGGTCCTCGGTTAAAATACGTAAACTGCATTTTCATTGGCCGCTTTTATAATTTGCCGTGGCACGGCACGGTACGGCACGTTTTTACCGTCACGGTAAAGTAGGAAAGCAAAATGTATGCATTTGTATGCAAACGCTTTTAATTTACCGTCCACGGCAACGGCACGCCGTGAACAGCAACGATCTACCGTGCCGTTGCCGTAGCATACTGCGCTCCCTATCAAATCGTCGCGGCATTGTTGAGAGTGTAGTGTGTGCGTACAAGAAATTTGTATGTGTGCGTGCGCGGCGAGCTTTTAAATCATTACTCAGATGAGAAAGTATGTAATAAAACGATTTTGTTGACATCCGAAAATAATTGAAAAACTTATTTGGGTCTTCCTTGAGCTTATCAAATAGCGTGTAGTAGGACCTATGACCCTTCTAAATATTTTACTTTTAAAAGCGGATGTTGCCAATACTTTCTAGTAATATGTCTTTTTTACGTCTTAAATATAACAAATAGAGCATAAGTAGTCGCTGTCTCTTCGAGAACATGTCTGCACTTTGAAGACGCGCAAAGCGTAATAATTTCACGGCGAATTATAAAATCATCCTACGGCACGGCATGCCGTCCACTGCCACAAAACTTCTATCTCGTCCACGGTAATATCGTGCCGTGCCGTGAAACGGCAAATTATAAAAGCGGCCATTGGCCGCTTTTATAATTTGCCGTGGCACGGTAAATGTGTATTTACATCTTTGTAAATTCTGAACAGTAATTGGTAGGAGTTGTACATCAATTAAATTGTATTAAAACTTATACCTAAGCAACTATCTAAGGAGTAATTTTTACATTTTAATTAAATAATTATATTTACGAAAATTTAACTTAAACCGTTGTTTGTTTAATTAACATTGTTAGGTTCGACGACGTAAATTGAACAGTTTTCAGAACATAAATAATCCGAATTTTATTCGTGCACGTTAAAAGTGATGCACACGAATCAATCAATAACCAACTCGACAATTTGGTTGGATAATTATGCTGAATCTGTCATACTTAAGTACATAAATATTAGGTAACTAGCTGTGCCCGCGACTTCGTTCGCGTGGATGTCGGAACACAATAATGTGTCGCTTAGGAAAGGTGTAAAAGGAAAAATCTTCCGATCTTGTCTGGTAACGCTTTCCTTGCCTGGGGTTCTCAACCATAGCCCTTTCGACTGCACAGCAGTCACTGCGTCTTCAGGGTTCATAATGACAATGCGACGAAGTGTCACTTTGATTTTTGAGGATAAATAAAAATGAAAGCGCCTGCTCGAGGCTGATTGTCTGACCAAATAGCCATATTATGTACATTTACCATAAGATACCTTGAGGGTCGATATGGTGCATTTCCGACGTTTGGCCCCCAAACTGGAACGTGTCGGGGCCGCCATGGGATCTGGAGGCGATAGTCCTCGCGCGCCTGTATGAGTGGCGCGCGGAGGCACTACCGATCCGCTTCCGCGGCAAATCGGTGCGGAGCGGACAGATCTCCGGCGCGATCTCATGGCGGCATGGAAAGAGCGACTGTCGCTACCCAGCGCAGGGCACGCCGCGATAGCGGCGATAAGACCCCTCTTTAAGGAGTGGCTAGAGAGGCGTCACGGCGCCCTCACCTACCGCCAGACGCAGGTCCTCACCGGACACGGAAGTTTCGGGAGGTTCCTGCACATCATCAGGCGGGAGGAAACGCCCGGGTGTCACCATTGCTAGGATCGCTCAGAGGACACGGTGGAGCACACGGTGGAGGTCTGCCCCGCTTGTGCGGAGCACCGCTGTGTCCTCGTAGAGGCGATTGGCAGCGGCGGCGACCTCTCGCGTCCGGCCCTGGTGCAAGCCATGGTCCGGGGCGAGAGGAAGTGGGAGGCAGTCACCTCCTTCTGCGAAGCAGTCATGCTAGCAAAGGAGGTGGCGGGATGGCTCATGGAGAGAGCCTCCCGTCCCAGCCACCGTGGGAGACGCTCCGGGCGTCGGGAGCCGCGTGACGACTCCCGGCCACCGTAGGCGCGGGCCTGCGGGCGGAGAGTAATGGGTAGCTGGGTTTTAGTCAGTAAGAGTCTGACACTCCCTTCCGCTCCACCCAGAGCGGGAAGGGTCATTTGATGATTTCCCATCCGAAAAAAAAAAGGGTCGATATGGTTTTAACCAAGACAATGGCTAAAAATTTAGTACAATACCTTTTTACGACATGGCAGTGCTACTTGTATTGGGTGTGCACCTTGACGTATCGCTGCCGGCCGTAGTCGAGTCGACGGCAGCGAAGAGTCCTGGGACGCGGTGGTTTCCTTCTGCGAAACGGTCGTCTCGCAGAAGGAGGCTGTGGAAAGGGAGAGGGAGATCTCATCCACTCACCCGGCCCGCAGTAGGCGCATCGGGCGTCGGCGGAGGGCGTACAACGCCCTCTTCCAGCCCCCCTAAACGGGTCCAGGGACGACGAATTCGGGGACGTCTGTCACCGCCAACACATCAGGACTTGAGCTGGCGGCGCGTAGTGTTCCACGCGCGCCCCTCTTTGACGTCACCAGTCGGGGGTTGCGGAAGGATCGTACGGTCCCGCAACCCCCGACGTAGGTGTGAGACGGAACACTGGGTTGATTTTTAGTCAGTAAGAGCCTGACAGACCTCGCCGCCCGTTCCAGGGTGGCGGACATCCATGAAGATTTTCCACCCCGGAAACAAAAAAAAAGGGTGTGCACCTGCCGAACCTATACTCAATAAATCAACAGCCCGTCTTGAGGTGTGCGTTGAAGCGTTATCATGGTAAAGAAATTTAAAAAAAATCGAGAGAAAAAAGGCAAAAATACTATGAAAGTATGATAATTATGATCTTAAAACCTTATGTCACTAAGAAAATGCTTCTCTGTTAACAATGTTAGAAAGGTTGCTTGCCCCTCGAAAGAGCTCCTAAATAAAGTTGCCCGTGTGTGTGTTTGTTTCGGCCTTTCTTCTCAGAGTAGTCAGATAGGAAACGACGACTTCATCTAGTTTAAAAAATAAAAACATGATTGACGTGTAAAAGTGTTTTTAAAAACCTACTAACTTAAATACACAAATAAATACAAAAATAAATTCATTTATCATTGCAATCTTTATCACTCAGAACACCACATCACATAATATTATCTTACATTATCCTCACTTTTTATTTGAAATTCTTTTAGCGCCACTAATCAACCAACATTATGTAATCATTATCATTACTTTTTCAAATAACACAGGCAGAAGTGACTGTGATAGTCATCTTATAGGTAAGCCTGCATGACGTGATTATTCACATAATAATGTTATAAACACAATAATTATGTTTTCGTTAGTACTATAAAGCGCCAATAGATGTCATTACGTGTATCCAACTTACGTAATGAAAGTTGTTGTAGAATACATTAAATTGATTATATCTTTTGATACAGTGAAGCGATTGCGATGAAACCAAAACTAACTACTACTCCGAGTTCTACACTATATTTGAGTATAAAAATTTACCATATTGGTTTGGTACTTTTTACGTTGAACGTGTTCAAATCAAATTTTGTCACATCCAAACAGACAAACAGACAAACCGACAAACCGACAAACAGACAAACAGACAAAAATTCTAAAAATTGATGAAATGGCATCTGTTGGTTATCCTATAACACCCCAACTATTTTTTTTTTAAATATTTTCAATGTACAGAAACGCCTCGTCTACAGATTTATTATATGTATAGATATGTTATACATAGCTTTCCTAGACACGCACATAGGTTTCAATCTAGACAATCACAAAATATTAATTAGATCGTAAAATAATAATGGATTGGAAAACTCACTAAAGCCTTCACTCATAAAACAATAGCAGCCAAGTGCGAGTCGGACTCACACGCGAAGGGTTCCGTACCACCGTAAAATATTTCAAATTATTAAGGTAGAGCAAAAATCTGGACCTCATTAAATTTTTAACTTTATTTTATTTTTATTATTTGTTGTCATAGCGGCCATAGTAGTACATAATATGTGAAAATTTCAAGTGTTTACCTAACAAGGATCAATAAATACAGCACTGGGACAGATGGATGGACAGCGGGGCCTTAGTAATAATACAGAAGCCTAAAAACCAATAAAACACATCATGACGACGAACATCGTTCCTTTTTCAAAATCGGTTAGCAACTTATATCGCTAAAACATTTACCATCGTTATCCTGTAAGACCTGCTCATACGGCTACTAAAAAAAGTCAACATCGATAAGAATGCCCACACCTGTTTGGTTGCCAGTGACATTCGTACTGGAATCCTGAATGATGGTCAGGGTATAAAAAGTGCACGGTACAGTAATGCCGCTTGACTGCATAGCGAGGCGCCTCGCAGGAAATACATAGTCATACACATTGACCGTGACTACCGAAGAGGTTTTATTCTACTTTACAGGATGAACAAGGTGTTTCAGACCTTATTAACATGTTAAACTACAAACGCACGACCCGCGGGGAAACTGTGTAACACGCAGTAACACTAGCAATGGGTTTCCTTTTGACAGTTCAACAATATTCATTGCATTATTTATGTTGTTGAGCAGGATTTTTTTTCAAACATATGAAGCAATGGATTAGCAGTATCTTTCAAAATGATTGAGATTGTGATTGGAAGTGTGTTACGCAACGCTGGTGGTTTGTAGTTTAACATCTTTGGGTTAAAATTCAGAAAATATTAAAAATAAAACTTTTTTTTACCGAATTTCTTTTGTTTTCCAGAACTATAGTTATTTAGTTCTTACTTTTTTGACATTTTCCGAAGAATTCTTGCTTTAGGTACCTACCTTAAAAGAAATGAAGATACACTAGCAGCATCAATAAAAGAGCCTTTTAAAATTCAAACAGTATTATAGTATGGTACTTAAGTAGATCAGAGAATGTAAAACGTTATAAATTCAGTTACCTCACTGATAGAAAAAAACATAAAAAATACCCAGTTTATTCAGTTTTCTCGTAGTTCTTCAATTTAACAGCTGAGACTTTTCCAGTCGTTTCCATTAATCGGAAAATGATTTTATGAAGTGAAAAGAGAGCAACAAACTGGAATACAGTTTCTACGTGGTTGTTTTGTTTGTTCCATTTATTTGGTATACTAGCTGCGCCCCGCGGTTTCACACGCGTACATGTCAATCCCGTGGGAATATCGGGATAAAAAGTAGCCTATATGTTAATCCAGGGTGTCAGCTACCTCCATACAAAATTTTATCAAAATTAGTCCAGTCGTTTGAGCGTGAAGAAGTAACAAACATAATCACCTAGATCTAAAGAGAGCTAACTCTAAAATCTCAATTTTTGAGGTATGCATACCATCGAATTCCCTAACTCACTACCTAGCGACCAACAAAACAGATTCAAAAATAGTTCCATTACTCAACTTAAAAAGTATTGATCAATACAGCAAACTCCGGCAGTGCATATGGACATAGTAATCAGTTTTTCAACTTTCCTGAAAAAAGTGTTTTTTTGAGTTAATCGCTGTTTAGATCTAGGTGTGCGATATATAAACACACACTCACAAACTTTCGCTTTTATAATATTAGTGTGATGTTATGGTTACACGGAAACGTCTAACAGAATTCCTAATATACTCTATAGTACTATGATTACAATGGACTATTTAACAATACCTAGGCTTACTAACGCGGCCTAACGTTTACTAATGCGTAATGGGTTAGAGTTTTACTGAAAACGGATGCTGCAATTTGTAACACCGTATTTGTAGTAAACTAGAATTTGTGGTATGTATTCCGCGAAAAATATATTGAATTTCCGTTAAGCTTGAAATATGACGCTTGATTTGAATAATCCGCCATTTTATATTTCAATTTGACAGTTGGCTACTTGAAGCGAATACCGCGTAATTACCTACGTGAATTGCATCACTGTTGATGATGTGTTCGGCAGGAAGTTATTGTGGCCACAGGGAGTTACAGATTAATATTATTTTAATAAGCTGCTTTTCACACCCCCCCAATTGGCCCAATACACACAGAAATTATAATGAGAGAGAGATCTGTGAAAAGCGACTTATTATAACGTTTTACCTATATTTTGTCTGTATTGGCTATTTGGAAAACGAGTTGTTTCGCTTCAACTGACTTATATGTTGTTTTGCAGTAAAACGTTTCTGCTCATTCTCTCGTCGAAGTTTGGTAGGTATTCCGTTTTCTTTTTAGGGTTCCGTACCTCAAAAGGAAAAAACGGAACCCTTTTAGGATCACTTTGTTGTCCGTCTTGCGGTCTGTCTGTCAAGACCCTTTATTTCGGGAACGCCTGGAGGTATTGAGTTGAAATTAAAGGCATAATTATACTCAGGTCTACAGTCCCTTGAAGCTGTGAAAAAATCAAACTTCTAAATTAACGTAAAAAAAAGATACGGCCGTTTATGCCGCAAAAACCGTATATTTTGACACTCTCAAAGTCTCAAGGGAATCAAAATTTATAGGGTACTTCCCGTTGACCTACAATCATGAAATTTGACAAGAAGCAAGGTCATGTAGCACAAGTAAAGGAAAAAATCCGAAACCCAACCGTAAATTTTTAGTTACATTAAAATCCCGTAATAAACGATTTAGGATACCTACAATGTAAGGAACCCTCGGTGCGCGGGTCCGACTTGCAATTGACCGGTTTTTTTTGTATTGGTATAGGTGTTAATGGCCAATTACTAGTCACGTTTAGGTATATCGCAAAAAAATTGGATGTCAAAAACTTGTCAAAAATTTAGGGAAATTGGAGGTATTTTTGACAGCTTGAGACTGAGATCAGACTGTAAACGTTCTTAAAATTAGGAGAATTGCCCTTCTGATGTTCTGGCGGTGGCTCTATATTAAAACAATGGCGGCTTTTTCTTCACGGCATTTGAAAGTATTAAACTTAATCTTAGATCATAACAGCTGAATTGCAGCAGCAGACGTTCACACACTAAAATAAAGATTATAATAAGTCTTTATTAAAAGTTACGCCAACCATTTCTGAAATCCAATTTCCATGAAATTAGGGTTAAGAATTTGGGATGCCACTAACTTCCGTCTAAAAACTGAACGAGGAAGCACTTTTTACCCGCGGACAAAAACAATAATACTGCCCACCACGTTCACCCACATTTTACGAGTGATCCCTTTTCTAGGAATCGTTAGTCACACATGTATGAGCCAATTCTTGTTATTTAGTATCCGATACAACTGGTAGCACCTCTCGCGTGCTCAGAATGTGTAAGTAATGAAATTCAGAATGTGAATGGCTCTCGGACTAAACTGTTTGATAGTCTGTCGTATTATGATACTGCATATTACATACATTTTATTAGTGTTACTGTGTTATTGAGATATTACCTGCATTCAAATTGTACATTTTATTAATAATGCACCCAATATTTGTTTCCCTTTGACTGTTACGAGTGCTACGCCATCGCTTTATTGTCTTTTGTTGTATTAGGCCATTGTTCACTTTGCATGCACAAGTGTGGACACACCCGACACACAGGACCGACACACGCAGGACCGACTGAGGCCCTGGGCACATAAGGATCACGGGGCCCCTGTGTAGATAAGAGTAGTATAGATAAGCAAAATTCTAAAATTATTTTTATTCCTTTACAATCACAATTGAAATTCGCACTGCTAATCAATTAATATGTCATTGAATGGGGTACTAATAATACGTTGAATGGAAAGAAAAAAGAAAATTGGCTGCAAATAATGATTTTTTGAGGGCAGGCCGGGGGGGCCCGGCGGCAATTGCGGGGCCCTGGGCACTTGCCTAGATTGCCCAATGGAATAGAGGGGCCTGCCGACACACCCTCAATGAAATGTAAACGGAGTATTCGTCTGATGTCTAACCAACGTAGAACTTTAATATTACTGCATACAATCGAACGAGGTATTCAAAGTTCAATTCAAATAAACCCAGTATATTTATTCGATAGTTTCGAACTGACTGCTATAACATACGCCGAACTCTCCAGGATGAGAAAATTTAGCCAAGCACTACGCCACTACCCTATTCAGGCTACTTTACATAAAAGCATTTGGCAAAGGTAATACCTATGAGTGCCATAGAGATGTTGCTCCAAATTGGCAAGGAAAAAAAAACATTTGGTAGGTCCTTTCTTTCTTTCTTTTAGTTGCTTGCAAATTAACTTTAGAAAAAACAAAGTTCTTTTGCCACTAACAAGCTTGGGGTAATTCTACGAAAAAGAAAGTCAGGACTAGACGGAATCGTATTAGTGCGCGGCGAAACTGTGATTAAGTTTGATAAAATAATGTTCGCGGCTCGATAACCGGAGCTATAACGTTAGAGTTAACATCTATTAACGTTATTAGCTGGTCATTAGCCAGCAATATCAAGTGGTTATCGATCGGCGATTTCTTCACTGGCTATTACTAGATGATTACGATAAACTGCCGCCATTACGACCGACTTAATGTCAATTTTGTGATAAATAGTCTACAGAACATCGCGGCGGGCAGTCTATAAATTAATAATTACCATAGATTAGTGTCTCAATGTTTTATTCATAAACGTGATAACTGGTGTTTTATGATCGATTCTGTGTTGTTATGCAAATATTCAAAGATATTGACATTTAATCTCGCGATGTTGAGATTAATTAGCAACACAGTCTTGTGTACCTAAACGAAAGATCGATCAAGAATGCATTGGACTTATGCAATAAAAGACACACTGTTGTGGTTATTTTTTGTTTATAAATAACGGTCTGTAACGGTTAGCGCGTTATTCACGTATTTTGGTTTATTGGCACGCGTCGGTTTCCGATTTCAACAACGTTCTAATTTTAAAATTGTGTTTTGCTTTTTCACGTGGGTTATGAGTATGACAGAAATACATAGGCTGAGTGGAGAAGTGCTTTCGCTTTTGAAATGCGTTTACAACTTTACAATTAAAAATAATATTCCTTGTCTCTTGTTGCCCAATAACATTCCGGCTGGTTAGAACATTTTCATTGTAATTACAAATGGAAAGGAGCGTTTATGTTTGCCTTGGAGCCTTTGAAAACAATTTAACTTGACTGTCCGACCGACTGTAGGATAGATAATGTTCAATTTAGTTCAGAAAGATAAAAGCAGGAATTCTACGCTATGAGCTTTATATGTATAACCCTAAAGAGAAGAACGTATATTAAATAAAATAAAGCTTTTCTTTTATATCGAATAGTGGGTGGTACTTTTACGTTAGGTATGCCATATTTGGGTTAGTAGGTAGGTAGTTAAAGTACATACTTGTGAAACAGACATAAGATATGACGTGAGACGTGTGTTGTATTCACGCCCTTTTAATTTATAGCACATAAAAGTTTTTATCTTAGATTTAATTTATTAACACGCTGACTTTGGTGTCGGTTGGTCTTTCCATTTTATGTATGCAACATTAAAAGGAGTGTCATATGAGATTTGCATTCAAAAAAGGAGCAAGAACAAATGAAGTGTGCATATTTTGTGAATGTTTTTTTTGGTTTGACTAGAGTTCAACCATGGTATTAGTATATACTGAGACGAACCTAATTTAGTGTAGATACCTAACACTTGACCTTATAATTTTATTTAAAGTCAGCCTGCTCAGGCTCTTTAGAAAAGGTCTGATGGGCAGTTCTCGTAATTTTAAGAACGTTTACAGTCTGAACTCAGTCTCAGTCTGTCAAAATACCTGTAATTTCCCTACATTTTTGACAAGTTTTTGACATTGATTCTTACTGAGATGAGTTTGGCCTTCTGAGTTATCCAAGTTGAACAGCTTCAAATGCGCGTGTGTTGCGCAGCGCCATGGTTGATTAGATATTCGTTAAACGTACCGACAATTAAATCAATCATGGAACTTGCAGTGTCTAATTAAGATAACGAGGTAGTTCTAATTCGTCTATGAACTAATAACCTTTGAGGCTATGAGTGCCTAATTTCAATAATTGGAATATTTAGCACTTAGGTATATGTATATAGGACCTTAACGAGGTCTAGTTAGAATAAATAAACTAAGTAATAAATATAAAAGCAAGCTAATATAAAGCTTGAAAAACCTTAACAACTTCAACATTCTTATTACAAACTTCTTCCTTGAATTCCAAAAAAAAAAACATGGCTGGGCCAACCGCTTAAAAAAAAACAATCCTGTCGAGTTTTTTTTTAATCTTTTCTTTTTTATTTCAGGTTGCCAATATGGCGGCACCGTTGCATCTACAGCTGCTTCTGGCGATGTTCGTGCCAGCGATAGCACGTGAGTAATATTTTATTTGAAACTGATGACCCGCCCCCTCTTCGCATGGTTTTAGGGCTCCACAAAACTTCGACATTTTTTTATTATTTGAAGTTTATTACTAATTTATACTAATACTAGCAGCGCCCCGCGGTTTCACCCGCATAAGTTTCGATCCCGTGGGAATATCGGGATAAAAAGTATCCTATGTGTTAATCCAGGAAATGGTCTATCTCGTCATCTGCCTAGACTTTTCCCAACTATGTTGGGGTCGGCTTCCAGTCTAACCGGATGCTGAAGCTCAATACCAGTATTTTACATGGAGCGACTGCCTATCTGACCTCCACTACCCAATTACTAGGAAATGGTCTATCTATGTGCCAATTTTATTCTCTAATGATGAGTAACAATATATCCAAACATCTTCAAAAACTTTCACATTTATAATATTATTAAGTAGGAAGTAGGATTATAAAGAGGTAAAACTTTTTTAGAACTATTCATCCGACTTTAAAAATTCTTTCACTAATATAACGCTACGCTATGGCCGAGTAACAGGATATTATGTTAAAACAAGCGGGCGAAGTCGCGGGTGGATGCTAGTGTATTAAAAAGTAAGCCTTCCGAAATACATTCTCTAAATTATATTGAAATTCCTAAATTTTAGTTAGAATGGAATAGTTAGAGCGTTATTATTTACTAACTTATTGAAAACTTCACATCCACCTTCTTCAAATATTCACAAGCTAGATATTAATAATTACGTTAAAGCATATTAACTTTATTAATATACAGAACTAACGCTTAAATTCAAAACAAATTACTGGACCGCGTTGGTACACGCCAACTATTTCAAGTTTTCAACCGAGTCAAAGGAAATCTTAAAGTTAATACCTTTTGATTATCATTGCGTGCTTAGAAAGGCCCGGTATGGCGTGAAAAGGAAGATGAATGGTGGTGTACGAGGTGTAAAACGATAAGATTTTTTTTGTCTATTTTGGAATTGTAACAGGCAGGACAAGCTCCCGGATACCGCAGGTAGCTACGCACACAGCGACACAGGCTTATGGCGGCGAAAGGACAAAAAATATCTAGAGATTACCGGGTTCCGTCGATATTTTGTATTATTTTTATATCTCAGTTCCCAATACTTGCCAGTAGTACGTCAAAGATGACATTTAAAAAAAATAATTTCATCGAGTGACAAAAATATTTGATTATTTCTGTCCAATAAAATTTTATTATTTCATAGTAGAGCAGGTAAATAATGTAAATGTTACTTGTTTTTTTATTTGTTTATTCACGTGAAGAAATGCAAATATATAAAAAAAAATGTGTAAAACAAGACTTACTACATATTTGTGCATATTGAATTTGGTTCACATAAATAAACCAAATAATTATGGTTGAATAATGAATAGGGAGAAATGGAAATCTCTATAGGAAGCCTTCACCTTCAATTAAATGAGAGGTTCCTACTGGCACAGAAGTTTAAAATATGCTTAACTTTATAGAATTTAAGAAATTGTAGTTAACTGAGATAGTTTTTTTTTTTTTACTTTTCTTTAATTGTAGTTTTGAAACTTTTTTCACTGAAAGAAATAAGCAGTAGGTAAATAAAAATGAAAAAACATTGATCTGAACTGCTTTAAACAGTTCCATATGAGCCTAACGTTCAAAACAGTATTTTTTACTGATCCGAAAACAGTTAAAGCTTGAGGCAAAATGTTACCGTCATGACAGTAAACTTTAACGTTTTAAGTAGCTAAAAGGTCACAAAATTAACTGTTTTATTCATTTGGTGATATCGTTCAAACCATTGAAAACTTATATTACAGTAATGGTGGTTTCCCTTTTTTTTGTTTTTTTCAGTAAATCTAAATAGTATAAATGTTAAATCATTAAAAGTTAGGTACCTACTATTTTGTCTTTTACTGTTTTACAAACACTTCTTCTTACTGTATAAAGTCAGTAAGTCCTAATGAAATCGCTTTAATGTGGT
This sequence comes from Oligia fasciuncula, assembly GCA_963082905.1. Classification (NCBI taxonomy): domain Eukaryota; kingdom Metazoa; phylum Arthropoda; class Insecta; order Lepidoptera; family Noctuidae; genus Oligia; species Oligia fasciuncula. The sequence continues at coordinate 14,807,044 of OY720398.1, forward strand.
GTAGTAAGAAATTATTTTTTTCAGTGTAAGTAAGAAATATATGGCTTTTTTAGGGTTCCGTACCCAAAGGGTAAAAACGGAACCCTATTACTAAGACTTCGCTGTCCGTCCGTCTGTCTGTCACCAGGCTGTATCTCAAGAACCGCGGTAGCTAGACAGTTGAAATTTTCACAAAATATGTATTTCGGTTGCCGCTATAACAACAAATACTAAAAATAAAATAAAATTAATATTTAAGGGGGGCTCCCATACAACAAACGCGATTTTTTTGCCCTTTTTTGCTCGATATCTGTCACCAGGCTGTATCTCAAGAACCGCGGTAGCTAGACAGTTGAAATTTTCACAAATTATGTATTTCTGTTGCCGCTATAACAACAAATACTAAAAACAAAATAAAATAAATATTTAAGGGGGGCTCCTATACAACAAACGCGATTTTTTTGCCCTTTTTTGCTCGATATCAATAATGGCAACAGGTAGGCACTTGAAATATTCACAAAATACTCAGTTGTATTTTTACTTTAATAATAAATAATAAAATTAAAATAAAATAAATATTTAAGGGGGGCTCCCATACAACAAACGTGTTTTTTTCGGCGTTTTTGCCTTGTGGTACGGAACCATTCATGTGCGAGTCCGACTCGCACTTGGCCAGTTTTTTTTATTTATTTATTATTTTATAATGAATAGGCAACGTTATGTGTATTTGTAGTAAACTGTTTGAGCAAAATATAGAACTATACATAATTATCCAGACAGCTTACATTTTACAAAAGGGTCATTAAGTCCGTCCAGTTTCGAAGGGAACCCAAAAAATGTTCGGGGTTTGTTTGTGTGGGTGTGTGCCGAACAAATTTTACGCTTACTAGTCATTATATTGTCGAAGTATTTGTGTGAAGTCATTAGTACCACCTACTCGTTTAGGATTTGTTATATTTTTTCCTTCTATGTCCGTTCATTCCTGACAACGGCCACAACTAGTTTTGATTCGAAACGGCTCGTTCAGAAGTTGGATTTGGTCATTCACAGTTGATTAGAAGTTCAATAGCCGAGTGTTTGACGTTTTGCGTCAAGTTTAGAAATTGTTGACGTTTGTTTCTCAGAATATGTTGTTGTTTCCCTGGTTGTGTTTACACTGAATGCCTTTAAGTACATGGTTTTGTGTTGACTAGGGGTTTAATAATAACAGTAGGATCTAGCACTGACCGGTACGAGCTACTAGGATATTCGATTTGTCTCATCATCATCATTTCAGCCGAAAGACGTCCACAGCTGGACACAGGCCTCCCCCAAGCACCTCCACTTCGACCGGTTTTCTGCTTCTCGCATCCAACGGGTTCCTGCGGCCTGAAGTGGCAGTGGGCAGGGCACATTGCTCGCAGAACAGATGGCCGATGGGGCCGAAAGGTTCTGGAGTGGCGACCGCGTACCGGAAGACGTAGCGTTGGAAGGCATCCCACAAGGTGGACCGACGACCTTGTGATTTGTCTCATAAAATATCCAAAATTCGGATCAGTAATTTCATGAGCTGCGGGGTAATTGCGTAACACACTAACAGTAGCAATGGCTTGACACATTGACAGTTTAACCACATTCATTGCGGTTGAGCTTACAAATTATTCGAACATTTATGAAGCAATGGATTAGCAATAACCTTCAAAATGATTCCGACTGTGATTTAAAGTGTGTAACGCAAACGCAATAGGGTGCTGTCCACATTGATCACTAAGTTGACCGAAGATTGTGGTGTTCAGATGGTATTCGTTTATTGTTGTTTAAGTGTAGGAATACAGGCTGAGGTCCTCAAGCCATAGCTTGAGCAACACCAAAACATTAAACCTAACAATATATGCAATAGTCAGGGTCAGGAAAAACCCCAACAAGCAGAAGATATAATTAAATGCTGAACGCTTTAAAATGTCAGTGCCTTTGTCACTTATTTTTATTGAAATTAATGTTGAGTACGATACGAGAGCTTATTCCGCTTTTTTTTTTTTTGAAAACGGCATCTCGCAGTTCAACCATAGGGGTTCTCGACTGCTCAACCGGACTTTCCTGTGGATGCCACAATAAATTGGGCCTCCAGCCAGGGCATAAAAACTTAAAAACTAAGCGACTACACGCTAAGGGCACCCCCCGTGGGGTTCGGACCTCGGCTTAGGGCGTCGCTGGGAGAGGACAGCAAGGGACAGGCTGGATCGGAATTATTTGATGGGGACGAATTTAAAGCTACAGGCTCAGCGGCGCGGGCTGGCTCGAGCAAGGGTCGGGGTGGAGAGCTTATTCCGCTTGCATGATAATGATTAAAAACGCACTATCATAAAACATTTCTGTCAATGTGCATTAATAATATTATTCACTTATTATTTGCGAATATGAATCGAACGCGATCTCTGAAACATTAATTTGGTTGAAAATGCTTGATTAAAAATCCTCTCAATTGAACAGTCAAGTTTGGAATCAGAGTTTTTAGATATTATTGATGACTAGCCGCGCTTTCACCCGCATAAGTGTCGATCCCGCGGAAATATCGGGTAAAAACTATCCTGTGTACTTTCCCGGGACTCAAATTATCTCTATACCAAATTTCATCTAAATCGGTTCACTGGTTTAAGCGTGAAGAGGTAACAAACAGACAGACAGATACACTTTCGCATTTCGTATGGATTATGAAGATCAGATGATAAGACAAGAGGCAGACCACAGAAAAGAAAAATGGATTATGTGATGAACTGATGATATGAAGAGAATTCCGAGATGATGGTTAAAGAAAGATTTATTATGGAAGAAAAAATTAATAGAACAAGGGCAGTTAGATGATGATTTTAGTAAGAAATAAGATAAGCATATAAGTTTAAATGCTCTGTCTTCAAAATTAAATGATAAATTAATTTATTTCTTTAAGTGAGTTTCTGCAAACACTTACACGTCAATCATATTTTAAAAACTAGATGAGGTCGGAGTTTCCTATATGACTAGTCTGAGAATGACTAGAATGCCGAAACAAACTCAGAGGTCACAGTCTCTTTTAAAGTCCAGACATGATTTTGGTCGGATCATGTGAAGACCATCTAGATTGATGTCTGAAATGGTCTTTTGAGGAAAGAACCACACAGGTTGAGTGGGTCCGTCCGGTCAGTGCACGCATTTGACAGTAATCATCTATTATTGATCGAAGGTAATCATACAGCTCAACTCAAAAGTCATGTAACATTGACATTTTCACAAAATGCAGTAACTTAATTATTCAACGAAACCTTGAGGTCTCATAACGTACTTACAAATGTAAATAGGTCCATGCGAATGTGGTTTTGTTCGTTCCTGAAAAGATCTCTGCGGTTACCATAGTAACAACTGTAACAAATGAATGGTAATCTCAGAGACCACCATGTTTCGTAGTGATGGCCTGTGATGGTGCTACGAACCGGTTTACCATTGGAATGCATGTGAACGTCACTAGTTGCGTCTCCCTATGGCGTTTGATGCATATCTACCATTTGTCAATGATTTGGACTTGTGGTGTTTTGAAATACGTTGCAAAGGAATTTGCTTGTATTTAGGACGTATGAAAATAACTATGTACACAGCGGGTTTATGACAAAAAGTACCTAAGTTAAGTGCAAGTTTATGTTTTGTATAAATTAACATAAATAGGATGTAGGTAGGGTTGCCAACCCTAATAAATAATATAGTATCCTTATATACATATTAGTGGCCTAAATACAAAAAAATATATATACATAAGTAGTAGGCGAAACTACTATTTTTCATTTTAAAACCAAATGGCGAAATTTAAGCGCCTTAGGGCCAGTATTTATCTTATACTATTATCTCATTATGAATTAATGGTATTTTGTAACCTTGGTGTTTTTTTTAATAGTAATGAGTCATTTATACAAAAAACCTGTTGTGAGTAAAGGCTCAAAGAAACAAAAAATATGCATTAATTAATTTATTTTTTAAACATACCTAAGTACCATATCTTATTATTTTTGCGCCACCTACAAAATTTTTACAGGCTTCGAAATATTGATATTGATATAAAACACGTTGGCAACCCTAGATGTAGGTACGTATCATAGAGACGAGAAACACAGTTTAGTCCTAAAGATAAAAATCTCCACTATTATCTTTTAATTTTATTCAGTTTATATTCATGAGCAATAAATATATTTTTTTGCTAACGAAATAATAATTATGCAAGATTATAATCAATTAAAAATATAATATCGACTTGCGGCAGGAAGTAAATCATCTTTTATAGCGGAGGTAGAGGCCGACTATATCAGTCGTAACTATTATACATAAAATCAAGCGAGCTGCCGGTCGATTCTGTAAAAATCTCACCGTGAAAACTTAGGTGATGTGAGTTGGTTTTTGCTAGGAATTGACACTATTGACAGCTCACCCCACGCTCACTTCACCTAAGTTTTCACGGTGAGATGGCTACAGAATCGCACTGCAGCGGTGCTATTCTGTAAAAATCTCACCTTTTTATTATTACCTACAGAATCGACCGGCTGTACCTAGATTTACAGGTGTGAAACACGATAGCCTGCGCCGAACTTTAAAAAGTTCTAAAACTTGTAAGTGGTGGTGAAAAACCTTTTCTAGATCTATCTTAAAGTTTGTCTCACATATTATGTACCGATACCGTGTCAAAGGTGTTAGATATTACTAACGTTTTCATTAGGATCGGTGTTTAATGTTTTTGTAATAAATATAGTTGCACTGCACACGCTAAGAGCACTATGTAATCTCGCATTACGTCACCACACCCCTCCCGCACCACGCTGCTAACTCAGGCAACGTCTCAGAGCGGTCGGCCTATAAACGGTTGAATAAATAAATATTTATTGAACAAAACGTTTACAAAAAAAAAGAGAGAAAATACATATTGGTACATGAATACCTAAAACTAACCTATGTCTATATACAAGAGTAAATATACTTCCGAGGGAACAAGATGCCTATACATTTTCTGTGTCTGTGTATTTGAGTATCGCTAAATAATGATGATAACATTTTACTACATTGTTTATAACCTTACACTATAGAAGCTTAGTAACTTGTTGAGCCTAGTACCTATACAGAAAAGTTCCTAAAAACTTATCATCGATTAGCCACGAGATTTTCAGCATACTCGTAAATATCGCCTTTACAAATCGTACATACAGTATTTTTATTCACTCGGCAACGAGATGAAATTTTAAAAAAATCTCATAAAGTTACGGTCAATGACTGACGGGACTGAAATCACATAAATTGGTGCCCCGACAACAAAGAAAAATAAAATGTAACATCTCAATTACTGAATGCACTTCAATATGAACTTATTGGTGCATAACATAAAGTCGTTATTTGTATGCGTGGTTTATTATTATGAGCTTATTCCACTGGAGTCGGATGCGTCATCCGAGATCGAAATGTGTGGGTAACAAGGTATCAAGGACGGTAAGATTTCTTTTTTTATTGTTATTCCGGTCTTTTGGTATGCAAATAAAAAAAAAAGATTCTAATTGTGTTCCTTTTGATCTTGAGAATTACTGATTACTTGTGTATTGATTATGGAGATTTTACTCTGATTTGTTAAATGATGTAAAAATGTTTGTTCCATTTTCGAAATTATTCCATTTCCAACGTTCTTTATTTATTAAATATCTTCATAGGCCCCGTCTTTTATTTACATTCGTAGAAGGATACCAGTGGATCTTGCGGCTGTAATTTCATTTCGAACTTGTAACTTAGAACATAATTTAAACTTGTACGAAGCGCAATAGATCAAATATTTTGATAGTATGACAGAATTACATGTTACCTTTGAAACTGTCAAAGCTGCATTCGAAATGGGTAACGCTGTAGGTTAATGGTTTTGGTTCTCTTCGTTACGTTTGCTTGGGATAACGTTGTCTATGTAAAGTCAGGGATATTAATTGTCAAGCAAATTTACTTTCAACTTAAGGGGCACGCGCTAGGTAGCCCGCGAAATTCCCTGCAAATTGCAAAAAATTGAATTTCGCGTGCTGGCGCTTCCCTCTTAAATTGTCCGTATATTCCAATGACTGTCATTCTTTGACAGCACAGAGCATGTAAGCTTTTTTGTGTATGAAATGGCTATAACACGGTAAATTGTTTGTCAATTTGCTTAACACTGAATTTTCCTAAATGTTCATTGTAGGTTACGTTCGTCATTTTGTCACGCTCCATCTTCCATCTCAGTGTTCGCTTTGACCGGTTTTCGATATCCTCTACAGAAATTCCTTTTGCTCCAGGCATCCTTCACGACGTAGATGCAGTATCGCTCGCAGTATTATTATTTTATAAAGTGGACTATCTGCTTTCTTCTAAAATGGTTGAGAACAAAATATAGTTTTTAAAAATTATTTTTAAAAGCTGCTTGTAGCCAAGCTCCTTGTTAATTTTTTATTTATTTTATTAGGTTCACCAACAATTGATTACATCAATTACTTATAGGTAAACACAACATGCTTAAAACAATGAATCTGAGAAATAAGCTAACTTACTTAGTAATAAGTGCTAATTGATAAATTGGTAACATCGGTAAAAAGTTACATTTAAATGCAATTCAAATTGGAAATTCTGATTAAAAATAATAAAATTGGTAAAGGTTTTCTTTGACGTTAAAGAATAAAAGGGTAGGTACACATATTTCTGTTGGCATGCTGAACGGTGAAGGAAAACATTGTGAGGAAACCGGAATGTCTTAGAACAAAAATCTCGAAGACATCTACCAAGCCGCACTGGTCCCGCGTAGTAGATTCAGCCCAATTCCTTTCGAAGAGAGGAGCGGTGCTATTCTGCAAAAATCTCACTGTGAAAAACTTAGGTGAAGTGAGCGTGGAGTGAGCTGTCAATAGTGTCAATTCCTAGCAAAAACAAACTCACTTTACCTAAGTTTTCACGGTGAGATTTTTACAGAATCGACCGGCTGTGTTCCAGCATGGGAACATTTTAGGCTGATTATGCAATGCTGAAGTGCCGTTTCGATTTGAACGATATTGGGGTGGGGTTCAGCCTATTCGCCAACAAATTACAAAGAATCTATTCCCAATTTCCCAAATATAATTTTACAATTTATACTTTCTTCCAGAACTCGAGATGAGGTTCACAAAATACCCTGAGTCGGTGATAGCCCCTCTCGGAGACCGAGTGACGTTCGAGTGTGAAGTCAACGTGCCAGGAGCGCGGTTCGTGTGGCGATGGAAACCAGACAGGGATGGCGATAACTGGGCCGAAGTGGAAGAGGGAGAAGGCAAGAAGATCATACCTGGACTGCCGGGAAGAAGCACTAAAATGGAGATAGAAGTTAGGATGAATATGGAAACTACTTGGTATCAGGTACGTAATTTATTGTAATTATAACATTAGATATAACAGTTTTAGAAATTACTATAATCCTAAATTACATTTATATCGTTCGCCCCAAAAAGTTTCAATGTCAATGTGAACATTGAAAAGTTCGTCGTCAAAGGGCCATTTTAGGAGAATGTCGGAAAAGAGGGGATTGCGATGTCCATCTTAGGTGTAGTCATCTGCAAATATGTAATATCAAAGTGAGACCGTCCATGTCCATTGTAGAACAAAGGCGTTTTCTCATTGAAAGACCATTGATCACCTTCAACTAAAATGTTTCCTGATGTTGTGCCTATTGCTTGAATGTTAACAAACCCAGTGCACCTATCATTGAAAGGTAATCAGAATTCAATCATTAATTACCGGGATTCTAATCTCCAGATCCAAATAATTAAGGTACTTACCCGGAAATTTCGCCATAACCTGTTCACATTAAAGGCAATATATCAAACACGATTTTCAATCGTCCCCATGCGGTGGTCGGTTCCGGATGGCTACGCCACACCCCCACGGGTGTCGTAGGAGGTGACTAAGGGATGAACCACGGGGAATAGTGAATAGTGGCTGTGGTACACCTGCGGTAGGTAATATAGCGATTAAGTTCCATGATTATGGCAATTTTGGATTGGGTTTGGATTCTCAAGTTGGAATCGATGAATCGATTAAAATAATCAAACTGATCTTTTCCTCGACGAAACTGTATGATCTGAAGAAAATATAGTCTTCCAACCTACGATATATTAATGGTAAACAAGTAGTTAAGTTCTCCTACATAGAGATCTGCATTTTGGAATGGCTTCAACTTTCTGAATAACTGACCGACAACTTGACAGTGCCTGTAAAGGGTTTATCCATACTTACTAGTATTATAAACTAGCTGCGCCCCGCGGTTTCACCCGCGTAAATGTCGATCCCGTGGGAATATCGGGATAAAAAGTAGCCTATATGTTAATCCAGGGTGTCAGCTACCTTCATACAAAGTTTTATCAAAATTGGTCCAGCCGTTTGAGCGTGAAGAAGTAACAAACATATAAACACACCCCCACACCCCCCACACACACTCACACACTCACAAACTTTCGCCTTTATAATATTAGTGTGATTCGAAAGTAACTCTGCCTGTCTGTCTGTATGTTATCTTCTCACGCCTAAACCACTGAACGGATTTCGATACATTTTTGTGGAGAGAAAAATTCATCCCGAGGAAGGAATTAGGATAATTTTTATCCCGATATTCCCACGGGATCGACACTTATGCGAGTGATACCGCGGGGCGCTGCTAGTTTGAAATAAATGCTTCGGGTCTGAGTAGGCGGTCCGATTTGAAATGTTCTACTTCCAATTACTCACGTGTATCCGAACTAAAAAGTAAGTCAAAAGTGAACCAACATTTTTTGATTGAAACTCCGATTCGTACAGATATCGACAGACAAACATTTCTACTCAAACATTCAGCTTATTTATTGTTTGACTGGCTTAGTACCTTCAGTTTTGGTTTAGTGGATTAACTGCAACTACTGAGCATTAGGTTTTGGCTTCGACCCATGCCGAGTAAAGTATTGTAAGGTTTGTTCATATGAATATTCCATAATTACCTCTGAGTTTGAGTAGTGAGCTAATATACTCATACTCATCTAGTACAAAAAAATGAAAAGTAAATGTGTCATTTATAACCGATTTACTGAATAAACATCATTTTTCATCTATACATACATACAAATAAATAAAATTGAAGTGTCTGTTTGTAATGTGAAAATAACAGCTTTTTACTAAATGCTTATGATGAGAGAAGTCTCTGTCTGTTTGTTCCGGCTTATCTTCGAAACGGCTGGTTGGTTTTTGACGGGACTTTCACTGCTAAATAGCTGATGTTAAAAGGAGTAACATAGTTTTGTCCCGGTAGCACGTTCCCGTGGGGTAATTTCCGACATCCACGCGGGCGATGCCGCGGGCAGCAGCTAGTCTATAATGAATTGTATCTGACAGATACTATCTGTAGTAGTCTGGATTTGTGACTGGATAGCAATAGGATCGCTCCCCTACATGGGACTTTATGATAAATGCGCCTATTGTAAGTACTATAGGTAGGTATACCTCTGCCTTCCACTTCAGAATGGTGCTGATACCATGTTATTGTTTACTTGTTCCAGTGCGTGGTATGGTACGGTGCTATCAGTCTGACGTCAGTGCCTGCCCGACTGACGGTGGCGAGGCTGGTCAACTCGCCCAGTAAGATCACGGCAGAGGAACGGGTCATCATCGCTCCCCTGCTGAATACTGTGATCCTACATTGTAAGGAGCCGACTTCAGAACCGCCAGCTGTGCTAACGTGGTGGAAAGAAGGATCTAAGGTAAGGTTTTGAACAAATGCTGTATAAATTGTGTTACTTTGCCTAAACTTAGGTTTGCTTGGATTGACATGACTATAGATAGCTACATTTATTCCGAAGCGATTTTAAAGATTAATCGTGTGATTACTGCATTCGTTTTGTGAATTTGTAATTATTTCGCTGTGTGGTGTCATAGATGTATCTGTGATTATTTAAATCTACATGACCAATAGAGCAGTGGTGGCCAAGTGGTAACGGCCGCGACTTACGAGTTGTAGGTCTTAGGTTCGAACCCAGACATTCGCTTTACTTTGTGTAAATTATTTCATCACCACTGCTCTCAAAACGGTGAAGGAAAACATCGTGAGGAAACCGGCATGTCCTAGAACCAAAAATTCGAAGACATGTGACATCTGCCAATCCGCACTGGGCCCGCGAGGTGGATTACGGCCCACTCCCTCTCACCGAGAGGAGGCCTGTGTCCCAGCAGTGGGAACAATAAAGGCTGATTATGGTTATGGTATGACCAATATGTATCTGGATAGTCTTTGTCTTTTGAGACAACACTAATCATATAGTACCTCATGTGTTTAAACACCAGAGGTGGGGCACCTCTGGTGTTTAAAACACATTCTCGTAATTTCACGGTCTGGATGCCAATTCCCCTAATTAAAAACGTTCAAAATATAGTCGCAATGTCATCTCAGCGACAATGAATGTCAAAAACTTGTCAAATCAGACTTTGAACGTTCCCTACCTTCAGATCTCAGTCTCAATCTGTCAAAAATACCCTAACTTTTTAACAAGTTTTTGAAATTGAGATTTGGTACAAGATTTTGAACGTTTTTAGTTACGGAAATTGGCTTTCAGAATTAATATTAAGTATAAAGTTTGACTAAATAATTTTGTTCCGGACTAAAACTCCTCCTGACATAATACCACTTTATATTCGTTATGAAAACAAAAGCTTATATTTCAAAAGAAACCCGATACCCTAGAAAACTCTTATGCCGGTTTGTGAATAGTTGGTAAACAAAGTTTGAGCATAGCCTGTATCTCATAGAATCAAAGCATGTTAGTTTCAGTATACTTGTGGTCGCTTTGAACGGTGAACCGATAAGCGAATATTTCGTTTCGTATCCACTTTTAAAGGGTTTGTTGAAAGCGAACTAAGCCAATGTTTGGGGTACACACTCACTCACTACTTTTACTTTTGAAACCTATTAATCTATTTAGGTCCAGCCGGTCGATTCTGTAAAATTATCATCGTGAAAACTTAGGTGAAGTGAGTTTGTTTTTGCTAGGAATTGACACTATTGACAGCTCACTCCACGCTCACTTCACCTAAGTTTTCACGGTGAGATTTTTACAGAATAGCACCGCTGATTAGGTTTTTAGATGTGTATTGTTCTTTTCTGATGAATAGTTACCCGAATAGAGGACAGCTTGTATAAGCTTTGTGAAATATTGCCTAGAGAGTTGCTGCTTGTTAAATAAGCTGTCTTAAAAAGCTTGTCAAATTGATAGAATCGATTGTGGCAACAGATTTGATAAACATATCGACGATGTTTGTATATGTCGACGTGTTGGGAAACACTTCGTCATATACAAACATGAACACATTGTACGCGTCAAATATTATCTTTTGATTATTTTATAAGAACTTTGTTATTTCCACTTAGAGAGAAGTTGCATAAGCTTCTACTTTTGGGTTTCTTTGTATTAAAATACGATGAGATGACAAAATATAATTATAGGCTGATGCTAATGTTCCCACGGCTAATACTCTGTACCCTAATTGCGTAACACACTATTACTCTCAATTTGAATCATTTTCAAGCATATTGCTAATCCATTGCTCCATAAGTTCGAAAAAGGTGTCTGCTCAACACGTAAATAACGCAATGAATGTTGTTGAATTGTCAAAATGAAACCTATTCCGATTGATAATGTGTTACGCAATTGCCCCGCTGGCCTCTTTGTGAGAGGGAGCGGGCTCGTTGCAGGTTAGACTTGATATAGGCAGTACCTATAACTACCTTCTTTTTATGTAGTCAATTACAAAGCGTAATTATAGTAGGTACCTACTCTATTATCTCATGCGAGGCAATTCCTTTAATTTTTGTAAAAAATATGTTGCATTCGCGGTCCACGTTGATTTTTAGAGTTCCGTACCCAAATGGTAAAAACGGGACCCTATTACTAACACTCCACTGTCCATCTATCTGTCTGTCTGTCACCAGGCTGTATCTCATACACCATGATAGCTAGACAGTTGAAATTTTCACAGACGATGTGTTTCTGTGGTTAATAATAAAAATAAAATAAAGTTAAAATTTAAAGGTGTATAAAAGAAACGTTTTTTTCGGCATTTTATGCCTTCTACGGAACCCTTCGTGTGCGAGTCCGACTCGCACTTGGCCAGTTTTTTGTTACTAGCATTATTTCTTCCAGGGCAAGAGAAAGCAACTAGAAACCCCACATGGCGTGCTAGTCATACACAACGCGACGTCTGACGACAGTGGTACATACAGCTGCAGAGCCACCAATGAGCTCAGCGGAGATGCGCTGGAAATAGCACAGAAGACACATTTGAAGGTCCAGCGGGAAGGAAGTAGGGAAGTCAGGTTAGTACGATAGACTGTTTAAGTATATTATGCCGTTAATCAGACACATTTTCTATTAATAGGCTCACGTTTCACTACTGTCTCACCTAATGGGAAATGAAGATGTGGTCGACGATCACACAGTCACAGTCACATCTACAAGGAAATAGCTATCGAGGCAAAAAGTAAATGGACGTTTTTCCAAAATGTTTAGTGCGTATAGGTGGAATGGAGCGGCGTTCTTACAAACACTCTTGTTATGGCTTTTTCTTTTTTTTTTTTTTCGGATGGGAAATCGTCAAATGACGCTCTGGGTGGAGCGGAAGGGAGTGTCAGACTCTTACTGACTAAAACCCACCCATGTTCTTTCCTTAGCCCTTTATGTTCCGGGCCAGCGGTAACCCTTTCTTGTAGAACGTCGTGTCGTCTCTGTCATTCACACATGTATGGCCGTCTCTTTCTAAAACCCAAACTGCTATATTAACGTGCGGGTACTCGTACTATACTGTGTTTCAAACGGCTGCGACCACAAGTCCTTTACTAGGATTCAAGTGGTACTGAAAACCAACCAAACCACAAAACATGGAGACTAGTCCGATCGCATGTACAGATAGTTGGGGTTCCGAAACTTTGTCTTCCGTGAACTTGGATTTTGGATGTTCGTCAAATATTGGAGTTATAAAGTACCCTTGTTAAGTTTTAAGTTTAATATAATTTTACTGAAATGTGGTAATAAATATTACTTACATGTTCGAGTTCCCATGTGCGAGCCCGAAAATCTGACGACCAGTCTTACTAAGGCGTATCGTATTACCCAGTAACTGGGTTGTGGAGGTCAGATAGGCAGTCGCTCCATGTAAAATACTGGTATTCAGCTGCATCCGGTTAGACTGGAAGCCGACCCCAACATAGTTGGGAAAAGGCTAGGTAGATGATGAGATGATGACTCACATGTTCGAGTAATTGTAATGAAGAACTATAATTTCATTGAAAAAAGAAATAACTTGCTTTAGAAGCGGAACTCCTCAAAATATTGCGCTATTACCTTAGTTACGGGGCGCCCAGTTTAGCAGTTGTACCTAGGTATTGTTTATTTTTTTACTCTATTATTTTTTTTTATACCTATACATAATTTTTTTCCTAATCCGAAATGTTCATTCTTTCGTATTTCCCAGATTCCTCGAATCAGAAGATTACGTAGGTGTAATAGACGACGAAGGTGTACTCACAATGCCTGTCAAACCTAACGGGGTACTCCGTCTGTGGTGTGGAGCTGTCAGCACGCCTCCTCCGAAGATATCCTGGAGCTTGGAAGGAGAGGGAGAGCTGAAGTCGTATGCTAATGAGCATATGCTGATGGTGTCGCCTTTTACACCGGCTAATGAGGTTTGTTAATACTTGTTGTGCATTCTAAAAGATAAATGTTATACAGGGCGTCCCACGGCTATGCCACATGGAGGGAAAGTACCTTGAATATTGTAGATGGAACATTTTACTGAAAGAAGACATTATTTTAATTTAAAAAACAATTTAAACTGCATTCATAGATGTTTTTTTTTTTTTTTTTTTTGCGGATGGGAAATCATCAAATGACCCAAATAATTACATGATTGAAGCGGGAATCGAACCCGCTACACGAGAAAAAAAAATACCCTGTAGTTTTATCATACCGATCGAAAGGCTTCATCATAAGGATTCTTTTTTGCTACATAAATAACATAGTGTCAGAAATAAAAGGAAGACCATGAATTTTAAATTGATAAATTAAAACAATTTGTATATGTCATTTTGGATAAACTGGATGAGCTCGGTGTTACCTATCCGGCTACTCTGAGAAGAAAGACCGAAACAAACTCAGAGGTCTCTTTTTTAAAGTCCAGACATAATGTTGTTGTGCACATTAATGTCTGAGATGGTCTTTTGAGGTTAGTTTTGTAGACTGTGTTGGTATTCTGGTCGCCTGATCTCCTGCCTGTGTCTGAGCGCACATTTGTGCACTATAATTATCTCCCGCGCCGAAGGTGAGTCTCGCCGTTGCGTGGCAGCCAAGGTCAAAATACGGCCTGGAGGACCATCTGGTGTTTGTAAGAAAATGAAATGGGTACATTATCTAGTTCGGTGAACGCAAATGCAATACAGGTGACGTCATATAAATTAATTGAGCAAAAGCTTGTACCATTCCATTGAGGCAGTTTTGACGGCACGGTTGGCGCAGTGGTTAAGCGATTGACTGCTGCGCTGCGTGTCGCGGGTTCGATTCCCGCACGGAACAAATATTTGTATGACCTACAAGTAGTTGTTCCGGGTCTGGCTGTTTGTGTACGTGAATTTAAATGTTTGTAAACGCACCCACAATACAGGAGAAATTCCTAGTGTGGGGCAACGTTTAAAAAAAGAAAAAAAAATACTGCCATTAATTAAATTGAATATTATGGAAATGAATGTACCAGCTCCGCACAATGTTTCTTTCAAGTTATTTTATGAACTAGACCTTAGGGCTTAAATACAGCCTTTTTTTCAGAGCTTCTAAGATTGCTTTTTTAATGTTTTCAAAGATTACAAAATGTGAAAGCATTTTATTTATAACAAAATTGTATTTCTCATAAAATTGTGTTTAATATTTTTTGTGTGAGCATCGCATTGTGTTTAAGTCTTTGACGGGGAGAAAAGAGCTTTGAAAACGAAAATTTTCAGTAGTGCCATTTTCTTGTAATATAAATAAAAATGGTTTGTGTCTTAAAGGCATGTTTTTGTTTGATGTTGTCAAGGGATGACCTGAGGCCTCACTTGTTTTGGTCATTTGAGAGTGAAGATTGGATTCTTAGGTACCTGCTCACCGTAGCATAGGTATTACAAGAGACGTAAAACTTGCTGAATTATTTAATGTAGGTTACAACGATACTGCATGATCACTCATGAATGAGCCGTCTTCTCCAGGTAGGTCCACTTAAATAACCATAATTGAATGTAGGTACAATACTAATATAGGGTTAGGCTATTTGAGATGCAACTCATTCAGATGCAAATATTATATTCAGGCCGTGAATATGTGTACTTATATCTTGGGCTCGTTCTCACTATGGTAAGTCTCAGAAACATTTTCTGGGGTATTCCTTATACTTGACTAGCAGCGCCCCGCGGTTTCACCTGCATAAGTTTCGATCTCGTGGTAATATCGGGATAAAAAGATAAAAAAAAAAAAAAAAATGTTTTATTTCGATAATACACGTTGTACAGTATACAGTTGGTGGCGACTCCTTTTAAGCATGTAAATGCCTATGTGTTAATCCTGGTTATAAACCATCTGTGTGCCAAATTTCATGCAAATCCGTTCAGTAGTTTTTGCGTGAAGAAGTAACAAACATACAGACACACTCACAAACTTTTGCTTTTATAATATTAGTTTTATAGGATAATCAAATTACCCATTATTGTTGTAGGGCGTATACTCCTGCGCAGCCAACGGCATCCGTCGCTCGTGGAAGGTAATAGCGTTACAACCTCCTCACTGGGACGGCAACGTGTCCGTATCGACCCCCAACGAAGGCGGCAAGGCGCACGTGACCTGCGGGAACTCCTTCGGAGAACCAGCTCCCCGTGTGTACTGGGTGCTTAATGCTGATGTGCTGAAGAACGAAAAAGGAATTAAGGCTAATAGTGAGTAGTTCCTAACGTTTATAGAAAATAAGGCAAACTGGGGCTTCCAGTCTAACCGGATGCAGCTGAGTACCAGTATTTTACATGGAGCGACTGCCTATCTGACCTCCACAACCCTGTTATTGGGTAATACGAAACCCCTTGGTAAGGCTGGTTGCCAGACTTTCGGACTTCTGACGACCCGTAACGACTATCAAAGATCCACGAATGACAGCCGGGACCAACGGCTTAACGAGCTTTCCGACGCACGAGGGGTCTTGGTGTGTAAAGATGGTCACCCATCCACGGACCAACCGCGGTAAGCGCAGCTTAACCTGATCGATCGACCCATGCGGCTGTTATTACTTAGCCACAAGTCCCTCGGTAATAAGCCCCAAGGTAATATTCGCACAAAAAAGTAATTCGTTTTCGCAAATTGATTGGCCATAACGATTTTCTGCCAGAAATAGGTTTGGATGAGACATTTTTTATCTGTTTATAAATTTTACTTCGACTTTATGAAAAATAGAGATAGAGATGTGCCTACGCTACATAACTATATTGGATTACTTCTCCTTATTAATTTAACACCTGTCTGAAAAACGGACACATTTTTTTCAGTGTAAAATAAAATGTAGTTACCTACATATTTCTGCTAACCTTTACATGAAACCTCATGAATCAATTACTTTTTGTCGCCCCGGTCGGGTAGTTTATTCGTCCGTGCGTGACGGACATAAATATTGGAACTTGTTGCACTGCTGTTACAAATAAAATCCAATTCCATTTACGTGCCTGTGCGAGATTGATCTCTCTCTCTCCTTGATGTTTTTTTTTTAGTTTCATCCTAACACGTTCCAAACATCCATTGTCATCATGAGCATATGCAAATATTCCTGTTCAGATTTGAGTCTTTGAATAGAAATTGTGACCGGTACAGGACGAATTATTAAAACAAACAAACGTCCAACGGAATTATAGAAGACCCATGTGTAACTGGCGGGACTAACTTGACGCTTATAGGAGGAATTGGGCCAAATTGGCTTAGGTTATGGTTGAGTGGAAAAAGGAAGGGGCAGTGGGACAACACAGTTTGAATATATCCAGATAAATCTCTACCCGCACGGTCCCAGTTAGGGCTTTTCAGGCTTCAGGTTCAGTGTCTGGACCAGATGAACGGCCAAGAGCCTAGAAAGGCTCTGCTCCATCGAACGATCCTTAAATAAATCCTTATTCATCAGACACAGACCTGTTCATCGAGCACGTGGAGAAGCGTCACGCGGGCATCGTGCAGTGCTTCGCGTGCAACCCGCTCGGCTGCGCGTACGGCGCCGGCATGCTCACTGTGGTGCCGCTGCAGATACCCGACCAGGTAAGAAACAAGCTCTTGCCAGAATGTCTGAAAAGCTGTGGAAGAACAAGCAAATAAACGAACTTGGTCACCACTTCGGAGCAATAAAACAGTTCGCAGTTTAGCACCGCTGCTGACAACAGAAAGCAACTTTCCTAATTATAAACGTCATCAATGTCAAAAACTTGTCAAAAATGTTGGGAAATTAGAGGTATTTTTGACAGATTGAGACTGAGATCAGACTGTGAACGTTCTTAAAATTACGAGAATTGCCCCTCTGAGCATGGTTTTAACGACATGGTCAAGGTTGCAGGAGACACCTCAACGAGGGCCGCTTTACTACGCCCCCCCTCGAGGTGAATGCTAGAAAGAAAGGATTCCTATACCGAGCAGTGGGTGAACCCGGACTGAAATAATTTAGGGATCGTTCGTCAATTTTCGTCGAGAGATGCCACGCGTCACACTGTTAGTGCTAAAAGTATGACGCGTTGGCATCTCTGGATGATATTTTAACTAGGTGTTTTTATAATACTTGCCAACTAATAAATTATAAACTAATGTTTCATTGCACAGGATTACCCAATACAAGTTCCAAAGACAGGGTACTCCATTATACCACCCAAAAGGCACAGCAGGAAGAACCCAAGAAAACATAAAGGTATGATGAGAAATCAATAAGGTCAAATCCAAAAGAAGCCAGAAAGGATCCACTTTTAAATGGTAAAGTTTTTGTTACAGCTGTGATGATTCCTCCATCGAGACCCAACGTTACAAGATTGAATGACGAAAGCGTCATGGTGTCATGGTCACACGACAACCAAGGATTAACTATACGGTTTTTCAAGGTAAGCACTTTTTTAGGGTTCTGTACCCAAAGGGTAAAAACGAAACCCTATTACTAAGACTTCGCTGTCTGTCCGTCCGTCCATCCGTCCGTCCGTCCGTCCGTCTGTCTGTCACCAGCCTGTATCTCAAGAACCGCGGTAGCTAGACAGTTGAAATTTTCACAAATTATGTATTTCTGTTGCCGCTATAACAACAAATACTAAAAACAAAATAAAATAAATATTTAAGGGGGGCTCCCATACAACAAACGTGTTTTTTTTTCGGCGTTTTTGCCTTGTGGTACGGAACCCTTCGTGTGCGAGTCCGACTCGCACTTGGCCAGTTTTTCTTAATAAGTGTTACCACGAACAAAAGGATTTATGTTATGGTACCTATGTTTAAATTGATCAAAAAACCTACCTGATTAACTATACGGTTTTTCAAGGTAAGCACTTTTTTCTTGATAAGTACCTATTAGCACGAACAAAAGGATTTATGTTATGGTATGTTTAAATTGATCAAAGAACCTATTTGGAGATGCCTATTTTACAAATTGAGTGCTTTGATTGTATTGTAGACGATAGCTTTGTTTCGTTGTGCAACGAAACAAAGCTAAGCCAATGCAACAATCCTAGAAGCTAATAAAGATCAAATTCGCAAAACACATATTCGTTTGTATGAACAGGGCATAATAAATGTACCTACTCTGTGGAACAGGGTTTGTCTACACTTGTCCCACTATATTACTTTACTCTTTGCTACACTTTCATCGGATACATTTGCAAAACCCACACGATGCACGGTGACTCCACCATTTACTTAGATTTTCGGCCCAACCTAACGTAATTTCCAATTTTTTCGTAACGTATTTTCGTAATTTGTAAGAAAAAAATATTATTCGTTGTGTTGTAACGACTTCTCGGCATGGTTTCTCGTGTTTCATGTGCTAGTAATTTTCAGTCTCACTTTATGTTACTCATGAGAAAAGAGCAGCCTTTCAACCTAGAGAGTACATTGCATAAACAAGATACACAACCCGATTCATAATTATTTTCTTGGAAACTCGTATTTTCTTGTATAAAATGCTCAAAGGGGACCGAAGTAATGGTTTAAGTCTTTGCTTTTGGTCCGTCGCCCGTGCCTTGCAGACGGAAATGCGGACAAAAGTTAGCATTTTATACGAGCTGCAAGTTTTTGTGGGCTAGCCCATCTAGCGAGAATACTCATTGGAATTAACGATGGCAAATTGGCATTTGTTTTAATTCTGTTCTTCGAGAAACTAAGGATTTAATAAAAGCACTTTGTGAG
Source organism: Oligia fasciuncula (assembly GCA_963082905.1). NCBI lineage: Eukaryota > Metazoa > Arthropoda > Insecta > Lepidoptera > Noctuidae > Oligia > Oligia fasciuncula. The sequence goes on from OY720398.1 coordinate 14,826,474, forward strand.
GATAGCCGAGCTTCATTTCAATCTGTGTTATTTTTTTACGAGGAGTCTTGAGTAGGGGAGGATCATAGTGCTTCTCGTGGTTTATAGCATTACCAATTTGCTGTTAGTAGCAAAATACTTAAAAGTTTATGTTTGTTATTAAATTAACGGTTCATGTAAAAGTCAAGGAATGAAAATGTTAAGCACGCTAAGGTTGATTTTTACTTGAACTTTATTATTTTTCCATCGGCGTATTGCGAATATTATGAATGAAAACGGCAGTGCGAAAAGGTGCCTTGCGCCCGCTATGTGGGAAAGGAAAATTACTTAAAGTATTGGCTTCTTGACCGTACCTTATGTACCTACTAAATAAAAAACTTAAATTCACTGACAACCAACGCACAGCTTAAACCGTTGGGTCTAGAAGCATGCAATTTTGCACTCGAGGTCCATTTATAATGAAAGTAAGAACTAAGGAAGGATTTTTAAAAATTCATCTCCCAAAGGGGTTTAATAGAGGATGAAAGTTTTTATAGAAGTTCGTCATTTTTACTGTTGGAGAATCCCATCGGGCGCACAGTTTGTAAAATGTAAAGATACAATGTTTTACGGTTTTTTTAAAGGTACAATACAGAGAGGTGAGCAACTCGAGTAATGTTCAGTGGAACACCGCGAACCAGGACATCCCAGCTTACATACATTCCTACCAGATCGATGGACTGACTCCCGGGAAATATTACAAGTAAGTACCGACCATCGTCGACAGTGCAGCCCTGCATACTAAACTACGGTACCTATATACGTAAGATTGAGAAAACGTAGATTACTGGAGGTAGATATTACAATAGATGGAGTCTCCTTAACAGTTTTAAGTAGGTATTGAACTTGAAAATGCTCATCTGTGCAAAATGTTTGGTGGAGTGTGACATACGAATAAGAATTTATTAACAAGAATAATATTTTTTAGCTTTTAGCATCCCGCCTCAGAAAGGTGCTTTTGACAATTCATACAGAAATAATAATAATAATAATTTTTATTTCAAACAACTTCAAGTACAGGTTAACTTAAATACTACGTCATGACCGACGGATAGGAATAGCATAGTGGACAGTGGAGCAAACCCAGTTCCGTGCTAGGAATTAACCTGTGTTACGGACACTAGGGCCGCCCCATCATCTCACTAGAGACATTACCACAAACGTCCGTAGTAAAAAAATTATTGAATTACTGGATTCCCAATCTAGGCATGCCTGTATATAGGGAATCCATATAAAATTAGGTTCTAAAATACAAAAATACAAAAAGAATGAACGTGCCACATTCACGACGTGCGGGTAGTGAGGGTATGATGTTATGAGTGTGTTTGTGTTGTGTGTTTTTGACAGATGACGCTTAATTCAATTCGGCTATTATTTAAGGTAGAGGGCGCGTTTTTATTATTTTATTTTATTTTAATTTTAATCAATTAAGTATACCTAATAGGATTTTATTAGGATTGAATTAGCGATTGATTCCTTAAGATTGTATTAGTGTTGGTTAAGGAGGTCCTCAGTAGCTGTGTAATTTAGCTTTAGTAGCCATGATTTTAATTTTCTTTTTGACTCCATTTTTCTTAAGGGGTACAGTTTTAGAATTTTGTTTATTTTATTGTATAGGAAACAACTAACCACTTTGTAATGCCGCTTAGCCATTGTCGTTCTGTGTCTGATTGGGGAGCAGACTATATCCGACCGACGTTTGTATTTATAAATTAAAGGGTCATAAGTTAGTGTAGTATGTTTCCTAATTATTGTTTGCTGTATAAAGAGCTGTCTCACGGTTAGAGTAGCTGTGTCACTATAAAGTTTGGCTGTTGGGTATCGAAACGTCTTTTTAGTCATAACCTTGAGAACAGCTCTTTGTGCCCTTTCCAAAGGTAAGAGTATAGTCTTTGCTGCTCCACCCCAAGTCGTGATGCAGTAAGATAGTATTGATTGGCATAGCGCAAGGTAGGTCAACATAAGGGTTTCCGAATCAAATAGGAGTTGCTTTGTCGACTTACTTAGAAAAGCTGAAGAATTAATACTTTATATACTAATATGCAGGAGCGAGCGAAGCGAGCTCTAAAAACTTTAGCATCCTGCCTCGCAGAGGTTACCTTTCTTTTGACCTTTTAATATAATATTCCATTCGACCTACCGGTGGTCGGGTTAACATGACTTGTTTTTTTGTACATACGTCCTTGCGCGGGCCCCCCAAAGCTCGGGGCCTGTAGCATTTGCTATTAAGATATAGAAGTATGATATCATCGGTTTCTAATATCTTAAACATTCCACCAAGGTTCCGCATAGCAGCAGTATATTCCAACCAGGACAACAAGCTCGGCAAGAGCAGCGCGCGGTTCCACCTGCAGCGCGGCGGGTTCAAGGCGCCGCGCGCGCCCGCACTGGCGCGCGCGCAGGCCATGTCGCCCACCGCCATACAGCTGGGGTGGACTGTGAGTTGAATTATTTCCTAAATTCTTCCTTGATTTCGTATAAAAGAAGCACTTAATCCACACGCACATTATGTCTTCAGTGGACAAGCGGCGGAGAGGTGGAGGCAGAAGGGTTCTACGTGTACTACCGCGCAGTTTCATCAGCTGGTGCTTATGAGAAAGTGACGACGTCGGGAGAACCGCGGGAATTACTGTTAACGCACCTCTCGCCTGACACCAGCTATGATATCAAGCTGCAGGCGTATACAGCACAGGCGGCTTCGGAATTTAGCGCTATTAAGGTAATTATGAAAGAAAGAAAAATAAATTTACTTGGGACACGAATAGGAAATACAAACAGTAAAAAAATCTGGTCAAAATGTGTCACTTTTCATTGAAAAAACAAAAAAAACAACCGACTTCCAAAAAACACTATAAAGTGAAAAATAACTTTAATTTCGGAAGTCGGTGTCTTTGGATTTGTATTTTAGTTTTTTTGCCACCGACTTCCGAAATTAAAGTTATTTTTCACTTTATAGTGTTTTTTGGAAGTCGGTTGTTTTTTTTGTAAAAAAGTTTTATTTTTTACTTTTTAGTGGGTCAGTTTGTAATTTATCAAAGTTACAATAGCCTAATGACAACTGCTCATCACATGTTACAAAAAAAATTTGCTTTTCCCGATGCTGGGGCGTTAATTGTTGAGGAGTTCTCCTCAACAACCACTCACCATACGCATTGTGACGAGCATAAATTGCTTAGCAATCTAATCACAATCCGTGAAATATTTGTCATTGAGTAGTTCCGATGGCCATCTGTGGTCTTCATCATCAGCTCCACTTTACCAAATGATGATTTCCAAGAGCAATTGCTCAAGTTACTTTAAAAAATACCCAAATCGCTATAGGTTTGCCTATAAAATTTGAGGGTTTCCCTCGATTTACATGGGATCCTCTCATCAGATTCCAACTTGATGATGACGGGACCACCTCGAGAGTATACCCTTTTAAACACAAAAAGAATTTTTGGAATCGGTCCAGCCGTCTTCGAGTAATCGGTGAACATACCCGAACATAATTTGACTGTAAACATAACCTGACTGCAGCATCAGGTCATGACTTGATGATCATGAGACCAAATGTGGCAAATGCCTTATCAAACATCAAAACAATTTACTAAAACAGTCCTTGCCTGTTCGAGTAACTTCTTACTGTTAAGGAGTTGTACCTTCCATCATCAGCCCAGGTACCTGAGATGGTGACAATCATACGCAAATACACAAGATACTTCATAAAATATGCGAAAAACAATAAGTGAGCCTGTAAAATTTGAGGGTTGCCCTCGATTTCTCTAAGATCCCATCATCAGATCCTAACTTGGTGACAGTGGGACCACCTCAGAACTATCTACTTTCGAACAAAAAAAGAATTTTGAAAATCCGTCGACAATTGGCGGAGTATTCGATGAACAAAAAAAAAAAAAAAAAAACTTACAAACATCCGAACATAGTACCTCCTCCTTTTTGTGAAGTAGGTACGTCTATCTTTTAAGGTTGACTCACTATAACCTTTGTTACATACATTATTTGCGAACGCGTTTCTACGATATTAATCCTTATCCAATATAACGTTATTCGTCATAATATAATAAGTATTTAATTTTGAACAAAATTGCCCTAGACATCATTTGATGTCAATGAATATCTTAGGAGATATCATGGTTTTAAAATAACTGCGTAAATTAAATTAGAAGTCGGTTAATAAGAGATGTCAGCATCATAGAACGGGCCCTTTAGGGGCGAAGCCTGTCGGGGGAAGCCAGCGGGATTGTTCGAAATGGTTACCGCTGCCCGGAACATAAAGGGCTAAGGAAGGAACACGGGTGGGTTTTAGTCAGTAAGAGTCTGACACTTCCTTCCGCTCCACCCAGAGCGGGAGGGGTCATTTGATGATTTCCCATCCGGAAAAAAAAGACTTAGTGCTCGCAATTAAAATCTCACTTTTTCTTCACAGACTGCTAAAACACTCCGTCTCGCGGCCGGCCCCGGCAACACAAGCGCGGCCCCGCTCCCGCCCGCGCCCGGCCCGCGCGCGGCCCCGGGCGCGCTGGTGACGGCGGGGGGCGCGCTGGGGGCCGCGGCGCTGCTGGTGGTGCTGGCCACTGCGCTGCTGCTGTGTCGCCGCGCGAGGAGACCCACGACTGACAGTGAGTGTTCGTTTAAGGGTGTAAAAATTAAGGGTGTCTGGATGTAGTTTTTGGGTAATTAAACTTAAATATTTTTGCTTATCATAAAGGGCGAATTTCACCAAAGAAACTTAACGCGATCAGCACATCTAAACCGCGTTCAAAATCTGTCATCATTGTTGTGGAATATTGACCTTGTTGTGGAATATGGACGTTGTTGTGGAATATTGACATTCTTGTGGAATATTGACAATGACACACAAGTATGCTAATCGCATTCAGTTTTATTGGTGAAAATTTTCCTTAAACTGACTTGTTCTATGTCGCTTTGAATTGATCGAGTGATTTTTATGAGACACTAATTTAATAATTTATGTGAAATGTTTAGCTGCAAACGTAATAAAAGTAATTTAAAAAAATTAAACCGACTTCAAAAAGAAATCAACTGAAAATTATGAAATAACGTTAATTTCGGAAGTCGGTGTCTTGGGATCTGTATTTTAGTTTTTTGCCACCGACTTCCGAAATTAACGTTATTTCATAATTTTCAGTTGATTTCTTTTTGAAGTCGGTTTAATTTTTTTAAATTACTTTTATTTCATAATTTTTAGTTTTTGCACTAGAATTTGACCAAGGTTTTGAGATGTTTTCCCTTTGACACTACACCCGTAGCTCGTATCAATACGCCGTGCCGTCACACTTACACGTATTAGTCCATATCTTGAAAATTACTGAACCGATTTTGATGAAACTTGCACTGTTCCCTAAGTTGAAGTAAATGTAAGCTAATACAAAAAAAATGGCCACGATCCGATTAATAGTTGCTGAGAAATGCGTGGACAAACATACATACATACATACATACATACATACATACATACATACATACATACATACATACGTCTATGAAATTTTGTATATTTGTTTGGAAGCCTTAGTAGATTGTCATATGTGAATTTAGTGCAATTCCAATAATATTACATACATACGTATCGAATTGATAACCTCCTTTTTTTTGAAGTCGGTAAAAAGAAAACAAAAATTAAGCGGTTCCACATTCACACAGACCGAAACGCGTACCTTGGGTACTCAATACCTCAATTTTCATCCCCCCAGATCCCCAGCGCAATATAGTACCTCTCGAGCCTACTCAGTGTCGTGTCTGGTCAGTGTGACACGGCCTAATTAGAATTATAAATGCATCAAAATTTAATTAAACGTCAAAACATCTCAAGATCATCCGAGCATGAAATGTCAAGAGCGCTTAACTTAACAATAGAATCACATAATAACAACATTGATAGCATAATACCGACTTCAAAGTAGGGCTGTCAAAACACATTGAATGATTTATTACAGAGGAGAAAGGATCCGTGCCGGAGAGTGGAGGCGCCAACGGGTACATCCCTGCCAACGCTAAAGTGCCAATCACTATTACGGCCAACCCTATGCATTCTGAGGTAAGACAGCCATTGCGAGGAATTACTCTAAAGGAATATCTCAATAAATTAACATTCCTCGAGAATACTAACTTACCTTGGGACTGTAGTTTTTAGTCTTAGGGTTGATTTTTCCAACAGCAGATGAACTGTATTCGAGGAATAATTTAGAATTTTTGACAGTTCTTCCATACAAAATCTGTCAGACGTCAATTTTATTCCACGAATAAAATTTATCTGTCGATTAAAACATCAACAAATTTTTTTAAGATTAACAAAAAATATGCCTTCAACAAATCTTATAAGTCATTATATTTGGCTAATAGTGCTTATTAGTGTGTAGTGTGATTATTATTGAGAAATTGCATGATATTTGATTTTATAATTTTAACTTTCAGTAAAATAAGTAATATTTTTGATATCCTTAGGGAGGCGACGCAGGGGTAGAAATGTCATTTTTGCACAATAACAACACCGGAAACAATGACGATACGCTACCACATTCAAGGAAGAATGGCCCAACACCGCGACAGTACGTGTGAATAGAGACTCAATTACTTTAAATATAAGGTTCACAATCTAAACAAGTGTTGCCCTGGTATAACTGCTACCATTTTGGTAGAATACGAAATTTTTGAAGGAGAAATGTGATATCATTTTATCGCCATATCAAAGTGTACGGACTTATGACAGTACAAAATTTAAATTTATAATATTTACTTAGTGTAGGTATTTGTGATTATTTAATATCAAATGTTAGGGCACTGTGGATTACGAATTTCCGAAGTTAAGATTATAAGCAAGTTTGCTACGACTGTGGGTTAAAGTATTTTGTTCGAATAGCTGAAATTGCTACGATAACGGTTTGATTTATTTATAAGACAAGTTTTACTATAACTTTATTTATTAACGTATTGAGAAGAACTGTGTGTATGATCTGAAGCTAGTAGTAAGTATGTATTATTATACTTGGCAACGCTTAGCGTTATGCGCTTTAGCCTGTTGCTTAGATAAGAATCTCTAGTGTTGCCAGAAAATGCGAAAATTTAAATGGTAGAAAAGGCAATGTACTTAAGATTTGTTATGAATTTTGTTACAAACTAAATTGTATATTGACTACTTTCAGTAATTTTCTGTTTCATTATATTTTAATTCTTGTACATTTTTGTTTATTATTATATTTTTATTTCTAAGGTTGTGACGGACAGACAGGCATTTATACAATAATGACTATATTTGTTTTATTTAAAATGCGTAACATCACAGTAATGGAACATGAAAGTTTTTGAAGAGAGATATAGAGTTTAGATTTTTTTTATTGAAGAGACTTATTTGAATAAGATAAAAGAAGTAGGTACCTACTTACCTACTTAATTTCTCCTTGAACTAGAAACTCAATCAAGATTTCTGTAACTTTCTTCAAAAGCCTTCAAACAGACACCTTGTACTTATAACTACGCACTATATTATGATAAATACCTAGTATTATAACTTTATAACGAATATACTTTTAAAACGTGTACTGCCTTTGGAAATATGTATTACAACGAACTTATCTGTTTGATGTGGAACAAGAAAAAATAAACTTGCATATAAATGATGTTAATAATGTACCTAACTGCATTTATTTACTGCTTTCTCTTTGAGGTAACCGAGTAGGTACCTACAGAGAAGCAAAAATTGTACTCGTTGAAGTTTCCAGAAAATAAAAAAACCAGCATCCTTTTTTTTGTTTCACATTTATACGAAAAACAATGCATTCGCTCATTTTTTCTCGCAAATAAGACTGAAAATGTTTTTTTAGAGTTTACTCGACTTTTTGGGTGAACCGCGATATTAATATCGTAGAATGTAAAGTAAACATAAAAATACTTAAAATTAAGACACAAATTGAAATATGAAATTGTTTCAAAAAGACTTGAGGCTTAGCAGAAATAAAAATTAATGAGTACAGCTGCGTTTAAAAACAAAAGGTAAATTAAGTTTTGCTAATTTGAATGTAAATGGGCGGCTAATTTTCATTTCTGTTAAGAGCTGTGCTGAACCTTGTTGATAAGATGTGAAATATGTATTTTTACGTTCGTTTTATAGTAGTGGAGAGCGTCAGCTGTTGTTTAGGTCCAGTTTTTAAGAGGACTTTGTTCAATGTTACTTTTAAATTCCTGGTAGTAAAATATTTAATATTTCGAGCAGCAAGAAAATAATTGAAAAATTATGTCATATAATGTTCATATTGTTCAATATGTTCCGCAACTTATTTGCCATGGCTTCCATTTAAAAAAGTCGGACTTTCAAAGTGTCAAAAAATTCAGCGGAAGTTCAAAACTTAATAATTAATGACTCGTTACGGCCTTCAATGAAAAGATTGTGCTGGTAGACGATAGGCGAGTTCCTATCTCTATTTGATGCAAAATTTTCATCGTTTTTAAAATTAAACTTAAATTTCAAGTGGTCTCAAGCAACGGTGATGCCTCTTAACCCTCTCAAAAGCTGCGTAGAACGTATAATATTTAAATTAAAAAGCTTAAATAAGGCGCAGAAGTTCATAAATCTTGCTGGCTTAGTAAAAAACACAATTTATCAACATTAATTTGGACGAGGTTTGTGGGATTCAGCGCCATCTTAAGTGTAACGAGAACGACTAATTGATTTATTATTGTACCTTTTACTACAATATACCTATTTCTAAAAATATTAACAATGCAATCCATTAAAATAATTACAATTATTTTGTTTGATTTATTTTGTCGTCGTAAGTTGTACCATATTCAGAATGGCGATGAGGTTATCATGGGTTATCACTTTTCAATGAAACCATAATCATCCTATGACTGCTTTTGAACATACTTAATAAAATAAAACAAAAAATAACTTTAGAGTCGCGATAACTTTTTTTGTTTTAATGAAAATACACAGAGATATCACCTCTCTTAAACGATATCAAACACGTTTAGGTAAGTAAATTAAAACTTTGTTTTTCCTATGATCGAAATTCTAAAGAAATACAAAAAACATATTCTTTGACTGGCAATTTGTGTGCACGTCAACATTATGCTAAAACTCAGATTCCTACATTGCATAGATCTTGAGAAAAACGGGATATGACCTATAGGTTTCCGTTTTTTCCCCGGTTTAAACACAATGACTTAAAAAATACAAAGTTTAAAATAAAAATCTATTTAATTATTGAATTAGAAGATGATAATTCATCACAATAAACAACAATAACTTTCAAATCAACAACAATAGTTAGAAACAACTTTGAATTCCCTATGCCTATGTTATTTATTACCATAGAAAATTCGGGAAAAGTAAGAAAAATTACATTTCCATATTCAAATACTGTACATGCGATAAAGATTTTCCATTAAAAAGGTATTATTCCCCGAAAAATTCTCCCTTCTCCCACGTCATGTTTTTTAAAACACCGTTGATTTATGTTAAACGTATTCATGGCAATTAGCCCTGGAAGCTAATTTCCATTAGCCAGACTCTTGTTGTTCGGTAAAATTGTTCCTCGCCACAGACTGGAATAAACAGTAAGCCGAGTAGGCTGTTTCTACGTTTTTGTTCCAACTGTGGCTTGTGTACCTAAAGTTATTGAATGCGTGGCAATAATCATCTGAATCCTGTTATAGTACGGGTTTTTTTTACAAGGGTATAATTAAACTAGTATTGTAATAGTTTACAAGAAACTAAGGTGCCAACTAAGATACCACTTTCGTGGTGTAGTTACATGTTGCATAGGTCCGACATTTATATGAGCGGGGTAGTTGCGTAACACCCTAACAGTAACAATGGCTTTCATTTTGACAGTTCAACAACATTCATTGCGCTATTTACGTTGCTGAACAGACAAATTTATCGAACATATGAAGCAATGAATTAGCAATATCCTTCAAAATGGTTCAGGTTGTAATTAATGAAGCAATAAAATTAACTGTGATTAATTGTGTTACGCAATCAGGGTGCTGCTCTTTATTAAGTACCTCTAATCAGTAGCTAGGTGCCTACTACAGTTTAATGAAAAAATTATAAAATAAATCACCTCCAGTTTTTATGCCAACAAGGTTTCTTCAGGAGCTAGTAGCTTCATTTCGTAATACATAGATAGGTACCTACACGAATTTGTATTCTGCTGCCTAAGCAAATATTAACATTAGCAATACACAAACGTAACATTAATCTGGTTACTTTTCCTAATTAAATGTCGAGATAACAAGAAGATGAAATTATGTTTTCCTTTCAAATTGTACTTTGGTCGGTGATGAATTGATGATGTTTTTGTATTCAATAAAATACCACAAACATTAGCTACTTATAGAAATGCTATTCAATTTCCTGGCTCGTTGCTCGTCTATAGGTACGTTATAAAAGTAATTATTTTTCCCAATAGCATGATTAGTTCCCATTGGGCTACTGGAGAATTTTTCCTCCTGTGGCGCGGCGGTATACTTTAGTGCGCGTTACGGTCAATTAGTCGCAAGTCGCAACACGTAGCACCCACTTCGGTAATTAAAGCGAGAGAACAGAACACTAATACAAGGGAAATAATTAATTTTGCAAAGAAAATAATTGCTTTGTTAGCGGCCTGCTTCTGTTTCGTATTTTAAAAAAGAAACGGACGCTTGAATGGAGTTAATTAACACACGCGAGCGTACGGCTCTGTACGCCAACTTCTCTCCGAATTTTATATAAATATACTAAGGGAATCAGAATTTATTGCTGTTCGAAAATTGCCATCATTATGTGAATATAGGGGGTTTAACTAAAATGAATTGCTTCGAAGTGTCGCATTTTGAACGCAAAATACATACATGAAACAAAATTAATGGGTGACATTTAAATGTCGTTGAATTACCCCTGCTTAGTCTACGTGGGAGTTCATCTGATAATGCGCTGATTTGGTCTTATACGATTGATTGATAGCGTGTGAAGATCCCACCTTATACACCTACGACTGATATACCTAAGTAACAGATAAGTACTTATTTCATTTTTAGCAATGGATTAAATGGTAGAGCGTAGAAATTGACATATCAACATCATCATTTCAGCCGAAAGAAGTCCACTGCTGGACATAGGCCTCCCCAAAGCACCTTCACTTCGACCGATTCTGTGCTTCTCGCATCGGTGCACGGTACAACGGGTGCAACGGGTTCCTGCCGCCTTCACAAGGTCGTCGGTCTACCTTGTTCCCACAAGGTATCCACAGGTTATTACAAGGACGTAGTGTTGGAAGGCCTCACGGCCTTCCAACGCTACGTCTTCCAGCACGTGGACATTGACATTCAACATTCCAGCAATCTTAATGGCATCTTGTAATTTTTTTTATTTTTAATGAATAAAGCCGTCTTTTCCATTTGTAATTCGGGGTATTTCTCGAAACGCATCAATTTTGAAACGCACCAAATGAAACGTCTATCGATATCATTTATGAATTCATAATGCTCTTTACTATGTTTGAAAAAAATTATAAGTAGGTAAGAATTTTTTTTTTTCAAGAAATACTTTTGGTGTGGTGCGTTTCAAAGTGGTGCCTTTCGAGGAATACCCCCGTAACTTGTTTCAAATAACCCCGTGGCTATTGTCTTACAGTCCTACAATTGAATTAAGGTAAGGTTAAATGTTAAGTTAATAATTCTATAGATTATTTGTGTTTCAATAAATTAAGCGTATTAATGATTATTAAATGCTGTCAGAAATAATTAAACTATAACAAATAAAATCACAAATATTCTGGTTATCGTGATCAAGATTGACCACAAGACGTCCGCTTTGTGTGCATACACACGAGCGACACGCGTCGACGACAGAGGTAACTGCAACCGTCGACGGCTGTCGCCAACACGCGTCTCTCGAGTATGGTAGCGGCATGTCGACGACAGCCGCCGACACGTCGCGTCGGGATATCCCTAGGGATATAACTATATCACGGCTTTAACTCTCTTACTGCGACATATGCACACTTAGATAACCCCTCAAAAAAAAATTCAGGACCTGTCACGAAATCCTCAGTGGTTAAAATGGTAGATGAGATATTCGTTACTCGTAATGATTTGTTAGAAAAATAATAATTTCCGTATTTTTCTCGGTCTGTTATTAATATGCATTGTTTTAAATGAATGAGATCTTGTTTAACGAGATGAGACGTGAGAAGGGCTCTTGACGACCCTTCACTGAAGTATAGCTTGATGGCGAACAATATTACAAAATCCGTGTTCTTAAGAAGACTTCTTGTTGGAGAAGAATTAATTACAGTCATGTTATTATATTAACTAGCGACCCGCCCCTGTTTCGCACGGCTTTTACGACTAGATAAAACATTTGAGATTTCTTTGTTATTTTTTAGTAAATTATACACCTATACCTTTCGGAATAAATTCTCTAAATTGGACGTAGTTTAGCAGAAAGGACTCAACCCATAAAAAGTAATTTTTGAGTTATCGAGGTTTTAAGTTTAGGTGCGTATTGCTGTAATGATGTTGTATTTGGAACATTTTGAAATATAGTCACCTTGGGCTATTATACCTACTAATATTTTCATGAGTCAAGTTGTATTACACAGACTAACCCATTTTTTTTGTTTGTTATTTTTTTGTTGAGTCATTTCTTCTAAACTAGGTAGGTACCTACGTCGAATTATAATAAAATCAAAAGTCATTTATTCAAACTAGGCTGAGAATCAGCGTTTTTCAAACGTCAAAATTACATGAGGCAGTCCCCCAAAACGCCTGCCCTTCACTACTTCCTAGTGCTTTAGCTGGGAAGAAAATGTGGCACAAGAAGATCCCCAGCAGCAGTGAAAACCGCATCTAAGTCTCATGTGTAGTTTAGAAGAGCAACGCGGTCGCACTTATGGACACGAAAAGCGACTATGTTTAATAATATGTATAAACTAGTTTTAATAATATGTATAAACTAGTTTTAATAATATGTATAGACTAGTAGCGCCCCGCGGTTTCACCCGCGTAAGTTTCGATCCCGTGAGAATATCGGGATAAAAAGTATCCTATGTGTTAATCCAGGAAATGGTCTATCTATGTGCCAATTTTCATCCAAATTTGTTCAAAGGTTTACGCGTAATTGAGTAACAAACATCATCATCATCATCTTCACAAACTTTCACATTTATAATATTAGTGGGATTAAAGCTCGCGAATTTTAACAAGGCTTGAGGGAAATGTAAATCAACATAAGTAGACATTAGTTTCGATTTAATTGATAAAGTTCGAACATAACGGAGGAACTACGGTATTTGTTAGATGATATCGGGCCTAATATTATCGTGTTTGAGAACAGCGATTGCGTATTACCAGAGATTAGCTAATATGTGTTATATAAGTGTCCCTAATGAGTCGTTTAAGGGTTCAGTTTTCGTTATAGTTATTCTTATATAATAGCTTTCAGAATCAGTCTAAGGCTACGCAGGTGATGGAAACATCTAGCGAAGGCGCCAAGCGCTCAGTGCAGCCGCTTGCGAAAACTCTCGAACGTTCGTTTCACTTCACTACTTGCAAGGTAACTCACTAGGTTCTAGGCGCTAAGCAAGCCACTTGTCGGTGCGTACGTAGCCTAACTCACTTTCTATTTTCTCTGGCTTGACTAAATTCATTATTTACAACAAGATTATAGGCTAACAAAGAACAGGGGGCTTAAAAAGGTCACTTTGGCAGAATCATAAAAGGATAACATTATGAATCATAATATGGCGAAGACAGTCCGTGTTTTTCTTTTTTCGCTGCACTACGTAGGTATAATCAAAGAGATTGGGATTTGATTGATTGGTATTTTAGCACAGACAAAAAAAAATAACTGAAAAATCCTTCACCAATGGGATTTGATACGATGTCCATTATGATTCATAATGTTATCCTTTTATGTTTCTGTCTAAAGTGGCCTTTTTAGGCCCCCAGGCCGTACCGCCAAAACATGGTCGGCAAGTCGTCAAGCAATTTGCTAATTCGTCTGAACACTATTATTTACGCGCGAGGAAAGTTTCTCGTCATAAATTAAGTGAGGACCAAGTTGTTGGTCGTAAATCTAAGTGCTCCGCCCCCCGGCGTGCTTGTCTCTTGTGACAAACCCGCACCCACCAGTTTTCGATGACTACAGTGACTATGGATTAGGGGTTTTCTGTACCAATAAATAATACCAGTGTTGGGATCAGAAGGATTGTGTAAAATCACAGAGTACTCTTTGATAGACTGAAAGTAGAAATAATCTTTATTCGTTGTTTCTGTTGACAACCACATTGACAACAATGGAAGACACTCAATTTCTTCTTCTTCTTTCATTAACAATCTGTGTCAAGACGTTGAAGAAGGTTGCCATACCAGCCTATAGTATTGTCTCTCCTTCCCCTTTTTAATCCATCCAAAGGTTGTCTTTAAAAGATCGCTCCTAGCGACAACACCGCCCATTGTATCACCTTGCAAATTTTCTACATTATTTATATCTAAGATTTATCTCATCATCTGTCTAACCTTTTCCCAACTATGTTGGGGTCGGCTTCCAGTCTAACCGGATGCAGCTGAATACTAGTATTTTACATGGAGCGACTGCCTAAGCTGCCGCTGTTTGGCAGCCTTTATACATAGTTTAAAGGAAAGGTATTACCATGATCATTACAAAATATCCCATTTACGAAAGCAAGTATGATATCACAGTCCGGGGGGGGGGGGGGGGAGAAGGTCGGATATCCAAAAGTTCAAAAGAAACACAAGAGAATTATTCAATAGTCAGATTTTAACATAAAGATGAAAAACATTGGAATTCCGTCGTCTTGACCCTGAGGCAGTATCCTTAATACATTTACAAGAACATTTTGTCAAGGTCTCCTAAACGACATTGTGATGCCAATGTTATCTTATAACCCATCGAATAATCAATATACCTACGAATAATAAAGCTGAAGAGTTTGTTTGTTTGAACGTGCTAATCTCTGGAACTCTAGTTCGGATTTGGAAAAATCCTTTTTGCATTTGATAGCCCAATTCTTGAGAAAGGCTTTAAGGCTATTTAACATCACGCGAGGATCAAAAGGAGCCGGGTAAAAAGAAAAAAAGTACGTAGCGACAGGGCGTTTTATAAAAATGTGGTTGTTATTTTAGTTTAGGCATTGTGTATCTTACGACTTTCACGCGAACGAACGCGGGCAGTAGCTAGTTTAGAATCATAATCATAAAAAACAAAGTACCTGTTTTATCCCCGAACATCAGAAGACATGCTCACCCGCGGCAGTTACCCGAGCTGTGGCGAACTAAACAAAACAGCCCCGTTATAAAGTCAAGAACTCTGCGAATTCCGTTTCTTATGCTCACGCAACTATTCAGTTGTTTATGGAACTGTTCATAAATGTAGCGTTTTGTATCATTCGCTTAGAACTCACAAGGCGGGACTGTGGTGCTGTTTACTAAGTTTTCATTTGCTGAGGAGTTTCATTTGCGCTCGAGTGGAGAGAGTAAATTACAAATGTGGATATAAATAATAAGCTATATCTTATTGTGACTGCCTCGTTGGTCTAGCGGTGGCAAAAGCTACTGCTGAACATTAGGTCCTGGGTTCAATTCCCGGATCGGTTAAAGTGTTATTAGAATTTTCCATCTGCTTTTTCTCAATAGCAGCCCGGAGTCTCGATCTGTGCCTGGTTCTTGGCACTAGGCTCGCTCCCTATTACATGGGACTTAAACATAACTGACGGAATGTAGGTGTACTCTAGGTGCACTTCTGTCTAACCCTTCAGTGACTACAGGCGTGATGTTATGTTATTTTGATTTAACTATTTCTTTGTATTATACTGACTTTTCACTGCTCAATATATTTGGAAAACTTACGAAAACAAAGTTCTGGCAAGCAAGACAAAATGGTGACAAGCAGTTTGAAACAGAGAAAATATGGCCACCTAAAACTGTTAGGTAAGTGTCCCTTGACCTAAGGGACTTGTTCGAGAGTTTAACCACTAAGCTTTGAAATTATGTTCTAGAATTTTCTTAAGGTATTTGTTGACATTGACCGAATTGTTTAGAACAACAAATATCAAGTTTGCTTTTTCAGTGTGGAAATCTCCCTGGGGGTCTAAGGAGGATTTCCACACAATAAGCAAACTTCATATTGAATCTTGATTATTTTTGATTTAAGGGCTTAGCCCTTTGAGCTAAGGGGTTGCTTTGTGGCCCTGGTGCAAGCCATGGTCCAGGGCGAGAGGGAGTGGGAGGCAGTCACCTCCTTCTGCGAAGCAGTCATGCTAGCGAAGGAGGTGGCGGGACGGCTCAGGGAGAGAGCCTCCCGTCCCAGCAGCCGCGGGAGACGCTCCGGGCGTCGGGAGCCGCGTGACGACTCCCGGTCACCGTAGGCGCGGGCCTGCGGGCGGAGAGTAATGGGTAGCTCACCGTCCGATCAGGACCATGCCCGTGCCGGACGGCGCGTACGTGTTCCACGCGCGCCTCAAAGAGATGTCAGCATCGAGGAGGGGCCCCATAGGGCCGAAGCCTGCCGGGTCAGCGGGATTGTCCGAAAGGGTTACCGCTGGCCCGGAACATAAACGGCTAAGGAAGGAACACGGGTGGGTTTTAGTCAGTAAGAGTCTGACACTCCCTTCCGCTCCACCCAGAGCGGGAGGGGTCATTTGATGATTTCCCATCCGGAAAAAAAGGGGTTCCTTTGAACCCAGATTTTCACCAAGGTATAAAACATGCTGTCTTCGTTTACACCTAAAACATGAAATGCAGAAAGCAATCTACCGAATCACTTTGTATTAATTATGAGGATTATAACCATCGACCTTTGTTGCTGACTCTCCTACGTCATTCGAATCTACATACATGCTTGACTTGGTTTAGAGAATACGCGTGAGTTCGGCATAGAGCATGGTCTCTCCATGCTCTATGAAGCCGAACTCACTCGTATTCTCTTTAATAACTCGAAGTGCTGTACCTACATGCTTTTCTCATCCATTCAGTTCAGGTTATTTCCCAAATTTAAGAGCAATGAATGTCATCCTTATATCTACATATGGCAGCTATAAAAAAAGCGAGGTTATAAAAAGTAATGGACTGTTAAAACCATCTGTTACTCCTATTTTTCGCTGAAAATTGCATCGAGCTGACACAATGACATGAGATTGAAGTTATTGGGAATTCGATTGCATATTGACAATTGACGATTGATCAATTAATATAATTGTTGACAACAGATGAATTGACGTCCTGATAAATTAATTGCGTGATTTTAATCATGGAAGCTTCACGGGAAGTATGTAGATGTTTAATAAAAAAACCGGGCAAGAGCGAGTCGGACTCGCACACGAAGGGTTCCGTACCACAAAGCAAAATGCCGAAAAAAACACGTTTGTTCTACGGGAGCCCCCCTTAAATATTTATTTTATTTTGTTTTTAGTATTTGTTGTTATAGCGGCAACAGAAATATATAATTTGTGAAAATTTCAACTGTCTAGCTACTGTCACCAGGCTGTATCTCAAGAACCGCGTCTTGAGATACAGCCTGGTGACAGACAGACGGACGGACGGACAGCGAAGTCATAGTAATAGGGTTCCGTTTTTACCCTTTGGGTACGGAACCCTAAAAAATAGTTTAAAAAACTGTAACCCGACTACAGAAAAATAAAAGTGATCTAAAAAGTACGAAACAAGAAAATATTTCAGACATAAATCAATAGATAGGTGCAAAAATGGTCAAGGTAAAGCCGTCCGGCCCTGTCGTGGCCTTCCTTTTGGCTTTGTAGTAGTCGGGTGCTGGTGGTGGTGGTGTGATGGTTAATGAGTCTAAAATTCGAAATCATACCTACTGACTTAAGTTCAGCAAGGTTAATATTATGTAGATAGTACAGTATTTTATCTCGCGAAGTGAAGCGCGCTTTAATTGTGTTAACCAAGTGTACAAAACCACTGTGAATGTGTGCGTGAAGACGAGTAGCGTCAGTCAGTCAGCACATAACACAGACACACACACTTCCGACTTCGCCATTCTCTCGGACGGTACCGTGAGCTCCTGCACTTACACACACACATTCACAGCGTATTTGTACTTGGTAAAAAAGTAAAGCACGCTTCGAACAATACTGTATGACAGGTTCGACAGGTTACTTGAAATAATTTATTGTTGAATAGTTGTGATCAATTTTGTTTAGAGGTTTGCTTATTGAAGAGAGCACCTGGTTATTTAAATATTTGCATCTATGGCAAAATATGCTATCGCATTAACAATTTATATAGCTACCATCTTTTGTACCGCATGTACTGCAATTAATGACTTTGATTTTTAAATAAATTCAAATAGGTACTTACATCAAACTCACGATCTATTTTCAAAACATTAAAAAAAAAACTTCAACAGGTTCGGTTAACAATGCTGCAACATAAAATAAACAATCTTTTAATCAAACCACAGTCTTTATTCGATTTAGGTATTGTTTCAATTTATTTAATTTACAAAGGAAACGAATATTAAATATTATGTAAATGTAAACCACCCTTTCGCAACTGGTATCCGGTGGAAACTTCACAGACGGAATTTTATTGAATAAGATTATGGAATAACATTATTTTGTGTTAATTTGAGCTAGGAAAAATGGAAAGATTTCACTGTTTATATATTTTATTAGCTGACCCGAAAGACGTTGCCCAGCCTAAAGAAGAGTTCATACCGAAATCCCATAGAAAAAGGACTTCAGTTATTCCCTTAATTTTCCCAATTTCCCGGGAGACTTTTTCAATTGTCCATTCTCTAAACCCTTATTCGGACTATTACGAACATTTTAAAACAAAAAAATAGCCAAATGGGTCCTGCCGTTGTCAAGTTATACTCTTGCCAACGAAAACATTTAATTTTTATTATTTATAACTAGCTGCGCCCCGCGGTTTCACCCGCGTAAGTGTCGATCCCGTGGGAATATCGGGATAAAAACTCCTCTGTCCTTCCCCAGGATGCAATCTATCTCTCTGCGAAATTTGATAGAAATCCGTTCAGTGGTTTAGGCATGAAAAGCTAACATACAGACAGACAGAAAGAGTTACTTTCGAACTTATAATATTAGTATGGAAGTATGGATTATATATACGTAAAGCAGTGAGGATCTTTGAACATATATTAGAAAGGTAGCATGAACAGTCTTCTATTATATGATAGTCACAAAAGGTTTCTAAAAGATTAGGTTTTGAACAATAGGTAAGAATGCCCTTAGTCATGTTTTGTGCCTACGTAGGTAGTACCTACTAAATTAAAAATTCATCGACAGGAGCTCAGCACCTAAAGGCTCCTTCAAACAGGCGCGCGATTTTTGAATATAATCGCGCGCGACACAAAGGCACCGCCCGTTGCGCGACTTGCGATGCCTTTGTGTCGCGCGCGATTTTATCGCGTGTCGCGCCTGTTTGTAGGAGCCTTAACCGTTTCGAACCTAGACCGGACTCCGGATGTAATTCAATCAATCCGCCTAGCCTTTTCCCCTTTTCCCAACTATGTTGGGGTCGGCTTCCAGTCTAACGGGATGCAGTTGGATACCAGTATTTTATATGGAGAGACTACCTATCTGACCTCCACCACCCAGTTACTGGCAAGACACGTCAGTATCGACTGTCAAAGATCTACAAAAGACAGCCGGGGCCAATTGCTTAAGGCACCGCAAGTCGCGCAACGAGCGGTGCCTTTGTGTCGCGCGCGATTCGCGTCGCGAGTCGCGCCTGTTTGTAGGCCTTTAGCGTGCTTTCCGAGGCATGGAGGGGTCTCGGTATCTTTTTTGCTTGCTTTACCTTGAAGATCAACCCGTGCAACTGTTATTATTTAGCCACAAGCCCCTTCCGGGTGTAGTTCACTAAAACAAAATTATGGTCTTAGGCAATCTGCAATATCCATAATTTTTACAATAATGACGATGTTAAAGTTGAGTTCTATAATTCTTTCAATAAAACTTAAATTTAGGAAAATACTTTCCGAGATATACGGTAAAAGTTTTGAGAGGAAAATTAAACAGGCACCCCTTAAACTGTACGATCCTGTCTAACTAAAGACTGTTCCCTTGATAGCTTTTTGAAACTCCCCTATTCCGAGGCTAATTTATTATATTTTTAATTTAAATAAAAATGTGGTGGCTTTTGCGTAGCAAGAAGCGACATCACATTTTTTTTTGTATGGACGGCATGGCTTAACGAATTTATGAGCGTAATTGGAATGATTTCCATTTTAATTTAGAGCTTTGTTGTCGCTAAAAAAAAACTGAATTTTGAGCGAAACTAGATTTGGGTTGAGATTAGAAATGTGACAGTTTTTAATCAAAATTTAGGTTTTTTAGCATCGCACATCGTTCTAAAATACGGGCCTTTTTTGTACGGCTTTAAAATAATAATTTCATATTATATCAGTTTATCATTTTAAAATCTCTCCGCAAGTATACTTATCCTGACGTTTGAAGCCCGACTGGCGGGAACAGGGCTGTCATATTCGCGCCAATTACGGAGCCATCATGTTTGCAGAAATAATCCGCCAATACCCTACGAGCGTTGCTGTGACGTCAATATTCTGTGGTATGTATGCGACGGCGACGCGGGAAAACGCAGCTGTTGAAGTTCGGTGTTATGGAAAGATCCTTTGGCAAAACAAATTCCAGATGGATAGGCTAGTGACATACTTCACAGCAGATCAGTTATATAGCTACCTACTTAGATTTTAGACAAATAGACAGTTAGAAAAATTTGGAACAAAATTAATTGGCAGAAAGCATATAAGTAAAGACTTTAATATTAATATTAGGGAATCATGTAAGGGCAAGGTGCATTGAACTAGTATCCCAGAGAGGCGATTACCTACGGCCTGCATTCCCTGGGCAGGAAGCCCCCACAACCACCTTTTCGACTGTAAAAAATATTTTAAACAGATCGTTATTTTGATCTATTAAGCATCATTTAATTTCTTTAGGTATGTTTATTTTTTTTTTATATATGTTGTTTTTTATATATGTTGTTTTTTATATTCATGTAATTTGTTATCATTGTATTGTGCATTTGTGTGCACTGAATTATCTATCCATCAGATCGTGACGATGTGAAGGAAGAAGGGCAGAAGTAAATAGTAGGACACAGCTGCCAACTCCCTTGAGGTATGTAATAATTTATGACTAGATTTTACGATACCGGTGTGCGTCAGGGGAGGCACCGTGCGGCACGGTTCTTTGCTATGAACCACACAGAACCAGAAAATGATAAGGTAAAACATTTCTCCCTTTGCACACAGGTAGTTGTACTGTGCACAGTGCACCAACACAATAGTTAAAAAAAGTCTGTGTGCAAAGCTGTTTGGTTTTCTGTCACTAGGTATTTGCTAAATGAAATACTGAGTGTCTACCAGTGCGGCAGTCCGGCTTATTCACGTTTGCGTGTAAACTGAACATCAAACGAAGTACTAGGAAAGCTTAAGTAATCACAAAGAAATTCAATTAAAACTGTATTTTCACTTTGATATTTTTTATGAAACGAAGTGTTGCAGTTGCGGTTATTTTAGAAATTTCTTCGCATGCAACGTAAGCCGATATTTTAATTGAAAGTTTAGAATATGTTCGTGATGTGTTTACTTAATTTTTAGGGTTCCGTACCTCAAAAGGAAAAGCGGAACCCTTATAAGATCACTTGGTGGACCCTTTGCACGACAACATCCTTGTGCCAAAAAGGTTGAAGAGCCGAAACAGTTTTTTAAAGTGTGTCGTCCCACTTACTGGCGAACCATCACAAGAAAGACTGAAGCTGTGGCGAGACAGTGATTCTTTACCCAAACCAAGTATGGGAAAAAATACCAAAACCGTAAATTTGCAGTTACATGCCTACTTTGTCCGGAACCCTCGGTACGCGAGTCCGACTCGCACTTGACCGATTTTTTTTCTTTTTAAACCACTGCTTTTATAAACACAGTTTTAGTCTTTTATGGTCGAAGATTCTAGGATATTTCCCCAAGGATTAAGTGTTTGAGGTGGTAAAGGATATTGTAAAAAGTTTCCGTGGTTGGCGGTTTAGAACAAGCTGTTGTCCTGCGCAGTAATTGTGTACGGTTTGGTGATTAGCTTACGCCTTATCACACACGAGTCATTGGACCGAATAGGTCCTACTGCGAGTGAACTGATAATTGTCGACAATAGTAGACATATATCTAATATAGGTACATTCAGCTAGTACTGACGATTTCATAATCGGTTGCAATTGGTAACCACGACGCATGGTTAAATGAAATTAGCTAGAGAAACTAAACAGACGTGATGGATGTCGTTATTTATACATGATAAAACAAGAACAAAATTGATTTGATTTTTATTTTGTCTTGTGTAGTTACTTGAAATATCAGTAAAAAAAAACAGTTTTTTTGTGTAAACTTCACAGGCGTAATGGTTATCGATATCACAATTAAACATAAATAAACTAAGTTTCTGTGCTCAAACTTAAGCAATTACACTGCAGCAAAAAAATTAACAACCTTTTTTTTTGTTTTATAATGTTCAGATATTCCACCACGCCTGCGGAGTTTCGCTACCTAATTTATTTGACCCTGTATAACTCAGTCCGACACGAAAACGATATGATTGATCTTAAAAAAAAATATTCCCATTTTATTAACCACGCCAGGATATCAAGTTACTCTTTTATAATCCACCATTTAATTTTAAGAAAATCGAATGGAAACCGGCAAGGTATTTTGCAGTAAACCGAGCAGATAGCTCAGTAAAGCACTTTTGGATTTTAAGAGTTTCCTTCAGTAAGTCGGTGGGAATATTCTCGCCTTTATTTGGTCATATACTTTACCTGCGTAAGTACTTTACCTGAGAGACTACCAGTTGTAAATATGTCAGCCATTTAAATATATTAAAGACCGTCTCTGACACTTTCATCCATCCATCCATCGATTTTAAGTAAAAATGTTTCCATTTATTTATTCGTTGATGGAAAACAACAGGTTTATTTTTAAATATAGTTTTTAGTTTTTTTTTTAATATGCAGTTCTAATAAAACATAAGTAACAGACTTGTGTTCTTGTTATGTAATTCTTATTGTCAAATATATTTATATATATTTTTTTTATACAAAACCATGGACAATGTTGGTAGCCTGTATCTAATCCTGGCAAAGAGAATATAACCACCGTCGTTGAATCCTGGTAAGCTATTATTTTTCTTCATTTTTACAAGCTATATTTTTTTTTTGTTGGGTGTAGCATATCGCAGGTCCACCGAGGAGGTTGTTGTCTGCTTAACCGGGCTGTGGGTGGTTGCCTCAATAAATTAAGACCTTTAGCTAGGGCTTCGTTCGTGTGTGTGTCGATTTACTCGCATTTTCATCCATTTGTCAAGCACTTCCTGGCAACCGATTGCTAACTTGGCATTCTTATATAACTACGGTGACAAAGTATAATTATGATAGCATGGCGCTTGTTTGATGATGGAGCCGGAAGATGGCCATAGGAACTCCTCAACAAAACACGATAGCACCTTCTAATTTGGACTCATTGTTTATGTATTGACAAATGCCACACTAGGTACCACACTAAGTGGATGTTCAGGGTCTGATGATGGAGCAGGAAAGTGGCCACAGGAACTCTTTACGAGATAGCCTTGTTGTGTTGGATTTATATTGACATGTGTCTTACAAGTGAAGATGATAGAACAGTTATTAAACAAATTCTAATCCTAAAAAGCACAAAATAAAATATAGGCGTGAATCTCTTTCTGATACTTAAAGATAAGCCTCAAGCTTTTAAGAAAATATTAGAGTTCTATGTTTACGTAAGTTTTATTTATAGGCCGACCGCTTAACTGAGACGTTGCCTGAGTTAGCTGCGCGATGTGGGAGGGGTGATAGTTGTCACAAGTTGACGAATCAGTGAGCTCTCGCATCACGTCACCACACCCCTCCCGCACCGCACAGCTACCTCAGACAACGTCTCAGTTAAGCGGTCAGCCTATAGTACTTTTTAGTTAATTAAAAGCTTGTTTTTGAAAAGAATTTTACCAATATTTTATTTATGCAATAATCAGAAAAGTAAATCACTTGTTCACCCAACATAATATAAAGGAATACTAGTCCTTAAATAATTAGTATCGGTACAAACAAAGCACAGCTCCATGTTCTTTTAATTAAACATCTTGGCGTCGTCGGCACAGATTACCTAATATTGTCTACTTCGTAAGCCTTGCAGCCTTGGCGTGAGTTAAGACTACATGTGAGATTCTCGGCTAACAATATGTCACCATCTACTATACGGTAAGATTATCATTTTCCTTAGGATTTTTCTCGAAAAGAACGGTTACCTTCGTGCAATATAATTATGTGCTGGCAATATATTTCCAGAAGCAAATGCGTGACATATTCTGGTAACGAGAAACCCGCTCTCGTTGTTGAAATTAATATGAAATTGTTTAAAACATATTCCATCGCCAAATTGGCACCAAATTTTGTGTTCTTGTGAAGATGATCACACTAATGTTATAAAGGCGAAAGTTTGTGAGCGTGTGTTTATATGTTTGCTACTTCTTCACGCTTAAACGGCTGGACCAATTTTGATAAAATTTTGTATGGAGGTAGCTAACACCCTGAATTAACATATAGGCTACTTTTTATCCCGATATTCCCACGGGATCGATACTTATGCGGGTGAAACCGCGGGGCGCAGCTAGTAATAAATAATAAAAAAGTTTATTTCGGTACAATAACACAACAAGTAAGTAATAAGACACTAAGGGCTGATTTTTCAATCGTCTGATAACTTTATTCGAGGAAAAATTTTGAAATTTTGACAGTTGATTCATACAAAAACTGTCAAACGCCAATTTTATTCCTCGAATAGAAGTTATTTGGCGATGGAAAAATCAGCCCTAAGTACAACAAGTTAAACGATGATAGCTGCAAAAATATAAACTGTAGCGCAGATAACAACCTCCTTCTCCAGATACATAATGGTTCCATGCAAAAAGTGATTATTAGGTAATTAAGTGAACCTAGATTTAGTTAATTAATAATAAACACAAAAAATAAGACAAAAAAAAATTTAAGGATATAATATATGATTTGGTATGTATTTTGACGTTGAGTTAATGTGGTGAGTGTAGGGTGAACGCGTGTGTGGGTGAGTGATAATGAGGTGTACGAGGAGTGTTTGTGGCATGTGTGTTGTGTGTGGTTTTGTTGGGGTGTGTGAGGGAGTGATGAGTATTTTACACGGGTTTCTCTGTTTCATCATGATTTTGTGATTTTAACCAGGACTCAAGTTTCATTTGCTCTTGGTTAATGGGTAGATGTGTAAGCTTTTGTAGTAGATTTGTAAAGTACCTATAAATAAATAAGATACTGTGGCGCAGCTATCAACGCCCAACTCAAAATAATATACAAAGACATTGTTCCAGACTTCCCAAAGAATGCTAATTAATAATTACAAACAATTCATGGTTTGTCAGCTTTTGACACGAAAAAAACTATTATATAAGTCCCATGCAAAATGACAGCATTCTCCTGCTGCATTACTTTTGCGCCACCCTGAATAATCATTACTGTACATAAAAAAAAAATATGTCTATTCATTGGTGCTACTGGAGCACCCATTTCAAAACAACAGACGCATAACATTATAAACATTCCATTTAAACAATAATAATTAAACAGGAACGCTGCTGACTGCTCTCCTGAATAATTCGGACATTGTCGAATACATCCCAGCTTCCCCTAAATTGCCTTAATTAATTGCATTCCTTCCAGCGCGGGTTTCACCTATTTCTGTTCGCTCTATTCGGATCTCCTAGTCACAGAATAGATAGGTACGAAAGGACACTCCATACAACGAGCAAAAAACTATCATATGCACACATAATGGCGATCTCAAATGCCGCGTACAGACTAGTGAAACGTGACATTTTCAATACATCGCATGTTACACTGTATCAGTTAGGAGGCATCGCGTGCACGAACCGCCCATTTACTACGAACCAGCACCCTGATTGCGTTGCGAATCACAATATGAATCATTTTGAAGGATATTGCTAATCCATTGTTTCATATGTTCGAAAAATGTGTATGCTCTACAACGTAAATACAGTAACGAATGTTGTTGAAGTGTCAAAATGAAAGGCATTGCTACTGTTGGTGTGTATGTGTGTCAGTTTACGGTGAACACGCGGAGCACTATGGCGTGCGACGATCCACTTTTCGCTCTAACAAAAATACATCAACTAATGAAAAAACTCCGAAGACCCCGAAGTTGGTGGCGTTCAGCACCAGATTGCAGATTTGTATAAACGGAGAGCAAGTGCAGAACTGCTTCCATAGATTTCAGGACATAAGTTTACAGTACAAAAAATTTACAAGGATGACGGCAAAAGACTTAAAATTTACCTACATAAGATGGTTTATACCAATAGTAAAATTTAGTCGATTCTGACCACGCATCTTGCTTAAGATTTGTTATAAAAGTTCACATTTTGAGGATTCCAGAAAATTTCGCGCCTCGATCAAATGCAGTGCATTTTCTTCACTCCACTCGTTGTCAGTTTGTCCCTCCATGTTCGTTTCGTGCACGTGCGCGTCTGCGACACGACCGTCCAGGCTACTGTCTCGCGCACACTGCCCTCGTGTGTTCATCCAAAAACCGACAAGTCTCGGATCGCTCCAAGAGCGATTTGTAGCTCGTAGCGTGCGCGTGAAATGCACAGGACGCGCGAGGAAGGCGTTTGTTATCTTGCTTGATACATTGCAGCAATGTGGATGGCCAATTCTGTCATTGCCTGTGACATTTCACCAGTAGGTATTTGTAATGCCACGTTAAGACGAGGCATTTAAGAGTACCAGTTGTGATTACGCTTGCACTTGCTGTACGCGAACCGTATCTATGTGCGTGCGCTTTCGCTCATTGTATGGAGATCACCTTCTGTACTTATCTATTTTGTGCCCCAGATTACTCGTAAAGTCAATATGTGCGAGGAAAATCACCTGAAATGGACAATGTGTCAAAAAAGGGACGCAAAAGGCGAGATTAAGAAAATTTATAGCCACTTAACAAGCGATTAAGATGAAAATTAAGGTGTTCGTTTTTATTTCTTTTCAACAACAGGTATTAATGTTTCTAAAGTTTAACGTTTCCAGGTGTTTAATTGTTTTACTTGAGAGTGTGAAACTTTTTTAAGCGTTAGTCTTAGACACTTTTTCTTCTTCTTCGTGTCGTTAGCACGACAGTACTTCAAATCTTGCTGGTCCAAAACTGCGCCACTTCCACGGCGTCGTCGGTAGTAACGCAGAGGTCAATTGGACTGCATTTTTTGGAAAACTGAGAGCTGGATAGAAGGTGAAGCATGGTTTGGATGTACAAACCATGCTTCACCTTCTATCCAGAATGGTTACCACAGGTTATCACCATCTATGACACCTAAAATATCAACAAGATGGCAATGTGTAGTCTTATTTGACCGTAATTTCACCACCCTTTTCTTTATAAATTAATAATTTAATAAAATGGACAGACAGAATTATAAGTAGTGAAGTGCTTCCCCTGACGCTCCGGAGGAGACACATAAACATAACACGTAACATCACGCCTGTAATCCCCTAATGGTTAGGCAGAAGTGTACCTATAGTACACCCACATTCCGTCAGTTATGTTTAAGTCCCATGTACCTAATAGGAAGCGAGCCTATAGCCACCTACTGGGTACAAATCCAGACTCCGACACACACACGATACCGAAATCTCCAAGACACTGAAATACGACGAGTAATAGGTGAATTCATTTGAAACCGCGAAACAGATTCAAACCTCACTGTTCTATAATGACACCATCACACAACAAGCAATACCAACGTCACAAAGTCTAATATATAAATCAATAGCGGCAAACCGACAACCCCGCTATATAGTAAGGCCATGATTATTCATACTTATACTTGTTTAAACAAGATCGGGTTGTGTAAACTGACATCACTGACTGTTTATCTTACAGACAAGATATGTATAATCATATTATGTTGGCACTGCCTATTCCCAAATTACGTTCTGTATTTAGATTGCTGTTATGTAATTACGGGTTCAGGTTTTGGTATTTAATTTTCACTGTCATCATCATCGACCTAGCCTTTTTCTAATTATCGGGTCGGCTTCCAGTCTCACCGGATACAGCTGAATAGATACCAATATTTTATATGAAGCGACTGACTATCTGACCTCCACAACCGAGTTACTGGGTAATACGATACCTCTTAGTAAGACTGGTTATCAGACTTTTATATAGGTAGGTATATTTATAATATACCTACCTATATAAAAAGCCCCATAAAGTCATCAATAATTGATAATCTGTTAGAGTTTGATTGATTGACAATAATTGCTTGGTTTGAAAATAACAACAAACAATAAATGGCTAACTGATTACACGAGATTAGGTTATAGATAAAAATACGTATATTTTTCGGTAAAAATTACTATTTGAAACATAATAGCCGCTTTGATGAATGGTTCGAATCATTTACCTTCAAAACAGCAACATGATACAAACGTCGACCCAGCTTAAGAGCGAGAATACAAACACTGTATAACTCAGCTGCCAAAATATTAAACTCCTAGGCTTTGTTCCAAGACATACGTTCAAGACACGTAAACATAGAGCAGTAATGTGCCATATAGGCAACAGCTGCCAACCTTGATTAAGACATAAATATGCAGCAACGGTACAAAACATGTATGCCCCGCATGAACAAACCCCGTTCCGCCATAGTTTCCGCTTATATGTCCATTTTGAATTTTATTAATATTTCGCCCTTATACACGTGGCGTAGATGACTTGCGTTAACAAAATTGGGGAAGGTTAGTTTAAGTAATTTTGGGAAAGCAAACTTAATAGATTAAAAGTGTGCTCGGAGTTTTAAGGTGCTTCACTTGTTATGTAAATTAGAATGCATATGGTATATATAATGCTTATAAGCTAATTGGGGTAGCGTTACAATGTATCAATATTAGAGAAATTAAAATGAAGTTGACTACTTGAACTACAACGGTGAAGGAAAACATCGTGAGGAAACCGGCATGTGCTAGAACTAAAAATTCGAAGACATGTGACTTCTACCAACCCGCACTATGTTCTATGTTATGGGTTTGATTTCCGCACTTAGTCCTTCAATGGACCATTGTGCGTAACTATGCCCGCGTGGTAGATTAGGTTCAGCCCACTCCCTCTCGAAGAGAGAAGGCCTGCTCCCCAGCAGTGGGAAAATTATAGGCTGATTTACGTTTATGCTACTTGAACAATTGAATGGCTTTGCGGTCAACCGTACTCGTAAATACGCGGGAAACTGGGATTGCAATAATGCACAAAAGACATTTGAAAGTTGCTTTCGGAAAATAGCCTGATTATATTAGTCAAAGTCACGGTCAGAGAAAGGTGGCATATTATTTGCACAATCACACCTTCATTGTAATAACAGCGTTTTATTATTCAGACCATTTAGTTTGTGATCAAAGCATTGAATCAATTTCCAAATTCAATCGACGGTGTTCTACCTTATCGGCATTCATGTTTGTCTGAGCCAGTCCTTGCAGTAGATGTTCTAACACAATATATAGGTACAGTCAACAAAAGAGATAAGTATGCAGGATCGTCGGATATAGTTGAAGTTTAGTAAAAAACTGATGGATGTACTCGAATAAAATTAGATTTAATTAATAGAAAACAAACAGCTCATTTATCAAATTAAATTTCAGTCGACAACATCCATCGGTTTCTTACTAAACTTCAACTTTATCCGACGATCCTGCATACTTATCTCTTTTGTTGACTGTACATGACTACTGGACTATTGTTTGTTAGCAGTAACTGTATCTCTGTGCCTTGACTAGAATTTAACAATAGAGTAAGCCCATATTTCATTTAGGGTATGAACTTTGTAACATAATATTATGCCTGTGTTCTTGGAAGGCTTAGGCATATGGTACTGTGATGAATATAGTGTGAGGGGTTCGTGGCTAAATAATAACAGCCGCACAGGTGGATCGATCAGGTTAAGCTACGCTTGCCGCGGCTGGTCTGTCGATGGGTGACAATCTTAACATACCGAGACCACTCCGTGCCTCGGAAAGCACGTTAAGCTGTTGGTCCTGGCTGTCATTTTTTAGAATAAAAATCGATAGAATTTTATAATTTGTATTTTATTTACTTTGCTGAAATATATAAAATATATTATAAAAGAATTATAAAATTCTATCGATACGTATTCTAAAAAATCTCAATCATTTATGCAAAGGTGGATCAGCTGTTTGCAGTTATAGGTCAGCGCCGTCTCTTGACCGATAGTGGAACTAGTGTAACTTTTATTGATGATTTCTGAAAAAGTATGCTATTTAGAGACATCATTTTATTTTTCCTGTAATCTTTACATAAACTTCTATCACATAGAATTATTTGAGATTTATCTCTTTGCAAACTTCGGAGAGTTTTTTTTTGTAGTTCTTGAGATATCCAGCTGTGACAGAGAGACAGACAGACAGACAGATAGTCAGACAGATTGAGTCTCACCAAATTTTATATGGGAGCTTGTAATTAGCAAATTTTCTAGTCTACGAATGTTTTTTTAATTGTGTTATTAGTCTGTAAGCTTTCTGTAAAAATATAATAAATAAAAATAAATAAGGGTTCCGTTTTACCATTTTGGTGTGGAACCCTAAAAACAGATATCATAGTTTCAAGTTAAAAACCACATCTAATCCAATTCGACAATACGTTGAAAGCACCGGTGATTTGAGAACGAATAAAAACATAAGCCGTATTAACTGTTTGTCGTCTAAACAAGTTAATACTTTGAGCAAGTTAAACTTAATTGACTGAAAGGGGTTGCTTAAGAGCGGTCGTAAACGTTCCCACCACAATCTCTTTATGTTTTTATTTCAAGTTATTTGTATGACTGGCTTTATAAGACGCATGGAATGGGTTGAAATGGAAGAAGATGTTGGTATTTTCTTAACTGTTAGAGTCGTGACTTTGTCGCAAATACTACAATTGAGCATGAGGTCCTGGGTTCGGTTCCTAGGTCGGGCAAAGTGTTATTGTGTTTTTCTGTCAGGAATTTCTTAGTAGCAGCCCGG
This sequence comes from Oligia fasciuncula, assembly GCA_963082905.1. Lineage (NCBI taxonomy): Eukaryota > Metazoa > Arthropoda > Insecta > Lepidoptera > Noctuidae > Oligia > Oligia fasciuncula. The sequence continues at coordinate 14,857,632 of OY720398.1, forward strand.
AGTCTGGCTTTGTGCCCAGTTAATGGAAATAGGCCCCTATTATATGGAACTTAAGCATAACTGGTGAAATGTGGATGATGATGTGTGTGGTGTGGTGTGAATGTGGATGTATGGGTACACCACTGCCTAAACCTTTACTTTTTTTTTGAAGATGGGTGGAGCGGAAGTTTTGTCAGTAAGAGTCTGAAACTCCTGTCAGACTCTTACTGACAAAAACCTTCCTTAGCCCTTTATGTTCCGGGGCACCGGTAACCCTTTCGGACAATCCCGCTGACCCGGCAGGCTTCGGCCCTAACCCTTTGAGGTCTAATAGGCGTGATGTTATGTTATGTCAGCGTAATAAAATAAGGCTTCTGAGATCTCTCAAAAACCAGAATAGAATAGAATACTCTTTATTATGTACACCATATAAATTACAGACGTAAAAATAGAAACTGTAGGTACATAGGGTGACACAATGGGCGGTCTTGTCGCTAAAAGCGATATTTTAAAGACAACCTTTGGATGGATTAAAAAGGGGAAGGACAAACAAATACTGTAGGTAGTCTGTGGTGTACCATTTACATAATACAATAAATATATAAATAACGTATATTATACAAATCTAAATATATATATATATACTATAAATATAATATAATAATAAACATGAAACAGGAGCAAAGAAAATATAATGATGATGTTTAAGGAGTGCTTTTTTATCATAATTTTAAAAGTGGACAAAGATTGAGCACGCCTTACCGACACGGGCAAGAACCGTACTGCTTGAACAGTAAAAGATTTGTCATAGAAACTGGTGGAATGCATCGGCATCTCTAGTCTCAATAAATGGATGAGCAGAAAAGTTTACACCATGAAACGTTAAACTATTTCTGTGACTTGGGTGATATAGGAAATATTAATAAAAACCATCGCTTTTCTAACGATTGTCGATTTCATAATCAGCCTATAATGTTCCCACTGCTGGGACACAGGCCTCCTCTCGGTGAGAGGGAGTGGGCCGTAATCCACTGCGCGGGCCCAGTGCGGGTTGGCAGATGTCACATGTCTTCGAATTTTTGGTTCTAGGACATGCCGGTTTCCTCACGATGTTTTCCTTCACCGTTTTAAGAGCAGTGGTGATGAAATAATTTACAAAAAGTACAGCGCCTGACTGGGTTCGAACCTACGACCTACAACTCGTAAGTCGCGGTCGTTACCACTTGGCCACCACTGCTCTCTTTATTGTCGATTTATTATTCTTATTTTTAATACCAATTCGGTTGAAACGATTATTGAACAGTGCTAAAAACCGCATCTAGTATGGTAGATTTTCATTTATTGTTGGGTCATATTCAAAATAATTGTAAGTTACGGATAGGAAACAGATATGAATATTATTTGATTGTAACAGAAAAATAACAGAAAGGAATTATTAGGGCAAGTTTAAATAGCACACGTTTATAACAGGCTACGAGTGCGAAGTCGGTGTGGGTCGCTAGGTGGGTACATAATGAAATAACATTTTGGTGATCGTATTTTAGTTGGTATAATTGCCATAAATTCATCATCATCATTGCCATAATGCCTTATCTCCGAAACTACCGAGCCTAAAATTTTGATATTAATATTAAGGCAAAAGGATTCTAATGATTAGAATTATGTAAATATTTGTTACGGTCGTGAATCATATTTTAATCAACATACAACTTTACACTGACCTGTAAATTGCAAAAAACCTGAGTCAATTTGAATTTCGCGGGCTACCTTGGCGCATCCCCCTTAACTGATAGGTACTGAGACGGCCGACGAGAGGCTGGGTACGCCTCGGCGAGGCTGCGCGGTTAGTATAAAAGGCTCAAGCAGTGAGGACTGAGGATACGCAGTAAAACATGCACACACAGACAATACATGGCACAGCAATGCAATACATGGCACAATATACGCAAACTTTACATACTTCAAATAAATTTAAGTAAGTAAAAAAAATGTTTTGGCTAACCTGCGGTGCACTAAGTACCTATTAATATTTTATTTTCATTAATTCATACATGAGACAATGTGAATAACGCCTAATCATTCATATCTGTTACGTAACGGAAAAAAGTGACAGATAAAATAACGTATATGAATTAATTGCACGTGTCTATCCTACAAATCTATTTATTTCCACACCAATTCACATGATTATACGAATATTTTATAGTTATAACAAATATCACAATACAGCCCTTTCCTAGTATGAGTAATAAAACAGTAAGTACTTACCGCTACTGTAAACGACTCACATTGAATATTTACTTTTAAAAGTCTAATTTTCTTCGACAACGAAACGAGCTGAAAAACTATATTGAACAAAATGGCAAAGCGTTTATTCTTACGCGTCGTGTAGTAACAGCTAGTGAACTAATTTTGCCAGTATTTCAAATTTCTTTATTGCCATGGAAATAATGTTAAAATAGCATAACAGAGAAGAATAACAGATATGTGCAAAATCAGGACACTCATTAATAAATTAAATTTGGAGTACACTAAATAGTATTTTATATTTTGTTTAGTAAAGTGTTGAAAGTTTAAACAATATTCTCTGAATATATTTTTTTTTTTAACTTTTGTAGAATGGTTCATAATTAAATTATTTTTTTTAGTTTACCGTTAAAGACGTGGACATAGAATACTTGTATGTAACGGATCCTACGCAATGTCTGGTTTAATTTTTTTTAATGAATTGTTTAGGTTTACCAAATGTTTCGTTGTTTTTTATTAAGCTCAAATAAATATTTTATCTGTTTGTTTATGAAATTCTAGTCAGTTGCATCTCGTTATGAAAATAATTGGGTTGGACATTAAGACAGTAGTAAATATACAATTATTTTGAATATGACCCTGTTATAATTTTATTTCAGAGTAAATTTACATTCAAATACATTTTTAGTAAAATAATACTTATAACCATGTTAGTAAAAAGATTAATTATTCAGGGCAGTTAAAAATTATAAGGCCAATTCGATAAAAAAGTACATAATGAAGCCAAATTTTATATGAGACCTTTTCTATTCGTTCAATTGCTGAAATGAAACAGCAAATTGGCGAAATAAAAAGGTTACCCACTTACCATACAAAAACAAATATCATTTGATTTGCTATTCCAATTTCTCATGCGCTACTGTATAAAATTGTTTATTTTACTTTATTACGAATAACTGAAAATATCTATAGAGCAAATTAAAAGGCGATCTGTAGAAGTTTAATAACACAAGTCATTTGAATATTCAACGAGAACGAACGAAGGATTATTCAGGAAATACTCGATATAATCCGTTCTGTAGAAAATTGGTTTACAAATTGTTTGTGCACAGCCGCACCGGCCGGCGGCCGGACGCATCGCTACTCTCGGGCGTGTCGCGAGTAATCCTATGCCATTATATGATATCGTATATCTATAGTTGGGAAAATCGGCATCAGAATTCGAAGGGATTTTCTGGACTTTCGAATTCGATTATGTTTTTTCAAGGGTTTGCTTTTACATTAATTGGATTTCTTTTTCTTTGGATTTCTCGTTCGTTTATCTTTTAATTTTTCATGTATACATATCTATATTACATTATCAAACATATTATTTTAATTTTTAAATATTTATATAAAAATACATTTAAAAATAAAAATAAATTTTATATAATTATTATAATATAATAATTATATAAAATTTATTTTTATTTTTAAATGTATTTTTATATAATTTTTATAATTTTTCATACTTCGTGCACAATCATCAATTCATTACCCACTTTTGACGTTCACCGTACGTGCGATTGCATAGTTTCCCGACAATACACGTAACGTAACATCACACCTGTATTCCTCGAAGGGTTAGACAGACGTGCACCTATAGTACCCCTACATTTCACCAGTTTTGTTTAAGTTCCATGTAACAAGGGGCGAGCCTATTCTCATCAACCGTGCCCAAATCCAGACTCCAGGATAATACAGTACCAATTAATTTATCTGGTAATTGCACTAAAGGCGATAATAAAACACAGTCTTAATTTCTGATTTTTTCATCCTAATGAACATGGTTTCGATGTATCAGACTTTATTTTATGTGATGTTGAAATTGAAAATTGAGGGTGACTTATTTGTGTAACCCTGGATAAGTGCTCGGTTGATAGCAATAGGCTCGCCCCTGCTACATAGGACTTACACATAACTGGTGAAATGTGGGTGTACTAATAGGTACTCTGTTTAACACTTCAGGGATTACAGGCGTGTGTGTGTTGTTTTGAAATGAGAGGATTGTGATAATGACTACAAAAAAATCATATCAAAGCCCGTCCTTATTTATTTGTAACCGAACATTTTAATCGGGCGTCCTTTTCAGAAATTTTATCCTCTTTTGCAGATTATGTTATGTTACACAAAGTGTGTCCGCGTTAATTAAAAGTTCTGTTTTCGATTAAAATAATTTTCACGCGCCGACGACAAAGGTTCGTTAAAAATGCATGTTTTTAATCTGCCATGTGAAAATATTATTTTGTTTCTGCATCGCATTGCCAGTCGATAGCGTGGCATTACAGTTTTTTGTCGATGCATGCCATTTTCGTCTGCTGTTATCTACTATAAGACACCTTTGAATGAATGTTTACTATTATTTTAATTTGTAGCATATTGTTTACTGCGTAGGTATTAACTTGTGTTTTGTTTGGCTCTTCGTTTATTAACCCCCGACGGAAACAGAGGAGGCTAATGAATTCGCCAAACAGACTGTGCTAGAAATAATGATTATACAGGGTCCCAATAATATAGATGGACAAATTTTAACACAGCGCTCAGTTCGTCTAACCAAAGATACTCAAGCAAAAAAAACACTGATTAAAGTGATTTTATTTTGACCTAAAATAATAAATTGCCGGCACATTTGTGTATTTTCGTTAGCTGATTATTTTTCTTGTAAGTATCTATGCGTTTTTCTTATAGTAGGTATAATATACCTACTATAAGAAAAACGCATATGTGTTTTTACCATCGTCCTTATTTTGGTGGTCTGAATGATTTCTAAAAGTTTGTCCATCTATTTTAATGGGATTTTATATATGCTAGTGGAGAAAGAATAGCTGCTGTTAGCTTCCTATTTTTTTCATTACCCGTCCCCCGACGCGACGACGGCGACGCCTGGATCAAAATATTACCTACAACTTATATAAAACTTAATGGGCCAATACATATATTTTTTTTAACTTTTTGATGGTTATGGTTTGTGTCGAGGGTTTTTTAACTGTTTTTTTTAGCGGTGGATCAACTCCGCACGTGACCTGAGGGCTGGCCTATTTTTGATCCAAAGAATCATCATTGCAATACAACGTGGCAATGCTGCCAGCCTTTTGGACACTTTTCCTGTTGACGGAACGACGGTTGTTGTTGCTACGGACGAATTTTTGACGCCCTCTGATTCTTTCCTCTTCATTTTTAAATACTTGTGCATATTATTATCATTTTATGACTTAGCTTAAAAAATATTATATTGAAAGTCAAAGAGATTTGAATCGTTCAGATTAGAATATGCAGGTACCTACCCTTTTTCATGCATAATGTATTTATTAAACTTTAAAGTTATTTAACTCCAGAATTCGATACAAAGGCTCCAAGCCTCATTACTTATTCTTATACATATATTCAGATTCTCGATTCATTCTGAAAATTATACTTGAACACAGCAATACAAATAAATCTTCATTGTACAATGTAAACCTGTGTTGGAACTCGAAATTCATCCGTTGGACGCTTGTATGTGTGTGTGTGGTGTAAACATACCGAAGCCTCGTCTAAGTACATGTGCATATGAGAACAGAAGTGTAGCTTAGCACGTCAGAAACGATGAAAAGTTTAAATTACATTTAGTGTGTGGCCAGACTGGGGCGCGGGTGCGGGAACGCGCGCGGGCTGCCTGTCCGCACTGGAGCGCGGCTGCGTTCTGCGTGCTGTCGGGTCCAGTGTTTTTCAAATATAATAATAATATGGATGAAGAAGTCTTACTTTTAATAGAAAAAAGCACGAACTACTTTGAGAACCCCGGTCCCCCCGCGCGGGCCGCCCACGCCCGCGCCGCGCACCCACTGCGGCCACTTGCATGAAAGATCTATGGCGTGAGTTGCCCGCGCGCTCCCCACGCCTGCGCTGCCAGTCTGGCCAAGCACGAGTAGTGGAACGTATTTGGTGTCTCGGTAGGATACGTGGTGTTGAGACTCACTATTATGACGTTAAGACTTGCTGGCGGTACGTCAAGTACGAACTAACTACGTGTAATAATTATTGATAAAATGTTGTTCAGAGAAATAGGGGATATAAAATAAATACAACATCTGCCTGTATTTCACCAAAAGGTTAGGCAGAGGTCAGATGACGGGACGAAACCGATGGACTTCTTAAAAACCGAAAAGAAATTGAAGTAATAGAAATATGAATTTGTTCTGATGAGAGACAGAATTAGCTAGCGATAAGAAAAGGTTAGAAACATTTGTGTCGTTGGAAATAAACGGCGCCTACGCAGCTACGAATATTCGTAGTTTTAGTTGCGTGCGCGAGTACACAATGGAAGGTCGATGGCCTATATAGTTAAAATGAAGTATAAAATTATCATAATCGTTTGTTAATATGCCAAACGATGAAACTGATTCCAGTATTCAGTATCAAGTTTGCGTTTGGGTAGCTGCCCAATTGTAACTGGCACTGATACTATTAACCACCATGTTGTGTTTGTTTTAAATAAATGTAATAAATGGTTATGTAGTAAATTATAGTTGCTAGATTGTATAGGTAGTATGTAAATCGCTATCACTGTGTATGCCATGTCCTCTTCAAGTAGTAATTTCCTCTAGGCTTAAGACAACAGTGTGTGTGTCAATCATCGTGTTGTATACTTGACAGTTGGATGTTTCCGGCGCTTTGTGATGCACCTTATAAGTCATGTCCTTGTGACAGACGGTGGAATTAGAGTAGGTGTAACTGTACAGCATTATACTTATGATAAGACATGAGCATGACTCATGCTCATAATGCATGAGAGGAGAAGTAGAAGCTCTAGTGTTATTCTTTAAAGACTGCGTAATCAGCCTATAATGTTCCCACTGCTGGGACAAAGGCCTCCTGACTTCGAACCGACCGACAACACGACCTACACCTTGTAAGTCGCCACCGTTAACACTGGGCCACCACAGCTTTCAAAAGACTGCACGCGTCAAACGAAAGCGAATTCACTTGTTTTAAAAGAAAATCGGTATGATTGTTCGATGATTCATCAAAACTATCAAAACCGAATGTTTAGAGGATAATAATTGTTAAGTACACGGATATCGAAGTATTATTAGTAGGTAGGACGCCCACTAGATGGGCCGACGATGGTGGCTGGAACAGACTGGATGCGGAAGGCGGAGGACAGGGTGTTGTGGTGCAGTCTGGAAGAGGCCTATGTCCACTGCGATAGGCTGAGTTGATTAAAAATAGCAAGTTGTTCCGTTGATTTTTCGTAGCTTGAGTAAAAAAAAATTGAAAACTAAAACTTTTGATTTTATTTAAACTGATGTTACATACGAGTATAATGGACGTGTAGGTTATTGCTTTTGCTTGGAAAAGGAGAGAGAACAAATAAAACAGTGTATGACATTATTCTGAGAAATTTTCAATTTAATTTCGTTCGTCCTCCCGGGCTGTATTTAACTTTTTCAACTCGTTTCCAACAACTGACTTCAATTCGTTCTCAATAGTTTGGTTTACCACCAAATTCAGATGAACGATGTCTAACAGTAGACCGCAAATCAAATGTTCGGTGGTTTGCCTCAGTACCTACACGAGCAATTCTCGGATTGTCATGCCGTTTTAAAGGATTAATCAGTCAGCAAGGTTTATGTTGTTTTGGTTTTACTCAAGTGTTGTCGACAGAGGGCGCCTTCCGGTTTTCCAAACAAATGAGTGACATATGAACGCGACGATCGCGCATTCACGAGATTGTTCTTATTCATTAGGATGCGGGATTAGGTTCCGTTCATGGCCTCGTGCGTTGCATGCACGACGCATGCTCGTCACCTGTTTTTGTGCGTCGCTCCGCAAGTCCTGTCGCCGTGACTAGTGGCATGCTCTAAACAAATTCTTTCATTTGTTTTCCCCGCAGTCGCTGACGCAAGACGCACGTCACTCGTGTAGCTCGTAGCCATGGGATTAGATTAACACTTCTGATATGCCTGTCTCCTGCCCCCAGTCTCATGTATCGTGTGGCGGCTGGCGGCCGGCTCGCGCTAAGTATACGCTTGGGATTCTTGGCACCATACCACTGATGTGTTTACGTGCAGCACTCCTTTTATATTAATCGCCGTTTTGCTAATACTTACGAGCACCTGTTATTTCACAGGGAATTTGGGAGCGGTACAGTTGTGTTTCAGTTTTCACTTGCGAGCGTGTAGTTCTATTTTTATGGAAACCGCCATCATAACTGGCGCGCGTATTGTGTTAACGCAATAGAAAAATACGCAGAGTGCAGCATACACAACAAAGTATTCTGTTACAAAACTGCTGGATCAATGTCATTTTTTTTTCTGCTGGATAAATAAATAAATATTATTATTTTAAGCACAACCGATTTATACAAGGTTTTATTAAATATTTTTATGTTGACGAACTGCCGAAAAAAAACAACTGGTTACGATTAAAAAACTATGCGAACATCACAAATAACTTTAATTCTCAATTTTAAATCTAACATCCAAAGTTTCACAAGAACTATTACAAACTCAAGACTTTTAAAGCCAAGATAAGCTTGTTAGTCACATTTTTCTAAACATCAAAATTAATCGCCGTTTAAACAAACCCAGATTAAACACGCAGAACTTTAATCAATTGTTTAACTGCGTATTCGGCACTTGATAACCAGAGAAGATACGAATCGTGGGAATTTAATTAAGCTAACAACTCGAACATTAACAAATAGTCATTGCATTCCCGGATATCCGACATACTTAATGCTATTATTTATGCTAGACATTTGAAACTTTTTGGTTCTGACAAGTGCCAAGTTGGAAGCACTTACCGTTTGGTTAATTAAAAGTCAGTTAAGTACAAAAACAGTCCAAATGAAGGTAAACTGGGAGCAGGCTACGGTTAGACAAATTGTGTTCGGTGTAAAGTTGGCAACTAGTCGACTGGGCTGACGGCTTGTAATAAATTGGGGAAGAAGTTTTTTTGATTATCTTCGGAGTTCAAGGAATCAACAACTTTTGGAGTTGTAGCATTTGCTGAGTAGTAATATGTAGCATTACTATGTCGCAAAACCGGTGGCACAATATGTTTTTGTAATGTTGTTCTTTGGCATTAGGTTGACATATACAGGGTTATTGTTAAAACATTAACAACCTCTTAAGAATTACTCATCATTATGAACAACTTTTACTATGGGACCAAACCTGAAATCGCGAAAAAAAATCTGCTGATCCCTAGATTTATATTTATCTCGTCAAAATGTAGGGATCATCGGCAGTTTTTTTTTTGCGATTTCAGGTTTGGTTCCATAGTAAAAGTTGTTCATAATGATGAGTACAATGACCTCTTATGAGGTTGTTAATGTTTTACCAATAGCCCTGTATACCATTTAAGTAGACACCAACTACGCTCGAAGGATAGGTACAGATGCGTAGCCGACTCTAGAGTCAACTTTTCAACGTTTACTAAAGTTGAAAGAACTAAAGTGCTAAAGTCGAAAGTTGAACTGACATAGGTCGGTTAAATGATAGATAGATACATTGTGAAACAGCATTTGATGGCCATGGTTACGACCTGATGTATGAACCGAAACGAAACAAAAGGATTATGTTAGGAAACAAAAACGTTTATTCGCGGTAAACATGATGCAGAGAAAGAACACAAAAAAGAACAAGTTGACGAAAATATGCGTCAGATTTACGCAAAACGGCCATCGCTCGGCGTAATGCTAAGACCATATGCGAGGTAGACCCTCAGCGCTGGTTTTCAGCGACAGTCGGCGTTGTAGTGATTGTAGCAGGATGGCATTCTGTAGTTTTTGCCTGCCCCCATGGAGGAAAGGTGTGAGTTTATGAATGTGTATTATGATATTCTTCAAATGTTTTAGACGACAAAAATAGAACTGAATATTTTATAGTAAAACTACTTCTGTTAATGAAGCGTTATATAGATAGGTACATTTTTCAGGAAGTGATAATATATGATTGTAGCTACAGCAAACTCCCCAGTGCCAATAGTATGCATACATTAAGCATGTATAAACAGTCACCATACATACATAACATACATAATCAGCCTATAATGTTCCCGCTGCTGGGACACAGGCACGGTCTCGGTGAGAGGGAGTGGGCCGTAATCCACCACGCGGGCCAAGTGTGGGTTGGCAGATGTCACATGTCTTCGAATTTTTGGTTCTAGGACATGCCGGTTTCCTCACGATGTTTTCCTTCACCGTTTTGAGAGCAGTGGTGATGAAATAATTTACACAAAGTAAAGCGCCTGTCTGGGTTAGAACCTACAACTCGTAAGTTGCGGCCGTTACCACTTGGCCACCACTGCTCTAACAGTCACCAGTGCCATATAAAGCTTGCAGGTGTAATCACATTACATCACACACGTGGTCTCATTATTTAGGTACTGTTAGCAGCTGTGTTTTCCAGGTGGTATTGTCATGACCTAGCGAGCTCTAACAGATTGGTTTTGAACAAGCAAGCAGTGTTTTGATATTTCGGAAATTTGAAATATATCACTTCATAAAAGCTAATACTAAAATCACTGAATACAGCCAAGGTAATTCCAAATTGACACACTACGTCAATTCACCGTGTTATAGCCATTTTATACAACTTACAAGGAATGATAGTTGTGATTTGAATATACGGACAATTTAAGTTTGTAGTTAATTTGCTTAACAATTAATTAGACTGATTTTACTAATATAAAGTTTTTTTTAATTCACTGATAAACAAATTAACTACAAACTTATATAAATTGTACAGATCGATGTTTAATTTTTAGGGCTTAGTAGCCCTAAAAATTAGAGTTCTTATTGATGAGTAAAATCACGTGTTTAAGAATCGGTCACTAATCAGTCACCCTATATTGTTACTAACACTATGAGTCTCGTTGCTCGAAATAAAAAAAAAATATTATTATTATAAAAAAATTCTCTATATTGCTAAAATACATTCCAAAAAGTAGTTATTTAATATTTCAAGCGCCATGGATTGTAGCGGCCGGAAGGGTGGTGAGCCGCACGTAAAACGAATAAAATGTTACCGCACTCAGCTTTCATAAGTTGATTTTTGTTGACTGACGGCCTCAAGAGGAAAAATCATGTTGTGTGAAACTTTTGGCTACATCCTGTATTCGTGACGTCAGACTATATGCTTAGATAAATATGTGATTGCTCGTGAGTTGTTTATGTAAGAGGGAAATTGCACTTTATGAGTGTACAGTGGCTTTAGTTATACATATAGCTTTTATATACTAGTTATGTAGCGAAGGCTGGCAATTTTGCTTTATAATTCAAAATGAGAAATTCAACCTTGGTAGTTTTATTGAGTTTTCTCAAATATTTAAATATCTACCTGCATCGTAAAACGATCTAAATGACAATTATAATCGAAATGTATGGAACATTATACTTATTTCATGATAAACCAGGTAACCTGGGCGACGTCCGTTGCAAACTATGGCAGGCCGTGTCCCGTACCGACTCACTATGTACCACTAAACGAGCATCTTCCTACAGGGTGTAACTTTTCGTGGTCCACTTGGAAGTCCCTGAACCGTACCCAAGTGGAAGATGTAAGTCAAACTTCGTAAAGTGGGGCTACCTCAACGGAATGGCAGAACTATCCCCTACCTCATATCCTGCCCTTTGTGCCTCAAAACATGTATTGAAAGTGACATCTGAGCTGTCACCGATAACGCCGTGGATGTGTCGAAGTTTAAGGCCAACAAAATTTAAATTATTGTCGTGGCTAAATAATAACAGCCGCACAGGTCGATCGATCAGGTTAAGCTACGCTTGCCGCGGTTGGTCTGTGGATCACGTTAAGCCGTTGGTTCCGTCTGTCATTCTTGGATCTTTGACAGTCGATACGGGTAGTCAGAAGCCCGAAAGTCTGACGACCAGTCTTACCAAGGGGTATCGTATTACGGTTGTGGAGGTCAGATAGGCAGTCGCTCCATGTAAAATACAAATACTGGTACTCAGCTGCATCCGGTTAGACTGGAAGCCGACCCCAACATAGTTGGGAAAAGGTTAGGCAGATGATGTCGTGCCAGCGACACGACTTCTGAAAAAGGTGATGAACTATTTTAATGTAGTTTTTTTTTAACTTCATATTAGAGCCAGTCTACCTACCACATAAGTCACATAACAGAGATAGAACATAAAGCACGCATAACACAAGTTATTTAGTTCCAAAATGTATAACAAAACCATCGATGTGCTACACCAGTGTGCCACACAGTAAAGATTAAGTGCTAACTCTTCTTCGATCGCTATCAAAGTTTCTCCCAAAAATTTTAAATTTAAAGGCTCCCCGTCCCCGAGCTTCAAAACGGGTATGATCCAAAAATTATAACTTTCGCGGGGTTACTTAATATCCCTCCATCAGCTTATCTACCTTTCTCCGCCATTGTTTACGTACCTTCCTCCAAGTTTCAAGTTTGTTCGTCCTATCAGGAAGAAGTTCACCACAAAAGGTGTTGTCTCCGACGAAAATTAAGTTTTTTTTTACCGCATATTGATTACAAAATTAAAAAAATATCCCCCGACAGGTCGGTACTAGGCTAGTACGGAACTCGTTATCTCGAGGAGGTAAATCGGCTGGCGGTACGCGGTAGGCGACCGACGATAACAAAGTTTTTCCGTTAAACCTTGCAATTTATAACTGCCTGGTACATATTCTTACTCTCGCTAACAACTTCTGTATGGAAGCGGACGATATACGAGTTTTAATAAGGAATATGGTTGTTTTAATACAGTGAAATTGAGAATGGTGTTTGTTCGTTGAATATTATTTTGGCATTTTGCTTGATAACATTCGCAACATAATTAGGTAATAGTACTATGACGAAGCTTACTTGTGGTTACCAAGCATGCAAACACGCTGTGCATGTGTGTGTCAGCGCGGAGCTCTCGGTACCGTCTGAGACAATGGCGAAATTGGAAGTGTGTGTGCGTGTGTGTGTTATGTGCTCTCTACTCTTCGTTTGTGAGTGTGTGTGTGTGTGTGTTTATGTTTGTTACTTCTTCACGCTCAAACGGCTGGACCAATTATGATAACATTTTGTATGGAGGTAGCTGACACCCTGGATTAACATGCAAGCTATTTATCCCGATATTCCCACGGGATCGACATTTACGCGGGTGAAACCGCGCTGCACAGCTAGTTTGAATATATCTACATAGTGTCAAATTTTATCTATGGCTATTATGGCTATAAATCATTAGCTAATATACATTTTAACCGATAACAATTACACGGACATTAGTCCAATACATTTTAATGTTCAAATAGTTTAGGCTTTATACAAAATGGCCGATAAAACTTAATTGTTACAGCCACTATTGAGCGATTCAAAACCATTTACATAACCAGTACCTACTGAGAATATTTGCTGATACGAATATAAATGGCATGTATTTAATTAAACCTCAAAAAATTCACATTTTGCTTTCCTAAAAATATTATTGAACACTAATGAAGTGAATGCTCTTTATTGTGAAACTCTAATAATTACTACCAAAAATACTAAATAGCCAAGCAACTTGGATCTACATTCAAGTTGGTCGCAGTTACTTGGCTATTTAGTATTTTTGAGCCGAGTAAGCGGAGCGAGCAAGCGCTACCGCTTGCTCGCTCCGCTCACTCGGCTTGAGCACGGTTGGTCACAGTTCTAACCTAACCTACCCCATTTGGCGTTATTGGAGGCCTTCTAACGCTACGTCTTCCGGTACGCGGTCGCCACTCCAGAACCTTTCGGCCCCATCGGCCATCTGTTCTGCAAGCAATGTGCTCTGCCCACAGCCACTTCAGTTTGGCAATTCATCGGGCTATGTCGGATACCTTGGTTTTCCTGCGGATCTCCTCATTCCTGATTCGATCACGCTGGAAAACTCTAAGCATAGCCCTCTCCATTTCCCTTTGGGTGACTTTTACCCTTCTTATAAGGCCCTTCTGAAAGTGGTCAAGAGCATTTTAAATCCTAGGAGAAACCGTGGTAAACAGGTAAATGATAAAGTTAAACTTGGTGAATATACGGTTAAACAGTTCATAGAAATAGGTCGATAGCAATAATTAGCTGTACGGTCTTAGCTTAGTTCAAGTGCAGCTACGAAGTAAGAAGTTTGCTAAAACTTGTTGTATCACAAATTGCCTTAACTAACACAGACTCGCTTCAAAATGCTGGGGAACTAGAACCTTTTAAATAATACTTTATTAATTCAATTGTTCATTTATTTATGTTTTAACGTAGTTAGGTATTAAACAATTAAATTCATGTTGTTTTTTTATAGGTATGAAAAAAAAACAGGGAAATTAGGAGAGTAGAAAAAGGTATCAAGATGAACGCTGATGAACGAAAAGCTTTGGTTTGACTTATTTGACGTTTCAGACGTCAATTCTTGCAATGAGCACAAAAAAAGGAAAGTTTGAACTTTCTGTTCCAATTTCAAAACGGTCTCCGTACAAATTATCTGTCCGGCGAGAAAAGGCTTGGAATTGCGCAGGAAAAACGAAATTAAATGAATGTCAAGATGCGTTCCGGGTGAGTGGCTAAGGCAGTCTTGCATTCAGGTTTTCCACATGAGTGCGGTCCGTAAAAAAGGTCGAATTGGGTAACTTCTAAACATCACTTCACTTAAGAAAATAGAACAAATGAATTATGCTATTTGTATTGTATTTACATATGAATTAAAAAGAATATCATTTAAAAAATAAAAGTTGGATCGACAACGCTTCATAAAAATCCTTTTTGCAATTCGCATGTTAACATGCTCTCTTTACTACGTTATGACATTTTGCATCGTTAGTCAAAAATGTTCATCTGCATTTGTCGGACACAATAGTTCCGTGTGTGTGATTTACAGAGCAATCAAAACATGGCGTTGTGGAAAACACTCGGTTGGTTGTCTCATAAAACAATATTGTTGTTGCTGAGCGCCGCAACCGCATTAACATTCAATGGAGTTGTCCGCAAACGTTGAAACTTTAATATATCGGACTGGATGTGTAATAAAATCAAATAGTAAACACCTGTGAAGTAGTAAAACAAAAGATCGTATGTTTCGGGAAATGAGCCGATTGAGGGAAACGAGTTGCGATCCGTATTTAGTATAGAGATCCGCGTCATGATTTGGAACGCGGCTGTAATTGTTATTAGGTTGCGTATATACGACTCGTAGTTAGCGGTCGACTGTTGGCGATGCGTACTATTTCATTGATGGCGTTCACAGTTAATCGGTGTAGCAATCACAAATGTAGCGGCAAATACATAGTTGATCTCCAATATCACCGAGCGAGCGATTCGTTGCGTATCGAATGAAACAAAGTGCTCGCGTTGTTCAGCTCAGCGCGTTCTCAATTAGCTGATCTAATCTATTTAATCTGAGCTCTTACGCTCGCGGTAAGCTTTGTTTTGCTGCTAAATTGCATACGGGGCGTTGTCATGGCCACTTTCACGAGTCGTGCCTTACCTTTTTCTTGTTTGACAACATATGTATTTTGATTCAAGAAAAGAAAATTATTTCGTTTTTCTCTTATGTTTGGCAACACAAAGAACAGATAAAGTATTGGTGTATGTGTGAGTTTTTCTTGTTCCTAGCAGAATCAGCATTTGACCTCACAATATTCGATCACTGCCATGTCAAACGCTCTGGAAGTTAATATCGCAATATGTGACGACACATTAGACACGCGTAAGTGATGTTAATACGGCCTTTGTCCTCTAACAAAGGCCGTATTAATATCAATTTGTCAATTCAATTTGTCTTATTTTCTTCCACTCCTCAACGGATTGATATAAACGCTCCGCCCTACAAAGGTCTTTGTTTTAATTTTGTTATAAAAAAGAAGAAGTTTTTTATACGTCTACTCGCTGCAGGCGAAATTGAAAAACGTTTTTTTTTCTTGCGTTGCATGTTCTATTTTCAATATTGTGTAAAAAAGCTTTGCTGGCAGCTTTGTCAGAGTCAATTTGAATGGAAGTAGATTTAGGTATGAGTCGACGTAAAGATTAATGAAATTCGTAAAACAAATGATGTTCGAATATCTAATGTAGTTTTTTCTCGAATGCACAAACATTTTATTTTGTTGTCTCAACTCAATATATCCTTAAATTCGATTCCAGAACATGTTTGTGTGACATTGCAAAAACAAGGATTATAAGAGCTCTTACACACGAGCGGCATGTTCCCAACGGCAGAGGTAACTGCAGCCGTCGACGCGCGTCGCCGGCAACCGTCGACGCGTCGACGGCTTCCGTTGATGCTTCGACAGCAGCCGTCGACATTTCAACTTCGAGTTTTAAGTGTCGCTATAGGTCGACGGCTGCCGTCGACGCGTCGACGGTTGCCGCCGACGCGCGTCGACGGCTGCAGTTACCTCTGCCGTTGGGAACATGCCGCTCGTGTGTAAGAGCTCTTAGGTTTTATCTGTTTTCTGACTATCACCTAGTTGTCCTGGCGGATTAGTATTATCGTGTTGATGGTATTATGACTTGATAGCTACAGATTATCTTTTAAATAATAATCCCTTGATCGTATCTCGCGACGGTCGCGAGATCTTATACTTACTCGTTTCTGTTATTGAGCTAGGTCACACGTTAGGGGGATTAGCAGGATTAAGTCATTTCTTTTCTTACATTATTTTCTATACTGAACTGATGCTTCCAGTACATTCATCATCATCATCAGCCTACAGCAGTCCACTGCTGGACATAGGCATCTCCTATTGCACGCCATTCAGCTCGATTCTCGGCAACTCTCATCCAGCTGCTACCAGCCATCCTGCGAAGATCGTCGCTTCACCTAGCCTGAGGGTGGCATCGGTTCTACGGCTAATATGGCTGGTCTATTGCCACAAACTTCAGCTTGCTTATTCTGTGAGCTATGTCGTCAACTTTGGTTATCTGCCGTATCACCTTCATTCCGGATGCTAGCAGTACCTTAGTATTAATTCCTACCCATAAGTATTTTTTGGAAAAATGTGAATGCCGGTCATGTCTTTAACTTGATAAGTCATATTACGAACCTTGGCAACATAATTTACGCCGCTGTCCATTTTCAATAATGAGAAATGAGCCAGTGATCTCTTATCGTGTATTCGTTCCTCTTCATCTACTAATAACTCGCTTCGCAACACTTTTCCAGAAACAGCTTCACTAGTTCACCCGAACGAGGTAACAGGGTTGTCAAAGCACTATTACCGAAACTCACATGGCCCGTCTCACTTGAAAGTATTTCGGGGAAGTTTGAGGCTGTTATTGGCAACCATATCAGCGTTGCGATGGACGTCCAAACACATAGAGTTTACACTTGACATGGGTGTGACGTCATAAGCTCGGGTTGTTTGCGCAGAAATTAATTATTTATTGATCAGCGTAACGAAATTATTGAGATTTAATATTGGGCCGGAAATGTATGGTTGAATAGGCTTGTGGAACTGAAGTGTTGAATGGTGGTTTATGAATGAACCTTCCCTTATTTATAGACGGAGGTTAATTATTTTACTTCATCCGCTATTCACAGTAAGGTGAAGACTTTCATTTAAATTCAAAGGAAAGGATCAAAAATAAAATAAAAGAATACGGAGTTACTAGAAGCTACTCCGTGAAACTGAAACCGCTCAGCGGTCATGTCTTATAAGGCCGTAGAGCCTTAAAACGAAACGCGAACGTGAACGAAACGTGGGAAAAACGAAATGTGTGTACGTTCGTACACACACGTTTTTCTTGCCGTAGAAAACTATGGTTTATTCGCCGTGTGTAGGCACGGTCGTCAGAGTTTAAATATGGATCACTATGGAAACTTGTTGACACGTTTTTCTACGGTGCGGTTTATACACCGTACTGTAAAGAAATCGTGTCGTGTAGAAACGACATAAGGGAACTATTTTTACCGACTTCAAAAAAAAAGGAGGTTATCAATTCGATACGTACCTATGTATGTAATATTATTGGAATTGCATAATATTCACATATGACAATCTATAAGGGCTTCCAAACAAATATACAAAATTTTAAAGACGTATGTATGTGTGTATGTTTGTCCACGCATATCTCCGCCACTATTAATCGGATCGTGACCATTTTTTTTATTGGCTTACATTTACTTCAACTTAGGGAACAGTGCAAGTTTCATCAAAATCGATTCAGTAATTTTCAAGATCTGGCTTATTGATACGAGCTACGGGTGTAGTGTCAAAGGGAAAACTTCTCAAAACCTTGGTCAAATTCTAGTGCAACAACTAAAAATTACGAAATAAAAAAATAATTAAAAAAAAATTAAACCGACTTCAAAAAGAAATTAACTCAAAATTATCAAATAATTTTAATTTCGGAAGTCGGTGTCTTTGGTATCTGTATTTTAAAGTTTAAATTTTTTGCCACCGACTTCGAAATTAAATTTAATAAAATTTAATAATTTTGAGTTAATTTCTTTTTTAAGTCGGTTTAATTTTTTTTTATTCCAGGACATAGCCTCTAAAAATAGCTACAACACCAAGCTTTATATTATTATTTCGGACTATTATTATAACACATCTAATTAAAACATATTTGAGCAACACCATACCACAGCCTCCCACACGATGCTCCGAGAGAGATCCAACGAAAGATACTCACAAAACAGGCCTTATTCGGACGAGATAATACATCTGTCTTATATACGTACACATTACACAGACAGGCCATCAGAGCAATTAATTAAACAGTAACTATCTAATGGGACACAAGATAATTGGGGATTCGGCTTTCAATTTTGATTTATTGCTATTTGGCTATGTGAATTAAAGATAAAAGATAATTCTATAAGATGCTAATGAAAAACTTTATCAATTGAATCCTTCAAAGAAAGCGTGAAAAGTGAGTTCCTTTTATGTGCCAGTTTCACCAATTGAATTGAACGTCAACGTCGACCAACACATTAAAACAGCGTACAAATGCTGTCTGTGTCAATCTATACTAATCACACTAATATTATAAAGGCGAAAGTTTGTGAGGGGGTGTGTGTGTGTGTGTGGGGGGGTGTGTTTATATGTTTGTTACTTCTTCACGCTCAAACGGCTGGACCAATTTTGATAAAATTTTGTATGGAGGTAGCTGACACCCTGGATTAACATATAGGCTACTTTTTATCCCGATATTCCCACGGGATCGATATTTACGCGGGTGAAACCGCGGGGCGCAGCTAGTAGATAATAAATCTGAAGAATTTGTTTGTTTGTTTAAACGCGCTAATCTTTAGAGCTGTCAGCCGGATTTGAAAAATATTTTTACTTTTGATAGCCTAATTCTTGCAGGATTTGAAATATTCTTTTAGCATTTGATAGCCCAATTCTCGAGGAAGGTTAGGTATAGGCTATTTAAAGGCCCCTACAAACAGGCGCGACACGCGATAAATTGGCGCGCGACACAAACGCACCGCAAGTCGCGCAATGAGCGGTGCCTTTGGGTCGCGCGCGATTAAATCGCGTGTCGCGCCTGTTTCTTTTCTTTCTTTTTAAAAAACGTTGCCCCATACTAGGAATTTCTCCTGTATTGTGGGTGCGTTTACAAACATTTAAACTCACATACACAAACAGCCTGAATGATGATGGTGATGTTGTGGTAAGGAGCCTTAACACAACATCACGCTAAGACCTTTAGAAGTCAAGCAAAAATAAAAAAAGTCAGAAAGAAGACAACGAAGTAAAAGCGCGTGGGCGATAGGATACGACGCGGGGGCTAACATTTCACGCGAACGAAGTGGCAGGCAGAAGCTAGTATTCTATAATAATGATGAAACCAACGGCTCGTGAACGCGGTTCAGATGTGCTGATCGCGTTCAGTAACATCGGTGAAATCCGCCCTAAGTGAAAACCCGGCTTTCCTCCGCTTTATTTATTGGTTTTGCTGTTTGGAGTTCCAATGTGTTTACTTAGTTCTTGTTAGAGACTTATTAGTCCGACCTCTGTTGTAGGCAACACTAAAACGTGCCGAGTGCGTGTCGGCCCACGCTTTAGGTTCATTATGTTCGAAGGCACTTTTATTGTTTAATTAAAACAAAGATAATTATACATAATAATGTCAGGTCGAAATCACATTTAGGAAGGAAAATACATAATGATCATTTGGTACATTTTGAACATTAGGTATTGTATGCTTTTATACTTTGACGGTATTATCGTGGACGTCCATGTCCACTTCACGGCATCGCGATAACACAGGGAAGTAAAATGTATGGTTTACTAGCAGCGCCCCGCGGTTTCACCCGCGTAAGTTTCGATCCCGTGGAAATATCGAGATAAAAGTATTCTATGTGTTAATTCAGGAAATGATCTATCTATTTGTCAGTTGTAAACCAAAACATCCAAACATCTTCACAAACTTCCACATTTAAAATATTAGTAGGAAGTAGGATGAAGACGCTTTTTTCCATTCAAGATATGTATGTCGTGAACGTATTTCCATACATTTTATGGATATCGTCTAGGACGTCCACGATAATATCGTCACTCGTCACGTTACAAATAATAAAAGCGCGAAATGGATAGATATAAACCATTACAAAACTCCTTATACTGTTACAAAAGTTTAAAAAGACTGGGTAAATACAGATACGGCGCAATTTCCCCATACAAAAATATAGTAGGTGGTTAAAACGTTTACGTTGTTAGTGTTTTTTCATGTTTTTAGTTGGATATGGATACAAGAGATGCTGCATGTTGCACGCCTGCTTGCATGTTGCATGCTTGTTTGCACGCTGCATGCTTGCTTGCAAGCTGCATGCTTGTTTACATATATTTTTTATTACACTTGGTAAATGTTTCTTTCTGAGTATGAGTGAAAATATTAGGTATGGTAATATCTAACTTCTTAGCTGTCAGGCCAAATTGTTTTAATAAGCGGCAGAGCATTGTTACTTAGGTTTGCTCCATTTTCTACTTCTGTTTTAAATTGAACTGATATGCATAGGTTGGAAAAGGAATTTTTATGTTAAATGATGATTACTACTATAAGTGTTTTGTTTAACAATTTTTACAAATATTATTTTGTAAATCTTATGTACTGACTGAAGGGGCTTGTGGCTATGTAATAACAGCCGCACGGGTCGATCGATAAGGTTAAGCTACGCTTGCCTCAGTTGTACCGTGGATGGGTGACCATCATTACTTATTAAGACTATTCAAGAATCCTCCGTACTTCGGAAAGCAAGTTAAGCCGTCGGTCGGTTCCTGCTGTCATTCGTTGATCTTTGGCAGTCGTTACGGGTTGTCAGTAGCCCGAAAGTCTGACAACCTGTCTTACGAAAGGGTACCTAGTAACTGGGTTGTGGAGGTCAGTCACTTCATGTATTATACTGGTATTCAGCTGCATCTGGTGAGACTAGAAGCCAACCCTCCACGTAGTTGGCTAAGCAGATTGATTTTTATGTACAAATCAAGCCACTACAATCTGTCAAATTTCTGTAATAGATTTTCAACTTTATCGCTAAAGTATAAGGTTCAAAGTTGATTGAGAAAATTTGTCAGTTTCAGGGTAGCTTAATGTGCTGGCGTCTGTACTAACTAAGGCTGCTTTGGGAGGCTTGAGTCCCATCGGTGGTAACATTACAGGCTGTTTTTATAAGGCTACTATATAATTTCAGACTACGGAAAAAAACATTCACTACTATATTTTTTTTGTATCTGACTTTTATGTCTAGGTTATTAATTTTTGTGTACTGAAATACACAGGCAGGTTCTCGCTAACTTTGTCTTTTGCTAAAAATAGATCTCTTTTGATCTATTCTTTGGGCGGATAAGAGCGTAATTAATTGTATTGCCAAAAGTGCAAAGTCAATGGAAGGGGCATCAAGGAACCGCAATGGACCGGCTCCCAGCATCTTGGCCCCAACGCCGAAGAAAGGGCAGGCAGACAAGGAGGGCTTTGTGACGGTGGAGTCGAAGCGTAGGAAGCCCACTTGCCGAAATCGATGTGGTACTGCTCTGGCGGGACCAAATATGTTGCTGCGTCCTGCAACACCGTCGACGCAGCTGTACGTATCCCGTCTGCATCACTCCACGGTGGCTCAAGACGTCGTGGAATACATCAGAAGCAAGACCAAGTGGACCTTGAGAGTAGAGAAGTTGGAATCGCGCCACAACATAAACTTCAAATCGTTTGTGGTGCGGGTTCCAACTCAGTACCTGGAAACCTTCATGAAGGAAGAGTTTTGGCCGAAAGGTGTAGCGTACCGACGTTTTCGTGGAAGGTTACGCGACACCACGCAGCGCAACACGACGCCGACACAGTCATCACTTCGTGCACAATAATTAGTTTTTATACTTTTATAATTTTTATTAAAATATGTATGTTTAGGTTAAGGTATTTATCTATGGGCCTGCGATGCCTGAAATAAATGGATTATTATTATTAAAGAAATTTGCACAATTCCGCAAAAAAAATTGCGCAGTGTGCGCAATTTCTTCTGTTAGGCATTATAGTTTTCCTTTTAGTAGAACGAATTAATTTTAGTTTTTCGCGCTTGTAAGTTATTATGCTGATGTGATTGCTTTTACTGTTCTTTATTTTTAAAACTATAGGTAGGTGAGAGCACTGGCACAGTGGTAACGGCCGCGACTTACGAGTTGTAGGTCGTGGGATCAAATAAATAATTTACACAAAGTAAAGTGCCCGCTTGGGTGCAGGCACTTTAGTTTGTGTATATTATTTCATCACAAATGTTCTCAAAACGGTGAAGGAAAACATCGTGAGGAAACCGGCATGTCCTAGAACCAAAAATTTGAAGATATGTGACATCCGCCATCCCGCACTGGGCCCGCGTGGAGGATTATAGCCCACACCCTCTCACAGAGAGGAGGCTTGTGTCCCAGCAGTGGGAACATTATAGGCTGATTATGCTACTATAATTATATTGCCCTCGTATTATAGATATCTAAATCTGTATTAAATGATGTAATTCCGGCCAATAATGTACCTATAGAGCAACAAACATAGTAGTACCATTTCTTTCTTAATAACATCAAAAAAAAAAATCTTTATTTAGATACTTTAGGTATAGTCTAGTATTTATTTACCTAGTCAAAAAATACTTGGAACAAAACGAGCAATATTTTGATCAAACGTTATGTAGGGACAAAATGGCTGACGCGTCTACTTGAAAATATTGTCTACGGCAATGTCAAATGGTGCGTCAAACATTCAAAATGATCGCTGACTCAGATATCCATTGAGGGGTGACATAGTGTATAAAATATTTCTTTATATAACGCCACGATGTTTACAAACAGAATTTTATATGAATAAAAAGAAAAAGTAAGGCTCCCGAGTTTTTTACTCATTGATTTATGCCTTTTAAAATTCTTTATTTACTTTTATGACCGCAATGCGTATGACAGTCCCATCGTACCCTAAATACATACTGCTAGGGATTACATTCGGGCTATGAACCTGAACAGACTCTTCACCATTTGGTTGAGACAGAATTCTATGGAATGTGCCCACATCAAGTTTTCGCCTTATTCATCCTTTGAGATAAGTGGCTATTGAGGAAAATGTTGCCAGCGGAAAATATCGTGCGACTAGGTAGAGACCTGAGCCCTTTACGCCTTTCAGTCTTTACATAACTCTGTTATCTGACACTACAATACCTGTTTATTTTAGATTTACATAATATTTCTACACGTCAAGTCGTCTAAGCCTCAGAAAACATGACTTAGTCGACAACCTTACACTGTCAGGTACTAACTCATTAGAGTGCCTAAATTTTGTTTTAAATCTTTTTTTTTTTTAAATAATTAATAAAAAAATTAATAATTTTTTTTTTTTTTAAATCTAAACACAAAAACTACTTGTACCCCCAGCCGAAAATGGCACAATGAATTATAGTAAGAGATTACTGAAATTCAATAAAATAAATAATAATAATTTTCAATATATTATTAATAATTTTTTGCTGGCCGCGCTGAGATGAATCCCGCGCGGTACGCGAATGCGTGTGTCAATTGTTTTAATGATTGAGGAGTCAACGACCGTTCGTGCCAGTTTGACCACCTTCATACAAGGCAAAACTTGTTGCTTTTGTTTTTTTTTTTACAAAATATAGTAAAGCGTTATAAAGGAGTTAACTATAAAGTTTCTTGCTCACTCGCTCACTCTTCTGCATTCGAAACTACCTTTAGGAAGGGGCGCCTAGGAAAAGGGGGGGCGGGGGTTCTAGAATCAATTCTATTTTCTTGTCAGTTTTGACGTCCAAAAGTGTCTTTTAATGAACTTGAAATAAATGATTTGATTTTTTTATACTCGGAGTTAGGAAATTTCGTCTCGCATCCAGCTCGGAATCCGCTTCAGTTTGGTCAGAGTTTAAGTGACAGCGACGACTTTTTATTAAGCCGAACTTTTTCTAAAACTCGATGGGCCATATAAACAGTCTCGTACTGTTGTCCACTCCACAAAGCGAGGCGTCACTTACAATATACGAGCCATTTCACAAAAAAGACTATTTAACTTTTATTACTGACCACAAAGTTTAAAAGTTGTCTGAAGTCGAGACACAAATTTTAAAACGAAACGAATTAATGATGGAGATTACATAATACAGCGTTGTGAGTGAAAAGCCTCGTAATGGTGGGACAGCGAAAATTCTCTCTATTCAGACTTTCAGAGTCGACCCCGCCAAATAAATTGTTACGATTTTTCTTTGACGCCTCTAGAATGTTTCTTTATACTGAGGTCTGAGTTAAGAGAGATTTCAAAGGAGAGAGCGTTTTTTTGATTATGTTCTTGTTGTATGGAAAGAGTTTGAGCTGAATAGACTAACTCTCATTTCCTGATTGTGCTCGGAGGTGGAGGTTAACAGGCTGATAAAACGAAAACTTGATTATAGATGCTGAACTATAGTCGGACTTTTAATTACCTGCAGTAAAATGACAGCATAATGTGTTACTTAAATTACTGAAATTGGTGTCTTTTTGTTTTTCCGCGGCCTTCAACCAAATCTCGTTTTTCTAGTACAGAATAGTGTAACAAACGAAACTTATCGTTGAAAATGCAAAAAATGCATTATCTCTAAACTCAGTCCGAAATGAGTTATTAAAAAGTGTCATTTTACTGCAGCTAATTAAAAGTCGGACTATAGGAAATAAATCACGTTGCTCACTCACTCACCTGCCCACTTTTAATAATACGGGCGTAAAAGGTAACGCGTGGTCGATTGGTATATATTTGCACCAAATTAATAAAAATGAATACAACTTTACTGATTTAAATGGAGTTGTAATTTCACCGAAAATGAATACAACTATGTTTATTTTCGGTGAAATTACGACTCAACAAACAGAAAAGAAATTATGAGTAATTTATTACTTGATTTTTGTTTATATTACATTACATATTACATACAGTTACTCACGTACTTAGGTAATTCAATGTGTCGAATTAGGCAGATCTCACACTAACACGCGCCACGCTCCGCCTCCGTTCGTAGAAATCACGCGCCGGATGCGTGTCCCGCGTGATTTCTACGAACAAATTCTCGTACAATACAATAATAAAAACGCGTTTTCGCGAGGGGGCATTTGCCTCCGTTGCCCGCGTCCCGTCGCGTAGTGCGTTGTAGTTTGAAATGCACCATATGCATATTTCTGTATTCATAATTAAAAAAACTAATGCAACGAATTCGCTGGTTGCTCGTACCATGGAGTAAGATTTATTTTCACGCTAGTTTTTGCTTGCGTCTTTACTCGCTCGGAATGCTAAGAGAAGCAATTTTGACCTTGCGATATAGCGATACAATGTCAGCAGTTTTTTTCTTTCTAAATATAGGTATGTATATGATATTTATATACACAATATAAATTTATCTCGTATAAAAATGTTTTTCGTTTTACTTTAAAAAAATATTACTCTGAAAAAATATTATTAAATGTTGAACTTGTGAAACTATGTAAGTATATCAATCGGCAATTTTGTTGCTAGTAAAAATATCTAATGCCGAACGATTTTGTAAATAACACACGTAGCATTTTTGTGGGCACTTTTCTATTTTGTATGACATTCCGCGGACTTTTAAAAAACGTAGATATTTTCTAAAATAAAATAGGATTGGTCGAAGTATATTTATTCAAATAGAAATGGATTCAATTTATTTCTGAAAAAAAAACAGTTCGGCACATATACATGTGAATTGTTTAAAAATAAAAATGTAACATTGGAATAACAGTTACTCGATGGTTATTTCAGTTTGATGAATTTCGTTATTCCCTGCTTACTCGCTTAGTCAATATATTTTTCCACTTGTATTTTTTTGGTTAATGATCTGTATAAAAATTGTACAGCACTTTGCATGCAAAAGGCTTATTTATACATATAAGGATTTAGGAGTATTTTCATACAGTATTTTTTTAAACGAATTGTAATAAAAACTACTCTGAATCTGAATTGGCAAATGGACTGACGTACGGGTGGTTTTTAGAAAAAAATAATTTGTGTTTTGTGTTGAAATAAAATTACTCAGTCTATCTCACAAAGTGTAAGTTAACTACGTTATCTTTCTCTTGCTTTTTTTTAACACAACATAATCGAGTCAAAAAAGCCTGGAGGAGCTACTGGTCCATGAAGGCGCTAATGAAGGGCGTCCTTCCTAGCTCATTAAACCGCTAGCTCGTCGACACGTGTATCCTGCCTATCCTAACCTTAATAACGCTCGGACTTGGTCTTTAACCGAGGCTCAGAAGTACAAACTCAAGGTTTGTCAAAGGGCGATGGAACGTAGCATCTTAAAAATCATACTCTCCGACCAAATTCGCGACACCATAATATGCTACAAGACAGGTATCGCAGATGTTGGCGGTAAGTCTCCAAGGCTGAAATGGGACTGGGCGGGTCACACCTATAGGATGCATCCAAACAGATGGGCCAGGATCGTCACACAGTGGGTGCCTGAAGATGGGTGTCGATTGGCACCGAGCCAGGCCTAAGAAACGCTGGCGTGACGATTTAGACTCGTTCCAAACCGATTGGACGGAGAAGGCTCAGTACATAGGTATATAAACGTTACTACAAAAACAAATAAGTAAAGTGCACCTAACATCCGTGAAATATGGAAGGATTGGAAAGGTCTTTGACTTCGCAAGCGGCTTATTGATGGCTTTAATCAAGCGTCGTCGAATAAATGGCTATGTCAATATGGATTTATCAACTTTATGGGCATTACGGGAAAGAAAATAGTGTTTTCGGCATTCGAGGGAAGGTTTGTGTTTTTATATGGCGTGGAAGATAGAAATGAAAGGGTTTTTGATGGTTCGTTTAAGCTTATTTAGGGTTGCGTGCAATCTACTCTGCTCAAAGTAAGTCGCCAATTTTTAATTCATAGCTACTGAAAGTTTTAAAGTTTCAGTAAACTCTTTAAGAAAAAAATAGCGGGTTCGTGAATAGGAATAGGTACAATGAAAAATTCGTGAGATAAGTGAAGCGTATTGGCCTTTTTGTTTTTAGTATATTCGTGTGTTGTGTGTTTTAGTGGTCATATATTATATGTGTGTTTTAGTGGTTATACAGGCTGGCAGAGATATCGACGCGAAAACTGGATTCTAGACTGGCGTTGAATTTTTCATCGGTTGTCAAAAAATTGGGCGTGTTCAGAATTAGGTACTGAATCCTTGGTAACATGTCCTGGCCACCCTGTATATAATATATATAGGTATTTTTAAGTTATATTTATAGTTTTGTATAGGTATATGTTTTATCTTTAAAAACCAGATACACAATGTGTAATGTTAAATGCGCATACCTCTTAAGAGGTCATTGTAAATTATGTACAACTTTTACTACGGGAAAACTTCAAATCGCAAAAAAAAATCAGCTGTTCAGTACATTTTGACGAGTTATGCGAGCATAAATGTAGGGAACAACTGATTTTTGTTTCGCGATTTCAGCTTGGTCCCTTAGTAAAAGTTGTTCATAATGATGACTACAATGACCCCTTAAGAGGTTTGACACATTTAACGTTACACCTTGTATAAAACCATGGTTAGACCTGCTGTCTTGTATGGATCAGAATGTTGGGCCACAAAATGGATGAATGGTGACCCAGAGATGGTGGTTAATAGAGAAGTATGGAAGAAGAAGACATGTTGCGGCGACCCCAATTATATTGGGATAAGGGCAGGAGAATTATGAATGATGATATGTCTTATCTTTATATTTAACCTAGCAGTGCCCCGCGGTTTCACCCGCATAAGTGTCGATCCCGTGTCGTCCTTTCCCGGGACTCAAACTATCTCTAGACCAAATTTGATCTAAATCAGTTCAGCGGTTTAAGCGTGAAGAGGTAACAGACAGACAGACACACTACCGCATTTATAATATTAGTATGAATAAATATTTATTTCTCAATTTTCTTTATTGCACCTACCACTGTTTGTCTCTGCATCACGCAAAGGACTGGCAGAAAATGTTTATGGCATTCCGCCTCTGTACGTGTATGTGCTTAAACTATTAAATAAACGTAGAAATAAATGCCACAACTTATCTCCACTCAAACTAAACTAATCTTCAAGGCTTTCGTGAAATTATTTCCTGATAATCTCCATAAGTGTTGCCAGTACCCAACGACTAAATACCGAAATAGGATTTGTTTAACAAGGATATTATTTATTTATTTATCCATTTATTTTAGCCATCAAGGCCCATATAAACACCCTCCCTCCTCTCATTGAGAGGAGGCCTGTGTCCGAGCAGTGGGAACATTAGGTAGGTATAGACTGATTATGGTCATATAAATACATACATACAATACAATATTAATAAAACTTAAAAATACTATACATACAACATTAAATTTAGGTACACTAAAAACTAACAACTAAAAACAAACACACTACTTAACTCTTTTTTCTTTTGGGTTTGTGTAATATAGGTACTCACATACGTATGTTTTAACCCTATAGCTAAATATTAGAAATTAGAACTCCCAAATAAAATTATTATACGATATGACAGACTTCTCATAAATAGTCGCGAAAAAAATGCTCAGTTGTCCCATACAAAACTTCCATACCTAATCGACCAAACCCCGTAGGGTTCAGTAGTTTCTGCCTGCCCCCATAGAAAGAAGGCGTGAGTTTATGTATGTCATCATCTGCCTAGCCTTTTCCCAACTATTTTTGGGAAATAAAGATATTATTATTTATTATTAACTATGTTGGGGTCGGCTTCCAGTCTAACCGGATGCAGCTGAATACCAGTATTTTACATGAGCGACTGCCTTTTTTTTTTTTTTTTTTCGCTGAGAAATGACTTTACGCATCTCCGCTTGTCGGGGGAAGAGACGGAGTATGTGGGACTCCCTGCCAGGGTGGCAGTATACCCACTAAAACTCAGCGGTGTTCCCTCATCGCCTTGATGGGGAGGTCATGGGAATCCGGCTCAGCCTTTGCATCCACAACCCCCCCGGCGCATGCCCGCCTAGCTGGCGGGCCCCGCATGTCCCCCCGTCTGGGGGGCTACGGGAATGGCCGGGAACACCTGGCCATTCCCGTCCGGCACTGGTGGAAACGGGCACACTGCCTATCTAACCTCCACAACCCAGTTACTGGGTAATACGATTCCCCATGGTAAGACTGGTTGTCAGACTTTCGGGCTTCTGACTACCCGTAACGATGCGTGAGTTTATGTATGTATCATGTTACGGCTACTATCCGAAGTTCGGCTACACCTAGTTTTAACCAAACCTAACCTCGGGGTGCCCTTCGCTCGCACTTGCATCTAACGTCGCCTATCGACCGACCGCAACCATGCAACCGATGTCACTCGAAGTACACACGAATCGCATGTGGCCGGCTGCACCTCGTTGTACCCAGCTAAAACTAGGTGTACCCGAAATTCAATTATATCAACTCCATCAAAAATGAAAATCAATTACAAATATTGATATAATAACATCAACATTAACAATCACATTTTAATACGTTCATGATAATATTTTAATTACTGGCTGTGCAGTAAACAAAAGGCTTGGTATTAAACGAGTTACTATCGGTTTTATTTGTGTGTCTGTTGTGTTGCTTTATTTCAAATATTGTTCGTTGATTGTGTGAACTCTCATTTTGATTAATAACAGCTGTTATTAGTTTGTGTGTGACATGCATTAAAAAATACTTGGAATATTATTATTGAGTCAGTAAAGGTCAACACCGGGCATGTTATTTATTACCAAAGATTTATATTGTTAGAGTGGTCGTCACTTTAGGTTGCGCGAAAAATTGTCCATTCTGAGAAGAGTGAGCGGGACAATACTATTCAAATGTCATTGTCAACGAAACAAACTTGACCATCTCTGATGCGGTCGGGCGAATCTGACTATCTGATTTAAATCTTTGGTCGTGATCTCTAAATTAGGGTTACACCGGGTACACACTACTTTACTGCTCGTTAAACGAATTTGTAGGAATACCTGACGGCCATATCCGGGTCTTTGGCATAACGTGAGAAGAAAGAAAACCACCTGGCTAAGTTACGTAGCACGAGCTTTGACTTAGTCATGTTCGTCTCTATCTTGCATTTGTAGTTTGACAGTTGTGCGATAGTGACAGGAAATAAGCTTACCCAAAGTAGCGTAGAGTTCGGCCTTAGAGTCTGACATAACCCTTCATTATTCCCAAAGGCTTTAATTTAATTTCAGATTTGCCCTACGAGAAAAAAAGGGACAACATTTTTCATCAAGTTCAAGGTCTGAAACTCCCAAGTTAGCATAGTTTAAATGCTAATTTGACGCGGCATAAGAACCTTCTCATTCTACTTAATCTTAGTTAGTGGGGCACAAACTTCATAATTAATTAATTAAACGTCTTTTATAAAAGAGGGAACGGATTAGGATCGTGGTTTTATTTGATGAGAATGATACCTTATATACCTTTATATTAGGTATATATAGGATGAAATTGAAAACTTGCGCCAACTCGAAATTGGATCACTGTTACATAATTATTCAATTACATTAGTTTTTTTTTCATTGTTGTTTCATTTGTTCATTTTATCCTGACGCAGATTACGCGCGTTGGCGTAGAGTTGCGGACACCAGCCCGTAAAACCTACATAATCATTATAAACAAATCTAAATTTCTGAAAAAAAATCGTGTAATTATCGTCTTAGATAGTGCAAATTAAGTTATTAGGCCTTCAAGTAAACACGAATTATCGGCATCGGCGTTTCAGTAAAAAAAAACCTAAATTTATATCAAAACCAAGAAAATTAAAGTATCAATTTTAGCGCGCGAACGATAAGCAATCCATTCATCGTAGAGTTCGCAATATGAAGCAAGTTGGCAACGCGTTGAACTAGCGGTCATTTACCTAAAGACCGTTCCTACGAAAAAAAAAGCGCGCGACGACGTTGCCAAATCGCTTGCCTACGCGCACGTAAAGAGAAAACCCATTTCTAATTAAAAAAAAAAATAGTATGTGCATCCCTTTCCAAAATTACGTACTTTAAATTTTCTTTTTAACACGTTGAATTTTAATTTGGCGCACCTATTCGATTTGATCCTGTTTAGTATACGCCAAGATTATTTAAGTGTCTAACTGACGCAGGTTTATAGAAACTGGTTGACTTAAATTAATTAAGTAGGTGAGTGGCGTAACTACTTGAAGTGAAGGGTGTGAGATATTGTATCGTAGGAAGGCACAGTCACGAGCATAAATACTTTACAGTTACGCAAGATTCAAAAGCGATTTTCTCCAAACACAGACAGAATAACACACACAGATAGACATTTTGTGGTGTTACGAACATACATATTATTTTCAAAACTATAAGTACTTTTATAAAAAAAATAGATCTTTTCAAGAGAAAATCGCTTTTGAATGTTGCGTAAGTGTAAGATGTTAATGTTCGTGACTGTACCAATAGGTAGTATTCGTTGGCTTTTTTTTTGTTTTTTTGCGGATGGGAAATCATCAAATTTAATGACCCCTGGGTGGAGCGGAAGGGAGTGTCAGACTCTTACTGACTAAAACCCACCCGTGTTCCTTCCTTAGCCCTTTATGTTCCGGGCCAGCGGTAACCCTTTCGGACAATCCCGCTGACCCGGCAGGCTTCGGCCCTATGGGGCCCCTTCTCGATGCTGACATCTCTTTGACGCGCGCGTGGAACACGTACGCGCCGTCCGGCACGGGGCTGGTCCTGATCGGACGGTGAGCTACCCATTACTCTCCGCCCGCAGGCCCGCGCCTACGGTGGCCGGGAGTCGTCACGCGGCTCCCGACGCCCGGAGCGTCTCCCGCGGCTATTCGTTGGCTCAGGTTTAAAACTGATTGGTCGTTTACTACAGTAGGCTAGAGGTTTTGTTCGAAAACTTCAATTTTGCCATTGAAAGTTAGGTAGATATGATTTACAATGTGTTCGTTTGCTGTAGAACAGTTGTACGTACGGTCACCAAAGGAGATAATATGTAACCAAGGTCGTCGGGTATAGTTGAAGTTTAGTAAGAAACCGATGGATGTTTTCGAATAAAATTTAATTTAATTAATGGAAAACAAACAGTTCATTTATTAAATTAAATTTCATTCGAAAATATTAATTGGTTGCTTACTAAACTTCAACTATACCCGACGACCCTGGTTACTTATCTCTTTTGGTGACTGTACATACAATTTTCATGTTGAATGTATTGCAGTGGTGGTCCAGTCGTATCGGCCCCTACTTGCGAGTTCGAACCCAGACAGGCACTTTACTTTGTGAAATTACTAGCTGCGCTCCGCGGTTTCACCCGCGTAAATGTCGATCCTGTGAGATCTCGAGATATCGGAATAAAAAGTAGTCTATATGTTAATCCAGGGTGTCAGCTACCTCCATACCAAATTTTAGCAAAATTGGTTTAGCCGTTTGAGCGTGAAGAAGTAACAAACATATAAACAGACCCCCCCACCCCCACACACACATACTCAGACACTCACAAACTTTCGCCTTTATAATATAGGCCAGGCAGATGATGACTTAGGGAACACCGATAATAAACGATTATACTTAGTCCGATTACATATATCTTGTTTTTTACTTTTAAATTTTGGGAATAAAACATCGTTGTCATGGTTATAATCCTTGATCTGAAGAGAAATATCCAAGCAATAGTGGCTCGTTTTTATATATCTCCCAATTATTTATTAATCCTTCTCAGAGATCGTTCGATAGTTTGTTAAGCTTATAGGGGATGATATCAAGGTAAAAATAAAGCCTGAAAGTGGCACTCGACCAAAACGAAACGACTGCACTTACGATGAGCTCGGGTTTCAGGAATCCATTCGTGAAAGGAAAACGTAAATTTCCAATAGTCGTGACAACTTTTCATTTTGACGAGATGATAGCCCTTTTGAATTTTCGGGTCGATGGCCTGAAGTTCGAGCAAGCATAAAAAATGCTCCATTATATATTTGCCTTGGGTTCGCGTTTTCCCGGAATATTAGGACCTTCATTTGTGTCGAGATTTGTTGAGGGTTATGACGCCGGGTTACCCGGCGACGGAAGCTCTAGATATATCAATTGGAAACTGTTCTTTTTCTCGTTAATTGTGTAATTTTTGTCTATTTTTTATGGTTTAATTGTCTTTCCGTTGTCTATTTTCATATTATGAGCTTATCTTAAAAATCGTAGCATTTTTCTTGCTTATATCTCCATATAATAATAATATGTTTCTTCCTTACGGGACTGAGAAGCCACTCGCTCTTCCACTACTGCGCTTATAAATTCTAGAAGCTTCGAAATAAACTTTAACCGCAAACTCGTGAGCAAATGTATCATAATCTGAATAAACCACATCACCGTGAGTACATCGAGTCGGACTGTCGGACGCAGACTGCGGTCAGACTCAAACTTATCTAATTCAATGAAAAGATAACTATGAAGGAGAAACTTTACTTGCGATTCTTTCGCTTTCAGTGGAGTTTGCATTACGAAAGTGGTTCTGAAACTTGCTAGACTCCTGAAAACTTGACCATTAGGTATTAATCCTGGTGAAGCTAATACCAACATCATATCGTTCAACATTCAAAACCGTTTGTTAACGATTGGAATTCAGTTTTGAAAGCAGCAAACATATAGCGCTACAAGATTATTTTGGCGCGTGGCCAAAATCGGAACTAACGCCGACATCTTGTTTTTCAATACATTTCACAAAACAATTGCACAAATGTTTACCAACGCCCTGTCAACATCATTAAAAGGGCGAATTCGCCGCGATTCTCTCGTGCGTATTACGCGCGACCGTTGCGTCCAGAAGGAGCGTACCAACGCGCGAGCATTTGGGTTCGAATTTCATTTGACAGTAGAAAACATGGAGTTGAACGCTCTGGAGTTCGCGCGTCAAGTGGACGCAACAAGGAGTCTCTAGCATCTCGACTCGCGCGAAATACGCGCGAATTAAGCGCGAGTCGAGAGTCTGGCGAACTGCACGCGATTTACGCGCGTATTTTGAAATCGCGCGATGCTTGTGGACGCGATGTATTGGCGCCTAGTATCTCGTTAACGCGCGAATGGATTCGCGCGAAACGTTTCGCGGCGAATTCGTCCCTTCTGGACAAGGTCTTAAGCGCCAAAAGATCCTTATAGCAGTGTAGATCCTCCTCCTCCTTGTGTAGTGAACCCCTAAATGAAAAGGTGCTTTAAACCTGCGTATAGACATTAAAAACACTTTATGAAAAAAAAACACGTCCCTTTTTTCATACCTAACGCACTTTAATAACGCTACCTCATATTTACATACACTCAACATATTAATGTAGCGACCTATAAACTAACATCTGTTATCAGATGACCTACACTAAAAGTTCGTGTCACCCCTAACTACCGGTTAATTGGATCTATGACCCGAAATTTTTCGGTTTTGCAACTCATTTCCATCTGATTTAATAAGTTGGTTCAACGAAAAGCCTTGTGTGGTGTGGTGGCACCCCTATTTTCTTGCAAATCCCACTAGTTTGAGAATTTGCGTATAACTAAATAAGAAGTTTGCGCGTTGACAATTTTCTCGTGTGTGCTCGATAATATTTCTGGGGATTTTGTCGTGACGTCGAATGTCGAGGGATTTTCAGCGTACGAGTATGTTTTAATATAATGGATACGATATGCGGTTTGAATTAATCTGCTTCGTTTATTTGATAACTTGGAGTAGCGATTTAGTTTTAGAGTTTCATTTTCTAAGCGAATTTTGTACTTTGGTAAGTAGTTTTGGTGCGATGTAGGGGGAAGGGGTTAGGTAAACAACATGATGTGTAGTTCTCCAAGAGCCAACCGACAACTGACTGCCCTTGTACCTTTAATTAGTAACGTATATATACATAGCTCGTATGTGACAATATGCAGATACTAAGACTACTAACACAGCATCTCTATCCTAACTATGTGCTATACGTGATGTACGTGCCTTCACACCACATCACCCCTCTTAAAGTAAAAAAAAAACTAAATTACAATGTTTTTTTTTTTCCTATACATTTTAAGCTTATAGTCTAACTCTTACAATATAATTTTGTTCTGTTTTTATGTATTACATCTATCTTATTTTTATATTTAACAATGACATTTGGTGACTCGTCCTTTACAACTTCAAACGGTCCATTATAAATACATTCCAATTTATTGCCTGTTTCGTTTTTTACCAATATCCTGTCACCTTCTTTATAAGTTATAGAATTAAGATTCTTATCATAACAATGTTTCCTTGCTAACTTACTTGCTAACAAATTCTCTTTCGCATCATTTTGAGCCCTTTGCAATCTGTACTTAAATTCTAAAGGATAATCATCAAAATTATACAAAGGTTCAACACTTTCACCCTGTAGACTACTTGGTAACCTACAAACTTTACCGAAAACTAATTCATAAGGTGTATATTTGGTTACAGTATTAACTGTTGTGTTATAAGAAAAACACCAATATGGAATCCAAGAACTCCATGATGATGGATTATTATTCGTCTGTATCCTTAAATACGCACCTAAAGTTTTGTGAACGTTTTCCAAAGATCCTATACTTTCATGATGATATGATGTTGATAAGATCTTATTGATGCTCAAGATATTACATAGCTCCACCATTACTTTTGAAATGAACTCAGAACCCCTATCCGTAGCAATTGTTCCCGGTATCCCATATCTCAACACAAAATTTTCTGCCAAAGCTTTTGCTACCTCATTTGCGGATTTATTTTTTAATGGATACGCCTCTACAAACTTCGTAAGTTCACATTGAAGAGTCAATATGTAAACATTTCCTTTTTCGTCCCTATCAAGCGGTCCCACTATATCTAAATAAATCTTCTCAAACGACGTAGATGCAGTAGTAGTAATTGTCATTGGTTCCCTAGTATGTCTAGTAAACTTTTGCTTCTTACACTTATCACATTTCCCAATGTACTCCACTACATCTTTTTCAATAGATGGCCAATAATAATACTTCTTTATATTATTCACCATCCTGCGTATACCTGCATGACCACTCGTGGGCAAAATATGAAAATCATTCAAAATAATTTTCTTCTCATCTTTCCCTTCTACTCTCCGTAAATCCTTTATTACACACATTTTAAAATCCTCACAAATGGAACTACTATTCTCCTTCAAATACTTTGCCATTCTTGTAATAAAATTAACGTTATAACGATTCTTCAAAATAATAACTTCTTTTATGCCTTTCTCTATACAAAAACTGACTATGTCTTTCGACAACTCGTCTCGCGATGATGCCGATAAAGATTCATAGTTTACATAAATACTCGAGTTTTCTGGCATATACACTAAATTGCGCGACTTTGAAAATACCTTTTTACCATTAGTGTTACGTAACATTTTCTCCCATTCATTCAAACATATCTCAATGTCATTTCCTTGTTTTTTAAGAACTTCCACGATCCTAGGGTGATCAGTCCCAGATATCACGGAATCCGCATCACAAACATTTGGCTCTTCCAACTGCTTGTACTGCGCTCTTGTCATTACGGATATAGTCTTTTCACGCATTGTTTTTAAATCTTCACTTGTAATTACTATTCTAGAAAGCGCATCTGCTAGCACATTCTCTTTCCCCTTAATATATTCAACCTCAAAGTCGTACTCCTCTAAACACAAACGAAACTTAGTCAACCTACTTGATGGATCTGTCATGTTAAACAAATACAATAGTGGCCGGTGATCCGTTTTTACAACGAACCTCCGTCCGTACAAATATGGTCTAAAATGTTTAACTGACCAAACTATCGCCAACAACTCCTTCTCTATTATAGGATAATTTAACTCACTCTTCCCTAAAGACCTACTAGCATATGCAACGGGTTTCCCGTTCCCATTACACAACACACTTCCTACAGCATACCCCGAACTATCGGTTTGCAATATAAAATTGTTGTTATCAGAAAAATCTGGATAATCCAACACCGGTGGATTCATTAACGCTTCCTTAAGCAACAAAAATGACCTCTCACACTCATCCGTCCAACTAAATACAACATTCCTTTTACATAGCCTATTCATAGGTACCACTATATTAGCAAAATTCGGTATGAACTTCCTATAATAATTCGCAAATGCCACAAACCGCTTCACTTCATCAACCGTCGATGGACGTGGATAATCTTTTATGACCTCAACCTTCTCTGGATCTGGTGAAATACCTTCCGCCGAAATAACGTGTCCCAAATAAAGTACTTGCTTCTTCAAAAATTCACATTTAGATGGATTTAGCTTAAGATTCACTTCCCTCAGTCGTGAAAAAACTGACACAAGGTTTCGATTATGCTCATCCAAATTCCGTCCAAAAATAATTAGATCATCCAAATAAATCAGACACCTGTCATAATTCAATCCAGACATGGCCACTGTCATTAACCTGCTAAAAGAACTTGGACTTATCTTCAACCCCATTGGTAACCTACACATCTGATACTGCCCCTTATCTGTTGTGAAAGCAGTGTACTTCCTACTACTCTCTTCCAAAGCACACTGATAATAAGACTGCGACAAATCACAGTGACTAAAGTAAACAGCACCCGACATTGAATCTAAAATTTCATTCATATTCGGCAATGGAAATTTATCATCCTGTATCCTTTCGTTCAACTGCCTGTAATCTATCACCACGCGCCACTTCTTCTCCCCACTACGATCTGCTTTTTTGGGTACAACTAAAACAGGACTAGACCACTCACTAACCGCCTCTTCAATAATATTACTATCCAGCATCTCCTGCACTTGCCTATCAACCTCCTTTTTCTGCACATAAGGTATTCTATATTGTTTCCTATAAACTGGAGTTACATTCTCCTTCAACCGTATCGACTGCTCATACACATTCGTGACATCTAACTTATCTCCCGGAACATGAAATATATCTGAATATTTCGCGCAAATTTGCTCAATTGACAATCGCTCTCCAGAACTCAAATAGTCAAGTTTAAGCAAAGAAAATATTTTCTTAACACGCTCAACGTCCATCTCTGACTCTGCAAAATTACAACAATCGAAATCACTTAA
Source organism: Oligia fasciuncula (assembly GCA_963082905.1). Lineage (NCBI taxonomy): Eukaryota > Metazoa > Arthropoda > Insecta > Lepidoptera > Noctuidae > Oligia > Oligia fasciuncula. Next base: position 14,896,368 of record OY720398.1, read on the forward strand.
TGGATAAACTTCAACACCGGACATACTACACACAACTTCCTCAGAGTTTGTGTTCAAAATCCTAATGGGTATCATCCCATTCCTAGGCCTCGCCATCACACTAGCTAAGAACACTCCTTCACGCAATTCTTTCCTAACCACTACACAATCTTCTGCTCTGTTAACGGGGTAATACCTAATCACTTCACATCGCGGAGGAATAGTCAACAAGTAATCATAGGACTTAAGCGGTATCGAAATCGTCCGCCGTTCACGATCCTTAAGAGACAACTCGTTTACCGAAAAATTTATAATACCACTATACTTCTGCAAGAAATCCTGCCCCAATATTCCAACCGACTTACATGGCAAATCATCAAATACATAAAACTTATGCACGAACGAACACCGTCCGCATCCCAACTTCAAACACACATAACCTATAGCTCGCAAACTACCTCCTACACCATTAATCACTAAGTCTTCCTTAACTATTTTACAGCACAAAGCATTATTGCTCAAGAAACTGCTCTTTACGGCTGATATCGATGCACCCGTATCTACTAACCATTCCGTATCTACACTATCCACTAGTAAATTAACCCAGTTAATACTATCACAAGCTAAAATATGCTTAGCCTCGAAAAAACTGAGTCTCACTCGACTGTTCGCCTTCGCTACTCCGTGACATTGACACTGCGCCTGAGTCAGCATCGCCCCGCGCATGCTCAAAACACGCTACACGCCGCCGACCTTGCTGAGTCTGGCGTCCACGACTAGCATTATTGCTGCGACCGCGCATTCCACCGCTATGCCTTACGCTGACATTTTCGTGCGTACGCCCAACAGCTGTTCTCTGCTGCGCGCGTCCATTTCCTACAGCGTGCCGCCCATAACTATTTCCACGACACCTATCGCCCGTAGAAAAGCCACCCCTTGCGGGCCAACGCTGGTACGTCATGACTTGCGCCGACGAAGCACAATCTTCGTCTTCTGCTACCCTGATAGCATCCTTCAAACAAGTCAAATTCCGCGCCGTAACAATCGTACCAAGACGCTGATTACGAAGTCCGTCAGCAAACTTCCTAATCGCATACTTTTCATTCAACGGCTGCAAAATCTTATAAGCTTCGGAGCTTTCCCCGGCTTGAGAAATAGTCAAATTGACCATCAACTTCTCTATATCAGCACCGAACTCCGCGACCGATTTATTATTCTGCCTAGCGCGAGAAAGTTTGGCTTGTACAGCTACGTCCGACTCCACCGTCAATAAATGTCTCTTCATGTCAGCCAACAAACTGTCTACCGTCGCGTAATTGGAGGACAACCGAATCCTAGCCCCCTGGGTAAGCCGTGTAGTTAGTACGAATTTAATTAAAAGTGCACTATCAGCCCCTTCTAGCATCGAACTATATAAACCTATGGCATCAATTAAATCTTGGGTTACTTGCTCATCCCCATTCATTTTCGGTAGCAAGCTAACCGCCGTTCTCAAAGAAAACCTTTCCGCCGCCATTTTTGTTCGACTCTGCTCTCGTCCTCAAACTTTATAGTTTCTACGTACAAATTTTCTATCTTACCTACCAACTGCGTTAACTCTTCCGAAAATTTGCTCGACCTTGCAACTATACACTTAAATTTACCGTATAAGGCTTTCGCCTCGCTTATTTTCCCATCAAAATTTTTACCAATCCGCCTACTAGGACCTAATTTAACAATAGATTCCCTTAACACTTTAAGTTGCACAAACAGTGACGTTAATTCTACTTCCATTTAAAACTATTGTCTCTAAATTTACCGATGACTGCAAGCACTTGCACTCGCCACAACACTTAATTTCACATTAAAACCACTTACGTCCCTCGTCGCTCCGTCTGCTCCCGGTCAAGCCATCTGCACAGCTTTCTGCACCTCCCGCTGATTGATCTTCTCTTCGATCCAGCTCTGGTGACAACAACTATACAACCGGACTGCCACGCCAACGATGACAACCGTTAAACACACAGCAATGAACAACAGCACCGTGTTGATAGCTGCTACCTGCTCCTGCGTAACCGCTGCGGCATTTGAACCACCAGCCGCCGTCTGAGCGATAACGACCTCTTCCTTCGACGTTGTGCTCCCCATGGCCCGTGACCCGACGTGACGTGCGAAACCGACTATAACGCGATTTGACTTGCCCCCACTGGCAACTATAACGCCTTCCAGCCGACTGGCAGGGTCGCCATGCGATGTAGGGGGAAGGGGTTAGGTAAACAACATGATGTGTAGTTCTCCAAGAGCCAACCGACAACTGACTGCCCTTGTACCTTTAATTAGTAACGTATATATACATAGCTCGTATGTGACAATATGCAGATACTAAGACTACTAACACAGCATCTCTATCCTAACTATGTGCTATACGTGATGTACGTGCCTTCACACCACATTGGTTTCTATCGGAATTTACTGATGTTTGTTTGTTACGCATGGTTAAAATATGTATATATTTGTCTTAAATCACCTGACCCTGTATTTGTAATTGCGTGACTATAATTTTATTTAGATTTCTGTTACTTTTAAGAATGGTCTCTGATTACTGTTGAAGTCTACGAGGTGCACAAATGATCTTAGCTTAGGCACTCGTTTAAACAGAACAGGCAAAGTTCCCGCGAAATACACGGGCACATAATATCATTTCACACGTGTACTGGCCTTTACAAGGCGCCTCAAGGATTTCTGGAATCGTGCGCAGTTACGTAAGCGGAACGCGTGCTTAGGGAAGGAATGTATTGGCTCACTGTTCCGACAATTCGCGCGGAAATTCGCCCGCTTGGTCAAGAGGAAGGCCCTTTATACACACACGTTTTTCTTGGCGTGAAAAACGACGATTTATTCGCCGTGTGTAAGCACGGTCGTCAGTGTTGTATGGATCACTATTGAAGCTTCTTGACGGTCACGTGTTTTCTACGGCGCGGTTTATACGCCGTACCGTAATGAAACCGTGCTGTGTACAAAGGGCTTAAAGTACAGTGCGTTCACAGTCATTTTCCTCTGACAACAGCAACCTAACAGCAACCTTATTGTAACGATAATAAAGGTCATTGTGACACACATGGGTGTATTGGACAGCGATGCAAAATCAAGGGTAAAATAACTGTAAAAGGCCTACCTAGTTGCAGTTGTTGCAGTTTTGACACCAAAAACTTTGGAGTCTTGTCGTTCTCTTTATTTCCCAAATTAATATAGAAATCGCTTAATACATACAAAACCAAGATCTATGCGATACAATTCATTAGTCAGAGTTTAGGTGTATTTTCATAGATTTACTTCACTGCTAAATTGGATTTATTTCTCGAAATTCTATTCGGTACTGTTAAACCATTAGCAATATTTATGTGCTCCGAACCAAATGTATTTCTACGTTACATTTGGCGTATTTTCAAGAAATTTTCCATTGATAGTTCATTGAAAAGAGCGTGAATTTCTTAGAAGCATGAACAATTTTAATTGTACAGGCTGACTTGTAATTTCACGTATTACTTTTAGGATGTGATAGTGCAACAACTAAGCACCACTTAAAGCGTATGCGAAAATTCATGGGATTCGAAAAAACAAAATTTTTATGTATTTTTGAAAATTTCCCAGATTGTGTCATTAATTAGCACTTTTCTCTAAACTCTCGAATTGAAAGGCCTTCATTGCTATTCCATTCGATACCAAATACTGATACTTTAACAAATCTTTCGATGTAACCAACTGTTCTAAAACAAACAGTTACAAGTTAAAGTTTATTTATTAACCATTTCTAAAAATCTATCTTACATGAACTTTAACACCAGTTATTTCGAAATTTTACTATGGCATCAAGCATTAAAATTACGGGGAAGACATTTTCATTTAATTAGCTATCTAATGATGTACAAATATTTAAAAAATGCCCAAAAACTGAAGAAGATTCTAACATTAAGAGTTTGCACGTGTGCAGTAGTTTAAAATCACGAGAACTAAGCGACAAGTGATGAAATGAAATGAAATGATTTTATTTTTTGTAAGTAGGTTTGTACAAACACTTTTACACGTCAATCATGTTTTTTTTTTTAAACTAGATGAAGTCGGCGTTTCCTATCTGACTACTCTGAGAAGAAAGGCCGAAACAAACTCAGAGGTCACAGTCTCTTTTAAAGTCCAGACATAATCTTGGTCAGGTTATATGAAGACCATGTAGATCGATGTCTGAGGTGGTCTTTTGAGGAAAGAACCACACAGATTGAGAGGACCTGTCCAGTCAATGCACGCATTTGTCAAAAATCGTGCAGCTCAACTCAAGACTTAAGGAGCTCAACGATTCGACGAACAATACCAAAGAAAGGACATTTGGGTAGGCCACATAAATTACTCAAACTGCCAGACCATGAAAAAAAAAAAAAAACTAATAGAACAGAGAGAATAATAAAAAAATATATATAAACTAAGTATGTAAAATGACCCACATCGTCTTCACATTCACAATAAAAAAATAATATAATACTTTACAAAGTAAGCAAATGTCAGTTTAAAAAAAAAAAAACAGTGATTAGCTCATCGACTGTGAGTCTAACTACTCAAAAGTGGTGTCTCAACATGCAAACTGGTCGCGGCGACCTGGCTACATAACGTAGGACGAGTTGATGGGTGGTAAAAAGATAACGTAAACCAGTTAATTAATTTGATTATAACAGAATATACCTAACAATTTTTTTAAATATTTTAACAATTTGCAAATTCAAACTTTCCCAGCATTATCGACTGTTTCATCTCAATTTTTTTTTTTATATTCGTACTTCGTTAGATAGCTGATTGCGTCACTTATCGCAATTCTGCGCCCACAGTAGGTATATCTGACACTATATCTAATCACAATTCTAAGTAGAGGATCCGACATAGTAATAGATGTGATGAAAGGAGTAAGGTCTTACATTCACATAAATCCGTGTAAACTACCTTACTTTTGATGTCAGAACAGGGACTTAAAACGAAAGAAAAATACGGAAGAGTTTCGACTATTTATCTACTTATGCAAATGGTGCGAACTCGACGCAGACTGCTTTCATTGGCGTCTCTTCATGTTTGTAGTGCTGCAGTGTTTTAACTGGCTCCGTGTGTGCATTCATAATTGCTCTTTTTATTAATTAATTGCGTAAGAGTGGGATAATTATGGGCTTTATGCACTGATTTTTACGATATTTAGTATGAATTAGTGATTTCTTCCTAAGTACAAATAATTTGCGGCAAGGAATTTTTGAAAGTCAAATTAGTTTTCTTTTTAAAAGGCAAATTATCACTTCTCAGGGGTGTCTGCTACCAACACGTACCACGTGATTTTTGTAGATAACAATCTTACATTGTCAAATGACAAAGAATTGGTACCTTAAACCAAATCAAACTATTCACAGCTGTTTTATTTCTCTTCCGATGGATTACTTCCCAATTCGTTTCCCGATTCAAACATGGCTGTGAACTTTGAATAAAACATTTTTACTAGGAACGCAGCAAGCAGCAAGTGACATTAGTTGAGAAAAATGGCGGCTCTCGAGTGTATGTTGAGCAACCGGAGTTGTATTGATGGTTGGCTACGACTTTACTATGCCAGGAAAATAATGCATTACTTAAAAAAAATATTATGAAACGCAGAAAAAACAATCTTTAGTGCTGATGTTTCAATAGTCAGATATTTTTTATCTGAGGAATACCCTCCCACCGGAGTCCGGCGTTAAGCAGCCTGCTGTGTTTCGTCGATGCGTGGGAGTTCCAGTGCCTTAGGCATCTTCTGGGCACGCTCGTTCCATCATAGACCTCATCCATCGTTTTCCATCAGGCGTGATCGAGGTCAAGAGCGAGCCCATGCGGCAATAAAAAAAAAACTGAATTGAGCACCTCCTCCTTTTTTGAAGTCGGTTAAAAAGGGAATACATTTTGCGGCTATGTATAACGTTGAGTGAGATCGATATTAAAATATGTAATTAATTATCGAATGACCAAAATTCTATTATTATTATTTTTTTATTTATACTACAAAATCAGCATGTAGCGTTGAGTCATATCGACCATCGCAAACAGAACAGGGGTATAGCATTCCTCAAGTTGATTGAGACTGAAAACATTTTTTTAAATATGAGGAATAACTGTTTTCCAAAAGTGGGTCTGCGTCATAGGGCTGAGAGAAATGAGGAGTGGGGTTGTTAGATGAAAGCACTGTCCGACTCATTCATCGTAAGTTCCTGGGCATAGCAAGCCTGACGTTAATATTGGTGCAGTAAAAGTCATACTGCTACCCGCTGTATTGCAGGGCACAGCCTTAACTGTGTGCTCTCCAATATCCTTTTCGTAATAATGCTAGCAAAAGCTATCATTAGCCAAGCAGCTGAATTGTAAAAAAAACATTTTGATATACTTACTTTTTGAATCTTTCGATGTCTCAACTAAAGTCTAAATTTCAACGTACTGAAAATGGAAAAATTTACAAAAAAAAACAAAAGATTTTCGCTGTTATGCAAAGCTGTTGTTTGTGAGTTATGTCTTTGTTGTTCCAGGCTATAAGATCTCGTTTCGTGATATTTTGCGAGCTCCGTGTCGGGTCGTAGTTTGTTTAGTGCTCTTGTTTGAACATATCGTGGAAAAAGGACTGAAACTGAACTAAAACAATCCGATGTGTCTAGATACTTATCGGGTGCTCTTTCGTCTATGAAAACTGGTGTCCGGTAGATAGGTTTGTTCTAAGCAGGTTTGTTTGAGACAAGATACGATGAAAGTTATCTAGGTTATTGTTTAGTCAGAAAATTATAAAATTTTGTAATCATAAACGTTTTTTATTGTATTTGTTTTAGAATCCATTATGGTGCTTACCTATTTTTTAGATAAAAAAGGGATATTTGTAATATTATGTTTATTAATCAAATAAAAAAAATCGATCCAACTGATTTTTATTTGGACTTTTGGAATAGCGGTGATGAAAGATAAATTTACAATAAAAATGTCTTTTCATTCACTCACAAACATCAACGCCTTTGTAAATAAATCTTCAGGAAACAAAAACATGAAAACAATACAAATCTACCAACATATACATTATTTACAGTCTATTAAACTTTCATAATATGTCTCCTTTGTTCTTGTCACGTGTGTGACCTTTCTTTAAACATCGAACATTACTTCTCTTACATAATGCAACGGTCATTTGTTTCATTCCGACCTATCAGAGAGCAGTTTTGCTTTTATTCCGAGTTTCATAATACCTAATATGTCAAAAAACTTGTAGAATAAGATAGCGTAGGATAATGCAAAAGAGGTTGCGAACGTCATACGTAGCAGTTCTCGCGGTCCACCCATCAAGGCGAAAGTAGAGGCGAAGTTTTTAATGGGTGCAAGCCCCACATAACCACGTCGCCTCCCTGGACAATTTCTTCGCCGAAAATATAATAATGCAAAAGCAGGGGCTTGGGACACGTGCACAAGACGGCTCAGTTAAACGCTGATCACACACTACAACGCGCCCCGCGACGGTGTGCAGATAACTCGATCCCGCGCGTGATTTTGTGCATACAAATTATTCTTATTTTCGAATTATTTAGATCCGCCTAATGCCTAATGAAACTCGAGGCAATGTGCGAGGATAGTGCATGCTCATGTCATCGTAATACAACACACCCGTTGCTTGTTCAGAATGGGTCGCGATGACCAAGAATATAGCTACGGAAAGTAGCTTTAAGGTCCTTTTAGCCATGAGTGGCGCGCGGAGGCACTACGCCGGGGGGAAGTTCCGCTTCCGCGGCAAATTGCTGCGGAGCGGACGGAACTCCGGCGCGATCTCATGGCGACATGGAAGGAGCGACTGTCGCAACCCAGCGCAGGGCACGCCGCGATAGCGGCGATAAGACCCCTCTTTGAGGAGTGGCTAGAGAGGCGCCACGGCGCCCTCACCTACCGCCTGACGCAGTTCCTCACCGGACACGGAAGTTTCGGGAGGTTCCTGCACATCATCAGGCGGGAGGAAACGCCCGGGTGTCACCATTGCCAGGATCGACCAGAGGACACGGTGGAGCACACGGTGGCGGTCTGCCCCGCTTGGGCGGAGCACCGCCGTGTCCTCGTAGAGGCGATCGGCAGCGGCGGCGACCTCTCGCGGCCCGGCCCTGGTGCAAGCCATGGTCCGGGGCGAGAGGGAGTGGGAGACAGTCACCTCCTTCTGCGAAGCAGTCATGCTAGCGAAGGAGGTGGCGGGACGGCTCAGGGAGAGAGCCTCCCGTCCCAGCCGCCGCGGGAGACGCTCCGGGCGTCGGGAGCCGCGCGACGACTCCCGGCCACCGTAGGCGCGGGCCTGCGGGCGGAGAGTAATGGGTAGCTCACCGTCCGATCAGGACCAGGCCCGTGCCGGACGGCGCGTACGTGTTCCACGCGCGCCTCAAAGAGATGTCAGCATCGAGGAGGGGCCCCATAGGGCCGAAGCCTGCCGGGTCAGCGGGATTGTCCGAAAGGGTTACCGCTGGCCCGGAACATAAAGGGCTAAGGAAGGAACACGGGTGGGTTTTAGTCAGTAAGAGTCTGACACTTCCTTCCGCTCCACCCAGAGCGGGAGGGGTCATTTGATGATTTCCCATCCGCAAAAAAAAAAAAAAAGGTCCTTTTAGCCGCAACGATAAAATTGTACGGACATATCATGTCTTCAACACGTATGTAAATGCAAGCAAATTGTCTCATAAAGCCTGTTAGTTGGATGTTTAAAGTGGTTCGGCGCACCGCCATTTCATTTTGGCGCGGTTCCATGTGTGGGTAGACGTAGAAAACTCACGTTACAGCCCTGCTTATAGCTCTAATGACTCGAATTTAAGCATTTCAATATTGTTAACAGTTGCTCGTTTATTTCTACTAAAATGTTCAGGAATTTAGAGAACAGTGCAGGCACGCACATAGATGGAGAAATAATTGGTTTGGCTGGACTGAGTTCGGGATGTATAATGAGTTTTTCCGGAACTAGGATAAGCGGAATTTAAAGCGACAACGATTTAGAGGGGATTGGTACTACTTGCGCTGCATGCCGTCAGTTATAAGAGTTGTTAGGTATTTGGCTAAGCTAAAGACTTAGCACGTTTGCGGAAAGCTCGTTGTTTATCTTTTTTCATGTAACTATAGTCAGACAAATAATAAATTACTTGTATACAGATTTAGGAGTGTATGTCAGGCGAAGCCAGAACCAGAGTACCATGCACAAGTACGACTGCGGTCGAGCAGTAGGTAATCACCCACTACTCGACAACTGTATCATGCCTTGCAAATACGATTACTTCACTCAGCTACGGACCTGCAGTGCCATCAGTGACGTCAATATTCTGGACCGCAGTGCGCGTTAGACGTTTAGTTTCTTGAGGTGTTATATTATAGCGCCAAGTCACAGTCGATAAAACAAACTCTATACGTTTTAAACACGTAGTGTGTTATGTTTTGGCACTTTATGTTTTATTAACCACCGCTAATAGCTACCCCCTTTTCCACACAATCCTGTCTTTTCCTAGTCAGTCCCTTCGGTAGGAGTCAAGCTCGTCCCCGACATCTTCGTCTCGGCCTGCCGCGATGACGTCGTGAAATGGGAGGAGCCTTTGCCCTGCAGTGGGACAACACAGGCTAGTTAGATTAGATTAGAATAGACACTAGCTCACTTTCTCGTATAGCTCCTTGTGTACGAGTCACTCAAATTGGCAATGTTTTTCTTTCGACATAGGGGGCTTACATGACCTAAAGTGCGGTTACTGTCGGACTGCATAGAAAAGAAAGAGAAGCGCGATGACACAATGCTAGTAATTTATTGCAAAATATGAAGCAAATATCTATTTACAAAAAATCTATTGTATGGACTAAAAAATTAAAACACTAGTGCTTTAGTATATTGCTTGTAGAATAATCTGACCAAAAATCAGAATGATTGTATGTATATTAGTATGGTTTTTATTGTAAAAAGAAAGTTTTTAGAGGTATCTTCATGTTTTTTTTCTATAGTATCAAATTAGGTGTTATGTTTTCAACACACTATCTACCTAGCATATACCCTGAAGAATATCACATATTTGTCTGATTTTGTTTACTGTAGTCGATCATATACTTTTATTGTTTCTAAAACTTGCGTTTTTTTGTGTAAGCCCCTTAATGACCAGAGATTTTTACTGTTTCGGGGAAACAAGCAAATGGCCTGTAACAAATGTGCCGCTAAAGAGAATAGTCTGGACGACAAACCGCATAAGATATTTAATGGCGTACCTTAACGTTACGTCTATGAATAATAATACCCTTTAGACAACAATCTTATAAAACATGAATGAAGGTAAATTAACTACAGTTTGAATTACTTAACTAATAAAACTTAAGATAATCATTATTTGACACCGGTATCGCGATCGTCTTGAGTTTCGCAAAGGCTTCCCCTAAAGCTTGCCACCCTCCGATTATGGGTCATTCTTCTCCAAGTAACACCAGCTATTTTCTTAATATCGTCCCCCCATAAAAGACGTTACCTCCGTCGTAAGACTACGAATACAAGGTCCAAACTAAGCCAACAAAATAGTTATTTCAGCAGTAAATCTACTGAAACCTTTGAAAACAAAGAGCGTACGAGGTATTTTCATGCTAATATTCCCTTGTGCTTATATCAACGTCGTTCGGACCATTACCTCCGTACGTCAGTATAATATTGTTGGCGAACATTTTAGGTCAAGATTTCGCTTCTATCCTGAGATATTTACTCTCCTGTTAACACGTCTGGAGTCTGGACCAGCAGACATTACGTGATGGCACGTCTAGCTAACTGGGTTGGTAAGATTTTCTCATGCCTAAAACGAAAAGTAAAAACTGGCCAAGTGCGAGTCGGACTCGCACACGAAGGGTTCCGTACCACAAGGCAAAAACGCCGAAAAAAAAACACGTTTGTTCTATGGGAGCCCCCCTTAAATATTTATTTTATTTTAATTTTATTATTTATTGTTAAAGTAAAAATACAACTCGGTACTTTGTGAATATTTCAAGTGCCTACCTGTTGCCATTATTGATATCGAGCAAAAAAGGGCAAAACAATCAGGTTTGTTGTATGGGAGCCCCCCTTAAATATTTATTTTATTTTCTTTTTAGTATTTGTTGTTATAGCGGCAACAGAAATACATAATTTGTGAAAATTTCAACTGTCTAGCTACCGCGGTTCTTGAGATACAGCCTGGTGACAGACAGACGGACGGACGGACGGACGGACAGACAGCGAAGTCTTAGTAATAGGGTTCCGTTTTTACCCTTTGGGTACGGAACCCTAAAAAGAATGTAGTTAGAGCGTTGGGATTTATGACTTGCGTTATCTAAATGCACAAATACCTCCTATAGAAACGAAAATAGCTTCAGGATTTCCGTGCTTACCACTGCGAGTAGAGGTGTAATTATTTTTTGGTATGCATTCAGCTACTGTCAATTTTGATGTCCCTAATACAAACAGATCGAACAAATCAATCTAGTGTTAGCGTACATCAACAAGAACAGAAGTTTATTCAATATACGTATCTATAAATCACCGTAACCCTTCCAGGAAAGTCGTTTATCGGACCAATTCTGTCAAATGACACGTCGTTTGATTTGTACGAATGCGGGACGGGATGAGAACACAAAAAATCGAGGACATTTGAAGCTGACCGTATAATAGTTTTATTCAAAGAAAATACAATTACACGTCATACTAATATTATAAGGGCGAAAGTTTGTGAGCGTGTGTGTATGTGTGTTTTTACGTTTGTTACTTCTTCACGCTCAAACGGCTGGACCAATTTCGATAAAATTTTGTATGGAGGTAGCTGGCACCCTGAATTAAGATATAGGCTACTTCTTATCCCGATATTCCCACGGGATCGACACTAATGCGGGTGAAACCGCGGGGCGCAGCTATTTGCATCACAAATTATACTATTGAAAGTATATTTTTTATTGAATTTCTATTTGGTAAGGGTACCTACAGCAGAGGTTTCTTACATCTAATGATTAAACTACCTTCTGCCCGCGACTTCGTCCCCGTGAAATTTCTTGTTCTCCCAACCCACCGCGTCGTATCGCATCGCTTCCCGCGGCATTACTTCGTTTTGGCTTAGCGTTCTTTCTGACTTTTCTGGTTTTTGCTCGGCTCCTAAGAGCCGTAGCGTGATGTTAAATAGCCTATTACCTTCCTCAAGAATTGGGCTATTAAATGCATTAAATAATTTTCGAAATCAGACTGTTTCCAGAGATTAGCGCGTTCAAACAAACAAACTCTTCAGCTTTATTATTAGATAGATAACCTGGATTTCTTTATACTTAAAAATAATAATCACTAATATTTTTATATTTTTAGGGTGCCGTACCCAAAGGGTAAAAACGAGACCCTATTACTACGACATCGATGTCTGTCCGTCCGTCTGTCTGTCACCAGGCTGTATCTCAAGAACCGCGATAGCTAGACTGGTGAAATTTTCACAAATATTTCTGTTGCCGCTTTAACAACAAATACTACTAAATACTAAAAACAAAATAAAATAAATATTTAAGGGGGGCTTCCATACAACAAACGCGTTTCTTTCGGCGTTTTTGCCTTGTGGTACGGAACCCTACGTGTGCGAGTCCGACTCGCACTTGGCCAGTTTTATTTTTATATCCTAATAAGTATTTAAAAATAAAATGTATGTGTTTAAAATGAAATAAAGGAATCATAATTATTTTATGATCAGACAACTTAGGCCCATAGATAAAATACACAAAATAATTTTATACATAATAAACTATTACATTATTAAAAACCTTAAAACTATGACTATACACGTAACGTTATCGCTTTATAAAGCAACCAATTTCTTCAATGTTGGATGGCAGTTGTAGGTATGTATATGAATTGAGAATATTTGAGAATAGTCTACTAAATTCGCTGCATCTAGGTACTCGATTAGGCCCGGTATCCACCAAAGCGGAGAGGAGAGGAGATTTCTCATTTTTCTATAGAATTTCGTGCCGCTTGCCCGCTTGCTCGCACGAAATTCTATACCGGGCCTTACGCAGTTGCATTCCGCGCACAGTCAGTTACATTCATTCGATATAACTCGCAGCTCCATCGACCTGCAAACATTCTGCAGTGACGTCAAAACTTAGGCAAATAAAAGCTACCTAATCTGCATTCGCGATTTATTTGCCAAAAATGTAAACAAATATGAGTTTATGGAAAAATAACTTTAAATCCTACAAAATAAAGTTCAGTTTCTTCTAAAATTTTCATAGCTTTTTCAATAGTGCTAGTCACTCTGAAATCAACTTAATTACCATTAAATAAAGTTGATATTTGTTTAAATTGAATTATTATTATTTTGTTACATAAGTTTGAATAGACTTTACATAGGTACATACATAAACTCACGCCTTCTTCCCATGGGGTAAGCAGAAACTACAAAACCCCACCTTTACAATCCTTACATACAAGGAGTATATATTGCTTCGTTTACGTTCATACATCCTGGGAGCCTAAACAGGCCGCTTTGGCAGAATCATAAAATGATAACATTATGAATCATAATATGGCGAAGGCAGTCCGTGTTTTTCTTTTTTTCACTGCACAACGTAGATATAATCAAGGAGATTGGGATTGGATTTGGATAGTATTGATTAGTATTTTATCATAGACAAAAAAAAAACTGACAAATCCTTCACCAATGGGATTTGATACGATTAACTTAACAGTTAACTGTCCATTATAACTCATATCCTTTATCCCTTTATGATTCTGCCAAAGTGGCCCTTTTAGGCCCCCTGGTCATACACGCACGCCGATTGCGAGTACAACGCACTTGATCTTTCTGAAGAAACGAAAACGGTTCGGAACGGTTTCTGTGAAAACGATAGCTAGTAGCGAGATAAAAATCTCAACAAAAGAGGTGTCATTAAGTGTCATCGAAGTTATAATAGCTGTGCATAATAAATGTTTTATCGAGGAAGGAACTTTGAAACACAGGGGACCCCTACCTTTTTGTTCGGAAGCAAAATTCTGTATTATAACGACAAAGTTAGGGAAAATTATTTGAAGGTCTTCGATTAAAAGGATTTTAAGAAAATTGCCCCTTCTGGTTCTTGTGTGAAACTACGAAGTAAGTAATTAAAATTTTTCTTTGGCAGAATTTCGTGTTCGGATTTGATTGAATATTATCTTACTTACTATCATCTACCTAACCTTTTTCCAACTACAGATCAATACTAGTTGACGCTAGTTAATTCCGCTAGTGTTTTAGTTTTTTTAAACACACTAATTACCCACTAATAAGTAATTACTGTGTATCGACAAAACTAAAGTTCTAGCGGAATGTTGCACACTTGTACTGTAAGCGATTAGGAAGAAGAGTGGGGCGCGTCTTCGTGGATTGCGCTATCTGTATGTTGGGGTCGGCTTTCAGTCTAACCGGATTCAGCTGAATAACAGTATTAAAGTATTTTATATGGAACGACTGCCTATCAGACCTCTGCAACCCTATTACGTAACGTTATCATTATCTGCCTAACCATTTTCGAACGTTGTGCAAAACAAAAAAATTCTGAACACTCTTAGAGGATAGAGGAGAGATCCATGTTCCCATTTAGAATTAAAATATTAGCTTTAAAACTATTATGTAGGTAAGTACTGCCCACACCTAAAACAACAAAATCACTAAAAGACTACAGAAAATAATCTAGAATATTCCCTACATGAAAAACTGTTAAATCAAACTAACTATATTATATTTCTGAAACAAAAATAAAACTCAGTACATAAAGCAACATACTCGTACATACAGTAAATGTTTATAGGGACCTCTAAACCGCAACCCTGTTAAATCTATTTGCTAAAACTTTGTGCTAAGTTGAATTTAAACGAGGTTTTTAGGGTTCCGTAGTTCCTACAAGGAACCCTTATAGTTTCGTCATGTCCGTCCGTCTGTCTGTCTGTCTGTCCGAGGTTTTGCTAAGAGACCGTTAGTACTAGAAAGCTGTAAATTATAGCGGTTAAGATAACTTTATTAGTTTAGCAGTAATAGTCGTTGAACTTGGGTGTTGGATAATTTTGTACCAAATACAAAATCCTTAGCATTAATCCTTTAAAGTGTCTAAGATGAAGTAGTTGAAATAATAAGAAATAAAAATTTAAATAGAAAATGTGAACATTTTTATTTTTTTATATCACACTAATATTATAAAGGCGAAAGTTTGTGAGTGTGTGTGTGTGTTTGTTACTTCTTCACGCCCAAACGGCTGGACCAATTTTGTAAAAATTTGGTATGGAGGTAGCTGACACCCTGGATTAACATATAGGCTACTTTTCATCCCGATATTACCACGGGATCGACATTTACGCGGGTAAAACTGCGGGGCGCAGCTAGAATTCAGAATAAAGAACAACAGAATCGTATTACATTGTGATAACGGGCTACTACGGAACCCTACACTGTGCGTGGCCCAACACGCACTTGGCCGGTTTGTTTTAATACGCTGCTGGTGGCGAGGGAAGCTGTTAATGTGGCAGGATTAAGAGGCATCAAACTCTTTGCTGCTGCAACGTCGGATGTACTCGGGAGATTTTTAAGTAAGGTTATTTTGACTCTTGACTACTTTCGTGCTGTTTTCATAAATAAATTACAGTATTTGTACAGGGCTGAGACTGCTGTTTTTGGGACGTGACGTTTCATAAAACTAGACAATTGGAAATTAAAAGTTTGCTAGAATAATGATAGGTACAGAAGTGACCCCAGGGAAGACGGTGGCACAGTGAACGCGTGCTGCCGTGCATAGCGAGGTTCAGGGGAGGCCCCTTTACAGTCTCTCCAGGGAGGTGCCTTTCAGGCGTTGCACGGGGGGGTTCCGGAATTGGTATTTTAAGAGGAACCGGGACCACCCCTATGTGCTGATGGTGATCACCGGGGTGGTTTTAGTGAGGTAAAAATACCACATTCCCCGACCTCCCTCTCCGGAGGTCGGGTGCCTTTTGAAGGATTCCCCCCGACAAAAAAAAAAAAAATTACAGACTGCGTGTGTTAGCTTTTATTCTCCTTAATGTATCGTAGCTATATCTTTGTATACACATGTCATGTGGAAGCAGGAGAACCAGAATGAAAGGAGAAGATGATGAATGATGTATATTTTGCTTAATCATGTTTGACAGGAGTACCTAATGGTAAGACGAAAACGCTAAGCGAAAACGAAGTAATAGCGCGGGCAGGCGATGCGATGCGACGGGGTAGGTCGGGTGGTCTTACGGGGCGACTAGCGCTTTATGTGGAACTAATGTAGTTACTAAACAGGTATGAGGAACAGGGTGTAAAGTTCACTCATACTCTAAAGAAAAGGGAGGATCCTCCTACCAGACGGGTGTTGTGTCTGGTGGGCAACTGCCCAATGATTCATTTCGGGCCGTTGTATCTATGCTAGTTGCGCGGTAAACTCTGCTTGCGCGATGCAGGATTTGCGTGACGTCAGTATGACGCGTTGTTCGCATGTGGCGTTGTAGATACCGCTACATTCTTCGATTAACAATAGCACTAGAACAAAAACACATCGCTCAAGTGGTCGCGATTGCATATAATTTGATTATAAACCTTAACCTTCGAACATAAAGTTTTTTATCGTTTGCAATATTTTTACTACTATGATTAAAATAAGATCAACATTTTTTATGAAAAATAAAACACAATTTCTAAGAATAGGAAAACATCGTGAGGAAACCGGCATGTCCTTGAACCAAAAATTCGAAGACATGTGACATCTACCAAGTCGCACTGAGCCCGCGTGGTGGATTACAGCCCACTCCCTCTCACTGAGAGGAGGCCTGTGTCCCAGCAGGCGGAACGTTATAGGCTGATTACTTATGGAAGTTACTGATTATCTTTTATTGTATCTCAACTTAGCTCATTGTATTCACAACATAATATATTTTCTATAGTCAAAGTCAAATCAAAGTGTGAACCCATAAATCAAATCATCACATCTTAAACCCCACTGCGCTTATGCCTAAAACTGTACCCAATTTGTACGCTCGGGAATACTCGGACGCAATCGGCTGTCATGTCGAAGGACAGGCCGGTCGTGACGAAGGCACGCGACGATCAGGACTTTATTGTACTTTTGACTTAAGGTGAAAGCGCCAGGGTAGCCCGCGAAATTCAATTTTTTTTAGGTTTTTTGCAATTTGCTGGTCAGTATTAAGTTGTACGTTGATTAAAATATGATTCGCGGCCGTAACAAATATGTATTTACAGAATTATAATCATTAAAGTCATCAACACAACTCTTTAAGACCATGTAATCCCCAAGAATGACTATTTCATGAAATCTTGACATTTGGGGATTACATGGTCTTAAAGAGTTGTGTTGATGACTTTAATGATTATAATTCTGTAAATACATATTACAACTTAATACTGACCAGCAAATTGCAAAAAACGTAAGAAAATTTGAATTTCGCGGGCCCCCTTAGAGCTTCCCCCTTAGACATTCTTAGGAAGGGTGGTTGGGAGTCAAGCTTCCTTTTTTGGAACAGATTGTAATCGCCTACTGTTTAACTTTTAAATGTGCCTACGAAATCAGCTGTCGTTTTATTCGTGGCAGTAACTCGACTTGCTTCCGAATTTGTTTATTTCGTGGCTTGCTTTTGTAGTATAGTAAAATAGGCCTTGTGGAATCCTTAAATAGTTTGAAACAAAGTCGCCAAAATGTCTGTACGCGCATAATTTCCTGCACCAAATCGGATAATTCTTTTTTTGTTGTGTTCGGTATTGTAAGGACACGTATAATCTTGTGGAGCACAACTAACGTGCTTATTTTCTGCATTTTCATTGTAAAATAAAATAAATAACCAAACAAATGATGAGGACGCCACTTGGCGGTCGGTGCAGCCTTAAGGAAACAATGTCTGTTTTGTCACTACATAACAATACCTACCTACCTACCTGCAGTACCTTTGTACTCAAATCATAATTATGTCATATCCATATGTATTTTACTGTGTGTACATAAATTATAAAATAAATAAATAATAAACAATACATGAGGCAAACTACTAAACAAAACCTTTATTCACCTTTGTAGTCATAATAATATCCATTTTTTTTTCCTATTTTTTAAGAGTACCTTGATAATCAGTTCACACACAGATTATTTAAGCGGATTTTTTTTTTACCGAAAGTTAGACTTAGACAACGTTTTCAACGTTTTGGACGTTGAAGGAAAACATCGTCCACAACCCGCGCTGGGCCCGCGTGGTAGATTACGGCCCACTCCCTCTTGAAGAGAGGAGACCTGTGTCCGAGTAGTGGGAACATAATGGGTTGATTATGCTTAAGTTAATCTCATCCCTACCTTAACACATTGAGGCCAATAAACGCCTATAGGCGTAAAATAACAATAAAACTTCTGTTGTGACTCGTTCAGCGGCCTTCAACGGATTAATATAACAATAACACAAGGTTGCCAGCTAAGAGATTAAAAGCCTTATTATTATACGCTAAGCGATGTTCAGGGACCGTTTCCCTAAATCAAAATTTTATACTAAGAGAAAGTGATGAAGAGATAGGTATTAAAAACACATCTTTTGAATATCGGGCCATAAATATCGTGTAGCTTATTAATAGAGGTTTAAGAAGGCACGTGTACTCTTAATTAGTGTATCCAAGCCTTAATATCGACATAGACGGAACAATTATGTAGCTAAGCAGAAGATTGTAACTAGATAAGCTTATTCTCGCATTTTCATATCATTATATTATGAAATCAGTAATCTGTTTTAATAGTTTTCGTAAAAATTTCGCTCATTTCAAGGAAATTTACATAGGCAAATATTATTATCTAACAAATTAAATTAAATATTTCTGCGAATCCAATATAGTTCTTTGAAATCAAAATATAATCACTTGTAATATAATTTTATTCTATGGACTTTATGTAGGTTTCGACTCGAAGGACCAAAATAATCTCAGATTAGTTCGAAAAAAAAAGACCAGACGGTTTGTATGTAAACCGTTTGCGTGGGTTCTGACATTTTATTACTAAGAATAATAAAATTATATTTATGACGAAGATACCTACCTAGAAATAGAATGTGTTACCTTTAGGATCAAAGTCATTGATAGTAACCTAGATTAGTTAAAAATAAATAAGACGTGTTATTATTGTAACCCCTCAGGGCACTTAATAATAATATTTTTAAATAAATCAGGCACACGACTTACGAATTCTAAGTCGTGGGTCCGAACCCACGCAGGCGCTTTACTTTGTGTAAATAATTTCATTACCACTGCTCTTAAAACGGCGAAGGAAAACATCGTGAGGAAGCCGGCATGTCCTAGAACCAAATATTCGAAGACATGTGACATCTCCCTACGTTCTCTTGCTAGCTAATAATATAAACTTATCCATGCGACCCTAGCAACGGGAACAGCTAGTTAACTAAAATTATAATTTTAAATTACTAAATTTTAAACCATAAACTGTCTTCAGTTCGACCAATGCCGATGGCCAATTTTGTTAGGATGGCGCTCCGTGGGTCCTTTTTTAATTGAAACGACGATAATAACCCGTTAAGCCAAGAAAAGATTTAACATCTTTTGGGGTTTTCGGTGTAGGAAATTGAGAGATAGCCTTCACTTTATCTGGATTAGGCGAAACACCGTTGTCTAACAACTAACATGGACGACTATTCCAGGTCACAATTTACAATAGGCTATTTGACTGGTTTCTGATAAACATCTCAGATTATTTAATGGTGTCTAACGAGCCCACAAAAACCTATTACTTCAAATTGCATAATGTATTTCTTTTAGAAAATAGTAAAAAAAATGTACTGTTTAAATAAGCCGCCAAAACGCTACCTATCTTTAACAATATGGCGTCGTGACGTCAAAATACACGTAAGCAAACGTTGAAACGGTCGAGATACTAGACAAAAGTCATCTGTTCTGTCAACGATAGACAGAAATTGACTATATCATGACGTCATCATAAGTTCAGCCAATCCAGACCGTTTTCGATTACGTGGCGCCAGATTTAAAAAGATGAAGTTTTTTCGGGATTTTTTTAATAAATAATACATTGTTTTGTAGTAAAATTAATGCAAATCGATTTTAAAAGCGATAATCTATACGAGTGTCAATAATTATGACCTTATTTTTTACATTGTCAAATAGCCTATTTAGTCGAGTCGGTTTTTGTGATTTCAATATTCATCTACCAACCCGCAGTGGGCCTGCGTGGTAGATTATAGCCCACTCTCTCGCGAAGAGAGGAGGCCTGTGTCCCAGCAGTGGGAACATTATTTACATACAATTCGAGGTTTGATATCAAGAAAAAACGTTCCCAATATGTTTAAATAGAAAGCCAAATCATTTTCTTAGCCACAGGGCGATACCAGAAAACAATATTGAACTGACACGAACAATCAATCTTTTACAATTTATTTCTCTTTTTTCCTTATCAATCACTTAATGACATTTTTTTCTAATGGCCGTCTATTGTTTACTGCAAAACCTGCTGGTAGGTATATTCTGTAAAAAAATCCCCGTGTAAAATTAGATGAAGTAATCTGTCATTCCATCTAATCCTGGGGATTGACACTATTGACAGCTCACTTCAAGCTTACTTCATAGGTGAAGTGAAATAACTGAAAAATCCTTCACCAATGGGATTTGATACGATTAACTTAACAGTTAACTGTCCATTATGATTTATAATGTTATCCTTTTATGATTCTGCAAAAGTGGCCTTTTTAGGCCCCCCGGAATAGTGTACCGCCGTCCAATGATGATTAATCTTTTTAACCTTCTGGATTCGTTTAAGTAGAAATCAGAGGCCGAGTCTATTTCGAGAGACTTCCCGTAATTACAGCCGGTTTAATTTGCCCGAAATGTTGGAAATAAAAACTTTCAGCTATAGTAGCTCCCTGTGAAAGGACTCGATCGGGAAAGTATCTATCACCGTTCATACTTATTGCGGAAGTACGTAATTTTTACCGATGGGCAACCCCATCGGGCACACTGCTTGAAAAAAATCTAAGTCGTAAGAATTATGACACAAAGAATAATATACTGATGAAACAAACATTGGCACTTTCTTAGTAACACGTTCTACATAATTACAGTGATGCAAGTAATTACTTCGCTCCTACAACGTTAAGTCCATATTTTCGTAGAGTAGTGTAGTGTCGGAGTTTGCCGAAGTTTGCCCATATTTGAGCGAACTTGTACCTAAATGAGGCCCCGCTATACAGGAATGGCGTCGTATATACTCACTTGTATTAAGCTAACGATATTGTACGTCATTAAGAATATTGCCTATTTTAAATTTTGCTAGTTAGACTAAAGTTTTGCTTTACACTCAAGAATTAGTTTTATCTTAAACGTGGGTTGCAGGCCTTCTTACGTTGCGTTACCTTCTTGTTTACGTTTACAAGGTTACGCAACTAAATCTGGGTGTCTTCTCAGAACTCCATGTGCCATGAGTGTTTCTTGTATCATCAAATCTTCATTTGAACTAATTTCTTCTACACTACACTCCATTTATTATAACATTAGAAAAATAACGGTAGTCACGCTTTCGTTATTTTGATATAAACGTAAGTATAATAAACTCCGTTATTTCAAGATAAATACACAGATATGTATTCTATTTACCATTTACTTGAACAAAGTAACTCTAAAGTGCAGTAATTTCAACAACATTACACAATAACTCTCGTTATTTTGCCGTTATTTTTCGAATGCTATGTACAATACATGGACTATAGAGTAAATCAATGAATCGGATAGATAGAAGCTTTTTATATATTGTTGGTAAACTCTCGCGGCAAATATTAAAGTTTACTCACCAAAGTTATAATAATAATCTTGAAGCGATTGCCCGCCATATTGGTGCTAACTGTCACTTGTCAAAAGTAACTGTCATGGCGCACGCGGTGTCAACATTTGGACTTTGACCCTTGTCACGCAGGCGACTTCATCAACTTTTATGTTTACCTTACAAAATGGAAATCTATGTCAACAAACTATCAAATATGTCCGTCCGTCGAAAGATATTTGTTGAATTTATAAAATTGCTTGTCATTTACAAGCAGTTTTATAAATTCAACAAATGTCTTTGGATTTTCAGTTGGTTGGTCTTTTTGATCTTCAGTTGAAATTGTGTCGTGGCATGTAGTACAGACGCCAGCAGATCAAGCTACTACATTCTGTTAAATTTCTTTAATAGATTTTCAACTTTATCGCTAAAGCATGAAAGTTGGTTGGGAAAATTTGACAGTTTCGGGTAGCTTGATGTGCTACGCTTCGTGTACGTTTATATGTCTGTACATTTAAACGTACACGGTATACATATTTGCATTTTGATTTTTTTTGTTTAGCCTATGCTATCCCACTGCTGGGCAAAGGCCTCCCTAAAGTCCTTCCAAGAACTCTTTTCCCTCGCCACCTCGAATCAGCCCTCGTGGTAGGCCTTCTCACCACCGCGTTCCGAGCCGACCTCGGCGACGCCGTCCATCTTCAGGCACCTATTGTGTTGAGACGCCCAGCGGTCATCATGCATACGGTTGATGTGACCCGCTCAATCCCGTTTGAGCCTGGCAGCCTTCTTGTCTACGTCCATCATAAATGTTTTGGAACGCAGCGTGGTGTTCCTTTTTGCATTGATTTAAAAATATCCATTCATTTGAGAATTAAAATTAAGTAATTTAATACTGAATAGTAATAGTTTTTTTTTTCATTGTCCTCTCAACAAAAGGACCTGCCATATAATCTCTTCACCACCCTTGGTTGACTGGTAGAGAATGCCTAAGGCATTAAGTCCGCCTTTGTACCTTTTTGTGCGAAAAGTTTAAATAAATAAATAAATTGCTATTGTTATTTTAAATCCTCCAATTTCCACAAGTAAAGTCGTCGAACATAAGCTACTGTGGAAATATTATTGCGTTTTATTGACCCAGCGTGACAGACGGCTTTATTTTGTAGAGGAGGATTAAATTCCGTCACGGTAAAATAATTTTAGTGTTTCGTTTTTCCGTTTTACGAAATGTTAGTGGCCAACCGCGTAATAACTTTAAAATTGCGTTTAATTTTAAATTAAATAAAGCCGACTACGGCTGTATCCAATTTCGAACATATTATTCGAACGGTATGTGACATTGGCATCAGGATTTATGCGCGTCAATTAACGCGTAATGTCCTTCATACTTGACTACTGATTTTATATTTTAAACTCGGCTCATATTACCTACACGTTTATCACGCTTTTAAATGTTAAATACCTTATTTTACTTTGCAAATGGATTGTATTTAAATATCGTAGGTATGTGTGCGTCCAATCCCCATCAATGTAAGGGTGACTATAACATTTTTATTTCTAAGCAGACTTACGAGTACACTGTGTATCTAGGGTCTTCTATTATTATATTTTGTAAAACGTCGGTTAAATCCAGACTTTAAAAGCATTAAAACGATGCTAATAACCCTGACGTAGGTACCTGAGCCAAGGTTCGTGGAATTCATGAAAATATATCAAACGGTTGCTAATTTTTATTCAGTGTCCCGTATTCCAAGGTGACACACCTTTTTGTATTTTTGTTCTAGTTTATAAAAAAAATATATTAAAAATGTACCAAAGCTCAAAGTTCTCAGACGGTCGGTCAACTTTGATACATTTTTTATAACTTCATTTGTTGTTTTGGCTGTACGAAAAAATTGGTAAAGTCGTGGAGAATCCAAATAAAATATAGTAGGTGTAAAATTGAGCATATATTATAGTCTGTTCCAAAAGTATGATTAAAATAATACACAAATAGATCAGAAAATGTACCCGTGGACGCCAATTTGCCAGTGAGTGCTTTGATTTGATAATTTTAATACTATTATCTTCCTAACCTTTTCCCAACTATGTTCGGGTCGGCTTCCAGTCGAACTGGAAGCAGCTGAATACCGGTATTTTACATGGCGAGACTGCCTATCTGAGCTCCATAACCCAGTTACTGAGTAATACGATACCCCTTAGCAAGACTGATTGTCAGACTTTTGAGGTTTTAATTACCCGTAACGACTGTCAAATATCTACGCATGACAGCCAGGAACAACGGCCTACGTGCTTTCCGAGGCACGGAGGGGTCTCGATATGTAATGGATGGTCACCCATCCACGAACCGACCGCGGCAAGCGTAGCTTAACCTTCAATCGACCCATGCGGCTGTTATTATTTATTCACGAGCGATATACATATGATTATTTGATTATTCATATCATAGACAGTTTTTAATTAGAACTTATACTTAGACAAAAAGTTATGCTAAAAAAAGATAAAATCTTATTTTAGCTCTCCTGAAAACTTGAGAGCAGTCCCTTCCGTTATTTCATATTTCCAGTGTCGATATTTTTACGCAACAAAAGTCCCTCGGTTGACAAGATGTCGGCTTAAATTAAAAGTTTTACAACAAAGCCTTTATATGACGGACCTTAGGTCCTAAATTTGAGTTTCACGTGGGTGGACGGATTAGTGGAAATAAACACCCACAGCTTCGTTACATCAACAACATGTGTTTAATGGAGTTGTTAGCAAGCCGCCCACAGTACAGTCTGCGTGGTATTGACCGATACTAAATTGGGATTCAAATAAAACAAGTTGGAAAAACAGTGGCACTCCGGGAGTGCCCACAGAAGTGAATACTTGAACAATTACGTTTGTAATTTTTGAGTCGTTTTATAAACAAAACACGCGCGGTGTCGGTTACGGTAACAGTGTCGCGAGTGCAATAGCTTTCTCCCCATCTCAAAAAATGCCCAACGCGTCTAAAGAAGTTTTCACTTCAATAACTATCGTTATACTCACGGAGTGAAAAGGTTAAACAATAACACATTTTGCAAATCATAGCTATCACGTTACCTTTTCAAACTATACTATTTCCTTCATAATGGTGTCAGTGGGTACATAGTCAGAGAAATAATTGTAAGTACAAAATTGTCCTACACGCGTATGACCCTTACTAATAAACGTTGTATAGCGTCTGTATACTCTGTATAGTAACACAACGCTTTGTCTTCTTCTTTCGACAATCAAATTACTGACAACTGAAAGAGAGAAATCGGTGTGTAACTAGTCATCTGATATTTAAATACGTTTATTAGTAAGGGGGATAATATATAAGCTAACAGACTTAAAATAATATTAATAATATGTACAATACAATATAAGAAAGAGGGAAAAGAATCATAGGGCATCAAAAAGTTCGACCACATCGCTGTCAATAGGAAAAGTGCCTTAAAGGCTGGCAGCGTTGCCACGTTGTATACGGCGATGCTGATTCTTTGGCCATTGGGATTAAATTAAAACAAAGGTTTTGGCTAAATATCAATTGCCGTGGCTAAATAGTAATTGCCTCCCACGCGGCTACTAATCGATAAATAATACCTACAATAAATAGGGAGGAGTAATCGTTCAATAGAACTAAAAAATCATGCATGTTCTCTGTCGCAGAAATACGAAATGAGCACGTAGGGGCACGGAAATATATGTGTCGCATAAATGCGATACAAGCGGTTAAAAGGTTAAAGACATTTTCTAGCTATTCATTATACGCAGTCTTAAGTGGGAGACACCTCTCGACGAGCCGGTCTTAAGCACTGTCCTAATCGAACGCGACTAACTTCGGTCGTTCAAATATAAAGCCGTGGATTACACCAATTTGAACACATATTCAACATCATTGTGTTTGATCGCGCTTTTGTGGAAGTGAAGTTTGTGCTTCCTATTGAAATGTGCATGTATATAATCAGCTTATAATGTTTCCACTGGTGGGATTTGGGCCTTCTCTCTTCGAGACGGAGGATGATCGTGGAATCGCGGTTGCACTTCATATTCTAGTTCAACTAACTCTAGTGTCTATTTTATCTGTCTATTGAAGTTGGTACGGACCCTATCACTAACGCTGCGTGGACCGTAAACAGATTCAAAGAAAGACAGACAGACCTGTCTTTCTTTGAATCTGTTTAAGCTTGATGGCTAGTTGAAATGCATATCTCCTGACAAAATGTTTGTTACCATGGCCTACTGAAGGCTCCCCATGTTTTTGTGCATGACCCGCAGTTTTTACAAAAGTATTTAATTTTTTAAGCTTGTATTCCATGTCAAACGTGGAAAATTTGCTTAACTAAAAATATGGCCTCACAGCAAAACCAAACAAACAGCCATAGTTTACAATAACGCAACAACCAAATACAGTACCAATAAACTAACTCCCAAGTAATATAGCTAGTAAATCTCCCATATCATTCATATATCTTACTTAAGTACTAGCAACCACGCCCGCTAATCTATTAAGACTCGGAGTTGCCGCCCCTGAGACACAACCCTTGCATATTCCTCTCACAATGGATTAACAGAAAAACGTTTATAACTCAGACCTTTCTGGTTAAACTGTTTACCATGAAGGTCTCATTTATAATTACTTATTCTTTTTTAAAACTGAACCTTTGTGGCGTAGCTTTTGACGTTTCGGACTGAATTTGAATTTGGAATCGTATATAAATTAATTAAATTGTTCAGAGGATGATTATAGTATAAAGTACTCTGTGGAATTACTATTTGAATATTGAAATCACAAAAACCGACTCGTCTAAATTGTAGATCGTGGCCTGGAATAGTCGTCCATGTTAGTGTCAAACTCAAAGCATTTATTTCAATTAAACCATTTACAGGCACTTTTGAATTGTCAAGAAGTCGGTCAGTCAGAAAATATGAAGGTAGTTGCCCATTCCAAAGCGTAGGTACCTATGGAGAAGAACGGGCAAGGAACTCCATGGACTCTCTTTTAAATTATATTTTTTACAAAAATATTAGTTACATCATTAATGTTGAATTTACAATTATATGTGAGAACGATGTAAAAAAAACGTACCTACGCGTTAAAAGCGTCCAGAGTACAGCAAATAGCAAAAAAACAACAATCCAAAATAAAATAATTTAAAAAATAAAAATAAGCCGAGGCAGCTAAGTGATGACCAGCCCCAACTGACGGCGCCCGTTCACGAACATGACGCATAGATCAGCACCATGTGTCGAACTGATGACAGTTTTAAATGGTTTAAAATTAGTTAACTAGCTGTTCCCGCTGCTAGAGTCGCATGGATAAGTTTATATTATTAGCTAGCAAGAGATCGTAGGGAGCTGTCATAAATGTCTTAGATTTTTTTGTTCTAGGATACGCCGGTTTCCTCACGATGTTTTCGTTCGCCATTTTGCAGTGGTGATGAAGTTATTTATACAAAATAAAGCGCCTGCCTGGGTTCGAACCCACGACCTACAACTCGTAAGTCGGGGCCATTACTGGGCCACCACTGGTAGATTTATAACCCACCCTCTCTCGAAAAGAGGACGCTTGTGTCCCATGAGTGGGAACATTATAGGCTTAGGTATAGACACAGAGCAAAATAAAGTTTGACCAGGCTCAAAATTTAAATTATGTAAACCTTCGGTAAACCACTTTTACTTAGTCCGTCTGATGTTTATAAAGCCTAGCCGTCACAAACATGAAGGTTTAATTCGAGATGATAAATAATTTCAGTTTGAGTACTTCAACTGTTCCTAACGACCCTCCTCAGGCACAATACAGTTTTGAAACAAGTATAACATAACATTTTTAAGGGTCTATTGTGAAAATGTGCTTCAATATAACTGAATGAGTTTGATTTTTTTTATTACCTTGAGGTTTGGGTCAGAAGCGATAATAGCGAAAAGAATTAAACATTTTCAAGACGAAGTACAAGTTTTGCGATCTAAGTGAATTAGATTGATTAGGCACTTTTGTTAACTTGAGTTTTGAGCTTCAGAACGTAATAGAAAAAACTCGGACTCGCACACGAGAGTTCCGTACCACAAGGCAAAAATGCCGAAAAAACACGTTTGTTGTATGGGAGCCCCCCTTAAATATTTATTTTATTTTGTTTTTAGTATTTGTTGTTAGAGTGGCAACAGAAATACATAATTTGTGAAAATTTCAACTGTCTAGATATGGCTGTTCTTGAGATACAGCCTGGTGACAGACAGACGGACGGACAGACGGACGGTCAGACGGACGGACAGACAGCGAAGTCTTAGTAATAGGGTCCCGTTTTTACCCTTTGGGTACGGAACCCTAAAACGGGTGCTTATGCCGAAAATCGAGCTAAGTAAGCGGATTTATAAGAATTTATTTAACGTTTTTTTAAGTAAAACCGACCGGAGCAGTGGTGGCCAAGTGGTAACGACATACGAATTGTAGTTCGTGGGTTCGAACCCAGACAGGCGCTTTACTTTGTGTAAATTATTTAATCACCACTGCTCTCGAAACGGTGAAGGAAAACATTGTGAGGAAGCCAGTATGTCCTAGAACCAAAAATTCGAAGATATGTGACATTCACCAACCCGCACTAGGCCCGCGAGTGGATTACGGCCCACTCCCTCTCACCGAGAGGAGGCCTGTGTCCCAGCAGTGGGAACATTATAGGCTGATCATGGTTATGGTATAGGTGTGGTTTTCCACACCCGCCTCTGCTTCACGCGGGTGCTACCTACAAATCTTGTGACATGCATTATCTTATTTAAATAATATACTTAAAACTAGCCGTGATAGCAATATTATACGACTGCTAAAGAATGTCATTTCATTTGTTAATCAATATGACAACCAATTATTTTGCGTAGCTGTAGCAGACAACCTCGTCAAGTAGAAAAAATAAATTGATATAATTACTCTGCCTTCCTTTTATATCCTAGAAAGTATTTTGTACGTAAAAACTTAGGACTTTTCAAACTAAGAAGCGGTTTTCTTATAAATTCAAGCATTAAAAATTAAATTGTTAACTAAAACTAGCAAGTCATTTCTTATAAACAGCTTCCGCTTTTATAACAAGTTGCCAAAGCCGGTTACAGAACTTGGCGATGGAAAGTTCAAAACCCTCATCAAACGTGTCCCGAAAAAGCATAGGTACCTATTATGAGATAAAAGACTACGTCGAAGACAAGGTAGTTTGGCAATAATTCCTTCTGCACATGTGGCTTCCCTGGCACCTCATTACCAGTACATAACTATGTAAATGTCTAAGTATTACGATATTTATTTTTACATACTTCTTTGAGATAATCTTTTTATTTTATTACTTTACATTTTAATCAGACAATTCTAATTTCAACTCATTTTTAGGCGGTAATGGCAATCTTATTATTTGGTTTAAATAGGTTTTTGTATTTTATTTATCTTTATGATAGATTCTTTTCTATTTTGTGTGCGTTAAGTCTTGTAGACTGTAGATTTGTAGACCATTTTTTTATCTTGTCTACGCTGTCCTCCCATACCTATTAATACTGCAATTTCAAAACATTGTAAAAGCCATTGTTTTCAAAAGAGTAAAAGTAGAGTTTCTTGCCGGCCGTCTTCTCCATAGGAAACGACCAATTGGAACCGTAAAAAAAACCGCAAAAATTCAAAGACTTGTGACATCTACCAACCCGCACTGGGCCCGCGTGGTAGATTACGGCCCACTCCCTCTCACAGAGAGGAGGCTTGTGTCCCAGCAATGGGAAAATTATAGGCTGATTATGAATTGGAACCGTACACCTAGCTTTTGACGTTTCATAAGTGCCCCTGTAGGTTTATGAGAAAAAAAAATGTTTTGATTTTGATTGACTAGCGCCTCATTACCATCGGTAGTTTCTAATGATTGTTGGTATCTGAATTGCTGGCTATTGACAGTTATATACTGTGAGTTTTTAAGAACCTCATTAGCCTGTTCTTCATTGTTTTTTCAAAGATATTGATAATACAGACAATAAATCAGGAAATCGATTTTGTAGTTATCAGGATCTGTTTTTAAACCTTTCTCAAAAATTGGAGGCACGCGCGCGATTTTGAACAGATCAAGTACGCGTTACGCAGAGTTGATAGTAAAGACAGTTGTGTTTGCTATTTTTGAGAATATAACGCAGAACGGTATATATAGCAAACGTTTTTCTAAAACCATTATCATCATATCGTTTTCCGATGTGTATTGTGATTAGCTTCCATTCGTGTTCACGTTGAACGCGGACGCAGTGACTGGCACGGTGGCAGGCGCGGTCACATGTAATCTTATCTAATAGGAACATTTACGAAGCCCGAGTGTTCGCGTACAGTCTGAGAAACAGATACTTTAGATAAATTGATCGGGTATTCAAATAAAACTTTCGTCCTTTAACATCCGTAAAAATATCTATTAAGTAGGGGTTCAATCTGTAACGGTATCTACAACGCCCAACGCGCCCAATCCTGCATCTCGCAAGCAGAGTTTACCGCGCAACCAGCATAGATACAAACGGCCCGACATGAATCATCGGGCAGTTGCCCGCCATACACAACACCCGTCTGGTTGGAGGATCCTCCCTTTTCTATGGAGGATGAGTGAACGTTACACCCTGTTCCCCATAGGTACCTCTATATCCTCTTATGTTAATCAAAATATTTCCCTAACTGTACATATAAAATCAATCAATCTGCCTAGCCTTTTCCCAACTATGTTGAGGTAAGCTTCTAGTCTAACCGGATGCAGCTTAATTCCAGTATTATACATGAAGCGTATTACACCTCCACAACCCAGTTACTGGGTAAAACGATACCCTTGGTAAGACTGGTTGTCAGACTTTTGGGCTTCTGACTACCCGTACCGACTGTCAAAGATCTACTGAAGAGGACGACTGTCAAAGATCTACAGAATGAAGCCAGGAGCAACGGCTTAACATGTTTCCCGAGGCACGTAGGGGTCTTGATATGTAACGTATGGTCACCTGTCCACGAACCGACCTTGGCAAGCGTAGCTTAACCTTAGATCGGCGCATGCGGCTGTAATTATTTACCCATGAGCCCCTCTCACTAGGTAAGTTAGTAAAGTTAGAGACGTTCTAAAACCTGTACATACACCATTATCACACTAATATTATAAAGGCGAAAGATTGTGAGTGTGTGTGTGTGTTTATATGTTTGTTACTTCTTCACGCTCAAACGGCTGGACCAATTTTGATAAAATTTTGTATGGAGGTAGCTGACACCCTGGATTAACATATAGGCTACTTTTTATCCCGATATTCCCACGGGATCGACATTTACGCGTGTGAAACCGTAGGGCGCAGCTAGTACCTACTATAATGGTGTACAGGTTGTGGAATGTCTCTAATCAGACAAAGCCAACACTAAAATCTAGTTAACACATTATTGTCAATTCTGGTACAGAGGCGTCTACTATTAGTATAATTATTAACTCAACGGGGATGTGTAATTAAGTCGTTGTAAATGATTGATGGTGACAAATTACAATTTTGATTACCGAAATACAAATGTAACTTGATTTTAGCTACGAATTCAAATGTTACGATGATGTGACTTCGGTAATTTCAGACTCCTCTAAATAATAACAAACCATCACGCCTGTAATCACTGAAGGGTCAGGCAGAGGTGTACTTATAGTACCGACACTGCACCCATATTTTGCCAGTTAGCAAAAATGCATGTAGATGCATGATTTCCTCGTTGAAATTGAATACTATTCGTTGGTTGGTATAAATAACAATTAATCGATAAAGATATTTCGTTTTCTACAATAATAATAAAGCGTTTTTTATTATTACTTATCTATTAATTTAGAAATAACCGTTCTCCTGATGCTTGTTTAGGCAAAAACTCATGGAGAGCTGATTGAGAGCTCTAATTTGTAGATTCTGTTGAAAAATAATCCATTAAAACATTTTTTTTTAACAGAAATATCATATACTTTTATAATAATAGAATACATTTTTGTTATATGCCTTACAAATAAAGAAAAAACCGGTCAAGAGCGAGTCGGACTCGCGCACCGAGGGTTCCGTACGAATTTGTAGGTATGTAAATAGTTTATCATGAGTTTTTTTTAATGTAACTTCAAATTTACGGTTTTCGTATTTTTACTTGTGCTACATGATATTGCTTCTTGCCAAATTTCATGATTCTAGGTCAACGGAAAGTACCCCATTTTGATTCCCTTAAGAGTGTCGAAATATACGTTTTATGCGTCATAAACGGCCGTATCTTTTTTTTCAGGTTAAGTTAGAAGTTTGGTTTTTTCACAACTTCAAGGGACCGCAGACTTAAGTATATGTTTTTAATTTCAACTCGATACCTCCACACATTCCTGAGATAAAGGGTCTTGACAGATAGACAGACGGACGGACGTACAACAAAGTGATGCTATAAGGGTCCCGTTTTTACCCTTTGGGTACGGAACCCTAAAAAAAGATGTGCGCTCAGTACCAAAATTATTAAGTAATAGGGAAACAACAGTATAAGAGATACAATACACATACGAATACTCATTAAAAGTTATAAATAGAAAGGCTTATGTAAAACATACTCTAACGTGCGTTTGACAGGAAGTATTCTATTCAATCAATTGATAAAGCTGGCTTATTGAACAAGCTTTCACAATCGCACACTGAAAAAATAAAAAAGTAATTTAAAAAAATTAAACCGACTTCAAAAAGAAATTAACTCAAAATTATGAAATAGGTAACTTTAATTTCGGAAGTCGGTGTCCTTGGGATCTGTATTTTATAGGTTTAGTTTTTTGCCACCGACTTCCGAAATTAAAGTTATTTTGCTGATTATGAAACCAATTACAAGCACTTTTGAATTGTCACGGGGTCATAAAGATATAAATAAATAGAATAGTATGTATGTGTATTATAGGTTTATAACCTAATATCTTATGCCCGCGACTTCGTTCGCGTGAAATTTCACCCTCTTAGGGGTGGAATTTCCAAAAACCCTTTCTTAATGGATACCTACTCTTCACAAAGAACACACCCTCCAAGTTTCATGTCTCTAGGACCAGGGGTTTAGGCTGTGCGTTGATATATCGGTCAGTCCGTCAGGATTTTGAATTTTATATATTTAGATTTATGTATTTGTGCACCTATTTTATGAATAATTCAATAGTTTTGATAGTTTTTTTTATTATTGTTCCTCTTAACCAATGCTCCTCCCATGTAATCACTTCACCACCCTTGGTTGGCTGGTAGAGAATGCCTGGAGGCATTAAGTCCGCCTTTGTACCTACCTTTTTTGTGTGCGAAATGTTGAAATAAATAAAGACTAAGCTAGCTGCACATTCCAAAGTCTCATAACCAGCCTATACTGTTCCCACTGCTGAGACACAGGCCTCCTCTCTGTGAGAGGAAGTGGGCCGTAATCCACCACGCGGCCCCAGTGCGGGTTGGTAGATGTCACATGTCTTAAAATTTTTGGTTCTAGGACATGCCGGTTTCCTCATGATGTTTTCCTTTACCGTTTTGAGAGCAGTAGTGATAATAGTACATTATGATACATGTGTGCTATATTGATTAATGCACACGCGTTTCATACGACGTTTTTCAACACACTTGCGAGGAAAAAAACAGACTTGTATTGTTAAATATTAACTTGTATGGAAAATGGCGCGCTGGTTTTGTTTTCCCGCGCGCCGTGCTAGCCAGCACTAGCGATGCGCGCGCAACATTGACTCATTTTAAATATATTAATCTATGGCACAGACAAAACCGATACAGCCTATAGAAAAAATATAATAAACACAAACCTGAAAATTGCAAAAAACCTAAGAATTTCGTGGTCTACCACTGCGCATTCACCTTAAATTGTCTGTGGTCCCCTGCGAGTTCATTTTACGACCAAGGACAATACAGACTATTTAAAAAAAATTGAAATATAGCCCGCGGATTTTTTCTTTCGGCATGAAGTCTCTTTGGGCGCTTTCCGAATTAGCTATAATCGCTCACATCACAGCGCTCACATCATCTCCATGGACGTAATATTACGTCCATGCATCATCTCACATGCGTTCCGATTTAGATATTACTATTATGACTGCTGAGAGCTGGCAACAATTCGGAACACTCGTGAACGCGCTCACATGTAAAAAAGATAATTTATTACAGTATTTCTTTGTATAAACACCACATTTCTTCTTCAGTTCTTCTTCTTTGGTTAGGTGGCGACTGTCAGCCAGAAGCACAATTTCAAAAATGCCACGTTAGTTTAATTTAAAGATGATGCAACTCAAAACAAAACACACACTGACACAACCTCATACACACACTGTCATTTTTGACAGCGCTCACGGTGATATTATTCTAGGGCATGGTCGGCATTATCGCAAGATGGCGAATGTCATGACGTCATCTATGACGATTCACGGGACATCGTTATCGTTATCGCGCTCACGCTAATTCGGTTATTTCCCAATTCGGAACACATCGATTATTTCCCAATTCGGAACGCAGGGTTTGATGAGATTAAAAAAGCGCGCGTCTCCGACTAGTAAATAGTTATCTGTGGTATTACAGAACATGTGGATTAAAGTAAAGAAAAAGCACGCGTTCGTAATACACTCCATTATGGACCTAAAAGCGGTTCAATAAGAGCCACTTTACGAGCAAGTGTGTTGAAAAATAATTTACACAAAGTAAAGCGTCTGTCTAGGTTCGAACCTACGACCTACAACTCGTAAGTCGCGGCCGATACCACTGGGCCACCACTGCTTTTATACTCTGCTCCTATTCCAAAGCGTAACTGCATGGACACTCTTTTAAATCATAAAATTGTTACAAAATATTGGTTACATCATTCATGTTTTAATTATACATGTGAGAACGATGTAAAAAAACGTGCACGTTAAAAGCGTACCTAATAAAAATGATAAAAACAAAAAAAAATCAAACAATTCAGAAATTAAAATAAGCCATGGCAGGTAAGAGGTGACCAGTCCCTACTGACGGCGCCCGTTCACTTTATTTCAGCAATCAACCAATGCCAGAAAAAAACACAAAATAATCATTTCAACAATTCAATTTTCATGAAATGCAAATGTATTCGAAAGACCGATCCTCCTTGCGCGAACTCTATTTCTCACAAACACTAACACACACCCAAATTGGATGAATAAAAAATCTGAACGTAGAAACTGGACGTGAATTGACCAGAGCAACTAACGAGGCACTTACAAAGATTTATAGAGATAGGCAGGCGCGAGCAAAAAACGCGCGGCCCCGTCTGGTTCGCGAACAAACGTAATGGAGGTTCCCTAATACAGAGCTGAAAAACATGAGTGTTTATATCACATGCACTTTATTGTAGTATCCTCGATTCTTTTTGAGGGAGTAATGTAGATAGATGATTTTTTTTGATGTTGTGGGCTGTTGTTGCGGTAAGTTTAGGAAATTTACAGTTAGCGTCAGCTCACACCAAGACACGACGCGCAGTTTTCAAGATAGAAATACAATTACAGACCTTATCTACTACACGGAAATAGCGCGGCGCAGCGCTGCGTAGCTCGACGTTGTGAACACTGCATTGTGTACCTTTTAGTGTAGTAGATAAGGTCTGTAATTGTATTTCTATTTTGAAAACTGCGCGTCGCGTCGCGTCTCGGTGTGAACTGACCCTTAGGTAAAATCAATTTGCCGTGTTTTTGTAAAAAAATTGACTCAGGTATTGTCTATTAATTTTGTTTTTTATTTCTTACTGTACTATTTATATCTTATTGTATACTGCACCGATTGAGGACATCCCGTTAACGCTGGCTGTCACTGAAATCCAGCGCTGTAGCTCTGTCTCGCATAGGGTTGTAGCATTATGCTGAGCGACGGCCGTTTAGCGTGGATGTGACGCAAATTTTCCCCCAACTTGTTCTTTTTGTGTCATGTTTGCCACAAATACACGTATTTTATTTCATTTATGTTATACGACTGTCAAACAATGACAGTTACTGTTGTGATTTGAATAAACAACGCTACAACTTTCATTTGGCGCGTGACCAAAATCAAAAATAACGCCGCCATTTTGTTTTGTCAGCATACAATTTCTGTGACAGTTCCACAAATGTTTACCGACAACGCGCTCTGTCAATGTCATTCGATCCTTGTAATTGTATCACAACTGTCATTGTTTGACAGTCGTATGACATATCTCTACAAATTATTTGAGTTCATAGTCAATTTGTTAAGAAACCACACGGACTTTACAGAGGTTACGAAAGATGGTATTTGTGCCAGATAAGTCTGATGTAATATTCTAAATAAATTACAATACCTTAACAAAGTTGACAAACTTGAAATTGTTTATGACTCAACCGACACGTTCTCATTAATATTTTGGTTCGTTAATAAGTTGGTTGTTTACAGCTTCGTCTTTTCTGTGAGTTGTTCTAATTGAGAGTTTCAAATAAGTCAAAATAAACAACTAATTGTTTATCATTCTAACTGTAGAATAATACACAATAAGAACAATATACCTAATGATATTGTAGAAGAGAAATAGGATTATAGGTAGAAAATTCAGGTCACAAAGAAATAGGATTGTTCTTTTTGTATAAATAAAATCTTTATTTAAAAAAAACACGGTACGATTAAAAAAATCAAAAACTAGTAGCAGTTTAGAAGGAGCCTTAGGTACTAGGTTTTTACAAATGCCGTGGACCCCACACTAGGATTCCCTGTGTCGTGGGGTCCAATCTCCTAATTGAGGCAAACATATTCATCTATGTAAGTGAAGTAATTAATGCGAAAAAAACAATAGAAAAAAATATATAATTAAGAACATAATATATTAAATTAAACGATTATAATTATTTTGGTAAACTTTAAAGTTGGAATGCTTGGAACACATAATCATGAATAAGAGTCTTTTGTACTTTTTTATTTCTTTTTTTCTATTGTACCCGTACGCAAAATACGCGCATTGACGTGGAGTTTTCTGACACCAGTCCGTATTACCTAAGAGTCTTTTGTATGTTATTTACAAGTCCACTCGTATTATCTAATACTAGCTTAAACCCGCGACTCGACGCGTCCGCGTGAAATTTGTCTCCCGACCCGCCGCGTCGCATCCCATCGCCCGACCGCGCTTTTCGTCGTTTTTGCGTAGAGTTCGAAACCGAACCGAGCAGGTTCAGGGTTTCAGGTTCTTAGGAGCCGAGCATAAAGAAAACTAGTCAGAAATGACTAGTTTTCTTTATGCTCGGCTCCTAAGAGTCTTAGCGTGATTTTAAATGGCCTATATAACCTTCCTCGAAAATTGAGCTATCAAAAGCAAAGAGAATTGTAGTTCCAGAGATTAACTCGTGCTGCGCGGGGCTTCGTCCACCTGACGTTAACGTCGACGACGACGTCGTTAGAAATAAAACATGCAGCATGCTAAATTTATGCTATAGAATGTTATGCTTAATCTGATTTCAGATTTTTTTACAAACGTGTTTTATTTCTTTAGTCAAAGAAAGCCTTACTTTTTATATATTTCCTAGTATCATCTTGGAATTGCATACAATTCCTAGGAAATACATACAATAAAAAAAGGAAAAGTGAGATCACACACACACATGTGTGTGTGTGTGTGTCTCTGTGGGGTGTGTGTTTGTGTTAAATGTGAACGTTTGTGAAGATGTGACTGCGCATTCACCAGATCTGGACACACCTATAAATTAGACCACACCTTTCTGGTTCACTCTGAATACTATCATCCCTTTATCTGCCTCTTTCGATACCGACATGAGTAAGATTGTGAAAATCTACACAACTATTTTTATACAAACATCACTAACATTCTACCTACTATAGACTATATACTATCCAGCAAAGTTCAATTCACAGGAAATGTGTGTATTAAAGAATCTTTGAAAGATTATTTTACACGATTCCTAAGTAGGCTCGGAATTGCATATATTTCCTAGGAATTGTGTAAAGTTCCTAGGTTTCATACATTTCCGGTAATATAGACATAACTAATAGTAAAGCTAATACAGAGCTGACACAGATGAGTGTAGATAATAGTAGCTTCAAATTTTGTCCATTCAGAGAGATAAACCCTTACCGTCGGACTACGCGGGCATGCGTGCCAAATACCAAAACTTCTCTACCGCAATATGGTACGTGCGGTCAACATAAAATTATGCGTCCATATTGAATATCGATGGCCAGACGCGAATCCATTGCACATTTTGATAGGAGTGATGTACGCATTGTATGTACCAACAATGGGGCATTATCTGTGAGAGAGTATATCTTGGATCTGTGGGTCACTGAATAGTGGCCGGTAGCTACATAGATGCTGCGTGGTAAGCAAAATGAAATGAGTTCCGAAGGTTAGGTTTACTCAATCCTAGTAATATTATTAAAAAAAAAAAGTGAAAGTGAGACCACACACACACATGTGTGTGTGTGTGTGTCTCTGTGGGGTGTGTGTGTTAAATGTGAACGTTTGTGAAGATGTTTGGATGTTTGTTCCTCAATCACGCGTAAACCGTACGCGGATTGCAGTTCAACTGTTAGCTAGCGGATGAAGTGGTCTGAAACCGACCAGTTTTTCTGGCACCAGCAAGTTTTTAAACATAGTTAATGCATGTCACGGGTCTTCTGTATTTAGTTCTCTGTGACATAATTGTTAGGAAGTCTGTGTGATGTGGCGGTAGTAAGTTGACTTATGTGTGTTTGTGTGTGTGTGTGCAGATTGTTTGTTATTTCCATATTGATGTGTTTGTCTGCTGTACAATATTTATCACTATGCTGTGTTTCGATTGGGATTACAATTAGGTGGGATTTGCACAATCGACCTACAGAAATTATACTATAATCCACCGAATAGGCAATTTTGTTTAGGACTTGTTTGCGCTGTTAACAATGTAGGTACGTATTGGATTATTACGTAGATTTATTACGTCCAGTGCTCCCCCCTACCAAAATTGCAGTGAGGTAGGTATATATTTTAAAGGCAGGAGATAATGATATTTTCGAATTCATCTTGAGAGTGAAGTTTATATTATCATAGGTAGGAATACTGATGTTAGATGACAAAGAAATCCTTTTGAAAACTTTAGGTAAAGACATTTTATTAATAGCTGTTTCGCACAGTTAAGTCTTTTCTTCAAGCGATTTTTCTTTCGAAACGACAATATTTTCTTATAAATTGTTCCCAAAGTACGGCGATGATAAGTAACGTATTCAGATTGTTGTTTGTGCAAACTTTTATTGGGAAATGAGCTTTATGTATCTAAACCTACGCAGATGTAAATAAATTGACATTATGTAAGAACACTATGTTTGTTTAGTATATTCTTGGAATCACGAATTCTACTGTTGCTACGCCGTACGCAGCTACGCCATTAATTGCTACGAAGTAGGTGCTACGGCGTAGCGATAGTATAATCCATCACGGTTTGCATGGCTAGGACAGCGTGGTTTCAGCTAGTGTCTCATGGCTAAATGGTTTCTATGTTCTACGCTACGTATATCCTAGAAATTGATATTAAGTCTATAGGGTGTACCTGCAAGGAGTCGCCAAATTCAAGGGTGTGTATGTACCGTCAAACCGAACAACTTTTTCCATGGGATAACATCGTACGAGTAATTGCGAAAAAAAAAATCAACTGTCAAACAAAACTTCAATAGCTACTCGACCCAAATGTAAGTATGAGACGGCTGATTATTTTTTCGCGATTACGATGATAGCCCCATAGAGAAAGTTGTTTAGTTTGATGGTCTGTACCACACCCTAGAGGTGTCCAGACTCCAGACCTGGCGAATGCGCCGCTCGCATGCCGCTTGCGAACTGTGCGCGTGCATTTCATGTTTATACGCAGCCCCTGCGACGTCCGCGCGCCGCTCGCGCACAAGCTACGCGAAGTACTCGAGCGGCGCAAGCAAATTCACAACTGAGGCTGATAGTTCAAACGCGAAAGAAGCTATGTGCGCACGAGATGCGCGCGCGCTGCACACGCGCCCCACTCGAACCTTGCCGGAGTTGCACTAGGGTGCGTCCACATCTGGCGAATGTGCCGCGAATGTGCAGCCCGCGAGCCGTTTGCGAGCTACCCGCGAGCTGCGCGCGTGCGTTTTTGTTCGTGCGCCGCTCCTGCGCCGCCCGCGCGTAGTTCGCGCGCGACCTAAGCGCCGTACGCGATCAGCGCGCGGGCGGCGCGAAAGTACTGCAGTAAACGGAACTGTAAGTGCGAGAATTGAGTGCGCGCAGATCGCGCGCCGCGCGCACGCCTTATACGAGCCTTGCATGAGTTGCGCTAAAGAGGCGCACCAAACCATTGCCGTGACTGCACGCACGCAGCTCGCGGGCAGCTCGCAAACGGCTCGCGAGCGGCGCATTCGCCAGATCTGGACACACCTTTAAATTAGACCACACCTTTCTGGTTCACTCTAAATACTATCATCCCTTTATTTGCCTCTTTCGATACCGACATGAATAAGATTCCCTGTAAAAATCTACACAACTATTTTTATACAAACATCACTAACATTCTACCTACTTTATAAACATATCCAGCAAAGTTTCAATCCGAACAAGATGAACGACAACACAACCCGTATCCTTGAGATTCGCATCAAATAAAACAATATATCCGAAAACAGACGGGATTTGGTAAGTTGGGGGGTACAGTTGGCCCAACTCGTTCTATCAACATAAATATCATGACTGTGTTTTACAAGACAAAAAGTTGGCGGACGAAAAAATTGCAGCGCCCGCGCCGCCATAAAGCTTTGTGTGGATTATAGGATTTTTATTGCTTTTCCTGCAGCCGCTAGCGTGGTTTCCAGGCTGTCTGTGTTTTCGGGACTAGCTGCCGTACGAATGGTCTCTTCCGCTGTGGATGGTTTTGCACTATAGAACTTTTCGTGTTGGTCGAATTTTGGTACGATTTTGTTATTTCGAAAATTGCCGTGTTCGTGAGTCTATTGTATGTAGTTAATAAGCCTTATTCCGTTGCTAGGCCCTCTTATTTTTGTGAAAAGCGACTATGAAGTTTGAAAATAAAAACTAGATAGGTAGGTACTTATTCGCTTATTTTACTCTATCATTGATGAGGTGAGGTGAGGCCTGTGAGCTAGCACTGGGAACGTTACAGGCAGATTATGCTGAGACACTTAACTCTGGTTGACTCTGGTAATTGCGCGATATCTGGTAATTTTACCTGAGGAGGCTTTTACC
This sequence comes from Oligia fasciuncula, assembly GCA_963082905.1. Taxonomy (NCBI): domain Eukaryota; kingdom Metazoa; phylum Arthropoda; class Insecta; order Lepidoptera; family Noctuidae; genus Oligia; species Oligia fasciuncula. Next base: position 14,937,409 of record OY720398.1, read on the forward strand.
TAGCAACATATTGCGATATTCTAGGTTGATTTATTGACGTACGTGATATCTAGTTCAGCTACGTTATAATCAATGCATATACCTACATATCATAACGCTGGCAGACATGCACTTTACTTGGTGCAAATTATTTCATCAACACTGCTCTAAAAACGGGGTCGAAAAATAATGGTGAAGAAACCTTCATGTCATAAAAAGCACTAGCAAGTAATAAAAAGCAAAATAATAAGCGATGGGAACAATATTATGTAAAAAATAAATAAATTTGAGCAAAAAAAATTTTTTGAAGAAACAAAAACACACAAACAAAAACTACGACACACATTTAAAAGAAAAGTTTTCATCCACAATTTTTTGTTAGCACTAAAACTATGTAGATAAAACTTGGAACAGGAAAGTTTGTTTTATTTTGCCAACTCTTCCAATGTAGTAAAAGGATTGTTTACATTATAGTACTTAACTGGTGAAATGCGGGTATACTATAAATAATTATAGGATTAGGTAATAGGTGCAACCCTGTCAGGCCTTTCGGGGTACACAGGCGTGATGTTATGTGTGTTATGTTATATTATAGAACAGAGGGCCTAAAAAGGCCACTTTGGCAGAATCATAAAAGGATAACATTATGAATCATAATGGACAGTTAACTAGTTAAGGCTTCTACAAACAGGCGCGACACGCGATATAATCACGCGCGACACAAAGTCACCGCCCGTTGCGCAACTTGCGGTGCCTTTGTGTTCCGCGCGATTTTATCGCGTGTCGCGCCTGTTTGAAGGAGCCTTTAATCGTATGAAATCCCGTTGGTGAAGGATTTTTAATTTTTGTCTGTACTAAAATACCAATCAATCCAATCCAAATCCAATCTGTTTGATTAGAGTCTTTGGTCAACTGGACCCACTCGGAACTGGACCCGCGGGTCCAGTTGACGTAATCATTTATTGTAGTGCAGCGAAAAAAAGAAAAACACGGACTGTCTTCGCCATATTATTATTCATAATGTTATCCTTTTATGATTCTGCCAAAGTGGCCTTTCTAGGCCCCCAGATCACAAAAAAAGGACTTTATCTAAATCAAACAGAGGGGACATCGTATTTTAACTTAATTGAAGATTATCTTTTGAATGCGGCTTTTCGATTGTAATTGATTGTTGTGCTGTTGATTTTCATAAACAATGTCCGGCATCATTTTGCGCCCACGCATGTTTAATACATGATACGCTGTAGTGAAGTGAGACAGAGCCCCTGCGCTGGTTTTCAGCGACAGCCGGCGTTAACGGCGTTCGTCAACCACACACACGAAAACACGAAGAGATACAAATAACACAATAAGAAATAAAATAAATACGCAATACCTAATTCTAAATTTATTTTAATTTAATTAAATTTTTGTATTATTCTATATTATAATTTTATGCTTAAAAAATGTTATTTTCATGTAAACTACTATTGTAACTCTACATAAATCTGAACTGATGTTCACCGATCACATGTCAGGGAGTCAGGACTTTATGGCAGTTGGCTAGTTCACCGCTAGTTAGTTTAGAGTTACCTACGTAGCTTTAATTGGAAGCTCAAAGAAATGCGACGAAACGAAATGTTCTAGTGATCCTCGTATAACGAGTTCCAGGAAATTTTACATGAATTCGGCAATTGTAGGTATTACGTCCGCTGCAGCCGGGTATAAATCTATACTAATATTATAAAGAGGTAAAGTTTGTAAGTTTGTATGGAGGGGGTAATCTCTGGAACTACCAGTCAGATTTCAAAAAATCTTTTGGTATTTGATAGCCCAATTCTTGAGGAAGGCTATAGCTATTTAACATCGCGCTATGACCTTTAGCAGCCGATCAAAGAGAAAAAAGTCAGAAAGAACGCTAAGCAAAAGCGGAGTAATAGCGCTGGCAGGCGATGAAATGCGACGGGGTGGGTCGGGGGAAGAAGAAATTTCACGCGGTCGAAGTCGCGGCCAGAAGTTAGTGTGAACATGTTTTTCTTTTTAAATAGTTTATTGGCTGAATACTTGAATATGCTGGCAGTTAGTTAAAATAGACTGGTTTTTTACCAACATGTAAAACAGAAGTCGTGGTGCAAAAATTACGAACTTCCATACAACAAATTTCATCCCTCTTTAGAAGAACTTTCCAGAATCTTTTCTTAGTGATCGGGAAGGAAAGGAAGCTCCCCGCGCCGCCACTGCCGCCCCGCAATCGCTGACTTCGTGTCCGTGGCCTATGTAACAAAGGCCAAGGGCAGGAAGATGATGAGTGATCACCTCCGTTATAAAAGGAACTCTTGAGCACAATTTATTGCTTCTAGACCCAACGGTTAAGATTGAGCGTTGTCTGTCAGTGAGTGAATTTAAGATTTTTCTTAATTGTAGGAGATTAATGAGTAGGTACAGCTATAAAATATGATCTCAAAACTGTATAAGAACCGCTTCTATTTAAGTACTTAATTCAAAACAAAAACGGATTAATGAGAATAATGAAGTTTTTAAGATAGGAGTTTATTATTTCCTATTGTCTTTAAAGTCGCTAAGCTCAAGTCACTCGTGGCGTGGCTAAGTTATGTGTATCAGCCTCACGCGCCGATCGATCAGGTTATAATAAGCTACCCCTCCGTGCCTCGGAAAGCACATTAAGCTGTTGGTCCCGGCTGTCATTCGAAAATAGTGTCAACACGAAGGTTGCGAATAAGGAAAAAAAAATATTTTGGCGTAGGTACTTAACTGGTTACGAAAGTTAATCATCAGGATGCCTAGTTGCGGTTAAGGAAAAAGCTTTCTTGATTCGCAACTAGTTGCGAATAAAGAATAAAAATTCTTAATTTGCAACTGGTTGCAATCGTGCTATGGTATATATAAACAGCTCCATCCATACTATTCAGATTCAAACTACGTATACTATATTCTACGAGTATATATCATGAATGTGAAAGAAACTGTCTGGCTGTCATCTTTTCACGCGTTAAGCTACGGTTTCCTAGAAAAGCGGTGACTGCGCGCCGTAGTGACAGCTGTCATGAAAATTATGACAGCGGCAAAGATTTAAACCGTTAGATAACGTCAGACAGCATCTGTCTGGCATTAATGCTGAAATTAAACTTTTTGGCACACAATATTGTTGTATTTTTATTTGATTAATTTTGTGTTTTGTGTTTCACGAACTGTCAAAATAAACTTTATTCTTTCTTTATTTTCCTACTGCGTCGTTGTGTTTCACGAACTGTCCAAATAAACTTTATTCTTTCTTTCTTTTTCTACTGCGTCGAAAGGTAGTCGTGTTTCTGTTTCGTTTTGACACCTCTGACACACAATGAGAGTGAAGCCACACTGCTCCGTTGCACTGCGTTGCGTCGTCGCAGCGCGTCATTTTACATATAAATTTTAAAACATGGCACACTTCTCCTTTGCGTTGTCGAATCTAAATCTTGCGCTAGGACGTCGCAACGCATCGCAACGGAGCAGTGTGGCTTCACTCTGACGCAGTGACTTGATTGTCATGGAAACGGTATACAGTGTGTGACCTCTTCTCAGTATGGACACTTTTTCGCGTAAATAAGTACAAAAATCTAGCGATTTAAATCTTTGGGCAGCGGGGTTTGACTTTTCGGTGTCAAAAACGCCCTCTAGGAAAACACACCAACTTACTTTGATAAATAACATTTCAGTGTTGGCATTCACCAGTAAATTGCGGACGGTATGTCACCGCTTTTCTAGGAAACAGTAGCTGTATAGATTTTAATGAAATTTTGCACACAGGTAGACCATGGCCTGGGATAGGACATAGGATTTCTATCCCGGTAATACTTTCCCGTGGCCACTATCAAAAGTCAGTTTAAATATTAAAGCCACGAAATTTTGGACAACAAGACTATTTGTTGTCACGACACAGTGGAGACAGTCACTTAGTAACATTGTCGTCACTCGATTTAACTTAACTGAGGAGCCATTTAAGTACTGTTACGGGTGTCTCCTTTGTTTTACTTACCTACAGTTTGTTTAGGTATTTCATTTTTATAATGAACGATGTCAATTAAATCTATCTATAATAAAACTGAAGAGTTTGTGTGAAGGGGCTAATCTCTGAAACTACCAGACGTATTTGAAAAATTATTTTTGCATTTTTGAGGGAGGCTGTTTAATATCACGCTACGACCTATGATGATGATGATAAGATGATGATGAAGATGAGAAGCGTACACAACAAAGTAAGCCGCATCGTACAGACGCCAGCACATCAAGCTACCCGAAACTGTCAAATTTTCCCAATCAACTTTGAACGTTATGTTTTAGCGATAAAGTTGATAATCTATTAAAGTTTGACAGATTGTAGTAGTAGTAGCTTGATGTGATGGCGTCTGTACAAATCTATCGTTTTGGAAATTATTACCGAAAAGTTTATAAACCTGTTAAAAATAGTAAATTGTACAACTAGAGCATAAAAGAAGCCATTTTACCCCGACCACTTTATATCCATCGGACCGCGTGTTAAAACTCTTCCATACTAATTTTGACACCCCCCAATCCCCCTTTAGGGGGTAGTTTAGAAAAACAAAAACTCCCAAACTTCATAATTTACATAGATCAGTATTCGTGCCAAGTTTCAAGTTTATTATACAAATGAATAAGATGTTTCATATACACTGTATTCCCGCTTTTCACTCCCACAAAGGTGGAATTTCGAAAAATCGTTTGGGGTATGTTCATGACTTGACTCAAAGATTATTTATACGAATTTTCGAGTTAATCAAGCCACTCAGTAAAACCCTCCCCTGTATAATTAACTACCCCCTTTCGCCCCGTTAGGGGTAGATTTTCGAAAAACCCTGATACACGTTATTCTTTATTTTTGGTCTAAAGTATAAATACAGCGTTTCGAGGTAATCGGACCGAGCGTTAAAATTCTTCCATACAAACTTTGACACCCCCCAATCCCCCTGTAAGGAGTAGTTTAGAAAAACGAAAAATGCTTAATTTCATAATTTACTTAGATAAGTATTCCAGCTAAGTTTCAAGTTTATTAACTCAAGGAATAAGATTGTTCATACAAACTTTCATCCCCTATTTAACTCCCTTAGGGGTTGAATTTCAAAAAATCTTTCCTTAATCCTTGTCTAAATTATAAACGGAATCTCTGTGTAAAATTTCAGCTCTCTAGGTCCAAGGGTTTGGGCTGGGCGTTGATGAGCCAGTCAATCAGTCAGTCAGGACTTTTGTTTTTATTTATATATTTATATAGATAGATAGATAGATGACAACTATTTTATCTAGTTTTATTAAATGAACGATAGAAAACACGGAATTGATATAAAAGCAAATGAAATAAAATTGAGACGTTTTATTGTGCGTGTGGCTGTTGGGCCTGATTTATCAGTCTTAGAAAAAATAATATTTTATGCACTAGAGCCACATGTGCTAGAGCATAAAAAGCGACTTTATGTCGCCTACGCAATCATAAAGACGAACTTTTAGAGCACGAGAAGTGAAAAAATATTTTATAAATCTGGTCTTAGCTAAAACAATGCCTAAACGATATACGAAAAATATTTAAGCCGCACGGAATGTTGTCAAGAATTTGTAGATATTTTCTGACTAAATAAATTATGATACCATACCACCATTGAAACTGGTTTAAATGGAAAATGTAGTGGGTAGTGTGTTTGTTAAGTTGTTTCCCTTTGTTTTTAATATATTTTACAACTGTTTGTTTTCCCTGACAAAATAAAATAAGCAATTACCTAAATTAAAAGTCTGGCAAACAAGTCTCCAAGGAAGCTAATGTGTGAAACTACATTATATCGTTTAAAACGTTGGAACATTAGTAGTTGCGCTGGATTTAGGCTAACGACCGCAGAGCTTTTGCCCTATCCCTAACGTAATCCATTTCTATAAAAACTTTTTCGAACGAAAAAAAATATCGTGAAATCAAGTCGATCGTTAAATCAGTCGGTTGCTGAGAAAAAAATGTTTTTATATTGTCACGGATTCGGGAGCAAGGAGTATTCCGCACGTCCAAACATTCCATCGGTTGTCGTCCCAATGAAATTTCGACCTTCTCTCGGGAACCGGATTCAACTATATTGTCCTATACACCCCAACTTTTTATTACTATTATCAAAGCTGACGTGCTGTGTTTATAAGAAAACTAGTTGAATTAGGTCAGCAAGCAGCGCAGGAAACTGTCCCACTTGTGTCCCAAGCTATAAGAAAAAAAAAATCTTATCTCAGCGCCAATTCAGGTATGTAAGCCAATCGCAACCTCAGATTTCCAGCTTCTCCCACATTTATAGTTTCCTCAACAAAAAATAAAACTAACAGAAATACCTACATGCACAGCACCGGTCTCACACTTTCCTATTCGAGATTTCAGCTTTAGAATTGTTTCAATATCCTAAAGGCTGAAGTGAGGATAAAGATTACGGTACTGAAATCGTAGATTCGGATTCCAATGTAGAATCGCCGCTGAACCCATATCAGACACAAGCCAATCTACCTTAGTGAGATGATTCTGATTCTGAGGTTAATGCAAAAACTAGAAGACGCTTCAGAAATCTATAATTTTCTCAAAACCTTGCTCAATAATTAAACGAGAAAAATATTTTTCTACGGACCAATATTGATATGCCTTTAGAGCTCCCTTTGATTAAATCGCCGCTCGAGAGAATTTTCCGAACGTATCTAGTAACTAGGCAGGCGCCAGGCGGCCGACTGAACTGGTTATTAAATCGAGTTGTACAAGGTGCTTCGATCACTGTGGCCTAGATTGATGCGCGTTGTTATTAACAAGTAAAGTTGAGACACGGCGCTATGACACTTAACTCTCAACTGGGGTAAACTTCACTCTGACTTTGCTAATAGCGTTTTAGTGTGAACAAACAAGCCTAAGCAACAATATATTTACGCGTCCAATTTACGTTATTTACCAAACAATCCTGGGAACTCGCTCGGTAAATAATTAATGAAGATCCAATTGAAAATTCACCCTATTCCGACATATTTGTCTGCGAAGTATCCGCGGTACGTGAGACGTGAAAGGAATCTATGATGGAATACCCCCACCGCAGGGAATGACTAATGAAATTCCCCACAAATGGTGCCATTCTCTTAATGCGTTCACTTGAGCTATGAACACACTACTGCGAATGCGGACGCCAGAAGAAAAAACAAATTGTGTAGCATTCCGCGCTCTCCTCCTTTGTGACGTCGTAAAACTGTTGTGGTCTCTTTGAAGTAATATCTTTTCCCGTCTGACGTTTCTCCGTCGTGACATAAGCAGATTCGACCGTTATTTGCCCGTTGTTTAAATTTTATCCTGACACGGAAAAATGTACAATCACTAAAGTTCACGAGCAAAGAATTGCGATAAAAGATCCTGTGTTGACTCTTTAGTCAGCTTTTGAATAAAGAAAATCGATCTTCCGTTCTCAAATATATAATGTTGCCACGTTTTTCTACGAAGAGTTTATTTTATGTTGATTACTTTTTACATTTCAGATAAAGTCACGAAACTGGAAGTAGGTTAGAACTTGGTTTAACTGGAATAAATAAAAAAATCCACCGTCATTGTGAATGCACGCTGTTCAAAATTTTACGATGTTTTGTGGATCGTTGATTATGAAGATCTGAATTAATTAGAAAGGGGACTTTATTGAAGTGGTGGGTTCTCTGAGGACACACAAAGAACGATTTTAATGTGCCGAGGGTACAAGATGCGGATAATTAGGCGCGTGCCAAATAATGGATGAAAATCTTGTTCGTGGGCCCCGATGGGCTCGAGGCCTAACATTGTTCACGCTCTGGAGATCATTACAGTACTGATGTAATGATGTCACTGTGGTTAACATAACCCAAATTGAGACACGCATGGATTTTGTACTACTGGCTGCATTATTAATCCAGGGTTCATTAGACATCAATTCAAAATTATACAGGGTCCAATTAAATTAGCTAGAGAAACTCCGGAGACGTGATGGGTATCGATATCTATAAATAGCATAATCATAATCAGCCTGTAATGTTCCAACTACTGGAATGGGCTGTAATCTACTACGCGGGCCCAGTGCGGAATGGTAGATATCACATGTCTTTTGATTTTTTATAGGCTGAGACGTTGCCTGAGGTAGCAGCGCGGCGAGGAAGAGGTGTGGTCACGTGATGCGAGACGAGAGAGATGCACGTTTAGTATACTTCGCTAGTGATGTTTGAGTCCCATATAATAGAGGAGAGACTCCGGGCTGCTACTGAGACATTCCAGATGGACCCAATAGCACTTTGTCTGACATGGAAATCGAAACTAGGACCTTGCTCAGCAATAGCGCTTGCAAAACAAAACAAAACTTCAAAGAAACCGCCTCGCCGAAGACGCCGCAACGCAACGACCGCAACGCGTCAGGTTGTGGTAAACGCAGCTCCTTAGAACGTTCAGGGTATCATGTCGACCTGTTAGAAAGTTTTAATTCCACATTTTGATACTTCTAATTTCCTGCTTTGTATAATACAAAGGTTCTGGAGTAGCGACCGTGTACCGGAAGACGTAGCGTTAGAAAGTCTCCCACAAGATGGATTGATGAGCTTGTGAAGCCCGGAGGAATTCGCTGGATGAAGAAGCACAGAACCGGTCGAAGTGGCAATGCTTGGGAGAGGCCTATGTCCAGCAGTGGACGTCTTTCGGCTAAAATGATAACGATGATGGCAATAGTTTATGTTATGATTGGTTTGTGATGTACGGACTTTTTTTATTTTTTATTAATTATAATAATAATAAGAAATTTATTTCAGATGTAGTCCATAGTTGTAGACGTAGTCATTGCTGAATGGGCCCGCTCTTAACCTCGATCACGTCTGATGGATGAGCTCTATGATGGAACGAGTGTGCCCAGAAGATGCGGAGGCACTGGAACTTCCCACGTATCTACGAAACACAGCAGGCTGCTTGACGCCGGACTTCGGTGGGAGGGTGGTCGAAAACCAGGCGGGCGGTAGCCCTACCACCGCAAGGGAAGGATTGGCCAGTCAAATAAGGTATTGGGTGTGACTGTCCAGGATGCCCCGAGCGCTCGGTTCAGTTGATTAACTGGCGGAACAAACTGCGTTACACGAGGAGGTTTCTTCATCATGCATCCCAAAAATACCGGTCATTACACCCAATGACAATATGGTTTCATCTGACCTTGGTTTCCGAAAGCCTTCATTCATCCACATTTGATTCTCACTCACTGAGCACGGTTTAATTTCCGTTTTCGAACAACATTTTGTTGTATTGCGTCCATTGTTCGTGCGATTATCGTCGGGGCATTTTAATTTGTTTTCTATTTATAGACGGCGAAGAGAATGTTACGATAATTAATGTTTTATGTCAATCAGACGAGCGATTTGTGTTCGGATCGGAATCCATTTGTATTAGGGAAGGTTTTAATGGATCATTTTAATGTCTTTTCAGTTTTTTGAGGATAATTGAAAATGTTTTTTTATTATTCTTTATCTTGACACTGTGTTGTTGGAGAAAGGGAGTTTACTTTCGACTCGGAAAATATTATTTTCTAAAAGATTTCCCAGTGTTATAGGGCAAAGTGTATAAAACGACGATGTTTAAGAGGTAAAAGTTCATAACTTTCATATTCTGAAAGATAAACTCAAACTCAGTAGTACCTTGATATGCTATACATACATACGTAGAACTTGCTTGGATCAGTTCCTATACAAATATGAAACCGACCAACTCTCGTTCAATAGTTGAACATGATATATTCTCACATAACAGAATTGTTTTAAAACTGCTGAATTTCAGAAGCCCAACTGTAAAATGCCAAGTATTTGCCAAAGTTGTGAATGTTTGCCCTTTAGGCGCTTTAAATACACACGTTTTTTTTGCCGTGGAAAACTATGATTTATTCTCCGTGTGTAGGCATGGTTGTCAATGTTGGATGGAAGCTTGTTGACAGACAGAGACACGTTTTTTCTACGGTGCGATTTATACGCCGTGCGTAGGCACGGTTCATTAGTGTTGTATGGTTCACTATAAAACCCTGTTGACCAGACACGTTTTATCAACGGCGCAGTTTATTCGCCGTGCGTAGGCACGGTTCATTAGTGTTGTATGGATCACTATGGAAGTTTGTTGACAGACACGTGCTTTCTACGGCGCGGTTTATACCTACACCGTACCGTAAAGAAAACGTGCCGTGTACAAAGGGCCTTACGAGCCTCGGTCAGATTGACCTTTCCTTCAGAGGCTTTAGCACAAACGCGCTGAGTAAGCGTAACATAAATATGATCGATTTTTAATCGACTTCCAAAAAGGAGGAGGTTATATAAATATGTTTGACTTTATGCATGTTTTTTTTTATGTATGTTCACCGATTGTATGTCCGTCAATTGTGGACCTATTTAATTTTTTTGTTTGTTTGAAAGGGTAGGGTCTCGAAGTGGTCCCATTGCCATCAAGTTGGAATCTGATGAGAGGATCCCATGGAAATCGAGGGAAACCCTCAAATTTAATAGACAAACCTAAAGCGATTTGGGTATTTTTTAAGGTAACTTGAGCATTTGCTCTTGGAAATCATCATTTGGTAAAGTGGAGCTGATGATGAAGACCACAGATGGCCATCGGAACTACTCAATAATAAATATTTCACGGGTTGCGATTCGATTACTTTAATATGTTTGCTAAGCAATTTATGTTCGTCACAATGCGTATGGTGAGTGGTTGTTGAGGCGTTCTGAACGCAGAGAACGCCAGTTGCGAGTACCTACTACTAGTAAGAAAATATTATGTGCGAAAATATTATGTGCGAAACTAGTATTTTAATTTATTTTTATTTACGTGACGTTTATTCCGTGTTCGTGTCAGGCCCACAGGTTCCGGAAAAGGCAATAATTTAAGAGATCATAACTCCGTGAGGGTCGACAATGTAAATAAAAAATAACAATACTTATCTCCCTTGTTTACGGGACATTTCCCTTCGAGCGCTGACCCTGGTCGATTAATGTTTCAAACATGAACACTGATGTTCGTATCGAATTTGATTTTTTTTTCGGGACACTAAAATCATGTCTGACCGTAACAAAATGTTTTGTGCATGACACAAAACATTTTGCAAATAATTGCGTAACACACTTTCAATCAGAATCCGAGAGTTTTGAAGGATATTAATTCTAATCCATTGCTTCTTAAGTTTCATAAATTCGCCTGCTCAACAACGTAAATAACGCAATGAACGTGGCTGTAATGTCAAAATGAAAGAAATTGCGAGCAGTTGTAACTTTATGTTTGTTACTCATCTATCCCGTCGGTTTCTGAAAGCAATGGTTATTTTAGTTTTTATTTGTTTGTCCTAAATAACAAAAAATAACAATTATTTACGTTGTTACGAGATCTGACAACGGATTCAATTGAACAAGCTTATAGAGGCATGAGGAACAGGGAGAAAAGTTCACTCATACTCTATAGAAAAGAGGGGGATCATCCGATCAGGTTGTCGTGTCTGGTAGGCAACTGCCCGATGATTCATGTCGGGCCGTTGTTTAAACATATTGTTCTAGTTGCGCGGTAAACTCTGCTTGCGAGATGCAGGATTTTGCATGACCTCAGTATGACGCGTAGTTAGCATGAGGCGTTGTAGATACCGCTACAACACTCCCCTCCGGAGACCGGAGGTCGATAGTGGGCTGAGTCTTGTATCTTGCGATGCTTGTCAGAGCCAGTTGAGGTTCCAGTGAGTCGAAGCCGGGTGCAGCGTAGTTCGCATTGAGTCGGAACTGTCTGCGGTGGCGCTGCGTCATGCTCCAGTGCGTCGGATGTGGTACAGCGCTGGGAAATACTGGGAGAAATTCCCAGTATTGAATGTTCATAATATCGTTAACAACTTCTGTCTTTGTAAAATGTTGGCTATGAAGCCACCATAGTAAGATAGGAAATTTTAATTTAAATACAACTCTGTAATCACTAACTTCATATAACATATATTATATAGTTATAAATAACTTCATATAATCCCATTGAATGACTATTTCATGAAATATTAATAAATGGGATTACATAACCTTAGAGGGTTTGTGTCGCGCGCGATTATATCGCGTGTCGCGCCTGTTTGTAGGAGCCATAACACTGACCTGCAAATTTCAAAAGAAATTAAGAAAATTTGAATTTCGCGGGCTACCTAGCACATGGGGTTTAAGCAATGAAAAGTCACTTGCTTCGTTTATGATAGACCTGTAGCAAATAGTATCAGGCACAAAAGGGTCTCATTCAAGTGCTATGTGTCGCGGGTTCGATTTCCGCACGGAACAAATATTTGTATGACATACAAGTAGTTGTTCCGGGTCTGGCTGTTTGTGTATGTGAATTTAAATGTTTGTAAAAAACGCACCCACAATACAGGAGAAATTCCTAGTGTGGGGCAACGTTTAAAAAAAAAAAGAAGCAAGATTTAGAGAGAAATAACTTTTCATACGTTGGTCTAGCGGTCGCAAGCGCGACTGTTGACCTCATGCTCAACAGTCGCGCTTCCTGGGTCGAGCAAAGTATTTAAGGGTTTTTACATCTGGAATTTCTCAGTAGCATCACGGAGGCTTTTGTGCCCGGTTGATGGCAATAGGCTCGCCCCCTGTTTCCTGGGACTTAACCGGTACAAACTGGCAAAACGTGGTTGTACAGACGCCAGCACATCAAGTTACTACAATCTGTCAGATTTCTTTAATAGATTTTCGACTTTATTGCTAAAGCATAAGGTTCAAGGTTGATTGGGAAAATCTGACAGTTTCGGGTAGGTTGACCTGCTGGCGTCTGTACTATAAATACACCTCTGCTTAACCCTTTGGGAAATACGGGCATGATGTTATGTCTTATATAGTTACTTCTGTATTATTAACATCACAGGTAAAATGTATAAACATTGTAGGAAGGTATCCCCAAACACAACACATGACATTGACAAACTTCATAATATGTCTCACCCCGTTAACCTCCGAGGTCACATCAAAAGTAAGTGTCCAACCAGCCCCAAACCGGCGGGAAACAAAACAAGAACAACAACTAAGTTTTACGGTCCGAAAGATGCGTCTGTTTGTATATTCCGGGTCTACGTGTAGTGTGTACTGGCCCTTACGTTACGGTCTGAACTCTTCATAAATCTGTCCTGTTTATTTTGCCGAAACCTGTCAAGTATATACAGAGATTTTTATAAAACGTTATTGTCTAGAGCTTCATGAAGTACCATGACAATGATAAATTATTTTATATTATTTGTGTGCACAAACACTTTTACACACGTCAATAATATTTTAAAAACTAGATGAGGTCGGCGTTTCCTATCTGACTACTCTGAGAAGAAAGGCCGAATCAAACTCGAAGTCACAGTTTCTTTTAAAGTCCAGACATAATCTTGGTCAGATCATGTGAAGACCATGTAGATTGTTGATGTCTGAAATGGTCTTTTGAGGAAAGAACCACACACGTTGAGTGGACCTGTCCAGTCAGTGCATGCATTTCTCTGTAATCGTGCAGCTCAACTCAAAACTTAAGGAGAAAAGTGGAGGGAACTTTGTTTAAATTTTTAACATGACAATGACATTCGTGCCGCTACGAGTAAAAGGAAAGCATAAGCTTACTATAATCAGCCTATAATGTTCCCACTGCTGGGACACAGACCTCCTCTCAATGAGAGGGAGTGGGCCGTAATCCGCCACGCGGGCCCAGTGCGTGTTGGTGGATGTCACATGTCTTCGAATTTTTGGTTCTAGGACATGCCGGTTTCCTCACGATGTTTTCCTTCACCGTTTTGAGAGCAGTGGTGATGAAATAATTTACACAAAGTAAAGCGCCTGTCTGGGTTCGAACCTGCGACCTACAACTCGTAAGTCGTGTCCGTGACCACTGGGCCACCACTGCTCTAGCTCTAGCTTAATCAGCCTATAGTGTTCCCACTGCTAGGACACAGACCTGAGGGGCAATTCTCGTAGTTTTAAGAACGTTCTTCAGTCTCAATCTGTCAAAAATACCTCTAATTTCCCTACATTTTGACAAGTTTTTGACATTTGTTTGTCGCTGAGAAGAGACTGCGACTAGATTTTGAATGTTTTAAATTAGGAGAATTGACCTTCTGTTCTTTGTGAGAGGGGGTGGGCATAATTTTGCGGGTTGCTACATGTGACACATGTGACACATATTCGAATTTTTGGTTCTAAGACATACCGGTTTCCGTACGATGTTTTCCTTCACCGTTTTGGGTTCAGTGGTGACGAAATTAAATATACAAAGTAAAGTGTCGTGATTTTCCAACTCGTAAGTCGGGGAAAAGGATATTGCTGGACGTTCTCTGAAAAGAACTATGTGCCGAAAATCGTATTTCTAAGAATACGATACCCACTGAAAGTGAGGCGGTGGTCTTTACCAAGCCACAACCCTTACGACGCTATATCCGAAACTCTTCATAAACCTTTCCTGTTTATTTCGCGGAGATCCGCCGCGGATACAGAATTTATTGAAGCTCCAACACTTTGCTATAGTTAGACACTTTTAAACTAGTTTCCGTGGCGGTACTGGGAAAAAGTTTAGAGTATGCACGTAAAATTGAAAGGTGGAAGTTTGAAGAATGGTCCCAGTGAACTGCTTTAACAACTATCATATGAAGTTCAGGATATTGGTTTTAGATAGATTTAGTGATGTTACTCGTAAACTGGGGATGGATAAGCAAGCCTCTTGCTTTCAATTTGTTTTTTTCAAAGGCAAATTTGACAAAAACATAGACTCTGGGCTGTCTGCATATTTTTCGCCAAAAATTTTGTGTAGATGAATATTTATTTAGGACGGTCATTGGGAAGTCTTTGTGGCTAAATGATTGTTAATTTCACACCGGTCTTTGTGAAGGCCATTGCCGTCTGCAACAATCTTTACCCGTTAACACACTGTCAACTACAATCTGAATGATTTTGAAGGATATTGTTGATCCATTACTTCAAATTTTATATAGGAATGCGAAAAATATGTCTGCTCAACAACGTAAATAACGCAATTAATGTTGTCAAACTGTCAAAATGAAAGCCTGATTTTAGATGCGAAAAATTGTAAGTACTGTTTACTTTAACTTCAAATCTCGAATGTAACAATATTGTTGTTTTTGGTTTACGAAAAAATCATTATACATTTTGGCTGTTGACTTCATGCGCTATATGTTTGCCAGGGGTTTTTATAGAATCCTGTTTTGTTGCTGAAAATTAGAGTTTTTGTAGTTATTGATCTGTTTCTCTTTACAAAAGTTGGTTTATTTCGACAGATTTAGAAGTTATAGTTAGATTATTTCGAAAACCATGGCAAATCAAATAGAATGAAATATAACCAAGTAATCTACACTGCTGAAAAATTAATTAAGGGCCAGTGTTTAAGTAGGTGACCATTGAGTTTCGCTGGCTAATAATAATGACAATACTTTTTTACATCCATGATTAATTACTTTATTCAACAGATTTTCATCGTGTGTGATTTGAGTAGAATGTAGGTTTTTTGTCATAAAAAAGTCTTATTCTATAAAGAGAAAAAAAAAAGATTTTTTGTATGTTTGTTTGTAAAGGTTTCACGCTAGAACGGCTAAGCGGATTTAGATGAAATTTTACACATTGGTAGACCATGACCTGATTTAGGGTATAGGATACTTTTTATCCCAATATTCCGACAGGATCGAGACTTATTTCGGTCAAACCGCGAGGCGCAGCTAGCTGGTAAAATAATTCTAGGGTGACTGGCTCTTCCAGTGACCAATACCTCCCCTCGATAGCCGAGGTTGAAACAAACCGGGGAATGCGTAATGAAATACCCCGGGCAGAAAGGAATGTCAAATGAGAGTAAACCAAAGAGCCTGCAATATTAATGTTTATTTAACTAAATATACTTCAAGAGACGCTGCTGTGTGAGTAATAATTAGGATTAATTACTTTATTTTAGACTTTGATGCTAATTTATGAGCTAAGGTTAAAATAATTAGCTTTTTGTGTTCTTATCTAAATTACGGTATAATTTTTCAATTTCTTTTGTTATTAAAATAACGTAATGTTAATAACAAAATAATGTTTTGTTATTTAATAAGACTTTTTGGTAGATGTGGGTATTCACCAAACTCTATAGGAAAGCTGTCAAAACGTCAAAGTTATTTCATTGTTAAGTTTTATTTGACGATTCCAAATTGGCCCTTTATAATTGGGCTTTGGAACGATCAAAATGCTACTAATGAAAGTTGTACATCAAAAACGTCCGTTCTTAATACTTGTCCAATGGATCAAGGTTTTAATTTGTCCTCATGTTTTTAAAATACTCAAAATTAAGTTAGGACCTCATTTGTAAAAGTAGGTATCAGTTTTACGCTAAAGGTGCAGTCAAAAAAAGAGATAGGTATGCAGGATCGTCGGATATAGTTGAAGTTTAGTAAGAAACCGATGGATGTTGTCGACTGAAATTTAATTTGATAAATGAGCTGCTTATTTTAAATTTTATTGGAGAACATCCATCGGTTTCTTACTAAACCTCAACTATATCCGACGATCGTGCATATTTATCTCTTTTTATGACTGTACCTAAGTAATTACCTATATCTCTACCACGTTAGTCTCGTAGTCGCGCTTGCGACTGCTGAGTGTGGATGATCGTGGTGGCTGGGTTCAATTCCCGGGACAGGCAAACGTTTTATTAGGTTTTTCCATTCTGAATTTCTTAGTAACGTCCGGAGTTTGAAAGTTGGCGGTGTTATATCCCCTTGCCTCAGAAAGCACGGACAATGAGAGTGAGGGAAGAGAGAGACGTGCCCCTGCGTCTACGCACACACTTGTGCACTATAATATCTCCCGTGCCGAAGACTGGTCTCCGCTAAGATTGGTCGCTATGGCCGAAATTTGGTCTAGAGGCCTTTATTAACTACCCTATTTCTTTACAAACAAATGAATCACAGAAACGCAATGATAAATTAATATACCGGTGTTTAGTTCTACACAGAATAATGAATTGACAAAGTAAACACTACAAAATGTATTCATAAAGCATCAAAGTCGGGTGGTGGTCGATAGTACGACCGGTACGGCTTTATCCCAATACCGTAGCTTTGCGAATAATAAATAAAACCGGGTGTAATTCTGAGTAATGGTCCGTAAATTATGTTTAATTTAAGAGCCGGTTAAAGAGACGGAATTGGGGCTTATTATGTGCAAATTGGAGCGAACATGTATGAAACGGCCAGTGTTTTGATAAGCGTTTATTCTTATTTCTTAAAGGTTGTGGAGTAGGTCACCGCGTTCTCGCTTTTCGTCCTGTAACCGTCACTTGTCTAGAAACTCGTAAAGGTCCTATCGATCGCTATGGTTTAGAAGATGGACTTACTACTATAATCTTGAAAAGGAAAAGGTTTTACGTAATTTAAGTATAAAAAGGAGGGAGGGAGCGGACATCGACGTCGAGGTAGACCACGGCGAAGGTGGTGTGACGATTGCAAGGCCAACATGGCCAGAGATCGCACAAGACCAAACCCAGCAGTGGGACACAATATAGGCAAATAAAAAAAAGTATAACCAAAAAGACTGGTAGGAAAATATGTGTTACATACGCGCAGAATGGTGTTATAGAGATATTAGGAACAGGGTGTAAATTTCACACATCCTCCATAGAAAAGGGAGGATCCTTCGACCAGACGAGTGTTGTGTCTGGCGGGCAATAGCCCAATGATTCATGTCGGGCCGTTGTATAAATGCTAGTTGCGCAGTAAACTCTGCTTGCGAGATGCAGGATTTTGCGTGACGTCAGTGTAGTGTAGTGTGTGTAGTTCGCATGTGGCGTTGTAGATACCGCTACAGTGTTCCCCTGAGCATAATGTTGACATACATGTACGCAACAAAGCCACTGCACTGGTTTTTAGCGACAGCCGAACTTTACATAAATCTTTTTGCATTTGATAGCCCAATCCTTGAGGAAGACTATAGGCTGTTTAATATAACGCTAGGTCTTTTAGGACAAACCACCCCGGTGTTCCATCTCAGGTCTCTTAGGACACGAGCAAAAATAAACACTATGAGCAAAACGAAGTATTAGTACGGGCAGGCGATGCGAAGCGACGGGGTGGGTCGGAGGAATAAGACTTTTACGCGGACGAAGTCGCAGGCAGAAGCTAGTAAATATTATAAAGGTCGAATCACGTTGTTCAGCGTTGGAATTGTTATGGAAATAATACGTAGACATGTTTCGCATAAGGCACTGAGTCATCACTTTAATTATTTGCCCACTATTGTGGATAAAAGCCTTTATTCCGAAACTCTTCACTTTATAGAAACGCTAAAGTTTGCTTGTTAGCAAATAAATATTTTGTTTTAGTTTTAACAAGAGAGGCTCATGGCTAAGTACTAATAGCGATTGTTCTGAGAGGTAGTTTCCGTATTTTTTTAATAACATTCTCGAGTCTCAATCTGTCAAAAATACAATTAATTTAATTACTTAAGTGGTCCAGAGATTAACGCGTTCAAACAAACAAACAAACAGGAAAACAAACTTCAGCTTTATTATTAGTATATTATAGGATATTATTAGGATATTTTTAACTTCAGCTTTATTATTAGTATAACTGCATTTTAGGTTCAGTAGTTTCGGAGATAAGGGGGGGGTGGAATGGTAAATTTTCGTTTATTTTCTTTAAATAACTAATACAATTGACTTTAAAATTAGGAAAAAATATATTTGAGATATAATAATCATACGTACAATAAATAATACAGATTGCGAGACTTTTTTTTAAATTTTATACTTACCCCCAAAAATGACCCCATATTCAAAATTCATTTATTTACGTTACACGTCTGTGTTTGGGTCAAAAGATTCATATGTGTACCAAATTTCAACTTAATCGGTCCATTAGATTCGGAGCAAATTGGCTGTGACAGACGGACGGACAGACACACGAGTGATCCTACAAGGGTTTTTTCCTTTTGAGCTACGGAACCCTAAAAATGTTCTATGAATGAACAAATCCCTTCACCAATAGGAAGGTAAATTATGACAATTTGCTTTACGTGAGTGAATTATTGATATGAAAGGATTACCTATGTAAAATACATCAAACTAAAATATGGCACGATCGTAGGTACATAATGAGGCGTTTCCACGAAAGGGCGACTTGAACGAAATGCTAATTCAAACAATTTTAAAATAAAAAATACTCGGTTTGCTCACAATATTTACTTAGTTTTAAAATAATCAGTCATCTAATCATAATTTTAATTTGCATTTTAATTTTAATTTCCATTTTAATTTCAATTTCTATTTTAATCTCCATTTTTCTAATTGTTTTTGTAATCGTGATATAATTTAATTGTACCTATGGATCTTGATAACTGAATTAAAATATTATTATTTAAAATTATATTATTATTTACGTATCTAATTCCACTGGTGAAGTTTTTAACAATAGATATTAGCCCGAATAAAACACATTTTCTCCCGGACGCGGTCAGAAGCTTCTTTTCAAGGATAGCCCCCCCTTAATAGCCTCCCATACAAATGTACTGAAACTCAATAAAAGTGATGGCGTTCCGATAAGGAGTTTCAAGTACTTTGACAGTTAGTAATCTCCAATCTATCGAGTTTGGATCCGTTGTCTCTTAACGTATTGCAGTTACGGCCCTTATCTCTTATCTGCCAGTCATTATGGCAGTATTGGCATCGAAAAGATTCCTTGTGCAAAGAATAGTGGCTCTTTGTGAAGATAGTTTTTTTTTTCATGTATTAGGCTGGCAAACATGTCTACGACCCATCTGATGGGAAAATTCTTTACGTAAAATATACACCATTTTAATTTTTAATACTTTTAACAACCAGCTTTCCGATTCATTGGGAGCTTAACCCCGAAAACTCAAACAACACGAAGCATTTTCGCAACAATTAATACCGTCCTTTTTTTTTTTTTTTGGGGTTGGAAATCATCAAATGACCCCTCCCGCTCTGGGCGGAGCGGAAGGGAGTGTCAGACTCTTACTGACTAAAACCCACCCGTGTTCCTTCACTTGCCTGTGCCAGGGGCCACGGTATCTCTTTCGAACAACCCGCGACCCCGGCGGGCATCGGCCCTAGCGGACCCCGTCAGTTGGTGCTGACATCTCCTTGAGGCGCGCGTGGAACACAACGCTCCGTCGACCCGGGCCTGGTCCTTACCGGACGGCGAGCTGCCCATTGCTCGCCGCCCGCAAGCCCGCGCCTACGGTGGCCGGGAATCGGCTATCGACTCCCGACGCCCGGGGCGTCTCCTGCGGCGGCTGGGGGCGTAAGGGCGCAAGGATTGCCACTCCCTCACGCGCTCCGCCTCCTCCTTCGCGAGCATCACTGCTTCGCAGAAGGAGGCGATAGCCTCCCATGCACTCTCGCTCCGTACCATGGCCCGGACTAGGGCCGGACGCGAGAGATCGCCGCCGCCGATCGCCGTCGTGAGGACACGGCGGTGCTCTGCCCAAGCTGAGCAGATCTCCACCGTATGTTCCACCGTGTCCTTCGGGCGATCCACACAATGGTGACACCCAGGCGTTTCCTCCCACCTTATTCGGAACAGGAACCTCCCGAAGCAGCCGTGTCCGGTGAGGACCTGCGTTAGGCGGAAGGTGAGGACGCCGTGGCGTCTCTCTAGCCACTCCTCAAAGAGGGGACTTATCGCCGCAATTGTGGCATGCCCAATTAATACCGTCCTAAGACTTTCATTAAAGTATTTCGGTCGCTACAAAATACTCTAAGATGACAAGGACAGCATGAGAATTAACTACGATTTGCGTGTGAGTATTCGTTTATTACAGGTCTTAGATGTGCCTATCAACTCCCTGGCTCCCATACCCGTTAGACTGAAATATAGTAGAGTCTATACAAAATTATAGCCATATAGATTTAAATGAAGTTCGTGTAGGACTCAATCATATTGGCTTAAAAATATTTGTACTTTTTGGACCACTGCCAAACATTAGGTGGACTTTTATAGAGCAGCTGGTTATGCGGTTATTGGCAAAACGTTAGGTCAGATTCTACACCATTGGAGCCTACAGTATATCGATCGTTTGATTTTTTATTTTGGTTGTGGTTGTACTTGTCTGTATACATATGACAGATGACTTTATTGTCGCGTTGTGCGTCGTTAATGGGTTCCATTCTCTATCTCCAAAGTTCTTCATCAGATCATCACAATATCGAAATGGGAACCATTCGAGAGGATAGAGTTGCGGTTTCCCAAAAAAACTTCCAAACATCATTACGGACTAATTAATGCGTATCTGATTTAGTTAGTCAGACCATTAAAAAGCCATACCCTTAAAAGTTGTGTTTCGCTCACATCGGAACTTTTGGAGACTTCACAACTTCGAACAGTGTTATTTTAAATTGCCTAGCTAAACTCCACAGACGCGATGGATATGGATATCTAAACACCATCATCATCTGCCTGCCTTTTCCTAACTATGTTGGGGTCAGCTTCCAGTCTAACCAGATGTAGCTGAATACCAGTATTTTCCATGGAGCGACTTATCTGACCTCTATAACCCAGTTACTGGGTAATACGATACCTCTTGTTAAGACTGGTTGTCAGCAGACTTTCGGGCTTCTGACTACCCGTAACGACTGTCAAAGATCCACGAATGACAGCCGGGACCAACGGCTTAACGTGCTTTCCGAGGCACAGAGGGGTCACGGTATGTAAAGATGGTCACCCATCCACAGACCAACCGCGGCAAGCGTAGCTTAACCTGATCGATCGACCTGTGCGGCTGTTATTATTTAGCCACGGGCCCCTCAAACACATAAAAAATAAAAAGACGAGGTTTTTTTTGGAGGTCAACTACCGTTGTTACTTAAATTATGCAGAGCCGAGAGAAACAGTTTACTTTGTTTTATCGTGTTTAGATATCGATACCTATCACGTCTGTGTAAAACATTAACAACCTCTTAAGAGGTCATTGTACTCATCCTTATGAACAACTTTTACTACGGGACCAAACCTGAAATCGCGAAAAAAATCAGCTGTTTCCTACATTTTGACGAGTTATACGAACATAAATGTAGGGAACAGCTGATTTTTTTCACGATTTCAGGTTTGGTCCCATATTAAAAGTTGTTCATAATGATGAGTACAGTCAACAGCAAAAGTAGATGATCAAAGTCAGAAATTCAATACTAATGAACGGAGTTCGCGTCAGAACTGTGTGGCGTCGAAGTGATTCAAAAGTATTCTACGTAGTAAGTATTCTAAGTAGTAGTACTTCGACGCCACACAGTTCTGACGCGAACTCCGTTCATTAGTATTGAATTTCTGATTTTGATCATCTACTTTTGCTGTTGACTGTACAATGACCTCTTAAGAGGTTGTTAATGTTTTACCAATAACCCTGTAGATAACCATCGCGCCTGCGGAGTTTAGCTGGCCGATTTAAAATAACCCTGATTATCGAACGTCCAATAAGTTTGGTAGTTCACACATGAAGACATCAAAAGGGTCTGTCGGATATTCGACCAAAAAATAAATATCTGCAGCAAAAAACACGAACAAAATCGTCCGTGTTCTTCCTCTTATATAATATAAGTCATATACCTAATAACGTAGAGGTTTGCGTTTCATGTCTCCTCATAATGTTTTTACGAGACCATTGCTGGAACAAAGCGCGAGTTATAATAAGTAAGCACACAGAAAAATATATAAAAGGCATTAAATGAATATTTTTATCACCCACGCGGGAACGACGTGGAGAAATAACGCGAAACTACGTTTTAATAGTAAATTTTATAAAACTTTTGCCGGGTTATGAACGTATCATATTTTTGAGTTGCAATGCATTTGTTTAGCTCAGCTTATTACATTAAACCAATAACTTACAAAAAAAAAATGAACAAATAAAATTGAAGTGTCTGTTTGTTATGTCAAAATAACAGCGTTTACTAAATGCTGAAGTAAGTATATACTGTACTTATAACGGAAAACATTTTTCTGACTGTCTGTCTGTCTGTTTGTTCCGGCTAATCTCCGAAACGGCTCGATCGATTTTCACAGGACTTTCACTGACAGATAGCTGATAATATTATAAGGACTACTTTTATTTTAGAAAAAGGATTAGAGTACCCCGCAAAAAAAATGAAACCCCATAAAATCCAATTTGTTTTTCGACATACACGTTAACAACGTCGCTGACACAGCTGGTAACTGATAAAAGCGATTACAAACGCCTCATTAACTAACAAAACACAACCAAATAATTAGCGTTAGCTCTAATGAGTCAAAGAGAGCCTTTCCTTCAGAAATGTGATATTTATCAAAGGGAAAACATCAATGCGATAAATACACACAAACAAATACACACACACAAACAAATTGTTAGGGGAAAATTTAAACAACCTCTCGATATCCCGACGTCATCCAAACGTTCGTCAAAAAAAGAACAGCCAAATAAAAAAAGAACAGCCAAATAAAAAAAGAACACACATTCAAATAGCGACTCCATTGACATTCTCACGGAAGTGAACATTGAAATGGCTCCCGAAAATCATACAAAACAGTTGACTGTGTGCTCAAAGAAAAGGGCACTGACTCGATTCCAATTTCTTTGTAATCGATAAGCGTCGAGTTTTGGCCCAAATCATATGTAAATACAACCTTCGAGTGTTTGTTTAGTACGGCAAGTAAATACCGTTGCTTGCTTAAAGTGAGGTGAGGTGCGGTTTCGGATATCAAGTCATGTTGTGTTGTTATTAAAAATATTTGGAATATTCACTGTGTTAATTAATCATAAACCAAACATTTCGTAGAGGAAACATTGTGAAGCCGACGTATTTGATGAAATATGTTGATTTAACTGTCTGGGTTCTAGACGTCTCCGAGCTTGAATAACTATACTTTATTGTTATGTACAGGAAACATTTGACACAATATTATAAGGGACAATAATTATACGTTTCAAGATAATTTATGTACTGTATTCTCTTGACAATAAATATAAAAATAAAAAATAAAATAATCTTTATTTCGGATAAGCAACATCCATATGGGTTCTAAACAAAAAGATAACTTATACGAGTACCTATGTTAGTAAACTTATTATCTATTTGGAAACAACAATATCACCAACAATGGTCTGAGTGACTGGTCCGCAGCTATTCATTAGCCAATCTTTTTAATAAAGATTGGCTAATTACTAGCGCACCTTTATTTTTTACTAGGAAAATTACTAGCGACTCGCCCCTGCTTCACGCAATTCTTGCGACTTGACAAAACATCGAAAATTCATAATTTTATTTTAATTAAAACATTAGGTTATTTATTTAACAATCTAAAAATAACAAAATTAAATCCTAACTTAACTAAAACTATAGAGAAACTAAAAAATAGCGTCGAAATATTCCTCCGCATCGCTGTCGACTGGTAATGTACTCAAGAGACTGGCGGCATTACCACGTTGTATGGCGATGCTTAGCCTCTGGCCAAGATAAAAGCCAGCTCCTTGGGTCACGGGAAGTGTCAACCAGCCGTTTTGGAATTTCTTTAAAAAGACCATGAGCACTCGGACCCCACGGCCCGAGAGTTTCAACCCCAAACGGCTCGAAAATTTATTTTATTATATCAACTTAATATACACAGAATACTTTCGGAATGAAACTTCTAAAAGATGGTGAAAACCGCATCAAAATCCATAGTGAAAGTGTTAAAGACCTAAGCGGTTACACAGACAGACACGAAAAGAAATCATTTTATATTATACTAGCTGCACTCCACGGTTTCACCCGCGTAGATGTCGATCCCGTGGGAATATCGGAATAAAAACCATCCTATATCCTTCCCGTAATCAATCTATCTCAGCCAAATTTTATTAAAATCCGTCCAGTGGTTTAGGCGTGAAAAGGTAGCATACAGACAGACAGACAGAGTTACTTTCGAATTTATAACATTAGTATGGAATATGAGTATGGATGGATAGATAAACTTATTGCTAACAGCTGTGACGGCGGGACAGTGCTCAACCCGCATGAAAAGTTTCGTCGTAATGTAACAAGTGTTGTACTACTGTAACAAATGACTGTTCTGCTAATCTAAACTCTTTACTAATAATAAAGCTAAAGAGTTTATTTGTTTTATTGTTTGAATCATTCGGTTCCCTACAAAATGATTGAGCAGGATGGTGCTGATCCATGCGTCATGTTCGTGAACGCCCCGCCGTCGGTTGAGACTGCTCATTTTGAATTGTTTCTTCATTAGTGTCTTTTTTAACATTGTTCTCACATTATAAGAAGCAACAAGAATAATGTACCCTGGATTTTGTAATATCTTGATTTAAAAAAAAAATTGCAAAAAAAAACCGACTTAAACCCTAAAAGCACTAAAATGGTAAAAATAATACTATAACCTACCTATATTAGTAAACCTAACCTAACCTACGATTAACCTATACTAAAATTTATCAATTTTTTGGATATAAAAATATGTTGGCATTTGATAGCCCAATTATTGCGAAAGGCTATAATTCTATTTAACATCACGCTAGGACTCTTAGGAGCCGAGCAAAAAGAAAAAACTCAGAAACCTGCCACCAGCAACTGTTAGGTACTATAAAACATAGCTAGCGAACAGACAGTCACACTATCGCATTTCAGTATAATATTTGCTTAAATATTATAGCCCTTATCACACATTCACAGAGCTATATTTTTCTATTATAAGAGAAAAATATGGTTAGGTAACTGCAGTGGTGAGATATTTTGCATAATAATAATATGAATGTTATTTTATGGCGTAGCAACGAGAGACAGAATTTTTCAAAACTCCTGCAGAATCGTAAAACTGGGTAGTTAACTTTTCATGCGAATAAAAATACGGGGTGTGATCTTGTGGTGCATAATGTGCCAGCAAATTGAGCTAGTATTCCATTTGTGGCCATTATTTTCTGCTCGATTTCTTCGACCTACTAAGTTTGGCTAAATCTAACAAATACCTACTCCTGGTATCTTTGCCGATATGAAGTATTCATGATGGTATATCTTTGCATCCTTTGAAAGTGTTAACAGAGCCCCCACTTGCAGATACACTACGGCATAGATAATTTTCGTAAAGCCGGGAATAGAATAGCTATATGCTAGTATGACACAATATGACATGCAAGTAAGTTGCAGAACATCATCTGATTGGTGATAACGACGAAAGCATACCAGCTAAGCTACGGCTACGCCAGGCTAGGCTACGCTAGTCTAAATAAGATTTTGCTAGGCTACGATAAGCTAGATTACGCCAGGCTACGCTAGCTAGACTAAGTAAGGTCTTGCTAGGCTACACCAGGCTACGTCACGCTAAGGCTACGCCACCCTAGTCTAAATAAGATTTTACTAGGCTACGATAAGCTAGATTACGCCAGGCTACGGTAGCTAGGCTAGTAGTATTATAGTAACGCCTGTGCCGACACAAGACAAAAATATTAGAAAAAATGTTGAAAAGCAACGATAATTTTCACATCTTGTAACAACCATGACTAAGTGTAACCATCCGTAAAAGAAAGTAAAACGA
The DNA here is from genome assembly GCA_963082905.1 of Oligia fasciuncula. Taxonomy (NCBI): domain Eukaryota; kingdom Metazoa; phylum Arthropoda; class Insecta; order Lepidoptera; family Noctuidae; genus Oligia; species Oligia fasciuncula. The sequence goes on from OY720398.1 coordinate 14,963,943, forward strand.
TACGTTTGCCCTTGTAACCTTGACCTACTCATGAAGGGTAACGAAGAAATAGTAGGGTCCTTTACGAAGAACGCGTAGTAGCTTGCGTGTTAAGTAATTGACGGGAAAAAGACCTGTTTTCTTCTTGGAATCATATACCTCTGAATACATTGATGTCAATGAACAGTGTCATTTTTGTACTACTCCAATTTTAACATCAATAAATTATGAGAAATTAATGATCGATACTTAAGGACACCATCATCATCCTATAATGTTCCCACTGCTGGGACACAGGCCTCCTCTCAAAGAGAGAAGGCGAGCTGTAATCTACCACGCGGGCACAGCGCAGAACCTACCTGCCAGGTATCTATAGATATTCTGAATGAAAACAGACAATCAAATCAGTTATCTTAAGGTTCCTAAGCAGGAACCAAATGCGGCAGTAATCAAAACAGTTTAATACCTATTTGCCACTACTTAATTACTGGGCAATAAATTAATTTCTGGACAATAAATTAATAGGTAAATAATCAATTAATTTACCTACGTTTAAACGACTGTTCTGGCCCATTATGTACAGAAAGCGTCACTATGTCCTAACCCCTCAAGTTTTAAAATGTTACACTGCTACAACATTGAATTCCTTACGAATAATCTAAAGAATACTTCAAAAAGAGTCCATTGTGTTGACTCGGATTCGAACCATCGCATCACCGAACGTCGTCATACTCATACCGGCAGTTTGACGAACTAGCCAGCGAGCCCATACGAATTGCGATGAAATTGTTATCTACTATCGGCTGAGTCATTATATCTTTAGGTCCCTGTCTAATCGAAAGATGTTATAATTTGAGGGTATCCATTAATTTTACTTACTTACGTTGTCTTTATAAAATTAATCCATACCTTCAAGTTAGAACTTTGTATACGTTCACTTAAAACGGCGAAGAGTAAACGACTACTATTTATCAATTATTTTTTTAAATGATTTCTGATTTTATGAGAACTAAAATAGTTGTTCTGTTTGTTGTAAAATAAGATCATAGTTTTGTTAAATAATAGCAATAATAAATATTAATAAATGATTAATAAAGTATTTTATTTTTCTTGATTTTTTAATTCTTTATAAATAATTACTACTTAAAACAAAATAGAAAAATATATCAAAATAATATAATGAACAAAAAGCACATTTCGTGCCTATATAGGATTTGAACTTCCAATCTTATGCACGGTAAGCGGTCTTGAAACCTCCAGTCTATTTAGACGATGAATAAGTTGTCGTAAATGTTAACCCTATTATTGTTGCTTGTCGTCGCAAAAGTATTGTTTTATTGAAAAAAACAATAATAAAAACAGAATTTAAAAAAAAATACTTACTTAAACTTATTTATTCACTAAAACAATACATTATTTAAAATAAAATGTTTTTGCAAAATACAAAAACCAACTTGGGCCTATCACGGATTTGAACGCACATGTCTTTTGGTGGGGTAACTACTTAATGCAGCTGTGTGTACACGGTCGGCTACAGCCAGGATTTCCATTGAAACACTTGGTAATATTTGACGCGTTATTAACACGAGCTATTAAGTACGGTGACTGCTCGCACTGGTGGCAATTGTGCAATTAAACGTAACCAGTACCACAGAATAGATATAACAATAGAAGGCTACTTATTGCTTTTCACATATTACTCTATGTAATAAATGAAAAGATTCTCGGAACCCGAAGCACCGCGACGCATCTCATCCCCCGCCCGCGCTGTTACTTTGTTTTTGCTTAACGTTCCTTCTGGCTTTGGTATTGCTCGGATCCTAAGGGTTGTAGCGTGATGTTAAATAGCTTATAACTTTCCTCAAGAATTGTGCTATCAAATGCAATAATTTTTTTTTCAATCCGGCTAGTAGTTCCAGAGATTATCGAGTTCAAACAAACAAATAAAAACAAACATATTCTTCAGCTTTAGGATTAGTATATAGAAGATAACATAACATCACACGTGTATGCTCCGAAAGATTAGGTAGGTAACACTAATAGTTCCTAGTTTCTGCAATGCAACGTGAAATGTTACACAAATGGGCGAATTTGTTTCAACGTGTTACATTTCATGTTACGTTGCCACCAAAACTAGGGTGGAGTTGGTATTTCCTAGCCAACTACTCTACGAAGAAGCACCGAAGAAACAAATTATATTCTAAAGCATTTTAAAATATTTTAGTAACACCAGGCTCGATAGATGGTGTTGGCGTCGCATTAGAACTAGCTGCGGTTTTATCGAGATTAGTGGTGGCCTAGTAGAGCAGTGGTGACCCAGTGGTAACTGCCGCGACTTACGGGTGGTTGGTCGTAGGTTCGAAACCAGGCAGGTACGTCACTTTACTTTGTGCACATTATTTCACCACCACAGCTCTCAAAACGGAGAAAGAAAACATCGTCAGGAAACCGGCACGTCCTAGAACCAAAAATTCGAAGGCATGAGACATCTACCAACCCGCACTGGGCCCGCGTGGTGTATTATGGCCCACTCCCTCTCCCTCTCACAGAGAGCAGGCTTGTGTCACAGCAGTGGGAAAATTATAGGCTGGAGATACAGAAGACGAACTAGCAGGGGATCGAGGATGGGTTCAGGCGATCAGACTGGAATAAATCGATTATGCTATGCTTTCGTTACGTACGGCAGTATGATATCAACCGATAAAAAGACGAGGATATGGATAGTTTTGCCGTCGAGTTTCTCTGGGAGTGTTCAGACGTAACTTGGCTGGCCTGAACTTCGCGCAGAAGGCTGCGCACGAACGTTTTTAGGAACCAAATGGTGGCATGAGGCGAGTGTGAGTGAGAGAACATGCGCGAAAGTTCGATGATGATGTACACGTTTAACCTACGTTATTAAGTTCGTTACATATCAATAGGTGTCTTTTGTTAATGAATTGGTTTTTGAACTAAACTATGACAGTCAGCGTTCAGAAAAAAAAAGATTTGCGTCCAGATTGTCTCGCAATATAAAAAATGCCTTAACTACTACAAACCACCCAATTTCACCCGCAAGTTTTGAGAGTCATTGCAAATGAGCTCCCTTTTTAGGGCTCCGTAGCCAAACAGCAAAAACGGAACCCTTATAATTTCGTCATGACCATCTGTGAGCCTGTCCGGCCATAAGCGGCTATTTCAAACTATTCACAGGCTGGCACTTTTGAATTTCCAAACAGTCAGTCAGAAAGTTGAAATTAGTTGTAGGTAAGTATTGTTGTGTTTTTACTTTATATTGTATATTAGAGTATAGGTAAACGTCTATTGAATAAGTGTTTTGTATTGTTTATTAGAGTAGTGTTTATTTTTCAATAACAACACGTAACAGGGTTATTGAAAAAACACCAACAACAAAAAAAAAATCAGCTGTTCCCTACATTTTGACGATATATATAAATGTAGGGAACCGCTGATTTTTTTTTCGCGATTTCAGGTTTAGTCCCATAGTAAAAGTTGTTCATAATGACGAGTACAATGACCTCTTAAGAGGTTGTTGGTGTTTTTTCAATAACCCTGTATACCAACCAACTTTGTACAGACGCCAAGCACATAAAGCTACCCGAAACTGTAAAATTGTCCTAATCAAGTTGAAAATCTATTAAAGAAATTTGACAGATTGCAGAGACAGACAGTAGCTTGATGTGCTGGCGTCTGTACTTACCATATCCAACGAAAAAATATCTTTGTCTATGTCTGCGTACGTATATAGTCCTTTCGTAGTTATTTCACTTCTGATTTTGCATCACTGTCCAAATCACGCCGTCCGGCAGGGGGTCTATTTATATATATATTTCTAGGGGGTGGTATATTTTAAATTTTTTTGGTCCTGATCGGACGGTGAGCTACCCATTACTCTCCGCCCGCAGACCCGCGCCTACGGTGGCCGGGAATCGTCACGCGGCTCCCGACGCCGACGCCCGGAGCGTCTCCCGCGGCGGCTGGGACGAGAGGCTCTCTCCCTGAGTCGTCCCACCACCTCTTTTGCTAGCATGACTGCTTCGAAGAAGGAGGTGACTGCCTCCTACTCCCTCTCGCCCCGGACCATGGCTTGCACCAGGGCCGGACGCGAGAGGTCGCCGCCTCTACGAGGACACGGCGGTGCTCCGCCCAAGCGGGGCAGACCTCCACCGTGTGCTCCACCGTGTCCTCTGGGCGATCCTGGCAATGGTGACACCCGGGCGTTTCCTCCCGCCTGATGATGCTCGCCAGCCTTCTGTACTTATCTGTTTTGCGGTAGACACGGCTACAAGCATCTGCTTTGTGTCTCACACATAATCAGGCGATGGTAAGTAATATTGTTGCTTGTGGTTTGCCACCTCTGTGTTAAACCCCTATTATGCTGATTGTTAATCGCTTCCTACTAATGCGATATGTTAAGACAATTACATTTTTTCATCTCTTTAATAGTGGTTGTAATGGGAATCATATCACTTGTTTTTATTAGGTTTTTATTTTTATTTATTCTTTTGATAGATTCTTTTTTTGTAAATGTGAGGACTTTGTAGGCCTTGTAGACTTTAGATCTGTAGACCATTTTTTATTTTATCAAGTACCTGGTACTTGTTGATAGGCCTACGCTGCTGTCCTTCCAGGACAGCAGCGTAAACCTACTGTAATTTGAAAATATTGTAAAAGCCAATTATTTTTAAAAAGAGTAACCGGAGTTGGAGTTTCTTGCCGGTTCTTCTCCATAGGAAACGACCAATTGGAACCGTGCATCTAGCTTCTGACGTTTCATAAGTGCCCATTTGATTTTAAGGCGAAATAATTATTTTTTACGTTTTTTTAAATTTGCTGGTCAGTATTATGTAGTACGTTGATTAAAATATGATTCGCGACCGTAAAAAATATGAATTTACAGAATTATAATCATTAAAGTCATCAACACAACTCCCTTAGACTAAGTAATCCCACTGAATTACTATTTCATGAAATCTTGACATTTTGGGATTATACTAACTTAACAAGTTGTATTACTGATTCTGATGATTATAATTCTGTAAAAATTAGAATTTTGCGGGCTACCCTGGCGCTTCCCCCTTAACCTGTATCGTTTTCTCAGAACTGATAATGGCCTAATAGCATCCCTGGTAGAATATTATGATAGGCAGTACAACTTTGTAATAAGGGCTTTGCATATTAGAAAATGAACAACGAATTTGATGAGGAGTGTTCTTCTAGCCACTGACTTGATCACACGATACGTAATTAAAACATAATACCTTCCGTGTAGGTGGCTAGTCTCTATTGATGGTTGGTCGAAATTCGGTCTGGAGGGGGGGACGGGACGTATCTCTACATCTAGACAAAATCTGTTGCTGCTATAAACTAGTCTAAACAACGGTAAAGTTAATAATTGGCTTACTGATTGTGATGCTTCGAGCCTGATTTACACGATGCGATTTAATTTCCTGTGGCATACAATAACTTGGAGCAAAAAAAGGGTGGACCAACTAAACAGTGTTTACACAATGCAAGTCATTTGTTTCTTCATTTTTAGGGATCCGTACGTACCCAATGGGTGCCAACGTCTATTCGTCCGTCTGTCTGTCACTGGGGTGTATCTTTTGAACCGTAATATGTAGGCAATTTAAATTTTCAGAGAGTGTACTATGCACGCTGTAACAACAAATAATAAAAATAAAATTAAGTTAAAATTTAAAAGGGGTGCTCATACAAGAAACGGGTTTATTTTATAAGGCGGGGTGTAAAAAGACACATCATATAGCTGTCAACTACGCATTCTGTACATCAAACTATTAAACATTGCAAAAAATAATTGCTGAGAAACGACTTTTATTTTTGGTGTGAAAATTTGCTGTTTGCCGTAGTGCGCAATGTAACGGTCGCAAAACATTGTGATTATGGGTGCATGAAACAGTACAGATTTAAAGTTGTGTTATTCATCAAAAACTTGCTTTCGCAAAAAAACGTCAGTAAAAGTTGGAATTTTGAGCTTCAGTAGTTCCCAGGTCCAGTACAAAAAAAATATTAAAATGGCAGGAAGTACAAGTGAATCTCATCTTTTTACACCTGTTACACCCTACGTATGCGAGTCCGACTCGCACTTGGCCGGTTTTTTATTGCATGCCACAAATAAGAAACCTTTGTCGTGTAGGTAAATGGGGTTTCATCCGGCATTAGGGGTTTCTAAGTTAAACCGCTTAAGCTGTACCTACCACATTCACTTAACAATATTTTTAATCAAAACTTATAACAAAAGGAACACCTAAATGGACCCTGTAGAACTGTTTCGTTAAGAATTTCCGTCGTATTAAACTTGTACGCGAGTTTTTCGGAACTTGTAAATTGTTGGGAAGAATTTCCGAGGTGTGTATAAAAGCTCTCATATAATTTAGAGCTCTCATATAATTTAGGTTGCTTACGTATTCAGATTTACGAATGGTGGTAGGTATTGTTTATTTTGAGAAATAATAATTGGTGGACTACCACCAATTATTATTCAAAATAATATTTATCAAAATAAAGAGTAGCAGCAGTTATCGTGTTAAATCCATACTAATATAATAAATTCTAAAGTAAGTAACTCTGTCTGTCCTTCTGTCTGTATGTTACCTTTTCACGCCTAAACCACTGAACGGATTTCGATAAAATTTGGCAGAGAGATAGATTGCATCCCGGGGAAGGATATAGGATAGTTTTTATAATGATATTCCCACGGGATCTACACTTACGCGGGTGAAACCGCGGGGCGCAGCTAGTAACAAATACAAAACAAATGAAAGAAATCGACAAAAACACAAGTGCTCGCATAGCGCAACCCGTCTTTTTTTGTATTTCTAATAATAGGTACCTTAGTTAGTGCTAACTGCTAGGGTAATAAATGACTTACAACTTACAACTATGTTGGGGTCGGCTTCCAGTCTAACAGGATGCAGCTAAATATCAGTATTTTATATGAAGGGGACTGCCTATCTGACCTCCACTACCCAGTTACTGGGTAATACGATACCCCTTGGTAAGACTGGTCATCAGACTTTCGGGCTTCTGACTACCCGTAACGACTGTCAAAGATCCACGAATGACAGCCGGGACCAACGGTTTAACGTGCTTTCCGAGGCACAGAGGCGTCTCAGTATGTAAAGATGGTCACCCATCCACAGACCAAGCGCGGCAAGCGTAGTTTAACCTGATCGATCGACCTGTGCGGCTGTTATTATTTAGCCATGGGCCCCTCAAATTTAGGGAGGTCAACTACCGTTGTTACTTGAACCTGATCGATTCTGTGTTACTGTCTATAACAAAACAAAAGTCTTTAGGAACAATTTTGGAAAGTTTTATTAACACCCCCCGACGTAATAACAATAAAACTTCTGTGGTCTCGTTCAATGTCCTTTAACCGATTAACATATTATACCTATTATCTATCTAGGCTAATAATAGGAGCTTGTGACTAAGTAATAACAGCCGCACGGGTCGATCGATGAGGTTAAGCTACGCTTGCCGCGGTTGGTCCGTGGATGGGTGACCATCTGTAAATAACAAGAACCCTCCGTGCCGCGGAAAGCACGTTAAGTCGTTGGTCCTGGCTATTCGTGGATCTTTGACAGTCGTTAAGGGTCGTAGAAGCCCGAAAGTCTGACAACCAGTCTTACCAAGGGGTATCGCATTACCCAGTAACTGGGTTGTGGAGGTCAGATAGGCAGTCACTCCATGTAAAATACTGGTATTCAGCTGCATCCTGTTAGACTGGAAGCCGACCCCAACATAGTTGGGGAAAGGCTAGGCAGATAATGATATAATAGCTGTAGAGTTTGTTCTTTTGAACGCGCGTTAACTTCTGGAACCCCCAGATTTGTAAAATATTTTTGCGTTTGATAGTCCAACTCTTAAGGAAGGTTATAAGCTATTTAACCCTACGCTAGGACCCTTACGAGCCGAGCGAAGATAAATAAAAAGTCCGAAAGAGCGCTGAGCGAAAACAAAGTAATAGCGCGGGCAGGCAATGCGATGCGACGGGGTGGGTCGGGGGAACAATAAATTTCACGCAGAAGAAGCAGCGGGCAGAAGCTAGCAGTAAAATCCTGTGTAATTCCAATTCTCTCTGTTTAAAGCTGCTAATGACCCCCGGCCTAAAAGACCACATTAGCAGAATCATAAAAGGATAACATTATGAATCATAGCGAAGACAGTCCGTGTTTTTCTTTTTTCGCTGCACTACGTAGGTATAATCAAAGAGATTGGGAATGGATTTGAATTGGATGAATTGGTATTTTAGCACAGACAAAAAAAAAAATAACTGAAAAATCCTTCACCAATGGGATTTGATACGATTAACTTAACAGTTAACTGTCCATTATGATTCATAATGTTATCCTTTTATGATTCTGCCAAAGTGGCCTTTTTAGGCCCCCAGTTCTTGTATAACCAAATCATTGTTTTATTCACTAGCTTAGCTTTCAATCCTTAAACATGCATTCTCACTACATCTAGCTTGAAACCACATTCACACTCCGAGCTCCTACTTAAAGCTCTGCAGCCCGAAAATAAATAAGTACTATTATCCCCTGGCGTGAATTCGTGGAGATTTGTTTAAAACGAACATTCCCGAGCGTAGTTTAATTTCAAGACAGTGAATCGTGTATTCGCTGATGCGGCAAATAGGCACAGTTGGAGTGACATCCTGTTGTGAACAAAAATACGAAGTTTTTAATTGGTCAGTCAATTTATACGTAGTTTTGTCCTTCGATAGTTTATTACGAGGTTTGCGTAGGAGCTCGCTTCCGCTGAGGGACAAGGGGAGATCCCGAGGAAAATTATTACCCTTGTCAACTTTGTCTTAAGTTGCAATAAAAGAGAATTTTGTTCTAGAATGGTTCTAGAATTCCACATAACTATGGACTCACTAGGACATAAACCCTGTGTAATAAAACAAAACGATTTTTAGACAGAGAATATTTGAGGCGTAGAACAATTCTGACAAGATTTGACGAGATCGTAAAATCTGGAGTGGCTTTTAATGAGATTGGCGCAGTGGCTGATCGATTGTCTTTATGTGCCGAGATTTGCGTCTGTGAACCTGCAGTATCACACGGAAGAATTTCTATTTGGGACTTCATTTAAAGATTATGGATTACTAGCTGCGCCCCGCGGTCTCACCCGCGTAAATGTCGATCCCGTTTGAATATCGGAATAAAAAGTAGCCTGTTAATTCAGGGTGTCAGCTACCTCCATACAAGATTTTATCAAAATTGGTCGAGCCGTTTGAGCGTGAAGAAGAAACAAACATATAAACACACACACACACTCACAAACTTTCGCCTTTATAATATTAGTGTGATTAAGCAAGTGAAAATAATTTGCATCGTTCATTTATTTGAGAGATTACCTACCACAGACTACAGAGTTTTTACTAGCGTTACTAGTGAAGTACGTTTAGTAATATTACCTACGGAACTAAGCAGTCACACAGAGAGATTCAAAAGGCTCGACTTTGTTTTGTACTATGTATAGATTTACTTTCTTGTAGTAACAATCGAAGTAATAGGCTATTTGACTGGTTTCTGATAAACATCTCAGATTATTTAATGGTGTCTAACGAGCCCACAAAAACCTATTACTTCAAATTGCATAATGTATTTCTTTTAAAAAATAGTAAATAAAAATGTACTGTTTAAATAAGCCGCCAAAACGCTATCTTTAACAATATGGCGTCGTGACGTCACGATTCACGTAAACAAACGTTGAAACGGTCGAGATACTAGACAAAAGTCATCTGTTCTGTCAACGATAGACAGAAATTTACTAAATCATGACGTCATCTTAAGTTCAGCCAATCCAGACCGTTTTCGATTACGTGGCGCCAGATTTAAAAAGATGAAGTTTTTTCGGGTTTTTTTTTATAAAAAATACATTGTTTTGTAGTAAAATTAATTCAAATCGATTTTAAAAGCGATAATCTATACGAGTGTCAATAATTATGACCTTATTTTTTACATTGTCAAATAGCCTATTGAAAAATTAGACTACCTACTTAGCATAATCAGTCTATAAGTTCCAACTACTGGGACACAGGGCTCCCTGAATTTTTGGTTCTAGGACATGCAGGTTTCCTCACGATGTATTCCTTCACCGTTTTGAGAGCAGTGGTGATGAAATAATTTACATAAAGTAAAGCGCCTGTCTGGGTTCGAGAACCTACGACCTCACAACTCGGAAGTGACTGGCCAAAATACCTCTACTTATTATACCTCCATTATTGGATAGGTATACAATTTTGACCAACGAAACGTATCAGAAATTTTACATTAATGCGAACTTTTAGATATAAACGTAACCGCTCGTTGACCTGATTCCGAGTCACCTGATTAATGTATTTCACTCCACAAAGGACAAACGCGAAACACGTATTTATTGAAGCACATATGCGTCGAACAATCATTACCATTGAACAGCCGATCTCCCGACTACACAACACATATTAATAACTGAAAAAAGCGACCAAGAGCAAGTCGGAGTTGCAAACGAAGGGTTCCGTAGCACCGTACAATATTCACCGTACACGATTCTTGTATTAAGTTTATTTAATTTTATTATTTGTTGTTAAAGCGACAATAATAGTAGTCCACACTCTGTATGTGTCATGTGAAAAAAAAAATGCCCTGTGCTCTTTGCAGTTTTTCCGTTTATAAAAAGTACTCTTTGTTGTAGTTTTGCGCTATCGTTTAACGGAGTTTCGTTTACGATTCTAACGCGATAACTTTAATATTCTGCTGTGCATATTGAACTTGTTTGTTTACGATTTGGATTCTGACGCTCATGATATCAAGGTGCCTGAATTGTAGTGTGGCCACTAATCGAATGCGAAGGCATAATTATTGTAACAACTCTAACGCCGCAGTTAGGCCTCGGTCTCGAAGTCAGCGATTGCGGGGCGGGGGCGACGGCGACGGCGGCGCGGGTAGCGGCGCGGCAACGCAGACCCGGTCTCGAAGCCAGCGGGCAGGTCGCGCGGCGCTAGAGCGGCGTAGTGTTGTGTTATGCGAAATTAGTGTCTTTGTTCGCGAACGAAATGAATATACACAGACAGGTTGAAGAATTAGAAGAAATGAAGCTGTCCGGAATGCCCGAACCACCTCCACTTCCACCAATTGTGAAAACTGTCGCACATGAACCTCCACCACCAGCTGATGATAACCCTATTGATGTTTTTCTTAAAATGTCTGTAAAACAAGTAGCTACTTATACATTTTAAAAGTAAATGTTTATTAGATACTTAAATAAAAATTCAAGTGCTATTTTAGTGTTTTATTGTCTATAGAATTGTATATTTTTTGCCAAGTCGCTATGAGAAACTCATATTAATATCCAGAAATATCCCAACCCAGTTACTGGGTCGAGACCTGGCCCTGCAGTCTCGACATAGATAGCGACGCTGTCGCAAACTACCGATCGCTAAATAATACCGACAATAATCGCTAGCCGTAACGATCCTTACGACAAACGCAAGTCTCTACATCTGTCAAAAATGCTCGCAAAATATATTCGTAAACATTACGAAAATCTTAAAGTTTGCGACAAACTTCGGTAAGATACCGATGACAATCGATAACTTTGAGAGTCGAGACTACCAAATATCGCTAAATCCGGATCGATAGGACTTTGCGACCGAATTCGGTCGTAAAGCGATTGCTATCTATGTCGAGACTGCAGGCTCTGGTCGCTCACCGAGTCGCAAAAGTTCCGCCTTGGCGTTTGTCAAAGAGCGATGGAGCGCAGCATCCTGGGTGTAAAAAGACAGGACAAAATTCGGAACACCATGCTGCGTTCCAAAACGGGTATAATAGACGTAGGCAAGAAGGCTGCCAGGCTCAAGTGGGATTGGGCGGGTCACATCAGCCGCATGCAGGATTACCGCTGGGCAAAAGTTTCCACACAATGGGTGCCTGAAGATGGACGGCGCCGCCGAGGTCGACTCAGAAAGCGGTGGCGAGATGACCTGGACGCGTACCGCGAGGGCTGGTTCGAGGCGGCGCAGGAAAAGAGTTCCTGGGAGGACTTGGGGGAGGCCTTTGCCCAGCAGTGGGACAGTATAGGCTAAACAAAAAAAAATACTGGGTAATACGATACCCCTTGGTAAGGCCTCATTTACGGAGACGCGGGTCGTCGCGCGTCGCGTTGTGCGGCGCGGCCCGCACTGAATTCAAACATATGGCGTTGTATGAGTGCGGCGATTTTAGACGCGTTTGCTTGAAAGGAGCGTTTTTTGCAGCTGAGCCTTTAACGCAGCGGCAATTCTCGATGAAGCGATGCCCGCGGCGGAATCTTCTGCCAGTCATATTTGGAAATTGCAGAACGCAGACGTAGTCACGTGTTGCAAGTTGCGACACGTGCGCTCCCATCTTCCGCTAACCTAAAACTGGTCGGTTTGATTGAGCCGCGTGCGCCGCAGCGTTGCCCGCCTCGTGCTTTGCTACACGCTTGAGAATTCGCCGCGGGCGCAGTGGCGGGCACCGCCATGCTTCCCGCCCCGCATCTCTATGAACAACGTCTTATATTGCCATACGTTTGTGTTTACGCGTGCGATGATAAGTGCCACTTGTTGCGCCGCCCGCCGCTCCGTAAACAGAAACTTCGTACGACGCGCCACGAGACGCCACGCCGCACGCGACGCTCGACGCCCCGCGTCTCCGTAAATGAGGCCTTAGACTGGTTGTTGGACTTTCGGGCTTCTGACTACCCTACATCAATGATTACTAATAAGTTTTACTTGGTATTTTCATTTTCAGCTCTTTCTTCACTAGCTCACTCGACGCGTAATATGTATGGAACACCGACATTTAGAGTATTCCATACATTTTTATAGAATTAGATATTCACTGATCCCGATGTGAATAAATGTCACGTCAACTAGTGAAGAAACTGCCTTTATAACCATTGATAATATTGCATTTCTCGTATTGTTTCGTCTATAAAACTCGGAATGATTGCTATTCAAAATGTCTAGGCACTTTTTTTGTATCCTATCTATAGTCTCCCGCTTCTTCTCTGATCATAAAACTTAAACTATTGTAAAGACATACCTTTAAGCTTTAATATGACGTACTGTATGTCAGTGTACATGAATATTCTTTGTTAGGGCTCAGCTCTCTACAAATTCCGGCCATGTCCTTTCAAGTGTCTACCTATTACGGTTCAAACGATACAGCCCTTTGACAGACGGACGGATGGACGGATGGATGAATGGACGGACGGACAAACGTAGGATCAGCGTAGGTTTAGTAACAAACTGGTCCCATTGCACCCTTTGAGTACCGAACCCTAAAAAGTAAATGAAAAATAACGGAAACAGTTGGAAGCGACTATTAATTTATCAATGTCGGCTACGTTTATTCGCAGACTTCATCGCATCGCATCGCAATGGTGAAATCGGTCGCCATATTATTTCGGTCGCCATATTTCCTTGCCAGCTCATAATTAATGAGAGCTTTGATTTGCTTTGAAAGTAAATGTATTGGTAAATGTACTGTATCGGCGACGTATTCTTTGTTATCGTGTTATTTATTATGATGGCGAATGCGTTTGGTTTACAAAGCGAGGGGTGTACACACATAAATGGTTAGGCGGGGAGCTATACAAAAAAAAGTGTTTTATTTTTAAAGAACTTTTAAATTCAATATTATTTTTTGTTACATCTATTCACAAAGAGCTATTGTATTCTTCGTAAACAGGGACTAAATAGCTCTTCAATCCCTAGGGACTAAAAGTTATTTTGAATTTGGAATGTAGATATTGTTAGTAAAAGTTCCAATCACCAAAGAGATCAATCACGAACATTGTATGAACAAGTAACAGGCTGTATGATAAAAAAAAAGTTTGTGAAAAAATAAAAGTCACGCGAAAGGCATTCTGCCTTCGTTCGTAATAATTGTTTACTCAAAATTGTATGTAAATAAATGTACTATTCTTATAAATAAGTTGCACTTACTTATTTTTTCATAGAGATGTGGTAAAGGTGATAAAAGTAGAGTGTCCACCTCGGGAGCAACACTATTTTAAGCTCGAGTGACGTACTTAACAATATACTATTTTTGTTCGGTAAAATATTTAAACTCTTCATAACGCATGTTCTACAACCAAATATTTTAAGTTATGTGATATCTACCAACCTACTGGGCCCGCGTGGTAGATTATTAGCCCACTCCCTCTACAAAAGCGGAGGTTGTGTCCCAGCATTGGTACCATTCTAAACTAATTATGTAATGTATGTCTAAATACACAACAATACATTAAACTAATTTAATAATTATCTTCCGGACGACCAAACGTTTCAAGTTATTTGCTAAGCACTTGGTCAGTCTCCTGCTCTCCACTACAAGCGTAGTTTGAAATTAGATGCAATTTATCTGTGTAACAAATTATACGTATATTATATGCAGTCAGGGAAATTAATTAGTAAACAAATTAACATCCTACGTAAATTTTTCGTGTTACAGCAATTTCATAAAATTGTCGAAGAATGACAGTTGTGATTTGAGTATCGGTAAATTTAAATTGTTAGGTTGGCGTGGTTTTTCCAGGTATCGCCAAGCGGTTGGTTGACTCTTCACGTGCCCAGAGGATCTATTTCTTGGCCAAAGAATCAGCATGTTGCCAGCCTTTTGGGCACTGTTCCTGTTGACAGCGATATGAACGATTGATACCCTATGATTTTTTTTGCTTCCTTTTTTAGGGTTCCGTACCCAAAGGGTGAAAACGGGACCCTATTACTAAGACTCCACTGTCCGTCTGTCTGTCTGTCACTAGGCTGTATCTCATGAACCGTGATAGCTAGAGAGTTGAAATTTTCACAGATGATGTACATATTTCTGTTGGCGTTATAACAACAAATACTAAAAACAGAATAAAATATGTATTTAATGGGGGCTCCCATACAACAAACGTGTTTATTTTGGCGATTTTGCCTTGTGGTACGAAACCCTTCGTGTGCGAGTCCGACTAGCACTTGGCCAGTTTTTTTCAAATACATGTACCTACTTGTACATATTATTAGATTAAGTAGTTTATATTATTGTGTAAATGTTACTTTGATTAAAAAAAACAGTATAAATTATTAAAATGCGGGACGTTGGTAGTAATTTTGCGTACTAATTAATTTCCTTAACTTGACCAACCTACGTTTATCTATGTGACTTCTTTCTTCTCATTTCTTTTAATTAATTAACGATTGTATGGTTGTAACGCAGCAGGTATATTATCTAATAGAAGGCTACTGCTCACTTTTTCCTCATGATTCGATGCCATAATTATTTCGTACTTCCCTTTTCCTTGTTGGAATCCATAGAGCCGGAGTTTTTGATCATTATAATTATTAGCAAAACGAACGTCTTTTACTGGTCTCAATTGGCTAAAAGGAAAATGCTATACCAAATAATCACGCTGTTGTTATTAGCAGCAGGAAGTTGCCACCAATTCCTTTGATGTTTATATCTTAATTACCTTTTGTGACACGAGTAAAATGGGAATAATTTCATGCTGGAATTAACACAACCTGGGATTTCTTTATGAGAAGCTAAAAAATAAAATACTAAATCAAACCACTGAACTTTTACTGGCGCTTTATAGCTTGTTTGATTAACAAGTCTAACATGAAATATTACACCATACCATTATTATTATTATACCTATGTTAAACAAATGAATATCTAAATTACTTTTGACATAGATATACATACCTACAGTACCAGACCGTACAAAGCATATTTAAGCACTTAGGTACTTCTTTTTCTTTCTCCTAGGCATTAACCCAATTTATTTGGGATCAGCCATCCTAGTACTTCTGTGCCCGTAGCCCGCAGCCCGTAGCCCGCAGTCCGGAGTTTGAAAGTCGGGCGGTGTGATACCCCCGTGCCTCGGAAAGCACGTTAAGCCATTGGTCCTGCGACTGAGCTTTCTCCGGTCGTGTCGGATTGCCGTCCCATCGGACTATGAGAGTGAGGGAAGAGGGAGTGCACCTGTGTCTGCGCACACACTTGTGCACTATTATATCTCCCGCATCGAAGCGAAGGCTATAGTCTCCGTTGAGATTGGCCGCCGTGGCCGAAATACGGTCTTGCGGACTTTTACTTCTGCGCCTGACCATATGGTTGTGGGATGTCTTTTGTTGTGTTGCTCACTATCATGTCAGTTTTATTTTTCGTAGCCAAGTTATTGGTGTTCGTCCAGGGTTGCTTTTTCCTTCTTCTATATTCATGACTCTTTTAGTCATATGGTCATCATCTTGCATCATCACATGTTCGTACCAGCGCAAGCGGTTTTTACTGAGTTTTTCGTGTAGGTATCTTAGCGACTTTAAAAGCACCACGGTAACCTACCTGTACATAGTATTTTGAGGTATAGAAAGTGAGCGCCGTATCTTTCACTCATATCTTTGTGACAGTCTCTTTTTCTAAGCATAAAGAAAAAATATTTTATTTTGTGAATTATTATCTTATTTAGACTTTAAAGATTCACACGGACATCTTATTAATATAATTTGAGAAGTATCTACTTGAATGTGAATTTTCTTGACTTCATTTATTTAATTGCTAGCTAGCTTCGTACCGCCTCAGAATTTTATTTTCGTGAATTTTCCCCATGTTTTAGTAGTTATTCTGCTATTCAGGGCGAAGAAAAATCCAACAAATCAATGATCACACAAATCGGTCCAGCCGTTCGTGAGTTATAAATGGCGTGTAACTAACCCGACTTTGTTTTATTTATATATATAGGTATAGATAGATTGCAATCAATAAATTAGCGAATTGTTTTAGAAATTGTTAAAAAAACCCGACCATCTGTACCTACAATTCTTGCAAATAAGTTTCATTTTATTAACGTCAAATTTTTGACAAACGCATCGGTTGATGGCAATAGGCTCACTTGCTATTACATGCGACCTAAGCATATCTGGCGAAAAGTGGGTGTAATATAGTTACACATCTGGTTGAGCCCTTCGGGAAAATAAGGCGGCGTAATGATATGTTTTGGCAAACTATCTCCGTATTTCATTACCCCATTTAATTTTTGATTAATATGTATGAAGGTAGTCTTTTGGTTGCTGTCTCCCGGACTACCCAGCGTTAACAGTATAATGAGAGTTGGGAATATTTTCATAAGGATATTTTTCCGTTACGATGAGATATTAAAAGTTTGATCAATATTTACGTAACTGATGCTACCATTGAAAGGAAAGAAAAATTGTTTAGTATATTATGTTTGTTTAATTTAAAAACCGCCTCATCGCGGCGTGTGTGGATTACTGCTCAAGTTCTTATTTTGTTGAAACTAAATCATAGGATTATATCTAATTAAACACAAAAGATGAAAGATAGGTAATCACGTACATTTTTCTTAATTTCTTAATATATTTTTTTCTTTTTAAGATAATAAAAAGAAATGTTGCTATTAATTTATCAGAGTTCAAGGCTTAGATGTATTTCTAAGTAATGAATTCCAAGAAGTTCTCGCCAAAAAAACGTTTTGTACAAGGAAGAATTTTTTCCTACAGCTGCGAAATACAAGTCTTCAATTCCTCGCTCAATAAAAAGTTCTGATAAGTAACATTGTATACGGGTCATTATTTAGGGAGGGATAAAAAAATAAATAAAAAAAAATTGGTTATTTTTATTAAATTTGCTTTATTATGGACGAGAACACGCATAATAATTACAGATAAAATAGAATTAAAGATGGATACAGCTTATTTATTAAAAAATCTCAGTAAAACGTTTTTTGTAGGTAACGAAAGTGATCGTAACGACCACGAAAAATAACACTTATATGAATCATAATCAGTCTCTTAATTTAAACCTCTGTTGAATCTTAACCAAAGGTACGTATAATACTAAGAACAATAATTACTTAGAGAACAATGAACTTAAATAATAATTAGTCATGAAAAAAAAATAAAACACTTTGACCACGAAAGTGATGTCACCTAAGTTACCTCACTAAATCAATCTTAATTTGAGCCAGTGCTATCCGAATCAAAGAAAAAAATACGGTTTTTACGGGGATTCGGTGCTCCAGCATACCACAGTATCTGTTGAAGAAGGTCTAAGTTTACCAAGACAGAGCTCACGCGATGTGGATATTTAGCCTGAATTCGGTGTTTCAGAAGGTATAGCGAGCCTGCAGCACTTGTGGTATCTAAATCCAACGCAGAAGGCATTTCAGATGTAGATGGCGAGCTTGCTGCACTGGTGTTATATAAATTGAACGCTGCTTCTGTCTTCTTCTAAGGCAAATGGAATATTTTTCTTTTTCTCTATTAACTTCTGCATTGTAATTTTTTTATGCTCTCGTCTTTTTGCCTTCTTTTCTTCATCAGTAGTTTTGTTGCGAGTTCTGGCCGTAGCTGTAAGAAATATTTTTTTATTTTTTGATAAATCGTATTTCGTTATTAAAATTCATGGAATGTTAAACTGTTGACCATATGAGGTAGCTTGAGGTATTGGCGACTGTACCACCCCTATTCAATAAAATGATATAATTGTGAACAAAAGAAGTCAAAGGATGCTGGCTTCAGCAGTGTTATTAAGTCGGTGTTATTAACCCTTTTTTAATCTTGACCACGAAAATGAGGACCACGAAAGTGATAATTAAGCACTTTACCGGTTCTAGTATGAAACAGTATTGAGGTTAGAAAAAATACAATAGCCTATTTGTAACATATCCATAATTCGAACAGAAGAAGTATGTAATTCTATTTTTTTATTACCAACTTACCAAAATACAGCTGTCACGAAAGTGATGCACGATCTTTGACACAATATTTTTAACACACAGAATATGTTTTTAAACAAAAACCGTTAATATTTTCAATCTAAATTTTTTTGCGATATTAAAACAGCCAATTATAGTGTTGCTACTAACAAGTATATTTTGGGTTGACCATTATTTAGTTAAAAATAGTATAAAATATGAGTGACCACGAAGGTGATGATGGTTTTCGGAACAACATAAATCGTAAAAAAAAATAAGGATATAAGTCTGTTTATTTTTTGTCATTCATTTAAGATATAGTAATATACATTATTCATTACAAAAACGTAATGACAAGGTCCGTTTTCACTTAAATTATATTTTTAATAAACGCAAGAAGTCCAGTGTATATCACCTGAACAGACCACGTAACGTGATTTTTATTTAAAAAAAAATAAATTTCACAAAGTTTTTAATAAAAATAAAT
The DNA here is from genome assembly GCA_963082905.1 of Oligia fasciuncula. Lineage (NCBI taxonomy): Eukaryota > Metazoa > Arthropoda > Insecta > Lepidoptera > Noctuidae > Oligia > Oligia fasciuncula. Next base: position 14,983,150 of record OY720398.1, read on the forward strand.
ATTTAAACAAACATACAGTAATAAATAAAGTTAATTTCAGTTATAATTTGAATCAATAACACTCATTTCTATTCTGCTTTGTAAATTATTACGCCTGAACAGAATTTCACCACCTCAAATAATGACCCATACGAAACATCATTGTTTCCATTGTACAATCGTCGGGACGCAATGTAATGAACTGTCGGGGCCAACTTTTTTCAGAACAATGCCTGAATTTAGATGATTAAAATGCCGGGAGCAATGATAATTCTTTGTTGGCGAGTGTTGCAAAACATTTGCGTTCACACTTCCACTCATTCCGTTCAAATTATTGAGCAATTTGGCGTTTGACAAAAAAATTAACAGTCTTACTGGAGGTTCGGTAAAGTTTTTTTTTTTGGTTCGGGAAAGCTTTACAGCCTCTCAGGATCGAGACGAGTAAATTAAACCACCGTTTTTTTTTTTTTTTTAAATGGGCCCGCTCTTGACCCCGATCACGTTTGTCGTATAAGTTCAACAGAAGCGGCCCTAGTTTTTTTTTAGGTGGTGCTAAATCTTAATGTGGCACCCCTGTCAAACTGATTTGCAAATCAGCACAAGCTTTTTCCAATATGGACCTTTACGCGCCGCCCGTTCTGTTTGAGCGCCCAAATGATCGTTGCGACTCGGTCGATATTCCGCGTCCGCGCTTTATAGTAAGTTACTATCATCGGTCAACGAATAGTTACTATTAGTAACTATTCGTTGACTGGTGCCTGGTGGTCGCATTTTGGTTGATTTCAGCGGGACCCCCACATGATGGCGTCTGGTGTCGTCGCAGCGCTCGCACCGCCCTAGGGCCGCTACTGAAGTTCAATAACTATTCCTAGAAGATGGTTCTACGTTTTTACATTTTTTTCCTAGTCACTTGGCTTGTCAGCCAAATCCGACACCTACTTGTTTTATATTGTTATCTTTTCATAAATCAATGTTTGACTCGTATTTCTGCCATGTACTATTCAAAGTATTAAAGTTTGCATATAAGCACCAAATAGGCTATAATCTCTAAAGTACCTTTTGAGCATCCACATTTAAGTTTAAGCCCAATGTAACAGTGAGGCGAGCCTATAGCCGTCACCTGAAAAATTCTGATTCCGGGTTTGTATTGAGAAATGCCATGCTGCCCGACCCGCACCCTAATTGTGTAACACACTATTACCTATTACTCTCAATTTGAATCATTTTGAAGCTTATTGCTAATCCATTGCTCCTTATGTATATATATGGATTAGAAGACAGGGGTATGCGACTAGGAGCTCAGGCTGCGAACTACTCTCAACCTGAAGAATTACTATCTTATTTTAAATCTATTAAGTTAGATGATGTAAGAGACAGAGTATCTCGTCAGCCGTTTACAAAAAGACGCCCTGATAGCAATAATGATAATTCTAAACTCAGTAGCAATATAAAATGTTTCAATTGTAATGAGGTAGGTCACCCCTCCTTCAAGTGTAACAAGCCCTTATTGACGTGCAGCATTTGTAAGAAACTTGGACATCAGAGCATTAATTGTAGACGACTCGTCAGAAACGGTAATGATGGCGGTAAACATAATGAAATCAGTAAAACAGTATCTGAAGTTAAGTTAACCGGCGAGTTAGATGATAAGTATGTCATTCCAGTTCTAGTTAATGGCCAAACAATGTCATGTTATGTGGATCTTGGTAGCCAAAGTACTTTGATTCGAATTAGTGACTTCAAAAATTTAAACACTGCCTACGGTAAAAATGATCTGCCAACATTAAAAGGCTTTGGTAATTCAATCATAGAACCTATAGGTAGAGCAGTGGTCCAAATACAAGTACAAGCCGTTACAACATCCGTAGAAGTATTAGTGGTACCAGACCAATTACTTAAACATGCCGTACTGTTGGGACATACTTTCACCGAGCAAGCCGGTATAATTATTATAAAGACAGACGAACATTTAGTTTTTCAAAAAAAAACCTGTTCCCTTAAATAATTTTAAATTGGTAAACTGTCAAAAAATTAATTTAGTTGTAGACTCTGATGTCAACGTTAACTCTATCAATATGATACCGGTAAAAGTGAATACCGATATCACGATGACTTTTTACGTAAAGGAATCGTTAAGGAAAATGGGTGATAATTGTTATTTTGTTATGCCTGGATTATATACAATCGTGCAAGGAAAAGGTCACATTTTAGTAGTAAATTTAAATGGTAACGAAATTAAATTTCAAAAGGGACAATTATTGACTAGGGCTTGCACTTTAAATGATGATGATTGCCTAAATGTTAGAATGTTAGAAAACAGGGATAGTGATTCCATATCAAACGATCTTAAAATAGGTGATGGATTTAGTACTGGAGATAGAGAACGTTTAGAAACCTTGCTAAAAGAATATAGGGACTGTTTTTCGTTTAGTTTAACTGATTTAGGGCTGACTAATTTAACCGAAATGTCTATAACGCTAAAAGACGCGACCCCTGTTGTGTATAGGCCATACAGGCTAGCTTATTCGGAAAGGAGTAAAGTCAAGGAAATGATTCAGGACATGTTGGATTCAGGTATAATTACTGAGTCAACATCTTCTTATGCAAGCCCCATTATTTTAGTGCAGAAGAAGACCGGTGATCAACGGCTTTGCGTTGATTATCGGGCTTTAAATGCTAAAACTGTCAAAGAACACTACCCTTTGCCCAGAATAGAGGATCAAATAGATCAGTTAGGTGGTTATGAATATTTTATAACGCTTGATTTGGCCTCAGGCTATTACCAGATTCCAATAGCCCCTTCGTCGCAAGACAAAACTGCCTTTGTAACGCCGGACGGCCAATATCAGTTCACCCGCATGCCTTTCGGTTTGGCCAATGCGCCGTCTGTTTTTCAGAAAACTATTAATACCATTTTGAAAGACGTCAAAGGCCAAGCTTTTGCATTCATGGACGATATAATTATCCCGGCCCACAGTATTTCGCAAGGAATGGAGCGATTAGAAACAGTACTTAAACTTATTAAAGAAGCGGGGTTGACGTTAAAATTATCGAAATGTGTATTTTTCTCAAAAAAAATAGATTATTTAGGTTTCGAAGTAAGTAATCAAGGGGTCAGACCGGGTTCAAAAAAGACTGCAGCAGTAGAAAATTTTAAATGCCCCACTAACCAGCACGAAATACGCCAGTTCGTTGGGTTGGCTAGTTTTTTTAGGCGTTTTGTAAAAAAATTTGCTATAATTGCTAATCCACTGACAAAATTATTAAAAAAGAACTGTAAATGGGAGTGGGGTCCTGAACAAGAAAAATCATTTTGCACCCTAAAGGCAGAGCTAGTAAAAAGACCAATTTTAGCGTTGTACAACGTAAGTGCAAAAACTCAGATTCATACGGATGCGTGCAAAACGGGTATAGCGGGAATATTACTGCAGGAAGATGAATTAGGTAGGTGGCGAGCGGTAGCGTATTACAGTAGGCAAACTACCCTCGAAGAGCAGAAGTACCATTCATTTGAATTGGAAACCTTGGCGGTAATAGCTTCCTTGCAACGGTTTAGAGTGTACGTTTTAGGCCTCAAATTCACAATTATAACCGATTGTAGCGCATTACGTACTACTTTATCAAAGAGAGATATGATACCTCGCATAGGTAGGTGGTGGCTTCAACTTCAGGAATACGATTGTAGTATCGAGTATAGGCCGGGTAACCGTATGACCCATGTGGATGCACTTAGCAGGAACGCTATCCCTATGTCAGATGAACCTGAGCCTGTATTCGATATTTTAGTTGTAGAAACAGAAGACTGGTTGACAACCATTCAGAGTACTGATGAAGAGGTTCAACGGATTAAAAGTATTTTAGAAGACCCTGAAACGCCTAAGATCCATGAAACCTTTCAGACTTATCGGTTAAAGGGAGGAAAGGTTTATAGGGTTGTGGACAGTCAATTGAAATGGTTGGTCCCTAAAGGATTTAGGTGGCAGCTGCTCAAGAAGTGTCACGATGAACTTGGTCATTTTGGTCTAGATAAAACTTTGGACAAGTTGAAATCTCTTTACTGGTTTCCCAAAATGAACAAGTTTACCAAAAAGTATGTTCAATCGTGTCTGGAATGTAGTTATCACAAAGTACCACCAGGAAAAAGACAAGGTATGCTCCATCCAGTTCCAAAAATTGATAAACCGTTTCACACGATACACATGGACCACTTAGGTCCATTTGTTCGGAGTAAATCTAAAAACACTTACTTGTTGGTACTTGTTGAAGCATACACAAAATACGTTACTTTATTTGCCGTCAAAAATACGAAAACTAAATCGACCATCAAAGTTTTAAATCACTATTTTAGTTTATTCGGTATACCAAGTAGAATAATCAGTGATCGGGGAACTTCTTTTACAAGTAAAAGTTTTAAAGACTTTGTGAACAAGCTAGGTATAAGGCACGTTTTAAATGCAGTAGCAACACCGCGAGCGAATGGCCAAGTGGAGCGATATAATCGTACCATCTTGGCTTCGCTTGCAATCAAAAATCACAATTGTAAGGAAAATGAATGGGATACTCATTTAGAAGAAATTCAGCTGGGTCTTAATACAACTCTTAATAAAGGTACAGGTAAAACACCAGCTGAAATACTGTTTGGTATAAGGTTGAGGGCCAAAAGTGACGGAATAGTCACTTCGTTGCTCGACCAGGGTGAATCGGGGTGTTCACAAGAAACATTAGAGAATATAAGAAAAGAGGTAAATGCCAATATAAGTGAGGATCAAGTAAGACAAAAGGAAAGATTTGACAAGAATAGGAAGGTTGGTAGGAAATACCAAGTAGGTGACTTGGTAAGAATTGAAAGAGAAGTAGGTAGTAATAGCGGACAGTCGAGAAAGTTACTTGCTAAATTACAAGGTCCATACAGGATTATCAAAGTACTAGATAGAGATCGATATGTTGTTCAAGATACACCCCTAACCCGAAAACAGAATAGAAAATATGAGGCAGTAATTGCGTTAGATAAGATACATCCTTGGTTGACCTTTACTCGAGAAAGCTTAGCTGATTCCGATGAGGGAAGCTCAACGGAGGATGTAGAAGTAAACGAAATTATTGAAGGTACTGATAGTATGGAAATAGAGCCGTTGGAAATGTCAGTAGGTATGGATGTGGAGAGTACTGGGACAATGAGCGACAATTGAAAAAAATAAATATATATATGATAATAATATTTTTTTTTAGTTTAATAAAAAAAAAAAAATAATAATGAATGTTTCCCCATATATTTGAAAAGTTATTTTGAAAATGGATTCGAATTGGAATAATGATTATGATTTATACTTTATTACGGAATGAATAATGACTTTGATTTTGATTAGACTTAAAAAATCGATATGTAAAAATCTACACACAATGGAGTCGTTTGACAATTATGAGTGTGTTAGATTTGGAAATTGATGTGGAAAAATCTACACACAATGGAGTCTTTTGACAATTATGAGTGTGTCAGATTTTATGGAATTGCGCAAGGAGGCCGTAGGCCAATAATTTGAGCGCTTTCTTAGTTATAATTAATTTAATATCTCTGTAGTCTATGTCAGATTAAAGATATAATTAAGATCAATTATTAAAATTGTATTTAATGTTTTTTTTTTTTTGTATTAATTGATGGAACAATTACTGTATAAGATGGCCGAACAAATGATATGTATTAAAAATAAAATTAGTAAAATTATTGAATTTATATAAAATGTTTCCATATACTTACATGATAAGTAGTAAAATATGTATTTTGTTATTAATGTTATTATTTTTCTTTTCTTTATATTATATAGTTTTGATACATTCCTATGTACTTTACTGATTACCTGCTTAAAATCTGAATAATTATCTGATGGTCAGTCAAGAAAAGTTTTGGGCATTAGACTCGCTTGTTGTAAATTACTTTAAATACACATTTTATTTTATAATATTGTTTAATAGTTTTAGAACAGTTATAATATTGTTTAATAGTTTTAGAACAGGAATCTAGCATAATATAAATAAGTTAGTCATAGACAAAATGTAACGAGAGGACTCTGTTATTTCAGAATGGCCGACTGTAAGCTTTTGCTATTTATTTCGTCTGAAAATATTTAAAATAATCTATATAGCAAGATCTAAATTAATTGTTTTATAAAAATAATATAATAACACTTATTTGTAGATTAATAGTTTGTATTTTGACTTCCATTCGAAGCGTCGTACTTTACTGCGGTCGGCCATATTGAAGTGGCGGGGATTCGAGCAGTTTTTAAAACCGACCGGTGAAAAAGTGAATTAGTCTTTAGTTAAGAACATTTGAGTGAAGTATTCTTAAAAGCAGTTCGTGAAAATAATTGTTAACAGTGTCGTTTAAGGACGAATAAATATTTGATTTGATATTGAGTATTAGTTGTTTCATTGGTACACTTCTGACTATCTTACACAATGAATTTTGTTGAACTGTCGAAATGAACCCATTGCTACTGATATTGGTGTTACGCAATTACCCTGCTGGACTTCGAGCCCAAGACCCCATACACTGTTGTTACAGAGCATCCACTTACTTTCTTGCTTTCAAATCTTCTTCCCCTAAAGTGTTGAAAAAGGGTATGGAAGTTTGTATCAAGGATGTAACAAGCAAAATAAAATAAAAGAAAGAAAAAAAACACTTTCCGTTCTCAATTTCGTTACAGTGGACGATGGATCGAATCGTTTTCGATTGTCAATGACGCGTTTACAATTTGTGACGTGTTCAGACGATGAAGCTATTTGCAGTGAAATTGCGATCACCAGTCGGAATTTCGAGTAATGTGTTGAGATTATTGCAGTATCGATCGTCTTTTGTTACAAATGAAAACAAAGACAAACATTTGAGAGATGTATGTAAAACAATTATCGCTACGGTATTAGAATAATAAATTAAATTGTATTTTCTGTTAATAGGATATCGGAATCACGTTTACTCGTTATATAAAAATAAAGAGCACCCCCGTCAGGAATAAAGTTTGTTACGCAATACTCGCACGCACACACATTCGAATACAATAATACGCATGTTTAATACAGAGCCATTGAGTATTAGTTTGTAGAAGCTCTCATAAAGTTGTGGCCATCTTGGATTTTTTTTGGGCCTGACTATCGGCTTTAGCAGCCTCGAAAACCATGAAAACGACACCCATGAAATTTGAAAATTTCGCAGCCGCCATCTTGCATTTTCATTTTGACTACTCCTACCGCAAGTCCGCAATCCGCGTTAAAGAACTTCGTTCCAAAAAAAAGCTGGATGGAGTCTACATTTGCTATCTGACAAGAAAAAAATAAAAGAAATGGCGAAACAAACTGAGGGGTCAAAATCTATTCTAAATCTAATAAAAAAAACAGTAGCACTCCGGGAGTGGCGACAGAAGTGAAAACTTGAACAATTACGTGTGTATTTTTTTAATCGTCTTATAAACAAAGCACAAACAAAATAATTTGCCATCACTCACTGACATATTGGATACATTAAAACCGAGGACAGCCGAACAAATCCGAATGTAGTGCTGTCTCGGTTACGGTAACAGTGTCGCGAGTTCAATGGTTAAAGAAGTTTTCACTCCAAAAAGATCCACATAGTCCTCACATTCATCGTAATTGAAGTAATATAAATAATTATATATACCAGCGCTTTGTTTCGGGCCAAAAACTAAGTTTGTCCACGTTTGACATTTTATTTTGTGTTACAGATCGGGACGTCCGCAACGCTGATACATACCTACATATACACATACCATCACGCCTGTGTTTTCTCGTGGGGTTAGGTGAACATGTACCTATAGTAATCCGTAGTAATCCCATGTAATAGGGGGCGAGCCGAACTGCGGGCTACTACTGAGAAATTCCTGATGGAAAATCCCAATAACACTTTACCCGTCCTGGGATTCAAACTCTGGACTTCATGCTCAGCAGCAGCGCAGAATGTAGGTACAAATTCATAGAGCCGCCGCAAAAACAATACTTTACTTGACTCTACCTTGAGCTGCCGTTTTTTCTTTCAAGGTTGACATTATCAAGGTATAAGCTCATACCAATAGGAGAGAAGAATTAATCCTCCAGCCACGAAACGATTCAACTACCTGGAGAGTTAAGCCATAAAAGTGCCCAATTAGGCAGCTTACGACAATATAAATAAACTCGTATAAAGTAAAATAATTTTCCTACAAAAACTTCCAAAATACACAAAAAAAAAATCACACAAAAAAAGCATACCTACAAAAATTTAATTAGCATCCCACGAGGCCAAAGTTGTCAACAGGATAACTAGCAAACGAAAAATGTAAAAACCTAACAAAAACTCGGAGATGATATTACAAGACGCGCGGAACAAAACATCCTACCTTGTTAGGACGAAAACTAAGTAATTATAATTACTTTCACGTAGTCTGTCCTTGTACTCTGCTTTTGTTTAGGTGCTCCGTGATTTGCCTTAATCTTAATTCTATCAGGTGCTTCTTTAGGCAGGCAGGCTTTGCATAATGAATCCTAGCAAAAACATTTAGATTTCTTCATTGGTTGTAAGTTTAATATGGATATTTTATACACTTATACCTTCCGGAATAAGGGTGAAAACTACATCAAAATCCATTGCATAGTTTAGAAGAACAACGCGGTCACAGACGGACACGAAAACGATTTTAATTTATAATAGGACGTATGTATAGATGAGTATGAAGTACTCATTTATTCAATTAGCTACGTTACACATAGTTACCACAAGTGAGATGAAAATACTGTATCCAGGATGTTTCCTGGAAAAGCAACATAAACGAAAAACACCATTATATTGCAAAATCTAAAATTCAAAACCTATTTGTTATGGAACGACAGTACAATTTGTCATAGCATATCATGATCCTGAACTTAAGAGTAACGACCCGATTCTGTATTCAACCGCGAACATAGCGAATACAGAGCTGCGTTACTCGTAAAATGTGTTCTGTGGAATTCCTGCTTTATGTGATGGTTCATAAGGCATTTGTGTTACTCAGTTGGTCATTTGTGTTTTGCAATTGGTAATTTATGGTGCACAATTAGTAATTTAAAATTGAAGTCTGTTAATAAATTAAAACCGAACTGATTAACGACTGCGGTATACGAGATCTTCTTAACATGACAAGTGCGAGAACATTTTTATTTTTTTGATTTGTCGGAATTTTTCTACGATTCTGACGTCAATCTAATGCCTAACGTCATCAAAGTGTTCGAGTTTACGCTTGAAAAAGGCACTTTGACACTTCTTTATCTCGCGACGAGAGACTAATGATCATTTTTATATCATATGAACATCGGCTTGAGGTTCCGTTTCATTCATTCGAACATGCATGGAATGAGAATATTTTAATTTATGTATAGCTTTGTAATCCGACTTTATTCTTTAAAATTAAATGTTTTTATTTGGCATGCCGAAATTAATATACGAATTGACGGAAATGAAAACTAGTGGCACATTATATAGGGTGACTGGTAATTAGTGACCGATACTTAAACACGTGATTTTACTCATCATTATGAACAACTTTTACTATGGGACCAAACCAGAAATCGTGAAAAAAGAAACAGCTGTTCTCTACATTTTGACGAGTTAGACGAACATAAATGTAGCGAACAGCTGATTTTTTTTTCGCGATTTCAGGTTTAGGCAGTCAGGCAATCATGCTGACATCTCTTTGAGGCACGCGTGGAACACGTACGCGCCGTTCGGCACGGGCCCTGATCGGACGGTGAGCTACCCAGTACTCTCCGTCCGCAGGCCCGCGCCTACGGTGGCTGGAAGTCGTCACACGGCTCCCGACGCCCGGAGCGTCTTCTGCGGCGGCTGGGACGGGAGGCTCTCTCCCTCATCCATCCCGCCACCTCCTTCGCTAGCATGACTGCTTCGCAGAAGGAGGTGACTGCCTCCCACTCCCTCTCACTCCGGTCCATGGCTTGCACCAGGGCCGGACGCGAGAGGTCGCCGCCGCTGCCGATCGCCTCTACGAGGACACGGCGGTGCTCCGCCCAAGCAAATCACCACCCTTGGGAAATGAACTGGCGATTTTAGTAATTATGTTGAGCGGGTTTGATATTGCCATACAGCCGTAAAGGAAACCGGTATATCCTAGAACCAAAACTTCGAAGACATGTGACATCCACCAGCCCGCACTGTGTCTGCATGGTGGATTACGGCCCACTCCCTCTTACCGAGAGTAGGCCTGTGTCCCAACAGTGGGAATATTATAGGCTGATTATGCTATACAGCCGTAACTCCCTAAATATCGGTAATCACCATAATTGACAAAGTGACTGGTTATTTCGGAAAGTGATGTTCGTCTACGTAATAGTGCTCCCCTCCGGCCGCTAAGTGATACTTGGTTCCTATATAAATAATAGTTTAAAACTAAGTATTTTCATTAATAATATATTGAAAAATAAAATTAGGACTAAAATAAGTACCTACAATAATTATGAAACTACCATATTAATTTAGGGATTTTTTTTTGTGTATCATAATTTTGTCTGATCTTCTTTTCGTCAAAATTGAGGACAACTATATGACAGAAAAATCTGAGATGTTAAATTGTCAAAATTCGAGACGACTTAGGTGTCATGTTAGGGTTTGTCGAGAACACATGAAGTTTGGCAGAACGAGTCGAGTAATTTGTATAGCAGCGCTGTCCGAAAACTAGAAAGTGAGAGAAATAGACATATTATCTCTTCGAAGCGAGAGTAAGTAATTGTCGCGTGTGTCATTTTAACCCTGACAAGTAGGCAGTAAGTTAGTCAATCAATCAATTTGAACAGTTAAGATTGCAGTTTACGTAGGTATAACCATTTACTATCGGGTGACCTATTCTGTAATAAACCCAAGTCGACACTAGTTTATTAGCGACTTTAAAATAACTTAGAGAAATGTAGAAAGAGCAAGAACATTTTATTTTTCATTTGTCGCACAGAGCATGACCGAGTTTAGTGTCACTAGTGCGGAGTGCCCCCGTGTGAAACGAACGCAAAGCGCATACAAACATTTAGAAATAATATCATTTTATCGCTTTCATGTAGACGGCTTTACGGTCTAGGTAATATAATTCACATTCGCTTATCTTTACGCGCAACTCTAAACATGTAGCATACAAAAGCAATTTTGAGGGAGCCAGTGAAACATACGACTTGACAAATTGACGGGCCGACGCGCTACTATTGCGTTCGCACGACAAACTATTTCATTTGTCCGGTTTATAGCCCGTAAAGTTACGTAATAGGTTGGTTACAAACGAGACTCATCCTGCGGTGAAGATAACATATTGTTTATTTTTGTCTGTGGTTATTAGGTACCGATATGTTATTTATCACTTTCGGGTGGTTGGCATGCTCGGCGCGCGCGGCTATGCGTGTATTGCCTCCTTATTGCGAATATTCTGCCAATATTTTTAGTGTTTCATACCGAAATTGGAAAAATGGTACACTATTAGTATCGTTTTGGCGTGCGCTTGTCTTGTTTATGGTACTATCTCTTTGTTTGGGGTCTTGGAATATTTTCACGATTTTTAATGACTGTCATTCAAGATGTAACTCCCAAAAGGTTAGGCAAACGTGTACCTTTAACACATCTAAATGCCAGTAATGTTTAAGTTCCATGTGATAGGGGGCGAGCCTATTACCATCAAACGGGCACATAATTATCCAAACTCTGGGCCGCCACTGAGTAATTCCTGATACAGACTTGAAACGGAAAAAAACCTTAGAACTTTTAGCGTGTTGCTGAGTAACTTACATAGATTTTTTTAGTAGGTAAATACATAAGCTATGTAGTCTTAAGTATAAACTACTTATCTTTTCGTGGTACCACTTAGTATTACTTAGTTCTAAGTAAAAGTAAATGGCTTATGCATGTGTAATGGGTATCAATGTAGGGCAAGCTGATTCGGCTGGAGACCTCGGACCTGCCTATTGACTCAGTGAGATTAAAGCACCCTTTATTATTATTTACAAAGATTGAAGTAAATAATTGATTAACCCAGTTTGGGTTCAACGAAAACTGAATAATGCTAAGGAATATATTAACCTTTTTTTGTCTTTGTTGATTGGAGACAGCTGTCGCTGGCTTTGATATTTGTTTTTTTTTTGTATTTTCTGTATAGCTGATTTGCATTTGCAATACTGAAGCAGCGAGTTAAGTTTTTTGACGTCTGTACGTGCTTCACAATAAAAAAACTCTCACGTTTGGACTGACGTTTGGGTACTTAAATTGATACTTGAGCTAGTTTATCGTTGCTTCAAACTCAGTCATTTATTAACTACTAGCAGCGCCCCGTGGTTTCACCCGCATAAGTGTCGATCCCGTGGGAATATCGGGATAAAAACTACCCTATGTCCTTTCCCGGGACTTAAACTATCCCTATACCAAATTTCACATAAATCGGTTCAGCGGTTTAAGCGTGAAGAGGTCGCAGACAGAGAGACACACTTTCGCATATAAGTATAGATAGTATGGATAAATGCGGTATTAAGGGCACTGGACAGGACATTATTTTACAGCTTGAAAACTTAGATAAAGAAAAGAAAGGACTCTGAAACTTTGTTTAGGTTCTTGTCAGGGAATCTTACGTTTCGCGATTGCAATTTTGCTTAGGTATTGCGTTGCGTCAACACAACAACGGACAGTTTAGTAGTCAATGTAATGGCATGGTACGCCGTTGGTCACGACTTCGATTATCGCTAGTTCTTATTTTGAAGTATTTTTAGACTTATTTTACATATAAAGTATGGAAACCACATAATATGCAATAAATTATACCACATACTTGTTTATCGCCTTTTCTGACGATATACAAAAAAAAAATGAACGAAATGGGTCGCGAAAAATATCGGCTGTTTCCTACATTTATGTTCGCATAACTCGTCAAAATGTAGGGAACAGCCGATTTTTTATTTATTTATTTCATCATCACTGCTCTCAAAACGGTGAAGGAAAATATCGTCAGGAAACCGGCATGCCCTAGAACCAAAAATTCGAAGACATGTGACACAACTCTCACTGGGCCAGCGTGGTGGATTACGGCCCACTTCCTCTCACAGAGAGGAGGCTGTGTCCCAGCAGTGGGAACATTAGAGGGTGATTGTTATCAGTCGGTGGCAAAAACTAAAATACAGATACAAAAACACCGACTTCCGAAATTAAAGTTATTATTCACTTTGTAGTGTTTTTAATGGAAGTCGGTTTTTTTTTTGTTAAAACGTTTTGTATTATGGCGAAAGCGCTAAGGTAGCCCGCGAAATTCATTTTTTTTTTACGTTTTTTGCAATTTGCTGGTCAGTATTATGTTGTACGTTGATTAAAATATGATTCGCGACCGTAACAAATATGTATAAATACAGAATTATAATCATTAGGATTAGGATTGCAAAAAAAGTAAGAAAATTTAAATTTCGCGGGCTACCTTAGCGCTTCCCCCTTAAGTAACAAGAATATTTACACATTAAAACATTTTATGAGAGCGACGCGGGTGTCACTGACTTGCCCGTTACAAATGGAGCTTTGATGGAACAGGTGTTACACGCTATTGTGAGTCAGTATATCACGGTGATGTTAATGTTGATTTAGTACGTGCTCTGGTTTTATTTTGATTAATGTTAGGTAGTATGTCACGTTTTAGAAGGTTAGGCTTTGAAAACTATTTATCTAGTTCAGTAGTGCATGTGTATTCTGTATAATACCGTGAAAACTCACGCACAATGGTCCACTGAAGGACTAAGTGCGGAAACCAAACCCATAACATAGAACATAGAACACCGTGAAAACTTATGTGAAGTGAGCTATCAATAGATAGATATATCTTCAGAATGTTGTTGGGGATTCCACTTTACTGCAGTGCACCAGGAATGTTGGCCGAACCACATACTGATGGGTTCAATACCATCCTGCGAAAAAGGATGGCGTCCATGATGCGTAGAGTACGTGGAAATGTCAACGGCTTTCTGAAGGTCATCAGTGAGAAGACATGTTGCGCCATTATGGCGCATTAGGTACATGTACATGTGCATGTACTCGGTGCGTCAGGGAAGTGCAGCAGGTACACGAATAAAAAAAAATATATAAGGTCCCAATAAAATAGATGGACCAACAGAAAAAAAACAAAAATTTAGAAATCATTCAGACCACCAAAATAAGGACGATGGTAAAAAAATATATAAGAACAACGCAAAGATACTTACAAGAAAAATAATCAGCTAACGAAAATACACTAATGTGCCGGCAATTTATTATTTTAGGTCAAAATAAAATTACTTTAATCAGTGTTTTTTTTTGCTTGGATATCTTTAGTTAGACGTACTGAGCGCTGTGTTAAAATTTGTCCATCTATTTTAATGGGACCATGTATATTATATTATTACCTACATTTGTTACCTACTAACATAGTATAAAAGCACAGTCTAAGTGTGTGTTACTAACATCTTAAGGATCAATGTCTGAAGTAAATAAAGTATTAAAAAAAATATTGACAATAATGCTAGGAGCATTAGGTGAAATGACAGCTCACTACAAGCTCATTTCACCTAAGTTATCACGGTGAGATTATTACAGAATGGATAGGCTGGGTTGTGAAGATGATTTTGGTCATTATTTTGGTTAGTAGCTCGGGTGCCTTTCGGTCCAGTGCCGTTGAAATCAGTGCTCAGAATTACGTCTTTCTTAGTTTGACACTGTAGCTGTTTCACATTTTTTTTTCTAATTAACCATCATGGATTCACAGAACAATCATTCATTCATCTGCATGGACTTTTCCAACTATGTTGGGGTCGGCCTCCAGTCTAACCGGTTGCAGCAATTGTGTTATGTGTTATTGTGTAATGTTCACCCTATTATTTTGATATCTCGTAGCCATCAACAAACCAATTTTAGAATATTAGGTAAATCCCATTTTCTTTTCAGAGGCCATATTTTTATATTGTCGTATCTAAAATCCCTACGCCCACTGGTGCGATGACCCCGAATACACTTCATGGCAAAGGAGGCACAAAGTGGGTCCTTTAATGACCCACTTTTACATTCTACAGACACTTTCACACTGACATTCCAGAACACATCAGATAAAGTTTGGGGCTCAATGTCGACCTCATGAAGTTGTCCCGCAGTGCAATCAACAATGCTCTTACGCCCGGCTTGGACCACAAATTATGTCCATTGCTCCATTACTAACTACTTTAATGGAGCTCTTGCATACAAGGCGGGTAATGGGCGTAATTTTCTAAATGTTGGCCTACAAGCTTACAGAGGCAGAAGAGTTATTGTCTCATATAGTTTTATATTGAAGGAGATTTAATGTTTAAATTTTAGCTTCGAGTTATGCTAGTGTCAGATAACTATGCAGGATAGCAGTGTGAATAGACTAAGTAGCTGCCATCTGGGGGCCTAAAAAGGCCACTTTGGCAGAATTATAAAATGATAACATTATGAATCATAATGAACAGTTAACTGTTAACCTAATCGTATTAAATTCCATTAGTGAAGGATTTTTCAGTTATTTTTTTGTCTGAGCTAAAATACCAATCAATCCAATCCAAATCCAATCCCAATCTCTTTGATTATACCTACGTACGATTCATAATGTAATCCTTTTATGATTCTGCCAAAGTGGCCTTTTTAGGCCCCCTGATCTTTGCAATTATAAATACTACCGAAACTAAGAAGAAATCCTATTTCATAAGTGGCGAAAAATGTGAAAATATTCTTGATGTTATGGTAATGCTTCCATTGTGTACGTCCAGTGCAGTGACATCTCCGAATACACTTTGTGACAATTTTAGTGACCCATTTCTACTACATTCTACAGTCAATTTACGTATTTAATCGACGTAATTTTCTAAACGTGGGCTTGCGTGGTCGTAGAGGCATAAGAATTGTTGTGTCCAGTTTTATATTGAAGCTGAGAAGTCTTGCTCTAGTTGTAGCTACGATCTAACATTCATATATCTTGCTGGGCCTATGTCCAGCAGGCCCATGGCAGGCCTATGTCTCCCAGGCTGCGCCACGACACCCCATGTAGACCCAATGTGACAGGACATACACATTAACGACACGCGTCAACGGCAGAGGCAACTGCACCGTCGACGAGTGTCGACGGCAGTCGTCGATACCCGTCGGCGGCTGCGATCGACAACGTGCCGGTCGTGTATACGCTCGTGTGTACGGTGCTAAACTAAACGTATATTGTTGACGGCAGCCGGCTGCTGTTGCCTCTGTCGTTGACACGTGTCGCTCTGTTGCCTTTGTCGTTGACGTGTGTCGCTCTGTTGCCTTTGTCTTTGACGCGTGTCGCTCTGTTGCCTTTGTCGTTGACGCGTGACGCTCTGTTGCCTCTGTCGTTGACATGTATCGCTCTGTTGCCTCTGTCGTTGACGCGTGTCACTCGTGTGTACACTAAGGGAAGACGCTGTAAAATTCATTTATGAGAATATTTTATGCTATAAATGATGCTGATTTCAACCGGATACTATTTATTCAATTATTGCAATACGTCTCACCACAATAAATGTTTCTTATAACATTTATTTATTTCCATTCATAAGTACACACATTCATTAAAAACAAACGAACATCTGAATAAATTCACTCCGTAAACGACTATTGAAGGGCCAACGCTGACTGACGTCGCGGCACGGCACGGCACGGCATGGTAAAGGATTTTATTTCTGATCAAGTTCTTTTTATTCTGATTTCGATATGTTTTAATTCATATTACTTTATTTCGATAAAATCGTACCGCGGCACGCATGACGCATGCCGCGGGACGCCGCGGCATGTCGTGTCATGTTGTTTCATTCCACGGATTGCCGCGGCGTGCCACCGCATCCCGCGAGCCACTTAAGTCACAGGATTATGACAGCTAAACTAATAGAAATAAGTTTTTGGCAGGCTGGGCTTTCAGCAGGATACCACGACGTGACGTCAGTCAGCGCCGGCCCTAAGGCCCTCGTCCTTCGGCGGCGATTAAAGAGAAGCGAGTAGAGCTGGCAACTAAAAACAAGAAGAGCTAGCAACTAAAAACCTTTAGAGCTAGCAACTAAAGCCGAATAGAGCTAGCAACTAAAACCGAGTAGATCTAGCAACTAAAACCGAGTAGATCTAGCAACTAAAACCGAGTAGAGCTAGCTACTAAAACCGAAGAGAGATAACAACTAAAACCGAGTAGAGCTAGCAACTTATACATTAAAATATGATTCGCGACCGTAACAAATATGTATTTCCGGAATTATAATCATTAAAGTCATCAACATAACTCTCTAAGACCAGGTAATCCCACTGAATGACTATTTCATGAAATCTTGACATTTGACAATTATACTAACTTAACAAGTTGTATTACTGATCCTAACGATTATAATTCTGTAAATACATACTTGTTACGGTCGCGAATCATATTTTAATCCACGTACAACTTCATACTGACCAGCAAATTGCAAAAAACGTAAGAAAATTTGAATTTCGGAGGCTACCTTAGCGCTAACCCCTTAATGAGAAGCTGGTTCTTTGAAGATTATTCTTGGTACTACAACTATTACAAATAATTTGAAACTTTGACGATATAAAAAAACTCATCACTTGTGTAGTGGCTGTCAACGCAATGACTATTAATATATGTATCTCTTTTACTTATCGAGACCTAAAATCTTTTGTACGTTTCGTGAGCGAGATAATCGTTGATAGCGTCGCTTCCTTTTTAGCGATGGAACTGGTGCCTATATTAATGTTTAAAAAGACGAGCATTGAAACGGTAAAATATAATAATTCTTTCAATATATTTATTTTAAAAAGCCTTTAGCGTCCGGCGTCCGGGCGGCGTCCGGGCAATTCGTCCGACATCCGGGTCGATCATCCGGCGTCCGGTGCAAAGGCATGGCGGCTCTGTGGTTAATCTTCCACTGCTATTGGCGTCTTGTGATTGTGTAGTCATGTGATCTGAACTGTGTAATTATGTTCATAACAGGATGTTATTAATTATGTATGATGATTTATGATACACCTACATACAATTGTATATGGGCAAGGACGATGATGATGATTCAACATTGGCATTTCTTGCTGTACTGATTTTTTATCTACATATATGTACCGCAACTACCAGTCGGATTTGAAAAAATCATATTGCATTTGATAGCACAATTTTTCAGGAAGGCTATAGGCTCCATAACATCACGCTAGAACCCTAAGGAGCTGAGCAAAAACCAAAAAAGTCAGAAAGAACGCTAAACGGAAACAAATTACTAGCACGGGCAGGCGATGCGATGCGATGGAAAACAACAAACATGCAGATGAAATTGCGGGCAGAATCGTTTAGCGCTAAACATATATTATGTAAAAAATCATTCTGTTCCTGTAACCTTCTAAAATTAAATGATTTACAGAAATAGAGACATGTTTTAAATACATTTATGCGACCTTTTAGTATATATAATAGAAAGAGACAGGGTTATATTGGCTTCACCAATAATGAGGTGGAAATGGAAATTCAAGATGGCGGCTGCAAAAATTTACCGCCATGTTTACCCAAATAAACGTATTTCCTTTCTTTATCTTTCAAACATTACTTTAAAAGGGCCTTATTCCACACAATCTTCCAAGGAATAACTTAATAACTTTTCCAACAACAGTCCCATCTAACGTACAGACGCCAGCACATCAAGCTACTAAAATCTGTCAAATTTCTTTAATAGATTTTCAACTTTATCGTTTAAGCATAAGGTTCAAAGTTGATTTGGAGAATTTTACAGTTTCGGGTAGCTTGATGTGCTGGCGTCTGTACGTCGCGTGGACTGTGGCGAGCTTGACTGCGGTTAGCCTTCCGACTATTGATGCTTTGTGCTGTCATCCACAGAGCTCCCGAGGCTTCCAGAACTTTGTCATACGAATTATGTTGTTATCGGGACCGGAATGTGGAACGCTGGTAGTATTACTGGCATGTAAGAATAGGCTATTTGACAATGTAAAAAATAAGGTCATAATTATTGACACTCGTATAGATTATCGCTTTTAAAATCGATTTGCATTAATTTTACTACAAAACAATGTATTATTTATAAAAAAAATCCCGAAAAAACTTCATCTTTTTAAATCTGGCGCCACGTAATCGCAAACGGTCTGGATTGGCTGAACTTAAGATGACGTCATGATTTATTAAATTTGTCTCTCGTTGACAGAACAAATAACTTTTGTCTAGTATCTCGACCGTTTCAACGTTTGTTTACGTGAATCGTGACGTCACGACGCCATATTGTTAAAGATAGCGTTTTGGCGGCTTATTTAAACAGTACATTTTTATTTACTATTTTTTAAAAGAAATACATTATGCAATTTGAAGTAATAGGTTTTTGTGGGCTCGTTAGACACCATTAAATAATCTGAGATGATTATCAGAAACCAGTCAAATAGCCTATTGAAAACTGTGTTGTTACTAGGTGATGGATCTACTCGTAGTGGACTGACATTAGGTATTAGGGGGACGCGTAGTTCTTTCTTAGTACAGCTATATTGGTCCTAATATTATTAGAATTCTATTAAGTTTAGAGTTGATTTAAAATCATATAATGCGGGCGTAATAAGAATATCTCCAAACCGAATTGGAGATGTTCTTATTAGTATCAATTTCCTGAATAATAAATTATGGTAGTTGAAATTATATTTTTATTTTTGAATTTATAAGTGAGTGGTTGGTCTGTGGATGGGTAACCTTTACATACCGAGAACCCTCCATGCCTCGGAGAGCACGTTTAGCCGTTGGTCCCGGCTGTCATTCGTGGATCTTTGACAGTCGTTACGGGTAGTCAGATGCCCGAAAGTCTGACAACCAGTCTTATCAAAGGGTATCGTATTACCCAGTAATTGGGTTGTGGAGGTCAGATAGGCAGTCGCTCCATGTAAAATACTGGTATTCAGCTGCATCCCGTTAGACTGGAAGCCGACCCCTACATAGTTGGGAAAAGGCTAGGTAGATGATGATGCTGGACATAGGCCTCCCCCAAGCACCGCCCCTTAGAGCGGTTTTGTGCTTCTGGCATCCAACGGGTTCCTGCGGCTTTCACAAGGTCGTCGGTCCGCCTTGTGGGAGGCCTTCTAACGCTACGTCTTTCGGCCCCTTCGGCCATCTGTGCTGCGAGCAATGTCCTATGCACCACAATCGTAGGTTAACCAATTTTACTATTACACGGTTCAACAAAATTGGTTCACTTTGATTACAAGTCACAGAAACAAAAGAGCATGGTTGACATTGAGTGATTCTCACACTACGTACAATTTTTTGTCATAGTTTTTTTTTTCTTCACACACTTCTCCAAATATCACATCTGACATTGGCAGAATTGCCAACATAGGCAAAATTGCCATAAGTAAAAATATAATTCAATAAACATTAAATGATTAATTTTTTAAACGGTTCAATTTGGTTACCTCATCGAAAGGTAAAAGTGATCCGTGTTATTCCGGCTTAACCAAAAATGTTTGATGTAAGCAATCGATTAATAAGTACTATCACTGCTGTGACGTCATTGACAGGCCAGTGATTGATTCACAGGTTCACAGCTGACTCAATGCTTGCCAATCTTTGATACCTACTCTTAACGCGAAGGGTGATTTGTTGTGGTCGGAAATAGTGGCGGTAAGGGTACCTACTAATGTACTCACAAAAATTACGTGTTATTAGATACGGTTGGATCTATGTATAGCCAAGAAAAATAATTGTCAAGCAAATTGACGTCCTAAGACCATTTGCCGTGATGCCATTTCACATAACTGTCAAAAAATTACAATAAAAAAAAATTAAAATAATAATAAATAAATAAAAATAAATTAATAAATTAATTTAATTAAAATTACAATTTTATTAATTGAATTATTATTGTGATTTGAAGGTACGGACAAATGTTGGTGTATATGTGTAAGGAGACCGGTATTCCATGTGTAAGCGGAAAACTGAATAAAGCTATACCTAATATACCTATTCAAAGAAAATGATAACTTTCCAATAAAGCATAATATTTTTTTTAATTAATCAGATACAACAAATGTAACGTGGTTCCTCGAATCGACACCAGAAATAGGATTGTCATAGGAGTTCCACGTCAATAGAAACTTTCATCATAATGATCACTAACAACTTCGATAATTACTTAGCCCTTTTAAATATTGCATAGAATTCAACTAACCAGCAAACAACTCCAGTAATAAATGCAGACTAAAAACTCAAAGACAAATTAATTACTCTACACCTGACGAATTTGAAAGCGAATTACTTAGCAGTACATGACTGTATTGTCTTTGCTTCATTAAGATGACGTACCTATGTAGTTGACTTGACTTCGACATAGCATATTATTTTATGACGTCACTCGTCTCACAATGCTGTTTGATGCACACTATATCGCTTAATATTATTTTCTTCTGTGCACTGAAAAAAATAATTTCTTACTACACCACATTATAGCGATTTCACTAAGACTTACTGACTTAATACAATCGGAAGCAATGTTTGTAAAACAGTAAAAGACAAAACAGTTACTTTTGATGATTGTATTGCATATTGCATATTGTTTACTGAAAACAACAATAAAAAAAAAAAGGAAGACCACTATTACTGTAATGTAAGTACGATGGTTTGAACGATATCACCAAATTAATAAAATAGTTAAGTTTGTGACCTTTTAGCTACTTAAAACGTTAAAGTTTGCTGTCATGACGGTAACATTTTGCCTCAAGCTTTAACTGTTTTCGGATCAGTAAAAAATACTGTTTTGAACGTTAGGTTCATACGGAACTGTTTAAAGCATTTCAGATCAATGTTTTTTCATTTTTATTTATTGCTTATTTCTTTCAGTGTAGGCACATTAATACTTTGCGGGACACTAAACGCCCCCAGACGTAATAACAATAAAATATTTATTGTGTCTCGTTCAATATCCTTCAACCGATTACTAGGTTATGTTGACAAAAAAAAAAGGCAGGCCTATGAAAAAGTTGTGTGATGAACTGATGACTTAAAGGCGTTTATGACAGACTAGCTGTTCCCCGCGGTGTCACACGCTGCGCGGCTCCTAAGGATCGTAGCGTGATGTTATATAGCCTATAGCCTTCCTCGATAAATGGACTATCCAACACAAAAATAATTTTTCAATTCGAACCAGCAGCAGTTCCTGAGATTAGCGCTTTCAAACAAACAAACTCTTCAGCTTTATAATTTTATATATAAGTATACATTGGCGAAGATTGACTACACAAAAAGAAGTTTTGAAGACGATCTTTGCAACAGAAACTGTTGAAAATAAAATATGAAAAAAATATTGTAATAGATTCTTCAGATTTTGTTGTTCTATAAAACTAAATTTATGCACAGTATGTTCTGAATTACACACATCAAAAGTGTCTAGGGATCAAGCATTTTTATGCGGATTTCTTGAGATTGAGATGTGGCTTTGTAATAAATTTATGATTTTATAAATTTATATGGATCCTTTTTGGTGCATTTCATAATTTGAATCAGGAACTGTGAATCAATTTCGAGTAAAAGATGAAAATCAGCTGTCAATATTTTCCCTATAAAAACATACAACGCATTGAAGACATTATTAGTGCTACTGTTTCCCTACTACTGATTAAAACCAACGTTATTATGGAGCGGCGACGTCATTTAAGCAGGGAAGAAATGCTCAGAGCCGTGGGAATGATAGAAGCTGGTTCCCGGCAACGTACTGTGGCTTTAGCTCTGAATACAAGTCAGAGTGTTATCAGTCGACTTTGGACACGTTACCGAAGCACTGGTACCGTGGCTGAGCGCCATGGAGGACGGTATCGCTGCACCACACGGAGACAAGACCGATACATTCAAATCTTAACTCGAAGAGCTCCAACAATAACCGCCATGATGTTAGCCGTGAGGCTTCATCACTCTTCAGGGAACTTAATTAGCGACCAAACAGTCAGAAACCGCTTGCATGAAGTGAACCTTCATTCCCGAAGACCGCTACGGGTACCACCTATAGCAATGCACAATCGTAGGATTCGATATCAATGGGCTCTTGAACACAGAAATTGGGCAGAAGAACAATGGCGTTTCGTGTGCTTTTCTGATGAGTCTCGTTTTGGTATGAGACCGGATACAAGACGTATACGACACTGGAGAACCCCTGGACGCCAACAGCGATTAAAATCCTGCCAGGAAGTCCATCCTTATAGTGGTGGAACCATCATGGTATGGGCGGGTATTTGGATCGGCGGAAGAACTGAGTTGATTTGGATCAGAGGCAACCTCAACGCTCAAATTTATGCTGAGACGATTGTATCAGACGTCATCGTTCCTCTACAAGTGCAAATCGGTCCCTTATTTCAGTTAATGCATGATAATGCACGACCGCACACCGCAAGAGTTGTAAGACAGACTCTCGCCGCAGCTAACATCAATGTCCTGCCCTGGCCTGCTCAGTCGCCAGACTTGAACCCGATTGAGCATGCATGGGATATGCTACAGAGAAGAGCTCTGCCGAATATGGAGGGTATCCAGTCGCAAGAAGACCTTTTTTTGTTGTTGCAACGAACATGGGCGGCCATTCCACAGCGTGATTTGGATGAACTCATTTTGAGTATGCCAAACCGATGTTCTTGTGTTGTTAGTGTTCGCGGTAGAAACACGGATTATTAATTGTTTAAGTTACCCAATAAAATTTTAAAGAAAACTGTTATTTTAGTCTTTTTTTCGAACTTTTGTGTTAGTGGTTCAAATGTCAAAAATCCCTTTATTAGGAAAATGGCAAATTTCTTTATTAATGCAAAGGTGACTTGGTTTATCGTTACTGTGACAAACGGAAACACTTTATTTGATGAATCCTTAAAGAAAATTTTAATTAATATCAATCAGGAGAAAAGTTATTGCAAAAATATATGTTGATCCCTAGACACTTTTGATGTGTGTATTATTAGATTTCGATCTTCTACCGACTTTTTTTTTAAAACCACTTTTTACTTTGCCATTAAATTCATAGAATCTTTCACGGTCTAATCACTCGAAATATCAATTTATATTACCAGGAACAGGCTTCAAAACCCCGAATATTAACAGGCTTTTTACCTTACCACTTTGTGTAATTAATTTGAAATGCTTACAAAGAATAAATAAAATCAACCGGTAATTTATTTATTCACGATTAAGTGGAATCAGCATTATTGGTTATTTTCTTTCAATTAACAGTCGGAGGAAACCGCAGAGTTTATTGTAAAGTTTACGTTATTTACATTCAACGGAAAAATACGAGTTTTACGTTACATTAAGTGGAACTACAAAGTGTACTCAGAAACACTCACTCACTCACCCTCTCACTCACTTAATTTAATATAAATATTTACTGTTACCTTGATTCTATACTATAAATAAATTAGTGAGTACAAATAATAAATATCTATCTGTTCCACGGATATCGATCTGTTCTAACGTAATATATCATCACCAAGGTATGTTTATATGTAATAATGGACAAGACAGATCATTATTTCAGTTGTATTGACATGAGAAAACCATTAATACACTGATGGATTTTTCGTGCATATTAAGCTTTTTATAGAAGTCATTATTATAATCTTAACCGCCAAAAACGTCCACTAACAGAAAAGTAGTATTTCGAAGACAATTTTCCAAGCATTCGCAATGAACGATGTATTCAATTGATTCGTAGCCATTCGTAGCGGTTTGCTACGAGAGCGTAGCGTACGTAGCAGGCGTAGCAGTGACGTCATTACACCCAGGCCACGTAGTTACACCGCACTCATTTATCTTCAGAGCTTGAATTCTTAGAAAATTAGTGATAAAGTATGCTTCTTTAAAATAGCACGATGAAATAAGATTTTCGAATTATATCTTGGTTATTTTCTTGCTTCTAACTTTGAGATTTAATTACATTACCCCTCAAAATGGAAAGTTAATTCAGGAAATCAACTCAAGTCACTGCCAAAGATAAGCTAATTTTCTAGTTACGATGTTATTACTGCGATTATTACCATGTACTTTCCTTTTAACTGTGGTTAGCCTACGTAGTGATGTTTCTAGCCATGGTTGCATGGCTTCCTAATTAAGTCATGAAATAGCGATTATTATTAATTACAAGTAGATATTTAAAAAACATAACAAAACAAACAAGTTTGTACAGTGTGTTGTTTATTATCTAATCGAATATATATTGTTGGATACTACTTCCCGGCCCAGGAGCGCGGGTGACGCGGTCACTGATTGGAGGCTGCAGCAGGCGGCAGGCCAGGTTCCCTGGTCTTTGTTTGGCGGTCTATGGGTCTTCAGAAGCGCTTTCCGTCAGCCGTCAGCCGTTCGGCTGGTATCTCAATAATCTCTTGTTGATTTCTTTAATTTGATTAGTGATCATTTTGTTCCTCTGATTGTAATTTTGCTATGGTTGATAATTCTTTTTAACCAACTTCAAAAAAGAAGGAGGTTTCTTATAATTCATGTGATTCGGATATCTAATAATTCTTCTATTTAATTGTGATTTCACTTCTGTCCTAACAATATTATAATGAAGAGAAAAGATTAGATTTTTGTATGTTTGTTACGCTTTCACGCTAAAACGATTGAACAATTGAACGGATTTGGATCAAATTTGGCACATGGGTAGAACATGACCTGAATGATACTTTTTATCCCGACATTCACACGGGATCGAGACATAAGCTAATACTTATAAAAATACTTACTATGCAAATTAACTATAGTGATATAAAGATCTTGTAGTTGATTTTTTCTTGGTAGGTACAGAATGTGGCTTTATCAAAGGAAATTCTATACCGACGTCAAACATTCAAAATATGAAATTTCAGATTTTACCTGTTTACCGCAATCAAGTTCTAGTTTATTTCTCCGCAAATAAACTAAGTTTAGAAACAGCCTTCGCAACATATGAAAGTATATATACATTATAGTATCCAAGACTATAAGTTTTGGATCAATTTAATACGAGATCAGTCGTAACTTCTGTATGTGGGTTAAACAAATAGCTGAAGACAAACTTATGTGTGTAACGAGTATTGTAACCGTTGAGAACTTCGATTAGTAACTTGTTCCATTAAATTGATATTAGGAATGTGTGACCTTTTTGTGTATTTATAGATAGATAAGCCGTGTGCCCGGTAAAAGAAAGAAATAAAGAAAAATAATTTGTTGGGGCTCGCACAGAAAGAGCGCACATTCACTCTAAGGGTGGAATTTCGAAAAACCCTTTCTTAGTGGATACTAAAAAACAAACTCATAACAAAGAACATATCCTCCAAATTTCATGTCTCCAAGACCGGTTTAGGCTGTGCGTTGATATGTCAGTCAGTCAGGACTTTGAATCTTCTAATAAATAAAAATGAATCGCCTGAAATGTATGTACGCGCATAACTTCCGATCGACTGCTGGATAATTCTTTTTTTTTTGTATTCGTTATTGTCAGGACAAGGTTTGTATGAAAGAATATTTCGGAATTTCGAAAAAAAAATGCACCCGTGCTAAGCTGGGTCGGGCTGCTAGTTTAATATATTATATGCTAGATGAAACGTTGTTTTGCCTTATAAATTATTTCTAGCTGCCCGGCGCTACTCCGTTCGCGTGGTGTCCTACCCCTTACCCTATCCTACCCCTACCCTACTCCTACCCTATTCCTACACTACTCCTACCCTACTCCTACCCTACTCCTACCCTACTCCTATACTACTCCTACCCACTCCTACCCACTACTACCCTACTCCTACCCTACTTCTACCCTATTCCTACCCTACTCCTAACCTACTCCTACACTACTCCTACATTCCTCCTAAAAAAAATAAAAAAGTATCCTATGTCCGTCTCCTGGTTCTAAGCTACCTCCCCAACAATTTTCAGCCAAATCGGTTCAGACGTTCTTGAGTTATAAATAGTGTAACTAACCACGCACAATGGTGCACTGAAGGACTAAGTGCGGAAACCAAACCCCTTAACATAGAACATATGTAACTAACTCTTTTATATTGTATATAGATATGAAAACACACAATGTTATTACTACGACAACCATTGGATTGCGGGAGAGAGATAGCAAGTTATATCAAAAGTGACGTGTGTTTGACACATTGACATATTGCGCTTACAGATCTACCATCACCTACAAAACGATTTATAATAAAAATGGGACTTTATAAGATGGCTTCTTCAAACCCGGGATAGGTAGGTAAATGACAATCATTATTTAAACTAACATTATTAAAGTTTGTACAAGAAATTCTATTTGGGAAAGTTTCTTTAAAAGCAATTCGAAATATTAGTTGCTATTTCTCTGAGTAGTAGTATATCGTTTATGTTTAGGTATACAACGTTATTTTTATTATGCGAGACCTGAATATAGTTGGTTCAGAATAAGTAACTGAATCGATTCCAATAATTTTTACCCCATGTTATTTTTTGTCCCAAAAATATTTAAAAAAGGTTAACAGTTGGACCGAGGAACATTAAGCAGCTTATCCAATCTCCGCGCCGAACGGTTAGGTACAGTCAACAAAAGAGATAAGTATGCAGGACCGTCGGATATAGTTGAAGTTTAGTAAGAAACCGATGGATGTTGTCGACTAAAATTTAATTTGTTAAATGAGCTGTATGTATGTTTTCTATTAATAAAATTTTATTTTATTCGAGAACATCTATCGGTTCCTAGGTACTATTATCAATGAGCGCAAGACGGCGCGGTGCGAGCGGCGCGGGTGAGCATGTTTTTGTACGGACAAACAGGTAACTTAACAAGCTTATAGCTTTGTGATTTTTCATGATACAGTTTTGAAATTTTGTACAGTCAACAAAAGAGATAAGTATGCAGGATCGTGGGATATAGTTGAAGTTTAGTAAGAAACCGATGGATGTTTTCGAATAAAATTTTATTTTATTAATAGAAAACAAACAGCACATTTATCAAATTAAATTTCAGTCGACAACATCCATCGGTTTCTTACTAAACTTCAACTATATCCGACGATCCTGCATACTTATTTCTTTTGTTAACTGTACATAGATTCTTTACATAAAAATACTAGACACGTGTTTCGGGTTTCGCATATACTAAAAATAATGTTGTAGTTTTAGTGAGTACCTACGTAACTTTCTTTGCGGACACTGGCGGTGGACCACTTTTCAATCTTATTACTAAATGGTAAAAAGTGGTCGACCACCATTGTCCACGGTTGTACGTACAATTGAATAGACTATTCAACAAAAATCTCTTTCTAGAATTTAACGGCCTGAAAACGAATGCGTGAAGTCCAGTTGTAATAAAAATAAATATTACTAAGAGTCTTTGGTCAAGTAGACCCACTCGAACTGGACCCGCGGGTCCAGTTGACTACATCATTTATTTTCTGTATTTTTATTGGTTAACTGGACCTACTTACCAAACGTGTCCAAAAACACACAGGCATGACCTATCTTTCAACTGCAACCATTGCTCTAGAATTAAATGTTACGTAGTTATTATTGATTGAAATCTTGCATTATTTTCTCCGTCAGAAATATTGAACTTACCAAGCGAAAATACGTTTTCACGTCAAAAAGGAAATTGTATTGGTTTTTTTTGTTACGTTGTTGATTGCAGTACATTGTAAGTAGCATTAGAGTGAGTGCACCTGTGTCTGCGCACACACTTGTGCACTATAATATATCTCGCGTAGATGGCTGGTCTCCGGTGAAATTCGATGAAATTCGGTCTGCAGGACTATTTATAATTACATAACATAACATACATAATCATCCTATAATGTTCCCACTGCTGGACACAGGCCTGCTCTCGGTGAGAGGGAGTGGGCCGTAATCCACCACGCGGGCCCAGTGCGGGTTGGTGGACGTCACATGTCTTCGAATTTTTGGTTCTAGGACATGCCGGTTTCCTGACGATGTTTTTCACCGTTTTTTTTCCTATTTATAATTATCATACCAAAAATATTAAGTCTTTTTTTAAAACATAACAACATGATCGAGATAAAAATGGGAGCTCTTTTATTAGCTAACGATGTCAAAAAGAGCTGCATTTGGATCGCTCGCCACCATCGCCAGTCGACTCACGTAAAAACTACTGAACTTCAGACGTTCTACTCGATGATATAGCGCAGGAATTTTGAAATGTACTCGGCATACTTTAACCGGTTATGTCAGAACTATGAACATAGTTGTGATTCTGTATTCAGTTTTTAATATAGGAAAAGGTTACAGGTCGAATGTAGTTTAGTTTATCTATATCTTCTATACATAGAATCACACTTGTGAGAGGGTGAGTGTGTGTGTTTATATATTTGTTACTTCTTCACGCTCAAACGGTTGGACCAATTTTGATAAAATTTTGTATGGAGGTAGCTGATACCTTGGATTAACATATAAGCTACTTTTTATCCCGATATTCCCACGGGATCGACATTTACGCCGGTGAAACCGCGGGGCGCAGCTAGTAATAAATGAATCTCGATGTAAATACTTAGGTATTTTTAATTAAAAGTTCAAATACAAGCTTTAAGATTTATTTCTTTAATTAAAACGTTATATAAACAATTACAAAAATTAAAGACGGTTTGTACACTTAGAAATAAAAGAGAAAATATAAAAACATCAAATTCAGCGGGGTAATTTCGTAACACACTATCAGTAGCAATGGATTTCATTTTGACAGTTCAACAACATTCATTGCATTATTTAGGTACGTTGTTGAGCAGAAATATTTTTCGAACATATGAAGCAATGGATTAGCAATATTTTTCATAATGATTCAAATTGAGATTGATAATATCTTACGCAATTAGGGTGCAGGTAAGAAAGTTAAACACTTTCATAAACTTCTCACAGTACTTCTAACATGCCGACAAAATCTTCGTTCATTCGTCCGCAAGCAGATCGTTTGTTGGATTAGAGTCCAAGAGATCATTTAGTGCGGCCAGAGTACGTGGTAGGTACTGGGGAGTTAGCACGCACAACGGTGCGACATGGAGGCACAGCAAACAGCCTGCGTTTCCTGCCGCGGCAGTAGTTGTCTGGGACCAAGAAGCGAATCAAATATATCTTGGTCTGCGTCTCTGGGGGTTTCTCTCTCTCTAGGGGGTGTGATAACTTGACATAAATATTGGTATATATTTGCGAGGCATTTTCAATAACCATCTCATATAGAATGATCAATATGGCGCGCCTGAAAATATGAAAATATAATATTTTTCTATACTTGTTTCTCGTATACAGAGGGTGAATATATGGTTTATGAGTAAAGTTGTGTGCCGAAATATGCAATAGTTGTTTAGAGTTTCAGGAAACAAATGAATGGGAATGTATGTTGTTTTCGGGTTCTAATATGTTATTTCCTGAAATATGTGTATCATAGTTAGTTAATACCGCAGAACCATATTAAAGACGTATAAATAAAGGCGGACGGAACTCCCGCTATGACAAAACTGTATCCCGTAATGGCGGCGTCTGTTTTTGTGTGAGTGAATTTAGGGTTGCCATGTTAGCCAAATTTACCCATTTATTATTATTTTATTTTAACACAAATCAGCAGACATGTTTCTTAGAAATATAGGCAGAATTATACCGTGCCACTTGAAAAAGTTAAGGTGAATGCGTTATGGTAGCCCGCGAAATTCAAATTTTCTTACGTTTTTTGCAGGTCAGGTTGTATGTTGATCAAAATATGATTCGCAACAATTAAAATCAAATTAGAGAGATTTATTGATGATTCTTATGGTTATAATTATGTAAACAAGACACGTATTTGTGATTGTCGCGAACCATATTTTGATCAACATACAACTGACACTGACCTGCAAATTGCAAAAAACGTAAGAAAATTTGAATTTCGCGGGCTACCTTTGCCCATCCCCCTATATGATAAGGACCAAATCTGCCTATGAAAATATATCCCATTAAATCCAATAATTTCTTCATACTTCATTTTCTTCAGAAAACCTAGTATAAGAATAAAAAGAAAGTAATTTCAAAAAATTAAATCGATTTCTAAAAGAAATTAATTAAAAATTATGAAACAACTTCAATTACGGAAGTTGGTGTCTTCAGATATGTATTTTAGTTTTAGTGTCTTTTGTCACCGATTTTCGAAATTGAAGTTGTTTCATAATTTTTAGTTAATTTCTTTTTGAAGTCGATTTAATTTTTTGAAATTACTGTTTTACTTAGTAATTTTTCGAATGATAATCTAATCATATGTCAATATATAGCAGTTCCAATAATATTACATACATACATGTCGAATTGATAAGCTCCTTCTTTTTTTAAGTCGGTTAAAAATAAAATACCTGGTAATGAGTATTAAGAGAATTAAACTACTAAAAACTATAAATTTCCCTTATTTTGGCTATTCCCACGTGAATGTTGGCAACACTGGCCTTTGATTTATTATTTTGTTCGGGTGAATGACGATTGACGAACTAAGTGATTGAATTATTCATTTACCTATGAAACATGTTTCCTTGATTTTTATTCACCCGACCACTACGGTTTTCACACCATTTCACTACACAAGACATGTTGTATTTTGGGTTTTTTTCGCCGCGTAAACGGGTCGACTGTGTTGACGTTTGCGCTCGTAGTGGTTGGCAATGTGTGAATGTGTGAGTGCGCCTGTACGTACAGCGAGCTGGTTGACTCCGAGTGACACGGTTTTTTGTTAGTGAGAATCCGTCCGACTTTTTATACGTCTATGCGCAGAACGTAATAATATATTTTATAGGTACAATTATCATCTACTAGCTGCGCCCCGCGGTTTCATCCGCGTAAATGTCGATCCCGTGGGAATATCGGAATAAAAAGTAGCCTATATGTTAATCCAGGGTGTCAGCTACCTCTGTAGCGGTATCTACAACGCCACATGAGAACAACGCGTCATACTGACGTCACGCAAATCCTGCATTGCGCAAGCAGAGTTTACCGCGCAATAGCATAGATACAACGGCCCGACATGAATCATCGGGCAGTTGCCTGCCAGACACAACACCCGTCTGGTCGGAGGATCCTCCCTTTGCTATAGAGTATGAGTGAACTTTACACCCTGTTCCTCATACCTCTATACCTCCATGCAAAATTTTATCAAAATTGGTCCAGCCGTTTGAGCGCGAAGAAGTAACAAATATATAAACACACACACACACCCCCACTCCCTCACACACTCACAAACTTTCGCCTTTATAATATTAGTGTGATTTAACCTCTTTAGGGCATGACATTTCAAAAGTCCTTCCTTATTGCTTCTTTCTTTATTTATGAAACTCTTCAGAACTGTCAAACATTCAAAATTATTCCTCAGATAAAGTTATCTGGCGTTGTAAAAATCAGCCTTAAAACTATTAAAAAACTAAAATATTGCGTCAAAATATTCCTCCGTATCGCTGTCGACTGGTAGGTAGTTTAAGTAATCACCGTTCGCGATTTATTTGCCAAACGTGTAAACAAATATGAATATTTGGAAAAATAAATTTTAGTCCTACACAATAAAGTTCAGTTTAGGCTACGACTTCAAACATTTTTATAACTTTTTCAATAGTGCTAGTCACTCTGAAATCAACTAAATTTCTACTAAAATAAAGTAGATATTTGTTTGAAATATCAACAATTGGAAACATTCATTAGAATAGACCGATTTCACCCACTGCTGAGCATAGACCTCTCTTTTCAAGTGCCATTCCCCACGCCTCTGTGCTAGCCTCATTCAGGTTCTACCCGCGATGGTAACATTTTCGTCCGCGCATCTCGCCATCGGACGACCGACATTTCTTCTCCCAGTCCTTGGACGCCACTCTGTCACAGCCTTACTCCACCTGTCATCACTGCCAGATCCTGCCTCACTCCATTTGAGTTCCATGACTCGTTTTCCGATATCGAAAACGTTCGTACGTCTGCAGTGCGTCTGCTGTAGGGTATATAAAAAAAAAACCTTTGTAAATACAGTCATAGCTGAACTGTTTAACTATTTCTGATAAAATGACAATTAATCAGCGTAATAGAACACAATAACGAGTTTCCTCAGAAAGGGGTTGAGAAAAAGATATTTTTGTGTATTCCCCAGTGTTCCTCGAGGAGTCAAGACATTCGATTTAACTTGTGCAATCAGCTGAGTGGCGTCGAAGACACATGTAGCACTTGATAAGGCGGGTTACACGCTCATGTCTTATTAAATTGGTGTTGCTTAATTTATGGGAAAATTGAGTGTGCAGTTGTTATATTTTTAAAGATAGTCTATGCTTGCAACTAGGTCTCATTATTTGGTATTTTTAAGTAACTGATCTCATTGTTTTGTTTACCTTAGTCAGTAGTGTAATACTAACATAGTTTTAAGACCTTTGTAACTAACCATTATTATGGATTGGATGTACGTACAAATACTAGTGTTTCAGTTTTGTATGTAAGTAATTACTAACAAATTGGATTTTATTATCTGAAAATATATACATGACGATGATGTTGAGTAGTCATTAGCAATTGTTTTTTCGATATTTTAGGTTATGGTACAAAGCATGTGCAAGTGTGTACCGTACACTTTTGACTCTGTGACCATGTGATTTTAGTTCGTAGGAGTTATGTTTGTGTAACAATAATTTTAGGAGTAGTTTATTTGTAATTTAATTTTAAGGAAATATAAGAACACTGAGTATTTGGTTAATAAACGATTTAGGGCTGATTTTTCCAACGTCAGATAATTTTATCCGAGGAATAATTTTGAATTTTTGACAGTTCTTCCATACAAAATCTGCCAGACGTCAATTTTATACCTTCCACGAATAACAGTTATCTGTCGATTGAATAATCTGTCCTTACTAGTATAATTTTTTGATGTCTTTGATATATCTCGGGACCCCGGGGTCCCGGACCTTTGGAAGGCGTACGAGGGGTCGAAGCCAACTCGCAGAGGCCAGACGCCAGTTCGACTTTATGATTATCACGAGGATTTGATCACGACGAATCTGGCTAGAATTATTGGTTGAAAAATGTTACTCTATCTAGGTATTTTAACTTTATCACGAGCGTCGGGGTCATGAAAGTGGCTGGAACGCGTTCGGTTCTCTGTAATCGGTTTTCGTCTGGCCCTGGAAAGAGACTATCATAAAGGTTTAAATGGCTGACGCTCTCCAAAACCGCTTTTCTGAAACTCAATGTGCCTTTACGGCCTAGTACAGTAGTTATCACGGTTATCCTACCTTATTACCAAATCTTATAGAAGGGAGCAGCCCAGTAGTAGCGGCCGCGACTTAAAATCAAAAGTCATTTATTCAAACTAGGCTGAAAATTACTAAAGAGAGTCCCCCAAAACACCCGCCCTTCACCACTTCCTAGTGCTTTAGCTGGAAAGAAGAAGTAGTGCAAAAAACCCCCCAGCAGCACAGCTGTGCAGCTGTGCTGTGTGTGTGTGTGTGTGCTGTGTGTGGGGGTGTGTGTGTGCAGTTAGAAGACCTTGATTATACACAATAGTAAGTGTCAAATTTACAAGTTGTAGGTCGTAGGTTCGAACACAGACGGTCGCTTTATTTTGTGTAAATTGTTTCATCGCCACTGCTCTCAAAAACGGTGAAGGAAAACATCGTGAGGAAACCGGCAAGTCCTAGAAACAAAAATTCGAAAACATGTGACATCTACCAACTCGCACTGGGCCCGTGTAGTGGACTACGGCCCACTCCCTCTCACCGAGAGGAGGCCTGTGTCCCAGCAGTGGGAACATTACAGGCTAATAATTATATGGCTGTATTAAATTTATTATTCCTTTCAACTAACAACAATTTAAGTTTGTCGGCCGAAACATTAAATAAATCTGACTGTTACTGGAATATTTACGTTGAAAGCTTCCATACTGTGACAGTCTTTATCCGGACTAATAAGCCCGACCATCAATAGCCCAGTAATTTATGTTCCTCTAAAGGTTTTCATTAAATCCAATATTAATCTACCCCTGTATATAGAGGGGGGCGGGTTTTTGCATGAAGACTTAGTGTTATTTAGAGGTAGGTATAGGTGTCTTTACAGACAGTCTGGGGCGGGTAATTTCGATATCATACTTGATTTCTTTTATGAAAAGCCTCTAAATCTCCGGTTCGTTTTACCGGAGATTCCTCTTAAAAGCCACACTCTGATTTTAGTCGGTGGGAGCAGTGTCGAAAGCCTACTGTGGTACATGTTTTTTTCATAATGCAAATGCCTCTTACATGTTCTGGAAGTAACAGATGGCCGATGTTCTAAAACAGGTTCGTGAGGCATTTTTTTCAAAATGATTTGTGTAAAGATATCTCACGACAACTGATCCCCCTAAAGGTCGTAGACTTTTTCGCATAAAGGCATTGTGTAGGCTGTGGTGTAGGAGTGGAATAACACCAAGACATCAAAATAATGGAAAAAAACATATGGTTTTGTAATATCTTTATTTAAAAGAGTGTCCTTGGAGTTTATTTCCCGTTCTTTTCCATAGGGATATACGTTTTGGAATGGGCAACTTGCTTCAACTTTCTGACTAACTGCCCAATTTAAAAAAAAAATTAAAAGTGCCTGTAAACGGTTTAATAGAAATAAATGCTTTGAGTTTGAGTTTGAATGTAAAGAACCTTAATTCCAACCAATTCAGCATGTTTTTCTTTGAGAACTAAGTGCTGATTAACGCAGATTCTTAACCCATTCAGCCTTGTGAGTCTTTTCTAACGACTTTATTAGAAATAGTGAGTGTCTATTGAAGCAAAATTTAGTTTGTTCTCTTATAGTGAAATAGTCTCCGAACTGTGATTACATACATAATCAGCCTATAATGTTCCCACTGTAGGGACACCGGCCTCCTCTC
Source organism: Oligia fasciuncula (assembly GCA_963082905.1). Lineage (NCBI taxonomy): Eukaryota > Metazoa > Arthropoda > Insecta > Lepidoptera > Noctuidae > Oligia > Oligia fasciuncula. The sequence continues at coordinate 15,019,003 of OY720398.1, forward strand.
TGTGAGAGGGAGTGGGCCGTAATCCACCACGCGGGCCCAGTGCGGGTTGGTAGATTTCACATAGCTTCGAATTTTTGGTTCTAGGACATGCCGGTTTCCTCACGATGTTTTACTTCACCGTTTTGAGAGCAGTGGTGATGATATAATTTACACAAAGTAAAGCGCCTGTCTGGGTTCGAACCTACGACCGTAACTCGTAAGTCGCGGCCGTCACCACTTGGCCACCACTGCTCTCACATATGATGATTACATATCCCACACTAATATAGAATCTATAACATGCGGTTAAGGTCCAAAATGGGTTGTGATGTAAGTACATTGGAATATCAGTATAGATTATTATATTTCCGATATAATATGTAATAGCTAAGTGAAAACAGTAAATGGGGTCAATGATCTACACACATTGATTTGGTAATGTTGTTGATAATCTAATATGCTGACTGCCTCGTGGGTCTAATGGCCGCAGGCATGAGGTCTTGGGTTCTATTTCCAGGTCGGGCAAAGTGGTATTGAGTTTTTCTATCTAGAATTTCTCAGTAGCAGCACGAAGGCTGGATTTGTGCCCAGTTGATGGCAATGGGCTCACCCCCTATTAAATGGAACTTAAATATAACTTGCGAAATGTGGGTGTATTATAGATACAACCCTGCCCAACCCTTCGGGCAAACAAAGTATGATGTTATGTTATATAATATTCTGGAAACTTTGATGGCTGCGTAGTTGGTGGGTACACCTACTATTATAGTTCATTATATCATTAAGTTTTGTTGCGTATGTATTTGATTATCTATAACTTAATGTATTTATGAGTACGAGTAGATGTCGTCATTAAGAAGGTGTATAATTATGTTCGACAAGGGAATCTTCACCGTAAGTAGCCTAGTTTGTTATTTATATAATGTCATCGTCTGCCTAGCCTTGTTCCCCAACTATGTTGGGGTGAGTTTCCAGTCTGACCTCCACAACCCAGTTACTAGGTATAGGTACGATAACCCTTGGTAACATTGGTTGTCAGACTTTCGGGTTTCTGACTACCCGTAACGACTGTCAAAGATCCACGAATGACAGCCGGGACCAAGGGCTTAACGTGCTTTCCGAGGGACGGAGAAGTCTTGGTATGTAAAGACATCCATCCATGAACCAACCGAGTCAAGCGTAGCCTAGCCTGATCAATCGACCCGTGCGGCTGTTATTACTTAGACACAAGCCCCTCAATGTGAATTAAAAATTTATATAATATATTGGACATAAATATACTTTATCATTCTAATAATCCTGCTAATATTATAAATGTGAAAGTTTGTGAAGATGTTTGTGTGTTTGTTACTCAATCACGCGTAAACCGTTGAATTTTGGATAAAAATTGGCACATAGCTAGACCATTTCCTGGATTAACACATAGAATACTTTTTATCCCGATATTCCTACGTAATCGAAACTTACGCGGGTGAAACCGCGGGGAGCTGCTAGTTAAATATATACTAATATTATAAAGACCTGTTTTTATGTATGTTTGTTTATAACGCTTTCATGTTAAAACGGCTAAACGGATTTAGATGAAATTTGGCATAAGGGTGGGTAGACCATGACCAGGAGAAAGACTGCTACTTTTGTTGTTAGCTATTTTTAATATTAAATTCTTTATGTCATTGGTTTGTTAGTCTGTAAGCCTTCTTTAAAATAAAATAAAAAAAATAATTTTCATCTTGGATCGCAGACGAAGTCACGGGCAACTAGTATACTATAAAGTTTTACAAGTCAAATAATAATCTGACTACGTATTGGGTAACGTAATGACTTAGAGACCAACACTGTATCAACACCGTGTGCGTGGGGGTGTGTTTGTGTGTGTGTGGTGTGTGAGAGTGTATGGGGGTGTGTTAGGTATATTACAAATAAATTATTACGATTATGAGTATTTTTAGTCTGAAACATAAAATAAGCAAGACATCGTCACAACTCACAACGTATCCCTCAAAAACAAATAGAGAGCTAAGTCTAAGTTAAGTCAAGTTAGCTGGCACGTTCAAGCAAGGTACAAGCGGTGACAGTTTGGTCACCCACGAGTTACGTCACGACGTGAAGTTACCTGTATCACTTACAACTTGACTTTGTAACTTGGATGTGTGTTACTTAAGTGCTTCATACAGTTTTATGTGTAGAAATAGAAATCATTTATTTGCTTAAAATGTAGGTATACAGATATGTGTGAACGGCAGAGGAAGTGGTTGCCTCTGCTATTTACTCGTGTGTACGAGTATAAACACTTTAGTCTATTTAGCTATTTTCACAGCATTATATCGTACGGCATTTTACTATGGGGTCGGGCTGCTGATATAGAATCCATCTTTATTTTGCAAAAGAGAGCTGTTAGAGCCATTTATAATCTACGTCGCGCGTCGCCCCGAATCTCTCAGGGAACTTTTTAAAAGGATTGCCAATTAATTTATGAAAATAAATATATTGGCAAGGTTAACATTTCTTTTTGTATGGCATTTTTTAATTTATGTATGTAAAAAAAATCTACATCTTTTTAATAAAATAAACTATAGACATAATTTTAATACTAGAAATAAAGATAAAATACATCAGCCGTTTTTCAGATTAGCCAAAGTAAATGTTAAATGTTACAATAAAATACCTTGTGTTATATTGCAAATTAAATGAAAGAAAATTTAAAACTCACATTAAAAGTACACTTTGTAAACAAACATACTATAAATTAGAGCATATATCCAAGATAAGAACGCTTGGAAACATGCTGGTCCTGCTTCATAGGACAATCTAGAGTCTAGACAAAATCAAACTGGTTGCTAAATTAATTGTAAAATTTATTCTTTTTTGACGTTGAGGGGCCCGTGGCTTAATAATAACAGCCGCACAGGTCGATCGATCAGGTAAAGCTACGCTTGCCGCGGTTGGTCTGTGGATGGGTGACCATCTTTACATACCGAGACCCCTCCGTGCCTCGGAAAGCACGTTAAGCCGTTGGTCCCGGCTGTCATTCGTGGATCTTTGACAGTCGTTACGGGTAATCACAAGCCTGAAAGTCTGACAACCAGTCTTACCAAGGGGTATCGTATTACCCAGTAACTGGGTTGTGGAGGTCAGATAGGCAGTCGCTCCATGTAAAATACTGGTATTCAGCTGCATCCGGTTAGACTGAAAGCCGACCCCAACATAGTTGGGAAAAGGCTAGGCAGATGATGATTCTTTTTTGACGTTGATTTACATTCTATAATTACTTTAAGTCACAGCCTGATTTATTACTTGTAATTTTTTTTTGTTTAATATATGTCATCTACTTTTACTATGTGTGTACATATGTGAGCACCATGTATCTATCACATAATTAATTTATATGTCATGGTTTCATTTTTAATTATTTTACTTAAAGTGGTTAAGTAAAATAATTAAAAATAAATTACTATACCAATAGTAATTTTATTTAAGGTGCATCATCGTCTTCATATATTATTATATAAATAATGTATGCTAAATTGTAAAACATTTAAAAAGAGTATCGGTGGAGTTTCTTGCCCATTCTTCTCCATACGAAAACTACCTTTTGGAAGGGGCAACTAGAAAAAAATTCTGTTTTATTGTAGTTTTTGACGTTCAAAAGTGCCTTTTATGTGCCTATTTGAAATAAATGCTTTGACGTTGACACTAAAATGGATTTTGTATTACAATAGTACCGACAGGTACATTTTACCTTACGGCAAGCAAAATTTTAAAGTAAAAGAATTTATTTAAAAAAACTACGCACCTCTCGATCTCTCTCAACAGTTCAGGTTTGGCGGATATGAACCTGCCATCATCGGTCTTCAGTTTCGTAAGCTGGCTCTGCCCAATAGAAAGATCTCTAGCAAACACCTTGGAGCCTTTATTCTGCTCTATCGCCTTCTTAATACGGTCTGCCTTGAAGCGGCGAAGGTCGCTTTTCAAGGACTCAGAGATCCGTCTATTGAGCCGAAGTTCGAGCTGAAAGCTCTCGGGGTTTCGGACTTGGATCGGCGCTGGGCGGAGGGTAGACTTCATCAGTCGAGATCTTTCCAGCTTGATATTTCAGTTCAATGTGCCTCTTATCATGCGGTGATCACTTCCGGTTTTCACTGCGTTGTTCACTGAGACATCATTGAATACTTGCTTCTTCGTCGACATAATGAAGTCAATCTCATTTTAGTTGCACCATCCGGGCTCTGCCAGGTCCACTTTCTGTGGCTCAAAATACAAAGACTGACTTATAAATAAATAATCCAATTATCTTAATTAATTGGCTATCAAATTTTAACAATGCAATGGAAACACGAACATCATATTCGATTATCAAGAAATTGCTAACAATAACTTCTGCGTAAGTAGTTAGGTATTGTTTGTTCTTCAATACCTTCTTAGCTTTCGTTCCATTGTTACTCTTCCAATGCTGAAAATATAATTTCCTGAAAACATTTAAAACTTTTACAGAGTCTATTGTACAATAAACAATACCAACATATAATCTAATATTTACTAAGTAACAGCAAAAACGAACAAGAATTCAGAATCAAATCTGCGAGAATTTTCTCGAAAATTTCCTCGGAAGTTTTTTTCAATAATAACCCCCAGTTAACACGTAATTAACACGCATAATTTGGTGGTAAACCAACGTCAAGGGTACCGTTACCTGTTTAATTAACCGCAGCCCTTGAACGCGGTAATTAATTTGTAACACCACCCGTTACTACGCATGTCACATAAATTCCTCAAAGCTAACATAATATCACACCCTTGCAGGGTGACCATCAATCATCTAGGAATATTAGAGCTTTTGATTCATCCATGCTAAATAATTACAGCCGCACATGTCGAACGAAGGTTAAGCTACGCTTGCTGAGGTCGATCCGTGGATGGGTGACCATCCATACTCGAAAGGCTCGAGCGAGAGAATCGCGGCGGTAGTCTCGCCGTGCCATCAAATTTTCGCGGCAATCATATTGCCGTGTGGAGACACGTTCTAAGAGAGTGTATAGAAATACCTACGTGGAACGACGATAATATCGCCGCGATTCTCTCGCTCGTGGAGGCGGCCCCTAAGCCTTTTGTCCCGGCTGTCATTTGTGAGCTACAAATGACAGCCGGGACCAGTCCTTTCACTGTCTTTACTGGTAGTCACAAGCCCGAAAGCCTGACAACCTGTCTTACAAAGGGGTATCGTATTATCAAGTAACTGGTTGTGAAGAGCAGTCGCTCCATGTAAAATACTGGTATTCAGCTACATCCGGTTAGACTGGGAGGATGACCCGAACATAGTTGGGAAAAGGCTAGGCAGATGAATTTTTGATTCATTCATGTTTATTATTTTAATTTAGGTTTTTATTCGTTTTATTTGAGTCCGAAACTAGACTTGGCTATTTCGGGTTCGTCTGACAAGTTTCGAGTTCGAATAGAGTTCTTAGTAATGAGCTGACAACAAGGCAAGGTCACAAGTCGAACTGAAATTAAACTAAACCTAGTCAAGCAAACCCAAAACAAACACATACCCATAAACCACATAAACATGAATGAATATTTCAGACGAAAGTTACATGATTAGGCAATTGTTCAATTCCTACGGAACTTTCACGGTTTCCCTATTTTACTGGGAAACTCCAAAAAGTAAATCTGAACTGAAAATATCGCTCGTGTAACCCGAACCGATCTACCGCGCTGTATTTGCTTGTTTTTTGCTCCAGCAATAGGATTTTCAGAGAAAAAACATAGATACTCGTAGTTTTGTTTGATAGCAATATTTTTTAAAAAACCTATTTCGAATCTGTCAAAGAGTGTTTGTCTAATAACAGCGCAAGGCTTTTTTTTGACGTCCGCTAACATCTTTTATAGCACAAGTTTACTTGATTGTCGAACTTGCTGCGCAAAGCTTTCTGCAATAAATGATTAAGCTATCAGAAAAAATACCAGCCGACCTCATCATCATCTGCCTAGCCTTTTCCCAACATGGTTGCGGTCGGCTTCCAGTCTAACCAGATGCAGCTGAATACCAGTACTTTACATGGAGCGACTGCCTATCTGATCTCCACAACCCAGTTACTGGGTAATACGATACCCCTTGGTAAGACTGGTTGTCAGACTTTCGGGCTTCTAACTACCCGTAACGACTGTCAAAGATCCACGAATGACAGCCGGGACCAACGGCTTCACGTGCTTTCCGAGGCACGGAGGGGTGATGGTATGTAAAGATGGTCACCCATCCACAGACCAACCGTGGCAAGCGTAGCTTAACCTGATCAATCGACCTGTGCGGCTGTTCTATTCTGTAAAAATCGCAGCGTGAAAACTTAAGTGAAGTGAGTGTGTCAATAGTGTCAATCCCTAAAATAGAGAGGAAGTATTGCTCATTTCAAGCTCACTTCACCTAAGTTTTCACGTTGTGATTTTTACAGAAAAGGCTAACAGTTCAAGGTTTTTCGAAATGTAAAACTGAGTTGGATGTAAGTTTATGGTCACTTCCGAAATCATTACTACCAAAGAGAGAAAGTTGAGTTTAAACATTGTGGAACGACTTTTTTAGAGCTAATTAATGAACAGGGGGCCTAAAAAAGCCACTTTGGCAGAATCATAAACGTATTTTGCTTTTTTTCGTTGCAAGAGATTGGGATTGGATTTGGATTGGTATTTAAGCACAGACAAAAAAAAAATAACTGAAAAATCCTTCACCAATGGGATTTGATACGATTAACTTAACAGGTAACTGTCTATTATGATTTATAATGATTTGATGAATTCCTTTTATGATTCTGCAAAAGTGGCCTTTTTAGGCCCCCAGGATTTTTAAGCGTTTTTTGGTAAGTATAAAATCTTACCACTCACGAGAAAATCGTCCGTGATAAACCTCACCCTAATTGCATAACACACTATCAATCATAATCTGAATCATTTTGAAGGATATTTCTAATCCATTGCTCATTATGTTCGAAAAATGTGTCTGCTCAACAACGTAAATAAAGCAATGAATGTTGTCGAAATGTCAAAATGAAAGCCATTCCTACTGATAATATGTTACGAAACTACTCCGCCGATCGACACCAAAAGATTTAAAAAACGTTCTAGTTTCAAAACGTAACACTGAACAAACCTCACGATGTGGTCCACAAAACGCAGCTCCACGAAACTCTTGTCAAACGACCAATATCCAGATATTCCTACGAATATCGTGATATTCGAGCAAATATCGTGATATCGCACAAACGGCGTTCTATTTTTGTAGCGACGCAGTAAGCCGGTGCAAGGTGACTCGCTGCGGTTTGAAGCTTTGTGTACCAATATATCGTGAGAGGATTAAATACTTCAATAACATAGTGAGATATAAGGCGATTACAAAAGTTATGAAACATCATCTCTTAGTTTTTAAACTTTTTAGTATCTAAAAGAATGTATCTACACTTGTGTCTTGCAGTCAGGGAAAACGTTGTTTAGCACATTGAAATTGTCCGTATAACAGGGTGGTGGAGATTTCGACGCGTAAACTGAAACCATGAATTCAACACGTATTTTTAGGGTTCCGTTGCCAAATGGCAAAAAACGGAACCCTTATGGATTCGTCATGTCTGTCTGTCTGTCCGTCCGTATGTCACAGCCACTTTTTTTCGAAACTATAAGAGCTACACTGTTGAAACTTGGTAAGTAGATGTATTCTGTGAACCGCATTAAGATTTACACAAAAAAAAAAATAGAAAAAAAAAAAAATATGGGGGTTCCCCATACTTAGAACTGAAACTAGAAAAATTTTTTTTCATCAAACCCATACGTGTGGGGTGGGGTATCTATGGATAGGTCTTCAAAAATGATAATTGAGGTTTCCAATATCATTTTTTTCTAAACTGAATAGTTTGCGCGAGAGACACTTCCAAAGTGGTAAAATGTGGGTCCCCCTCTGTAAGTTCTAAAATAAGAGAATGATAAAACTAAAAAAAATATATGATGTACATTATCATGTAAACTTCCACCGAAAATTGGTTTGAACGACATCTAGTAAGTAGCTCGCCGGTGAAAATTTAAAAACATATGATGGTACGGAACCCTCGGTGCGCGAGTCCGACTCGCTCTTGCCCGGTTTTTTTTAATATTCTTTTTTATTGTTGAATGGGCCCGCTCTTGACCTCAATCACGCCTGATGGAAAGCGATGGATGATGTATGATTCTAGCGTAGACATATTTCGTTGGTAACAAAAAAAAGACCGGCAGTTTCCTAGAAAAGTGCAATACCTACTCGGTCAAAATGTATGGCAGAGCAATTTTTTTTATATCAGACGAAAAATTTCAACGCAGTGTTTCAGAATCCTTTACTGAATCCATGGTGTTGTGTGTTGATCCCTCCACCCTGTATAAAAACCCTGACTGTCATTCTTCATCAATCGTATGCAATGGCTATGATACAACAAAACGTAGTGTGAATCTGCTAAAACTTCCATTTCCTTGTCTACATTGTTTGGTCGTCTCTGGTATCAAGAGAGAAGATTTATTTCGATTTTTTGGGATGCATGCAACAAACTGAACCTGAACAGTCACACCCTACACCTTATTTGACTGGCCAATTCTTCCCTTGCGGTGGTAGGGCTAACGCCCGCCTGGTTTGCGACCACCCTTCCACCGAAGTCCGGCGGCGTCAAGCAGCTTGCTGTGTTCTATGAGTGGGAGTTCCAGTGCCTCAGGCATTTTCTGGGCACGCTCGTTCCATCATAGACCTCGTCCATCGCTTTCCATCAGGCGTGATCGAGGTCAAGAGCGGGCCCATTCAGCAATAAAAAATAAAAAAAACCGAGAAAAAATTATACTATCGCTTTTTTTAACAAGAAAACAGGAAGGCTCAAACATAACGGGCAAAATATGAATGTACCACAGGTACACCTCTGCCTAACCCGTTCGGGTAAAACGGTGTTATGTTTATGTTTGTGGATTTGTAAAAGATAGATACTAATCCCCTTACTAATAAACGTGGTATATCTTACTAATAAACGTGGTAATCTGTATAGTTACACAATGCTTTGTCTTCTTCCTTCGAAAGTCAAATTACTGGCGACTGAAAGAGTTAAATCAGTGTGTAACTATTTATCTGACATAATATAGGCTTATAGGTGACGAGACGTTGGTAGCTACGCTTCACAGCCTAGCTCATCGGCGTAATGTTGCTTGCCTGTCGGTCTTCTACAGACTACTTCGAAGAGTGTACGCAGGAGCTCCACGATCTGATTCCACCATCGCCCTTTTACTACCGAACAACCAGACGTACTGCAGCGTACCATCCGCACTTGGTTGATATCCCCACGAGTCATACTCAGCGCTTCTCCTCCACTTTTATTATGCGCACAGCCAAAGTGTGGAACTCTCTGCATCTGTGTTCCCTCCCACATTTATCACCCGTCTGCCTTCAAAGCAAGAGTGAACAGGCATCTTCTGGGCACACTCGTGCCATCATAGACCTCATCTATCGCTTACCATCAGGCGTGATCGGGGTCAAGAGCGGGCCCAATTAGTAATAAAAAAAAATACGTTTACGTGTATTCTATTATTATAAACGATATATGTATTTGTGATATGATAAAAAGTGTTTTTGCATGCATCAGCTCTAATTTTCAGATTTGACACCTAGACACGAATCAGGAGAACGATTATTGCTAAATAAATAGAATTATTAAGAAGACGAATTATTGTTTCACAAATAAGTACATTATTTTTTTGTTTACTGTACCTTTAAAGTAATTTGGGACGAAGCACAACTTCAATAGAGATATGGGACAAACTAAGAATTTTTTGGAATGTGGGACAAGACTTCAGGATGTACGAAGAATAAATCAATAATAATGGTATTTATTATGGTATATAAAGAGTAGGTACCTTATGCCAGATGGCGCACAAATGTTTGTAAATATTTAATCAAGCCAGCCAAGTCTCGATAATTAAATTTAATAAGCCTGGACGATACAAAAACAATTTTAAACGATCACACATTTCATAATACAACTTAATTCATAATAAATATATTGTAGGTTGAATATAAATGGTTACACGTGGTGGTATGTAGGAAGTAATGGATGATTAAATATTAATGCGTGAGCGTCCTACTTCCCATAATATATATACTAATAATATCTTTATACTAATTTGGCATAAAACTGGGGGTCAGATAGGCAGTCGCTCCATGTAAAATACTGGTATTCAGCTGCATCCGGCTAGACTGGAAGCGGACCCCAACATAGTTTGCAAAAGGCTAGGCAGATGATGATGATTTATTTTCAGAGTTGGTCCCACAGTAAAATTTGATCATTTTCATGACTACTACACTCTCTTAAAGTAAGCCCCCGGTTTAACTTAACACCCTGCATACTTTCCAACTTGTAGCTATTTAAATTTATGTTTCAAATTGATGTTATTTCAAGTTAAACAAATATCAACTTTATTGTATTTAATTAAGTTGATTTCAGAGTGACTAGCACTATTGCTAAAGTTATAAAAATGTTTGAAGTTGTAGCGTAAACTGCACTTTATTGTGTAGGAATTAAAGTTACTCTTCCATAAACTCATATTTGTTTACATTTTTAGCAAATAAGTCGCGAATGCAGATTAAACATATTATAAATTGAAGTCGCTTTTCGTGTCTGTCTGTGAGACTGCGTTGTTCTTCTAAACTACGTAACAGATTTTCATGCGGTTTTCAACATAATTTAGAAGATTTGTTACGAAAGGTCTATGTGTAGAAAGTGAAAGCACTAGGAAGTGGTGAAGGGTGGGCGTTTTGGGGGACTGTCTTTTGTAATTTTGACTTTCCAAAAGTGCTGATACTCAGCCTAGTTTGAATAAATGATTTTGATTTTGTATAACAGATTAATAGTAGACAAATCATCAAAAAAAAAAATCATTCATCAAAAAATTCATTCATTATTTAATTTATTCATTCATTCATTTCATATTTTTTTTCATTTCATTAAAAAATCTCGATGTTTTGCTAAGTCGTAAAAACCGTGCGAAACAGGGTAGTACGCTAGTATATAATATATAAAATAATACTCTTTAATAAGTAGAAATTTTACTACTAAATTTTAGGTGATACAGTGGGCGGTCTATTAAGGCTACGCCGACCGCGTGGTGGCGCCCTCATCGTTTGTTTGGTTATTTCTTTTAGATTAATGAAAAAAAGTGGCTACTATTTTCCGTTTTAGCGATTACAATAAAACTAAACGATGTAAAACGCAAAAAAAACAACGCAAACGCAAATGTATGTTTATAATAATATTAAGGCGGATGTTCCGATGGGCCGTCCATACATTTTTCGTGGGGATTATACGCTAAACATAGACACTCTTTGTTGAAAACGAATCATTTTATCACTTTTCTATAATGAAATGTCCCCGCGATCGACCTTTTTAGGAAATAATTTACATTATTTACTGAGGAAAACGATCGCGAAATCCAGACCAAATTTGACAGTTGCTTCACTAGTGTGCGTGAGTTTTGACAAGCAAAGTAAGCAAACTCAAACGCCATGATTGCGATAGTTTAGAGATGAGAACGCTAGATGGCGTGTAGGCATTATTATAATTCTGTTTAATCAATATCATACGTACAATAATTGATTTATTTCCTTTCATACCTTTCATGAACAGGTTCACCAAAAAAAAACTTTATAATTAATAACCTGACCTGACGACCTTCCTAACATAAACAACTTTATTACATAATATTGTTTTGTGGCAACATAAATATCATTATTCGTAGATAGGATTTATGCGACGTTGCCGTCCCACCCGACCTTGAACACATGAACTACATTGAAAGAATTACCAAGAAAACCGTTGCCACTCATCTTTCGCCGCGCCGTAGCGACATGATAATATAATTTTGAATCTTGCTTGTATGCAATAGCTTGGCGCGCGGAATTGCTCGCGGAATTATTCTATTTTGTATGCTTTGCATTTTCATTGATTCAAATTATTGCAATATTTCTAGTATGTTATTGCAATTTATTGTAGGTATAGTAACTAATAATGATTCGATTTTAAAAGTAAGTAGGTAAGTAAGTACCTATCTATCTTTCGGCGGTTTTAGAAACAGCAAGTTGGCCCGTGAGTTAGGTTTTAGACGCTGAAATCCCGTCACAATACTAATTACTTACCTATGTATAAATTACATAAGTACAAAGTCAGTGGTTATAACTTGAATGCGTTTGTACCTATATTTTTGGTCAATAATAAATTTAATAAGTAGGTACATATTAAAAAGCGGTAACACAACGAGTTTGCAGTCATTTGCAAAATCGAAGTACCTACAAAATAGAATACCTTTTACGAATATTGTAAACAGTTTCAGACAAACAAACATTATTTTAGTTTGATAAGTCGCTTCGGCGCGGCGGCGGCAGCGGCGTCGTCGGCGCGCGGCGGCGCACAGTGGTCGAAAAAAAAAAGCTTCCCTTTCATAGGATTTTTGAAAAATAAAATGTTTATTTGATAGTTTCATGTAGGTATATCTACAGTTTTGTCGAGTACATTAAAACATTGAATAAATTAGTAGGTACGGGTTTTTTAATCTATACCCTAAAAAATTACTTTAAATAATAGGTACATATTTCAAATGTATGAAAATGGAATTTGTTTTCCTCATAACTTTTTTATCAACTTCAAAAAAAGGAGGTTACAATTCGACACGTATGTATGTAATATTATTTAGAATTGCATTATATTCACATAATTATGACATTCTATTAGGGCTTCCAAACAAATATACTAAATTTTATAGACGTATGTATGTTTGTCCACGCATTTCTCCGCAACTATTAATCAGATCGTGACCATTTTTTTTATTGGCTTACATTTCTTCTTAGTTTAGGAGATATAATGAGTTCAATTAGTAAGGTATAATCCAAGAGTTAGTCGAAGAGTTTTTTTGTGAACTCTTCGATCTAGCTCTTGGGCTATACCTACACCTATAAACTCTTATATCTTTTGAACCAGTGACCGACAAATTCTGATATTCTGAAAGACAACAAACCTAGGTAGGTATATGACTATCGATCTTGACGAAAAGCGTGCTTATTCATAACGTATTGTTGCCGCCGCTACAAAAAGTAGGTATCTTGTGTGAGCGGAACAGCGAGCGCCGCGCCAACGACTCGCCTAATCTACAGAGACCCTTGAGACCGCCGCCGCAGAATTCGCACGTAGTACATACCTACGTCCTAAGAATATTTCCTATTGCAAAATTTGTAAAGTAAGGAATACACCCATTTCAAATGTAGCAGTACCAAACTTGTTTTATTGAAGAAGCACCTCTAAAGAAACCCAATTACCCAACACGTATGAATAAATTAATAATTGGTATGTATAATAGGTACATTTTTGTAAATCCTATGTAAGGAAAACTTATTTTTGCGTCCACTGTGCGGCGTAGGTACCCAGTTAGCTGTCTAGCCAGAAGACCTACCTACGTTGAGGGTGCGTTCAGAACTTAGAATTTTGAAATCATTGGTTCAGAAACAAACAAATGATTGAGTTACTTACATCAAATTAATAAACGTAATTTATTGTTTGTATTTATACAACTTATTCTAATCTGTTTTTTTCCTATTCGTCGACCAATACTCTACCAGGAATATAAAGATAAGTAAATTTTTACTTTTATTTTATTGTTCTGTTTTCTGTTATGATTTCAGAACGTAACCCTTTCATAAAATATCTGTTTACTGTTTCATTTCATCTGTGCTATTGTATTTACTAGCAATTCTAGCTAGACTGCTTGAATACAACTACGAAATTCTGCGATCTCATTACATACGGTTGTGAAATTCGATACTATTCAATTTTATTCAAATACTGAGTGTCTAAGTAACATATTCTTTTGTTTTTCTTTATTTCAGATTTAGATTACATCTACAATCACAGACTACATTAGTACATTATAATGCAGTCTACACTACAATGTATGCTTGAACAATAAAGAAGGCGTATCGACGACACGAATATTCGGGGCCGCGCAAATCTTTAAAACGTATTCGAGGTGGACTAAGACAATTTCACGATGATGAGAGGTAAACATGCATAATATATTACTTACCTAATTCTTTGTCTGGCTTCTTCGTAAAACAGCCAAGTTTGGATGTAGGATTTCATAAAAAACGTGTGTTGACAAAAGTTTACATTCGTAAATCGTATTACACTTACAGCCGTTTGAAAGTTTAGCGTTCTGAAGATACCAAGATGCCAGTGAATGAAGAAATCCTCATAGATAATATGTTGTAGGTTTCAAATAAGCATGATTTATTGTAAAAAAGTGACATGTGGTGTAAGTATGGTCATTACATTAATTTGATTTGTTGCTTTCAGTACATAGAGTACCTACACAACCAAGAACATAGGCCCGTGTAAAACCAAAATTTCACTTAGAGGCCACTTACAGTACTCCTAGTACCAGCACAGTGACAGCTGAACCTGTGCTTGAACCTTTAGAGATTAATTGGCCGGAAGCTGATCCTGAAACTGATTCAATTGACTGTGGAAACTGTTCCAAAGAAATGGATATCTGGGTATCACATTGTGGACCTGAAGAATGTAATTGAGTGGGCATTCCAATTGGAAAGACACCGAAATATGTGTGTATCTTCACAAATTGAATTTGGTAATGAGAGACTTGATGGATTTCGAAGTGAATTAATTTTCAAGTACAGTATGTGTGGTAACTAAGACGACCCACTGACCGTGGAAGCACTACGGAGAGCAATAATAAAATAAATACTGCATTTTTGTGGGCAACTGCGACTGCTGATAGCTGCTACTACACTCAATCAGTTCACATAACAAGTCTCATGAATATTCCAACAATGTCGGCAAATAAATTTTGTTGTGTTGAAAAAAAATCAGGCAGTGTGTGGTTTGAACATTTGTCAGAGGAAATTAAAACTGCTGGTGAACAAGAAAGGTCAGATGCTATTCAAAAAGGTCATGTATCTTCAGACGGTGTTCCGTTTGTTACTGTATGTAGTCGGAGGATGACTGAAAAGGTCATATGGCCATAACTTTGATTCATCTTCTGGTATGGTAAGTTAATATATTACTAAACATATACATACATAAACTCACGCCTTCTTCCCATGGGGGTAGGCAGAAACTACAGAACGCCACCTACTACGATACCTCACATACTCCTTTACTAAACACATATTTGGTTGTGTATGAACTTTTTATTATGTGCAATATTTACAAGTGTTGCTTTTCATTTCCAGGCCTGCATTATTGGTAAAGAAACTAAGAAATGTCTATTTCTTGGTGTTCAAAACAAATATTGTTATACGTGTCAATATTATGAAAAAAGGAAACATGGACATGAAAGCACATAATTGCTGCAAAACTTTTACTTGACCGCCTACAGCAATGGAATCACAAATTATTGTGGAAAGCTTTTAAAAGAGTGAAGAAATGCATCAACTTCGTTATTTGAGTTTTATTGGAGACGGAGACTTCTCTGTGTTTGCAAATTTGAAAGAGAAAGTGTCATATAGGAAATTTGGTCTGAGATGGGAACATAATAAAACAAATTGAATGCAAGAATTATAATGTATATCAGTGAAAGTGCTGCTATGGCAGCAGATTTGCGAAATAGCCCGCTTCATGTATTCGGAATACATGAAAACTGCAAGGATTTTTACTGCAATGTCAATAAAACAGCTGCAAATGGAAATATAATAAGTAAGAATTGTCAGTACCAGTAAGAAATGCTTTGATTATCATGGTACAGTATTGTTTCTTTGTATGTTACATAATCATCTATCTATAGGATTTTTATTGATATTTTCTAGTAAAAAATATTCTATTTTCAGGATTATCGCTTGCTACTGGACACAAATGGTATACATAGCCCAGGGGCATATTTTTCGAAATACATAAATGGAAAGGAACAAATCAGAATACGACAGAAGTCGTCAACACGAAAACCACATATTCTGCCAGAAATCATATTGAGACATGTTCAAAAAATGCTAAATGTATAGATTTGAATGGTATGTATACTCGGCTAGATATCAAGTTATACATTTCCAGTATAAGCTGACCTCCCATTGTACGGAAATCCTATACAATGCGAGATCAGCTACTGGAAAACTAGCTGGTTAATTCTTTTTTTTTTTACTTCATAAATTGCATCAATTTCAATGTCTAAAATATATTATTATGTTATTCTAGTGAAAAATCGTCCTGCAACATCAGTTGGAAATTCGAGCAACTAGTAAAGTTTCAATATAGAGCAGTTTTGGAGATTGATGGTAAATGACATTTTGAAATGAATGGGAAACAATATTCGTCCAAAGTAACATAATTATATTCTAAGTAAAGTTATTTTTCTTTGCAGCAGCAGCAGCCTTTAGCAGTAGACAAGAAGACTCGCACATGGTGAAAACAAGAAGTCAAACGATTTTTGATATTTTGTAGTAGTTTGTTTAGAATCAACATTATTATATCATTGTATATTACTTTTTTTTTGTATTTACTATAAAATGAAAAGGTGAAATAATACTTTATTATGTAAGTATAACCACCTGGTGATCTCAATAAGCAGGTCTTTAGATTTTTCTTTTTCTAAAAACTTTGATAGGCTTTGACATTATAAAATATTTTTTCACTCTGGTTATAAGTAATTGCATACTACATTGTATTTTTTTGATTTGTTGTTATCTTTTGTTTTTTTCTTGTGTCTGCTAGGTGTAACATCTGTAATAATTGGATATGCTATGAATTTAATCATGTATCTACATTTGTGTCACTTCAAATATTTATATTTAATTAGTAGTAAGGTAATAAAATAAAACTATCTTTATAAACTGTATAGACTGAAGTTTTTGTAACTGAACATACAGCTGTGCTGCTGGGGAGTTTGTTGCGCCACTTCTTTCCAGCTAAAGCACTAGGGAGAGGTTAAGGGCGAATCCCATCGATAAAAGACATGCCGGGGGTAGGCAGAAACTACAGAACGCCACCTGCTACGATACCTTACTTACTCCTTTTGTCTCGTTTACGTTCATAAATCTGGTCATACACGCACGCCGGTTGTGAGTACTACGCACAGGCACAGTATATTCATAATATTCGCAAGGAACGCATTTCATTTTTCATATAAATATCGTAGCAGGTGGCGCATTTTTTAAATACACGCCACCTAGTAGTCTATTCTTGTAAACGTTTGGAAGTACTCGCTTACGTCTGTGTGTGTAAACGACCTGTATTCAATGGCAGATTTTATTTGGGGATTATGTGTCGAATTGGGTGGATTTTGAGGCAATGTTATGACCAAATACAATAAAGAGTAATGTCCGATAACCGCGTCTACTACTCCTACGACTTAATAATGTGCCAATTACACATAAAACAAAATAAACTAAAAATGTTGACATCAGCGCCATCTAGCGGGAAAATGGCCCGGAGCAGATCGTATGATCCTCCTTAACGTATAATCTTGTGGAGCACAACTTTTTTTTTTTTTTTTTTTTTTTTTTTTTTACGGATGGGAAATCATCAAATGACCCCTCCCGCTCTGGGTGGAGCGGAAGGGAGTGTCAGACTCTTACTGACTAAAACCCACCCGTGTTCCTTCCTTAGCCCTTTATGTTCCGGGCCAGCGGTAACCCTTTCGGACAATCCCGCTGACCCGTGGAGCACAACTTAACGTGCTTATTTTCTGCATTTTCATTCTAAAATAAAAGAAATAACCAAACAAACGATGAGGGCGCTACTGCGCGGTCGGTGTAGCCCGTAGACAGAGTAAACTATAGACTGCTGCATATCTTCTTTTTCATTCGCACAAGAAAAACAGAAATATATTAACGTCACTAGCAAAGAAAAGAGACAGACTAAGAATATTTTTGTCCCTTACTGCGTGTCGGCTAAGCACATCAATGTGCACAACAAGTTTGACGTTTATGAATGAAATAATAATAAAAACTACACCGCAAACGGAAAATAAGATATTTTTCGTGCATAATTCAATAATAGTACATTTGCGCAACTGTAAAAATGGTAAGGTGCAGTGTAATAAGCTGTAAAAATGATAGTATGATGAAGATTGCCGGAATTTGTTGTCCCTTTCGGTGACACGGATACCACGAGTCTATACAATACTCTGTCTACGGTGAAGCCTTAATAACTTTGAGATTCGACCAGAAATAAGTCCATATTTCATTCTCGTTCATTTTTCTATAAGTCATCACTTACGTAGGTACCGGAAGCTCACTATTATTATCAGTAATTTCTGTCCCACAGCAGGGCAAAGGCCTCCCTTCCCTCCTTCCACTTAAAGAAGCTCACTAGCCCAAAAAAAAATCTTATTCTGTGAATATAAAACCAAATTGCCAAAGGAAAAATGTTGTGCCTTTTCGAATTGTAAGTGATTCATTTCCTTTATCTATTTTTACCGACTTCAAAAAAAAGGAGGTTATCAATTCGATACGTATGTATGTAATATTATTGGAATTGCATTATATTAACATATGACAATCTACTAAGGCTTCCAAACAAATACACAAAATTTCATAGACGTATGTATGTATGTATGTATGTATGTTTGTCCACGCATATCTCCGTAACTATTAATCGGATCTTGACCATTCTTTTTTTATTAGCTTACATTTACTTCAACTTAGGGAACAGTGCAAGTTTCATCAAAATCGGTTCAGTAATTTTCAAGATATGGACTAATACGTGTAAGTGTGACGGCCTGGCATATTGATACGAGCTACGGGTGTAGTGTCAAAGGGAAAACATCTCAAAACCTTGGTCAAATTCTAGTGCAAAAACTAAAAATTACGAACTAAAAAGTAATTTAAAAAAATTAAACCGACTTCAAAAAGAAATCAACTCAAAATTATGAAATAACTTTAATTTCGGAAGTCGGTGGCAAAAAACTAAAATACAGATCCCAAGACACCGACTTCCGAAATTAAAGTTATTTCATAATTTTGAGTTGATTTCTTTTTGAAGTCGGTTTAATTTTTTTAAATTACTTTTTTTCACAATGATTTTTATCAGAATCTGTTTGCTGTACAGAATATATATCAAAGAGCAATTCACTGCTTGACCTTTAAGTAAAACTTTTTCTTGCAAGCTTTTCTTTTAGGCGATACAAAAAGTATACAATACAAATCTGTAGACAAATATAATATAATATTTATTTATTTTATTTATTTATTTAACCATTTATGTACACACATATAAACAGACAAGTAAAACAGAACAGAAAAATAGGTACAAAGGTGATGCTTATTTCATAAGAAATCTCTTCCAGCATACCTGCGATAGGACAATTAATAGAGAGATGTAGACAGCGTGTGAAAGATTAAAGGAGACAAAATAATACAAGAAATCTAAAAACAATTCTCTTAATAAAACTAAACAAGTATTATGAGAATATACTTACATACATACAAACAAACATACATATTTCTAAAATAAATATCACTAGAATTAATTAATATTAATTATATAATACCTATAATTTAATGAAACAACACAAACATATAAATTATTCCTCACATTTATTTTCCGTTGTAAGTTCTGTCAGAAAAGACGACATACGACACAAAATCTCTTTGACATACATTTTCTGGCTAACCTAGTTAGCATAATCCGCGCCAAACTTGCAAAAGCAGGTAACGAAGCTAATTAAGTGGCTTTTTAGGCTCTATTTTAACGGGCTAGAGTCTAGTATAGATTAATGTTTTTTTTTCGGGTGTAATTATAAAGTTGGGAATCTGGAATTTTATGTAGACGTTTTGACATACGTGTCAGTTACGGTGTAATTTTGTCAAGATGTCGATTTTGTTAAGGTTTAGTAAAAAGTTTTCAGATTTTTGCTAGAATCCACGTTCGTATGTAAATCCTCTGACGGTTATATTTACATGAGTTGTAAGCGTGGAAGCGAAACGATTTCTTTGAGACGGAGCGCACATATCCAAAGATATGTGGAAATATTTATAAATGCTAAAGGTAGAATTTATTAGACTCTTTGTTTAGTTTCGCCTTGGAACGATTTAAAGTCACAAATGCTTTTAGTTTTTTTTTTTCGGTTCTTTATTTAGAAGGTAAATAGACTATTACACGTAAAGCCGTTATTCCTACGCCCATATATCCGTGCCTACAACTGATCTCTCTCCGGTCGTGTCGCATTGCCGTCCCATCGGAATATGAGAGTGAGGGCTCCTGTACATGATGCCGACGCCCGCGCCGACACCGCACCTCTATGCTGTGTACGTGTATTATATGTTCGCAACAGCACCGCCCCCGCACCGCCACTGCGTCCGCGCCGCTAGATTTTACCATACCACTATACAGTTGTTAGTAATACATTGCTAGCTGCGCATACGTTGGCGGCTGGTAATGGAATAAGCAAAGTCGAACAGTGGCGAATGGCGGCCGGCGCGGTGGCGGTGCGGCGGTGGCGCAAGGGCGGGCGGTGCGGTCGCGAACGTATACACAGCATAGAGGCGCGGTGGCGGCGCGGGGTCGGCGCGGCAGCGGCATCGTGTACAGGAGCCCTGAGGGAAGAGGGAGTGCACCTGTGTCTGCGCACACACTTGTGCACTATAATATCTCCCGCACCGAAGGCTTAGTCTCCGTTGAGACTGGCCGCCGTGGTCGAAATTCGGTCTGGAGAACTATAAATAGAGTTTCGTCTCTGATTACATTATTTTAGGGAAAATCATATTTCAAATAAATAAACGTATAACTGTACTAAAGAAGGGAATTCTAATAATTGTATTTCTTGTGCCTTTTTTGTTACCTTTAATATATTTTTTTTTGTCAATCGCTAACGTTATTTAAAAGCTTTTAGATTTTTTGAACAAAATGATAAATACTTTTAATACCACTGCTGGGCAAAGGCCCAGCAGTGGGACAGTACAGGCTAACGAAAAAAAAATCCCAGTAGCAATAAATATTAAAACGGACTTTAGCAAAACTTGAGAAAAAATTACTCAACATGTCTACCTACCTTTTTGAAAAATACAGGCGTGAAGCGTGAAGTTATGTATGCAATCAAAAAATTTAGTTTTACATCTTTTCGTATTAAAATAAAATAAACTAGAACGTACTCTCTATTCTGCACTAGTTGTTGTTTTAATGTAAAACAAACCAAGCTAAAGTTTTCATCTTTCACCGCGACGTGCAAAACGTACTAAAGAACATCGGGCGACGTGAATACAACCGGTTAACCGGTTACCGGATTCCGGTTAATTATACACTTATTCCTATGCTCTTTGCGTTTAGGAA
This sequence comes from Oligia fasciuncula, assembly GCA_963082905.1. NCBI lineage: Eukaryota > Metazoa > Arthropoda > Insecta > Lepidoptera > Noctuidae > Oligia > Oligia fasciuncula. Next base: position 15,040,284 of record OY720398.1, read on the forward strand.
GCAAAACTCTATGCGACTAGATTGCTACAAGCATTGTGCTACTGACAGTTTGCTTGTAGTAACCGTTCACCACGTCTTTGCGAAATTTAGAATGTAGTTACTGCAGTACCGGATTATATCAACTGTCTTGGGGTTGTGTTTGAAAGAAAGAAAATACGTTTATGTGGTTGGGTGTCCATCTTTACGTACCGAGACTCCTACGTGCCTTGATAAGCCGCGATGCCACGATAAGCCGTTGGTCCTGGCTGTCATTTGTGGATTTTTGATCGTCGTCGTCATCGCATTCATTTAAATTTTGCATGTCGAATCTTGGGCAGAATGTATGGCTCAACTTTAATTTTTCACGACCTTATTTGTATACTTATCTGCATTATAGCAAATAAATAATTAGTTTTTTTTTATTGGTTAGGTACGCGGGTAATCAGAGGCTAAGGCGAGGTAGAGATAGGTTCTCAACGTAGGCGATAACGCCCCCTCGTGGGCGCTTGAGACTCTCAGGCAATTAAAGACCCAGAGAAAATTATATATCCTATCTTACGATTGTATAATATTGCACATTTAAATAGTAATCGTAGCAACAGCTGTTTCAGATTCACGACAGGTAAAAAAAAATTGGGGGCTCTAAACAAAAAAAAAATTAAAGTGGAAGGTGGGCAAAATAAGGTTGAGAACGGTATAACACAGTCCAGTGACTGTATTATATGACTGCCTATCTGCCCTTCAAAACCCAGTGGTTTTGAAGATCAGATAGGCAGTCGTTCTATCTTAAATACAGATATTCAGCTGCATCCGTTTAGACTGGAAGCTGACCCCAACGGCAGATGATGAGCTATGCTTATACCGATTATTTTACCAATGACTGTTTTTTAATTTATTCAGCATAATAATATTGAACAATTAGATACAGTCAGCAACAAAAGTCGACAGTGTTTTTAATCTCAGTTATTGAGCGAAACATTTGTTCAAAATTGCAGCAGAAGTACAAAGCAATTTTGAACAAATATTTTACTCAATAACTGAGGTTTAAAAAACTGAAGTGTTAATCGACTTTTGTTGCTGACCGTTCATACGATTTGAAAAAAGGAAGAAAGAAAATAATATGTTTATTCGGATTGGTTTTAAAAAAGTGGCAATATCCCAACGCGTGGGGGTTTGGCAAGTGAGAGATCATGAGTTCAAACAATCATACCTTGCCCTGAGGGGTAATAATTCTCGTAATTTTAAGAGCGTTCTCAGTCTCAATCTGTCAAAAATACCACTAATTTCTCTAAATTTTGACAAGTTTTCATTTGTTTGTCGCCGAGATGAGACTGCGACTAGATTTTGCACGTTATAAATTACGTGAATTGGCCTTCTGTTCACAGATTCCACTCTAAACAGGAGTATTATTTAGTTTAAATACAGAATACCAAAAAAAACTTCTACTAGAAATTCACCCTAACGCTAAAAATCTTAACATAAAAAAAAACTGGCCAAGTGCGAGTCGGACTCGCACACGAAGGGTTCCGTACCACAAGGCAAAAACGCCGAAAAAAACACGTTTGTTGTATGGGACGCATGCCCCTTAAATATTTATTTTATTCTGTTTTTAGTATTTGTTGTTATAGCGGCAACAGAAATACAGTCATCATCTGTGAAAATTTCAACTGTCTAGCTATCACGGTTCATGAGATACAGCCTGGTGACAGACGGACAGACGGACAGTGGAGTCTTAGTAATAGGGTCCCGTTTTTACCCTTTGGGTACGGAACCGTAAAAATGGGGAAAAAATGGCGTTAGAAATCCATCGCACCTTTTTTATAAAAAATACGTACTATTTTTCTATTCTTCCCTAAGATTTAAAGCCAAGGTCAGTCTACAAAAAAACGTGGCATTATCATGTTATGATAATTGGCAGCCAGTAGAGGTCTTCCCCTTAATACCCCACTTTATTTTCTCCAGTTATCTGGCCTGTGCCTTAACGACCAACATCACTTAGCTTAGGGACGGACTTAACGTATTTTTGAGGCGGAGTAGGTCGAATAGTCATTATGAGGAGGAAAAACCATACTTTATGCTGAAAAAGCCGGATTGTTCACGTCAATCGGAATAAACCGAAAATTATTTTGGTTTTGGGGTCTGGATTTGTGGTCGGTTCATGGCTTGCCTCCTTCTACATGGGTGTTAAGAGCGTTAACGCTGTACGGTATTTCATACAAACTTTCAAGCCCTTGTTTTTCGAAATTAATGAACTGATTTTAATGAAACTTCACACGCATAAGCAGGATACAAAGGTCTCAAAAGGAAAAATAGTGTTACAGCCAAATTAGACCGATTTTAAATTCTCCATAGAAACAGAGATTTCCAGTTATTTTTTTTTAAATAAGACATTTCGAAAATGTTATTTCTTAAGTAACTTTTTAGACTTTTGTATCCTGCATCATATGCGTATGAAGTTTAATTAAAATCGGTCGGTGAAGTTTAATTAAATATTATTCTTTGACATTGAAGTGGACTGTCGCACTAACTGAACCTTCACAAGGCTCTCAAAAGCTACGCCATAGAGCATAGTTCTGCAAAAATTTATAAACTTACTGACAAGAACATTCTTATCACTCCGTTGGATATCTTTTAATAAAACAACCCTTTTCTTCGACTTTACGACTGAGGAATGATAAGCAGCAGTTATACCTTTTTTACTCGGATCGACGTTACAGGAAAAGCATTCAAAAGTGGCAAAAAGTCTTTCAAGCTCTGAACCAGCCAGGAAAAAAGATTTTTAATATTCAGATTCAGATATTTTGTGTAATAAATATTTACTACACTTTTTCTCATCTTGTAATTATTAGCTCAATGGTTGAATGCGTCCCTGACACCTGTCAGTGTGACAATTCTAGTAGCTAATAAAGATCAAATTCGTGAAACACATATTATTCGTTTGTTATGAAACTGACAGGTGTCAAGAACGCAATCTCGTCGGCCGCCCTGTAAGTTATATAATAATTATATAATATAACAACTCATTTATGTGGTTTAGTTTTCTGACTTAGTCAGTTAGTTGTCTGTTTAGTTTTGTGAACCAAAATTCACCATATTATAACACTAGCAGCGCCCCGCGGTTTCACCCGCATAAGTGTCGATTCCATGGGAATATGGGGATAAAAAGTATCTTATGTGTTAGTCCTGGTTACAAACTATCTGTGTGCCAAATTTTATTAAAATTTGTTTAGGAGTTTTTGAAGAAGTAACAAACATACAAACACATTCACAAACTTTCGCCTTTATAATATATTAGTGTGACTAGCTGCGCCCCGCGGTTTCACCCGCGTAAATATCGATCCCGTGGGAATATCGGGATAAAAAGTAGCCTATATGTTAATCCAGTCAGCTAGCTCCATACCAAATTTTATCCAAATTGGTCCAGCCGTTTGAGCGTGAAGAAGTAACAAACATATAAACAAACACACACATCCACTCACAAACTTTCGCCTTTATAATATTAGTGTGACTAGCAGCGCTCCGCGGTGTCACCCACATAAGTTTTGTTCCCGTGGAAATATCGGGATAAAAAGTATCCTATGTGTTAATCCTGTTTATAAACAATGTACTTATGTGCCAAATTTCGTCCAAATTCGTTGCGTAGTTTTTACGTGAAAGAGTAACCAACATCCCTCCATCCATCTTTACAAACTTTCGCGTTTATAATACTCGTATTAGTAGGAAAAGGAATAATTGTGATATATTATATGTGAAGTGCGATATTGTGATAACGATAGTCCTTCGGGGGCAATATAACAGTGGCCTTAGTGTGAGTTTTTTCGACTCACGTTCGATTGCGAGCGCGTTACAATTTTGTATGGGAAAAAGTTATAGCGCCACCTGGTGGTCACTACATAATCAGCCTATGATGTTCCCACTGCTGGGACACAGGCCTCCTCTCGGTGAGAGGGAGTGGGCCGTAATCCACCACGCGGGCCTAGTGCGGGTTGGCAGATGTCACATGTCTTCGAATTTTTGGTTCTAGGACATGCCGGTTTCCTCACGATGTTTTCCTTCACCGTTTTGAGAGCAGTGGTGATGAAATAATTTACACAAAGTAAAGCGCCTGTCTGGGTTCGAACCTTCGACCTACAACTTGTAAGTCGCGGCTGTTACCACTGGGCCACCACTGCTCTGCACTGGTGGTCACTAGGAGAAACGTAATTTCCCATACAAAATTCTAACGCGCTCGCAATCGAACGTGAGTCGAAAAAACTCACACTAAGGCCACAGGTGTCCACGGCCTCACGGCAGAAGTGTACCTAAGTACACCCACAATTCACCAGTTAATTAAGATTAGTCTCATGTAATAGGGGGCGAGCCTATTGCCGTCAACCGGGCTCAAATCTAGATATATGGCTACTACTGAGAAGTTCCTGGTGAAGAACCCAATAACACTTTGCCCGATCTGGGAGTCAAACCCAGGACCAAAATAAAATTATTTCAACCATTTTATAACTATGTAGTTTTGTTCTAAAACTGTAAATTGGTTCCACGACAATGTTTATGTTTCGTAAACTACACTTTAGTTAGGTAGGTAAGTTAATGTCTACCGATACGGTTTCTAAGTACCTAAGTTCCAAGTAAACCTAGGTATGTTATTAAAGTAACTGAAAATATACCATTGTAAACTAAGTATTGAATATTTTATGAGTTAGAAGTATCAACAATGTCTTTGTTTATTTTTTATCAAAGTTTATTTTGATGTTAGAATATTGTTATGGTTATCCTTGATATTTAAATCAAAGTATATCTCAACTTGACAGTGGGCTTGTCTTGTTTCTGACATTGGAACGGTTCAAGAGAATAAATTATGAATAGATAGTGAGGTTCAATATTTTGATAAACAGTTTGGTACCTATGTCAAGTTTTGAATATCAGTACAGACATAACCTTTTTGGTGAGGACGGCAAATTTATTTTAGCGCTATTTCTATATTACTTTCTTACCCGATTAACTTAAGTAGGTACAAAAGGTTTTAGAAAGTAGTGTGGGATCGGTTTCATAGCGCAGTAGTTTTGGTGATAAAAGGGGGTCCCATGGCCAGTTTTCATCAATTTTTTTTTTACACACATCTTATTTAAAACTATTTCTATTACTATAAAAATTATAATAAAATTATATTTGAGACCCTCATAAGACTTTGATTTGATATGTCACACAATACCTACAGATTGCAAAACAATTTTTTATTTATTTATATTACAGAAGTAACCCCCATATTCAAAATTCATTTACTTACGTTACACGTCCGTGTTTGGGTCATAAAAATGCATGTGTGTACCAAATTTCAAGTACTTGGCATGAAAAATTTTTCGTACTTCGGTATTCTAGTTTATTTTCTCTTTACCGGTATATTTGTTCTTATATAAATACCAGAAACTAAAATAAAGTTTCTGCCCTACTTTGTTTCTTCTCCCGATGTTGGCTGCAAGCTGGCAGGGTAAATAAAAACTAGTTACAACCTGGAATTGCAGCGGTGAATATACATTATGCACCTTATGCGGTATAAACGTAGAAGAACTCCGAAAACTAAATAACCGCTCTTGCCCGTAATTGATCCTTACACACTCCTTTTGGTTCGTTTACGTTCATACTCGCACGCCGGTTGCGAGTACTACGCATGCGTTTTCTGAAGAGCATCATCCAATGTGTATAAATTCCAAATATTTGTCCCGTTTATGCAATGGGACCCTTATGTCAGAAAGCACTCGCCAAGTCCAATACATAATACTCAGCTACATCTGGTTTCGACTGCAAGTTCCTCTACACATTATGTGGTTCGGCAACTCTATACATTAACGCTACCCAACCACCTAAACAATATAATCCTTGATTTTTTACCATTTCTTTAAGATATCTACAACTATCTTTTGCCTGCGAAATTATCCCACGAGAACAGGACAAAAGTAACCAATGTCCGCCCCCAGGATGCCATATACCTCCTCGCCAAGTTTTATCATAATCCGTTCAGTGGTTTAGGCGTGAAAAGGTAACGTACAGACAGAGTTACTTTTGAATTTATAATATTAGTATGGATTCCAAACACCGACCAACTAAAGGCACTCATCATCTGCCTAGCCTTTTCCCAATTATGTTGGAGTCGGCTTCCAGTCTAACCGGATGCCTCTGAATACCAGTATTTTACATGGAGCAGTCGCTCCATGTAAAATACTGGTATTCAGCTCAGATAGGCAGTCAGTTCAGATCAGATAGGCAGTCGCCTATCTGATCTGCACAAACCAGTTACTGGGTAATACGAATTACGATACCCCTTGGTAAGACTGGTTGTCAGACTTTCGGGCTTCTGACTACCCGTAACGACTGTCAAAAATCCACGAATGACAGCTGGTACCAACGGCTCAACGTGCTTTCCGAGGGGTCTCGGTATGTAAAGATGATCATCCATCCACGAACCAACCGCGGCAAGTGTAGCTTAACCTGATCGATCGACCTGAGCGGCTGTTTTTATTTAACCAGGGGCCCCTCGTACCAACTAAAGGCACTATAAGGTCTATATTCCTATAAATTTCCCGAAGAATAGAATCGTACCTCCACTTATCACTCCTCTATTATAAATAAGACATGTTTACCTGTGTCCAGGGGAAACTTTACTGCGAACCCGTTTAGAGCGTAATGTGTATTGATCACATCCCCCACTAGAGGGAAATAAAATACAAAATTGATTCTGTAAACTTTCTTCGGGGAAATTCGACGGAGAAAGGGTGGGTTGGAAAGAGGGAATATTCTAGAATATTTTGTGGGAAATTTAGCCTAGTTTATGTTTTGGTTATCTCGCTTAAAACTATACAGACAATGAAATTGAAATTGTTTCTTGAAATAATTGATTTACATACGAGTAAATTTTTTTTTTTTTTGCGGATGGGAAAATACGGCCTTAAACTAGATGTAGGTAAAAACATTGGATTCTACCTGAACTAGGAATAAACCTGTACTTCAGGGATCTCACTCAAGTGCTTGTACATAAGTATTAAATGATAAATGATTTTATTTTTGTAAGTACGTTTGCACAAACACTTTTACACGTCAATTATATATTTTTTTAAACTAGATAAGGTCGGCGTTTCCTATGATACTCTGAGAAGAAAGGCCGAAACAAACTCAGAGGTCATCAGTCTCTTTTAAAGTCCAGACATAATCTTGGTCAGGTTATATGAAGACCATTTAAATCGATGTCTGAGATGGTCTTTTGAGGAATGACCCACACAGATTAAGAGGACTTGTCCAGTCAGTGCACGCATTTGTCAGAAATCGTGTATCTCAAATTAACTTACCGCAGTGCAAAAAAGCTCTTTTCATCATCGTCATCATCATCATTTCAGCCGAAAGACGTCCACTGCTGGACATAGGCCTCCCCCAAGCACCTCCACTTCGACCGGTTCTGTGCTTCTCGCATCCAACGGGTTCCTGCGGCCTTTACAAGGTTGTCGGACCACCTTGTGGGAGGCCTTCCAACGCTACGTCTTCCGGTACGCGGTCGCCACTCCAGAACCTTTCGGCCCCATCGGCCATCAGTTCTGCGACCAATGTGCCCTGCCCACGGCCACTTCAGTTTGGCAATTCTTCAAAAAAAAAAGCTCTTCTCATGCAAAGAAGGAATTAGAATTTATCACCACGGTTTCTCAAATAGCTACTGTATTTCAGAATTTCAACTATAAGGTGTAACAGAATAAACGCAAGTCCTGAAAGTGGTTTGTTCATAATTGATTTCTGAATCGATTTCGGCAACTTTTAAGATAGGTATTTAAAAAAAAAAAAAATTATTATTTACGATATGTTAATCCAGGGTGTCGGCTACCTCCATACCAAATTTTAGCAAAATTGGTCCAGCCATTTGAGCGTGAAGAAGTAACAAACATATAAACACACACACACACACACTCACAAGCTTTTGCCTTTATAACATTAGTGTGATACATAAGAATAATAACGAACACAAAGGCTATAATTTATTAAAGATATTGAGTAAATTGGTCAAAACTTCCGCCATCCATGTGAGTGAAGCCGCAAGCAAAACCTAGTTATTAATATTTACAATCACGAAAAAAAAATCAGCTGTTTAATACAAAAGTTCAATACCTACTTGACCAAAATGTATGAAACAGCTGGTTTTTTTTTCGTGACTGGTCCCATCGTGAAAGTTGGTCAGTTCGATGGTCTAAAGCACCTCTTAAAATTTGTTGGGTTAATTTTAAAACACCTTAAATATACAGTGTGAGTCTTCATAATGTGCAAATATCGAAATGAGGGAAACATAGCTTAATTTTATCGACGGAAAAAATATTTGAAGAAATAAAAAAATATTCAAAAGGATCTTTACCTGCTAAAGTATGATGATTGCAAGGCCTTTCTTTAACAGTTGATAGGAAATGTTATGATTGAGTAATAAACATGGTATTTTTACGTTTAGAAATCTGATACGATGGAGAATAATTTAAAGTAATAAAAAATTGTAGGTAATCGGCTTTTATTGAGTAATTTTACAATTATTGTAAAAATTGATGAAAAAATATCAGATCTTTGTTAAAAAAAAAACCCGTAATTCTCAATTGAGGGGCGATTGTTTACACAGGGGTCAAAACAGCAAAAAAATTTAAAAAAAATATTACATACCAATTTTTTTTTTTAATATTTTTTCCGTCGATAAAATTAATCTCAGTTTCCCTTATTTCAATATGTGCACATTATGAAGACTCACACACTATAAGGTCCCATTAAAACAGATGGACAAACTTTTAGAAATCATTCAGGCCACCAAAATAAGGACGATGGTAAAAAAATATATAAGAAAAACGTATAAAGACATACAAGAAAAATAAACAGCTAACGAAAATACACTAATGTGCCGGCAATTTATTATTTTAGGTCAAAATAAAATCACTTTAATCAGTGTTTTTTTTTTGCTTGGATATCTTTGGTTAGACGAACTGAGTGCTGTGTTCAAATTTATCCATCTATTTTAATAGGACCCTATATATATCAGCTGCTTACTCCCATTTAGTACAACCTTGAGACGCACACCGCACTTTATGTTCGTTATTTTATTTGAATTTTAAAGTGTGGTAGTCAAAAGACTGTATAGATAGTCATAGAGAGCTGTAGTGGTCAGGTGGTATTGGACCCGACTTATGAGTTGTAGGTCGTGGGTTCGAACCCAGCCACATTATACAATTTCAAATAATTAGATGCTATGATTGACTATCATAGCATCTTATTCCAGTGCTTATTGACTTTGCGCTACTTTGTGTAAATATTTTTTCTCAAAATGGTGAAGGAAAACACTGTGAGGCAACCGGCATGTCCTAGAACCAAAAATTCGAAGACATGTGACATCTACCAACCCGCACTGGGCCCGCGTGGTAGATTAAGCCCAGTCCTCTCACAGAGAGGAGGCCTGTGTCCCAGCAGTGGGAACATTATAGGCTGATTATACCTATGCTAGCTATTTCATAATATTCATGTAACAATTAGTTATTCAAACATCATAATCTTTGTTTTTTTTTTCTTTTTTATCGATACTCGTCTGCAAAGTTTCGCTAGGTAATCTAATTAGACTCTATAGATCATCGTGCTTTTACATGTTGTGCTATGTCATTTGTGTGCAGAAAATAAACGATTTATCTATCTACCTGTCTTCTAACTAAAACTTACTTCCAAAGATCTGTATTTCAAGGTTTTCCCTTACTCGTGGAAACCCAGACCCTTATCCTTGTCAGTTTACATATAGTTAAGCAAGTAATTACTTGCTAACATTAAACAGGGCGAGTAACAAGGAAATTAATAATGCAGGTGGGCTAACGTATGGCTGATCTTGTTGTACATGAATGTACTTAATTATCAAGTAATGCTGCCAGCCTTTTGGGCACTTATCCCATTGACAGCGATGCGGACGAATTTTTTGATGCCCAATGAGCTCCTGCATTTTTCTTTTCCTTTTTTTATTATATTCTTGTTTATAATATGTATATGTTAGTGTTAAATTGTTAAATAGGTTGTGTGTAAGAAATCCATACTAATATTATAAATTCAAAAGTAACTCTGTCTGTCTGTCTGTAACCTTTTCACACCTAAACCACTGAACGGACTTCAATAAAATTTTGCAGAGAGGTAGATTGCATCCCGGGGAAGGACATACTCGTAGGATAGTTTGTTGGTAGGATTGCGTGCTGATCCGCCTAACGCCCATTGTCTACTACTGCTACTGAAAAGTACGTTGTTGAAAACTTAAATCACCAATGAGTAGCCAGAATGTCAGTCACATCAGTAGTATTTCAATGGCGGTCTGTGAGATAAAAATTCTGTAATACCATTCGCTGATACAGATATTTAGGTCATCACTTGTGCAGCATGCGGCGCAAGATATGGTGGCATGTTCATGACGTCATGAGTCCTATGGCAATCATCCCAGGTGATTTTGTCAGTCTCCCCTTTGATTTCAAAATACCTATGTACCTACACAAAAATTCGGCTTCCAGATTAAAAATCAAACCACTTAACGAAAGTGAAATCAATCAATGTCGATTAAACGCTTCTCGAGTTTTCAATTTAAATTGCTTAAATTTAATTAACAATTATTTCCAATTGCCCAACAAAGGAACCTTTAATGTTGATTTCGATTTTAAATATTCGAGATCCTCTTGGATCTTTCGTAAAAGATAATTGGAGACTCTGGGGAAATAAACATGTCATTACAGATAATAAAAAGGTATCGGTTTACAAATGGAGTTGAAAATCTTGGAATTATCCGCTAAAATATGTTAGTTTATTTTTTATTTTGAACTGTTCGTCGCACTTATGACTTATAAATATAGGTACAACATGTCCCGGAATTGACGCACATCACCAAACATCTCAATTAGAATATTATGTTACAATCATAATACATACGAAGGGGTCCGTGATTAAATAACAACAGCCGCACAGGTCGATCGATTGGTCTGTGGATGGGTGACCATCTTTACATACCGAGACACCTCCGTGCCTCGGAAAGCACGTGGTCCCGGCTGTCAATCGTGGATCTTTGACAGTCGTTACGGGTAGTCAGAAGCCCGAAAGTCTGACAACCAGTCTTACCAAGAGGTATCGTATTACCCATGCAGTAACTGGGTTGTGGAGTCACATAGGCAGTCGCTTCATGTAAAATAATGGTATTCAGCTGCATCCGGTTAGACTGAAAGCTAGGCAGATGAATCATAATACATAGGTACAATGAATTTTTATTATTATGTATCAAATATTGTTTTTTAATTAAATATGTTATACTGATTGTGGGAGAAAGTAGTGGTCACAAATCTACGCATGCACACAGTCGCACACGTATGATGGATTTACGTAGTAGTTCTTCATCCATTTTGGTTTGTTTTGACTGTATAGGAAGTGTGCCAGTAATTTACGTAGTTTTAATTATTTTTGGGATAAAAAATTACCTGTATAAAAATGACAGAAATCGATTCGGTAAACGATTCTGAACAAACTAGTTTCATAATGTGCATTAATTTAGTTACAGATCACACTAGTATTATAAAGGCGAAAGTTTCTGAGAGGGTGAGTGTGTGCGTGTTTATATGTTTGTTACTTCTTCACGCTCAAACGGCTGGACCAATTTTGATAAAAAAAATTATCCCGATATTCCTACGCGATCGACATTTACGCGGGTGAAACAGAGGGGCTTAGCTAGTATTGTACAATGTGTCCGGACATGGACTAGCGATATTCTAGGTACTTATATAGCAACTATTCTAGTACACAAATTCACTACACACTAGGGTCCGATCCGCTTCCCCGCTATTTGGCAGTCATTTAGCTTTTTTTGTTGAGATATTCTCTACATGAAACATATCTCTCAAAGTTTTGGTCCTACTGAGATAAAAGTAGGCTTATTCGGAGGGCAACGATATTGTCTATCGTTTCCATTACGATCATTGTACATTCACACTTTCGTAACTTAAAAAAAAAAAAAAACTCAAAAAAAAAAAAAAAAATGCCAATTAACAAATTATTGTAAATTACTGCAAAAACAACCCCTATGACCCTTTTTATTTTTTTCCTAGATCGACAGATTTTGAGCTAAGTTACAATACAACATTAAATTAACAGTAATATTTTAGTGGATTGGACCCTAGTGTATAGTGTATTTGTGTACTAGAATAGTTGTTACATAAGTACCTAGAATATCGCTTGTCCATGACCGGACACATTGTATAAAAGTAAGTTAGTCAGTATAGAGGCATGTGATAAGGAGGAATGAGGAAAATGTCGCGGGGAGGTTTTGAGTAATAATGTGAAGTTTCAGGAAGCCCTTGAAGAAAGGTTTCTACATTTTTTCTTTGGACCTTCCTGTACTTCCTGACTATGCCCCGTTGGTCTCGTGGTTGTAAGCGCGACTGCTGAGCGTGGTGTAAGGGATCGATTCCCAGGTCGGGCAGTGTTATTGGGTTTTCCATTAGGATTTTCTTAGTAACAGCCCGGAGTTTGGAAGTTGGAGGTTTAATACCCCCGTGTCTCGGAAAGCACGTAAAGCCGTTGGTCCTGCTCCTTATCTCTCCCCGAACGTGTCGGAATGCCGTCCCATCGGACTATGAGAGTAAAGGAACAGAGAGTGCGGCTGTGTTTGCGCACGCACTTGTGCACTATAATATCTCCTGTGTATCTGGCTAGTCTCAGTTGAGATATAGCCTCCCGACCGATTTCGGTCACTGTAGCCAACAGTGACCGAAATCGGTCGGGAGGCTATTATTTATATTATCTTAATAGAGTAAATCAGCAAAAACTAATATTCTGTTTGGTCATGTTATACCACGCAGTAGCTAACTTTCAACGTAAGCTAAAACAAAATAAAACTAGGTCAATTAGACCTCTCATTTTCACGTCAAATTCTGATCCAGATTATATACCAGTCCTTATAATTTAGGCAAACATTGTACGCTCGTTACGCGACCAACGGTATATTCATTATTACATAGATGTTTATCATTAAAACTACAGCGCCTACTTAGCTCGTTTGGTTTAATTACGATACATTTACATAAAGGCATTATAATGTAATTACCTATACCTAAAGGGTCTACCTCACTAGGTTGAATGACTCGTGGCTAAGTGATAACCGTCCCTATGTTCGGCATGGATGTGGCAGGCATATTGCCGTTCCAATGCTGGTTCCAAAATATAATTGTTTTATTTATTATTTTTTGATGACCAGTAGTACCTATGATTTAATTGTTATTTTATTTTAATTTTTCCCATATTTGTCCGTGTATTGTTATGTGTAATAAGTGTATGCCTAATATTGAGTCTATTGCTACTTGACGATGAATAAATAATAAAAAAAAACCTGTGGGGTCGAGTGAACCCCGGCGAAAAAAAATATGAAAATAAAAAAATTGTCAAAATAAAAATAAATAAATACATATTTGAAAATATTCGTAACCGCCATCCTAGATTTCCATTTTGACTTTACTATCGGCTTCAGCACCCTTGAAAATCATAAAAACGACACCCACGATGATTTTTAACCGACTTCAAAAAAAGGAGGAGGTTTCTCAATTCGACCGTATATTTTTTTTTTTTTTTTTTATGTGTGTTCGCGGATAACTTCGTCGTTTATGAACCAATTTTGATTATTCTTTTTTTGTTGGAAAGAAGATATGCCAAGGGTGGTACCATGATAAGGAAACCAGGATCTGATGATGGCATCCCAGTGAAACCGAGGGGAACATTCGAAAATCGTAGGAGCGACTAGTGCGTTTGTTAATTTTTTCGTTAAGTATTTTAAAGCACTACAATTTAATGAAGGCCTGGAGTCGATCTGATGATGGAGCCGAAAAACAGTCGAGGGGACTCCTCAACGATTTACAGCAGTTACCTTGTGTTTGGGCTTGATTAATTTGTATTGATGTGAACTTTACACCTAGATGGGTTGTGACTGTCATTAGGGGTCTGATGATGAAGACGAAGGACAGTTAAGGGAACTCCTCAACAGTTTACAGTAGCTACCTTGTGTTTGGAATTAATTAATTTATATTTATGAGAACTGTAATGGCAAAGGAAAAACTTTGCACCCATATGGGTTATAAGTGCCATTACAGGTCTGATGATGGAGACCATAGACAGTCGAGGGAATTCCTCAACGATTTACAGCAGTTACCTTTTGTTGGGCTTACTTCATACGGTTCAATACGCCAAAATGTTCAGGTCGTACAAAAATAATACCTACCTAATTAAGATTGTAGTTTTACATAGGACGACCACTACCTACTAGTCATGCTGATGCGTCAATTTGAAACCGATTTGAAACCGAATAATCGCGTCATTTTTCGTCGTGTGGCCTACTCAATAATTAAAGTAACTTGAGCATTTGCTCTCGGAAATCATCATTTGGTAAAGTGGAGCTGATGATGAAGACCACAGATGGCCATCGGAACTACTCAATGACAAATATTTCACGGGTTGCGATTCGATTACTTTAATATGGTTGCTAAGCAATTTATGCTCGTTACAATGCGTATGGTGAAGTGGAGCTGATGGTGACTTCTCAATCAGCTCCAGTTCTCCTGGTTCTTACTAGGAGAACTCCTCAACAATTAACGTCCCTGCATCGGGAAAAGCAATATTTTGTAATAGGTGATGATCCGTTGATATTAGGCTATTGTAACTTAAATAAATTACAAACTGACCCACTAAAAAGTGAAAAATAAAAACTTTTACAAAAAAAAACAACCGACTTCCAAAAAACACTATAAAGTTAAAAATAACTTTAATTTCGGAAGTCGGTGGCAAAAAACTAAAATACAAATCCAAAGACACCGACTTCCGAAATTAAAGTTATTTTTAACTTTATAGTGTTTTTTGGAAGTCGGTTGTTTTTTTTTGTAAAAGTTTTTTTATTTTTTTTAGCAGCGGCCATCTTGGATTTTCATTTTAATCTCATTGTCGGCTTCAGCACCCTCTAAAACCATGACAACTACCTCTCTCTCGTTCTCACTCTCTCTATGTAATAAACATTCGCATGGAGGGGGTACTTTTTCGTTACGTGACGAATTCTCTCAGTTTACCTATTCCTACCACAAACTCTCCCTAAAAAAACTTCGCAAAAAAATAACATTCGGACGGGCCGATAGAAGGTACGCTTTACGAGGTCAGTCCGTGGATGGGGAAGAGCATGGGGCATGTTACATACTGAGTCCCCTTCGTGCCTCGAAAAGCATGATAAACCATTGGTCCCGGCTGTCATTCGTAGATCTGTCTGACAACCAGTCATCCCAAGGGGTATCGTGTTACCCAGTCATTGAGTTCTAGAGGTCAGATAGGTAATCGCTCCATGTAAAATACTGGTATTTAGATGCACCCAGTTAGACTGGAATCTGACCTCATTAGCTTTAGGATTGTTAAAGTATGAGAGGTAGGTACTCTCATACTTTAATAATTTGTGATCATTTAGGTTATTAATTGTTGCATGTTTACAGCTATCAAATACTCGTAACCCTTTACATCTCTTGACGCTTTCCTTCATCCCATACATTCTTAACTACCCAAACACGCCGCAATTACCAACCCGTTCAATAAAGTGGTGATCAAGGAACTGTTCCTCTAAAACAATACATTCTTGTTATTATGTTCGGTCGTCGTTTACAGGCTATGGCGGAAAGCCTGTAATCTTGTAATTTTCACGAGTCATCAGAAAGACATGGGCCGATAAGTTGTGTGTGGGTAATGACGTAATAGATTCCCGTTCGGACCCACGACCCTTCGATCAGCAGGCAACCCTAAGCGTTGTTGTCGTTTTAAATTACGAGTATTATCACAAACGACAGCAATTTCGCTATACTATCGGCCGAACGAGGGTGAATATCATACGTGCCATAAATATCTGCTTCTTGAATCATCTAAATGGCCATGTAAAATTAGGGTTATCAATAAACCACGAAATAGAAAATCACGACGATTCGTAACGTCGTCACCAATAGGGTTGCCGACTAAAAGGAAGATTTACGCGCTTGAAAACTGTCTATTGTTGTAAGTTTTCGCTCGCCCAAGCATTCACCGTTCACGATGAATCGCACATCGAAATTCGGAAATCCGTAAAATTGACGATTTTTACGGCCTGCTTGGAAGTTTCATTTTTTTTTTGTGGAGGCTTATGTCGTGGATCTTTCTGTTTGGTACGTCACTCGTAATGATTGCGATCAAACGGTTTGGAATTTGCGTTTTCAGGATTATTTTTTCGTATTGTGGGTAGGTTTACGATCGTTTACCTGTGGTTTTACTTGTATTGGATGTTGGGGTCGTTGTGTTTGTCACTTTATACGAGGCCCAAGAGAATGGGAATGTGTCTGTGCAGGCCATAATTCGTTCGCAATTGGTTTGATTCTGATGAAGCAATTACTTAATTGACTTTTGGTCTCGAGGCTGTCACGGTTTGATTGATTTATTTACTCGATAAAACAGATGAATTGTTTCAAAAGTTCTTAGAGCTGAGAGAATATTACTAAAGAGCAACTTGCGACTTCGCCTCGTGGTCAGTTCCTGATTAGAGGATACTTTTGTATGTAAAACTGGATTATTTTTTCTAAAACATGCACGAAATTAAAACCGTAAATATGCATACCTACATTAAGAACAGGTAGGTATCATGAAATTAGTAAAAATATCATTTTTCTAACTTGAATTAAAATAGTAAATAAACCAACCAATACCACTAATGGTAACTAAGTAGGTATTACGATAGTAGCTACCTTATTAATCTATATAAATAAAACAAAGTCAGGTTAGTTACCTACAGCATTTATAACTCATGAACGGCTGGAGCGATTTTTAACATCTTTGATTAGTTGGATTTGTCTCCGCCCCAAATAGCAGAATAACTATCAAAACATTAGCAAAACTCACGAAAAAAAATGAAAATAATGCATATCCTGTAATGCTATTCTGTAAAAATATCACCATGATAACTCGGGTAAAGTGAGCTTAAAGTGAGCTGTCATTAGTGTCAATCCCTAGCATCAGATGGAATGACAGCTCACTTCACCAAACTTCTCACGGTGAGATTCTGACAGAATCGACCGGCTGAGGCAGTACGAAGTTCGCCGGGTCAGCTAGTATAAACATAAATAAATAGTAATTTTCTGTTAATTGTTCTGATAAACTACGAATTTTCTAAAGAATCTTAAAGGCTCTTATAATTTAATTATGAATAATAAAAATAAAGCAACCACATTCACATTGCCTCTGCCAGGAATTGAAGTGGTTAAAGTTTTTAGTGCCGTCCAGAGCACTTTTCAAAGTTCGTCTTTTTGAAATTATCCTAACTCTGCAAGGATCTGTTAAATTTTATATGGAGGTAATTTCTTTATTCTTACCATTTTTGTTATCCAAATTAATTTTGAAACCTTTCAACAAATCATATTAGAGTAATTAAGTTCATAGGTTAGGTTAGGTTAGTTATAATTAACATTAACAACTAAAGGATGTGTTCATCACATTATAACGGACATCATTAAATTCGTATCCAAAAATTAAAGAGCCGGCCAGAAAAAAAGTAGTTTTCCTACGGGAATTATCATCTTGAGCATTTTTTACAATTAAAACAATAGTGTGCAATTAACCCCCTGGCTGCTATTTGAGATTGAAAAAGCCAAAAATCATATTTTTATAACAAGCGCTAAATAAAAGTTGGTGTTTTTTAAATGTTATGCTTAAAACATTTAATTTTGTTTAATTAAAATTATGACTTTTCGTTTTCCGTTTCAAATATAATTTTATTGATAAGGTATTTGCATAACTTCAAATTGTTTTTATTTTATGTTGTTTTTTTGCAAAAAAAAACTACTTTTAACAGAACCTTTTTGGTTGGCGCAGCCGTGAGGCACACACTATTGTTGTCGAAACATTTTTTTTTTTATTTAGTTAATTTTGTATTTTGTGTTTCACGAACTGTGTCCAAATAATTTTTTTTTCTTTGTTTCTTTCTAACATATACTTATTTCACCAGTTTGTTAGCCTTCTCAAAATTTTAAAGTTATTGTAAAGTCTACCCACTACCGACTTAGACAATTTGACGCCATTTTCTTTCTTGACCTCGTCTAGTGAACATTTTGTCGTTACTCTAGTTCTGGTCATTGACACGTAAGTGATACTTTGTGAGCTGACTTAATAACTAGACCATTAGTTTTGCTTTTAAGGCAAGTGTCCATTTTCGTTCAAAGGTTCAGCGAATATTTCACACTTGAACGAAGCGACTTACATTTGTCCTGATCTTGACGTTCAGTCTTTGAATATTGATCGGTTTTTTACTTTTATTATGAGATACAAGAAATCGGCAATAATAGATTTATAAGAGAGGTATAACAAATTCTCGCAAATTTTTGTCGTTATTATGTCACAGACAAAAATATCTAATAATATGTCAGTCTGACGCGTTAAAGTAAATGGCGATTTGTTTTCCTCGTTATTGAATGATTACTATAAACCTACATATTTGTGAGATTTATGTAGATTAACCTGTTTTGATCATAGGGTGTAGATGTTTTGGGGCAAAACTTTTATTTTGTTTTGTTAAAATAAATTGTGTAGATAATATGTTTTGTACCTATACGGTTGATACAATGTTGTAACAATTGGTTGTTGACAATAAAAAAAAAACAAAAAAAAAAATTATTAGACTGTGCGCGAATTACTTTGTCTGTGACTGATTTCCACCAACTAAAGCAAACTGTTGCAGAAAAAAATATATTGCTTGCGTACCTTAGCATGCTTCTTTGTTGCGTTAATTCCGAAATGTTTTGTTGACTGTGTTACTAAGCTATATCGTGAGACGAGGCAAAAACAACCTACATAGTACATACTCGTACAGTTAATTAAATTTCACCCAAGATTACGTACACACCTACTTCGTATTTAGACCTGCCCTCAGGCCCAGTTATAGAATAGAATAGAATATTCATTATTATGAACTCCATAAAATTAAATATTACAGATATGAATGTAGAAATTTTGCAAGGGGTAACAGAATGGGCCGTCTTATCGTTAAAAGCGATATTTTAAGGTATTATTTGGAACCGAGCTGCCAATTGCAACTGCCGACAGCACGTGCAGCGACTGCATTCGCACACGAGCCACTGCACGAGCCAGACACGAGCGAGATATGAGCCGCTGCACGTGCAGTCGGCAGTTGCAGTTGGCAGCTCGGTTCCAAATAGTACCTTTAAAGACAACCTTTGGGTGGATTTAGAGAAAAAGGAGAGACAATACTGCAGGTAGTCTGTGGTGTACCATTTACATAATTATATACAATAAATACATACACTAACTTCAACTTATCTGTTTAGATAAATATATACATCATCATTTCAGCCGAAAGACATCCACTGCTGAACATAGGCCTCCTATAAATATGTACAATAATTAATAATTCAACAAGGTCAATATATTGCTATTCGACTACAATAGTAGCAGTATGTAAGATCAACAACAAAAGCTAACCTATAGGTCTTGATATAAATTAATTCCCGAATAGGAGGTACTTGATTTATGTATGCTCCAATTACGTTACTTAGACTCAAGTGAGTTTAGGTACCACTCTGAATTGTTGATATATACATATAACACATTCAATGAGAAACTTAATTTAATTTAGGTATATTTTGATTAATTGGTATCAAAGTTAGTAAGTACTTGGAAACATTTCCCAAATTCGTGTTACAATAATCATTGTTCAGTTACCTTGATAAATTCTAGAATTCTAAGTTCTTTGAAGCCAGTACATACATACCTACATGTATTTTGTTATGTAGATACCTAAGGACGGACGGATTAATATACATAATTTGTATATTTCTTTAAATTTTTTGCTTGCTTGAACAGATAAAAAAAACATGGCGGCACTTGAACTACAATAGACCGAGATGATTGACTGAGAAATGAAAGCATAAAACTTCCAAGAATAGCTACATTTCCCCCATAAAATTACAACAAGTGAATAAGTTACTCCAAATGAAAGGCTAAAGGATATTTTCGTCCGTACAATTTTACTCATTTCCCTTTGTGAACGAATTTTACGACTGTTTTCGGCTCTGTCGATTTATACGGACATAATTAAGGTACCAGTCGAGGGGGTCGGCATCTACCAAAAGGTACAATGCAGGTGAAACGGTGCTCCGCTATCATTGTTTCCAAAAATCAAATTTAACTCGTAGAAGCTATAAAGAAATCCCTAAACCAAAAGCTTCATTTATTTAGAACAAATCTCTTGTAGGCGCAAAATTTTGCCAACGGGAATTCTGTATTATGTTGCTAAGTCCCCCATTGTCCCAATCTGTACGAAGATTAATTTACCAGGCTCGGTAGATTCGGGCATAAAAGATTTTGGGTGAAATGGAAGAGCCAAGTTTGATGGAGTGTGCTCCAAGAGAGTTGGGTAACGCGCTTTATATCTTTGTTTGTAGTGCTGAGCTTGAGGGCTAAAAATAATTATAAAAAGTTTTCTTCAAAAAGGCCTAAGCCTCTTGTAAAAATAATGTTTTCGTGAATAATGTTAGGGAACTTTGGGACCTTTCTATTGTATTCGAGAAAAGTAATTCTAGAATTACGAGTAGGTAACTTCAACTTTTGTTTTTTCAGTATTTATATTCAAATATAAAAGTTAAATATAAAAGTCTTTACCGTCTCTTCTAAAGTGTTTGCCGCAGTTCGTCGTCAGACCCAACATTTTTTTAGAAAGCGATGAAGGTCTTCGTCAAGAGCATGAGCAGCAACGGACATAAGTAATAAAAATTTACAAAATAATGAATTATTTAATTATGACTTTCTACCGTTAAGTCTAGAAATTTCCGAAAGACTAGCCTAGACGAGACAACGTGGTCTTATGTATTTATTTATTTATATATACTTTATTGTACACCAGAAAACAAATACCAAAAAAAAAGACATTTAATACTACAAAACATACAATAGGCAGTCTTATAAGGGTTGAAATGATTTCTTCCTTTTTCCTTATTTGAGACCTAATACCTCTACAACCGAAAATCACTTCTGAATCAGTTAGTCTTAAATTGAAAAATAGCAAAAGCGCTTACGTAGCTCATCGTCAAGAGGATATTAAAATAATTAGTTCAACTTACAGTCCCACAAACTTATCTGGCCCGGTGAGGGAGTCGCTGATATCGCATTTGGTGTCGCATAAAAAATCGGTTCAGTAAAGATTTGGATCAAAATGTTTTTGTTACATCGACTTGCTTTCCCACTTTATTGCTAAATTTATTTTTCCTGGCGACACCAAATGCGATATCAGCGACTCCCTCATCGGGCCAGATAAGTTTGTGGGACTGTACGTCCAGAAACTTCCCTGACTATGTCACATTCAGTAGTTTTATATCTCCACAGAGGTTCTATCAATCTTGTACGTCAGACGCACGACTCGTCGGTTTCAAACAATTATGCTTACTTAAGTGCGTGTTCAGTCGTTCACAAGTAAGTACGGAAGTTGCCTTCTGAGCCTCATTGATAACTTTTGGGTTTTCTTGTGTTTAACTTACCTACTGCAGCGTTACCTCCGCTGTTAAAACCTCACCTCTGTTAAAGCCTTTGAAATGTTATTCCAACGAGTGTTTTTGTTAAGACAAGCTATTTGACGGATTTCTTTGAGTTAGTTGCTTGATTATCATTCGACGACTCCGAAGCCTTTATATAGCACCTACACACAGTAGACACGCACACACACATATGCACATATAACACAAACACACCCCACAGCACAAGTCAATGATAACCATTGCTATTTTATTTTGTGTTCAGAACCTCACGAATATATTATTTTATAAAAAAAAAAAGTTAACTAACATCCTTAAACTGTAAAACCTTTATAACTTTGTAAAATTCGTACTCCAGAGTCACAAGATACAGGTGACGCTTAGTTTGTGGCTCACCGAATATGTCACATTGTATTGTTACTTTTTCATGAATAAACTTTCATAATTATTATAATTGTACTAGCTGACGCGCCAGACGTTGTCTTGTCTTAACTATGAATATTCAATTCGAACTGGAATAAATAATACAAAACATATTATTTGATGCCCCAAACACTTAAAGACGCCCTTGCGATATGATTATGACATTGCAAATGCAAGCCGCACTGGCAATTGTAACTGCAATTTGCAAGCGCTTGTGTTCCCTTTGAAATCCAGAACATCAGATCACCAGAGGAGGTTATTTACAGAAATAACCCTTATAAATTATAACAATTGATGCTTTGAACTTAAGTCATCGGTTAAGTACAGCACAACCGATGAATAAACTTTAAAGTGTGTCTAAATTTTAGTGGGGTCCGAGTGCTCGTGGTCTTTTTAAAGATATTTCGAAACGGCTGGTTGACACTTCCCGTGACCCAAGGGCTGGCTTTTACCTTGACCAGAGACTAAGCATCGCCATACAACGTGGTAATGCCGCCAGTCTCTTGGGTACATTACCAGTCGACAGCGGTGCGGATGAGTTTTTCGACGCTATTTTCTAGTTTCTGTATAGTTTTAGTTATGTTAGAATTTAATTTTGTTATTTTTACCTGTCTAAATAAAAACCCTCCAATTTTAGTTCAAATTAACTTTATCTACACATAAATCAATGGTGTCAACTACAAGCTCTCCGAAATTCTCGTCGAATATCCTTAGGTGAGTATAACCTAAGTTTTAAGCACGTGGTCAAAGTATGGCTTCATAGATAAGTCAGCCTGCAAATCTGTTATAGAAAGGATTTTCAACAAAACTGTCAAAACTGTAAACCTGCAAAAGTGGACTTTGGCATGTGACCATACTTCCAGCTAAATTAAGTCTTCAATAATGTGTCCCAAAACTAACTAATACTCAAGGTATTTTCAACTAATTTGTACATGTAATATAGTTTAAATTCGCTTGCCCTTTGGCAAGGGAATTTAAACTAGTTGTAGCTCTTTTATAAATGTGGGGAAGTACACGTAAGTATAGCAAATGTTGTTGAAAGTTCAATGTCAGGAGCTTACCTGGTTTGTTCTGAAGTTACATTACAGGCTTTTATTTTGTTTTGTAGGCTTTACTCACACTTAAAGTATCGATCAGTAATTTTGTATGAGATTGTTTAAGTATGTTCAAGTTCAGCAATAAATGTTTAAAAGTGTTGGGTGCTGCGATAGTCCTCGTATCCTAAAACTTTTAAATTGTTTATTTATGAACAACTAGCTATTGTCTATGGCGTCATCCATGAAGGTCGGAGGTTATCCCACCGGATCGTAGTAATGGTATAGTGAAACGCCAAATTTATGGAAATCCGTTAAGCCGGTAATCCGTGAAAAGGTAACAGACCGTCAGGTATAGTTATTTTCACCTTGGATGTTAGTTTGATGAAATTGACAGCAAAACATTGCTATAATCTTCAGAATTTCTTGGTTAGGTTCCTAAAACAATATTGAAACTAGAGATGCCACAATTTAATTTAGGAAATACTCGTATATGAGGGTGAGAGTTAAGGCTCAAGGAGCCTTTAAGCGTTCACAGTTCTAAGAAATTCTTATAAATTTATATTTGATTATAATTTTTATACTATGTTCAGACTACATTAAACTCCTTATAAATCATGACAGTGGAGTAGTAGTAGTTCGAGACATCGCTAAACTGTTGGTCGTCTCTTCACGTGACCAGAGGACTGGCCTATTTTTTTAATCGGCATTGCCATACAAACGTGGCAATGCTGCCTTTTGGGCACGTTTCCTGTTGACAACAATGCGGACGCGGTTTTTGATGCCGTCTAATTATTTCCTCTCCTTTTTATGTATTTGTACATATTATTATATTAAGATTGTTAGCTTTTAAATTATGTAAATATGTCTAAGTCAGTATTGACAATAATTCATATACATGTATAATTATTAAGAGTGTTTTTTCACGACAATAATTTGTAATCAATTTGGTTTGTTTTCGAAAAGTTCGGAATCTACTGAACAATTTAAAAAACACAGATTACCTTCAAATTGAAATGTCATGTTTTCGGCTTTAATTCCTTTTCTAATTGCTTTAAGTACATTTAAATCTTCAAAGTCTTTCGCTAATCGGCTTTGACGAAGAAACTCATTTCTTTTTAAGAACAAGTCAGTAATCCCTTTAACTTTTAGGGAGGTTCAGAGTGCCTATAATGTTTCCACTGCATAAAGAGAGGAGGCCTGTATCCAACACAGACCGCCTCTCTTTTTGAGAGGGAGTGGGCCGTAATCCATTACGCGGCCCCAGTACGGGTTGGTAGATGTCATAATATGTCTCCGATTTTTTCTTTTCAAAGACGCGCCGGTTTCCGAAAGATGTTTTCTTTCACCGTTTTGAGAGCAGTGATGATGAAATAAATTACACAGAGTAACGCTTGACTGGATTTGTACCCACCACGTACAGACGCCAGCAAGCTACCAAGCCATCACAATCAAGCAAACCATCAAGCTACTACAATCTGTCAAATTTCTTTAATAAATTTTTAACTGTATCGCTAAAGTTTAAGGTTGATTGATAATTTTGGTTGTTTTCGGGAAGCTTGATGTGCTGGCGTCTGTACAATGCGTAAGTCGGGGCCGTTACTACTGGGTCACCCCTGGGAAAGTCTTCGAACTAAATAAATACCTACCAATTATATAATTGAAAGAAAGAAAGAAAGATTTTGAAATTGAAAATTCTCGTTTCGTATATACGAAACGAGAATTTTCAATTTCAAAATCTTTCGAATTTCCGTGGCCCTCTGATATGGCATTTTATCTGGCTAGATTCTATAAACTGTCTGCCTATACCTTGAAGTAATACAGAAGTGGTGTCACGTAATGTTATGTTACAAATAAAAGTAACTTATCTCTTACATTACGAGTAATAGTCATCTTCACATGTTTCTTGAGTACCAGGCTGCCATGAAAGTAAATGAAGTCATCTACGTAAACGTAATAGTGTACATCAGTTGTCTAAATGTATTGTTTGTTGTTTGGCAAATAAATTGTTACATGTTTCTGTAAGGCTGAGAATACATAGCATATAAGTATAATCAGCCTGTAGTGTTTCCACTGTTGGGACTCCACTTTTATTATACACACACACAGTTATTTTATTTTTATTATAGCTGCGGGACCTAAAAGTTGAGTTTATCGAAAAAGTGATCCAGAAATTTGCAGAAGCTCATGAAAAGAGACTTCATCAGCATGTGAACGTCGAGGCAATCCAGCTTCTCGACCACACAAAAATAGAAGACTAAAAAAAACAAAACCGTTCGAGCTAGTGTTTAGTGTTAGTGAATAGTGTAAAGAACAAAAAGGTGCCAAACAAACACAAGAACGAAGTGTATTCGCCTTAATAGAGACAATAAGGAAAGTGCTTTTGGACACATTCTTACAAAGACAATTGTTAATAGTTTAGGTTATAATTAAATTACTTATTAGTCTATTTAAAAGGTTAGATTGTAATAAGATTAGGGTCCATCTTATTGTTGAACAAGGGAAAAAGAAAAAAAAAAGATAGCTGCAATAGAAAACACTGTGAAAAAAATTTAAGCTTTGTAACTGTTACAGACAGACAGACGGACGAACCCTGTCCTTACTGTTGGGCAGTCGTGAAGGCAACAAGGATGGATGGAATGCGGAAGGTGGAGAATTGATCTATAACTTAATATTATAAAGAAGTAAAAATTGTGAGTTTGTGAACGTGTCAGCGGTAATCTTCGGAGCTGCTGATCCGATTTCGTAAATTCTGTCACTACTTTATAGCTACCTACATTTATGTTACAACAAGCATTTTCACGCGGATGCGCGAAGTCACGGATAGAAACATGAAGCTACAAAAACATTATTTTTAATGGGACTAAGAAACAAAGCATCTTTTCCTGCAATATTTGTACGCAGTTCTATAACCGCCCTAGGCAACGTGTTCTAGAAAGCTAAAGAACGGTACACACGGCTTATCTGATAGAAAAATATAGGCTTTTCTCTGTAACATGTGTTTTTTGTATTATTTTTATATTTTCTACTTTTTGTCTTGCGGGACCGCTTTAAGCCGTTTATGTTTATAACAAATATCAATACATTCTATTTATGGGCTTTAAAAGGTTTAGGCTGGGTTTTAGATACTTATGCCTGTTTATTTTTATTTATTCATCATTCAAGTCTCGGTAAAAAATGAACGGTTATTCATACCTGCACCCTAATTGCGTAATACACTATTACTCTCAATTTGAATAATTTTGAAGCATATTGCTATTCCATTGCTCCTTATGTACGAAAAGTGTATCTGCTCAACAACGTAAATAACGCAATGAATGTTGTTGAACTGTCAAAATTAAACCCATTGCTACTGATAGTGTGTTACGCAATTAACCTGCTGGAGGGGCGATTCTCGTAATTTTAAACTCTGTCCAATAGGTCAAAAGTTTTTTGACAGATGGAACTAGTGATTGCAGCAACGTCATAACACACATTTCGATAGTTTACACTTTAATTTGTATCTAGCATCGACTATCGATTTATTGCTGTCGAAGAACGAATGGTGCGGTTTCTACGCCTGTGTTTATTATTATTAAATACAAAACAATATAAATTAGCCGCTTTGTTTACTTTCATTTCAATTTTACAGGTTTTTAAGCGGAAATCATCGTAAAAATAAAGTATGCACTGGTTTGCCGTAACTATTGTGCGTGTGTTGTATTCACAATATATAAATATGGGGCACAAACACACACAACACAACATACATACACACACATTACACGTACGTAAAGTTACACGTTACTTACTTATTAAAACACGTTTTTTATGCATAACATTTTCCAACAACTCCGCCCCTAAGACGCCCCCACTGACCTATGAAATTTTTAAAATCGAAATAAAACATTGACATCTTGTTTATGATGGCAAATCCGTATCCTGGCAAATCATTTATACATTTTATTGATATTTGAGTGGATGGTTTTTCTATACTTACTGATTTACCTATAATATAAAATGATTATTTTCAATATATTCATTTGAAGTGATTACTTTACATCCCATCACTTAGTACGATAGAATGTAATTTAATACGGATATCAATTATATTTTTTTGTCAAAACTGATACATGTACGGTATTCTAATGTCTGTGAGAAGTCATAAATAAGACAATTCAATAAGAAAAGGCAGTTTTTATTAATTTTATTACTCATTTTAATAAAGTTAACTGTTTAGTCTGGAATAGTTACGTTCTAAGGCAGCTGTCAAAAAACGGTTAACCTACTGGACAGAGCGTTCACAGTTTGATCTCAATTTGTCAAAAATATCTCTAATTTCTATACATTTTCTTGACAAGTTTTTGACACTGATTGTCGCTGAAATGAGATTGCGACTTTATTTGAACGTTTCTCTACGGGAATTGGTCGGTGGCTCTAAAAGGTAGTTGTTGTCAACATTTTCTTTTGTATACTTTTTAGGAACATTGTTTAGTAGGTTTGACACCTACGTAAAGAAAAATAAGAAGAAAAAATGGTTGCCTGTAAAGTCGGTTTTACGGGCGAAGATTTTACGTGACAACGACCGATCATCCGATCATAGTTGAGTGGGAGAGAGACGCAAGGCATTCGGCGGGCCTCTCTCTCGTTCGGTGACTCATCGTTACGTTACCGAGCGTTACACTTTTTCATAAGTGACTCCCAGTCGCAACCTAATTTAAGACGTTGTCACGTCAAAAAAATGGTTGCCTGTAAAGTCGGTTTTACGGGCGAAGATTTTACGTGACAACGTCTTTTTCTCGGTAGAATATTTATTGATATGAATATAATTAAATTGCACAATAGGAACAAGGAATTAAATGAAAATAAGAACGTAACGTTACCGAGCGTTACACTTTTTCATAAGTGACTCCCAGCCGCAACCTAATTTAAAATAAGAACGTAACGTTACCGAGCGTTACACTTTTTCATAAGTGACTCCCAGCCGCAACCTAATTTAAGACGTTGTCACGTCAAAAAGAAAGAAAATATGTATTTTTGCGGCAAACATGACACATCAAAAAAACACAAATACAAAAAGAACAAAATAACAATTTGGGAGAAAACACGCGTCATCCACTTATATTGGATTTTGTAGGCACCTGTAGCTATGTACAGACATCAAGCTACTACAATCTGTCAAATTTCTTTAATAGATTTTTAACTTTATCGCTAAAACATAAGGTTCACACTTGATTGGGAAAATTTGACAGTTTCGGGTAGGTTGATGTGCTGGCGTCTTTACCAACCACATTAACTTTGAAAAACATTATGTTAAGGTTTTGCACAGTGTATTTCATTCGAACAATCGTTCAGTCGTCGAACTTATGACTCTCGAAGTAAAGTAAGCTCCGGGCGTCGGGAGCCGCGCGACGACTCCCGGCCACCGTAGGCGCGGGCCTGCGGGCGGAGAGTAATGGGTAGCTCACCGTCCGATCAGGACCAGGCCCATGCCGGACGGCGCGTACGTGTTCCTCGCGTGCCTCAAAGAGATGTCAGCATCGAGGAGGGGCCCCATAGGGCCGAAGCCTGCCGGGTCAGCGGGATTGTCCGAAAGGGTTACCGCTGGCCCGGAACATAAAGGGCTAAGGAAGGAACACGGGTGGGTTTTAGTCAGTAATAGTCTGACACTCCCTTCCGCGCCACCCAGAGCGGGAGGGGTCATTTGATGATTTCCTATCCGCAAAAAAAAAAAAAAAGTTACGACCCGTGTAAGGGACGTTGACGCGGAAACTGTTTATTATACTTATATTGTTATTGCGCCACTTCTTTCGACCTAAAGAACTAGGAAGTGGTGTAAGGCGGGTTTGGTCCCGACTCTCTCATGTAATTTTGACGTCCAAAACGGGCTGACTCTCAGCCTAGTTTGAATAAATGGCATTTGTTTTCTTTTTTATCAAACGAAGAACAATTTTAACGCTGTTGGGTCTATAGTCCGCGCGGAACTATAGTTGGCCGCGCCTTGGGTGGGGACGGGGGTGAGGGCGGCGGGGTTGCCTATTGTTCGCAACGCACGTACTGAGTAATGACAAAGCGCCGGGGGCCCTCCATCCCACCGCTCACATATCTAAGGCGCGGCCAACTAGTTCCGGGCGGACTATAGAATCATGTACTGAACTAGCTTCTGCCCGCGACTTCGTCCGCGTGAATTTTCACCCACCTCCATTTACCCTCTTAGGGGTGGAATTTCGAAAAACCCTTTCTTAATGAATACTCTTCACAAAGAACACACCCTCCAAATTGAATGTCTCTAGGATCAGCGGTTTAGGCTGTGTTTTGCTATATCAGTCAGTCAGGACTTTGAATTTTATATAGATTTATGGTAACCGTTCGCGTCGATGTCATTTAAACCCTATAGTTACTTATGGTTTTCATCGATACCAAAAAAATACAAATCTAAATAAAATCACACACTGATGTTTAAATTGTTTTTTTTTTACATTTTGCGCGGGAGTTACAGCAGCTGTTATTCGAAAAACATGACCGGTAGTAACAATAGATATTGTTTTATTGTGTCCATTTGGATTTCATTTTAAATAAAAGGTGTCAATGCTTATACCTATCGCTTTTTATAGATTAAATAAACCTAAGTACGCGCTGGTTTTGACGATATATTTGGTCGGCCAACACAAATTAAAATCATCAAAATACCTACAGTTTCAAAATTCTTATTTCTGGTCTATTTAAAGTGCAGATGTTTATTTTTATTAATCAAGATAATATTTGCATATTATAAACTAACATTTAAAATAATAATACGATGAAAAAAGAAGCAAAGGAATCATAGGGTGTCAAGAAATTCGTCCGCATCCCTGTCAACAGGAACAGTGCCCAAAATGCTGGCAGCATTGCCACGTTGTATGGTGATGCTAATTCTTTGGCCAAGAAAATATAGGTATTTAAAGTAGGTAACACAAAAATTTTCAAAAGTTTTCCATACTAATATAAAAATGCGAAAGTAACTTGCGGCAGACAAGTTACTGTTACCTTTTCACGCCCTAACGGCGGAAAGGATTTGGATTAACTTTTGCACACGGATAAAGACCTGTATAAGAACATACCTACGTTTTATCCTGGTAACACGATCCCGTGGGATAATTTCGGACCTCCGCGCGGGCGAAGCCGCAGGCAAAAGCTAGTTTGAAATAAATTACTGACTTCACTGTGTAAATTAATTCCTATCAAGATATTTATAAGAAAACGTTGCGTCTGATCCGACCCGGTCCGATAAAATATTTATAAAAAGCTTATGTAAGCTACACACTATTAAATTAATAGCCTTTAAATAAATAAATTATAACTGGGTAAAAGTAATGTGAGTCTTTGGTCAACTGGACCCACTCGAACTGGACCCGGACCACATCATTTATTTTCTGTATTTTTATTGGTTAACTGGACCTACATTCAAACTTAGAATAACATCTATTGTTTAAAGCTACCCATGAATACAGTCAAGACAAAAAGACACATATACAAGGGCACGAATTTCGTAGACGAAGAAATAAGTAGTTCATCGGCTAATTTATTGATTCAGCAAAGCGGACTCGAGCAGGTAAAACAATGAAGTGAATAATAAGTAAGTTCCTGGGAATAAAATGCTAAGAATTCTTAGTTCAACATTTATATAAATGCGTTTTTTCTTCAATTCTCTAAGGGGAAAGGAGAAGTTTGAGAAACAGTAATTTCTAGCGTGTTTCCCAGGTAGTTGCGTAATGAAAAGGGCATAATCATATCATTACATAAATCCAGTCTTATCTCTCGAGCCGTTTCGCAAGAAAAGCGACTGTGGCGAACACAGTTTCGTGACGAGTAAGCGAAGCGAGCCTTCAAACGGCACGAATCAGCAGAGCGCACTTATTCAAGCGATAACCGAGCAAAGCGAGCCCCAAGACAAGCGAGTGAAGCAAGTACATTTAACCAAATTAGTTTAGTAGTTTAGACGTAGAAACCTTCAAAATAGATCGTTGAGAAGACATTTAGTATCATCATGATTCTCATTAACCGTCTAATATGATTTTATATACGTTCTTCAAATGTATGTAGATATACAAACCTGAAGAAAGACATAGGCCCTTTTGATCTTGGCAAATTGAAACTTAGTTGGCACTGCGGGCACAGCCAGTCTCAAATCATTATTCTTGGCAACAGCTTTCCTTGACCTTTTGCAAATGAAACCTCATTTTCAAGTTTCTATTACCTGCTTTAGTATAAGATGAAATAAAGGTAATTAGGTAGGTATCTCAGTCGGTAATTGTAATTATTCCAGTAAAAGTCTGTCTATTACGCTTGTTTACTGCTTCTAGACTTTCATTCAGAGCATTAAATTCAGGTAGTACTCTTCTTATAAAGGGTGGGCATAAATTGTAGATCAAACGAAACCGGGCGATTTTTGGGGTTATTTGCAGTAAAAAATATCTGTGTGCCAGAGCCCTAACTTGATCTCCTTAAAAGTTATGACAATTTGAGTGTTTACAGTAAGGTTCTAAAGTTACAAATTATTTTTCGCGAGACTTAAAAGATATTGAAAAATGTGCGAATACTGATAAATCATGGTAACTGTCATAAAAGCACTTTTGTAGTGATGATAATTATTATTTTTTCTGCAAATATTATACATAATCAGCCTATAATGTTCCCACTGCTGGGACACAGACCTCCTCTCGATGAGAGGGAGCGGGCCGTAATCCACCACGCGGGCCCAGTGCGGGTTGGCAAATATTATAATTTATATTAAATAAATAAATAAATATTAATTTTTACCCATCCTGTATAGTCTGTGGTGACTTAGAACTTTAGACATACAGTTAACCACACGTCTACGTAAATTCGACAGAGCCTTTATTCCCTAGCAATAAGGGGTGGTTGACTGTAGTCGAGTCATACTTCTTCTCTCGTATCGGCACAAACTATGTAAATGGTTAATCTCATGACATGGTACAAAATATTTTCAGTCAAGTTTTCCCAATCAACTTTGAACCTAAAAAACGATAAAGTAGAAAATTATAGAAATTTGACGGCTTGATGTGCTGGCGTCTGTACAATGGTTTGTTTTCGCTAACAAAATAAATAAATAATTGACCTCTCTTTTCTTGTGCCAATCAGTGCCAGCCTCAACCACTTTTTGCCCGCGATGGCAACAATGTCGTCTGCCCATTTCTCCGCCGGCCGACCGCTATCTCGTCTACCAGTCCTTGGACACCACTCTGTCACAACCTTACTCCACCTGTCATCACTGCGTTTTTGCCAGGTGTCCTGCCCAACTCAATTTGAGTTCCATAATGCGCTTTCCGATATCGAAGACCTTGGTTTGTGTTCGTATCTCTTCATATAATATGTACGGAGCATATTTTATGACGGGCCTTTTTCATAATTTAAATCCAACTTTTGTATCCTAATAACCAGCTCCGCAAATCGTTCCAACACGAAAGTGTTTAATAAAAATGGATAGAAATATTTCCATAACTGAAAGCAATAGGAACTGAAAGTAATTACGGTGGCTAAGAGTAATGCAGCTCGACGTAACAGGTTGTCTTTTGTCCAACGTGAAAATAAAATACCTTCCTCGTTTATTTCTTACGTCGCGTCGAGAAATGACGGTACAGGAAGCTGAATAATGTAGCTTTTGCTGCTATTTTCATTTGTAATTACCTACTCTATTAACTACTATTTTTGGGATTAATTAACTTCAATGTTAGTAGATGGCGAAGGGCCCGTGGCTAAATAATAACAGCCGCACAGGTCGATCGATCAGGTTAAGCTACGCTTGCCGCGGTTGGTCTGTGGATGGGTGACCATCTTTACATACCGAGACCCCTCCGTGCCTCGGAAAGCACGTTAAGCCGTTGGTCCCGGCTGTCACTCGTGGATCTTTGACAGTCATTACGGGTAGTCAGAAGCCCGAAAGTCTGACAACCAGTCTTACCAAGGGGTATCGTATTACCCAGTAAGAGTTGTGGAGCTCAGATAGGCAGTCGCAATTTAAAATACTGGTATTCAGCTGCATCCGGTTAGACTGGCAGCCGACCCCAACATAATACTGGTATTCAGCTGCATCCGGTTAGACTGGCAGCCGACCCCAACATAGTTGGGGCGACCGGGTCCAGCTGACCGAAGACTCGAAAACGCTAGGCAGATGATGTTAGTAGATGGCGAGCAGTGATGGCCTAGTGGTAATGGCCCCGACTTACGAGTTGTAAGTCGTGGGTTTGAACCCAGGCAGTTGTTTTAATATGTGTAATATTATCACCGCTGCACTCAAAACGGTGAAGGAAAACATCGTGAGGAAACCGGACCAAAAATTCGAAGATATCGATATAATATAATCATTTATTTCAGGTATACACCCATATAAAATTTTACCAGATTACAAATTACAATAAAAAATTAAAATAAAAAAATATTAATTATATGAAAAATTAAAAATTATTACAAAACAACACAACAAACTAATAGATCTATAAGTGTTATGCCGCTGGAATATTAATTGCCATATTTGAAGAAATAGTTTACCTCGTATATGGCCCTCAATATTCCATTGTCAGATTGGTGTATACGGTTCAAAAAGGAGGCCTGTGACTTTCTCATGACTGCGTAAAAGTCGTCAACCTTGCTTTCGGTAAACATACCGGACGCACTACACCGCCAAGGCAGGGCCAATAATGCTATCTGGTTTTCAGATTAAGACTACTACGGAAGTAAAATAAACAAACAAAAAATAATATCTTTACGATCAGTTGTGAAGAGAAACAAAAAAGATACATTCGTAATATTTTTTCTCATTAAATTCGTTGCGGGTCACAAGTCAACCCAATTTTTATCCAGTCGTCTACTGCTTATTTAAAATTGAAATACATTTTTTCATATTTCCACAAATTGAATCACGGAAAAAAGATGGTGGGTTTTCCATAATGATAATGATGGTAACGCCAGTGAATATGGTCCTTATCACGTGCAGGACCGAGCTATCAAGAATCACTTGTTATAATATCAAGTACTTGATAACAATTTCATTCATTTTGTTTGCTGTACTTGCCTACTTTGTAGTAAAGTAAAGCAAAGCGAGCAAAGCTGAGAGTAGTGGTGGCAGCGACTTACGAGATGTAGGTCGTTGATTCGAACCCAGATAGGCACTTTACTTTGTGGAAACTATTTCATCGCCACTGCTCTCAATACGGTGAAGGAAAACAACGTAAGGAAACCGGCATGATCTAGAACCAAAAATTCAACAAAGACATGCGACATCTACCAACCCACACTGGACCTGCGCACTGGACTACGTCCCGATTGCGTAAAGCCAATCCCTGTATATGAGCCAACACTGGATGGTGTTGAGTAGTACTCAGACATTACCTACAGACCCAGACCTACACAATTTAGAAAACAATCATACAAATCAGTTTCGAGCCAGCACCTTAGTTGGTTGGTTTTTACCGCAGAGAGTTGGCCCTCATATGTTTGCAACAGATAAAAGGACTATCATTTCCGCTCTCAACTCAGCGTCTTGGAATAAATCTGTGCTGAATATGGAGTGAGTTAGAGCGAGACAAGTGTCATAGTTTACATTCGTTTGTTATTATTTCGGTCAGTTAAACTATGACATTGACCTCGGCGACTTGTTATTTAATGGGTAGTAATAAAAGCTCCAAAAAAAATATGAGCATAATCAAAATATGAAATTTACTGCTATATATACTAATTTTCTTACTTAACCAGTCACGTGACAACCTCCGAGATTATGCATTGTGTGCAATTCATCAATCGGACTAGAATTTGCATTCTACGTCGCCTATCGACCGACCGCTACCATGCAACCGATGAACCGATGTTACCCGAAATACGCACGAAGCGCCCGCGCGGGCCGACCGGTAGGTAGTTATTTTCAGTTAAAAAGTAACCGATAGTAGAAATTAAGCTGGCTTCTATAGTGCTTAAGAAAACGATTATTTTAGCAGAACCTATTATGTTTTCGGCATGAGTTAATTCGTAACAGCTTTGTCCATTAGAAAATTCACAACATCCTTAATAACGGGGACGCATAATATTGCGACTCAACGCCTAGAGGCTAATTCATACACAGACATTGGCTTCACGCGTCCCGCTCCTCTCACCGAGAGGAGGCCTGTGGCCCAGCAGTGGGAACATTACTTATAGGCTGATTATGTTAAAACAAAGCCTTATCATTATGTTTCCACTCACGTCTTTGTCATGTTGATACCTATGAGATACATGAGAATTATCAATCTACACCTTTATCATATACATATTATAAATTAAAGTCGCTTTTCGTGTCTACTGACCGCGTTATTCTTCTAAATTATGCAACTAATTTTGATGCTATTTTCAGCAATATTTAGTTACTAGCTGCGCACGCGGTTTCACCCGCGTAAATGTCGATCCCGTGGCCATATCGGGATAAAAAGTAGCCTATATGTTAATCCAGGGTGTCAGCTACTTCCATACAAAATTTTATTAAAATTGGTCCAGCCGTTTGAGCGTGAAGAAGTAACAAACATATAAACACACACACACTCACAAACTTTCGCCTTTATCATATTAGTGTGATGCATTCTGGAAGGTTTATGTGCATATTACATTTATATAAAACTTGCATAAAATAAAGAAATATTGATATTTGGTCAAGTCGTAAAAACCGCGCTAAGGAGCGGGTCGCTACATAAATTATCTTTCCAAGATAGTTGAAGCTTAAAATTTCATGGATATCATTTAATATTCTATCCCAAAATTGCCGAAATTTTGTCAGAAAATACAGTTACAGTTATAAATTAGTCGTATTAATAACAAGTTTGTTTAAAGTACGAAGCTACGAAATATACCTCAGTAACCAGCTGTTTATTTAGCAAGCAAATTGAATTTGATGGGGTAAACAAATTGACTTCCAGCTCTTCGGAATGCGCGTCAGGAAATTATCTTAAAAGACTTTTTTTAAATAACAAAATGGTAACCCATTTCCGTTACTTTTTCTCGAAAGAATGACTTATGGTTAACAGGACAGTAATTTTGACGTGGGCCGGGTAAAAGATTGGTCCTTGTTGGCGCGTTGTCAGTATGTCAAGTAGGAGTTTGAATAAGGGGGAGTGGGGACTTTCAATGAGGAATTGTCGAATCCCTAATGGCGTTAAGGAGGTGGCCTTCATTAAAAATCTCTTGTATTTACCTCTGTCAACCTCTAGTATTTTTAGACAAACACAATAGAAGAAGAAAAGTGCCATTGTGGTAGCATAATCAGCGTATAAAGTTCCCACAACTGGGACACAGAGCTCCTCTCTTTAGAGACAGTGGGCTGTTTTGTTAATGATTTCAAACTGTGAATTCCAATGATTGAGTATGGTCCTCCATTACACAGTATTTTACGCATATTATTATATAGTGGTTTTAGTATTTATGCTATAATTTATCACGCCACGGTAAAGACTTCATTTGTTCGGGAACATAATGTTCTTGTTCAGCCATTCTTAGTATCAAAGTGATGACATTTCCTTTGTCAGGAATTTTACAGTGGCCTTAGTGTCTAAGTTTAATACGCGGATATTTACAACTAGCTTCTACCCGTGACTGCGTTTGCGTGAAACTTCTTGTTCCCCCGGTCCACCATCGCATCGCATTGCCCGCTCGTGTTATTACTTCTGTTTCGCTTTCGCTTAGCATTATTTCTGCCTTTTGCTCGGCTACTTAAAATCGTAGCTTGATGTTAAATAGCCTATAACATTCCTCAAGAATTGAGCTATTAAATTAAAAAAAGATTGGTTTTAAATCCGACAGGGAGTTCCAGAAATAAACGCGTTCTAAATTATTCAGCTTTATTAATAGTATTATGTATTTGCCTTAGGGATAAAATCACTGCGTACTCATTTGGAGATGTTCGACAGCATCATGTTATTAGATCTATGCTTATACCTAGGTACATATTCATTATTGCTCTTTCTCCTCATAAGTATATACCTCGCGAGGCATTTTATAAAGCTCTCGGGAAGCTCTCACTTACACAGCAAAAAAATTAATGAAGGCTTTCAAAGAATTAAATGAACGAATCTATATTCTATACATATACATACATACAATAATAATATAATTGAAGTGTCAAAATAACATCTTTTCACTTAATGTTTATGAAAGTTTAAACGGTACTTATAACAAGAAAAAAAATTAACATTTTTATCAGTCTGTTTGTTTCGGCTAATCTCCAAAACGGCTGGACCGATTTTGTAAGGTTATAAGGAGCTTATGTTAGAAGGAGTAAGAAAAAGAATACGGGTTCCGCGCAAAAAATAAAAACCCATGAAATCCAATATATACCTTTTCAAGCCTAAACCACAGAATGGATTTCGATTTGGCAAGGAGAGATGGGTTAAAGACAAAGGCTACTTTTGAAACCTCAGGTAGAAGCTATATTTAATAAATAAAAAGTTTCAACTAATATTTCAGTTAAATAGATAAACATCCAAGAAATCTTTATCTTTTACTTATAATAAGGAGGTAAGTAAACAAACGAAATAGAGAAGTCTCTAGTCTCTTTGAATTTATTTATCTTTTACCGAATGATTGACTTTTACAGATGAAAGATCGAATGAAAGAGATATTAATTCTCGTAAGAATTCTTTAATGTTACCTTTTATATATAGACACCAGCACATCAAGCTACCCGAAACTGTCAAATTTTCCCAATCAACTCTGAACCTTATGCTTTAGCGATAAAGTTGAAAATGTATTAAAGAAATTTGACAGATTCTAGTAGCTTGATGTGCTGCCGTCTGTACCTTCCTTTTAGTTTGTTCATTAGCTTTGACTAGGCAACAAGTCTCTCATGAGAAATAAATACGAGTATTTTTATATATTTTTATATTGCGAGAAAATTTAAGTCTGACAACCAGTTACTGGGTAATCCCAGTAACTGGGTTGTGGAGGTCAGATAGGCAGCCGCTCCATGTAAGATACTGGTATTCAGCTGCATCCGGTTAGACTGGAAGCCGACCCCAACATAGTTGGGAAAAGGCTGGGCAGATGATGATGATTACGAGAAAAGGTGTTCGAGGATCAGATTCTTTTGGTTGACGAAAGATTAGTTGGGTGAATGACCAGACGACAGATCCATAAAAAAAAAGAAAAATCACTACTAGTGATTTTCGTAAAATATATTTTTATATTATTACCAAAAGCACTAATATTTATTTAGACTTAGATTCGAAAATATTTTGTTGCTATCGAACATATATCACCTTTAAATTAAATAGAAGTGTCACCCTAATTGTATCACACACTGTCAATCTGAATAATTTTGAAGGATATTGCTAATCCATTGCCTCATATGTTCGAAAAATTTGTCTGCTCAACAAAGTAAATAACGCAATGAATGTTGTTGAACTGTCAAAAAGAAAGCCATTGCATTTACTGATACTGTGTTATGAATTTACTCCGTGGGTCTTTTCAATCGGATCTAGGATTCAATATGTTACGTTCTTAAGTAAAATTCGCTAAATTACACCACTTAGCTATTTTACCTTTAGCAACTATTTGCAAAACATCAGCATCAACATTTCCGCAACGAAATGCAGCAGTAAGTACCGCATTAACAGCTTTTTTATGTAAATGCAGAATCTTGCCAACGTTATCCCTCAAATCTTGCTGAACTCTGGCTGAATGCCAGTTGGATTTTGAGTGGTTAAAAGATAAATTGAGCCCCGGAAAATTGAGGGAAGTAAAGATAATCGTCGACTGAGACGAGTCAGCTGAAAAGTGTATTTTATGAAGACGAGATACTAACTTTGTTACAGTTCTTGATAGCACTTGTTTCTTTTGATCGTTATCGTAATAAACGGTTCATATTTTTGGAAGATTTGAAGATATGACGATACGGATTATTTGCACAATAAATTATCAAATAATTTGCCATTTGGTTTTATTACGAAGTTACTGGAATCATCGAAAAGGTCGGATAACTGTGACGCTGGCTGGTGTCAGTCACAGTCAGAGTCACGTACCACGTCCAAGACTAGTACTATAGTACGTACCACGTCCAAGACTAGTGCTATAGTACGTACCACGTCCAAGACTAGTACTATAGTACGTACCACGTCCAAGACTAGTACTATAGTACGTACCACGTCCAAGACTAGTACTATAGTACGTACCACGTCCAAGACTAGTACTATATTCCGGCACAATCCTGGTGATATTGGAGCTACTGAACCACTTAAACAATGACCACTTCTGGTAAAAGCTATCCTACCTCGTTAGAGATATTTACCCGTCGCTTTCCTAACCCTATTTATTCATGTCGCGGGCTATGTTCAATATTTACATGCATGTAAACATCCAGATTCTGAACAAACATCTATAGGTCATCTATTTAGGGGCTCAAAGGGTGTAAGGGGCATTATCGTTACCTGTCCCTTACGACCTTTGCGCTCCAAACGGATCGATTTGTCGGCGGATATTATATTTGCAATCACTGAGGACAAAAGCCAACGGTTTTTTGCAGTGGTTTGAATCTTTATTGTGCTGAGTATTTAGGTGAATACATTTATATTATATATTATTTTAAGACTGTTAGCTTATTATATAACTAGATTCTGCCCGTGACTTCGTCAGCGTGAAATCATCCCCTGCCCGCGCTAATAGCTCTGAGTTTTTTTCTTTTTGCTCGGGTCCTAAGAGTCGTAGCGTGAT
The DNA here is from genome assembly GCA_963082905.1 of Oligia fasciuncula. Taxonomy (NCBI): domain Eukaryota; kingdom Metazoa; phylum Arthropoda; class Insecta; order Lepidoptera; family Noctuidae; genus Oligia; species Oligia fasciuncula. The sequence goes on from OY720398.1 coordinate 15,080,002, forward strand.
GTTAAATAGCCATAACCTTCGCCAAGAATGAGCTATCAAAAGAATTTTTCATTTCCGACTGGTATTTCCAGAGATTAGCCTGTTTAAACAAATAAACTCTTCAGCTTAGTATAATATATAGATGTAAATATCTTGTTTGAAATTAAGAATTTATCTTCAAAGTTAAAAAAAGGCAAATATATATCATAGCTTGTATACCCTGGAGGGACAGACAGATTTTAGTTTAGAGATAATTATGCCACTTTTGTTTCAGTTACAAATACAGAATCCGGGGTTGTTACTAAGAAGTTCTTGACAGTAAACCCCAACAGGACTCCCAATCAGGGAATTGGACCCAGAAAAGACCCTACAGAACAACCACTAGACCAACAAGACAGTCATAAAAACTTTACTTCTGAACAAAATCATTTTATTCGCTTAATCATTGAAAACTCGCTCAAGTGATGTATTTTGTGACATTATTCCATTGACACTTTTTCCAACCCTTTCCGGGCCGTGACAGGAACGTTGGCAAATGGCATTATGCCCGAGTGGAAGTATGAAAATAGAGGAAATGATGGCGGCTTTATCTGTTTATGTCTGTAGAAGATTTGAACAATGTAGGAAGGATAACACGAACATAAATGCGTATTTTTTTTTATGATTTTTTGAAGCGTAAACTTCTCTAGGCGCGTTGAGCTATTTCCGGTAGGTGAAAATCTTAATGGTACGCGTCACCGACATATACACATGTTTATTTTAACAGTATATCTGTCGCTATGAGTATGACGTGTTACGCTTGGCCAGCAAATAGTTTTAAGTTTTCCCTTTTGATATCATCATGTCAACGCCGGTTGTCGCTGAAAACCAGCGCTGGGGCTCTGTTTAGTAAGTATAAGGTTTAATTGCATGTGATTTTAATTTTGATTTTAATTTAAATAATGATTTTGATTTTAATTCCTTTTCATTTTATGATTATTTTGATCGTAAATTGATGCTTATAATCATGATTGTTTTTATTTCAGTTTTGATTTTAATTGTATTTTTATTTTTCATTTGATTGTATGTGATTTTAATTTTAATTATGATTTTAATTTGATTATGTTCGGCTAGTATAAGAACTCATCTTATTTTAAGTAGGGGCTATATCAATCGATAAATTAGTAATGCATGATGTGCTTACCTGTAAGAAATTGGTACACTAGTCTATAAGTCTATTGAATGTATCTCATATCTTTGTGTCAGTGTATTCAATTGTTGGTGAGCCAAATAAAAAAAAAAATGTCTTAGCATTATGCTAAGCTATGGCCGTTTTGCGTATAAGATGTGACGCATGTTTCCCCTGTTTTTGTGTTTTCTCTTTTTATGCGTCATATACAGGGTGTCCAGTAAATAGCACGACATACTGCAGGGGGTGATAGCTAGGATCACTACCTATCAATACAACACAATATATGTTCAGCAAAATCTTACGGATTTACAGTTTTACAAAATTTTCCGAAATACCGAAAAATCTCTACCTTGAAACAGATTTTTAAGCATCTCGTAATGAAAAAATCCTTTTCTAGTACTTTTTTTTACATCAAATTATTCGTGAATAGTTACTTTACTCATTATAAGTTTTTTTTTGATCAAAAACAAGAAAGTTTTGAAGAAATAGTTTTTTTTGATAAAATTTTCACAGAACAATTTTCTTTTCGCATAACTTTAACCTACAGTGCTGAAAAAAAAATGTATGTGGCAGTTTTGTACAACAAACTTAAAAGATTTACGAAGACAAATTATTGTTTCGTACTAACGACTGTTTTGTGCCTTGGACCGCGGACTTTGTTTGCCTTACGATTTGGATTTTTTATTGTGATCACTACGACGACTTGGCGACCACCTGGACTTTTGTGTTTTATAACATGGCCAACCGCCGCGTTTTTCCTGGTTATACGCAGCGAGAGTATGCTCAATAATTTGTGAACACAGAGATGCGTTGCGCACGGTTTAAGGTAGCGTACTGACAAGTGTCGCAAATAAGGTTGAGAGTGAGACACAAAATCACAATGCAAGAAAGAGCGGGATAGCACATGCGCTTCTTTTGTTAGACAGTAACCGGTCGGGTCGGGTCGGTCGGCGAGCAGGTAAAAACCTTTAGTCATTACGCGTGCATGTCGCATTTTACGTGTCACAACTAGTTTTATAATAATTCGCGTAAATGAGCAGCTATTACTTATTCTCATAGTGGTTTTTGTCAAAATTACGTTAATTACATTTTCAACAAAATCAGCGTCTCTGGAACTAAAATAGCATTTTTTTGTATTTTTTTAATGAAAATGCACTAGTATTGTATCTTTCCTAAATCACCATTAAACAGGCAATCTTTTAAGTTTGTTGTACAAAACTGCCACATACATTTTTTTTTCACCACTGTAGGTTAAAGTTATGCGAAAAGAAAATTGTTCTGTGAAAATTTTAACAAAAAAAACTATTTCTTCAAAACTTTCTTGTTTTTGATCAAAAAAAACTTATAATGAGTAAAGTAACTATTCACGAATAATTTGATGTAAAAAAAAGTACTAGAAAAGGATTTTTTCATTACGATATGCTTAAAAATCTGTTTCAAGGTAGAGATTTTTCGGTATTTCGGAAAATTTTGTAAAACTGTAAATCCGTAAGATTTTGCTGAACATATATTGTGTTGTATTGATAGGTAGTGACCCTAGCTATCACCCCCTGCAGTATGTCGTGCTATTTACTGGACACCCTGTATACCGCAAATAAACGTATTTTCTTTCTTTCTTTCACTTCCTATGTCTATTTATTAAGTTTGGGACTGATTATGTTTCCTATGTTAATATTACAAATGTTCCGATTTAAATTCAATATAGACTAGCTCAATATTTAAGATTTCAAATGTTAAGTGATTGACCTAAGTCGCTGACCAGGGGGCCTAAAAGGATAACATAATGGACAGTTAACCGTTAAGTTAATCGTATCAAATCCCATTATTGAAGCATTTATCAGTTACTTTTTTTTGTCTGTGCTAAAATACCAATCAATCCGATCCAAATACAATCCCAATCTCTTTGATTATACCTACGTAGTGCAGCGAAAAAAAGAAAAACACGGACTGTCTTCGCCATATTACGATTCATAATATTATCCTTTTACGATTCTCCAAAGTGGCCTTTTTAGGCCACCAGGTCGAAGGTTTCAAAACCTGGCAAGAACGATGTAGCTTTCTTAATATTTTATTATAGTTTCCAGTCCAGGATGCTAACCAAATTCATAAACATTCCCGAATTCTTTCAGTTTTAATAAAAAATCCTATCAAATTACCTACTCCTGATTATAAAATAAATATAACGCCATTTTTTCTACTGCCCACTTTCAATTTATTTACAAAATATTTATATCATGCGTATACTTAAATACAATAATATATCATATTATATGTAAAATTATTTTTTTGGTTCGGTGCATGTTATAATAATTCATTTATATTAAGTACTAGCTTCTGCCCGCGACTTCGTCCGCGTGAAATTTCTTGTAGGTATCCCCACCCCGTCGCGTCGCAACACTTCGTATTCGCTTACCGTTCACTCTGAGTTTTTTTTCTTTTTGCTCGGCTCCTAAGGGTCATAGCGTGATGTTAAATAGCCTATAGCCTTCCTCAAGAATTGGGCTATCAAATGCAAAAAGATTTCATATCTGACCGGTAGTTCCAGAGATTATCGCGTTCAAACAAACAAACTCTTCAGCTTTATTATTAGTATAGATAAAAAACTCTATGAGGTACCAACTCTTAACATCTTACACACGTGATAACTTTTAAACGAAATATCCGATTGAGATGAAACAAAAAGTATTTTACTTCTTCATAAATACTCTTGATAACATAATGCTTAATTTCGATAAAGATTAATATTACGATACATATTTAACGTAGTTTTTTTTTCTTCAGACGATTTAATAATTATTTTGAACACAAAATCGGTTATTGTGATTAAACCATGATAGCTAGATATATGTTCTCGCGGACTTTTTTGTAGGTCTTAATGGGCTCTACAAACCCGTAGTACATTATTTTGTCCTATTGTCAATAGTTTTTGCAGCGCACGCAAAAATAGGTTTTCGATTTTACACCTTGTGTTACAAAATAGCAATTTTATTACGGATCCCTAATTTTGAAGAAAAAAAATATAGCCTATAGCCTTCCTCGATAAATGGACTACCCAACACTAAAATAATCATTCAAATCGGACCAGTAGTTCCAGAGATTAGCGCGTTCAAACAAACAAACAAACAAACAAACAAACTCTGCAGCTTTATAATATTAGTATAGATAAATGAATTAAACTTGTAGTAGTAACCTCCTTGGCGTAGGCCTCCCCCCATTTCTTTCCAGTAGTGTCTGCAATGTCTCTGGCTTTGGTCACCCAGTTCGGCCCTAGAATTTGTATAAATTGGTCTGCCCATGTTCCACTCCTGGATATACAGGGATAGACATAGCATGTTCACCTACACACACAGGCTGCAGGCTGTAGGCTATTGTATAACTACAACGAAACCAAACAATAATACGAAATATCCCTAATCCATTGAATTAAAAACAGCTTACCAACCACATCTGTTACTATTTGTTCTACTCTAGAAAACTTTCATCACCTATTACTACCCTTTACATCCTCATATAACTTTCTGTACGCGTATTACTACAACTTTGGAATTCTCATTCCACTCCAATACCCTGCATTATAATTATATTTTATAATAACCCCTTCTGCTCACTATGTACTTATTATGTGAACCACCTGTGTACCCATATAATTTTGTATTAAACTATAATCCTACCAATTTACAGTGTCAGATTAATGCTGAAGTTCAAACTTGATTTTGGAACCGTTCCAGCTTGGCAGCATATTCGGCAATTTGGATACCTCGCCGATCTCGACTTTTTTATCGAACATTAGTAACAGCTCTAATCTAACTTTGTTTATTAGACTGCCAGTTACAGCTTAAAAATCTCTATGTAACACTTTTCGAAACTGGAATATCGCGTGCATACGATATGCCGCCTTCAGGGACCTATACCAACTTAAATATTTGCCATAACGTACATTGCGAAACTCAAATAAGCTTAACTGGCAAGAATCCCACTAGGGAAATTTTCTGCAGCACTTACGGTGCTTTAATAAAATTGCTGAATTGATACAGTGAAGTAAATTATCATACTTCACAGTATCAAATCAGCAATTAAAACTCCTTAGCCCTTTGTAAATATCTCCTTTAGAAACGGCGAGCTACTCGAAATACGGAATTCGCAATCATAAAATAGGCTGACGTTTTCATTGAATTGAAAATGAATAAACCCATCCGAATTATATCAAGTATGATCAGATAAGAATTTGTAGGAACGAATGACAATTCAAATAAGGGTCGTCCCTGGCTAGGCGGATTTCTAATCAGGATCTCGTTCGGATTATTGCCATGTGGCTTTAGTTGGAATCCTTACAGATAATTTGGGCCAAATATGCTCCAGCTGTGGCGGGTTTTTCAAATGAAATAAATGAAAGGTCGTGGAAATACAGCCATTACTTTATCCCGCGGTCCAATTTCCTTACACCTGCAAATAGCGCGTTCGATTCAAAAGATATTTTTTAATATTTCCGTGTCGGCACTGCGAGATGTATGGGCCTTTCATTCCTTTGAAAGCTTATTTATTTCGTGTTACCTCGTTGTAATATTTTGCGAAACTATCAAATGGGGACTGTATTTTGGAAATCTATAAACAACTGTATTTTGCGGCAAATTGAAATTGTCATTGCGACATGTTGTGAATAAAATGCGGTATACTTCGTGTGTATAGCCCTCAGGTATATTTTTGTAAGTTAAATATTCCTTTTACGGCGGAAACGTGTGGTTATCATTTGTGTTTGTGTTCACTTTTTGTTATTACTTTTATGTTTGTGATATGAAAAATGCGGTATTACGTGTAATGTTTTTTTTGGGTTCGTACTTCGCACTTATTACTTTATGCTTTAACGTTCCATGGGGAATAGTAGATATGGAAATAAAATAATGTTTATTTATTTATTTAGGTATAAAGGCAGTATCTAGGCCAAAAGCCTACAAAATAAATAATTTCAGCAGAAAGACGTCCACTGCTGGACATAGGCCTTCCCCAAGCACCGCCACTTTGACCGGTTCGGTACGGATCTCTTTATTTCTGATTCGATCACGTAGGTATACTACAAGCCCTCTCTGTTGCCCTTTGGGTGACTTTCAGCCTCCGATAATAAATAAATATCTGTATCTGTTCTAATAATGAAGCTAAAGAGTTTGTTTTAAACCTTAACATCACTCTAAGACCCTTAGGAGAAAAAAGAAAAGAAGTCAGAAAGAACGCTAAGCGAAAATGAATTAATAGAGCGGGCGGACGATGGGATACGACGCGATGGGTCGGGGGCCGTAATTTCATGCAAACGAACTCGCGGGCAGAAGAAGCTAGTGATATTATACACACACAAAACACATTTTCACAAATCACTACCGTCTTCCGTTATGTGTCCGTGAGGACGCGCGGGCGCGGGACTACTGAGGCGTCTGTAGAATCGTCGTTCATTCGTTTGAATTACTTGACAAGGATTATATATCTTTCTTGTTCTGTTTAGTACACTCTGTGCAAGTTTGAGCAAGATAGAATAAGTAGTTAGGAGCGAAATAGACGTCAAACATAGGAGTGTGAGTGGGGCCGGATCGGACCGATCACGGCCGGCGAATTGACAGCTCGCGGCCGGATCGGACATTCAACATTGCAAGGGTTTTATGTGGCGAATACAGATAGCGCAATCGCGCCCCACTCTTCTTACTAATCGCTAGTAGTTGTCGCCAGGCCCCTCTTGTCCATTGGGCACTCTGGGCTAGTGCCCAGTGTAACACATTATCAATCGGAATCAGTTTCATTTTGACAGTTCAACAACATTCATTGCGTTATTTAGGTGCTGAGCAGACAAATCTTTCGAACTTATGAAGCAATGGATTAGCAATTTGCTTCAAAATGATTCAGATTCCGACTGATGGTGTGTTACGCAATTAGGGTGCTGGTTGTCGATGGTTGGTGTTGATGGTTTTTATACAAACTAATTACCACTAATAAGTAATTACTGTGTATCGACAAAACTAAAACACTAGCGGAATGTTGCACACTTGTAGATATTGTAAGCGATTAGGAAGACAATTGGGGCCGGTCTTCGTGGATTGCGCGATCTATATTGAAGTTGTCGATATCATAAGGTAATAAGGACATGTGAACACAAATCAAAACTATTAATGGGTAGAAATAATGTACCGATAACGAAGCACTATTTTCACACATTTTTAGTGCTTTGAAACGACTCATATACCGCAGAAGTTATTGCTGAAATGTTAAAGAACAGTTAACGATGTCATCAGAGAGCTCATTTCGTTCACATTTATGTGTGGTGCAGCAAGATAAGTTTTAGTTTTAAAACTTGCTTTTATTTTACTTTTATACCTGTGCTTTAAAGTTTTTGAAAGGTGCCATTAAAGTAGGAAATTAAATTCCCAAAATTTTTAAACGAGCATATGATTCCTACCTACTATTATGTCTGTAACTGCTCAACGTTGCCCATTGCTAAAAACTGCCTAAGTGAAAGTTTCACCGGTGCACTATGAATTTGATGATCTATTCTGGTCTGATCCCCTGAACCCAGGGATCCCTTGCTAGCTATTCTTCTGTTTTAATCTCTGTCTTATCCACTTTTTGATACGTATCACAGAAACTATTACAGTTTACATGTTTTTAGGGTTCCGTACCCAAAAGGTAAAACGGGACCCTATTACTAAGACTCCGCTGTCCGTCTGTATCTTATGAACAGTGATAGTTAAACAGTTGAAATTTTCACAGATGATGTACCTATTTCTGTTGCCGCTATAAAACAAATAACCTATCCACACCTATTTCAGAAGAAAAGAGTTCACCTTCTTATATTGAACTAGTGACCCATTTAAACTTCAACGTTGATATTGAATATTGAACCTTAACTATGTACAGTCTAGAAACTATTGGCTGGTCAACAAATGGTGGAGATTTACCTTTATTCAGGAGCACGTAGGTCAGGGCTTTGAGTTAAAAGTGACCCAAGATAGTTCCTGAGGTGAAGTGACGGAGCTATTTGTCAGAGATCGTCTTTGTTCGAATACGTGTAGTGTCAATCCCTAGCATTAGATGGAATGACAGCTCACTTCACCTAACTTCTCACGGTGAGATTCTAACAGAATCCACCGGCTGGTAGAAAAACTATTCATACAAAGTACTAGACATTAACCTGGGCTTTTTCATAAAGGCTCCTACAAACAGGCGCGACATGCGATATAATCGCTCACGACACAAAGGCATCGCTCGTTGCGCGACTTGCGGTGCCTTTGTGTCGCCCGCGATTTTATTGCTATCGCGCCTGTTTGAAGGAGCCTTAATACTACAAGATAGCAACCAGCTGACAAGATTCCATTTTCTCTGTTAGATAAAACCTATCTACATCTGTTCAATAAATTAGTGGAATCCATCGGTCAGGACAAGGTTAAGATGGAACGACGAAATTTTTGCAAACTTTCTCAAACTTTACGACTTTGTTTCAGAGTTTCAAAGCTAATAATTTTTTATCTTCCCACTCGAGATAGGCTCTGGGACAAAGTCGCATTAAGCCGCGTTTATGTTGATCGAGTTAGTAAGCTAGTACTGGTTTTAAATCAGTTTTGGTTACTTCATTTAATTATTTATGTAGTTTGAGTTGGAGGTAACTTATATTACAGGCAAAATTTTGGATTGAAACTAATGGTCCTGAAATTATCAAAAAATCATCATCATCGTATCGTCATTACGACGATACGATGATGATGACGTTCTTAAATATGCAACACACTTGCATCAACGGTGTCCTGAAGTAGTCCCAGCCTTTGTAAATTATGGTTGACGGTTTTTTTCCATGGTTTACGGCATGCATTCATACCTATCTTGTGCTCAAACCGTTAAGACCAGAGGGGTTGTGTAACAAGAATGGCTTTCATTTTGACAGTTCAACAACATTCATTGCGTTATTTACGTTTACGAGCAGACAAACTTTTCGAACATATGAAGCAATGGGCTAGCAATATCCTTCAAAAAGATTCAGATTTTGATTGATAGAGTGTTACGCAATTAGGGTGCAGGTTAGCAATGTTACTAGTATCTACTCGACCGTACACACTAGACCTTCTTACTCGACCAATGTAAACATAGCCTAAGTTATTTTGCCGCCAGTTCCCTATGATAACGGTAGCAGCCTGATTCCCAGTCTATTGGAAGAGGAATGAGCTACAAGTTATAATTGAAAACAAATGTTTAATTTGATTACAATAATGCATAGACTGCCTGGAATGTATGCTAAAGTAATTGTAGTGAATGCTCCTGTTAATATAGTTAAGTGACTTGGAAAGCACGTTAAGCCGTTGATCCTGGCTGTCATTCATAGATCTTTGTCAGTCGTTGGGAGTAGTCAGAAGCCCAAAAGTTTGACAACCAGTCTCACCAAGGGGTATCGTGTTACTTAATAACTGGATTGTGGAGGTCAGATAAGCAGTCGCTACATGTTAAGTACTGGTAGTCAGCTTCATCCGGTTAGACTGGAAGCCGACCCCGACATTGTAGAAAAAAAAGCTGGGTAGATTGATTTTGTAAAAGTTGGTTGAAAAAATTGATTGAACTATTTGGGTTTATAAAAGCAGGTTTCGAAAATAATTATTAAGTAAGTAATTAAATATAGGGTGAAACTCACGAGCGGGTAGATGAGATTCATTGTTTTTCCGTCGAGGGGTTCCTTCTTGTATAGTCAACAAAAGAGATAAGTATGCAGGATCGTCGGATATAGTTGAAGTTTATTAAGAAACCGATGGATGTTGTCGACTGAAATTTAATTTGATAAATGAGCTGTTTGTTTTCTAATAATAGAATTAGATTTTATTCAAGAACATCCATCGGTTTCTTACTAAACTTCTACAATATCCTTTTCACACCTAAACCACTGAACGGATTTCGATAAAATTTGGCAGAGATATAAATTGCATCCCGAGGAAGGACATAGGATAGTTTTTATCGACATATTTCGCGGGCGAAGCCGCGGGCGAAAACCTGTTGATTCTATAAACGATGTTTTCCATTTCCCCACAAAATGGCGGCGAAAAGAGGGCGGGGGGGTGCTATGGTTTGAAATTTTTTCATGCCGTAAGGTAAAATTTATAAAAATGACATCTTATTTGTATACTTACATTTTAAGCACATAAATTATTTCTATTTCTATTAAATTCAAAGATAAAGAGAAACCGCTTCGCCCCCAATCTTTAGTGACGAATCAAGAATTCCTTTTATACAGAACCTTCAGCTAATAGATACCTACATTTGTAGAAGAAAGGTTTGCGTCTCTGAGCCTCGTGGCCCCTAAATAACCAAGATAAAATGGTTTATAATTAAAACTAACTTCTGCCCATGGCTTTGCCCGCGTAGTTGTTGGCATGAGAACGTGCTACAGGAACAAGTGTATGTTACTTCTTCTAACATCAGCTATCTGCCAGTGAAAGTCCTGTCGAAATCGGTCCAGCCGTTTCGGAGATTAGCCGAATCAAACAGACTGACAAAAAAGTTTAAAAAATCATTTTTGTTAAAAGTACCGTAAAAAAGTATGCATTTAGTAAAAATCTGTTGTACTTATTTGTAGGTATAGATAGATATAAGTACCTCGTTGTTGGTCTACTGGTCGCTAGTCACTACTCTTGACAACTTGAATATTTTTTTTTTTTTTTTTGTTTATTATTTTAAATGAAAATCATTTACTTTTACCATGTTTGTAAATATGTGAGCACCATGTATCTATCAGATAATTAATTAATTTATATATCATGGTTTCATTTTTAATTCTTTTACCTATTGTGGTATAGTAATTTTATTGTAGGTGCATCGTCTTCACATATTATTATTATATAATGAATGTATGCAAAATATTGTAAAACTTTTTAAAAGAGTACGGTGGAGTTTCTTGCCCGTTCTTCTCCATACGAAAACTACCCTTTCGAATGGGCGACTAGAATCAATTCTATTTTATTTTTCGTAATTTTTGACGTTCAAAAGTGCCTTTAATGTGCCTATTTGAAATAAATGCTTTGACTTTGACTTTGACTTTGACTTTCTTGAGCCTAAGGGCCTGGGTGCAATTCTCGGGTCGGGCCAGGTGATAAAGGGTTTTTCCAACTGAATTTTCTGAAGTCTGGATTCGTGCTCGGTTGATGGCAATAGGCTCGCCCCCTGTTGCATTGTGGCAAAATGTAAGTGTAGGTACCTACTAGCCTAACTCTTCGATTACTTAACTCATCTACTCTCCTATTCTGAGACGTTTTGTGGGGGTGATGAACGAGTGAGGTACTTTCCCTTCGCTTGTGCGTCGTCCACATGAAGCGATCTCAGATAAACAAGTTTTAAATAATACTTCACTAACATTAATTATAAGAAAACTAACACAGTGGATTTTACGTTGTCCGAAATAAAGAATTTATCACACTAATATTATAAAGGCGAAAGTTTGTGAGTGTGCGTGTGTTTTTTTTAAGTTTGTTACTTCTTCACGCTCAAACGGCTGGACCATTTTTGATAAAATTTGGTATGGAGGTAGCTGACACCCTGGATTAACATATCCTAAATACATTTAAAAAAAAAATACCTATCTTAAAAGTTACCGAAATCGATTCAGAAATCAATTATGAACAAACTACTTTCAGGACTTGTGTTTATTCTGTTACACCTTAAAGTTGAAATTCTGAAATACAGTAGCTATTGTATGGAGGTAGTTGACACCCTGGATTAACATATAGGCTACTTTTTATCCCAATATCGATTCGCGGATCCACGGGATCGACACTGTGTTAGTATATTTCTTAAAAACTTGTTTATCTTGGCGTGATGCCTGTGTTAATAATAATTTATTAACACAGGTATCACGCCTTTAGGTCATGTCAAAAAAAAATATAATTGAATGTGCAAAAGGAGATAAAACAGACTATAAAAACAAATTCGACTATTACATTGGTGAGTTTCCGTTCCATTTCAATTTTAACTCTGTAAAAAAGTGAAATCGAAAGCACTGCTACACATCAAGCTTTTACATAACCAGTATAAGCTGACTTTTGATTGTACAGACGCCAGCACATCAAGCTACCCGAAACTGTCAAATTTTCCCAATCAACTTTGAACCTTACGCTTTAACCTTAAAGTTTAAAATCTAATAAAGAAATTTGACAGATTATAGTATCTTGATGTGCTGGCGTCTGTACGAAAAACCTATATAAAGCCAGGTCAGCTAAAACTGGAAATGTATAGCTTGACAAAAGAACTTGGAAATGTACGATGACGATGTTTTGGTTAGGCAAATAAATAAACACGAAGGAACTGAGCAAAGGTAAATGAAACTCCATATTTGTGTGCACTAAGCTACGTGTATTCATATCTAGGACTTTTAAGTAAATGCTGTTATGCAGACCATTAGTCAAGGAAGTTAATTAACTGTGACCATCTGTGCATCTCATGTTGGATTTTCACTTCAAAGGCTAAAAAACTACTCACAGTAATTGTGGAAATATTTATCCTTCCATTTCAAAAGTCGTTCTCTGAATTTCTAAAAACGACGCTTGACATCTACGACTTTCATTTCTAATTAGAATAGATGGCTTCTCGCAAAAACATAAAATTTTCGACTTCAATAAAAGACCCAATGTGTTGTTCGACTGGACTCATTATAAGAAGCTTGAAATGTTTTTTGGTCGAGTTCTACGGGTATAACTTTAGTCCCGCTCGTTTTGAAAACAAGTCGGGGTTTCTTTGTATAAACTCGCGGCCGGGAATAAATAATAGTACTTTGTGATCCTTGTGTACAGTCACGAGCAAAAGTATGTATACACTTGACTTTATTCAAAGGCGATTTTCTCCTTTATTTTTGAATGAAATTTTATATTAGTAGGAACATAGTATTTTCGAACCCATAGGTATATGTAAAGTGTCGTATTTCAACGTTGTATTCGTTATTTCGTGAAAAAATCGCAATTTAAAGTGGCCAAGTGTTGACATAGCGGTGCTCGTGACTGTACTGGTACAGTCAGGAATAACAATCGATTAGCAGTTAATATTACATATCATAACATATACCTATCATCTAAATTATTTTATTTAAATAAATACAAACTATGTAGGTACACTAGATACTAAATTAAATTACTAACTTAATATACAAATAAATACAAAATAAAAAATCATCTCAATTCATAAAAAATAGAATAGAGTAGTATTTTCTTTATTAGAGTAACCAAGACTCAACAAGATTGTTAGTAAAACTTACAACTATGTTAGTAAACAAAAACAAGGAAAACAATACAAGAAATAAAAGTAAGTATTCGTAGTTTGAAATAAAGCCGCTTTTGGTGTCTGTTTGTCAGACCGTTTAGATCTTTTTAACTACACAATGGCAAGTCCATTGTGTAGTTAAACGGTGTAATGCGGTTTTCACCATTACTTAGAGCATTTGTGTGTTATGTTCTTGTTGTCATTACTATCTATCAAAGATATAGCTCAGAAATCTCATTGTTTCAACATAATTATCATCATTGCACTGATGCGAAGTAGGGGCGGGTCGCTAGTTAAGAATAACAAAACTAATGGGTTAATCGACTTTAGTTTCTAACCGTACCTACTGAAAAAGTGAAAGTGTAGTCTGCGAAATCGGTGCTATTGTACAATGTATTTCTGCTGTGAGAATAAATTTGAAGATCTGGAACACCTGTTGTGTAATTCCAAAAGCCCAGCGACAAAATTAAAGATCTGGAACGTCTCGCGCATCCTGTTGTTTTCCAGTCCCCGGGCTCTTAGAATTCGACATCAAACGTTTCAGATCTTCGATTTTGATGACCCCGTTGACACTGGCATAAGCAACAGGATCCGCGTACGAAGTCGCGGGCAGAAGCTAGTATATACTGTATAATAACTGTACTCAAACCCTTCAATTAAATTAAATCTGCTATAATACTAGTTTACCACATTTATGCACAGGGGATTTATATTCACCACTTCAACCGTCTAGACGTCGGAATGTATTGAGAGTAAAAGCTACATTGAAAACATTCCGAAATGTTCGACTTTATTAAGTATTTTAAGCCCTGATTTCCGAAAGCTAATTTAATTTATTCTGTTGTCTAATGTCATGTCAATTTGTAAGATATTATTTTAATCATAGAAACGTTCACAGGTATACGTAGGAAACGTGAGTCAGTAGAATTATGATCAACTTTGTGATAATGGATGAAAAATAGAGTAAAGTTACAGCTAGAGCATATCGAGGTGTTAATGTAGGGACTGATCATTAGCTGGTAATGTGTCGGATGAACGGTCTATCCAGGCATTGGCGTCACTGAGTTCGAGTTCCTGTGACTGCTCTAGAAATAATAAAAGTAGAAAAACTGCAGAAATTTAAAGTAAAAGAGGAATATAAGAGAAGTAAAAATTAAGACCGATAAGATATTTGATGACACGAATGATTATACATAGTATAGAAGAAGTGAAAACTATATAGTATACACCATTGCAAGTAGCCACAAAAATATGTGGAAAAATATGTGGCGCAGAGGAAATGTGGTAGTAGAACGAATGATTCTTGGGCTACCCAAGAATCATTAGTTAGTGATAAAAGGTATTTACAAGGCAGATGTGAGTGGAAACACCGGGAGGGAACGCTTTTTAAGGAAATTATATTGACTTCATTGGTGATGTTCTTCAGAATGGTAAGGTGCGTATAACTCGCAACTGACGTGCGTTTATGACCAGTTATATGAACGTAAACGAAGCAAAAGTGTAACGATCGTAGCAGGTGGGGTTCTGTAGTTTTTGACTACGGAATTTAAGGAATTTAAGTCATATTTATAGTCACAATAGTTAGCAACATGATTAGATAGCTTCTAATTCCTTTTTTATATTCCTGTGTAGTATATTCTATCACATTTAAATTAAATTATATTAATTTTCTTTAAGTACGCTGTACCGGTACAGCGTCCTAATAATTGTTTGCTGCACCGGACGAAGTCATTACGTCAGCGCCGGCTGTCGCTGAAAACCAGCCCTGGGGCTCTGTCTTGCATAGGGTCGCAGCGTAATGCTGAGCGATAGCCATTTTGCGTGGATGTGACGCATTTTTCCTCCAACCTTTGCTTATTTTTATTTTTTTGTGTTTATGTTCTTTTTTACATCATGTTTACCGCAAATAAACAAATTTTCTTACTTTTCTTTCTTTCTTTCTACAATGCCCTCGCAATGAAACTTGAGCTTTGCATACAAGTAGGTTTCAGAACTCATTTTAAGTTTGAGGTCTTGGCGTGACATAGGTGCAAGTTGTCTGCACTGTAACACCAAATCTCTGTATGTTGTTTAGGTATGTTTGTCTATTGTATGTGATGAGCTTCTTCCGCCAAAAAAAATTAAATTAATAACTTAATTTTATTGTTGTCGGGGTTTTTTTAAATTATTAATTTAATTTTTTTTCGCGGAAGAAGCTCATCACACACAATAGACAAACATACCTAAACAACATACAGAGATTTGGTGTTACAGTGCAGACAACTTGCACCTATGTCACGCCAAGACCTCAAACTTAAAATGAGTTCTGAAACCTACTTGTATGCAAAGCTCAAGTTTCATTGCGAGGGCTATAATTGACGTGTCGACGGCGTCTCTCCTCAGGTAAACTCAAATACATTGCCTTTGAAAATTACTTTGTCTATAAGTCTTTTTGGGAATCTATGAGTGATTCTATGCAGTCATCATCATCTCATCATCTGCCTAGCCTTTTCCCGACTATGTTGGAGTCGGCTTCCAGTCTAATCGGAAGCAGCTGAGTACCAGTATTCTACATGGAGCGACTGCCTATCTGATCGCCACAACCCAACTACTGGTTAATACAAAACCCCTTGGTAAGACTGGTTGTCACTTTCGGGCTTCTGAAGACCCGTAACGACTGTCAATGAGCCACGAATGACAGCCGGGACCAATGGTTTAACGGGCTTCCCGAGGCACGGAGAGGTCTTGGGATGTAAAGATGGTCACCCATCAACAGACCAATCGCGGCAAGCGTAGCTTAACGTGATCGATCGACCCGTGCGGCTGTTATTACTTAGCCACAGGCCCCATTGTTTTTTTTTTTAATTTATTTATTTATTTTACCATATAAGTACAGTCAATAAAACAGATAAGTATGCAGGATCGTCGGATATAGTTGAAGTTTAGTAAGAAACCGATGGATGTTCTCGAGTAAAATTTTATTTTATTAATAGAAAACAAAACAGCTCATTTAGCAAATTAAATTTCAGTCGTCAACAGAACAGAATAAAAAGTAATTTAAAAAAATTAAACCGACTTCAAAAAGAAATTAACTCAAAATTATGAAATAACTTTAATTTCGGAAGTCGGTGTCTTGGGATCTGTATTTTAGTTTTATGCCACCGACTTCCGAAATTAAAGTTATTTCATAATTTTGAGTTAATTTCTTTTTGAAGTCGGTTTAATTTTTTTAAATTACTTTTTATTTCGTAATTTTTAGTTTTTGCACTAGTATTTGACCAAGGTTTTGAGATGTTTTCCCTTTGACACTACACCCGTAGCTCTTATCAATAAGCCAGGCCGTCACACTTACACGTATTAGTCCATATCTTGAAAATTACTGAATCGATCTTGATGAAACTTGCACTGTTCCCTAAGTTGAAGAAATTGTAAGCCAATAAAAAAAAAATGGTCACGATCCGATTAATAGTTCCGGAGATATGCGTGGACAAACATACATACATACATACATACATACATACATACATACATACATACATACATACATACATACGTCTATGAAATTTTGTATATTTGTTTGGAAGCCCTAATAGATCATCATATGTGAATATAATGCAATTCCAATAATATTACATACATACGTATCGAATTGATAACCTCCTTTTTTTTTTGAAGTCGGTAAAAATAGGTACAAATGTGATGCTATATAAGTGACGAAAAATTTTAACGATTCAGAACGTACTGAATCCATGGTAACACGTTGCGCTTTGATGTCCTTACCACCCTGTATTTATTAGGTATGTAGGTAACTCAAGACCTAAGCTAAATGCTACAAAACTGGAAATTGTGAAATGATTTTTATTTCTTTCATCCCAGACGTTGTTACGCTCAACACCCGAGCCCTTGTCGCCATCACAGTCAACCTCATTTTTTTTCCGTCTGTAGCTGCAAAATTAACTGTTATCGGAAATAGGGTGTTTATAAATAAAACTCGCACAGCACGGGTAGAAATATTTATTACAACAGAATGAAGACTATACACAACCTAATAATTACAATATACACGATATCTTTAACAGGAATACATTTTGTACAATTAATATTAATATTTCAACGATGAAAATCTATGAATTTGATCTTAAACATTTTATGTTAACATTATAAATACAGGTCAATTGAAATGTTTAACTTGTAAGAACAATGCAATAAATTGTGATTTATGCTTACCGAGGTTATAATGTATTATGCCTATTTGATACGTAACAATTTTCAGAAAGTTCGATCTCTCTTCATACTTTTGATTTATAATGTGCTCTGATTGTGAACATTGAGTTTCTATTTATTTGGTGATATCATTGAAATGATATGTGAGTGTACTACTTGCTTTAATTTAAATTAACTTACGAAACTCCGCAGAAGTGATGGGTATCAACAATGATATTATAAGTGTTTTACTTATAATATCATTGGGTATCAAACCATGATAAAAAAAAATAACAACACCACCAGCGGTCGTTGACCCCTAAAAAACCAACATCAAATCTTTTTTTTTTTATTTCAATTTTATCGTGTTTAGATATCGATACAATCACGTCTGCGGAGTTTACCTAGCTAATTTAATTTGACCCTTCGGGGCACACAGGCATGATTGTCATGTTCTCATTGACATGCATAGAAAGCCTGTTTTCTAATATCAATAGCCAAGGATGTGAAAAAGCACCTTAATACACTGACTGATACAACATGTTATGGTGCAAGGTCGCATTTCTATATGCAAGAAAACTTCTGCAAGAAACAGACAAACTGTCTTATAATGACTTGTCAGCATTAACTTGGTACATAGTTTACACTTAGGAACAACTTGCTTTGGGACAGGTGCTCTCATATTTCTAGCAAAAACTTTGTCTGATGTGAATATGTGGCCTAAAAACAGCTAAATATTTCTTAATTGGCGACCCACAGCTACATTTATTATTTCACTAAAAAGAAAATATGATACCATTCTGTGCTGGCTTCATGTTACAAGTTTCCAACACGTTCCCTCCGAGACCCTCCATTCCTCCGTTGCGCATGTGCTCTTTGAATGCACAGGGGTAACGGACAGAAACCTTCGGGGCACCCAGCCCACCAACCCTCGGGGATCTTAAACAGATGTTCTTAACAGACCAGGAGATGTAATCAACTTTTGGAGGGAGGTGGGCTGGTTGGAATAACCACGCACAATAGTCCACGTGAAGGACTAAGTTCGGAAACCAAACCTTCTAACATGGAGAACATATACCCTCCATTTTATAAATAACACAGAAAGGGAGGCAGTATAGACAACAAAATAACGTACAACTTAAGAATAATAATATAGAAAATAAAAGCAACACACTCGCAGTACATTCTCCAAAAGAGTTAAAGTAGGTAGATAAAAAGCGACCTCAGCAATAAGAAAATAAAAATTCAGTTCACTCTACTCACAGGATATTTTATTTTAATAAAATTTCGTTGCCATTTCGTCTGGCTCAGTTGCGTTAGACTCACGTATAATTAGAGGATAAAATGGGCTATAATCTTGATAAAGATGGTAGTATCGTTACGCGGGATCAAACTTAAATTAGCCATGGAATGCTTTTGTGCGAGTCCTTTAATTATAATGTGGTGTTGTTTGTGCTGCGGGGGAAGAAATTTCTTAGTATATTATAAATAATCGTCCTTTCTGCACTTACCTGCATGCTTCGTTTCCATGCTTAAAAATGTGGGCCTAGCACGAATGCGAGCAGTGAACTTGCTCATCATCATCATCGTTTCAGCCGAAAGTCGTCTATGCTAGACATACGCCATCCCCAAGCACCGCCACTTCGACCAGTTCTATGCTTCTCACATACAGCGGATTCTTGCGGCCTTCCAATGACCTGGGGGCCTAAAAAGGCCACTTTGGCATAATCATAAAAGGATACCACCAACCACCAATCTCTTAAGAAAAGTGTTAATGGTAGAAATCTAACTTAGAAACATGTGAGATGACCTGTTATTGTCGCGAATCATAAGATGCAACCTGACACTGACCTGCAAATTTCAAAAAACGTAAGAAAATTTGAATTTCGCGTTCTCAACTACCCATTCACCTTAAGGTAGTTAGCCATGCAGAAAAGTGACGATATAAAATAACTACAAATGTTTCTGCATTGCAGCAGCTTGCAGTTTCATAGATTATAGACCTGTGGTCACTGAATAGTCAATGGGTAATCAACTAATCATGTTCGTGCATAATTAACCGCCTTTTGCTCATCGAGAGCCCTTCTAACCGATGAGAGCTTGTTGAACAGTAGTCAGATAGGAAACGCCGACCTCATCTCGTTTTAAAAATATGGTTGACGTTTAAAAGTGTACAAACCTACTTACAGAAATAAAATTTATCAGTTTCAGTTGCCGAACTGAAATGTTTTTGATCAAGATTCTACTTGATAACAATATCTAAAGGGGATTGAAGATTTTTGTATGTAGCCTGGCATTTATATTTCGCGCCATTTTGTTTTTTTTTTAATCAAAATGGCGGCCACGCATGAAACCTATGTAAATCGATAGCTGATATCAATGCAAACAGAATACATAATACGACCTAACCCTGTAAAGTGTCACGTTTTCGAGATATTAACGTTTATTTATTTATCAGGAACAGTTTATATTGTGTTTGATACATTACATATATCATAATTAATAACATTATTATAAAAATTCTAAAAATAAACATGCAGCAATAATAATAAAAAACATGCTTATAAAAATCCATACAGATAAAAAAAATAGAAAAATAAAATTGGAATATTAATATTAAATTACACTTCGTCCATTGAGTACAAGTTTTTATCAAATCAAATCGTTCAAATATATTTTTAGTTTTAGGCTTTGTTCAGTGCAATATAAGCTTTATTTCTGAATTTAATCATTTACGATTTAAGTTTTACTTTCAATTTGATTTCAATATTTAATTTAGTTTTATAAAATCGTTTGCAATTACTTATCTATTCACATAATCTTCAATGGTAAATAGCATTATGTATCACAACTCTGGTCCCCAAGATACAGGCGCCGCCTAGTTTGGGGACCGCGTATGATGTTCGCTAATGCTATGTTCACATGCACGCCGTGCAGCCCGGCGGGCTGCCTGGCGGGCTGCGCGGCATGCAGCCCGCCCCAGGTCGGCGAAAATTCAAGCTGTTCACACGCACGCCGTCGTGTCAGTCAGCACGCCCGGTTCGCGGCATTCACGTTCACAGGCGCGTTTACGGGCTCGGGCGTACCGTTTACACGCTCGTGAATGTGAATGTGCACGTTGAATATCGAGTTGAACGCGCGCGTGTGAACGTAGCATTATGCTATGTTCACATGCACGCCGTGCAGCCCGGCGGGCTGCCTGGCGGGCTGCGCGGCATGCAGCCCGCCCCAGGTCGGCGAAAATTCAAGCTGTTCACACGCACGCCGTCGTGTCAGTCAGCACGCCCGGTTCGCGGCATTCACGTTCACAGGCGCGTTTACGGGCTCGGGCGTACCGTTTACACGCTCGTGAATGTGAATGTGCACGTTGAATATCGAGTTGAACGCGCGCGTGTGAACGTAGCATTATGCTATGTTCACATGCACGCCGTGCAGCCCGGCGGGCTGCCTGGCGGGCTGCGCGGCATGCAGCCCGCCTCAGGTCGGCGAAAATTCAAGCTGTTCACACGCACGCCGTCGTGTCAGTCAGCACGCCCGGTTCGCGGCATTCACGTTCACAGGCGCGTTTACGGGCTCGGGCGTACCGTTTACACGCTCGTGAATGTGAATGTGCACGTTGAATGTCGAGTTGAACGCGCGCGTGTGAACGTAGCATTACAGTTACAGACCGACGTACGTTAAGTTAACTAAAAGGTAAAATAATTGTGACATTAAAAATTAAATAAAAATCACGTGACGTCTATAATTTTTGAAGTTTCTTACTTATAGATTCCATGAGTGGCAGCAATAAAAAAAAAACAAAATGGCGGACAGTTAGGTATGCTACGGACCTTCAAAGGTATTTTAGAATGCCCAGTGTTTCATATCAGTCAGTGTAACATTCGATGCCATTAAAAACAGATTAAAAAATTGGAGCAAAAGAGAATAGGATCACTTTTGTGCTAAACGGACAGAGCTCAGCATAATTAGAATTCCCGCCGCCACCTGCTAGAAAACTACTCAAAACTATGCTAGAAAACGAAGTGGGTAGGGCGATACACGAACTCAACGACGATATCTTACCGCTCAACCATTTCAAAGGCCATCGTGCGGCATGGCATATAGCGCTCCGGGGGCGGCGCAGCGATGATTTCAGCGAAAGCCTGCATTGATACTTATAATACCTTCAACTGGTATGTTGTTTTATGTATATTGTTGGACCCAAAATAGCCTATTAATTTGTGCTTGTTGGTTATGTAAGTCAATTCTTACAGGTACGAAATACCTTGTGAAGGCCGCAGGAATCCCCTGGATGCGAGAAGCACAGAATCGGTCGATGTGGCGGACGCTTGGGGAGGCCTATGTCCAGCAGTGGGTGTCTTTCGGCTGAAATGGTGATGATGATGGTGACACACTACAGGCAATGACTTCCAGACTTAACCCGCTAAATGAATGCATGGTACAACAATGATAAAACAAATGAAAAGCGGAATATATGTGACGTGTGCATTCTTCTATAACGAACAACAATTTTTATCCAATCAAATTCGAATATTTTAAATTGTTAATCTAAAACCAAACAAAAATAATGCTAAGCATTCCTGAACCCGATCAACAATAAAAGGCTAACTATTTACATGAAATCCAGCTTAAATTTAGAGCGAATTCACGTTTTCGCTCTAAAAATATATATCCCTACTTAATAGAGTAACCCTTGCTAAAAATTCCCGAAAGCTAAATAATTTTAAGCGTCCCGGCTTACGAAGCTTGCATTCGGAATTTTTAGGGAGTCTTCTTTAACGAAATTATTTTTTTTTGTCGGTACACTATGAAACGGGACACCCTTGACAAAAAAAAACATTGTATTTTTTTAATTGAAGCGTGTGGTGGCAGTCCTAAGCAATTACTGGTTGACAATTATTTTTATAATTATATATGATTATTGACACACATCGACGTGTCGTAGGTAGGGTGTCGTACTTTATATAATTAGTTACGCCCTTCGAAATCAAGTTGAATAATGTTTTGTAAAACTTGTGGACATGAAATATAGGTAGGTACAAGAAAAAAATAACATCAATAGGTTTTTTTATCAAACCAAAACGCAAAAAGCTTTTAGAGAAATAAAATACTCGAAGTTATTGCAAAAGTCTTCACTGTAACTTTCATTTTGTATAGGTAATCTGATTAGACTTTTTAAAGGCTGATGAAATATATATATATATATTCACTTGTGCCATGTACACAGAAACACATAATACAAAAAAACAGCACAAATTTTTAATTAATGAATTAATTAAACCACATTATTACTTCGTCCAAGAATCGGGGCATCCACCGCACGCTTTAAAAATATAAAATGGCGACTACAACACACCTACATCCAGAACAACAAATATAAATCTGTACACGAGAAATACACTAATTAACGTCTAATATCACAAATATCTTTGTCTCATACTTAAAATTAACACAACAGCATGAATAAAACTAGAATTAAGCACGGAGAAATTTTCTCGACATTCGAGAAAGCCTTGAGTCGGATTTCATTCTGTACAGGGTGTCCGTATTCCTCAGTCTGCATCAGTTCTTTGGGGCACGGGAGAGTTTCTAAAGGAATATCGGTCAGTTTAGTCGCCTTTTTCGTGAATTTTCTCTCAGCATAGTCGTCGTTTTTATCGTAATAGTCATAAGTGTCGTCGGGTACGGCATTATCTTTGACGTTTTCGTTATCTTCCTGGTCGTTCAAGTGTCTGTCGGGGGTAAGTTCGGTGACACATGATACTTTCTCGAGAGCGTTCCGGAGCGTGTTGTCTCGTGTCTCGTTGCGTAACGCGTAGATCCAGGAGAGGCGGCAATTACAGCTGAGTGGGTTACCTGTAAACAAAGAGCCTGTTAAAGTGTTTGTTTTACGAACAGGTTTATTTTCTCATACGATATTTACGGCAATTTGAATATAAAGAGCTCATTTGTCTCTAAATAGAGTGTTGTGAATTGTGAGCTCGTTTTAAAAGGATCTGCTATCGTTAATCGGCAAACATACTTGAAGATTGCGAGTAGGTACACTTTTAGGGGATTGCCACAATGTATGGCATGATTAAAGTACATTATAGCGTCACATAAACTTTTATAGATTTATTAAAAGGCCGGGACTAATAATCGTTAAGTAAGTATTAGTAATATTAGGTACCTATTATGTATGCATGATGTCGAAATTTCCCTTAGCTATAATTATAGTAATTTATTAAGAGTATTACGTTACGCTAATTATGTAATTATTTAGAAAACACATTATAAGCCACTGTTGTTTACGTTATAAACATCAAAATCCATTATTAATTTTCATCATGATCATCATGGTCACGTTCTCATTCTAATCGTAGTCTGAATCTGTCAAAAATACACGTACAGACACGCACATCGCACATCAAGCTACTACAATCTGTCAAGTTTCTTTAATAGATTTTCAACTTTATCGCTGAAATATAAGGTTCAAAGTTGATTGTATTTTTTTTACAGTTTCGTGTAGCTTGATGTGCTGGCGCCTGTACATCTAATTTTCCTACATTTTTGACAATGATTGTTGCTGAAATGAGCTGATTTCGATTACATTTTGAACGTTTAAAAAAACGGGAATTGGAGGTTTTTCTTTTCTTTCAGATTTCAGGATGACGAAAAATTCTAGATGTGCCCGAATGAAAAGCCTAGCTGCCTAGCTTTACCTATGTATTTTACCTTACCATACGCTATACTTATTTGTGTGTGTATGTCTGTGTAGCAAAATAACCTTATTATACTAGCTTTAGCTCTGAAAAGTCAAAGTCAAATCATTTGTTTCAAATAGGCACATTAAAGGCACTTTTGAACGTCAAAAATTACAACTAAATAGAATTAATTCTAGTCGCCCATTCCAAAAGGTAGTTTTCGTATGGAGAAGAATGGGCAAGAAACTCCACCGTTACTCTTTTCAATGTTTTACAAGGTCTTGTATACATAATATAATTATATGTGAAGACGATGCACCTAGAATAAAATTAGTCTACCAGAAAAGGTAAAAAGAATTAGTTTTTGCTTTCATACCGTATGGAACAAAATAGGAAAGGGTCACAATTTTATGACTCACATTATTTTAATTTCATAAAATGAAGGGGTTTTCTTATCATTTTAATTAATTTAATTACGAGTAATACGGTTTTATAACAAAAGGCTACCCAACTCTACCCATGGTTTAAGACGAAACATTAAATCAGTGCAGCATTCATCCGTACATTGACAAAAACCTAAAATAAATTTAGTTTTCTATGTGTAAGGGTAGCAAAGGTCGTAGGTACGGAAGTTAACCACGTTGTGCGTAGAAAATGGAGGGACCCAGTTCCTTTCAGTAAAGGAAACCGAGGCAATAGGTCGAGAAAATGTTATGATGAAGTACAAGCCGTCAATGAGTTAGGTCTGCAGGTTGTAAAATGGATCTCTGCACTGCAAAGGCAAGTGGGATTTTGGGGGATTGATATGGTAATCTACCTCACTTTAAATTCATGTAATAGCGGGACTAAAATATTTTCCATACTAACTTTAATTCAGAGGACATCCATATTTGTGTTAGTACGTACAGACGCCAGCACATCGAGCTACTACAATCTGTCAAAATTCTTTCATAGATTTTCAACTTTATCGCTAAAGCATAAGGTTCAAAGTTGATTGAGAAAATTTGACAGATTCGGATAACTTAATGTGCTGGAATCTGTACATAAGAACTAAGTTAGTAAAGCACAAAAAGACAAAACAAACGAAATGAAATAGACACGTGGAGTGCGATCCAGTGTCTAAGAAAAAGTGGTCCGCTATTACTTTCAGAATGCTGTTGGAGCTTGCTCGTTTTTAAAGATATTACGACAATTTACACTAAAAGAAAGCAGCAGTAAATAAAAATGAAAAAACTTTGATCTAAACTGCTTTAAACATATCCTTAAAAGCCTAACGTTCAAAACAGTATTTTTTACTGATCCGAAAACAGTTAAAAGCTTGAGGCAAAATGTTACCGTCATGACAGTAAACTTTAATGTTATAAGTAGCTAAAAGGTCACAAAATTAACTCTTTTATTCATTTGGAGATATCGTTCAAACCATTGAAATTTAGGTACTTACATTACAGTAATGGTGGTTTTGCTTTTTATTGTTGTTTTTTTTCAGTAAATAGTATGTTCAATTGATCATTACAAGTAACTGTTTTGTCTTTTACTGTTTTACAAACCTTTCTTCTTACAGTATAAAGTCTACATTGCTTTAATGTGGTGTAATATGTGTGATTTTAAGCCGTGAAAGTTTAAAGCAGTATTTTTATGCACGTTGTGTTTGGAAATCAAACAAGTGAGCATCGCAAGAGTAATCAAACTAACAACAAATCATTTAAAAGTATCAAAGTCAAAGTCAAATCATTTATTTCAAATAGGCACATTAAAGGCACTTTTGAACGTCAAAAAAAACTAAATAGAAATGATTCTAGTCGCCCATTCCAAAAGGTAGTTTTCGTATGGAGAAGAATGGGCAAGAAACTCCACCGTTACTCTTTTAAAATGTTTTACAAGGTCTTGTATACATAATAAAAATTATATGTGAACACGATGCACCCATAATAAAATTAGTCTACCACAAAAGGTAAAAATAATTAAAAATTAAGCAATGACAGGTAAATCAAATAAGTGATAGATACATGGTGCTCTTAAATTTACAAGTTATTAAAAAAAAAAAAATGCAAAAGTAGTTGAACTTTAACAAGTGTGTATCTTTAACACTACATACACACGAGTGGCACGCGTCAACGGTAAAGTCAAATGCACCCGTCGACGCGCGTCGACGCCCGCCATCGTCGTCGTGCCGCTAGTGTATTTGACTACGGCACGCTCATTTACACGAGCGGCACGTGGTCGACGTGTGCAGTGCAGAGTTGCCTCTGCGGTTGACCGATCTTCGACTTTAAAGAATCTTACATTCATTCATTCACTTACTGACATCGCACCGCTTAACGGGTTAATTAAGGAAGTTCGCTATTTTTCCCGATGAGAAAATACCATCAGGCACATAGCTTCTTATCCATACTAATATTATAAATCCGAAAGTAACTCTGTCTGTCTGTATGTTACCTTTTCACGCCTAAACTACTGAACGGATTTCGATAAAATTTGGCAGAGAGATAGATTGCATCCCGGAGGAGGACAAAGAATAGTTTTTATCGACGTACCTCGCGGGCGAAGCCGCGGGCGGAAGCTAGTAAATTATATAGATGGTGACCTCAAGATACGCAACATAAAAAACATATTATCAACAATTTTTATCAAAATATCGTGGTCTAGCTTCATAAATATCATTAGCCGACAGTATCTACCTCAATTGATAAGAAAAGTCCATGTTACATAACACGTTGCAGTGTTTCACATACGATGCTACACGAGCTTGTAACAATCAAGTTAAGTTACGAGACAGAGCCGAGCCTCGGGCAAGTTGCAAGTCACGACCGCAAGTGACTTTTAAAGCCACTGACATAAAGTTTGAATTACAATGATTGAAATGCAACAGCTTATACTAGTCTAGATAAAGCTCAGTACAGATGGCAGGATAATATTATGTGGCTACGTTGTCGTTTGAAATTGGTATGTCAATGTACTCGTACTTCTTCTGTCTTGTGTCAACGTGTGAAATAGTATCTTGAGTTGGCTTTTGACCTTTTGGTTGCTAAGCCAAAAATATATAGTCTGTAGTTAATATAATTAATTAGGTTCTCCGATTTCTTAGAGGTTTTTATTTTATAAAATACAATTTACATAAGTACTACTAAATTATTTTCATTTCACAAAAAGTACCGTTGCTCGTCTTGTGTTACGTCTCATATTATTATTACGTACTTGGAAAGGTAAATTTATTTTATTCAGTAGCGGTAAAAGGTTTGTTCAAATAATTTATTTTCTACTAGCTGCGCCCCCCGGTCTCACCCGCGTAAATGTCGATTCCGTGATAATATCGGGATAAAAAGTAGCCTATGTATTAATCCAGGGTGTCAGCTACCTCCATACAAAACTTGATCAAAATTGGTGCAGCCGTTTGAGCGTGAAGAAGTAACAAACATAATACACACACACACAAATCGTGATGGTTATCGTGCTTGGTAAAACTTTATCGTCAAACCCTTCCATAATCCATAATCAGCCTATAATGTTCCCACTGCTGAGACACAGGCCTCCTCTCGGTGAGAGGGAGTGGGCCGTAATACACCACGCGGGCCCAGTGCGGATTGGCAAAGCCTTACTCAAACTCAAAGCGTTTATTTCAATTGAACCATTTACAGGCACTTTTGAATTGTCAAAGGATTCGATCAGTCAGAAAGATGGAGCTAGTTGCCCATTCCATAGCGTAGTAGGTTTCTATGTAGAAGAGCGGGCAAGAAACTCTAAGGACGCCATTTTAAATTGTACAGTTCCATAATATTAGTAACATCATTAATGTTGAATCTATACTAATAATGAAGCTGAAGAGTTTGTTTATTTTAACTTCCGGTGGGATTTGAAAAAAATCTTTTTGCATTTTTTTTATAGAGGAAGGTTATAGTCTATTTAAGATGAGATGAGCAAAAATAAAAAAAAACGCTAAAGTGAAGTAACCGCGCGATGCGACAGAAAGGATGAACAAAAAGTTTTACGCGAATGAAGCCGCGGGCAGAAACTAGTCTACAAAAAGAAAGAAAAAAGAAGAAGAAAAAGATGTAAAAAAAAAAGAGAAAGATGAAAGAGAGAAAGATGTAAAAAAGATGACGTTTACTTTATGTCTGTTGCCACGTCACTTAATATCGAAGACCGGCCACCGACACCGTACTGGCCATTTTTTTAACCACCCCTTTCCGCCTTGTGAAAACGGCGCTTAACTTCAAGGGCTGGGCTCTCAGCCACGTAAACCTTTACGACGCAGTTTTGTAGTGCTAAAATTTTATTTGAGTAATTAGGGTACTATAGAAGGCGTTGTAGCCAATTTGTAACATAATATCTTGGCTATAAGGCCATAGTAATATTAGACGAGCCTGTTCATTCCAAAGAATATTATTTTGATAGAACTTTCTAAGCAATTATGAAAACTGTTGAGGTTTAGTAACCATTTTAATGTTAATTGCTTATGATCTAAGCAGTGGTGGCACAGTGGTAGGTAACAGCCGACTTACAAGTCGTTGGTCGTGGGTTCTAAGTCCTTCTAACAGGTGCTTTACTTTGTGTAAATCATTTTATCACCACTGCTCTCAAAACATGCAGGCATGGCATCTCAGGTATGTCATCATCTGCCTAGCCTTTTCCCAACTATGTAGCATATAGCTAACCGGATGCAGCTGAATACCAATATTTTTCATGGAGCGACTACCTATCTGACCTCCCAATTACTAGGTAATTCAATACCCCTTGGTAAGACTGGTTGTCAGACTTTCGAGCTTCTGACGACCCGTAACGACTGTCAAAAATCCACGAATAACAGCCGCGACCAACGGCTTAACGTGCTTTCCGAGGCACGGAGAGGTCTTGATATGTAAAGATGATGGCATGTCCTAGCACAAAAAATTCGAAGACATGTGACATCTATCAACCCGCACTGGGTCCGCGTGGTGGATTACGGCCCGCTCCATCTCCCCGAGAGGCCGCCTGTGTCCCAGCAGTGGGAACATAGGCTGATGATGCTGTTGCATTAAGAACAATATTATTCTGAAAGTAATGTTAAAACGATTATGAAATGAAAACAGTTTGTTGAGGTATAATAACAATTTTAATGTTAATTCCTTATGGTTAGGTTCTTTAATTTACCTTTTGGCTCGGGAAGGCCGTTTTGTAATTGTTAATTTCGGCCGTGGTAACAGGGAAGGTAATTCAAATATTTGGCTCTGGATATAGTTATAATTACGACCCGTTTGTTTTAGCCAATGAATGGATTATTTCACGGAAATTTATATAAAGCTTAGTTTGTTTGTTGTATTTTAATGGAAACTTATTGTATTATGGTTATTGTGTTTACTGTTGTAATTGTTCCAATCGTTACTTAATAAGGTAGGTACAGCTGTTTTGAACAATGAAGTTAGGTAATTTATTTTAAGATTCATAATTTTATATTACTAACCAGGCCTTTTATAACAAAAGTAGTATTAAATACGCAACGAATAGGATTAATATGTATAGTGTAATGGTATGTAGATACTCATTATACGTCATGGGCCAAATCGACCATCTTCATAGTAGTCATTTAATTCAATATTTGAATTGTTTTTTTTTACGGATGCTTTTAATGTTCTGCATCGTTCTCGCATGCATAATTTTTAACATGAATGATGTAAACAAGACTTTGTAATCATATTATTTTGATTTAAAAGAGTGTCCATGGAGTTTCTTGCCCGATCTTCTCCATAGGTACCTACGCTTTGGAATCGGCATCTAACTTAATCTTTCTGACTGACCGACCGGACCCCTTGACAATTCAAAAGTGCCTGTAATTGGTTTAATTGAAATAAATGCTTTGAGTTTGAGTTTCAGTACTTATTCTGTGCCATCGTGTGGGTCCCAGAAAACGTCCGACGACATCGAAGCAGACCCAGGAGAGGATAGTGGGACGAGCTTGAGACATGATTGGTCCACACTAGCTCAAGACAGAGAGGAGTTGAAAAGAGAAAGGGAGGTGTTGGTCTGCAGTGGGACAACAAAGGCTTAAAAGAAAAAACAAATGTACGCACCAGACTGCTTCGTTGGCCTAGTAAAATGTGGGTGTACTGTAGGTACACCTCTGTCTAACCCTTCGGGCCATACAGGCGTGATTATATATTATGTAATTGGCACCTTTAACAGTTTTTGTAACTACTGATGTGACCTACAATACGACCGACGTAACCATGAGTATAGCCTTTGCGAACTTTCGCGCATGTTCTCTCACTCACACTCGCCTCATGCCACCATTTGGTTCCTAAAAAACGTTCGTGCGCAGCCTTCTGCGCGATGTTCAGGCCTGCCAAGTTACGCAGTCGTATTGTACACTCCTATCACAAGACTGTTTAATTTTTGTAAGTAGATAGGTACTGTGAACTATGACTATTAGGGGCTGATTTTACCAAAGACAGATATGTTTATCCGTGGAATAAAATTGACGTCTGACAGTTTTAGTACGGAAAAACTTTTAGGGCTAATTTTTCCATCGCCAGATAGCTTTTGTTCGAGGAATAAAATTGACGTTTGACAGTTTTTGTATGAATGAACTGTCAAAATTCCAAAAATTTTCCTCGAATGAAATTTTTTTTTTTTTAACAGATGATGGAAAAATCAGTCCTTAGTAAAAATTCAAAAATTTTTCTCATTATAAGACTTATTCTAGGTATAAAAGTTTAGTGAAATTCACCTAAACTGGTACAATGTTATATTTATTCCAAGTGAACGTTTGTATCTAGAGATAAACTACGATAACATGGCTCGCCCCTCCAAATTACTGTGTACTGTACGATTAATGACGTGACTAGTCGAGAAACAAAACCGTGGATTTGTTTTTGTTTGACGGCCGTCTCATTACGCACACATGCGTTGTGAATCTTGGTGGTGCATTGTAAATACTTTCAAACGTTTTGAATTTTGGAGGGGCGCGCCATGTTATCGTAGTTTATCTCTACGCGCCTATTATATCATTTGTTTTTTCGAAACAAATACCTACCTAATAGAATTATTTGAAAGCTAACTCTAATTTCCCTTTAATGGTCGAAAACAATCAGAGTTATTTATCTGCCAGCCCGCTTAACTTAAGGCCGACTTTTGCAGACAAGTACCTAATATATCTATAGTTTTAGGTTCACTGTACCTACGTACCTACTAACGCGGTAAATAGCATTAGGTTCGCTCTCTACCCAAATCGGATTTAAACCCCTATTTAGCAAACTGCGGAGACACGATAGGACACATAAGGTTCCTATATCCCTTGCTGGAATTAAGGGCACGACAGAAAGGGGTCTTAGTAATAGCTCATTTCTATGGGTGCTTAGGAGGTACCTACTTTACCCATGGTATAACTAATTTCATAGCCTCATTTTAGTCTGAGGATCTGAATCCTTAGTAGGTAACTAAATTAGTTTTGTGAATAAAAATCAGTACCCTAATTGCGTAACACACTATTCCTCTCAATTTGAATAATTTTGAAGCATATTGCTAATCCATTGCTCTATATGTTCGAAAAATGTGTCTGCTCAACAACTTAAATCACGCAATGAATGTTGTTGAACTGTCAAAATGAACCCATTGCTACTGATAGTGTGTTACGCAATTACCCTACTGTTAAGTGATCTTACCATCTAGACTCCGAACGAATTCCGAAAATTAAGTCCCGCTTATCAATACCTACTTTCAATATAATTATATTTTTTCGGCGCCGTCCATCTTCAGGCAGCCAGTGCCCGGGAGATTGTTTTTATCTATTACGGTTCATGAGATACAGCCCGCTGACAGACAGACGGATGGACAGCGCAGGCTTAGTAGGTACTGGTATTCGGTTGGCCACGTTTGGGTACGGAAACGGAACCCTAAAACTAAAGTTGTTCAGCATTGGACAAAAATATGAGTAGGTAAATACCTAATCGGCCTTTTGCATTGGGTCTACACCCCTAAGCACGAAATCCGTAGTTTCGGCCAAAGTTACGGCCGTTTTCTACTCCAGACCTTCGGTCAAAGTCAAATGCAATGACACAACGATCTGACAGAGACCCCCTGTAGTTGGCTGAGACTATAGAATCATAATAAGCCTATAATGTTCCCGCTACTGGGACACAGGCCTCCTCTCTGTGAGAGGGAGTGGGCCATAATCCACCACGCGGGCCCGGTGCGGGTTGGTGGATGTCACATGGCTTCGAATTTTTTGGTTCTAAGACATGCCGGTTTCCTTACGATTTTTTCCTTCGTTTTGAGAACAGTGGTGATGAAATTAAATCACAAAGTAAAGTGCCTGTCTGGGTTCCAACTTAATACCTACATCTCGTAAGTCGATGCCGACACCACTGGGCCACCACTGTTCTCTGACACTGTAGAATGCGTTTTTATATATCGCTTTGAAAATGATCTGTCAGCTACGTAAATGTACAGACGAAATTTCCCTTACTACGAAATTTCCCTTAGTTATAATTACAGTAATATTTATTAAGAGTATTACGTTACGCTAATTATGTAATTATTTAGAAAACACATTATATGCCACTGTTGTTTACGTTATACACATCAAAATCCATTATTAATTTTCAACTTTTTATTTTGTTAAATTCACTCGTAACACCTCTTAAAAAATCAACATGGTCCACCAGAAAGGGCAATTTCCGTACTATTTAAAACGTTCTCATTCTAGTCGTAGTCTGAATCTGTCAAAAATACACGTACAGACACGCACATCAAGCTACTACAATCTGTCAAATTTCTTTAATAGATTTTCAACCTTATCGCTAAAGCATAAGAAGGTTCAAAGTTGATTGGGAAAATTTTACAGTTTTGGGTAGTTCGATGTGTTAGCGTCTGTACCTAATTTTTGTTGCCGTTACCAATGATAAAAAAAAGTTACTTCTAATATCATTGGCCGTTACAATTTAATTACAACTTGTAAAACAAAAAAATCACACAAAATATTATATTAAGTTGTTAAAAGGGCAGCCGAAGCAGGAACATTTACATACAAATTAAATGTCCTCCACACTGAATAGGAATATTGGCATCAAAGGAGAATGCCATGGGACCGTACCAACGCGAGGGAGCGAGTCACAATCAAACGTAGTTCATAAAATTATTCCTATGTTTTAAATTAGATTTACGTTTTTGTTATGAAAAAGATTTCCGGATTTCGGATATCAAAAATAAAAGTATTTTTATTTACTTTTTATACGTATATTTTCTCCTAAGCCACTGCCATTGCACTTCAATTCCGATTGTTGCTATTGCGTAAAAAATATAGGTACCTGCCAACAGACAATTAAATGAAGAAGATAATTATAAAAATAACTGTAAGCACCCACCGATTTACTATAATTAGGTATAGGTATTTTTGTGGCTCAAAAAATCTTTAGGTCACGCGTTGCGTCGTATTAATTTAAATTGTTATTTTGGAATACATTTTATGCATTTAAAGAAAAAGGACCGATAAAAAAAAAATCGTCTTTGTTGTACGGTCTGCAACAAATTTGCTTAAGCACAACAAAGTTGAAATTTCTGTGAAAATTCTGTGCGCCATCCCCGCGCCCGCGCCGCGCAGGCCCGTACCTACATCTGTGTGTGTACACTGGCTAACGTCGAACGAAACAAAAATAATTATACCGTCGCTTTTTCACACGCGCGGTGTAATTACGTATGACCTTGGTTGGTTCATACGATTGCTAAAATTTACCTCTTCATAACAAGTACCGCTAGCGGATAGCGTTGCGTATTGGATTATTAAACAAGTTGGCCTAGGTTCGAATCTCGAGGTTGAAACTTTAATTTATCTTTTCAACAATAATCTTATCTTTTTTTATCATTATTCGATTAATTAATACACGAGAATAATAATGTAATATTTATTTTATTTGTATTATTATATTGTTATTGAAATATGGGATTAAAAATAAAAAAAGATTTTTAAGTGATTTCAAAATTTTTATTCGTTATAATTTTATAAATAAACTTTTAAAACAGTTTATTTTCTCATAAAGAACAATTTATTGAAGTAAAGCAAGTGAACTACGACCATTAGACTTAAAATATTGTAAGTATCTTTAATAAAATAATATTGTTCTATAATTGCGGTTATAGCTTAAGCATTCATTTTCATTATGAAAAGAAGATTGAAACTATAAACCTCAAAATAATCCTTAATACGGTTAAGACACAATATTATTTTAATATTACTAAAATCAATTTGTAATTTATAACTTAATACGTTGTATAACCCCCATTATTATCCATGCTATCAAGTAAACGCTGGCTTAAGGATCCTATAATAGGGCACGCCGCGATAGCGGCGATAAGACCCCTCTTTGAGGAGTGGCTAGGGAGGCGCCACGGCGCCCTCACCTACCGCCTGACGCAGGTCCTCACCGGACACGGAAGTTTCGGGAGGTTCCTGCACATCATCAGGCGGGAGGAAACGCCCGGGTGTCACCATTGCCAGGATCGCCCAGAGGACACGGTGGAGCACACGGTGGAGGTCTGCCCCGCTTGGGCGGAGCACCGCCGTGTCCTCGTAGAGGCGATCGGCAGCGGCGGCGACCTCTCGCGCCCGGCCCTGGTGCAAGCCATGGTCCGTGGCGAGAGGGAGTGGGAGGCAGTCACCTCCTTCTGCGAAGCAGTCATGCTAGCGAAGGAGGTGGCGGGACGGCTCAGGGAGAGGGCCTCCCGTCCCAGCCGCCGCGGGAGACGCTCCGGGCGTCGGGAGCCGCGCGACGACTCCCGGCCACCGTAGGCGCGGGCCTGCGGGCGGAGAGTAATGGGTAGCTCACCGTCCGATCAGGACCAGGCCCGTGCCGGACGGCGCGTACGTGTTCCACGCGCGCCTCAAAGAGATGTCAGCATCGAGGAGGGGCCCCATAGGGCCGAAGCCTGCCGGGTCAGCGGGATTGTCCGAAAGGGTTACCGCTGGCCCGGAACATAAAGGGCTAAGGAAGGAACACGGGTGGGTTTTAGTCAGTAAGAGTCTGACACTCCCTTCCGCTCCACCCAGAGCGGGAGGGGTCATTTGATGATTTCCCATCCGCAAAAAAAAAAAAAAGGATCCTATAATATTTAAACATATATTTGCATATTTCCTTGCAATGCAACTTCATCTGGTAACTGGTTGGTTAAAACCACTTGTTTCTTATTCACTGACCAGCTGGGGCCTTCCACTGTCGCGTTCGTCTGGCAAGGACCCTCCGACCTTTTGACCTTCCTACTCACAGTAGGTAGGTAATTTCTCTAAAACAAAAAAGGAATATTGTAAGGCTACTAACAAAATGATAAAATACCTACTATTTTGAAACAAAATTATTTTGAAAATAGTTCAAATGTTACAAAATGATTAGATTATAATTTATACTTAATGCTATATTCATCATTCCAAAAGTAAATAAATTAAACTCTTGGAAATATATTTTTTTCTTCTATTTAGACCCTATGGTAAATATAAAACGTTTAATAAAATAACTACAAGGATCAGCAGTTATACATTAATTAAATAAATGTTCGATAAAAGAATTAAATCATAATACTCACAGTCAGTCCGGTTTCATCAAATATTTGTGGTATAATATTAAGTCCACTTTTACGCAGCGCGATAATATCCGCTTTCATCTCAATATTTAAATTTGCTTGCGTTTCAAAATGAACAACACCGCTAATAGATTAAACACACTTCACTAACCCACAATATCAAATTATTATCAACCAACAAAGAACCACAACATTCTTTCGCGGTGAATGGTGCATCTGTCCACCTTATAATTTATTTATTAAGATTTCTGTGGGTATAATCATAAAGTTTTACGAACTATGTGAACAAGACGAACATGATACGGAACTATATTCAATAGCGTGATTATTCGAGTAATATGCGGGTGTGTGTGTCAAATTACTCATAAAAAGAAGGTCATAAGTCACTAACTAAACTTCAAGCTATAACTTTGCGACTTTGCATAAGGACTTTTGGTCGACACTGTACCTATTACATTTGGTCTGTTGCGCCGTCACGGATGACGCTACTTTCAATATTGTGTTCATCTGAACTATTTAAATATAATTTATTTAAAAATAATAATCCTTATTAACTAAAACGTTCAGGTGCTTTTCCATAACGTAGTCTTTGTGTGAAAATCCTTAGCGATGCCTTCACCATTCATCGTCATCGTTCATTCGTCATTTTCTCGAACGTAAGCTCAAAATATTAAGTAGGTAAATGGCAAATAAATACGAATTGCGGGAATCCATGTAAAAATAGTTAGCAATACAGGAAAGGCATTAAATTTTCCTCCAAATACACTAGGTTTGGTTGTGACAGCGGACTTTTCTTTTGGGACAGGGCGCCCTATATTTGACGGCATTGTCCTTTAACAAAACCGATGATACGCGGAAACAGTGTTGAGTAACGAGCAATTTAAAAACCGACCACTAATCGGAAGCCACGCCACTGACAGTATTGAAAAAAAATATTTCGATCACGGCAACTCCGAAAAAAAAATGCTGCCAGTAGTTTTTCATGCCGCACATTTTGTAAATGGAGTATATTTTTAGTTAAAATAAAAATACTCCATTTGTTACAGGCAGCATTTTTTTTTGCTGCATGCTCTGTGGTTGTGGATTAATTTAGTGTTAAATTATAATGTTAGCATAGCGTGTGATATAATCTGAAAAAAGTACCATATATTTTATTTTTCCATTCGGCTACGCAATTTTTTTAGGTAGTTGGGTATCGGTATGGTATATGTAAAGGTAAATTTATGAAATCCGTGCAATTCAATGCCTGTTATCCTTTTCTTTACTGACACAAACTAGACTGTATTTATAATTTAATGTAAGTACTGTTTTATTTTCGGAGAACAAACTTTTATAGCGCAAACTTTTAATATTTACTATTTAACGCAACAGTCCGTTCACAGTTATTTTACATTTGCCAGCAGCAACCTAACAACAAGCGTTTACGCCGAACGGCATTTCATACAAACTTTCAAGCCCTTTTTTTTCGAAGCGAATGAACCGATTTTAATGAAACTTCATACGCATATGCAGGATACAAAGGTCTAAAAATTTATTAAAGAACATTTTCGAAAAATAGTGTTACAGCCAAATTAGACCGATTTTAAATTTTCCATAGAAACAGAGATTTCCAGTTATCTTTTCTTAAATAAGACATTTTGAAAATATTCTCTACTAACTTTTTAGAGCTTTGTATTCTGCATATGCGTATGAAGTTTCATTAAAATCGGTTCAAGCATTTCGAAGGGCTTGAAAGTTTGTATGAAATGCCGTACGGCGTAAACGCTCTTAAGATCTCTTAGATTTTGACAGACTTGTCAAGGGCAGCAACCCAACAGCAACATTATTATTCTGAGGATAAAGACTACTGTGGTTTGGACAGTGACGGTAATTATTAAATTATAATTATGAATTATAATTATTAATTATAATTATCAGAGGTAAAATTACTGTAAAAGGACCTACGCGTTACATTATGATTGGGTTAGTACTGATTCCCCCCGTTCTTGTTTCCACCCGAAAAGTTATATATTTCATAATCCCGTATTATCTGACGGAGTCGAGGCGGTACAGTCAAAGAAAAAAGTACTAAGCGATTATTAATAAGTATACGTTTATTTCTGATGAAATTATTCTACATTAACACAAATCAAATCGCAGCTTTCGTCAATTTTACAATTAGTTATTCATTTAAAAAAATATATTCTTAGAAAAAATAAATACCTACTTAAATACCTTTAAAATATGAAACACGTTACAAAATAATTCTAGATTATATAAATCAACAATCAACAGGTGTTAATGTTATAATTACAATTTAATTATTAATATTCATATTTTAAAAACAAATCAATACATATTAAAAATCAACAACTTTAAGTAAAAACAACTAAATAATTATATTTTGGTGTGCATAGTTATAATTGAGCTGATTTCTTGTAGGGATCATTAATTTATATATCATTATTATTAGTTCATAAAAATAATATTTTGGTGGTTACACTTTCTCGCTTCCTGTACCTACTTAATTTTTAAATTTAGGGCGGAATGGGAAATGTAATTAAACGATATTTTTATTATAACTTTTGGGGGGAAACAAGAACGGGGAATCAGCACTAACCCGTATATGATTTACGTCACATGAAACCAGGGACTTGAAACCGAAATGAATTTCGTTCCGTTACCACTAATGTTATCGCATAACGTTCCAAAATTTGTCACGATACTAAAACCTAAAAATATCAATAACGCTACAAAAGAAAACGTTATAGAATATCATTTTCGTAGAACAATATTATAAGTAAGGGTTACCGCTGGCCCGGAACATAAAGGGCTCAAGAAGGAACACGGGTGGGTTTTTGTCAGTAAGAGTCTGACACACCCTTCCGGTCCACCCAGAGCGGGAGGGGTCATTTGATGATTTCCAATCCGCAAAAAAAAATGGTTGCCTGTAAAGTCGGTTTTACGGGCGAAGATTTTACGTGACAACGACCGATCATCCGATCATAGTTGAGTGGGAGAGAGACGCAAGGCATTCGGCGGGCCTCTCTCTCGTTCGGTGACTCATCGTAACGTTACCGAGCGTTACACTTTTTCATAAGTGACTCCCAGTCGCAACCTAATTTAAGACGTTGTCACGTCAAAAAACAACGTTATAGGTATTTACCAGTCACATTAAGCTTATCCGCTTGTAATAACATTACAGGAGAAACGTTACAGATTAATTTGTAACGTTATTCTTCATACTTTTTCGTTATCTTTATTAATAACGTTATTATATCCTTAAACTAATAACGATATATTGATAATATTGTTAGTGAACAGTTTAAGATTTCGTTCCGTTTGTCAGTATCGTTATAACCAAGGAGTTAATTTTGTTAGGTACGATCCTGGTGGAACGGTACAAATTATCGTTACCGGAACTACGCGTAACGTTATTTTTAGTAACTTTTCAAGTCCCTGCATGAAACCCACAGAGATAACAAACAAAGCCGAACAAAAAACGAAAAAGTTTCTAATTTATAATGTCCCCAGTAACTTCAAGCTCCATAATTTCCAATTAACACCTTTCCTGGGCCCAGAATACAATGCATTCACATAAATACTCACTGTTGGCACGGATAGGAAGGCAAACAAAAATAATTATGCGATCCTTTTATTCAGGAAAATAATTTTATTTGTGTCAGTGATCTATTTTATTTGCATTCCGTGGAGGATTTATCAGACTAGCCGACGCAGCGCCCTGCCTCCGCCAGATAGCTAGCAGAAGAAAAATGGCGATCGGGATGGCACGCCCCGCTGGAAGGGTATTCTGGACAAATAGTCGCTAGCAAAGTCGATAGGTAAAGTAAGTGAACGAACTAGGGATAATATATGGTGCCTATGCTAAGGTACGAAATACGGCTTTGGGTGCTTAGAGTAGTAAAAAGGAAAACTTACATGAAATTGAATCAGTATTTTTCTATGATCTGGCTTATATTGTACTTAGGCCATTTTTTCGTGGATGAAACTAAAGTGGACTAGGTACGTTTAGTTCTCGCTAATAGCTATTATTAAGAGTAAAGTATCTACATGGCAGATTGACCGTAACACTACGTATATTAGAATT
Organism: Oligia fasciuncula; assembly: GCA_963082905.1. Classification (NCBI taxonomy): domain Eukaryota; kingdom Metazoa; phylum Arthropoda; class Insecta; order Lepidoptera; family Noctuidae; genus Oligia; species Oligia fasciuncula. The sequence goes on from OY720398.1 coordinate 15,119,903, forward strand.
GTGACTATTGTGAAATTTAATACAACACATAAGTAAATTGTTTCACCTATTGTTATCTATACATATTTACAAAACAAATTACTATACATAGGTAAATACAAAACAACTACATTAAATTGAAGTGTCTGTTTGTTATGTCACAAAATACTTTTTACTAAATGCATATGAAAGTATAAACGGTCCTTATAACAAAAAAAAAAAGATTTTTTGTCTGTATGTCTGTCTGTTTGTTCCAGCTAATCTCCCAAACGGCAGAAATTTGGTATGAGGATACTTTAAACCTTAGAGAAGGACAAAGGCTACTTTTTATTGACAAACCACGCGGACGAAGCCGCGTATGGAAGCTAGTTCTTATATAATAAAATCAAACAGCATGTTACGAAAAGCTAAGAGATACTGTACGACACATTCATTGTGGTCTAAACATCATGTTCTCGTCTTGGCATTCGATATACAATGTGTTATCGCCTTAAGACGAACCCATTACATAAAGCCACGTGTACAATCAGCCGAAATTAGTTTATCAAAGTGACATGCCTGTATCACCATCCGTATAGTTCCCGTCAAGCCGAGATGAATCTTAATGGGAGACTAGAAGTACCCAGAGTCCCTCCCGTCCCACATTTTCGGCTCCAACGTCACGATACCGGAATATTACATCCGCTAATAATTACATAAGGGAAGTTTGTTTAGTGTAGGCTTATGTAGAATGGTTTACCTAAACCAAACATTTACTCTATGATAGTTTTAGTTGTAAATGTCAAAGGTTGGAAACATTGACGCGGGAAAATCCATTTTGCCCGTGTCGATGTTTCGATGTTTGGTTTCACCATGAATCATTATTTACTGATAACTCCAGTTATCAGTAAATAATGATTCAGGGTAAATTGAAGTACTCGGAATGTATAGACGCCAGCACATCAAGCTACCCGAAACTATCAAATTTTCCCAATCAAATTTGAACCTTATCCTTACCTTAGCGATAAAGTTGAAAATATATTAAAGAAATTTGACAGATTGTAGTAGCTTGATGTGCGGGCGTCTGTACCTACGTGAACGGCACATTTTGACCAGCAATAACAAAGAATGAACAAATCGTCTTTTTCAAGGACATTCTTCTTTTATAAAGCGAAAACTATGCCAGAAAGCCTACTAAACTATAAAAAACCATATTGAGGACAAAAAGGCTTGGGATTGAGCTGCTCCAATAGGTTTAGACCGTGAATGTTGTTTTTATTTGTTATTTTGCTATTTTACACTTTGATTTTTTTTTATATCTATTTACTTAAACAATGACATGTACATTTACTGTATAAAGTATTAAATTATATTAATTATTGTGAATGTGAGGACTATGTTGGTCATTGTTTCCGTTTTAATCATGGTATGGCAGTTTGAGTAGTTTATGCGGCCTATCCAAATGTATGGTATCCGTCTTTGGTATTGTTCGTCGAATCGTTGAGCTCCTCAAGTTCGGGGGGTCTACTCCGAAGGGGTTGATTGTCGTGTCGGCCAAATGTTCGGTCATTTTCTGATTCGAATATTGTTGTCCTAAACGAATTAAAAAAAAAAGTAAAAAAAGGGTCAATATAGGAAATGAAAGGTAGTAGAAAATGACCGAACATTCGGCCGATACGGTGGTTAACCGCTTCGGAGTAGACCCCCTGAGTTGAGCTGCACGATTTTTGACAAATGCGTGCACTGATTGGACAGGTCCGCTCAATCTGTGTGGTTCTTTCCTCAAAAGACCATTTCAGACACCAGTCTACATGGTCTTCACACGATCTGACCAAGATTTTGTCTGGACTTTAAAAGAGACTGACCTCTGAGTTTGTTTCGGCCTTTCTTCTCAGAATAGTCAGATAGAAAACGCCGACCTCATCTAGTTTAAAAAAATATAATTGAGGTGTAAAAGTGTTTGTACAAACCTACTTACAGAAAATAAATAATTTATCATTACAAGCATAATCAGCCTATAACGTTCCCACTGCTGGGGCACAGGCTTTGCGTGACAGGGAACGGACCTCAATCCACCACGTGGGCCCAGTGCGGGTTGGTAGATGTCACTTTTCGAATTTTTGGTCCTAGGACATGCCGGTTTCCCCATAATGTTTTCCGTCACCGTTTTTGAGAGCAATGGTGATGAAATAAATTAGATTATACACGTCTATTAAAGGACATTATTCTAATCCTAACTTATAACACAGTTTTTCTCTTATAAATCGATCTTTGGAAACATCTCCAAACCGAAACTAAGTTAAAGTCTAGATCGATGAACTGACAAATGCAGAAAGCTCAGATTACTTGAAACGAAAGCTATTTTCGATATTGTTCTTCGAGCATTCGCTTCCACAATAATCCAGCGGACAGCCGCTTAGCTTAACCGAGTCTCGGCAAACGGGTTAGCCCCCTATTCCACAGTTAGTTAAGAAATTCCCAAGTTCCGTTCCTCTAATTCCCAAAATTTAATTGAGAAAATGAAACTCGACGGAGGATCGTTCTCTCGGAAGCGAATTTTGTAAAATTGTTTTAAATGTGAGTTATTAGAATTAAGAGTTTCTTTGATGCAGTTAATTGAATTAAATTAACTGTAAGGTCAACCGTTAGAACCTTAAATAAATTAATAAAAATGTTTGCCTAACAAAGCCTTTCAGTGTTAGACGCAAAATAAACAAACTTTTATATTTTATTTTTAGAAGATAATAAGCTATAAAAGAAAACAACTGTTGAGATTTCTAAATGCGTAATATTTTGCGTTATATTGAAACCCTAAAAGTAAAATAAATTAAGAATTTTCGCATAGAATAAAACTCGTATTATTACAAAAGAAAGACAACATCCACGAAAACTTTTCCCTCTTTACGACGGCGTAAGTCCCGAAAATTTTAATGTACCATTCGCAACTTATTATTCACAGTAAGAAGAATAATATAAAACTCGCTAGCGGAACAAGAAAAGTAATATAAAAAATAAACAAATAAGTCACAAAACCCACTCGTGAATAATAAAATAAGCGACCTGTATCCGATACAACACACAAAACACGTAATAAACAAACGGGTTTGCGAATAAAAAGCTATTTCCTGATGGTGGGACGGGCCAAATTTATCGGGTCGCTCGGCGAAATATAGGTGCAATCCTGCCAACGGTGGAAAGGTGATTTACGTACGCGATGTCTATGAAACGCAAGAAATAAAAGGATTTGTGTATCTTTCGGAGCCGAAATTGTGTATCAAATGCGATTGAGATATAAGTGTCGTTTGCAAGTGTCACCCGCCGATATATTTGGCGCCGCTGACGCTTCGAGTGCTCTGCACACGTTGTTACCCTTATTGATACTCTTTGCGATGCTATTTCAGGACAATTCTATTATGCTCAAAGTGGAGTGTTTTGACCTGTAGCACTTTTTAAGTGCTCTTAAAGAAATGTAGGTTCGTGGAATGTAATCTTTTTCCTTTTTCTGAAACTTAGTAAAAGGTCTTAACATCTTACGTGTAAAATGTGTGCTCTTAATTTACCGAGGCCGACAGGTACTTGGCGAAAACACGTACGACTTTAACACCTGTATTTTTTCTTGCGACTACAATTTAGTTTTAGGTCCAATAAGAGATGTCTAAAGGAAACACCAAAAATGAACGTAGGCGATTTCTGCTAACGCTACCTATTTGGTTATTTAAATTTTATCCAACACCCGAAGGAGCCTTCTATTTATATTTCCTTTTTGCCGAAATCCCGCATTTAGCAATATAGAATTGAATCAATAATCGATTCAAATCGTTTGTGGGGCCGCGTTGGCCTCTAAAGCTCACACGTTTCCGATGACCATGCAGATCAGGCCGACCCTTACGAAATTGAATTGGTAGTTATAAGTTACCGTGGGAACACATACCTACACTATATATAAAATATCGGTGAAGGAACAAAGGTATTGCTTTATATTTGGAACTGGACGTCTTTACCGTTTCAACGGTCTCAATTGTTACGTCCATCATAATTACCGGACGGCTGCGAAACAGAATTTTTCAATTCCACTGAAGTTTATTTCTGGTTCTTCATTGAAAATAAAAAGCTGAACGATTCTTGAGCTCAGGACGGTTTACATTTTATTGATTTTTTTTAAGAAATGACACAGTTTCGTATTCTAAAAGGAACTGGCCATGAGAACTTTTCTATGAGCAAAAAATCTAGATTCTTACAACATTTTCTATAAAAACATGTATTACAGCAAGCTTTTACAATTTTCGCAAGTAACGCTCACCTAGATGACTGAGTATATATTTCAACGTCTTATTTTTGTACCTAAGTAGGTACTGTAGAATTCTCTCACAAAAAAAGACTTTTCTTTTACAAAAAGTAGGTACGATAATAAAGAATTCTTTACTACCAAAAAAATCAATAAAATCAATCTACCAAATTCTTGACTTAGATAAATACTAGCTTCTGCCCGCGACTTCGTCCGCGTGAAATTTCTTGTACCCCCACCCCGTCGCGTCGCAACACTTCGTATTCGCTTACCGTTCACTCTGACTTTTTTTCTTTTTGCTCGACTCCTAAGGGTCATAGCGTGATGTTAAATAGCCTATAGCCTTCCTCAAGAATTGGGCTATCAAATGCAAAAAGAATTCAAATCTGACCGGTAGTTAAAGAGATTATCGCGTTCAAACAAACAAACTCTTCAGCTTTATTATTAGTATAGATAAAAAACTCTATGGCCCATAACACCTTAATAGGTACCAACTCTTAACATCTTACACACGTGATAACTTTTAAACGAAATATCCGATTGAGATGAAACAAAAAGTATTTTACTTCTTCATAAATACTCTTGATAACATAATGCTTAATTTCGATAAAGATTAATATTACGATACATATTTAACGTAGTTTTTTTTTCACAACACAAAGTCGGTTATTGTGATTAAACCATGATAGCTAGATATATGTTCTCGCGGACTTTTTTGTAGGTCTTAATGGGCTCTACAAACCCGTAGTACATTATTTTGTTCTATTGTCAATAGTTTTTGCAGCGCACGCAAAAATAGGTTTTCGATTTTACACCTTGTGTTACAAAATAGCAATTTTATTACGGATCCCTAATTTTGAAGAAAAAAAATATAGCCTATAGCCTTCCTCGATAAATGGACTACCCAACACTAAAATAATCATTCAAATCGGACCAGTAGTTCCAGAGATTAGCGCGTTCAAACAAACAAACAAACAAACAAACTCTGCAGCTTTATAATATTATATATATAATTATATATAATATATATAGTATAAATAGTATAGATAAACGAAGTTCATTTAATCTAAATCAAAGAAAAAAGGTCACAACGCTTACTTATACAATTACCTACATTTAAAAACGACGAAAACTATCTTCCTTAAACACAACGGGTGTTTAAGGAAGATAGTTTTCGTCGTTACCAGGATGACAGTATTCGTATTGATTTTACTCCGTTTTGCCACAGTGAAATAAAGGTACAATTATTCCCTATTTTCGACACCATTTATCCTTCAATATACGATACAAATTCGTCTTGGATACACGTTTATTTCTTTTTTTGACTCAAAAATAAACCAAAGCTTTTTTTTCTATCCATATGACTTTTTTATTTCGTGCCTGTATTCATATAACTTATTGGAATTGCCTACACTATAAAGATAAACAAACCACTAACATTAGAGGTATCAGTCGATCGCCTAAAAGCATTCAATTTATTATTATTTTTAAGTATTTCTTTGGCTTTAGTGTAGATACCTAATGCGTTGTAATGGGCTCACGATTGTTGTAATAATTGTTTTCGTGTTTCTCTTTTTTTTTTTGGTAAACGCACGATTGTTTCAACGTCACTAAACAATGTTGTGACTAATGATTAATGATCAAGTCTGTTATTTGTGTCAAATATTCGGCCAGTCAAAGTGGCGGTGCTTGGGGGAGGCCTATGTCGTTGACGATGAAAATCTACACAATCCGTGATAGTGTCAAACGCCTACGTGTTAAATGTTATCCACACGTTCATAGATAATATACAAAAAACTACTTCTATATATTCTCATATTCACAAGGAGATTTGAATAAAAGCAAAGAGAAAGATATACCCACTAAAGTAATAGGATTTTGCATTAGACTGTATTCAGATAATAAAATATTCAAAACCCCATACGCACCGGCTGTTCACGGATGGAAAGTCATGGGACGTAACCGCTCGTATATTCGGTTTAATAGTCGGTATTAGGGCCATAAATAACAAAGTTCGAACTCACCTTCCAAATAAACTGCAGTTGAAGCAGATTTGTCATTTTCCACCACTGGTCGAACAGTTTCGTACGATATCACTTCCAGCATATTGTACCTCAGATCTAATACGACTAGGCTCCTTATATCCTCCAATATATCTTCGTAGAATGTTGTCAGCTTGTTACCGGACAACGTCAACTTTCTCAGCTGCGTGAGGCCGCCGAACGCCCTTTCTGATATGTACTCTATCGCGTTGTTATCTAACATCAGCTCTTTCAATCCCCACAGCTCACTAAAAGCCAAATTCCCAACCATAGTCAGTTTGTTATTTCTCAAATTTAACCGAGACAGATTTTCCAGTCCCTCCAACATTTCCCTAGTCACTACTGATATGTAATTATAGTCCAAATTGAGTTCTATTAAATTATTCAAGTGTTTAAAACAACCTTCATGTATCAAACTTAAATTGTTATTCGATAAGTTTAAAACATGAAGGTTTGGTAATCCAAAAAATACGTCTCTTTTTAGTTCTGATATTTGGTTTTCGTCCAAGCTTAAGTTTGATAACAACATCATTTGTGAGAAGGAATGCTTCTCCAATGTGCTGATCTTATTCGATTTCAAGACGATTTGTCTGACTGTTGAAGAATTCGTAAATGCGTACGGTGGGATTCTTTTGATAGTTCCAAATTGTATAGAGATATGTTTCAGTTTGTCCAGTCTTACTATAGCCTTCGCAGGAATGAATGTCAGCGCGTCATCTGATCTCACGTTAAACATTAGATGTTCTATTTCGGACTGCGATGAAAAGCTCGGCCAGATGAGGTCTTCTTCAGTTATACCTCCACTAAATACCCAACAGTCGGCTCTGGTCGCTATTTTTGGCTTGTTACTGTCACAGTAACAGTGAACTTTAGAGCGCCGGTCGATGATGTCGCAAACGTTTATGAAAACAGGTGAATAATAAAGTCTTTCGATTTTTGGTTGTGTGTCGTCATTGACACTTCCCGTTACTGTAAATTTAACTGTCATTAGTGATGCTATGATGATCAGGTATTTGGTGGTTTGCTCCATTCTTGAAGTAAAGATATCTGGAACAAAGAAAATAGTCTATAAGAACACGTTTTATTTCATAATCATTTATCATGTAATTCACTAGTTTCCACTTCGATTGCGATAAAAGTTTTGCATAGAAAATTATTCGGACATTATTGGAAGAGCCATTCTTTGTTATATATTACTAAGATAGGATAATATGAATGTAATAATAGTGTTCAAAAAGCTTTCTTAACTGCTTTAGTTTAATTGATTGCGATAAGAAATGATAGTCTGTAACTAATTTCATAGTAGTTGAAGTAACTTCCATACTGTTAGAAAATGTTAGAAAAAAATGCTATCAGAAATCTTTTCTCATAAATCTTGAAAGCTTGAGGAAATGGGCGAAAATTATAATAGAAGTCGACCAAGACTTACAGGCCTTTCATATTTTGCAGCTTGAAAATTTTAATTTAAGTACCTACAAGTGAAGCGAAAACGACACCGCAGTTTGCTGAGAATAAACTAGACGTAGGATAACTCACGTATCTAAAACGTCTCTAAGTAAAAGAAGGTATTAAAAGAAAGAAAGCACAGTTATTTAGGACAGACTAAAAGGACTACTACTAGGACACACAATACACCAGATAGTCAGATAATAGTCGTACATCGATAAAAACAAAAAAGATAAATATAAAAAGTGCAAAGTCCGATATAATAAATTAGTAGGAAAGTGTGCCTCACGGCTGCGCCAAAAAGGCCATTTAAGATGGTAAGTGTACTGAAAGAAAACACACAATGAATCTAAATCGAGACAAACCACATAGTTCGTTCGTCGCACGGAATAAAAACATGTGCCGAACAAATAAATTTGAAGGTAATAAACACGACTCGTATTAATATCGATTCGATACCAAAACTGTCGTCCGGAGTCCCTAAATAGGATATATTGGGATACAGTGTAATTACACGTACAGGCAGGAACCGTGCCAGAGATAAACGCAAAATATTCTTTTTCATGTAACAATATAGGCATCTCACGAAGGGCCAGGTCACCCTTTGAAATATTGCCCTAATAAATAACCCTAAATATTCGGTTTCACACATTTCCAGGTCACGACACGGCGAAAAAATGTCTTCCATTAGCTGTTTTAACCTAATTAAAACCGAAGGCTAATAAATAAGCTTTTTTTTTTTAAATACTTTTTGTGTCTGTGTGGACCGCTAAATTATACTCTACTAACCTGACAATTAACATTACTATATTCTAATCTGAAATACACTTTCAGGCGCGGTCGCAGCCTGAAATTTTGGAGGGGGTCACTCACTACACTAATAAAAAATAGGTATCTGGAATAAAATAAACATTATTGCACAAGACACAATTTTATTATTATAAATTTATCGCTGGTAGTATTATAAATTTATAGCTAGAAATTTCCTTTTATTAGTTGGCAAATTAATATTTTTCAATTTGATCTTAGATTTTGGGGGGGTCATGTCATGAGAAGGGACGAAACGCATGTGACTAAAAGAGTGATGGATATACATGTTGATGGATGGAGAGGGAGAGGAAGGCCGAAGAAAAGATGGATGGATTGTGTGAGGAATGATATGAAAGAGAAGGGAGTGAATGATAGCGTGACGGTTGACAGGGGCGAATGGAAAAAGAAAACGTGTTGCGCCGACCCCAAGTAAACATGGGATAAGGGCAGGAAGATGATGATGATGTCCCCCTGTGACCCCCCCTTCGGACCGCGCCTGTACACTTTATCATTGTTCGTGATGCTGTTTTCAACACAATCTAAAGAGTTTATTCCGGAAGATTCATGTGTATAAAAAATAATATTATTAAAGGCTGATTTTTCCAACGCCACATAATTTTATCCGGGGAATAATTTTGAATTTTTGACAGTTCTTAAATGCAAAATATGTCAGACGTCAATTTTATTCCACGAATAAAAATTAACTGTCGATAGAAAAATCAGCCCTAATCCATCATCAACATCTTCCTGCCCTTATCCCATGTTACTTGGGGTCGGCGCAGACCCCAAATAACATGGGATAACGTTTTCTTCTTCCATTCTTCCCTGTCAACCATCACGCTGTCATTCCCTTCCTTCTCTTTCTGTTTTCGTTCTTTAAAATATATATACTAAAGAAATCTCGATGTTTTATACAGTCATAAAAACCGTGCGAAACAGGAGCGGGTCACTATCTAGTGTTATATGTATAATAATACGCAGTATTCGATGTCTCTACGAGTTTGTCAACCTTCGGCTTTTAGGATTTTAAAACTATAAAGTTGCTTTTGGTTAAAGTTTTGCAAGCGGATTAAAAGTAGTGCTCCCGGGATTTAAAATGCATTTTTAACGCGGATGAAAGTTTTTATCAACTATTTTTGTGTTTCGTTAAAATCGGATTTGTGTGACCGGGATTTTAGATCCCGCTAAGAATACTTTGAAAGTTGATTCACGTACTGAATGCTAACAAGGGAACTTGGATAATCGATGGAAATGGGATGACATATTTTTGCACAACTTTGCACAAACTCTGCATAAATATGTCATATCGCTTTGGAAATGTTAGATGAAATTTTGAGCGAAATTGCTAAAGTTGTGTATGATGTCAGTACCGCCATCTTGTATTGAGAGTTAAATTTTTATTTATACCTTCTACGAGTTTGCTTTGCATTATTTTGTTGGACAAAATATCTGGTATAATTTGTTGTACTAAAAGAAGCGACCGGACAAACACCGTATGTTTATTGTTACCTTAGATATCTGTGATTGTTACCCTAATAATAGGCCTCGATTGTTTGTCTTCTTCTTTCCTTTATTCTGAGAACAATTCTAATAAAAACCTAAGGATAATTCATAATCTTTTCTTTCGTTTGTCCTTGCAAAAGGGCCAATGTCCTGATAAATACGGAACATATTTAAGGAAACAGCGGTATTCACGTGTTTTCTTTCATAAACATTAATATCTTCCTATTTTCTTTGTTCTAGCCTGTTTCTTCTCTGTGATTTATGTTGTTTGTGTTTCGTTTGGTTCGTGTAATTAATTTATAGGAACGCATGAATTTTGCGGTGCCTATTACTTTTCGTGGTGACAACCAAACGCTGCTGCCAAGGGCTTTCATTTGTTTTTTCGTACTTGATACTTTTTTAGGGTTCCGTACCCAAAGGGTAAAAACGGGACCCTATTACTAAGACTTTGCTGTCTGTCCGTCCGTCTGTCTGTCACCAGGCTGTATCTCAAGAACCGCGATAGCTAGAAAGTTGAAATTTTCACAAATTATGTATTTCTGTTGCCTCTATAACATAAAAACTAAAAAAAATAAATATTTAAGAGCGTTAACGCCGAACGTCATTTCATATAAACTTTGAAGCCCTTGTTTTTCGAAGTGAATGAACCGATTTTAATGAAATTTCATGCGCATAAGCAGGATACAAAGGTCTAAAAAGTTAATAGAGAACATTTTCGAAAAATAGTGTTACAGCCAAATTACACCGATTTTAAACTTTCCATAGAAACAGAGATTTCCAGTTATCTTCTTTTAAATAAGACATTTCGAAAATGTTCTCTACTAACTTTTTAGACCTTTGTATCCTGCTTATGCGTATGAAGTTTCATTAAAATCGGTTCATTAATTTCGAAAAACAATAGCTTGAAAGTTTGTATGAAATGCCGTACGGCGTAAACGCTCTTGAGGGGGGCTCCCATACAACAAACGTATTTTTTTTCGGCGTTTTTGCCTTGTGGTACGGAACCCTTCGTGTGCGAGTCCGACTCGCACTTGGCCAGTTTTTTTTGCTTTCTGTCCTCGCAGAAAAGGTGAGTAGTAATTTCCTCACAGCTGCGTAGGTATCGTAACACTAAGGGATTATAACGGGTGTAAAAATACCAGACGTAGAATAAACTAGACGTAGGATAACTCACGTATCTAAAACGTCTCTAAGTAAAAGAAGGTATTAAAAGAAAGAAAGCACAGTTATTTAGGACAGACTAAAAGGACTACTACTAGGACACACAATACACCAGATAGTCAGATAATAGTCGTACATCGATAAAAACAAAAAAGATAAATATAAAAAGTGCAAAGTCCGATATAATAAATTAGTAGGAAAGTGTGCCTCACGGCTGCGCCAAAAAGGCCATTTAAGATGGTAAGTGTACTGAAAGAAAACACACAATGAATCTAAATCGAGACAAACCACATAGTTCGTTCGTCGCACGGAATAAAAACATGTGCCGAACAAATAAATTTGAAGGTAATAAACACGACTCGTATTAATATCGATTCGATACCAAAACTGTCGTCCGGAGTCCCTAAATAGGATATATTGGGATACAGTGTAATTACACGTACAGGCAGGAACCGTGCCAGAGATAAACGCAAAATATTCTTTTTCATGTAACAATATAGGCATCTCACGAAGGGCCAGGTCACCCTTTGAAATATTGCCCTAATAAATAACCCTAAATATTCGGTTTCACACATTTCCAGGTCACGACACGGCGAAAAAATGTCTTCCATTAGCTGTTTTAACCTAATTAAAACCGAAGGCTAATAAATAAGCTTTTTTTTTTTAAATACTTTTTGTGTCTGTGTGGACCGCTAAATTATACTCTACTAACCTGACAATTAACATTACTATATTCTAATCTGAAATACACTTTCAGGCGCGGTCGCAGCCTGAAATTTTGGAGGGGGTCACTCACTACACTAATAAAAAATAGGTATCTGGAATAAAATAAACATTATTGCACAAGACACAATTTTATTATTATAAATTTATCGCTGGTAGTATTATAAATTTATAGCTAGAAATTTCCTTTTATTAGTTGGCAAATTAATATTTTTCAATTTGATCTTAGATTTTGGGGGGGTCATGTCATGAGAAGGGACGAAACGCATGTGACTAAAAGAGTGATGGATATACATGTTGATGGATGGAGAGGGAGAGGAAGGCCGAAGAAAAGATGGATGGATTGTGTGAGGAATGATATGAAAGAGAAGGGAGTGAATGATAGCGTGACGGTTGACAGGGGCGAATGGAAAAAGAAAACGTGTTGCGCCGACCCCAAGTAAACATGGGATAAGGGCAGGAAGATGATGATGATGTCCCCCTGTGACCCCCCCTTCGGACCGCGCCTGTACACTTTATCATTGTTCGTGATGCTGTTTTCAACACAATCTAAAGAGTTTATTCCGGAAGATTCATGTGTATAAAAAATAATATTATTAAAGGCTGATTTTTCCAACGCCACATAATTTTATCCGGGGAATAATTTTGAATTTTTGACAGTTCTTAAATGCAAAATATGTCAGACGTCAATTTTATTCCACGAATAAAAATTAACTGTCGATAGAAAAATCAGCCCTAATCCATCATCAACATCTTCCTGCCCTTATCCCATGTTACTTGGGGTCGGCGCAGACCCCAAATAACATGGGATAACGTTTTCTTCTTCCATTCTTCCCTGTCAACCATCACGCTGTCATTCCCTTCCTTCTCTTTCTGTTTTCGTTCTTTAAAATATATATACTAAAGAAATCTCGATGTTTTATACAGTCATAAAAACCGTGCGAAACAGGAGCGGGTCACTATCTAGTGTTATATGTATAATAATACGCAGTATTCGATGTCTCTACGAGTTTGTCAACCTTCGGCTTTTAGGATTTTAAAACTATAAAGTTGCTTTTGGTTAAAGTTTTGCAAGCGGATTAAAAGTAGTGCTCCCGGGATTTAAAATGCATTTTTAACGCGGATGAAAGTTTTTATCAACTATTTTTGTGTTTCGTTAAAATCGGATTTGTGTGACCGGGATTTTAGATCCCGCTAAGAATACTTTGAAAGTTGATTCACGTACTGAATGCTAACAAGGGAACTTGGATAATCGATGGAAATGGGATGACATATTTTTGCACAACTTTGCACAAACTCTGCATAAATATGTCATATCGCTTTGGAAATGTTAGATGAAATTTTGAGCGAAATTGCTAAAGTTGTGTATGATGTCAGTACCGCCATCTTGTATTGAGAGTTAAATTTTTATTTATACCTTCTACGAGTTTGCTTTGCATTATTTTGTTGGACAAAATATCTGGTATAATTTGTTGTACTAAAAGAAGCGACCGGACAAACACCGTATGTTTATTGTTACCTTAGATATCTGTGATTGTTACCCTAATAATAGGCCTCGATTGTTTGTCTTCTTCTTTCCTTTATTCTGAGAACAATTCTAATAAAAACCTAAGGATAATTCATAATCTTTTCTTTCGTTTGTCCTTGCAAAAGGGCCAATGTCCTGATAAATACGGAACATATTTAAGGAAACAGCGGTATTCACGTGTTTTCTTTCATAAACATTAATATCTTCCTATTTTCTTTGTTCTAGCCTGTTTCTTCTCTGTGATTTATGTTGTTTGTGTTTCGTTTGGTTCGTGTAATTAATTTATAGGAACGCATGAATTTTGCGGTGCCTATTACTTTTCGTGGTGACAACCAAACGCTGCTGCCAAGGGCTTTCATTTGTTTTTTCGTACTTGATACTTTTTTAGGGTTCCGTACCCAAAGGGTAAAAACGGGACCCTATTACTAAGACTTTGCTGTCTGTCCGTCCGTCTGTCTGTCACCAGGCTGTATCTCAAGAACCGCGATAGCTAGAAAGTTGAAATTTTCACAAATTATGTATTTCTGTTGCCTCTATAACATAAAAACTAAAAAAAATAAATATTTAAGAGCGTTAACGCCGAACGTCATTTCATATAAACTTTGAAGCCCTTGTTTTTCGAAGTGAATGAACCGATTTTAATGAAATTTCATGCGCATAAGCAGGATACAAAGGTCTAAAAAGTTAATAGAGAACATTTTCGAAAAATAGTGTTACAGCCAAATTACACCGATTTTAAACTTTCCATAGAAACAGAGATTTCCAGTTATCTTCTTTTAAATAAGACATTTCGAAAATGTTCTCTACTAACTTTTTAGACCTTTGTATCCTGCTTATGCGTATGAAGTTTCATTAAAATCGGTTCATTAATTTCGAAAAACAATAGCTTGAAAGTTTGTATGAAATGCCGTACGGCGTAAACGCTCTTGAGGGGGGCTCCCATACAACAAACGTATTTTTTTTCGGCGTTTTTGCCTTGTGGTACGGAACCCTTCGTGTGCGAGTCCGACTCGCACTTGGCCAGTTTTTTTTGCTTTCTGTCCTCGCAGAAAAGGTGAGTAGTAATTTCCTCACAGCTGCGTAGGTATCGTAACACTAAGGGATTATAACGGGTGTAAAAATACCATTAAAGAAGCCGAGAGTCATTCTTGCTCTTCCCATTATTATGTGTCTTTAATAATTCACAACTTGCGTTATTTTATAACTTAGTAGGGGTGCTGGTTGCAAAACCTACCTAATTTGTTAACTAGCATAACTCAAGTGTACCTACCGATAACTACTATTTAAGTATTCATTGTTATTTGAATGATTTTTTTTTTTTATCTATAGCTTTACTGGGAACCTTCTGGTTACGGAGATATTGATGGTCAATGTTTATTTCATTCATTTAATCATTTATGTACACACATATTATTTAAAATTAAACAAGAAGGAAAGAACAGAAAAATAGGTACAAAAGTGATGCTTATTTCTAAAGAAAAAGAAAAGTTCCACGTTTGACGTTACCGAAAACACGTTTTAAATATTATAACTTAACTTAAAATTCTCCTACGATCCCTGTACTGTTGTATGCACCATTAATACAATGTTTTGCGTGTGTTACATTGTGCAACTAGCTTTTGCCCGCGGCTACGCTCGCTTTAATTTAGAATTTGTCAATCAAATGATTCGAAACACACGTGGCGCTATCTGTTATCATAATAACGTTATTGTTGTTTTCCTCAAGAACAGCACTTTTTTTCGCGATGAAAGGTACCCTATGTCCGTTTCTGTACACCTGTCAACGTATATGCAAAATTTCAGGATGATCGGTTCAGTGGTTTAGGCGTGAAAAGGTAACAAACAAACAAGCAAACTTACTTTGGCATTTATAATATTATAAGTTAGGATTGCTGGGAAACGACTTTTATTTTAGGAGTGAAATTCTCCGTGTACGGACTACCGTAAAGAGCCAATTATTACACCAATTAATTAAACTACTCAGTTTGATGTAAAGAATGCGTAGACCCACATACCGTACACCCTGTATGTAGGCAGTAGTGGCTTGCTAGCTTATTTCACAACTGCGGCTACCCGCAATACATGTGAAAAACATAATAATATAGTATTTCGAGCATTCATTGAAGATGTCTTTTACGGTTTGTTAACATGAAGATTTAATTCCCGTGACTATCTGAATATGACAGATCTAATTTTAGTTACCCTATAAACTGGAATATAGTGTATAGTACTGCAGGGAGTCTCCTTCACGTAAATGTTGCTGGTAACTTTTGAAGTTATTCAACCTGTTTCATGTCAGTTTAAGAAGTAGCTGTTTTTATCAGTTTATGACGGGCCATTTCCATACTTTATAAAAATCAATACTTACATACTCCAAACTTTTAATATTATAAATGCGAAATTAAGTATGTCTGTAGTGTCTGTTTCCTGTGACCTTTTTCCGCCTGAACCACTGAACCAATTGTTATAAACATTTACACATAGGTAGCCTAGGACTTGGAAAAGGATCTAAGCTACTATTCATCAAGGATGCTTGTATAAAAGAACATTTTGTAAAAAAACGTGAATTACAAATACACGCTGACGAAGTCGCGGGAAGCAATTGTTTGTTTGTTTGTTTGTTGTTTTTTTTTTTAAAACGTTGCCCCACACTAGGAATTTCTCCTGTATCGTGGGTGCGTTTACAAACATTTAAAGTCACATACACAAACAGCCAGACCCGGAACAACTACTTGTAGGTCATACAAATATTTGTTCCGTGCGGGAATCGAACCCGCGACATGCAGCGCAGCAGTCAATCGCTTAACCCACATAACATACATACATAATCAGCCTATAAAGTTCCCACTGCTGGGACACAGGCCTCCTCTCAGTGAGAGGGAGTGGGCTGTATGTAATCCAGCACGCGGGCCCAGTGCGGGTTGGTAGCAGTTACCTATCCCTATAACCTAGCTGGCATGGTTCTAAGTAGGTATGTTTAAGGTTTTCAAAGGCCGCCTGTATTATTTTAAAGTCGCCAGTCACTCTCCGTAAAATCGCCAACGTTCACCATAATATCATGGATGAAAGGATTCTGTGCTTGTCAATAATCGCACGAGCAGTTCCTTTAGCGAATCTTGGCCCCCGGCCAAGAAACGTGAGGATGAAAAAAGATTGAAGTAGGATTAAGGAAAATTATTTGAGCACGGGTTTCACTCGCAGCGCTCCATGAACTTTATCGCCTTTCGGATTGATATATGGGAAACTCTTTATTGAACATCAAATAAAGGAAAAACAAATGAATTCTATGAAAAGGGGTGACAATGGGCGGTCATATAAATACTTTCTACGAAACTTAAGAAATAAGTAAAACATACATGGTATCATTTCAGAAAGCAATCAATATTGGGCAAAATGTTACATAAAGGACATTGTTTTTATCTAAATGAAGTATAATCAATTTTATTACTCTCAAAACGGTGAAGGACAACATCGTGAGGAAACTGGCATGTCGTAGAATTCAAAATTCGAAGTCTTGTGACATCCACCAAATCGCACTAGGGCCGCGTGGTGGACTAGTTTCTACTACCTCACATAGAGAGGAGGCCTGTGTGGCTGTGTCGCAGCAATGGGAACATTAACTGCTGATTATGCTTCAGTTATATAGTATTATGTAATCATATGAGATTACATAATACTATATACTATATAGCATAAGCACATATTTGTTTCAATAACAATTTTATTGAATATTTAACGGCCATAGAAGCTTTTTTTTTTAAGTAGGTAAGGGTACTTTTATAAGTGAAATATTTTTAAGCAAAAGTGTCAAACCATTCTAAGACTGGAATATAAGCGGCAATACAGTTTTATTTATCGTAGACGGAAAAAATTTACTCAACCCAAAACAGATTTTTCAGTTTCAATATTTTATAATGAATTAAAATGATATGTACCTAAATAACAACGAATGTCTAAATAATTAATAATAATAAGAAAATTATATCCTAACTTAACTAAAATAGATTTTTTTAAATTTATAATCAAACTCTTGTTTAATTATTTACACTAGGTACTAAATTAAAAGGCTAATTAACTGACTATATAAATTAACAACAGGATATTTAGGCGTCAACGTACTCGTCCGAATCGCTGTCATCTGGAAACGTGCCCTGGGGGCCACTTTAGAGAATCATAAAAGGATAACATTATGAATCGTAATATGGCGAAGACAGTCCGTGTTTTCCTTTTTTTCGCTGCACTATGTAAGTATAATCAAAGAGAATGGGATTGGATTTAGATCGGATTGATTGGTACTTTAGCACGAACAAAAAACAAAACAAAAATAACTGAAAAATGCTTCACCAATGGGATTTGATACGATTAACTTAACGGTTAACTGTCCATTATGTTATCATTTTATGATTCTGCCAAAGTGGCCTTTTTTGGCCCCCAGAAGACTGGCAGCATAATTATGTATACTCGTACATTGAAACTCAAGAAACAAATAAAACGTATTACCATCTCAAAAAGCAAACAACAACGGCTTAAAACGTTACGTAAAGAAGAAAATTTTCCATTAAAAAAATTCCTTAGTGGAAAAATTCTCAAGAAAACAGTATTATGTAATCTCATACCTCATTGTATTGACTATAAATAGGATTTGTTACAATAACAATTCTATTGAATATTGAACGACTATAGGTACAGGAAAAAAATTAACCAGTGCGCGAACTGTAACCATGAAATTCAGCACACGATTCTACATGCCGTAGTTCGTTGGTTATCAAAAAATCCTCTGGTACATAGAAAACTGTGTACATACATACCTACGCGGTCAAAATATATGACACAGCAAATTTTTTTTTAATAACCGGTGCAAAATTTCGACGCGGGGGTTCAGAATCATGAACTGAATTCATGCTTACAGTTTGCGCACTAGTTAAAAATGTATCCTGTTGAAGCTTTTCGTACTAATAAATTAGTCAAATGACAATACTTTAAAGGGGTACAAAAGTACCCCTTTAAAATATTGTATTTTAAATTTAGTTAGTAATTTTTAGTCTGTTAAATATTTTTAAGTTTTTTTTTTAGTCTGGCAAAAGTGTCAAAGCACTCTGACTGGCAAACCAAAGGCAATTCAGTTTTATTTATCGTAGACGGAACAATTGACTGAACGCAAAACAGATTTTTCAGTTTCGATATTTTACTCAGAATTAATATAAGTATGTGCTTAAATAACAACTAATATCTCATTAATTAATAAAAATAACAAAATGTAATCCTAATTAACTAAAACTATTCACAAACTAAAATATAGCGTCGAGAAATTCATCCGCATCGCTGTCGACTGGTAATGTTCCCGGGAGACTTGCGGCATTGCCACATTGTATGGCCATGTTTAGCCTCTGGGCAAGGTAAATCCAGGTCTTGGGTCACAGGAAGTGTCAACCAGGAATTTTTCAGTAAGAATCTACTGAAAAATGCCTGGTTGACATTTAGTCAACTATGACTATGTAACTATTTGTTGCACGTGTGCGCGCTATTACTGTTGTCATAGAGTATATAGGTAACTAAAGACAGTCTTGACTCAGCAAGGTAATTGCGTAACACGCACACAATTTCGATGTCATTCATTTTGAAAATATAACAATATTCTTTGAGTTATTTAGGTTGTCGAGCTGACGAATTTTTCAAGCATATATGAAGCGATGGAATATGAAATTCCTTTAAAATACTTCGGATTGTGATAGAAATTGTGTTACGCAATTGGGGTGCGTCAGAATTTTAACTCTTGTGAAAATAATGTTTTTGATCTAGTGATCACAAGCGCTGCTGCTGTAGGTACTTGAGGTTCGATTCCCGGGTCGGGCAAAGTATATTGGGTTTTGTCATCTGGAATTTCTCAGAAAGAGCGCAGAGTCTAGATATATATAGGTCTAGGCACGATTGATGGCAATAGGCTCGCCCCCAATTATATGGGATTTAAACATTAACTGGAGAAATGTGGGTGCACCCTGTTGTTATGTTATGTATCATGTTAATTCATAAAGTCAATAAGTATATAACTTTATAGAACATGGAGCTAAGTTCGTAATATACGCTGGAACTGCCTTACTAAGAAGTAGTTAAGGATAGCAGGTGATGGTGCCAATTTGCACAAATTAATATCCAGGGAAAGCGCACTCGAGCTCAGATTTTGTAATATTATTAGTTAGTTACTATAAAGTTTTATTAGTTTCGAATTGGAGCTGCTAATGAGCTCGGTCGTTACGCCTCGGAAATATGCCGCTCATGTGAAAGAGCATGAATTACATAGTTGGTTTGGTTGATTTTGGACTTAAAAAAATTATTGCTTGACTTGACAAAACATGAACATCTATACATCTTCATAAATATAATAAAATAGTAACGAAGTCAAAACTGTAAATTTAATACTTTTGGAAAAAAAGTTGTAGCTACGAACGAGTCTGAGGACGAAAATATAGTTTTTAGAATCTTTGGCCGTTTGTCTGGGTGTAGGTATGTTCCGGTTTGGCACAAAATCAGCTGAACGGATTTTCATGAAATTTGGGACACAGATAGTTAGGTAATAACTTGGATTATTACTTTCAATCCTGGTAGTACGTTCCCGTGGTATATTTTCCGACATCCACGCGAAGCCGCGGCTAGTTTATAATATATTACTTAAATATTAATGCATTATAAACCTAAACACATTCCGTCTTATTCCAAAACGCGATCTAAATTTAGTACTGGGATTATCACTAGGTTTAAACCATGACTAAATAAAACGCTATTACAAAATGAAGTTTATCACTAGTTCATGAACTATGTATGGTACTAAAGTTAGTCCGCCGAGACCCCTAGTTTAACCATGGTTTGACATCGGTACTAATTTATTTTTGAGGTTAGCGTTGATTATTATTGTGTCTTTTTATTTGCAAATCGTAAAAAATGGATATTAATATGATTGACGTGATGGATTTGGATGATTTGAATATGCTGGAAACGTCTCGGCGATCTTACAGACATCGTCATCGTGTAAATCCTTTTGAATTGAGTGACGAAGATTTTAAATATAAGTATAGGTTCACAAAACGATTGAGGAAAAATAGTGGATGTTTTACGTGAGGATTTATCCCACGACCCTCGAGGATGCCCATTGAGTCCTGAAGTGCAAGTGGTTTGCGCATTACGTAATATTTCCTATAATAATAAGAACATCCGCGTTAGGTAGTCGAAATAAGATGAAACAAGGCATCATCATCCTTATCTATGCAAGGCATTGTTTACCTACGGTAGGTACCTAATAGTTTAAAAATTATGTTTTACTAACTTTTTATTCAGAACTCCAGTTTTCTCTGAAACAGTTTCATCACACACAACACAACACAACACACACAACAGTTTCAGTTTTTTCTGGAATTCTGAAGAAAAAGTTAGTAAAACATAATTTTTCGAGTTGTTTTGTGACAACAACTCACGAACAAACCAACTACTTAACAGACTGTTAGTAATAAAAATACTAAGAATAATATTAATAAGGAGTGCATATACATAATCAAAAGGACGTAAACATTTACGCGGACAGCCGAATGTAATTCATTTTCATTCCATTTCAAGCTAGAGGTGTTAAAAAATATGACAACTTGATTATAAAAACCGCGTCAAAAGTACAAGTTGTGCTTGTTCGTTATATTGTAACCTAAACAAAGAACAATTTATGACATATTTTTGTAATGATAAATAATTATTTAATCATTTCAAG